>JAPPVO010000014.1:131499412-132887214 GCA_030407325.1 Camellia japonica
CTGAGGGTAAATTGGCCTCGGCCAGACCGAGCACTCAAAGCCTCGGCCAGACCGAGCACTCGAAGCCTCAGACAGACCTGAGCACTCAAAGCCTCAGTCAGACCTGAGCACTTTCAAAAGCCTCGGCCAGACCTGAGCATTTTCACAAGCCCCAGTCAGACCTATGAATGAAAGCCCATAAAGCAAAACACTCAGTCATAATCTGACGCTTAACCACAATTTCAAAATAATTTGACACTTAGTCATATTTTAAGGATGCCTTAGTCATATTTTAAGGATGCTCACCCATATTTCATTTTGAAAATCACATCTTCAACATTACATTTCTATCTACTTTTTCAGGGTAATTTGACACTTAGTCCTATTTTAAAGATGCTCTCCCATATTTTATTTGCAAATTACATCTTCAACATCACATTTCAGCATACTTCCATGCTCATTCGATTTGAAACATTACTTTCCAGATTCCTCCCCCCACACTTAAACAAATTTGCTATTTCACTCTGTATTAGAAAATTCCTTATCCTATTCTAACTTGGATTTTGGCATGACTTTAGTTTCACCTTGCTCTGCTGCCTAGCACAAGCATTTGCTGAAAACACCAGTGCGCAAAATAATCACAAGAAAAACAAACCAAAACCAAACTAACACAAGGGGAAATACACTGGAATCATCAGCTAGAACCATAAGTGCCATTTTATTCATTCAAAAATGTGTGTACAAATTACTTACATCCCTTCAAAAAAAAAAAAAAAAAAAAAAAAAAAAAAACTCCTAAGTACACCTATCCTTCAGATCACTCCTCCTCACTGGAGATAAGGTCTGCCTCTTCTATGCCCTCGTCCAGGGGGGTCTGGGCCACATCATCATCCTCAATGGTCACCCTACTGAAGTCAAGCTCTGGGAACAGCTCTTCAGCCTTGCGCTTGAACATTTTCCAGCCGCTATCCCAGAACTCTGCCATTTCATGCTTATAGAAGTCTGACCGTTGGAAGCTCTCTATGACTTCAGATTCAGGTCTTCCTTCAGCAGTCATCCGTGATGTGCCAGCCCCCCCAGACTCCTCCCTCGCTAAGCTGCTGGCAACTGCAGCATCAATTGCCATCTGGAACTCAGGAGACCCTTTGAATTGAGTAACAGCTGCAACACAAAGATCAGGATAGGCTGCCCTTTCCGAGGCCACTTTCACCTTCTCTTCATTCAGCTCTTTTGTAGGGCCTCCTTCTCAGCTGCAGTCTTGGCCCTCTCCGCCTCCAGCTCCCTCTTCAAGGTCTCCCCCTCAGCCATTAACTTCCTCTTCTCCTCCTCCACCTCCTTCCTTAGGCCCTCCTTCTCCGCCCTCACCTTCTCCATCTCTGCTCCCAGCTCCCTCCTCAGCCTCCCTCTCTCCTCCTCTGCCTTGACACGCTCATCTTCCATCTCCTTTTGCAGAGCCTCCAACCTGGCATCTACCTCGTCTCTCTGCCTGACAAGATCCTCGTTATTGTTCATGGCCTCCTCATGCCGCTCAACTGCCACAGCACAAGCATTTTTGGCCTCCTCCAACTTCTGCTGCTCGCCAGTAAGTTGGAACTCGAGCGACATAACTTGGCGGCGTGCACCCTCCAGCTCCAACTTGACTGCTTGCAGCTCAGTGTGGACGGTCTTCCAGTCAGCCCTCTCCTTCTGCAGATTGGCCAACTGGGTCTTGGTCTCCTCAGCCTTCAACTTGGCAGCCCCTGCTTTCCTTAGAAGGGCCCCTGCCAAGGTGGTCACCTCCATTTGAGCGGAGTATAACCCCCTCAGCAGGTCGGCCTCATTAAATCCACATGCCGAACGCAGGGCTGTCTCATCCACCATCTTCACTAGGCGGTCTGCCACGACCTAGCTGGGCCTCCATCTCCCTCCAATTTCCCAGCCACAGCACGAGCATGGTAAATTGTGGCACCCAGACCAACTCCTCTTTCCTGCAGCGCAGAGTCCCTTTGACTCTGCTCCCTCCCACTTGCCTCCGCCCCAGCCAACCCAACTTCAACCTGCACCGCTGTCTTCTCCAACCCCCCACTTGGCTCAGCCTCAGCCAACCCAGCTTCTACTTGTACAGCTGGGGCCTTCTCCACAAGGTCCACCGTTGGGCTAGCTATCACCACTCCTGGGTACCTCCTGCCACAAGGGCCTCTGCCCCGGTGGGGGCGTTCACCCTTTCTGGGGCCTGTCCCACTCCCCACCCTCCACTTGCTTGGCCACACTGACCTCTTCCATCCTTATCTCCTTTCTTCTTTTCTGGGCTGGCTCCTCCCCACCCCGCCTCGACCTCTTCTTTTCTTTCCCTACCCTCAGCTCCCCCATCTCCTTCAACGACCTCTCCTTCAGAGGATCTTTTGGGAGCAGGCGCGGAACAACCTCGCCCAAACTCTTTTCACCCAAGGGTTTGGGACGAGGTCGAATCCTCTCCCTCGCCACTGGCTGAGGAGGTCGGTCGGCTTGGGCCTCCTTAAACTTCTCGGCTTTCACCAGCATGGCTTGATCTTCTGCCTCTTGTGCCTTTCTTCTTGCCTCCAGCTCTGATCGGTCGAGGTCTCCACCGATCGGTTGTGGGCCCAACCCAGCTTCAAACAGCGCCGACGGCTGAACTAGCTCGTCCCACTTGATTTTTTTTCCCTCTCCTTCCACTCATTCACCTTCTTTATCCTCTCCTCCGCCCGCCCCCAACTTTAGCTCCACAGACTTAGTTGCACCTTCCACACGGTGCGCACACCGGCCCCTCCAACGGCGGACACATAAAACCACCGCGGCTCCAACCTTTGATGGACGTTGGTAAACCAGCCACCAAACCCTTCCCCGCCGCCGCCTGCAGGGTAATCCAGGTCTCCTGCTGCCCTGATGCCTTGTAGCAGCCAAAGAACTCCTCCACCGTCATGGCCACTCCTCCGTTCGCCTCGGCCAAGCACTTGCACAAGCAAGCAGGATTTTCCATGCATTGGGCATCAGTTGCCCTGGTGCTACCTCCAGGTGGTTGAGCACATCTACCACGATTCGCGGCAGAGGCAACCTCAATCCGCCCTTTAGAGCTTCCTCGTACAGGGAAACCCTCATTCCCTGGCGTCGGACGGTCTCTCCGTCGATTTTGGCACCACCAACCCCACCTCCACCGGAATCTTACTTCTCGCGGATAGCCTCCAACTCCGCCTCCGTAATAATGGATCTGTCCGCCCTCGAATGCCAGTGGTCTGGTTCCACCTGGCTGATGGGCTGTGCCGTTTCTATCACGGCGGAGCCATGTAATTGCGCCGCCGACTCCCCCACCCTGCTGGACCTGTACTGCATCGCTAATTCCTCTGCATCATCGTCCCCCAGTGGATCTACCCTAACAATGGCAGTCTCTTCCTGAGCCATTTCTAAGCTATGTTTGCGAATCGCTTCTGATGCAGGTCCTAACAAATCGAAGAAATGTTTCAATGGGGTATCCTGAGCAACGAAGGAGCTAACACCAGAAATATCTTGCGTCTTTGTAAGGAAGTAAGTGAATCGTATGATACCAAAAGCCCACGGTTTGCCTGTATTCCAAGGATCCAAATTAATGTTCGCCAGTTTGAAAACCTTTCAAATCATCCGCCAAAACCGTGTCATCAATGCCCATAATAATGCCCTGACGTTTCACTTCTGATCTAACGCTTGGCCTTTCCCCTCCCCAGAAATTCGGCCACGTGTACGGTCACAATGCACTGACTTCTGTCCTCACCTTGTCTTTTCCACTTCACGTCACCACGTACACGCCGCCTCTTGAGCCCGCGCTCTTCCGCTCGGCCACCCTCACGCTCGGCCTCTCACGCTCGGTCACCCTCACGGTCGGCCTCTTACACTCGGCCACCCTCACGCTCGGCCTCTCACGCTTGGCCACCCTCTCGGTCGGCCTCTTCCGCTCGGCCACCCTCACGGTCGGCCTCTCACACTCGGCAACCCTCTCGGTCGGCCTCTTCCGCTCGGCCACCCTCACGGTCGGCCTCTTACACTCGGCCGCCTTCACGGTCGGCCTCTTCCGCTCGGCCACCCTCACGGTCGGCCTTCTACACTCGGCCACCTTCACGGTCGGCCTCTTACGCTCGGCCACCTTCACGGTCGGCCTCTTACGCTCGGCCACCCTCACGGTCGACCTCTCCCGCTCGGCCACCCTCACGATCGGACTCGTCTGTCTTATTGTCACTATTCCCTTCGTTGGACTAAAGCTGCACTCGGGAATGGGGGACTACTGACATGGATAGGCCCAGATAGGCCCACAAGGACCACAGCCCACCATCTAAACCCCCATTACACAACCCGGTTAGAAAAACCCAGCACCACTGGAAGCCAACTAGGCAGGGAGGACCAATGATGTCCGGACACATGGCAGATGCAGGAAAGGCCACGTCAGCAGACAAAGATCTGCAAAGTTATTGCCACAGCACATCACCATTAATGCAATCCATCACAGCATTTATTGCGACAACACCTCTCAGCCGGAATGGCACCCCCTCACCCTGAACAAGACGAATGGCGGCACAAGCTTTCGGCAGGGAGTGAAATGATTACCAGGAGATATAAGCAAAGATGAAAGACAAGAAGAAGGTTAAGCTTTTCTAATCCCTATCTCTCTCACTCTCTCTCTACCGCGTCCAGACACTAACTTGTTCGTCGGAGGGTTCACTGGGGGACTACCCCGTTCCCCATTGAACTTGCTTGCAGGTTACTCCGGCGAGACTTCGACATCCCGACCCAGATTCAGGGAGCTTGGACCAGTCCGACCCATCTACTTAGACGAACTGCATTATCATATATTATGCAAATGTATGATAATTAGTTAAAATATTCTTCAATCTGCCAATCCGCCAAAAATCGCTCAAACCGCAATTTGTTAATATGCTAATCCGCTAACCCGCCATTCGGTTTGCAATTTTCTTCTCAAACCGCCCGAACCGCACCGCGCACACTCCTAACCCAAACACATAATAAAAATTAATTTGGTATAATAAATAAATGTTTAAAAGATTTATTAATTTTACATAATTTTATCTTTGATGGGTAGAAATAATTTTTAAAAATTCAAAAATATTTTTTTGACATTTATTTTTGTCAAATTAATTTATATTTTATCAAATTGACGACTTTGCCTTTAAAATTGAGTAATGGTATCTTCAATTGTCCTTATTTGGAACAAAATTCAAAATTCATGATCAAATATATCACAATTAAAAAATCATGAATTAAAGTGACACAAATTTTAAACTATAGAGACCGTTAGTGTAATTTGCCAAGATTATAAAACAATAGAAAGTGAAACTTTAATTATTTATTTATCTTATCTATTTCTGTTAAGGCTTTGGGTAGGATTTCTGGGAAATGGTAGCTCTTAAGATTTAACATCAAAAAAAAAAAAAAAACTAACTAAAATCTACATCTAAAAACTGCTAATGCATATGTTTAATAATATTAGTTTGTTTGATGGTTCTTGTCCTGGTCCTGTTAAACATTGTATGAGCCAAAATATAACTTTCAAATGAGGATAATAGTTGCAATCTCTTAATGTAGATATGATTTTACCAAGAAACTTCCAAATGAGGATAATACCAATTTATTAAACTCGAATGGTTAATGTTATAACTTCCAGCAATTTATTAAAATAAAAAATTGAAGGAAAAAAAATTCATAACATGGGCTGGTAGATTGATGAATTCGGATATTCTAAAGTGATTTTTTTTTAATTGATTTTAGAATATTTTTTGTATAACTAATTTTATAAAAATTGAGAGTACAATAGTATACATAGTCATTTTAAAAATAAAAAATCAGTCTAGAAAAAATACTCCAGGGGATCTAGACTCCAAATAGGCAAGGTCCTTCGCCCTTCAAATTTTTGAAACTTTTTTGTTTTTTTTGCTAAAATATGAGATAAAATTAGTATGTTTTGAATGATTTTTTGATGTTTTACATGTAATTTTGATTATTTATAGAAAAAAATGAGCATTTTAAACCCCAAAATTTATATAATTTTACTTCAAACCTATAAAATTTAAATAGTTTTATTTTGATCTCCTTTGCAGAGAGTTTCTAGGTCCTCCATTCACACTGATAAGGTGGTTGCAGCCTACATGCTTATTATCACAAATGATTTACTATGTACACAAGAAAGTAGAGCGTTAGAATAAATCAAATTACTCCATTTTAATTTTGTTTACTTTATTAAAATGTCATTCAAAACAGACGCATAATTATATAAACAAGGCAAAGTTGGTTATATTTTGAAATAGATATGAAAAAGAGGAAGAAGAATTGAAAATTGATATCTAGTTGATGAGAGAAATGAAAAAAATAAAAAGAAAGAAAGAAAGAAAAAAAAAAAACCAGAAGAAGAAGAGAGATATATATAAAAGAAACACTTCTGAAATTGAATAGTGAATATCAAAACTTGAAAATGGGTATTAAATTTTTATAATCTTAAACAAGAGCCTGAGGTTAAATACTTTTAAATTTTTATAAGCAAATCTAAGGGAATATGCATCAAATTTCTCAAAACAATTCTTAGGGGTGAACTATATAATTTTAAAATATTCAAAACTAATACTATTATATTTAGGTGTTTATTTGAAAACTTTGAGGTAACGATTACTCCTACACTAGCCCTCTTCTCGGTCCATCCTTCTGTATAATTGTAAAGAGCTCATAATAATGTTCAAATTTTTTCAGAAGATTTAACTAATGGCTTCAAAAAATGAAAGGGAACAACACATCAATGAGAAATGAGGGGCAAAATTATAATTGAGTGGGAATATGTTGAAGTGCAACCCTACACTCTCCTTGCATCAAACTCTTATCTGAATTTTGCGAGAAGTTTGTGGTTAGTTTTGGAGTACATGATACCTTTTAGGCCATGGACCGTACTGTTGGGCCCGTGGGGGCCCACCACGGATCCCGTTTTGATAATCTGAACCATTCAATGTGTAGAACTCGTTGAGTACTATATGTCTGTAAAAAATCACGTTGATCGGATATCGATAGCTATGTGAACAAAACAGTTTTTTATCAACCGTTAATTTTTTCACCGTTCATTTTTTTTTATACAAAACTGATTTGATCACATAGCTATCGATATCCAATCAACGTGATTTTTTATAGGCATGTAGTACTCGACGAGTTCTACACATTCAAAGGTTCAGATTCTCAAAATGGCACCCGTGGTGGGCCCCCGCGGGCCCAACAGCACCGTCCAGTTCGATCCCGGACTGGACAGAAGCCGGACCCTACCTTTTATGTGTTTTGATTAGTGGAAAAAGTAAGATTTGCGATTTTATGTTGAGTGATGGGAGAACATCAGGGGCATAGAGAGTTGTGATTAGTCAGGAATATAGCCACGTGGTGCCCTGAACCACTATAAGAATTTTCACTTTTGGTGACTAAATTTTTAGTCGCCAAAAGTCATATTTTAGTCGCCAATACTCTTTAGCGACTAAATTTTTTGGTCGGGAAATTAGTAGCCAAAGAGTAGTCGGGAAATATAATTGCCGACTAAACCGAATTTAGTCGCTAAATGTATACATTTGGCGACTAAATATTTAGTCGCCAATAGGTTTGAAAATTAATTAAATAAATACACTTTTGCCGACTAATTTTTTAGTCGCCAAAAGCCAATTATTTAGTGGCCGAAAAATTTTTAACTACTAAATTTTTTTAGTTGCCAAAAGTAAATACTAGTGCTTTGGCTACTAAAATTTTAGTCGCCTAAAGTCAATCTTTTTGGCTACTAAAATTTTAGTTGCCAAATACTATTTCTTTTGGCTACTAAAAATTTAGTCGCCTAAACTTCAACATTTTTTGCTACTAAAAATTTAGTCGCCTAAACTACAATATTTTTGGCTACTAAATTTTTAGTCGCCAAAGTCATATTTATTCTGAAACTTTGGTTTTTAGCTACAAAATATTTTGGTCGCCAAATGTTTGATTTTCTTTTGGCTACAAAACTTTTAGTAGCCAAAGGTTTGATTTTCTTTGGCTACAAAACATTTAGTAGCCAAATGGTTATTTTTCTTTTGCCTACAAAAAATTTAGTAGCTAAATGTTTGATTTTCTTTTGGCTACAAAACTTTTAGTAGCCAATGTTTGGTTTTTTTTTTTCCTTTTTAGTGGCTACAAAACGTTTAGTCGGCAAAAACATGATATTATGTTTTATTGTTAATATTATAATGTGTCCATAACCTGTCTGTATTCCATTCAACCTGTAATACGTATACAAATAAAATGATACATAAATTATCAATCATTCCACAATCTGCATCCGTATACAAAAAATAAATTACTTTAACTGTCCAAGTACATACAAACGAACTATTGTCCAAACTAAAATAATAATTCCATACAACATATACAATCATACAAAAAGTAAAGCCCTCCATATACAAAAATTACATTTACTATACCATGTGAAATGACCATTGCCATGGTACAAATTACCATCGTAATCTGTATTGATTATTCCAACCATCATATTCAGTAATAGTGAACTATCCAAAAGGCGATGACGACAAAAGTATTATATTAGTTCTATACAAAAGGAAAAATTCTTCTCCATACACCAATATGGATTATCCACAAGCCGACACAATGAAGTCATCTACAAAAAAAAAAAAACAACAAAAAACATTAGAATTTGTTACAAATATGAATTTACTATGTAATAGGAAACATGTTCTAACATGCATTTAAGAAAAATAATCGAGAAATGTCTTTTTCAAAATTAAAGAAAGTATATATATGTGTGTGTGTGTGTGTGTGTATCATGCAATATTTATTCTAATCTTGAAAGAAATTTCTTTTTTTAAATTTTTTTTTCTACTCTTGAAAATCATGAACACATTACACCAGTACTAGCATTCAAACTATTACACACTGTTTATAGTAAACAACATTTGAGTGTTATGTAAGGCTTGATAATATTTATTACAACAAACGGAGGTTCGGGAGCTGTTTTGAATTTTTGCCTCGAAACGCCCTTTTCGACTAAGTTTTGGGCGTATTCGGCTCTAAATCCCAACCTATAGGTCCGAATAACATTCCGTTAGTTGTCACAGGTCATATTTGGCATGGGGAAGCTGCCCGTGTCGGGAAAACGGAGGTTTGGGGGCTGTTTTGAATTTTCGCCCCCAAAACGCCCTTTTTCGACTAAGTTTTGGGCGTATTCGGCTCTAAATCCCAACCTATAGGTCCGAATAACATTCCGTCAGTTGTCACAGGTCATATTTGGCATGGGGAAGCTGCCTATGTCGGCAAAATGGAGGTTCAGGGGCTGTTTTGAATTTTCGCCCCCGAAACGCCCATTTTCGACTAAGTTTTGGGCGTATTCGGCTCTAAATCCCAACCTATAGGTCCGAATAACATTCCGTCAGTTGTCACAGGTCATATTTGGCATGGGGAAGCTGCCCGTGTCGGCAAAACGGAGGTTCGGGGGCTATTTTGAATTTTCGCCCCGAAACGCCATTTTTCGACTAAGTTTTGGGCGTATTCGGCTCTAAATCCCAACCTATAGGTCCGAATAACATTCCGTCAGTTGTCACAAGTCATATTGGGCACGGGAAGCTGCCCGTGTTGGCAAAATGGAGGTTCGGGGGCTGTTTGAATTTTCGCCCCCGAAACGCCCTTTTTCGACTAAGTTTTGGACATATTCGGTTCTAAATCCCAACCTATAGGTCCGAATAACATTCCGTCAATTGTCACAGGTCATATTTGGCATGAGGAAGCTGCCCGTGTCGGCAAAATGGAGGTTCGGGGGCTGTTTTGAATTTTCGCCCCTGAAGCGCCCTTTTTCGACTAAGTTTTGGGCGTATTCGGCTCTAAATCCCAACCTATAGGTCCGAATAACATTCCGTCAGTTGTCACAGGTCTATTTGGCATGGGGAAGCTGCCCATGTCGGCAAAACAGAGGTTTGGGGGTTGTTTTGAATTTTCGCCCCCGAAACGCCATTTTTCGACTAAGTTTTAGGTGTATTCGGCTCTAAATCCCAACCTATAGGTCCGAATAACATTCCGTCTGTTGTCACAGGTCATATTTGGCATGGGGAAGCTGCCCGTGTCTACAAAACGGAGGTTCGGGGGCTGTTTTGAATTTTCGCCCCCGAAACGCCCTTTTTCGACTAAGTTTTGGGCATATTCGGCTCTAAATCCCAACCTATAGGTCCGAATAACATTCCGTCAGTTGTCACAGGTCATATTTGGCATGGGGAAGCTGCCCGTATCGGCAAAATGGAGGTTCGGGGGCTGTTTTGAATTTTCGCCCCCGAAACGCCCTTTTTCGACTAAGTTTTGGGCATATTCGGTTCTAAATCCCAACCTATAGGTCCGAATAACATTCCGTCAATTGTCACAGGTCATATTTGGCATGGGGAAGCTGCCCGTGTCGGCAAAACGGAGGTTCGGGGGCTGTTTTGAATTTTCGCCCCCGAAACGCCTTTTTTGACTAAGTTTTGGGCGTATTCGGCTCTAAATCCCAACTTATAGGTCCGAATAACATTCCGTCAGTTGTCACAAGTCCTATTTGGCATGGGGAAGCTGCTCGTGTCGGCCAAACGGAGGTTCGGGGGCTGTTTTGAATTTTCGTCCCCTAAAACTCCCTTTTGATGTCTAGATAAGCAAGTTTTATAGCATCATAAAAATTGAGGTAATTTCCTGGCACATACACAAACAGAAGCATGTTAATACATTACGAAAAATCCATCTTTCAAAATTTTCACAATATTCACATTTGTTTTTTTAAGGTGTGATTTGATTAGAAGGAATAATAGTTTTCACCACTAGAGTACTGTATGCACCATGCTATTGAAATAACAATAATAAGACCCACTACCCATAAACTAGTTATTAAATAACCGATAAAGCAATTCCATGAAAAGCAGGATGGTTATTGGCAGTAAAAGGGTCATAATAGAGATTGGTAGATCTCAAGCAAAAAAATTGAAGCAATATATTTTAATAGCGACTTGAAATGATGATTAATACAACTTCTATTGGCAAGATGAGAATTACAAATCAGAACGATGGGTATTGCAAAAGAAAAATTAGAATTAAAATCAGAATTAAACACAACTTGGACCTCATATGTGCTTAAAATGTAGAAAAAGAGTAAAACCCTAAAATGATTTTATCAAAATCCTACAGCATCAAAAATAAATTAAAACCCTAGATCCGAGATGGTGAAATGGGGAAATAGAGGAAGAGAGAGAGAGAGAGAGAGAGGGAGAGAGAGAGAAACCTGAATGTGGCTGGGAGGGGGGCCGCGATGGTGAGCGACGGTGGCGAGAGCAGCGATGGTCAGCGGCGGTAGCGAGAGCCGCGATGGTCGGTGGTGGAAGTTCGATGGTAACTGTTAGCAGGGATGGTGAGTAGGGATGGTGAGGGAGAGCAGCGATGGTCTGTGTGTGTGAGAGACAGAACAGAGTGTAAATAGATCGGGCGCCAAAACTTAATTGTTTCCCTCTAAAACAAAAATTAAACCTTTAGCGACTAAAATTTTCGTCGCGAAAAGGTAAAAATTAATTTTTTATTTTACATTTGCCGACCAAAGATTTTTAGTAGCCAAATATACACCAACGGCGACTAACATTATTTTCGTCGCTGAAAATTAACTTTTGGCAACTAAAATTTTAGTCGCCAAAAGGTAAAAATTAATTTTTTATTTTACATTTACCGACCAAAGATTTTAGTAGCCAAATGTACACAAATGGTGACTAACATTATTTTTCGTCGCTGAAAATCAACTTTTGGCGACTAAAATTTTAGTCGCCAAAAGGTAAAAATTAATTTTTTATTTGACATTTGCCGACTAAAGGTTTTAGTAGCTAAATGTACACCTACAGCGACTAAAATTTTTTTTTGTCGCTGAAAGGACATTTTTGGCGACCAAAGTTTGGTCGCCAAAGAGAAAAAAATCATTTTTTTATTTTTCATTCGGCTACTAAATATTTTAGTAGCCAAAAGTCGATAATTGGCGACTAAACTGATTTTTAGTCGCCAAAACCTATACTTTTGGCTACTAAATTTTTTAGTCGCCAAAAAGTTTTACTTTTGGCTAGGGCTGCAAACGAACCGAGCTGTTCATGAACAAGCTCGAGTTCGGCTCGTTAAGGCTCGTTCGAACTCGGCTCGATTAATAAACGAGCCAAGCTCGAGCTTAAATTTCAAGCTCGATTAATAAACGAGCCGAGCTCGAACTTACTATAGCTCGGCTCGAATAGGCTCGCGAGCTCAAAAATATAAATATTAATTTATATTTTATATTTTAAATTTTAAATATATATTATATATTATATTATATATATTTATATTTATTTTATTTTATATATATATTATATATATTTATATATTATAATAAAATATTCATAATTATATTATATTAATTATATTTGTCCAAGTTGCCTGTTAAGGCATTGTCCAGCAAAGCAAAGCAAAGCATTGGAAAACAATTTATAATGGGTGTGAGAGATTCCTTCAAGTTGCCTTATTCGATGTGGGACGGACAGCCACTCACTCCACTGAACAAACTTCACAACACAAGGGACAAGGGATTGAAGTATCCCACATCGGTTCAGCCTACAAAATGAAAAGGGACAAAGGCTCTATATAATGGAGAAAGCCATACTACCTACTAAATGTTGTCTTTAATGGTGAAAGCCAAAGCCAACAGCCGAGCTCAGCTACATGATGTTGAGCTCGAGCTAGAGCTAAGTAATTTTTTGCGTAAAAATTTTGAGCTGGAGCTAAGTAATGTTGGCTCGAGCTTAAGCTCAAGTCAAAACTTTAAAATTTATTTGGTGGTTTCACTTGGCTAACGAGCCATAACGAGCCGAGCTCGAGCTGTGTAAATTTTAGGCGAGCCGAGCTCGAGCTCACAAATTTAGGCTCGTTTCGAACTCGAGCCGAGCTTGAACACCTTCATAATAGGACGAGCCGAGCTCAAACATAGTGAAACTCGGCTCGGCTCGGCTCGATTACAGCCCTACTTTTGGCTACTAATAGCATTTTAGTCGCCAAAACGTATACATTCAGCGACTAAAAATTTTTTTAGTCGCCAATTTGGTCGCCGTAGGTGCATTTTCTTGTAGTGAACCAACTAATCAGTGTGTTTGGTTTGAGTTTTCTAAATTAAATTTTTTAAAAATTGAGTATTTTGAATTTCTTGTTTTTTTTTTTAGTGAATATTTTTAAAATTTTAAACATTTTTTTTTTACTTTTTTAGATGCACCTTACTTAGATGTATCTAAAAAATAAAAAATTTGTGAAAAAATATTTTAAAAAATTAATAAATACATAAAAATATAAAAAATGTACTGAATTCTTGTATTTTTGATATCTAGTGAATTTTTAAAAAAAATTTTTACAAATTTTTTAATTTTAGGTGTATTTATGTTAGGTGTGTCTAAAAAGTAAAAAAATTGCTTAAAATAATAAAAAAATTCAGTAAAAACAAAAAAACACGAAAAATAAGAAAGTAGAATTTTTTGAAAAGTGTTTTTGGAAAAATGGAACCAAGCAAGTTAAATAATTTTTTGAATTTTGCGGCCTTTGGTTTTTATTTTGTGTACTGGGTAGGAAATCAAGCGGTAGACTTGTTGGCCGAGATAACAATTTGGGTAGCTCTAAATACACTCCAAAAATTAGGTTGGACACCCTATTATTTTGAATATCCAATTAAAAAAAATTTAATTTTTTTTACACCCCAAATAATACCTATTATTGCCCTAAAAATTTTAAATACCTCAGAAATACACTAGAAACCTACTTTGTACATCCGATTAGTCTAATAATTACAAGAGTATTGCTATTAGTACCCTATCAATTATTTTGGACATTCCATTTCTTTGTACTCCCATTTATGAATTCTAAAACCCTTAAAAAAAAATTTCTTCCCCCCAAATAGTACTAAAATTATCTTTGTAAAAATATTATACCCATTCCATTGAATACACACCCCCACTCCAAAAAGTCTCTACCAAAAATCTTAACAAAACCCACATAGGTGATTACTACTTCATCTCCACATATTTGTTCATGACCTGAGAAAATAAATGTAGGGTTTTTTTGTTGTTGATTCAAAATTCTTTTTTTGTGGGTTTTGTGATCTCCGCGAGTTTGGATTTGTGATCTCTTAGGTGGGTTTTTTTAACTTCTCTGACAGTTTCAATTTTTGTTCCTTATCTTACTTGGGTTTTGTGATTTTAAAATTTGAAGAAGGTTTATTAATAATATTCGGTTATTTGTTCCCAAACAAATAACTAATATTTGGGCTTGTGTTCCTGAATTTTTGTCATATATTCAAGAATTCAGTCTCGAAAAAATGATGAACAATTTTTTATTATCTTTTTGCCATTTTTTTTTTCTTCAAGAAACTTACTCTTACAGGCCAATGTCCTCTAAGCTAAGAATACCATTAAAGTTGTGAAGCTTTTATTGTTATACTCCTCTTATCTCATGGAGTTGTGGTTACCCGAAAAACTTCCACTCATTGTCATTGCCGCAGAAGTGTAGGTAATCAAATGGTTGCTACCGTTACTGCCGAAATATTACCGCCAAAGGGTTTTCAAGGTTTTCAATATGGGATTCGAGAAAGATAGATGGGTGGTGATGGAGGTGGGTGTTCTCATAAATCATAACTTATGATATAGTGGGTGTGTAGGCTTAATTATGAAATGGGGTGTCTCAAAATTATTAATATATTTTTTAGTAATTTCATTTGAGGTTATTATTGTAATAAAAAAAAAGGTTAAAAAATAGGAGATTCAAAATAATTGTTGGGGTGCTAATAGTAGCAATCTAATTACAAAGCTAAATTATGTAAATGGTCTCTATAGTTTATATGATGTGTCAATTTGGTCCTTATTGTTTTAATTTGCTCGATTTTACCCATTAATTTAACAGATTGTGCCATATTGGTCCAATAAATAATGGCCGTTAGGTTTGGTGGGTGGAAAGTCGTCATGTGCTCAAACGATGCGTCAATTTGGTCCATCTAATTTACACGATGTGTTAATTTGGTCCCTGTTGTTTTAATTTGCTCGATTTTAATAGGAACCAAATTGATACATCATGTAAATTACAGGGACCAAATTGATCTATCGTTTGAATTTCCGTTCACCAAACCTAAAGGCCATTATTTAGTGGACTAATATGACATAATTTGTTAAATTAAGGGATAAAATCGAGTAAATTAAAATAACAGGGATCAAATTGACAAACCATGCAAACTACAGGGACTATTTGTATAATTTACCCTAATTACAACATAAGCACGAACTCATCCTTAATGGCAGAGTCAATTCATTGTCTCCAACACCCTTGTTGCCAACCCACCATCTCCAATCCCTTTTTGTCTCCAACCCTTATCGTTTTAGGATATTTTAGCTGTAACAACTCGAAAATTTAAGTTGTCCCTTAAATTTTATACTAGTATTATGGTTGTATGTGATAATATATTATTAAATAAATAATAATAATAATAATAATAATAATAATAATAATAATAATAATAATAATAATAATAATAATAATAATGGGTGTGGTAATAAAATAAATAATTAATTTTCTGTTGGTATACGATAAAGTATAATTTAATTAGGAAGTTAGGTCAAAGTATAATTATCTTAACTATAAGATAAATATAAATCTATATAATTATGAATCAAATCTTGGGGAGATATGTGTTGGCCACGTGTTGGCCAACCAATGCCCTCACCTCCTTATAAATAGGGAGGTGATTCAACTGGGTGAAAGAAAAGAAAGAAAAGAAAGAAAGAGAGGAAAGAAAAGAAGAAAATGAAAGAAAAATAATGGAAGTTGAAAAGGTCATTGGTAGTGGAAAAAAAGAGTGAGGTATTAAGGTTAAGGTGAGTTATATTATACCTTGAGTTACCATAATATATTTTACGTATATTTTGACCTACCATATTTATTTTATACAAGTTATGTTTTATAAGTTATTATAAATTATATTAATATTTCAGTTACGTGGTTTATTTTCTGAACCCTATTTGCATAACATGAAACCTGTGGATATGTTTGTTTATATTTTAAAAAATATTTGACTATGACCTTATAAACAATGATGTTTTGTAAGTACTATCACGGAGTCCCATGCCTTGGAGAACGTAAATAACCATCGGCTTCTGTTTGGTCACTTTGTGACCCTCTATTATCATGAGTCTATTGACCTCTGTTCTGTGCGGAGCAAAGTGCTGTGCGCAGATAAGTGCTACACTATTGTGGGAGCCATCTCTATAATCCGTACGAGCCACCTCTTGAATCCGAGCCTCTATTCTGACTATCACTCCTGTGATCTCTGTTATGTTTTGTTCGGTACTGTAGTTATAGTTATTTATTAAAGAATATTTGATTATGACCTTATAAACAATTATGTTTTGTAAGTACCACCAAGGGAGTCCCACGCTTTGGGGACTTAAATAACCATTGGCTTCTGTTTGGTCTCTTTGTGGGCCTCTGTTGTCATGGATCTATTGACCTCTGTTCTATGCGGAGCAAAATGCTGTACGAAGATAAGTGCTACACTATTGTGGGAGCCACCTCTATAATCTGTACGAGCCACCTCTTGAATCCGTATCTCTATTCTGACTGTCACTCCTGTGACCTCTGTTCTGTTCTGTACCGTGGTTATGGTTATTTATTTACATAATCTCAGTTTTGTTACTTAAAAGATTATTTGTTCAGACTAAATTATTTTAAATATTTCAGTTACATAACTATCCATAATTATTTCATGTCCCTTATACTCTTGGTATAATATTTCTCACTCTGCCATGTGCTTATAGCTATTTACCAATTTTCAGGAAACAGTGCAATTTAGAAATAACTTTTGGAAAGTCTTAGACGCGGGGCTGTAGAATAGACACACACAGTATTTTTTATGATATGTTTATATGTAAATATCGGCCTTTTTGGTCAGTAAATTTTGTAATAAAAATAGAAGCTCCGATGATTATTTTGGTACCCTCGCTTAAATATTACTTCCGCTCGCGTTTATTAATCTGTTTAAGAATTGCCCGGAGGTAACCTCAGTTACTGGCCATCACGATACTTAACCCTTGGGTACGGGGAGCGGGTCGTGACAAGTGGTATCAGAGCCATGGTTTATAAAAAAATAAATAAATCATTATTGGAGCATAGGACACACGCACATTTAAGAAGTAGGATAGCGGGTAATTAATCCCTAAATATTATATTTTGTTAGTCAATTTAATTATATTAATTTATATGATTTATATATATATATATATATATATTGTGTGCATAATTTGTAAGCACTACTACAAAAACAGATAAAGATCACACTTTTTGTGTGATGTATGTTATTTAATTACACCTTTTAAGTTTACTAAAGTGTGATATTTGGGAGTGTGATTAAAAGGGGTCATTTTTAATCACACCTTTTAAGTGTGATTAATAACATTTAGATCACGCCTTTTAAGTGTGATTAAAAATATTTAGATCACACCTTTTAAGTGTGATTAATAATATTTAGATCAAACCTTTTAGTCGCCGAAAAGCTCATTCGTGGAAAAAAAAAAAAATTACACTCACTAGCTTCTCATTTGCTCTTGTGGATATTCGAACCATCAACCCTCTCAACACCATAAACCTTATACAACACACTCTTTCCACTACACCTCTATAACACCATATGATTATATATACAACATATATTATTTATATAGTACATAAACCCGTATTAATATGAAAGTATATATATAAAGATAATTATTTTTTATTGAATATAATTTATGTAAAAATAAATTATTTACTAGAAAAAAAAAGAGATCACTTTTGGCGACTAAACATAATTTTAGTCGCCAATTCTATACTTTTGCCTACTAATTATTTTTTAGTCGTTAAAAAATTTAATTCCCGGGCTAAAATTACAACTTTTGGGGACTAACTTCTTTTTAGTCGCCAAAAAGCCTCACTTTTGGCTACTAAACATCTTTTTAGTCGCCCAATGCCTCAGTTTTGGCTACTAAATTTTTTTTAGTCGCCAAAAAAATCTCACTTTTGGCTACTAAAATTTTTTAGTCGGTTAAAAGCCTCACTTTTGGAGACCAAACATCTTTTTAGTCACCCAATACCTCATTTTGGCTACTAAATTTTTTTTAGTCGCCAAAAAGCCTTACTTTTGGCTATTAAAATTTTTTTTGTTGGTAAAAGCCATATATGGGCAACCAAACAGATTTTTAGTCGCCAAAAATCTTTACTTTTGGCTACTAATGCTTTTTTAGTCACCAAAACCTATACTTTCAGCGACCAAATGTGCTTTTTTAGTTGCTAAAGATGTTTTTTCTTGTAGTGGAGTGTGATTAAATATATATATATATATATAATTACACTTATTAAAAAGAATAATGTATATATAATCACACTTTAATTAGAAGGTGTGATTAAAAATATATAAATAATCACATTTAATTAGAATGTGTGATTAAAATATATATACATAATCACACTTATTTAAAAAGTGTGATTAAAAAGTAGTAGTGTATATATAATCACACTTTAATTATAAGGTGTGATTAAAAAATATATAAATGATCACACTTTAATTAGAATATGTGATTAAAAAATATATATCTAATCACACTTACTTAAAAAGTGTGATTAAAAAGTAATAGTGTATATATAATCACACTTTAATTAGAATGTGTGATTAAAAATAATATATATATATATATATATATATATAATCACACTTAATTGAAAAGTGACATAAAAAATGAATATTATCATACTCAATCAAATTAAGTGTGATTAAAATATCAATATAAATTTTTTTATCGCACTTCCAATAAAAGTGAGATTTTTTTTTTTTGTCAAAGTGTGATCTTTAACTATTTTTGTAGTAGTGAAAGGATATTAGATATAATTTATATTTGTTATAGCAAAAGAAGGAAAAGAAACAAAGAGTGTCAGGCTCAAGCACTCACCAAAATTATAATATAATTAAATACGTATAATTTCCAGTTCAGTATTCAAAAAAAAAAAAAAAAAATTCATTTCGTTTTTTTTTTAAAAGTGGGCTCAAATTATAAAAATACTAATTTTGAAACTATTTCTCATCAGTGAAAAGTTCACAGATAAAAGAAATGGGAGTTCATCTCAAATTCCTTCAACTCCTGCATATGATTCTGTCATTTCACTTCCAGTCGCTTGTTTGATTATGTTCTCATTTTATTTTTTATTTTTTTTTTCTTCGGAAATAAAACTAATGAAAAGTTTTTAAAGTCATTCCTTATTTCTCATTTTGGCCCAAAACAGTGAGTTATTTTTGGTAAAGTTTTTTTTGAGGTAATATTTTCTATCAAATTAATCATCTAATGTATATTTATCAGAATGCGCAGCGGATAGCTTACACATATGACAAATTTCGAGGACGAAATTTTAAAAGAAAGGAAGATTGTAACAACCCGAAAATTTAAGTTGTCCCTTAAATTTTATACTAGTATTATGGTTGTATGTGATATATATTATTAAATAAATAATAATAATAATAATAATAATAATAATAATAATAATAATAATAATAATAATAATGGGTGTGGTAGTAAAATAAATAATTAATTTTCTGTTGGTATACGATAAAGTATAATTTAATTAGGAATTAATTTGTTTATATAATTATATTAGGAAGTTAGGTCAAAGTATAATTATCTTAACTATAAGATAAATATAAACCTATATAATTATGAATCAAATTTTGGCGAAGATATGCGTTGGCCACGTGTTGGCCAACCAATGCCCTCAACTCCTTATAAATAGGGAGGTGATTCAGCTAAGTGAAAGAAAAGAAAGAAAGAAAGAAAGAAAGAGAGGAAAGAAAAGAAGAAAAGGAAAAAAAAATAATGGAAGCTGAGAAGGTCTTTGGTAGTGGAAAGAAAGAGTGGGGTATTAAGGTTAAGGTGAGTTATATTATACCTTGAGTTACCATAATATATTTTACGTATGTTTTGACTTACTATATTTATTTTATACAAGTTATGTTTTATAAGTTATTATAAATTATATTAATATTTCAGTTACGTGGTTTATTTTCTGAACCCTATTTGCTTAAAATGGAACCCGTGGATATGTTTGTTTATATTTTAAAGAATATTTGTCTATGACCTTATAAACAATTATGTTTTGTAAATACCACAACGGGAGTTCCACACCTTGGGAGACTTAAATAACCATCTGCTTTTGTTTGGTCACTTTGTGGCCCTCTATTGTCATAGATCTATTGACCTCTGTTCTGTGCGAAGCGAAGTGCTGTGCGGAGATAAGTGCTACACTATTGTGGGAGCCATCTCTATAATCCGTACGAGCCACCTCTTGAACCGGGTCTTTGTTCTTATTGTCACTCCTGTGACCTCTGTTCTGTTCTGTTCTGTTCGGTACCGTGGTTATGGTTATTTATTAAAGAATATTTGACTATGACCTTATAAATAATTATGTTTTGTAAGTACCACCACGGGAGTCCCACGCCTTGGGAGACTTAAGTAACCATTGGCTTCTGTTTGATCTCTTTGTGGCCCTCTGTTGTCATGGATCTATTGACCTCTGTTCTGTGCGGAGATAAGTGCTACACTATTATGGGAGCCACCTCTATAATCCGTACGAGCCACCTCTTGAATCCGTATCTCTATTCTGACTGTCACTCCTGTGACTTCTGTTCTGTTCTGTTCTGTACCGTGGTTATGGTTATTTATTTACATAATCTCAGTTTTGCTACTTAAAAGATTATTTGTTCAGACTAAGTTATTTTAAATATTTTAGTTACATGACTATCCATGGTTATTTCGTGTCCCTCATACTCTTGGTATAATATTTCTCACTCTGCCATGTGCTTATAGTTGTTTACCAATTTTCAGGAAACTGTGCAATTCAGAAATAACTTTTGGAAAGTCTTAGACGCGGGGCTGCGGAATAAATACACACAGTATTTTTTTATGATATATTTATATGTAAATATCGGCTTTTTTGGTCAGTAAATTTTGTAATAAAAATAGAAGCTCCAATGATTATTTTGGTACCCTCACTTAAATATTACTTCCGCTCGCGTTTATTAATTTGTTTAAGAATTGGCCGGAGGTAACCTCAGTTACTGGCCATCACGATGCTTAACCTTTGGGTACGAGGAGCGGGTCGTGACATTGGCATTCCATCAATTTGGGAATTTTTGATTTTGATTTTTTAAAAAAAAGTGAGTTCTATAGTTTCTTCGGATACTCAATGTCGAATAACTAAAATATGTTAGGATACTCAGTTTCAAACAATTGAAAAATTGGTTCTAGCCTTTTTATTCGGATACTTAGTGCCGAACAAATTAAATATATCTAGAAACTCAGTTCTGAACAACAAAAAATTAATTCCAGCTATTCCATTCAAATACTCAATGTCGAACAAATTAAATATGTCCAGATATTTAATTTCGAAATAATGAAATTACTTTGAATACTTGGTGTTAAACAAATGAAGCATGTGTGAATACTCAAGTTTGAATAACAAAAAATTAAAACATATGTAATATCGAATAGTTCTTTTTTGTTTGGAATTGGAAAATAAAGAAGCTAAAAAATTTAAATGTTCAAAAACATAGAGCCAAACATAGACAATTGTTTGGATATTAAATACTGAACAATGATCATTATTTCGAAAACATATTGTCAAATATATGAATTTTGTTTAGAAATAAGTTTCCGAATAAATGTAATTTGTTTGGTACTGAATTTTTGAACAAATTTCGTAAACCCAACGACTGAAAATGATGAACATGATTAGCAAAGTTAACTTTTCCATAAAAAAATTACTTAGAAATATTTTCTTCATTGTCCATTATTAACTTCAATATGAAATAGAATATAAGCAGTGGCGAAGCCACAACAGGACTAGGGGTGTCGCATGCTCCCCCTCAGTTTTTTTTTTTTTTTTGCATTGTTCACACACAATATGTAGTTTATTTAGTACTCTTGGAGCGCCATGTGGTGTTATTTATGTGGTGGTCTAAATCAATAATATAGTGTCAAATTTTATGAATAGAACATAGTAACTCATTATTGTTAAGTAATTGGAAGATAATAGGTGAATCACTTAGTGTGAGTTGCGATTTATTATATCTAAAGCACCACGTCATCAACACCACATAATATGTTGGGATTATCTAATAATTTCTATTCAAAACACATTTTTATAATCAATACTATCTCTCTAATATTTTTCTATCAAATAAAAATTATAGAAATTTTATAATGATTTCTGCTATAAATTATTTGCTTCTATTTTCTAAAATTAAGAATTTTAATTTGTAATTTTTTGTGCTAAAATTACATACTTACATTACTATTGTGTCCGAGTTATTTCACATTATTATAGTATTTTGATTAGTTGCTATTAATAATAAATAATGAAAATTTTATATTTAAATTGATTCGTAGCTCGAAAGTTGGGGCTCGAGGGGTCAAAACGACGTCGTTTTGACCCTTTTTTTTTTCTTTTCTTTTTCTTATTTGCAGAAGAAGAACGAAGAGCAGGAAGGGAGGGAGGATGAGGAGGAGGGGGAGGAAGGAGGGAGGAGGAGGAGGAGGAAGGAGGGAGGAAGGGAGGAGGAGGCATAATATTCGGGGAGGAGGAGGCGGAGGGGGCGACGGGCGGTAGGAGGTTACGGCGGGGTTGGGCTAGGCGACGATCGGCGGATCGGCGGCTGGGCGGGGCGATGATCGGCTGCTGGGCAGGGCGACGATTGGCGGCTGGGTGACGATCGTCTTCTCTCTCTCTCTTCCCTCTGCTTCTCTCTTCTCTCCCTCTCCCTCTCTTTCTTTTCTCCTTCTCTCTTTTTCATTTTCGAGCCAAATTCGGGCTCCGAATTTTCGAGCTACCGCTCATTTTCCAATTTAGCTCATAAAATTATTATTATTTTATTGTTGATCACCAAAAAAAATCAAAATTATAAAGTGTCCCATCTACCTTAATTTCTTGGTTCCGTCACTGAATACAAGAATGACAGATTCAAGAAAAATATAGTTGAGTATGAAAATGCAAAGTCAAAAGAGTAAGAAGAAAATATAAGAGAGAAGGGAAGATTGAGTTTGATTAAGAATGGAGTGTTCAAAATACTTTGATTTGTATTTTTTTTTTTTTTATATTAAGGACTTTTTTGTCATTTTAAACGAGGACATCATAGTAATAAAAAAAATTTCATTAAGTTTGGTGCCGTTTGGCAAGAGAAGTTTGGGCTATTTTAGCCACTACCGGACAAAAAAGGCTACATTAGCCAAATAGAGAGAAAAGCTTGTTAGGTGCTTGGCAACAACCAATGCCAAGGTAAACTACCCCCACATGAAAGAGGGGCATCGCCCCAGCACACACAAAGTAAAAAAAAAAAACCTTTTTCCCCAAAAAAACCTTTTCCCAGAAAAAACAAAGAAAGTTGAAAAAAAAAAAATTAAAAACAGAAATTTGCATTTGCGACGTAATTTAAAAATAAATAAAACACATGAAAAACTATTTTTAAAAAATAAAAACAAATTAATGTATACAAATACAAATAAAAATAAAAATGACAAAAAAGTAAATTAAAAAAAAAGAACCACAAAAATACGCCTCATCCAAAAAATAAAAAAATAAAAACAGAAATTAGCATTTTCCACGTAATTTAAAAATAAATAAAACATATGAAAAATCATTTTTGAAAAATAAAAACAAATTAATGTATACAAATAAAAATAAATTATGTCAAAAACGTAAATTAAAAAAAAAAGAACTACAAAAATATGCCTCAATCAAAAAATAAAAAAATAAAAACAGAAATTAACATTTTCCACGTAATTTTAAAATAAATAAAAACACATGAAAAATCAATTTTGAAAAATAAAAACAAATTAATGTATACAAAAAAAAAGAAGACAAAAACATAAATTAAAAAAAAAAAGAATTCCAATTTAATACGCCTCATCCAAAAAAAAAAAAAAAAAAGGTACAATGACGCTGACGTGGAGGAAGTAGCTGGCTCGGAGTGAAAAACTAAAAACTACAGAAAAAAGCCTTTTCAAAAAAAAAAAAACCAAGGTCAAACAAAAAGAAAAAAAATAAAAAAAACAAAATCAAAATTTATCATGTGCATCGGTAAGTACATTATGATTTTTGACACCATTTAAAAAATTACATGAGAAAACATTTTTCCAAAAAAAACAAACAAGTAAAAAATAAAAAAAAAATTAAAAACATAAATTAGCAGTTGCCACATAATTTAAAAATAAAGAAAACACATGAAAAATCAATTTTGAAAACTAAAAAGAAATTAATGTATACAAATAAAAAGAAATTGACAAAAGCGTAAATGAAAAAAAAAAAAAAAAAGAACCACAAAATAAGCCTCATCCAAAAAAAAAAAATTTAAAAATTAAAAACAGAAATTACCATTTGTCACGTAATTTGAAAAAAAATGAAACACAAGAAAACCCATTTTTGAAAAATAAAAATAAATTAATGTATAGAATGAAAAAGAAATGACAAAAACGTAAAAAAAAAAAAAAGAACCAAAAAAAACGGCTCACCCACAAAATAAGAAATAAAAAAAAAAACATAATTTAGCATTTGCCACGTAATTTAAAAATAAATTAAACACATGAAAACTCATTTTTCAAAATAAAAACAAATTAATGTATACCAATAAAAATAAAAATGACAAAAACGTAGATTAAAAAAAAAAAAAAATAATGTATACAAAACCCAAAAAAAAAGACAAAAATATAAATTTAAAAAAGAAATAAAACCATCAAAAGACGCCTTATACAAAAACATAATTAAAAAAAAAATGATAAAAAGACGCCAGATACAAAAAAAAAAAAAAGAAAAAAAAAAGAAAACGGTAAAATGACGCTGACGTGGAGCATCACCGGTAAGGAGTTGAAATGGACAAATTACTTGAAAGGCAGTTTGGTTATTTAATATGAAGACACATTATCAAAAAATCAAAAAGTTAAAAAAGTCAAAAAAACTCTTTTCAAATTAGACTTTTTAATCTCAGATTAAAATAATCAAAAAATTAAAAAACTAAAAAACTAACTCACTTCTCGAACGGCACCTTAGAGTGCTCAACTCAACTTAATTTTTGGAATGCAAATAGAGGCTGCCTAACAATTTTCTTACTTTTATATGTTTTGTACTGAGAGGTCCTTTTCGATTTATTACCTGTACTTTTTCGTGACATCAGGAGTTCTTTTTTCTTTTTTTTTGCATTCTGCTCTAAAAGTGAAAATGAATTATTTATTTGAGTTGTGATTGGGGGCCCGAAAATGGAACGCCCGAATGCCCCTAAATTTTTTTTTTTTTTATTTTTTATTTTTTATTTTTTCAGCAGAAGACGAAGAAGAGGAGGGGGAGGGGGAGGGGGGGGGAGGGGGAGGACTGGAGGGGGCCTAAAAATGGGCTGGAGGTGAGGCGGGGGGCGCGGCGATCGGCGATGGCGAGGCGACGAGTAGAGGCGACGCGGTGAGGAAATGACAGAGGCGACGAGCAGAGGAAACGACAGAGGCGACGAGCAGAGGAGACGACGATCGGCGACGGATCGGCGACCTCTTTCTCTCCCTCTCCCTCCTCTCCCTCTCTTTCTCTTTCTCTCCCTCTTCCTCTGAGTTGCAGAGGTCGAAAATGGCGGAAAAATAGAAAAAAAAAAAAAAAACTAATGCCCAAAACGACGTCGTTTTGGGCATTAGGGGCATTCGGGGCGGAAAAATTCGGGGAAAAAAACATTTTTCTATTTATTTATAGGGAGAATTATTGATTAGCGGGGATTAGAAAAATAATTTACAAAAAGATAATTTTTTTATAATTTTAATTATTAATATTTGTCACTTTTTTTGTGTCATTTTCCCTTATTTATATTATCTATATCGATGAGTTGTTCTGGTAGGTTTGGGTTTTTCTGGGAAACAGTAACCTGTAAGATTAACATAAACTAAAAAAACGGATTAACATTTACGTCTAAAAACTGCTAATGCATATGTTTAATGTAAGTTAAATTTGTTTGATGATTATTGTCATAAGGCATGTGAACCATTGTATGAGCCAAAAAAAAACAAATGAGTTTAATAATAGCAATCTCTTAAAGTATATATGATTGTGACTCGCAGTGTCCAGTAGTATGAAACTTTCAAATGAGGGTAATAGCAGTTTATTAAGGGTCAGTTTGGAAAGTGGGTTGACTTTTGGACTTTTTGTTTTTTTAGCTATTTTAATTTGAGATTAAAAAGTCTCATTTGGAAATGGTTTTTGACTTTTTTGATTTTTTTGTGAGAGAAAGAATGTAATGATTATGGGTTGAATGTAATGTTTTGTCTTATTAAGTTAAAAAATTTATTTTATTTTTTTGTAGCTATTTTAATAAAAAAAGCCCAAACCCTCCATTCCCAAACGAGCCCTTTCATTTTTTTTAAAATTTTATTGTATAGTTGTATTTGTATCATATCATTTTCATATGCATGCTTTCTGGAATCCATTCCTAATCACAGGAAAGAAGATGACATCCGGTCTTCATCTGGATTGGAACTTGTAGTTGGTGAAGTCTAGCATCAGTCCCATTTCGATAATATCAACTGTTTATCTTATAAGATTCTTCATATATTATTTATAAATTTTTTTTGATTAATCCAATAATTGTACTTTCATAATTTTAGGGTAAACTATCAATAGGTCTTAATAGTTGGACTTAATTCTCATCAAGTCTTATTGAAAATAAGTCTTGGTAAAATTGTCGTTAAAAATTAACAATTAGTGACTTTTTTGTGATAATTTTTATAAATTGTTGCTAAACTTACAATTAGTGACTTTTTTTATGACAAATTTTTTACATAGGTCCTATTAGACAATAAGTCCACTTATTAAGACCTACACGTAAATATTCCATATTTTACCACGTTTATTTGAAAAAATAAGCGATAAGTGTGTTTTAAAAATAGATATTCTATTTTTTTTTAGATAAACTTAATAAAATGATGATGTTATAATTATTGGTTAAATTTAATTTTTTTAATGAACGATATACACAAAAAAATCTTATAAAATAAATTATTTAAATTATTAAAATAAAACAAAGAATAGATTATAAAGTCAAATAACATATTCCAATTCAGATCATGGATGGGAGGAAATCAACCTATATAAGTAATGGTTTGAAAACATGGCTTTAGTCTTTTGGCTACCAAGTGGAGGTCTTGATGTCTATTTCTAAGAGTAAAATGAGAAGATATTTTCTTATAAAGATACAAGTGTGAATTTCAATTCTCCAAAATACTAATTTAATACAGATAAAATAATAATAATAAAAATTTAGTTTCAAAAAGTGAATAACAGAACCACGCCTACATCATGGGAGTGTTTGGGAAGAGCTTTTTTCAAGTTTTTTTGGATTAAAATAACACTAAAAAATAAAATAGGTTAAAATAGTCAATAAGACAAAGGCAGTGTTTGGGAAGTGGGGCTACAGGCTTATTTTAGCCTCAAAGTGTGAAAAAAGGAAAAAGGCTTAACAGTAGTTAGGCACCATTGATTTAAAAAAAAAAAAAAAAAAACAAACAACAAACAAAGCAGCCGGCAGCCTACACTGTCAGCCTACTCCCATAGACGACAGTGTAGGCACAGTGTTTTGCCAGCCTACTCCCATAGGCGAAAATGGCAATTTTGCCCTTGTAGACCAATTTTGGAAAAAGTGAGTTTAGGGGTAAATTTGTCATTTTAACTTCAAATATCATTTCAAACACATTTTTCAATACAACAACTCAAATAAAAATCTATCATATCTTCTCAAATACAATAAAAATCCATCCTATCTTCTCAAACACAAAAACTAAAATAGCCTATTAAAATAATCAAAAAGTCTCTAAAATAGTCACTTCCCAAACACCCACAAAATATCACATCAAACCTATAATCATTACACTTATTCTCTCGCAAACATCACATCCAACTACAAAAAAATCTAATTATCTTTTTAAACATAAACAAATTTTAACCTCTTAAAATAGTCAAAAACTAAAATAATCTATTAAAATAGGACTTCTCAAACACCCATGTCAATGAAAAGGTATGCGGATGGTAGATATTGGCAGACATTTAGGCTGACCCATGGAGTGAATATGGGCCATTTATTGTGTGGGCCACCTCTTAAATTTGACCCATTTGTTGGAATCTTCCCTGACCCAGTTCCACAACCTGTTTGGCAGTATCAAATCATTATTCTGTTTTTTTTTTTCGAAGAAAAATATCAAATTATTATTCGATCTGACTAATAAGGACCACTTTGGTTGATATTTTCCCCAATTTTCATTGACAAAACTATTCAGTTGGCTTGGTTTCATTTTTTCAAAAGTAATTTTAAAAAAAAATTATTTTCTTATTTTTTATATTTTTTTATATTTTTACTGATTTTTTAAAATATTTTAAGCAATTTTTTTATTTTTTGGACACACCTAATATAAATACACTTAAAAAGTAAAAAAATTGTAAATTTTTTTTTTTTACTTTTTAGATACATCTAAGTAAGTTACATCTAAAAAAATAAAAAAAAACGCTTAAAATTTTAAAAATATTCACTAAAAATAAAAAAATTCAAAAATTAAAAAACTCAGTTTTCAAAAAACTTAATCCAGAAAACTCAAACCAAACACACTGAACAGCTTTTCAAAGATTTGTTTGGTATAATTTATTATAAATTAAAAATTGCTAATAAAAAAGTAAACATTTAAAACAACTTTCTTTTAATTTTTAAATAATTAATTTTTTTTAATTTATTTAAATTTTGTTTACCTAATAAACAGACATTACACTAAATAGTTTGACAAAAAATTTTAAAATAATAACAAAAAAAAGTATAAACCACTCACATAAAATGTACCAAACACTAAAACATGGACTTGCGAAGGATGTTACTGTAAATCTATATTTTGTTTGACGAGTGTGACACAAAGGTTGAGACTGTTGAAATTTAAAAATTCGTTTGGTTTGATTTTTAAAAAATTATTTTTAGATGAGTTTTTGTTTACTTTTAGTGAATTTTTAAAATATTTTAATCAATTCTTTGAACATTTTAGATGCACCTAATTGAAATACATTTAACAAGTAAGACAAATTGGTTAAAATATTAAAACAAATCACTAAAAATAAACAAAAATTCAAAAAAAAAAAAAATACTAAAAATAAACCATTGATTCTTTTTATGATAATTTTTTCAAATAATTTTTTTAAATTTATAGTATTACTAAGGAAAAAAACAAAACGATGCATGGCTCCTATCATACATGTAGGTAATAGAAAGAAAACTATTGGTGATAGACAACTCCAATGTGTCAATCACAATAACTCCATTGTTTGGCATATATATTGGTGGGTCAATTTTTATACATATGACAGAGGTGAGTGTGCTAATGACAACTCACTACTCAGGTGCAATGTACACAATTTTATTCTCTTCTTTTTCCTTGGAGGTTCAACTTATTATATATTGAATAGTTTCCATCATCTAGAGAGCCTAGACATTTTCCTTTTTCTCCCATCTCTCTGCATTTGCACCCTATACAATATGCTCATTAAATTTCCATGACCAATGGGGATATTTTAGTCCCAAAATAAATCCATTCAGATAAAGGGTTTATGACCAATCTTTTTGTGGAAATTACTTGTCAATGAACTTCCAAATATTTACTACAAATATAATTTTTTTTTTTTATGATTTTATGTTTTTTTTAGGTGCAACAATGAATGCTACCTACAGCACTATTTTTCAATCCATACTCACGAAGGAGTGGGCCTCACACTATCCGAAGTGAAAAGTGTATTTTCTGGTAGAAAACATATTGTATTTTCTTAAAATATTTTTCATAGAAAATATTTTCATATATCTAGCTGTAATTATGATATTAATGTGCTAAAAGTTGTATTAGTAGTAGTGTTAGTGATGGGGTGGTGGAGGCAGCAACAATGATAGTAATGGTGGCGGTGGTGATGGTGATCTCGAAAGAGTGGTTGTGGTAGGTAGTAGAGATGATGGTAGCGACAATGGTGGAAGAAATGGTAATGATAAAACTCTAGTTGGAAAATATTTTTCACTTTCTAAAAGTGAATAAGTATAAATAAAACATGTTTTTCAATGATTATTAATTTTTTGTCATACCAAATATCTATATACACATCACATTTCAAAAAGTTTTTAAAGAATAGTGGAAAATTTTATAATTTTAATTTTTAAAATTTGTAAGATTTATCATTGACTTGCAATTTTTTTTATTTTTTTTTAAGACATCATAAATTGTAATTTTCCCTAAATGTTTTTATCAAAACATAGTGTTAAAAACCAACCAAAACCTCTGATAAAGTAGAGATTGAGCCACTTAGACCTAGGGCTGTAAATGAACCGAGTTGTTCATAAACAAGCTCGGCTCGGCTTGTTAAGTGCTCGGCTCGGCTCGTTTATTTATATTTAAATTATATAATAAGTACATTATTTATATATTAAATAATATAAATAATTGTATAAATACATTATTTATATATTAAATAATAAATAATATTTTTTATTTAAATATTTTTATTTAAATAATATAAATAATATTAAATTTTTTTTTATCGAGCCGAGCCAAGCCAAGCTCAAGTTTCATTAATATTAACGAGTTGAGCCGAGCTCGAGCCTAGTTTCTTATCGAGCTAAGCTCGAGCTCAATAAACGAGCTCAATAAGTAAACGAGCTGAGTTCGAACTCAGCAAAACTCGGCTCATCTCAGTTTGTTTGCAGCCCTACTTAGACCTATCCTAAAAATTGATATTATTATTGTCTTTTCCAACTTCTAACTCCCCCTAGGGGTGAGACCTTCTAATGTGAAGGAGCTCATACTTACTATGGTGAAAAAAAATTGAAAGCACCTCTCACCTCTCAACTCTTTATGGTAATAACAATTTAATAGTGTTAAAAGACTCTGTGAATCTATGACCCACTTAACTAAATTGTAGAGAAACATCTATGACCTACTTAACCTTTTCATCCAACATTGCATCTGACAGGCATAAGTAGGTTGGAGGAGTTATCAATATATATAATAACATTATACATAACTTATTGTAGTGTTAATTGTCACGTAATTATGATCTATTGTATTGTTATTTTGATCCTGATTGAAAAGTCTTTAATTGTGTCTCAAATGTTATTTGATTATGATTTATTATGACCTTTTTAGTTATAATACCGAAGTTTTATTAAAATCACAAAATATCATAATTTATCCCCTTCTTTAGAATTAATATAATATATAAACTTCCAGATAGCGGCAAGGACAACTCAACACCAAGAATAATGTAAATAAAAATTAGTTTATTTATTTATTTTGTATAATTTTCATTTATTATATTTTTGAAAATGTAATATAATTTTGAAAACAATACCAAACATGCGAGTTTCCAGTAGATCAGCTTGAATAAACATCGAATAAGAATTATTAAGGGAGAGGGTTCTGGCCCAATCCAAGGGTTGAAATGTTCATTCAAACTCTAGTCCAATCTTGGGCCATACTGGGCTGAGAATGTTTGGGCATTGCTCCAAAATTTTTAAAACAATTAGAGCTCAACGGCTCATTTGGAAATTGATTATTTCAAAATTAACTTTTTAATTTTTTAAAAAATAAAAAAAATAATGCGATAACTTATAATATCTTCTTTTTTTTTTTTTTTTTTTTTTTTTTTTTGAAACTTTTTAGCCACAAACCGCTCTTTCCAAACACATATCAACTAAAGACCCAAAACAATTGGACTCACGAGGAAAAACAAAAAGATTCCAAAACAGTCTCTGCCAAGAGACTTATCTTAACAAAAAACAAGGAAAATTGTACTAAAAAAACTCTAGTGTCAAAGTCTGTGAATGTTTGTATAATAAATAGATCAGGCCCACTTAATTGTCAAAGCCCATTGTGTTTTTGTTTGGTTCTGGTGTTAGTGGTTGGCAATACAAGCAGATCACTATCCTTTTCCAATCGTGGATTTCGGAGTGGTTCGATTTCACGGGTCGGTCACAAGTTTTGGGTGCACCAGAGGCGGTGTTTCCCAAAGATTCTCCAACGCTCAAGGGCTGGTTTGGCATCTCCTAAATAATTCATCTTTTTATCTTTTTATTTTTTTTTCATCATATTACCTCTCTACTTTTCTGCACATCTTTTCGTAAAAAGACAAAAAGTGCACTTATTTAGATCATCCCAAACAACCCCCAAGTTAGTTTGGAGCTTTTGTTTTTTTTTCAGAGGGTAAGTTAGTTTGGAGCTCGAGGAAGATGAACATTGATATTAAGGTTTTGCAGTGAATTTACTTTACTTGTGTATCTGGCATAATAGAGATATTTATATTTATTTTCTCTCTAGAAGATTTCTATTATATGGGTAAAAGACATTTTGTTGAGCATTGATCTGTAGAGTTTTGTCACATGTAAAGTGGATTTCGCATTTGACGCCTTTGTTTGTTTTAAATGTCCTAGTTACGTGGAATTGTGAGTCATAGAGAGAATAATTGATGCAAAAGAATTAACTGAGCCGATCTAAAGGGTCTCCTAGGTCCTCAATGACGAGCAATGGTTAGCAAAGTAGAGAATGTCTATTAAGTTCCCTAACCACATTATCAACGAGCTATTAGTAGGACCTTGGTCTGTTTAGACTTTATACTTGGCCGAAGGGTTATAAGGTGATTGCTCTAAACTCAAATAGCATTTTCACACTTAACAATCTCAACAACTTTTTGTTTTTGGGTTACGAGGAATTTTTTTAAGATGGACTAAATATGAAATTACACACAATCCTTGTGTATTGAGAAAAACACACTCAACATTTCACTCCCAAAAGCGAAATCAGTGACTTATCATTATACCAAACTCTGCTCCAAAAAGAAAATAAAGAAAAACATATATTTTAGCATTTGGGCTTATAACCAAGAGCTTATTAATTGGGTCTAGAAGCAGTGGCGGAGCCATATGGTGACTAGGGGTCACGTGCTCCCCTTAGATTTTTATTTTTATTTTATTTTATATTTTTTTTACATATGTATATAAAAATAAAAATAATATTTAAAATAAAATGTCAATGGCATTTTTAAATTTATAAAAACAATAGTGATTGTTTTATTGAAAATGAAGTGACTACAATAAATTATATTTTTATGTATGAAAATTTTGTAAAAAAATCTCAATATAAAGGTAATGTCCATCATTATTGATATGCAAATATAATTAATCTCACTATATATATATAAATTACTTGAGTGTTAGTTATATTTGCATGTGGAGTTTACCCTTCATGTGTTGCTTTACTATTGGTACTATTGGTTGGTAATATCATATGTCAATAATGACGTGATATCACTATCATATGAAATTTTTACTCAAATTTTGTAAAAATTTAATTTATCTTACCATTATATAATTTATTTTACGACTTAAATATATGATTTTTTTACATTGTCCATGATACATTAATTACACGCAATACTTTCTTTTGAATTTTACTCTAAGTTAATTATAGAATTTTATGTGAAATACTTTTGTAATAATTTATTTAAGTTATTGTACTTATTGTTAATTCAAAAATTATTATTATTTTCTTATTGTTAGTTATGGAAAAAAAAATTAAAATTGTAATTAATAAGTGTCATTTCTGATTTAGTTTCCTGACGCCGCTACTATCTAGAAGGACAACCTTATGTCAAAAACATTCAAATATATTTTTTTTAATCGGCAAGTGGCAATTGTTAGTTTTTTATATTAGCATTTATGAAAATTAATTTCTCCACCTTTATAAAGCATACTTGTCTCCTAATTTATCTTTTTCTTAAAAAGAGTTAAACTCATTACAAACTAACGATACGTCGTCTTCCTCATAACATTAACGTGAATGCAAGTGTAAACTCTACTCCCAAAATTCATGATACAACGTTGACAATGGTGATGCCTAGAATTTGACAATCGAAAGATGACTATGGCGAAAAAAGAGATACACCAACAACACCAATTGGAACGATAATGATCAAACTGAGTCACCACTTTTCTTTATTCTATATTTCATAATTACTAATCTATTAATTATATTCAACGTTCTGTAACTCATAAACCTATATTTTAGTATTGTTTGAAGAGGGTTGTGGCATTTATGTTAAAAAAAAAACACACTATGTTCAATTATTGTGATGACTTTAAAAGGCATAGAACATTCTGTTAAATAAATATTAGATCGTAGTAGGTACATAGTTAGATTTAACTGTTCGTTTAATTGATCACTTTAATGACCTTTTTCTGCAATCATAATTGTTGATGGCATTAAAAGTTAGAGATATTTTTTTGTTAAACACATGTCGGTACTCACTTTAATCATGATTTTCAAGTTAAAATTGCTCATTATAATTTTCACAGTAAAATCTAGTTTTTTTTTTTTTTTTTTTAAATTTTTTATTTAACTAGATGTCCAGACCAATTTACGCGCACCTTGACTAATCTCGAGATCCTAAAATAAATGACCATGCAAACCTCAAATGGTCCCAAAATTTAGAATGTTTGACTTTTGTGAGATTCAACCTTTGACTTCTAGTTATGTGTAACTACAACACTATTTTTCAATCCATACTCACGAGTAGGAATGCAAACAAACCGAGCCGGGCCGAGCTTTGCCGAGCTCGAACTCGGCTCATTTGCTTATCGAACTCGTTTATTAAGTTTGAGTTCAACTCGATAAGGAATTGGGCTCGAACTCGGCTTGGCTCGATAAATTATTTTTTAATATTATTTAATATATAAATAACGTATGTATACTATTATATATATTTATATATTATTTAATATATAAATAATATATTTATTATATAATTTGAATAAAGATAAACGAGCCAAACTTGATGAGCCAAGCATATGCAAGCTCGAGTTCAACTTATTTACTAAATGAACTGAACCGAGCCGAACTTGTTCATGAATAACTTAGTTTATTTGCAGTCCTACTCACGAGGCAGTGGGCCTCACACTATCCGAAGTGAAAAGTGTATTTTATGGTAGAAAACATTTTGTATTTTCTTAACATATTTTTCATAGAAAATATTTTCATATATCTGGTTGTAATTATGATATTAATGTGCTAAAAGTTGTATTAGTAGTGGTGGTAGTGATGGGGTGGTGGAGATAGCAACAATGATACTAATGGTGGTGGTGGAAGTATAGTATGTGATGGTTATGGTGACGGTGATCTTAAAAGAGTGGTTGTGGTGAGTAGTAGAGGTGGTGGCAGCGACAATTGTGGAAGAAATGATAATGGTAAAACTCTAGTTGGAAAATATTTTTAACTTCCTAAAAGTAAAAAGTTTTTTGCTAAATTACCCTTACTTTTTATTGACCACAAAGCATGTTTTTCATTGATTATTATTTTTTGTCATACCAAATATATATATACACATCACATTTTCAAAAAGTATTTAAAGAATAGTGGAAAATTGTATAATTTTAATTTTTAAAATTTGTAAGATTATCATTGATTTGCCAATTTTTTTTTTCAAGACATCATAAATTGTAATTTTCCCTAAATGTTTTTCAAAACATAGTGTTAACAACCAACCAAAACCTCTGATAAAGTAGAGATTCAGCCAGTTAGACCTATCCTAAAAATTGATATTATTATTGTCTTTTCCAACTTCTAACTCCCCCTAGGGGTGAGACCTTCTAATGTGAAGGAGCTCATACTTACTATGGTGAAAAGAAATTGGAATGGAGATTAATGAAGCACCCTCTCACCTCTTTATGGTAATAACAATTTAATAGTGTTAAAAGGCTCTGTGAATCTATGACCCACTTAACTAATTTGTAGAGAAACATCTATGACCTACTTAACCTTTTCATACCAACATTGCATCTGACATGCATATTTAGGTTGGAGGAGTTATCAATATATGTATAATAAAATTATACATAACTTATTGTAGTGTTAATTGTCACTTAATTATGATTTATTATTGTGTTTGGTTTGAGTTTTTTGAATTAAGTTTTTTAAAAATTGAGTTTTTTAGTTTTTGTGTTTTTTTGTTTTTAGTGAATATTTTTAAAATTTTAAACATTTTTTTTTACTTTTTTAGATGCACCTTACTCAGATGTATCTAAAAAGTAAAAAATTTGTGAAAAAATATTTTAAAAAATGAATAAATACATAAAAATATAAAAAATGTACTGAATTCTCTTCTTTTTTTTTTTTATATTTTTTGTATTTAATGAATTTTTAAAAGGTTTTTTTCACAAATTTTTTACTTTTTAGGTATATTTATATTAGGTAAAAAAAATAAAAATTGCTTAAAATATCAAAAAATTTAGTAAAAACAAAAAAAAAACTTAGAAAATAAGAAAGTAGAATTTTCTGAAAAGTATTTTTGAAAAACTCTAACCAAGCAAAGTGTTATTTTGATTCTGATTGATAGGTCTTTAATTGTGTCTCAAATGCCATTTGATTATAATTCATTATGATCTTTTTAGTTATAATACGGAAGTTGTACTAAAATCACAAAGTATCATGATTTATCCCCTTTCTTTATAGTTAATATAGGGGGTACTTATCAATTAGTCTTATTAATTAGACTTATTTACCTACAGGTCCTAACTAATAAATTTAACACTATAAAAATAAGAGAGTGATAAATTTATCACTAAAAATTTATTCATAAAAACAAAAAGACTGATAAATTTATCACTATAAATTTATTCATAAAAATAAAAGACTGATAAATTTATCTTTATCACTTAATAAATTTATCAATAGGACTTAATGGGTAATAAGTCTCCAAAGTAGGACCTATTGAGTAATAAATCTCCAAAGTAGGACCTATTGGTAGTTTACCCTTAATATAATATATAAATTTCAAGATAGCGGCAAGGAAAACTCAACAACAAGAATAATGTAAATAAAAATTAGTTATATATATATATATATATTTGTATAATTTTCATTTATTCTATTTTTGAAAATGCAATATAATTTTGAAAACCATACCCAACATGCGAGTTTCCACGCTTGGGCCATACTGGCCTGAGAATGTTGGGGCATTACTCCAAAATTTTTAAAACAATTAGAGCTCAACGGCTTGATTATTTCAAAATTGACTTTTTAATTTTTTTATGAAAGTCGTATAAGAAATAAAATAAAATAATATGACAATTTATAATATTTTTTTTGGCAAATTACACTAACAGTCCCTATAGTTTAGGGCTTGTGTCACTTTAATCCATGGCTTTTCAATTGTAACACATTTGACCCTGAATTTTGAATCTTGTTTCAAATAAGGACAATTGAACATACTCTTGCTTAATTTCAAGGGCAAAATCGACAATTTGATAAAATATAAACTAATTTGACAAAAATAAATGTTAAAAAAATATTTTAAAATTTTTAAAAATTATTTCTATTCACCAAAAATAAAATTATATAAAAATTGATAAAAATTAATAAAAATTACATGATTAATTTTTAAAAATTAATTTTACATGATCATCATCCAAATACATAATAAAAAATAATTTGGTAAAAAAAAAATAAATGTCTAAAAGATTTTTCAATTTTATGTAATTTTATCTTTAGTAGGTAGAAATAATTTTTAAAAATTCAAAAATAATTTTTTGACATTTATTTTTGTCAAATTAATTTATATTTTATCAAATTGAAGATTTTACCCTTGAAAAATCTAATAGTATCTTTTATTGTCCTTATTTGGAACAAGATTCAAAATTTAGGGTCAAATGTGTCACAATTAAAAAATCAGGGACCAAAATGACACAAATCCTAAACTATAAGGACCATTAATGTAATTCACCCTATTTTTTTTTTGACTTTTTAGCCACAAGCTGCTCTTTCCAAACATATATCAACTAAAGACCCAAAACAATTTGGACTCCCGAGGAAAAACAAAAAGAGTCCAAAACAGTCTCTACCAAGAGACTTATCTTAACAAAAAACAAGAAAAATTGTACTAAAAAGCTCTAGTGTCAAAGTCTATGAATGTTTGTATAATAAATAGATCAGGCCCAAGCAGATCACTATCGTTCTCCAATCGTGGATTTCGGAGTGGTTAGATTTCATGCAAATTTTGGGTGCACCAGAGGTGGTGTTCCCCAAAGATTCTCCAACGCTCAAGTTAGTTTGGAGGTTTTTTTTTTTTTTTTTTTTTTTTCAAAGGGTAAGTTAGTTTGGAGCTTGAGGAAGATGAATATTGATATTAAGGTTTTGTAGTGAATTTACTTGATTTGTGTATCTGGTGTTAGAAATGGTTTTGGAAATTCTAGTAAAATAGAATTTTTCCTAAATTTTGGTCGAATTTTTAGGTGGGACTCATGCGCTAAAGACGAGTATAAAGAGATACTCATAATAAGAATTACCTATATGAGTGTCGAATTGGGACCGGTTCTATGAGAATGAAGAGGTTAAATTCTCTAGAAGCACTCATGAAAACTAGGAGCGTTCAATGCCAAAACGAACACAGCCGTGAAAACCACGATGTGTCTGAAGTTATTTTGTGTGAAATCTATTATTTTGGCTTACACAAACGGTTAAACAATTCAAAGTATCGCGTCCTTTAGTTAGCTAGTAAGTCCGATTGGTTATCACTAGGGAAGGTTCAAGGCCGAAAGCTACCTATCCTGATGTAAGATATTTTCGATTTATGCTCTTTCGACAAATTCTACATATTGTTGCATTTCCGTTGTCATCAAATTCTATTCATGTGGGGGATTGTTAGAAATGGTTTTGGAAATTCTGGAAAAACATAATTTTTTCTAAATTTTGGTCTAATTTTTAGGTGGGACTCATGGCCAAAGCTGGCGGGTCTAAGTGGTAACGCGTTCTATGCCGCGTTGTGATTCACGTGGTATATTTGGTTACTCAAAACCATTATCGGATGAATGAGAAATTGAAACCAAAGTATGCTCCATGGAAATGAAGTTTTGGTGGAAAATCCTTAAAGGTTTGAATAAAGGCTTGTTCCACATTGGTTTGGTGGGAAGAAATTTATGGGTTTATAAAGCTTGGAATTATAACTTGGGGAGGGCCCCAAGGGGCACCCCAAGTTTGTAGAAGGGAGAGGTTATGGGCAAATTGAGACCTATTGGACCCAAAAATAACCACATGCGCGTCGCCGTCTGTCTGTCTAGGTTGGGCATGGGCGCTTGTGCGTGGTGTGAGGTTGGGTTGGGCTTGTCTGACCCAATACCTATATTTTTGGGCAAAAAACATTTAAATTTATTTTTTAATTTTTGGAAAATAAATTTTGACCGTTTGAATTCAAATTTTGGTCCAAAAATTTGCACCATTCTGGTTGAAATTTGTCTGTTCCGTTTGTACAAATTGAAAATCTGTCTGTTGCAGTTCAAAAAACCTTTACCTATTTAATTTAAAATTCAAACAGATTTGTATTTGTTTAATTTAAACTAAACAAGTACCATATATGTTAGATTCAAAACTAAGAGGCACCATTGCACCTATAAATAGACTAGTCCTCACTTGAATTCTCCATTGAATTTTCGTCCAGAAATAATACTGCACTACTCTCTATATTTTGTTGCATTATTTTTTCTTGTGAGAAAGAGTGTATACACTTAGTGTATTCGTTGCGCGAATAAATTGTAGTGTTGTATTTATTCGTTATTGATCATTTTATCTTGGGAGATAGACGTCCACAATCTAAAAGTATCGTGGAGAGGATGAATCTGTCTTAAGGACACAGTGTCTAACACTGGATTTGATCAGAATATTGCTCAAGAAATTAATCAAGTAAGTTGTTAATTTATTTTTTCTGATTTATTATTTTTTAAATCATATTTTGATTTTGTTTTTGTAACAAAATAAAAATCTGTTTGTATTTATTTATTTATTTTTTCTGGTTTGATTTTTGTGATCAAACAAATTCTTTTATTTTATTTTATTTCTTTTGTACTCTGTTTGTTGTTAAGTACACAAACATAATTCAATTTTTTTTCAAATACAATGAAGATTGTCCAATAATCGTAAGACAAATTATTTTTTGGTGTCTTCATTGTATTTAATTTTCTGTGTTTTCATAAAGTGATATTCTGGTTGGAAAACAAATAGTAGTAATATACTGTTTGACAAATAGTAGTAATATACTTGTGTCATTAACAGTTGTAGAATATTAATTTGTGTTACAGAAAATTATTGTGGTATTTTATTTTTTTAATTTTAGTAACAAGGAAAATAAAATTATTTTTTGTTATAATTTATTTTCTGGTTTTGGTAACTAGAAAAGTAATTTGTGTTTTGATTTTTTTCTGATTTTTGTAATCAGATATTATGGCTGCTGCAACTGAAACTACAACTGGAAGTGGTAGTCCAATTGTTACACCGACTCTGATCCCTATCCAGAACCATGTTCAAGTTCCAATAAATCATGGAGAAAAATCGAAAAAAATTTAACGGTACTGAGTTTAAGACATGGCAGCAGAAAATGTTGTTTTATCTCACAATTCTAAATTTGACCCGGTTTCTCCGTGAAGAGGCTCCAGCACTTAAAGAGGGTGAAAGTGATCGGCAAGTTGTTGCCGCTGTAGATGCTTGGAAACATTCAGATTTCCTGTGCAGAAACTACCTCCTCAATGGCCTTGACAACATGCTGTATAATGTTTATAGCCCTCTGAAAACAGCAAAAGAATTATGGGATTCTTTGGAGAAAAAATACAAGACAGAGGATGCCGGCACAAAAAAATTTGTTGTCGGTAAATTTCTGGATTTCGTTATGGTAGACTCCTAAACGGCAATTTTTTAAGTTCAAAATTTTCAAATAATTTTGCATGATATTCATTCTGAAGGTATGTCTTTTAACGAGTCTTTCCAAGTCGCTACTTTAATGGAAAAGTTACTACCGGCTTGGAAAGATTTCAAAAATTATTTAAAACATAAATGCAAAGAGATGACCATGGATGAATTGATTGTAAGATTGAGAATTGAGAAAGATAACCGAAAGGCTGAAAAGAGGAATGAGAAAAATCCTATAGAGTCCAAGGCTAATGTGGTTGAACAAGTTCACAAACCGCATAACAAAAAGAAGAAGTTTACTGGAGATGGTCCTAAACAAGGTGACAACAATGTCAATAAGAAGTTCAAAGGAAAATGCTATAACTGTGGTAAGATTGGACATCGAGCTTCTGATTGCCGCCGCCTAAGAAGGATCGCGGAAGTACAAGCAAGAAGACCACCAATCAAGCCAATGTGATAGAATTAGATTACATCTCTGACGGGGCAAATGACATCAATCTCTCTGCTGTGGTGTCTGAGGCTAATTTGGTTGGAAATCCCAAAGAATGGTGGGTTGACACTAGGGCAACGCATCACATTTGTGTGGACAAGAAGATGTTCACAACTTGCAATGAGGCTATAAATGGTGAACAACTTTTCATGGGAAATTCTTCTACTTCTACTATGGCTGGACAAGGAAAGGTGATCTTAAAAATGACATCAGGGAAAGAACTGACCCTCAACAACGTACTGCATATACCTAACATCCGAAAGAATTTGGTTTTTAGTTCTTTGTTAAGTAAAAATGGCTTTAGACTTGTCTTTGAGTCTGATAAATTTGTATTAACAAAGAGTGGTATGTATGTTGATAAGGGATACATGAGTGATGGTCTCTTCAAATTGAATGTAATGACGGTTGTACTAAAAGTTGCTATTAATAAGAATAACATATTTTTTGCTTAAATTCTTGAGTCGAATTTATGGCATGGTAGATTAGGACATGTAAATTTTGATACTTTGCGAAGATTAATTGGTTTGGATTATGTACCAAAGTTTGAAATTGATCCTAATCACAAATGTGAGATTTGTGTAGAAGCAAAACTAACAAAGGCTCCATTTAAATCAGTTGAAAGAAAAACCGAACCTCTAGACTTAATTCATACAGATGTATATGATCTTAAATTTGTTCAAACTAGAGGAGGCAAAAAGTATTTTATAACATTTATCGATGATTGCACAAGATATTGTTATATTTATTTTCTTAGAAGCAAAGATGAAGCCTTAGAAATGTTTAAACTCCACAAAACAGAAGTTGAAAATCAACTTGGAAAAACCATTAAAATGGTTAAAAGTGATAGGGGTGGTGAATATGATGCACCATTAAATGAATTTTGTGCACAACATGGCATTATTCACTGAACTACAGTACCCTATTCTCCATAACAAAATGGAATTGCTGAAAGGACGAATAGAACCCTTAAAGAAGTGATGAATACTATGTTACTAAGTTTGGGCTTATCGCAAAACTTGTGGGGGGAAGCAATATTGTCTGCTAATTATGTTCTTAACAGAATACCCTACAAGAAATCTAACAGCACTCCTTATGAATTATGGAAAGGTCGACCACCTTCCTATAAATAAAAGTGTGGGAGTGTTTGGCAAAAGTTAAAGTTCCTGTTCCAAAAAAGACAAAGATAAGACCAAAAACAGTGGATTGTGTGTTTATTGGTTATGCTCATAATATTAGTACATATCGGTTTCAAACTTATAAATCAGAAATACCTGATATAAATGTGAAGACTGTTATAGAGTCAAGGAATGTTATGTTTTTTGAACATGTCTTTCATTACAAGAAAGGACAGGAATTAAGTTCACAGAAAAGAACTTATGATTGTACACAAAATCAAGAGACTAATGACAATCAAACACAAGAGACTAGTAATAGTCTCGACCAACAGGATTTAACTGATGATGAACCAAAACGAAGTAAGAGAGCAAGAACATCAAAATCCTTTAGTCCAGATTTTCTGACATACCTGTTAGAAAATGAACTTCAAAGCTTTAAAGAAGCAATGACAGGTCTTGAAGCACCTTTGTGGAAAGTGGCTGTTAATAATGAAATTGAATTCATTATGCAAAATCATACTTGGGAATTGGTGGATCTTCCACCTGGTTCTAAATCTCTTGGATATAAGTGGATATTCAAGAGAAAAATAAAAGCAAATGGTTTAATAGACAAATATAAAGCAAGACTTGTAATAAAAGGTTACAGACAAAAAGAAGGTCTGGACTATTTTGACACATATTCCCCTGTGACAATAATAACATCCATTCGCAGGTTTATTGCTATAGCAGCGTGGTTTAATTTAGAAATACATCAAATGGATGTTAAGACAACTTTCTTAAACGATGATCTAAATGACGAGATCTATATGGAGCAACCCGAAGGGTTTGTAGTGCCAAGGCAAGAAAAGAAATTTTGTCGGCTTGTAAAATCTCTTTATGGATTAAAACAAGCACCTATGTAATGACATGGAAAATTTGATCATGCTATGCTTACTAATGGGTTTAAGATAAACGAATGTGACAAATGTGTCTATGTTAAAAACACTGACAAATGTTATGTCATCGTTTGTCTTTATATGGATGACATGCTTATCATTAGAAGCAGTCAAAATATGATCAAATCAACTAAGCAAATGCTGAACAAGAGATTTGACATGAAAGATATGGGTGTCGCAGATGTTATATTAGGAATGAAAATTACTAAAACATCTGACGGATATGCATTGTCTCAATCACATTATATTGAAAAAATTCTTGGTAAATCTATCAAGGATGATATGAATGTAGCTAGAACACCTATAGACATCAGTCTTTATTTATCAAAAAATAAAGGAGATGCGGTGTCTTAGTTAAAATACTCCCAAATCATTGGAAGCCTAATGTACCTAATGAATTGTACTCGTCTTGACATAGTTTATGTTGTCAGTAAATTGAGTAGGTACACTAGTAACCCCGGAGAAGACCATTGGAAAGCGATCATTCGGGTTCTTAGATATCTAAGATTTATCTGTGATCATGGTTTGAACTTTACTCGATATCCAGCAGTACTCGAAGGTTATTGTGATGCCAATTGGATATCGGATACTAAAGATTCAAAATCCACTAGTGGATATGTCTTTACTCTAGGAGGCGCTGCTGTTTCTTAGAAATCCATGAAACAAACATAAATTGCACGATCCACAATGGAATCTAAGTTCATTACTTTAGACAAAGCAGGAGAAGAATCATAGTGGCTTTGTCACTTCTTAGAAGACGTTCCAATGTGGCCAAAACCTGTGCCAGCTATTTGTATTCATTATGATAGTCAATCTGCAATAGACATGGCACATAATCATATGTATAATGGTAAGTCACGACATATTCGTCGTCGATATAATACCGTAAGGCAATTGCTCTCAAATGGAATAATCTCAATAGATTATATAAAATCTAAAGAGAATATTGCGGATCCGTTAACAAAAGGTTTGACAAAAGAGCAAGTGTATAGTTCATCGAAGTGGATGGATTAAAGTCTATTACATAAGAGTCATCATAATGGTAACCCTACTTATATGACTGGAGATCCCAAGAACTAAGTTCAAAGGGACAACTACGTTATGTGTGACTCGCCAGAAATCACCAAGAAATTAAAATTCCCTACCCATTCCTATGATGAGAGTGATATCTGCAACATATGTTGTATACAAGAATTTAAGGATAAGCTTTGCTTTTAATGATTACTTATATCTTGATTTAGCCATAAAAATCAAGACGAGTATAAAGAGATACTCACAATAAGAATCACCTATATGAGTGTTGAACTGGGGCCGGTTCTATGAGAATGAAGAGACTAAATTCTCTAGAAGCACTCATGAAAACCAGGAGCATTCAAGGCTAAAATGAACACAACCGTGAGAACCACGATGTGTCAGAAGATATTTTGTGTAAAATCTATTATTTTGGCTTACACAAACTGCTGAACAATTCAAGGCAACGCGTCCATTGGTCAGCTAGTAAGTCCGATAGGTTATCACTATGGAAGGTTCAAGGCCAAAAGCTACCTATCCTGATGCAAGATATTTTCGATTTATATTCTTTCGACAAATTCTGCATATTGTTGCATTTCCGTTGTCATCAAATTCCATTAATGTGGGGGATTGTTAGAATTGATTTTGGAAATTCTGGAAAAACATAATTTTTCCTAAACTTTGGTCTAATTTTTAGGTGGGACTCATGCACCAAAGTTGGCGGGTCTAAGTGGTAACGCGTTCTATGCCGCGTTGTGATTCACGTGGTATATTTGGTTGCTCAAAACCATTATCGGGTGAATAGGAAATAGAAGCCAAAGTATGTTCCATGGAAATGGAGTTTTGGTGAAAATCCTTAAAGGTTTGAGTAAAGGCTTGTCCCACATTGGTTTGGTGGGAAGAAATTTACGGGTTTATAAAGCTTGGAATTATAACTTGGGGAGGGCTCCAAGGGGCACCCTAAGTTTGTAGAAAGGGAGAGGTTATGGGCAAATTGAGACCCATTGGACCCAAAAATAATCATACGCGCACGCCACCGCCGCCGTCCATCTAGGCTGGGCTTGGGCACTGGTGCATAGTGTGAGGTTGGGTTGGGCTTGTCCGACCCAATACTTATCTTTTTGGGCCAAAAACATTTGAATTTATTTTTTAATTTTTGGAAAATAAATTTTAACCGTTTGAATTCAAATTTTGGCCCGAAAATTTGCACCCTTTGTTTGAAATTTGTCTGTTCCATTTGTACAGATTGAAATCTGTCTGTTACAGTTCAAAAAACCCTTACCTGTTTAATTTAAAATTCAAACAGATTTGTATCTGTTTAATTTAAACTAAATAGGTACCATACCTGTTGGATTCAAAACTAAGAGGCACCATTGCACCTATAAATAGATTAGTCTTCACTTGTATTCTCCATTGAATTTTCATCTAGAAATAATACTGCATTACTCTCTACATTTTGTTGCATTATTTTTATTGTGAGAAAGAATGTATACACTTAGTGTGTTCGTTGTGCGAATAAATTGTAGTGCTGCATTTATTTGTTATTAATCATTTTATCCTAGGAGATAGACGTCCACAATCTAAAAGCACCGTGGAGAGGATAAATCTGTCTTAAGGATACAGTGTCTAACACTGGACTTGATCAGAATATTGCTCAAGAAATTAATCAAGTAAGTTGTTAATTTATTTTTTCTGATTTATTATTTTTTAAATCAGATTTTAATTTTGTTTTTGTAACAAAATAAAAATATGTTTGTATTTATTTTATTTTATTTTTCTAGTTTGATTTTTGTAATCAAACAAATTCTCTTCTTTTCTTTTATTTATTCTGTACTCTGTTTGTATTCTGTTTGTTGTTAAGTACACAAACATAATTCAATTTTTTTTCAAATGCAATGAAGATTGTCCAACATCTGGCATAATAGAGATATTTATATTTATTTTCTCTCTAGAAGATTTCTATTATATGTGTAAAAGACATTTTGTTGAGCATTGATCTATAAAAGTTTGTCACATGTAAAGTGGATTTCGTGCCTAATTCCTTTGTTTGTTTTAAGTGTCCTATCATGTGGAATTGTGAGTCTTAGAGAGAATAATTGATGCAAAAGAATTAACTGAGCCGACCTAAGGGGTCTTCTAGGTCATCAAAGACGAGCAATGGTCAGTAAAGTAGAAAATGTCTATTAAGTTAGGTTCCCTAACCACATTATCAACGAATTATTAGTAGGACCTTTGTCCGTTTAGACCTTATACTTGGCCCAAGGATTATAAAGTGATTGCTCTAAACTCAAATAGCGTTTTCGCACTTGACAATCTCAAGAACTTTTTGTTTTTGGGTTATGAGGAATCTTTTTAAGGTGGACTAAATACGAAATTATTCATAATCCTTGTGTATTGAGAAAAAGCACTCAACATTTCACTCCCAAAAGTGAAATCAATAACTTATCATTATACCAAACTATGCTCCAAAAAGAAAATAAAGAAAAACGTAAGTATATATATTTTAGCATTTGGGCTTTATAACCAAGAGCTTATTAATTGGGTCTAGAAGGACAACCTTTTTTTTTTTTTTTTGAACAAGTAGGGCCAAAAAGCAAAAAAAAAAAAAAAAGAAAAAAAAAAAAAAATAAGATGAGCAGAACATCATGTGAAAGATAGAAGCAAAGTCCAGTGGCACACAGTGACCAATAGTAGGAGTGTTGATCTATGTGAGCAATAGCAGAGCATTGTTTGTCCTTCGGTCCACAGAACTTCCAAGCTCTATCCCTTGCAAGGCTTCGAATATCAGCCACAACTGCCATGATCTCCCATGGAGGGACTGTTTCAGACACACACAGGTGGATGAGTTCTTGGTTGTCAGTCTCGACATCGGCCAAGGAAAACCCATACATCTGGACCAAACGGCAGGCTAGACGCATTGCAACAGCTTCAGCTTGCAGGGCTGATGCTGAAAAGAAGGAGGTTACGACCCCATCAATAAACTGGCCCTTCGAATCCCTCATGATAGTTGCTGCGGAGGCTTTGGCCGAAGATCGGTAGAAAGAGGCATCACAATTTATTTTAACAGTCCCCACCCGAGGAGGTGTCCATCTAGACACAGATCCGAATTCCATGGAATTATCAGCCTGTGCTACTATGGTCTCGACCCCACCCTGTAGAAAATATTCATTCCAACCATGGTGAATTCTTTGGAGTGTGTCAGATGGGTTAACAGGCACTGAGTTGAAAATGAAATCATTGCGAGCCTTCCATATATACCAGCCAATCAAAGCAATTTGGCTTAGAGTTTCCTTTCCAGAGGCTGTAAACACCCCGTTGTTCCCCCAGGAAGCTGTCCATAGCGCCACATTTGTAATAGATCCAGGTTCCAGCCTAAAATTCAACATGCTTCCAAACTAGACTGCCTTTGTCCATGCACAATCAAAGAGCATATGTTCCACTGTTTCTACATCATTATGGCAGATTGGACATAGATTGGAGGTTGTACATCGACGTTTCGCCAAATTTGCCTTAGTTGCCAAAACATTTTTGCAAGAACGCCACCAAAAGTGGCAGATTTTGGGGGAAATTTGCAGGTTCCAAATTTGTTTCCAAAAACCTCGAGAAAGAAGGAAGGATGATGAAGGCTGCCTTGAGAAATGATTATCCGAAGACTTGCGAGCCAAGTGATACCCAGACTTAACAGAGCATGTTCCCGACTTGGTGTGGTGCCAAACGAGAGTATCCGCCTTATCTATAAAAGGCACTGGAATGGACCAAATGGCTTGCAATTCCTCACATGAAACAAGTGTGTAGTACCGCACTTTCCATAGTTTAGTCACAGGATCTATAGCATCCGAAACAGTCACAATTCCACTTCCTAGAGGTTGAAGGGATGAGACCTTAAAATTTGTGATATTTGGAATCCAACGATCATCCCAGAAACGCACCGAGTGCCCATTGTGAATCTGCCAACGACACCCTTTTAAAAGTAACTCCCGGCCCTTCAACAAACTTGACCATGCCCATGAAGCTCTAGCCCCTCTAGCTGCTTGTAACAAATCCGAATGAGGGTAATAAATCCCTTTAAATATCCTAGCCCAGAAAGAGTTGGGGGAGTTTATTAGTCGCCAGCCTTGTTGCGCAAGAAGTGCTTGATTTAAATATGAAAAGTTTCGAAATCCCATGCCACCTTCGTGTTTGGACATGCACATGGCTGTCCACTTTTCCCAATGGATGCCTCTCTCTCTTGGGTCTCCTTTCCACCAGTAATTACAAATAAACGTGTCCATCTTCTAACAAAAATTCTGAGGGAAGAAAAAGCACGCCATTGCATAAGAAGGGATGGCTTGCACAATTGCTTTAATGAGTACCTCTCTCCCGGCATGTGATAGAAGATGATTCTTCCACCCCTGCATCTTAGCAGCCATTTTTTCAAGCAAAAAACCATAAGCCGCTGCCTTAGATCGTCCCCACTCTGAAGGTAAACCCAGATATTTAACATTTGGTCTCGCACAATTGATACCCATGGTTCTACATACTCGCTCTCTTGCATCTTCATCAGCATTTGCAGAGAAAAACATCTCAGATTTATCAAAGTTGAGGAGTTGACCCGAGGCCCTGCTGTATACATGGAGGATCTGGAGCATGTTCTAGCACTCGAGGTTACTAGCTCGGAAAAACAAAATAGCATCATCGGCAAAACACAAATAGGACAGAACCTACTTAGTTGGATTCCCGATATGGTCTCAGAGTGAATGTCGCAGGTGGTTAGTTTGGACAGCACATCGGCTACTATCAGAAAAAGGTAGGGGGATAGGGGATCCCCTTGCCTGATTCCACAAGTTGGATTAAAAGCAGCCCACTTTTCACCGTTAACCATAATAGAGAAGTTGACGGTCGTAACACACTCTATTACCCACCGAATCCACTGTGCACTGAACCCCAATTTTCGGAGCACGGCTTCTAGAAAATTCCATTGAATCCGGTTATAAGCTTTACTAAAATCCAGTTTCAGAGCTAAGTCCACTCGCCGACCCCTTTTTTTATGTCCTAAGAAGTGGAAAGCTTCATGCGCCACTAGAATGTTGTCTTGGATCAATCTCCCCAGCACAAAGGCTGATTGAGCTGCTGTGATTAGCTGGGGAAGCACTCTCTTAAGCCTATTCGCCAAAATCTTTGTGATTATTTTCATCTTGAAATTACATAAGCTGATCGGACTAAAATGGTGCAAAGTTTCTGGGGCGGCCACCTTCGGAATAAGGACAAGATTCGTATGGTTCCAATCTCTCAAAACAATCCCTCCATAAAAAAAATTGCGAATGGCAGCACATAGAGACCGGCCAATTACAGACCAGTGCTTTTGATAGAAAATACCTGGGTAGCCATCTGGTCCTGGGGCTTTGAGTGGTCTTATATCAAAAACATTCAAATAAATTTTTTTAATCGGCAAAAGGCAATTGTTAGATTTTTAAATTAGCATTTATGAGAGTTAATTTTTCCACCTTTATAAAGCACTAAATACTTACCTTCTAATTTAACTTTTTCTTAAAAAGAGTTAAACTCATTACAAACCAATAATATGTCGTCTTCCTCGTAGCGTTAAGGTGAATGCAAGTGTAAACTCTACTCCCAAAATTCATGATACAACATTGACAATGGTGAGACTTCAATGAGGTGATTTCATGATGGCTAGAATTTGACAATCGAAAGATGACTATGGCGAAAAAAGAGATACACCAACAACACCAATTGGAACGATAATGATCAAACTGAGTCACCACCTTTCTTTATTCTATATTTCATAATTACTAGATCTATTAATTATATTCAATGTTCTGTAACTCATAAACCTATATTTTAGTATTGTTTGAAGAGGTTTGTGGCGTTTTTGTTTGAAAAAATACACACTATGTTCAATTATTGTGATGACTTTTAAAGGCATAGAACATTCTGTTAAATAAATATTAGATCTTAGTAGGTACATAGTTAGATTTAACTGTTCTTTAATTGATCACTTTAATGACCTTTTTGTGCAATTATAGTTGTCGATAGCATTAAAAAGATAGAGATATTTTTTTGTTAAACACATGTCGGTACTCGCTTTAATCATGATTTTCAAGTTAAAATTGCTCATTATAATTCTCAAAGTAAAATCTAGTATTTTATTTTATTTTTTTTGATAACTGGATGTCCGGACTAATTTATGCACCCCTCGACTAATTTTGGGATCCTAAAGTTAATGACCATGCAAACCTCAGATGACCCGAAGATTTGGATTGTTTGGCCTTTGTGAGATTCAACCTTTGACCTCTAATTATGTGTAATAATATTGATCAATAGTATTTAAAAAAATTATTAAAAGGGTATTAAGAAAAAAATTACATATCTATGTTTCAAATTATAATTTTTACAATGAAAAATTCTTATTTAATTCCATATCGAAGTCTAGCGTTATGAAATTATTAAGAGCAATTATAGAAATTGGGATGGTTGTTGTGCATGAAGCCAGCCGGTAAGGCTCACTTTAGGTCCCACATTGATAATTCGAATTATTCACTTTTTGTATCTAAAAAAAAATGATAATTATTAATTAAATATAAAACTGAATACAAATCTAATTCATATAAAATATTACTTGATTTTTTACAAGTATATTCTACATAATATAACCTAAAAAATAAATTGTTGGATTGAAACCCAAAGTGGACCCATTGAGCACACAATAGTGATTGATCACATAAAATAGCCACCCCAATTCCACAATTATATTGGCGAATGAAATTAAAAATAGAATTTGAAAGACAATAAAACACTATCCCAAACAATTATATTAGAGTATTGCTACAGGGCCCGAAAAATTTTCGAGCCAAACGGCTCGAATTTCAGGCGGTTGGAGGAAGAAGAAGGAAAGGAGGAAGAAGAAGAAGGAGAGAGGAGCAGAACTGGAGGGGGCCCTAAAAATGGGGTTGGAGGCGGGGGTGGAGGCGGAGGCGGAGGCGGCGGCGTGCGGAGGCGCGACGACGAGCTGCAGAGCGGAAGCGGGCGGAGGCAGAGGCGGAGGCGGAGGCGCGATGCGACGGCCGACGAGCTGCGACGATCGGCCGACGAGCTCGGCCGACGAGCTCCGACGCCAACGACGACCTGCTTCTCTCTCTCTCTCTCGCCTGTGTTCTCTCTCTCTCTCGCCTGGGTTCTTCTTCTCAACGAAGAAGAAGAAAGAAAAGGAGAAAAGAAAGAAAAAAAAACAAAACAAAACAAAACCCCAAAACGACGTCGTTTTGGGGTTTTGAGCCAATTCGAGCCTCAAGTTTCGGGCCCTCAACATTTTCCATTATATTAACTATTACGCTAACCTTCAAAATTTATTTATTTTTTAATATTTTTAATGCTGAAGTGACCCAGGAGAAAAAAAAAGGCCAGTACTGTGAAAAAGAAGCAGCACCATGACCAGCCTTAGTCCATTAGATGCCACTTCAATCCTGGGGCATTATGCTCCAACAACTTTAACAGCCTAAACCACTATTTTAGTCTTTCAACAAAGAAAATCTCCCTAGTCCAAGAGGACCAAGTCCCCTCAATGCAATCCAATGCATGTAATTTAATCAGGGAAGGTGTGTGGAACACATGTGAATGTGATGGGGGTTCCACGTCTCATTCACAGCACCAACATCATCCTATCAATAATCAATATTGGAAGCCATGGACCCATGTTCTCCTTATCTTCAAAAATCCCACAAGGACTTGGTTGACATACCCAACAACAGTTAGGTAAGAGTCACTGCCATGGCTCAAGAGAACCAACCCCCACTCTCTTTCCCCCATACAAACACATGCTATATAAGCAAGATGATAAAGAGTCATAATTTGCCAGTAACAAGTGCCTAAATCCTACCTATAAGTCATAAGCACAAAGAAGTTTTACAAAAAAATGCCATGTTTAGAACGTAGACAACATTGCATTCATCTTAATGGAACGTGAGTTCATTCAGAATGAATACAATGCTACTAGCACAACGTTTTTCAAACTTTAAAAAAATTTATCTATTTGTATAGTTGTATCAAATCAAGCCAAACTAAGACTCGTATTCCAATCATGGGGGATCAACTACATTAATTTTTTTTCATCATTCGGCTTTATAAAGGGTTATGCTCAAGTAAGTTAAACAGTGGGTCTGTATTGATTTCCGAGTCCTAATTGACAATCCAAGTGCCTAATCCTGTCCTATGCAGAAAAAGACACAATTTAGCTAGATGCATGATCAAAGTGCAAAACAATGGCAATAATTTAGCGTTCATATGTGTTTTAAAATACATAAATTTATATTATCAATTGTGTAATTGGATAACAAGGGGACCAAGGTGGCTAGAAGACAAGTAAAAATGCAGAAGGTCTCTTCATCTGTCAACATCTTCATTGTAAACAATGCAGGTAGACAATAGATTGATGGATACTACTACTAGTCACATGCCCTTCTGTAGTTACCTTCCCATGTGCAGCCTCTCACACTTCCACAGAAAATATCTTCTTTATGCTCTATTCATTTGCTTCTGATTTCAAATAATTAAATTCACATTATTGTACAACATATTTGCTGAGCATCAATATCAGAAACTCATAGCAAAAGTGTTTTATTTGGATCTACATTGATGGTTACAAGCTAAGCATAAAGTTGTTCTCAAAATCTCATGGAAAGAGAAGTAACATATATAAGATTGATAAACGAGGTTTTGAGAACCATGGAAAACTCTCATGTAGATTTACAAAGAACAAAAACAGAACCACATTGAAGAATGATTCAAGAATGCCAGATTCCACTTAACATACTGCTGAATCTATTTGACGACAACCTTCTAACAATCTTTTTAGCATCTGAAACCTCGGCATTTGCAAGTTTTTCTATGTTTTTCAGATACCCAGAATGTACAATTTTCTTTCTTGCACTGTGACAACTTGTTAGTGACATCAATATAGATAACAAGAGCTTTCTAGTACCCGAATTTCCCTCTTCTGGGTCAAGCAATTGAAGAAGAAAGCCAAGATTTTGTTCATTCTGCACAAAACGTTTTCGATTTCTGGGGACTGAAACCATGCTAGAGAGTGCCTCAGCCGCCATTTCGCGAACTTCAAATGACTTTGCAACAAGCAATTTAACAAGTTCTGGCATAAACCCTGCATCACCCATTGCTTTCTTGGCCTCCTCTGACACCCCACATAGGGTGAAGGTTGCCTTCAATGCCAATTCTTGAATTGAAGCCTCACCATTTCTAAGAAAGTACAGTATATGATCCAAAAACCCATAATTCATCAAGATATTCAAGGTACTTATTGATGAGAGACACAAATTCACAATTGCCCTTGTGGCCATTTCTCGAGATTTCAACGAAAATGATGATTTGGGATCTAAAACGCGTACTAGCACACAAATCCCTCCTTCTTGAACAATCATTTGCTTAATTTTATCATCCCCAAACGCCATAGTTTGAAGAAATTCAATTGAATTTATCTGTGAAACTTCATCTCTAGACTTCAAAAGCTTAATGAAAGCCGAAATCGCGCCTTCTTCAACCATAAACCTCTTGATTTCTTCAACCCCAACAAGATTCTTCAAAACCCCACATGCCAAACCAACCAATTCACCACCACAATCACCATTACTACATATCTTCAGCAGAGCAGTCACTCCACCATGAGCTGAAACAGACCAAGCATTGTCCGAATTCTCAGTAAATTTCATCAGACACCTTGCAGACCTTTCTTTACCCATTTCACTTCCACCCTCTAATACCCGAATCAACGGTGCGATAACACCGGCACCGATTAAAACACTCTTGTATGAATCAAAACCTGCAATCACTGACACTGCCTTGGCAGCCTCTTCTTGAAGCTCAATTTCTTGAGAATCAAGAAAATTCACCAACAACCCAATTAAGCTACCAATCTCCACAGAAATCTTGATATATTTCTCATCTTCATAAATAACTTCATTGAACCCAATTAGAGCTTGTTTCTTCAACTCTGTGCCTCCAATCTTCATCCTCGACAACAAATCCTTCACATAGAACTTCATATCGTCGCGAGAGGCTCCGAGGCCAGGTCTGGAAACAACAATCGCATAGCTATCTTTGACCAAACCGGAATTGTAAATCTCTGATAGATTCTTGGTATGAGAATCGAATTTGGTACAAATTATATCCAAATCACTCTGCATTAAGAGCTTCCCACAATACGAAAAGTCGAAACATCGACGAGAAAGGTCATAGCATTCATTGATAGTGTCTAGTATGGCGGGAATTGCGGCGGAGAGAGATGGGTTTTGGCCGGAATCGCAGGTTTCGAGGGAGGTGAGGCCGGAGAGGAGGTCTTCGAGCTTGTTCCGAATCGATTGCCATTTGACAGAGAAGACTCTGATTGAGTGAGAGAGAGAGATTAGAGAAGCTATGAGTTGAATGGCTTGTAAGAGAGTGGGTTTTGCAGAGGATGATGATTCGGGAGAGTTTTGATTTTGATTTTGGTTTGATTGTTTGTGAGTTTTGTCTTGTTCAACCATGTACATGTTGTTGAATTTGATTAGATTGAAGCAAAAGCATTTTCCGGGGAGGTGGGTTTGTAGATTCCGGTGGAGAGTGGTCGGAGTTTTGAGGAGGAGAGGAGAGGAGAGGAGAGGAGTTGAGTTTGTTGGGAGTCTTGTGATGTTATCATCATGGTCAGTACTTATTTGGCGGGTTTCAGTTGAATTAACGGGAATACCCTTTTGGGGCTGCGTCACTGACAGCTTTAATGCCTGGCCACTCACACAAGTGGGGATAGTTAAGGAAAATGATACCACGGCAAATAATTTATTAAACTTTTTACTATATTTCTTGTACGGGAATCAACATCTTTTCCATCATCTCTCTTACTAATTCTTTACTTGTTATGGGCTCACGTTTAATTTTGATGATTTGAATTATTTTTATTTTATAATTTGTTAAATATATTATATTTATAAAAAATTAAGTTAATCGGATATTAAAAAATATGTGTTTAAAAATTATTTATTAAATTTTTTTTAAAAATAGTTTGTAGTTCGATGATCCGAAATACATAATTTTTGATATCTGATTAACTTAATTTTTTACAGATATGATATATTCAATAAATCTTAAAATATGAACGATTTGAATTATCAAAATTAAATTCAAAAATAAGTTTAATGACTTAATAAGTAACGAGTTAATGAGAGAAATAGGTAAAATAATACTGTACACAAGTCGAGAGGTGTGGTAACTTGATAAGACGAAGTATAAATCTTGAGATTCCAACTTCGATTCTTTTTGTGATTAATCATTTGGGTGATGGTACATATTGTTAGTATGATGGCCTTTTTATGTTTGGGCCAATTGTATATATGATTGATAAAATGAATTTGTGAGACTTGAGTGAATCGTACCTAATATAAAAAATATAAGGGTTTGATTCCCTACGTTTGTGTGAGTTCATAACTTATTTATTGTTGCATAGTTAAATAATTCTGTTATGTAGCACCAAGGTGATCTCTAAATTCTCGACTCTTTAGTATCTAATCCTAGAAATTACCCTTATGTGGTTAGATTTTTTTTTTTAAAACTTGTCTTGTCTTTGTTTAGTCATTTTTTCACGTTGACCTTTGAAATTTATTTTTTTCCTATTTTACTTCATTATGTTTCAAGTTTTTTTGGAGTTTCCTTCTAATCCTAATTTCTGTTCAAAATTAGATATAAAGAGCTAAAGTAAGAAAAAAACAAATTTCGAAAGCCAACGACAAAAAAAATGCTACTTTAACTGTCACATAACAAAAAAATATATTATTATATAATACAATAAAATAATATATTAAATATAAATTAAAATATAATAAAATATTTTTATACCATATGATTGTCAATGTGATATTTTTTTGTCTAATTTTAAACATAAATTTAACTTTAGGAGTAAATTAGAAAAGAAAATTAAAATATGAAAGACTAAAATAAGAAAATAAAAAATTTAAGAGTCAAAATAAGAAAAAGACCAAACATAAACGGAATAAATTTACCCAATATTAATTATAAACACATGAGATGTAGTTTTTTCTGAGCAAAAAGTCACAATAAAAGTTGCATTCTTCATATTTTGGTAAATAATTTCTTCACGTTTTCTTTTACAGTTTATTAGGTAAAAATAAATGAAAAAACTAATTATCTACAAGTTGAGTGAATGGTGTTTTTAAATTCTATTTTTTAATTATTGATTTTAATTTACAATAAATTACACCAAACATATCTATTGTCAGTGGCGAGCCAGAAAATTAAATTAGATGGGGCACTTATTAAGTGTGTTTGGTTTGAGTTTTTTAGATTAAGTTATTTGAAAACTGAGTTTTTTTGGTTTTCGTATTTTTTTATTTTTAGTGAATTTTTTAAAATTTTAAATTTTTTTTACTTTTTTAGATGCACCTTACTTAAAATGTATCTAAAAAGTAAAAATTGTGAAAAAATATTTTAAAAAATTAATAAATACATAAAAATATAAAAATGTATTGAATTCTTGTATTTTTTGTATTTTTGGTATTTAGTAAATTTTTAAAAGGTTTTTTCACAAATGTTTTACTTTTTAGGTATATTTATGTTAGATATGTCTACAAAGTAAAAAAAAAAAAAAATTATTTAAAATATTAAAAAATTTAATAATAAAAAAAAACACGGAAAATAAGAAAATAGAATTTTTTGAAAAGTGTTTTTTAAAAAACCTAACCAAGCAAGGTGAAAAACCTAGTGTATCATGGACAATATAAAAAAATATAGATATAAGTCTTAAAATAAATTATATAATGATAAATTATTTTTTTATACAAAATTTGATTAAAATTTTAATATAATAGTAATATCACGTCATCATTAGTATGTAATATCACAAACTAATAGTAAATAAACATATAAAGATTGAACCTCACATGTCAAATATAACTAACAATCCAATAAATTTCATATATTTATAGTGGATTCCTTATACTTACATGTCAACAATAATGACATCACCATTACATTAAAAAAATTTCATAAATAATATGGTTTATAGTAGCCTCTTTATTTTTAATCAAAACAATTATTCTCATAATTTTTAAAATGTCATTAACATTTCATTCTAATAATATTTTTATAATTTTTTTATTTAAAATATTTTTTTATATTTACAAAAAAAAAAAAAAAAAAATTCCCAAAATCCAGGGCACGTGACCCCCTGGCCCCTTCTTACCTCCGCCACTGTCTATTGTATAATTGAAATTTGATATTAAGATACAACAACTTATTTTAAAATATTAGACCTTAAATCTCAGCTATTCAATATATCAATTCAGAAGATCCATGCTAAAGCCAAAACAATTAAAATTATATGTTTGAATAACGTTTTATAAAAGAAAGAAAAAGGCAATGAAAATGAAAAAAAAAATATATTTTATTTAGGATTTTGTTACCGTTTATATTTAATCTAAGGAAAATGATTTGGAGCCCTAATTTCCCTCCCCCTAATCCCCTTAATTTCTAATTTGGGAAACTGTTTCCTTTTTTTTTTTTTTTTTCACTTGTTATGGAAATTAGGAGGATTAGGGGGAGGGAAATTAGGGGGATGTAGCAAGACCCTTAATCTAAACACAACTTAAGAGTGTGTTACAAACCTATCATTTTCTATATGAGAGTGGGTCTCACACATTATATGGTGGGTCTCACTCAAGTTCTAAGTAGTAAGGGTGAGAATTTAGCATGTAATCTGTTAAATGACTCGAATCATACACATAATTAAAGGGTTAGGATTAATTATTATTTGACTCGAACCCGAATATGATACAACTTGAAAATACGAATATTAAATGAATCGTGTTTGGGTTAAAAATGCGAAATCCAAAATGGACACGTTTGACCTGCATAAAAATTTGTATGAACACGTTGACATGACCTACTAGTAACTCGCATGCAACCCGAATAAAACCTGAATTTAGTAATCATAAGATCTTGAATAATTCATTCACATCCATTATATTAAAACTTAAATCTCTATATAATATATATACATAATGAAGTGCAACTCTAAATTAATGATAAGTTGACAAAAGTCAATATTGGTAGATAAGAAATTTTTTGAATGTGTGGAAACAGCGTTTTTGTAGCAGAAGTCAATGTGAAAGAATCAATACAATGTTATTTTGGATGTGGCATAGTTACAACATTATTATTATTATTATTATTTTGGCATTGAATGAAAAATTGTTTTGTTTTTAAAAATTTTATTAGATATTTAAATATTAATGAGTGACAATAATTTATATTGGATGTGTAATGGATTAGTGATGAATATTTTAAATTATTTTCATAGATATTGGCATATAAATTACTGTGTGACGCAAAATAAATTTTTTAAAATTTTTATTTTTAAATAGGAGGTACAATTTGCTTATAATCTGAAATATGAACTTTTGTTAATCGTATTAAGCATGTCGTGTTACTGTAACACGGTTATAACTAGGTTAGATCAATGTCAAGATAATTGACATATTTAATTAAATGGATTGTGTTAGTATTGGATTGTTTTGAACACAAACCTAATATGACACGACATGAAAATAATACAATACAACACGATTTCCACCCCTAGTACGTAGGGAGTAAAAAATACAATAAAAAATGGTATGTTTGTTATTTTATTCAAACAATCAAGGTAGTAATCCAAAAAATGTGTCAAGAATTCTACTTAAATGTGAATGTGTGGTTGAGATTGAATTAGTGTCTTGTAAGGTTCATCTATAAAATAAATCTAAATTAGACATAACTTCCTCACATAAATCCCACACCTATGTGAGAGAGTTGACCACATATTGATAGTTCTATGTAAAATTCTAGATATGCAATTGTAATTGCAATTTAATTAGGTCAAATACAGAAGTTTCATTTAGAGTATTTTAGATATTTTGCTTTATTCATTACAAAATAAAGTTTCAATGAGATTGAAAATGCCGCATACATTTTGCTTCATTTTATCTTGGGTAGTTTCCATTTGGGGAGCCTTTAGGGATGGCAATTTAAACCCGGCCCGACGGGGACCCGATCCCCTGACCCCGAAATAAGTGGTTTTTCCCCGAAAAATATCCCCGCGGGGACGGGGATGGTATTAAAAAATCACTCCCCGATCAATTTCGGGCCGGGGACGGGGATAGGCTCGTCGGCCGCGACCCCGGCCCGGCCCTGCCCCGGAATTTCCCCGATTCAGCCCCGCCTCTGATGATTAGTTGTATTATTAAATATTAGTTGTATTATATTTTGTATTATATTTTGTATTATATAATATTAGTTGTACTTTTGATCTCAACTCTCTCAGATGATCTCATTTCTTCTCATTTCCTCTGTGTCTCTCTCTCACCGACCGTGGCCCTCATCTCTCTCTCCCTCAAATCTCAGACTCAGTCTAATCTCTGTCTCTCTCTCTCTCCTCTCCCCCTCTCCTCTCTCTTCTCTCTCCGTCCGTGAAGCGTTCCACGTCAGATCCCTCCGTCGTGAAGGCTTCACGGTGAAGCCCTCCGTCCGTCAGATCGTGAAGCTTTCCGTCAGATCGTGAACCCTCTCCTCTCCTCCGTCGTGAAGCGCTCCGTCCGTCAGATCGTGATTCGTGAAGAAGAAGAAAAATCTGAAGAAGAAGAACAGATCTGATTGTTGTGTATATATATATATATATATCTATATATATATAATTTTTTTATGATTGTTATATATATATATCTATGATAGATTTTTTTTTTTTTTTTTTTTGATCTTCTTAATGTTGCTTTTTGAGCTCACTGAGATGTTGAGATTTGTTGATGTTGTTTTTTGGCCGGGGATTTTCGGGGTCGGGGTGGGGGTGGGGGTGGGGGTGGGTTCCCCGGGGACGGGGGGAAGTTCTGCCATCGGGGATCGGGGACGGGGAGGGTGATCCCCGGCCCGGCCCCGCCCCGCCTCGTTGCCATTCCTAGGAGCCTTGGAGGGAGGCAAACCAATTTCTCAAGGGTTAATTACACTAATAGTCTCTATACTTTGGAACTTGTGTCACTTTGGTCCCTGACTTTTCAATTGTGACACACTTGACCCTGAATTTTGAATCTTGTTCCAAATAAGGACAATTGAAAATATTATTAGATTTTTTAAGGGTAAAATAGTCAATTTGATAAAATATAAACTAATTTGACAAAAATAAATGTCAAAAAAATATTTTTAATTTTTAAAAAATTATTTTTATCTACCAATGATAAAATTTGTAAAATTAATAAAAATTACATGATTAATTTTTAAAATTAATTTTACATGATCATCATCTAATATATAATAAAAATTAATTTGGTAAAAAAAAATAAATGTCTAAAAAATTATCAATTTTACATAATTTTTATTTCTAGTAGGTAGAAATAATTTTTAAAAATTCAAAAATATTTGTTTGATATTTATTTTTGTCAAATTAGTTTATATTTATCAAATTGACAATTTTACCCTTGAAAAATCTAATTTTATATTCAATTGTCCTTATTTGGAACAATATTCAAAATTCAGGGTCAAATGTGTCACAATTGAAAAGTCAGGGACCAAAGTGACACAAGCCTCAAACTATAGAGACTATTTGTGTAATTTGTCCATTTCTTAATGTTGTCGCAGTGTACGCTAAGTAGAGTGGTTAGATGAAATACGTCATGTATTTTTTTTGTTAATGTATTTTTGTTAAGCAAAATGATTAGAAAAATGACTGGTAGCTCGAAATTCGTGGCTCGATTTTGGCTCGACAGCCCAAAACAACGTCGTTTTGGGCTGTCTTTTTTTTTTTTTTTCCTTCTTCTTCTTCTTCTTCTTCTTCTTCTTCGTCATGCTGGTCTGAAACAGAGGGGAGGAGAGGGAGAGGGGGAGAGAGAAAGAGAGAGAGAGAGAGAGAGAGAGAGGAGGCAGGTCGTCCGTCGCAGCCCTCCGCCCGCCGTCGCAACCCTCCGCCCGATCGTCGCAGCCCCGCATCTGCCGATCGTCGTCGCAGCTTCTGCCTCCTAGCCCCCGCCCCCGCCCCTCCTCGCCTCTGGCCCCCGCCTCCGCTCTACCCCGAGATGTTAGCCCCCTCCAGTCCCTCTTCCTCCTCCTCCTTCTCTCTCACTTTTTCGAGCCAAAAATCTCGAGCTACCAATCGCGATTGAAATGATTATTAGTATTGAAATTACTTTAATACGTACAATATGAAAAACTTGTTGCAGTTGCTCTTAATCATTGTGATTTTAATTTTTTAATCTAAAAACTATAGCTAATTACGTATAAATTTTAATAATAAACTTTGAATACATTGCAATTGAAAAATTATATTTATTGATTATCTGATATTGAAGCTTACTCACATGGGGCAAAAGCAGGTGACTGTTTAGATCTTTTGACAAGTGTCTTATATTAAGAAAAATATTATTTAAAATAATAATTTTTATCAGTGACATATTATGTAATAATAAAATTTTAGAATTTCAAATAGTATTATAATAATTTGATAGGTATTACATTAATTAATACAAAATTATAACTTTTTTTAATAATTAGATGTCTAAACTAATTTGCGAGCACATAAACTAATATCTTGAAATTAACGATTTAACAAATCTTGAATAAAATGAATTTATTTATATAACATTATTCTTACATTAAATAAGGGAGAATTACATTAATAGTCCTTATAGTTTGGGGTTTGTGTCATTTTGATCCTTGACTTTTCAATTGGTACACATTTAACCCTGAATTTTGAATCTTGTTCCAAATAAGAACAATTGAAGATATTATTAGATTTTTCAAGGGTAAAATTGTCAATTTAATAAAATATAAACTAATTTAACAAAAATAAATGTCAAACAAATATTTTTAAATTTTTAAAAATTATTTCTACCCACTAAAAATAAAATTATATAAAATTGATAAATCTTTTAGACATTTATTTATTTTTTTACCAAATTAATTTTTATTATGTGTTTGGATGATAATCATGTAAAATTAATTTTTAAAAATTAATCATGTAATTTTTATTAATTTTTTTTATCAATTTTACATAATTTTATCATTGGTGGATAAAAATAATTTTTAAAAAATTAAAAATATTTTTTTAACATTTATTTTTGTCAAATTAGTTTATATTTTATTAAATTGATGATTTTGCCATTGAAATTAAACAATAGCATCTTCAATTATTCTTATTTGGAACAAGATTCAAAATTCAGGGTCAAATGTGTCACAATTGAAAAGTCAGGGACCAAAGTGACACGAGTCCCAAACTATAGGGATTGTTAGTGTAATTTGTCCATTAAATAATTAGTGTGTGTATAATTATAATTTTTATATTTTTTTTATAGTGAAATTGTGAAATTGGAAGTTATTACATATTTGTTACTTCCAAAACATGTGTCATATGGACAGCTCTGTTTTCTTTGAGGCCACATGTATCACCTACTTTAAAAGAATACAACTAAAATTCACCCAAATACATGGAATTGCACGAGTTAGTCAGTGTCTTGTTTGTTTCTAGGTATTGGTCCTTTTGCTTGTCTTTGAAACCTAATTATTAGGCAGCCTCGAAATGCCAAGGAGTATTGTTCATGTAGGGTTCTAAATGACAAGCCATTTGTTTCGCGAAAAGTATTTTTAAATAAAAATATTTTTTTATAAAAGTTCTCGTCGTAGTGGTAGTAGGAAACGAAAATGGAGGTGGTTAGGCAGGCGACAACGACTGTGATAGCGACTGTGATGGTTGCAATGATCATAGTAATAGTGGTGTGGTGGTGGAGATAAAAATGGATGATAATGTAATGATATTAATAACATTTTAATTCTAAAATTATATTCTATATTCAAAACAATCTTTTTCTAAATTAATCCCCGCAGTTATAAAATTCAATCCTTATCTGCCTTTGTTAATGCCTTCCTGCAAAGATTATGAATTCCTTTTCCACTTTTTTAAACAAACACCATTTTAGAGAATCCGACATTTATTCTAATCCAATCTCATCCACGATCACTCAAAACAAGCAGGGCTATATAGGCTTATTTTCTGTTAACCATGAAAAATATTTCTGTTAATTTTCGTTTTTTATTACACCAAATACCAAAAAATACAAACAATATTTTTCACTGAAACAAACGAGTGTGAGTAACAGAATCTTTAGATTACCACGTTTGTTAGGTCTGAACTTTTTCACTATGATATACCTAGAAGTTGATATAATCGTTTCATTCCTATTCGTTGTTATGATATTCTACATTTAGATAGTGGAGATTCATGAAGAAGGATTGCACTACTTACTAGTGAGTGGTATTATTGGACTGATCTTTTGGTGGAGATTGTTCTTCATTTTAGATAATGAAAGCATTCCATTACTATCAATCCAAAGAACTACAACCTCTCTCTGAGATATACGTTATGTGCCAGAAAGAAGAACAAATATTGATTATTATTGTTGGAATATAATGAATGACTCACCTAGTATGTTCTAATATTTCTCTTTTGTGGGGAACCAGGTAAAAATATTAATAATTTTTTGTGTTTGAATTAGTATTCCTGGCCATTTTTATTTGCAAAAATAAGCAAGAAGACTACTTTTTTTTTTTCTTTTTTTTTTTTTGCATTCGGTTCACAGTAAACAGTATGAGTACATTTTCTGTTATAGAACTTTGGATCTATAGGTGAATTATACTAACGGTCTCTATAGTTTGGGTCTTGTGTCACTTTGGTCATTAACTTTTCAATTGTGACATATTTCATCCTGAATTTTGAATTTTATTCCAAATAAAGACAATTAAAGATATCATTGCTCAATTTGAAGAGTAAAGTCATCAATTTGATAAAATATAAACTGATTTAACAAAGATAAATGTTAAAAAAATATTTTTGAATTTTAAAAAATTATTTCTACCCACTAAAGATAAAATTATGTAAAATTGATAAATCTTTTAGACATTTATTTATTTATTTTACCAAATTAATTTTTATTATGTGTTTGGATGATGATCATGTAACGGGTAGTTGTTTTTATTTTCATTAAATTAGTTTCTATTTTTTCAAAAGTCAAATATAGCGACAACTTTGATATCATTATTAAACTAATCCATTAAATCAAAAAATCCAAAACTAAAAACATTTCATATATTAAATATATCAATTACAAATTGAAAACCTAACAACCATCTATTACATGATTATTATTCAAACACATAATAAATATTAATTTGGTAAAATAAATAAATATCTAAAAGATGTATCAATTTTACATAATTTTATCTTTAGTGAGTAAAAATTATTTTTAAAAATTCAAAAATATTTTTTGATATTTATTTTTGTTAAATTAATTTATATTTTATTAAATTGACGACTTTGTCTTTAAAATTGAGCAATGGTATCTTCAATTTTTCTTATTTGAAACAAGATTGAAAATTTAAAATCAAATGTATCACAATTAAAAAATCAAAACATCAAAAAATAAAATATACAAGTCCCAAATTATAAGACAGTGTAATTCACCCACATATATATATATATTATATATTCACACATCACAATATATTGCAGCAAAGTTTTGAGTGATTTATTATGGCCCACTTGATAAATGCAGATAAAATCACATAGTGCCCTTCATAAGTAAACAATGGGACAGAGAGAGCAAAGGAAGGGACAAAGCTGAGAAATTATCATCTAGAGATAAAAACAAAGTTTCATATGGACCACCACCCACAATTCTGGAATTAGGTAAAAAGCAACAAAAAGGATAACTAGCTTTCAATGCCCCTTAAGCATGGAAATGTCAGTTCCAACCCCACCCCACCCCCACCCCCACCATGTGAACCCCTCACTTGGATGCCTTTAGTTGAAGGTTATCTTTTCTTTTTTTGGTACATTGGAAAGCGTAGGCCGAGGATGGAGAGTCTGGCAAACGTAAGGACTCCAACACTTGACATCCTAATGAGATACATATATTTTAACGAACTAAACTAGAAGTCGAGACTAAGAAAGTCATCTTTTGAATAGGAAGTGGAGGTGAAACTTCATTGAGAGAAAGTTGCTTCTTTCTTAATTTTTTTTTTTTTGTGTTGGAGAGATAGTGACATGGGCTAAACAATGCTGAAAGGTCAATGACCACCCATCAAAATGAAAATTGATTTTTTTGGTGAAAAAGTGAAGTATGGGACTAAAAGATGACAAGAAGGATATCAAAATTAATTGACCCATGATATGCATAGGTGCCTAATGTGATAATAATTATACTATACTACTACATAACAAAATACCCATTATTCTGTTGGTCACGGATCGTTATTTTATGTAATCTTGCAGCAATGAGTGTGCTATATACAAAGTGTTAAAGATGACATGGACCTAATTATACTAATCCTAAAGTAATTATTGAATTTATGTTGTTAAAAAGTTTGTCAAGTGGGGCGTCGGCCTTGTCCTTCATTCTTTTTTGTTGTCTTTTCTTTTAAACTTTCCATTTTAAGGTAAGCTTGCAAGCTGAACAATTGAATCAGAACAATATTTGTTGCATCCAACAATGGTTCTCTCTCCTATTATCCTATAGCATGATTGAATTGGCACATTGCCATTGTATAGAGTAAGGGACCACAAAACACATAATTAATAGTAAAAGTACTTATAAATTGACCACTCTTTGTTGGGATCTTAGCCTATAGAATTTATCCATCAGGAAGCAAAAAATTAATTACCAAACGTTATTGAGTTTCATTAACCTATCTGTCCATTATCACTGACAAGTCATAAGATAATTGTGCAAATGTGACAGTCATTCATGTCATGTAAGGCGCAATTAAATGCTTTGCTTCATTATTTATGTTTGAATAAGAAACAAATTTAAAAAAAAATAATAATAACAAAAAGAAAAGAAAGAAATGGAGAAATGAGTGGTATGTAATTGTCTAAGTAATTGTGTTTCATAATGAGGAGTTGTATGGTATGGTGCTTGATTTAATGGTTAGTGTTGTTAGGTAGAAAGGCCATTGCATGAAGAAGCGACAAAAAGAAAATTGTTTTGGACACCCTTTGAGTAGTGTGGAAGGGAAATCCAAGACTGAAGCACACAGGTACGGAATACCTTAGCTTTGAAGAGAAAGGTATAGATAACTATCTTTCATGCAAAAAAGAAAAGGTAAAAAATAAAAAAATTGGTGGCAAGTAAAATGAAAACAAAGATTGCTAGTTGGTAAGATGTGAATTTGGTGAGATGAAGGGTTAGTCTGTTAGATGAGACACTCCCTTATCAAGTATGACACTCAGTCGCTGTTTGGCATTGGTTTTTTTACTTGGCTTTCTTGAGTTGGGACTTTTCTAGTTTGGGATTGAAAAGTTTATTTGGTTGGATTTTTTTGGCTTTTGTTTACTTTTGTGAGAAAAAAAATGAAATGATTATGATTTGGATGTGACATTTTGTCTTATTGACTTATTTAGCCAATTTTGTTTTTTGTACTTTTTTTAGCCCAACTAAATTAGCCAAACGAAGGCTCAAGTTGGTGTCATTTTTTTAGATCCATCGGATTAGTTAGTCCATTAGGTCAGATATTGAATTATAAAAATAAAAAATAAAAAAGACGGTTGGTGTCATTGTGATGCGCGACACAATTTCTCCTTCTATAGTTTCTTCTTCTTTTTTTAAACTTTTTTTTTTCTTTGTTAATATAGTTTTGTCAATCTTAACCTTTGCCTAAATAGTTATTCACAACCAATCTAACTATTTGGATTGGATGGTATGTGTGAGAAACAAAAGTTTGTTGTGCTTTCCCAACTTTTCTTTCCAACCAAACAGAGGATTTAGTCCAGAAAATTCAGCTACCGACCTCTTAATATTTTACTCAAATAGAAACTGGACGCATATTATAGGCAGTTATATACTTCTTTGCATGCACATTAAAGCTGTCAAACAACAAGAAAGACGCTTCGTATACATTGGTTAAATATACTTGCGAGCTTGATGGTACCACTAATTAAATTAAATTAAATTAAACAGAATAGTTAACATAAGGTTTGACAGCTTGATGTGATGAATAAAGGGTTGTCATTAGTGGACTTCTAAAAAAAGCTACTATTGTTCTAGTTTCCTCTCTTTGGGACCCTAATTTCTGATATGATTAAACCTTGCAGGAGGAACCAGTTAGGGGTGTAAATTTGGTCCACAATGGGTGGTTCGAAATCCGCATGCGGTCTGGGGTGGGCCCGACCGATACTAGGAGTGTAAATTTGGCCCGGTCCGGCTCAGCTCACCTAGGCCCAAACTCGGGCCGGCCTATGTCGGGCCGCCCAGGCTCCCACCGAAATTCAAGCAGGCCCACAGGATAGGAAATTAGGCCTAAGCCTAGGCCCAAGAGGCATTCGAACCTCGGACGGGAGGGCTGGTGGGTCGGGTCTTGGGCCTGGGCGGGCCCAAACATTGTTTTAATTTTTTTTCTATTTTTTTCATCAAAATTTTATTCTTTTTCACTAAAAATGACACCGGGCCTCGGGCTGAGCCTTGAGCAGGCCAAACTTTAAAATGATGGCCAAGACCCAGGCCTAGGGTCCTGGGCTGGGCTCGAGCTTGGCCCACCTCGGGCCGCGGGCCAAATTTACACCCTTACCTGGGACATTGGGTCTGGGCCTGGGCCTGGGCCATCATTTTGACGTTCGGCCCGTTGCCTAGCCCATCGACCTGCTTCAAGCCCACTCAAAGCCTGGCCCAAGGCCCACCTCGCCAAAGGCCCAGTGTTATTTTTAGTGAAAAAGAATAAAATTTTGATAAAAAATTTAAGAAAAATTGTTTAGGCCTGCCTAGGCCCAAATATTTCTTGGGCCTAATTTTCTGACTCATGGGTCGACCCAACCCGACCCAAATTTTGGCATAAGTCCGACAGACCCGCATGGGCCAGCCTGAGCCCGGGCCTGAGTGGGCTAAATTTACACCCCTAGAACCTGCTAATAAAACATTTGGTTTAGCAATCTATTGCTTTTGAGTGGATCCTTGAATTGCAAATTTTAATGGCTCAATAAATTATTAAACAAAAAACTATTCATTCCAACTACCAGAGAATTTTAATACCTTTAGCCAGTGCAATCCTTATGCCAGTCTTCTCTTTCTTCTTCTTTCTTTAGACCATCCCTATCTTAAATTATGTATTAAGACTACCCCTTGGGGCGAACACTAAAAGAAGCAAGTCTTGGCAACCTGTGGTGGATAAAATAAAGTCAAAATTGGCCATTTGGAAAAGAAAGTTGCTCTCTTTTGTTGGTAGAGTAACCCTGATAAAATCTTTCCTAGCCAATCTCCCATGTTATTACCTATCTTTATTCAAATTGCCTGAGGGTGTGGCGAAAACTATTGATAGACTGTAAGCAGCCTTTTTTGTGAAGGAGCTCTAACCAAAAGAGGAAAGTGCATCTTGTTAAATGGAAATCTGTCACAACTAGCAAGAAGCAAGGAGGATTAGGGATTATGACTTTGAGGGAAATGAATAGCAGTTTACTCATGAAATAGTGGTGGAGATATAGGGTGGAGGAAAAGGCATTATGGAGGCAGGTTATAAATAGCAGGTATGGAGTTGTAGGAGGGGGTTGGTTACCTAATCTTGAGACTCCTGGGAGAGTGTCTAATGTGTGGAAAGAAATTCTCTCTGGAGTAGAGGTTAATCCAGATATACATGTTTTTTTCCTTTCTAGTATAGAAATTCATTTGGGTAATGGAAATAGAGTGCACTTCTGGCTGGATAAATGGCTGTGGAATACTAAACTTAAAGATGAATTCCCAAGGCTATTCAGTTTGTCTACTGAGAATGAAGAATCTCTGGAATATTTTGTGCGTAGAAAGGAAATTTCAGGGGGATGGAACATATCTTTCAGGGGAGTACTAAGGCCTTGGAAGGGTGATGAGGTTAATAGATTATATCTCTTGCTGTCAGAGACACTATGCTTGAGAGTAATACTCCCAGATTCTCTTAGGTGATAGAGGTCCTCATCTGGGCAGTTCATAGTTGCTTTAGTGAGATCCTGGTTGGAAGCTCATCATGGACTTAAGCTATTGATCCCTAAACTATTATGGGGTAATGTGGCTCCTTCTAGAGCGCAATTTCTGGGCTGGTTGATTTGGAAAGGTAGAGTTAAAACCATGGACTTTCTGCAAAGTATTGGTGTACTTAACAAGAGCTTAAGTAATGTCTGCCCCTTTTGTAAAGCTAAACCTGAATCTGTGAATCATATTTTTTTTGCTATGCAGTGGCATTTGGGAGTCTTGGACTGAACTATTACTCTGGTGGGATTTGAAATGGGCAACACCTACTTCAGTGGTGGTTTTATTACATTGGTGGATGGGTTTTAAATACAAAAAGACTATTATGAAGCTTTGGAATTTAGTGCCATTGGCTATGCTATGGTATATTTGGAAAGTCATGAATGATTGCATCTTCAATAGGTGTCAACCTCATCTAAAGGATTTGAGTGCTAATGTGAAATGGAGAGTAACTCTGTGGGCTAAGTCCAACCTCTCAGGTTTCTCTTACTCAAGACATGATATTGTTTATAACCTTAGTCAGCTATTGTTCTGCTATTAAGTGTATTTTGCCTCTATATCTGTGTGCTGCTCTGGTGTACTTATGCTCTGTTTCTGCTGTATATGTGTTTTGTTATGCTATTGTTCTACTGTATTAGTGCTTGTTCTGGTGTTCCTGTTAACCTGGTATATCTGTGCTGGAGCTGCTTGTGTCTGGTGCATTTTGCTAATCTGGTGTCTCTGTGCTGTTCACTTGGTGATTGCTCTGGTGCATCTGCTCTGGTGATTGTTGTGTTTTGCTGATGTTTTTGCTTTTGTATCTACTAGCAATGCTTTTGTATCTGTGCTGTTGTATCTGCTAGCACTGCTATCTTGTTAGCTGTTATAGTGTTGTTGTGTATCTGTTGGTTCTTCATTCGTGGTTTGGTGTTGTCATATGATTGTGTGAGCGACTTAATGCCAACTTAGTTGGGATTGGGTTGTTTTCACTATGATGTCTTTTCATCATCCCCCCCATTCTGCCTTATTTATTGTTGTGTTTCTTCCTTCGTTGTAAGGTTTTTCTCATCAATAAAGCTTTTTGGTTGATCAAAAAAAAAAAAAAAGGTATGTTAATTGAAAAAGAGTGGCAAAATAGAGATTTAATTTATGTATTAAATATTTGTTAATTTAGAGAGTGAATATGTGATGCAATAGATATTAAGGCCTCGTTTGGGAACATGTTTTTTTAGTAACTTTTTGACTTTTTGGCTAAAATATGTTGTAAAAAAAAAAAAAAACTAGTATGTTTGGAATGACTTTTTAATTTTTTACGAAAAGATGTACAAAAATAGAGAGAAAAGGGAATCTTTGACTTTTTGGTATAGGTTGTTAGCTTTTTAGTTTTTTTAGTGACTTTTTGACTAAAATCACCACTTGCTAAACGAGGCCTAAAATGGTGTATTAAAAATATGAAAAAAGCATCAAAGTCCCTTAACAATACAATTAACATTTGACTATTTTTATATATGCAAACTTACGTACTCTTTTAACATCTGAAGCTAATAACACTTTAAAGCATTTATTGGATATGCTCTTTGTACGAGCACAAAGTAATCTTCTCGTATAATCTTGTTGATCAAGTTTGCACTCCTCCAAACGTCGTCGCTTTACTTCCTGAAAACACAAACGTGAGCTAGTTGGCGGGTGTGTGCCAGATACCTCTCCGATGCCTAAGTTAGCAAATAGACAGTAGATAAAAAGCTGTGTTTTTTAGAGTAGAAATTGTGATACCTGTACATAGGTCCTGTTATGAGCTTTTGTAGATCCTGCCTGGCACAATACTAGTAGGACTTTAACTCTCTTTAGTATAGTCCTCATAGGAATCACACTCCTAGTGAAGAATGTCTATCATGATAACACTCTGCTTACTACCAACCAAGTAAGATGGTTTTCTCCTTTGTTTAAGCTAGTACAACCTAATCAAGGTAGATTATTTCGGTCATGCTCTCAACTAAGCAATGGCCCCGTTTGGTAGAGTTGTGGGAAAGTGATTATAACTTATAGCCTAACAGCTTATAGCTTATAGCTGTGAACATAAGCTGATTTTTGACTTATAAATTAAGCTTCTCCTCCCCCACTTAAAGAATAAGTTGATTTTTGACTTATAAAAAGCTATAAGCTATATTATTAAGCTAAACCAAACACATCAAAATAGCTTAAATTAAGCTAAAAGCTGAAATAAGCTAGACATAAGCCCTACCAAACAGGGCCAATGATGTAGATGGCATTCGACCGAGCTACGCCTAGCTCGACCTTCCTTCTTACAAACACTTCGACCAGCTACCAGGCCTAGTTCTTAGGTAGCTCGATCAAACCCCTCAGAAAAGTTTGGTACCAAGACAACATGGGACCGAGCTACTCAAAGCCCATTCCCCGGCCCTTATTCCGGCCCAAAACAGAGATTAAAGGATCGTAGCTCAGCCAAATTTTTCTTTATAAATTACCCTCTCAATTGCTCCTTAATTCCATCTGCAAAGCATGTTTGGGATTATCTTTCTCCACCCGAGCTAAAACACTCATGCAACCGAACTAAAATAAGCAACAACACCGAGATAAAAATATTCAATCCCACTGAGCTAGGTTAGCTTGGTCCTCAATACCGTGCCTGTCACAGCTTGTCGTTTCACGTACCTGACATCATGTCCTATTCGTGACACGTGGCACCTATCGATTGCGTCTCTGTTCTATGACAGTCGTTACACACTTACCAAAAAATATTTGAAAAGTCCCGCCGTTTTCATGCCTCTACAAAACCCGTTACTCGAACCAAACCCTCACTGTTCACCTTCTTTTCCTTTGCACTTCTGAAACCTGCTCTTGTGCCTCCTGTGCTCCAGTCATTTCCTCTTCACTTACTCTCTTGTTGGCTGGATTTTGCTCTCACGCTTTAACCCGTAAGTTGCTTTAATACTTCTTTCTACTGTTCATTTGTACTCATTTCTATATTTTTAGTATTTGCCCTCCATATACGCGTGTTTAAAATGTTTGAATAAACACCATGAACTCAAAAACCGTACTTCCAAGCTCAAAGGCTCACCAATTAGTTTTCAAAAATATGATTTTTGATCGAAAGTCGCTTTGAGACCGAACTAGATACTTGTTTGCGACTTCTAGGTTTATTCCTGATCGAGCCATAAACCTTGAGTCGGTCCCGATTTACGACCGAACTGAAAACTAACCGTAACCCAGATGTAGCTGAGCTAGGTTTATTTTACTCTGCCTGTTTACTTAGCCCGGTCCAGTTATCTGGGCATAACACTTTATTGTCACTTTGCAGACTCAACTAGGTTGGCCAGGCACACCTTTGCACCCTGCCCCTAGACGACTTTGCTCAACTGAGCCAACCAAAGTCTCAGCCACGCCGAGCTAGGCCACTGTGAACAATTTGACAAATATTAAGTTAACATGGGTAAATATCGATTTCTAGTGGACTCCCCTGGGGCCATAGCTGAATTCCGAAGGGACTACCAGATTTCGGACGACGTCCATCTCTCCCTAGCCGAACTAGAAACAACACCCTGGGGCAAATCGGGCTTCGTCCCGTTTACCGTGATATCGATCGTAGAAGCCAGCCTTCGGTTTCCCGTTCAACCACTCATATATGAATTCCTTAGGCAAACAAGACTCTGCCCGACCCAACTCTCCACAAATACTTATAGGATAATAAATGGCATCGCCGAGCTAAACCGCCGGCTCGGCCTCAACCTCGGATTGGCCGAGCTATTCCACCAATATTCGCTCGGCCAAAATGACAACGGTTGGGTGTACTATTTAAGGGTAAGAAGAGGCCGAGAGAAAATTATAAAAAACACACCAGATAAAGACTTAAATGACGACGACTTCCATTGGGTTTCTAGAAATTTTGAAGAATAGGAAGCCCAGATACCGAGCTACAATATAAACTGGAATAAAGGGACTGCCGGTAAGAATACCTCGGTTTAATTTTCTGTTTTTGCTTTGCTGTTCCAAGCTATAATTTTACGCCGGGCTAACCGTTTCGCCTTTCTTTTGTGCAGACTTAAACCAGCTTAAATCACATTACCCATACGCCAACCAAAACGCTCTTCGTGCCGCGCTCTGGTACCGTCATCGTGGTTGGGCCGAGCTGCTTAACTTCGAACCAACCTACCGGTATAGTAGAAGGAGGAAGACTAGGATGACTGACTTTCTCCTAGAACCATCACCTGAACCGGACCCAAACTTGCCCCAAATCAACCTTATTCCCTCACTGAAGAACAAGAAATGGCCAAGCGCCGTGTTGTTCGCGCCCTGATCACCAAACAAACCACAATTACAACTGCTGAAGTTCAAACCGAAGCACCACAGGCCAGTCAGACACACGAGGCTGTGGTGGCCCTCCCTATAACCCGAGCTTCGTCATCTCGGCCAAGAAAGCGACCACGCACACAACGCTTGAGGGATGAGGATGGTACCGAGCCATCCGAAACCGGGCTTCATTAAGCAACTCACTCCTAAGGTCGTGACCAACCTAGCCCTTCAAACCCTCCCACATCGCCGGTGTAGGCACCATCTGTCACCTTCAGGGGTTGCGCCATAACGACCTCTGACTCCGTCAGCGCCGAGAAGGATCACCTGTTGGCCTTGAATTTAGCGAAGAATGTCTGCCTGCCTGCTGACATGGACCGGCATGACGGTTTGACCGAGTTGAAGGCCATTCGCTCGGTCTCTAAATCTATGATACTGGTAAGCCCCAAAATTCCTAAAACTTGTAACATTTGTTACGGTCCTAGTGCATTGGTTGTCCTCTAACCGCTCTGAACTACGCAGGCCCTGCAAAAGAGCCAAGTGGCTCATAAACGAGTACTTGAGCTCTGGAAGATGACGCAGTCAGCCGTCACTGAAGCAGTATCCAAGGCAGCCGAGCTAAAAGAAGCTCAGGTCAAACTGGCCGAACTAGAGGCCGAAAATGCGAGGCTGGTCGAACTAGTCAGTACGATAGAGGCTGACAAACAAAAGGCCTTAGCTGAGAAAAAAGACCGTTATCTATGTGAGCTGGCCAAGCTGGAGAGGAAGAAGAATGTCGAGCTGGAGGACGTAAAGAAAAAAATGCAGGACACAGAGGATTGAGGCTTCAAGGAAGGAGAGGAGACTTATAGCCAACAATGCGAAGCCGCTAAGGATATTTTTTTCAAGTGCGGTTGGAAAGTCGCTGCTAAAAAGCTCGGTTACGGACATGACTCCGAGGTCTTCCTGAATCCCCCTCCCCACTTCATACCGGGCTATATGGCGGACTATGCTAACGCGGTCCAACAAGAGTTCCTCCAAGAGGGGGAGGAGGATGAGGTCCTTGCTCCACAAAATGCTTCCAACACTCAGCTCGGCCGCCAGTCTGCCTCTCCTACTCCAGCGGACTCTAGTCCACCCTTGCGCGGGGCAACTAAGGAGGCGCATGTGACTGAGCCCAACCAGGCGGCTGATGCTGTAGTTGAGCTACCTTTGGACGAAGTCCGGGTTGATTTGGATGCTGACTTGGACGATCTTTTCGCTTGATTTTCTTTTTTCTTTTGATGTTTGCTTTCAGTGAAATTGTAACCGGGCTCAAGCCCCTCCTCTTGTAATGAACGTTTCAAACTGGAATGAAATCTACTATATTCCCCAACTTTTTGTTTAGTTCATACCCCACTTATTGTAATTATCTTCCAAGTTTAATTGTAATAAAGTTTGAAATCTTTGCTCGGTTGTTGTGTTTTAATGTTTTTGTACCATGCCAAGCCAAACACATTTAGCTAGTCCTTACCTAATCATGCCAACCTTTTTTTGGCCGAGATAATTATCCCGGTCCAAGAGCCCGGTAAAATGTTAGTCCTACCTGCCAACTTTCTTCAGCCTAGATCCTTATCTCAGCTGAAGAAGAGAATTAAATGTTGGTCAATCCTGCCAACCTTCTTCTGCCTAGATCCTTATCTTGGCTGAAGAGAGCTAAATGTTGGTCATACCTACCAACTTTCTTCAACCTAGATCCTTATCTTGGCTGAAGAGAGCTAAATGTTGGTCATACTTGCCAACTTTCTTCAGCCTAGATCCTTATCTCCGCTGAAGAACTAAATGTTGGTCATACTTGCCAACCTTCTTCAGCCTAGATCCTTATCTTGGCTGAAGAGAGCTAAATGTTGGTCATACCTGCTAACTTTCTTCAGCCTAGATCCTTATCTCGGCTGAAGAGAGCTAAATGTTGGTCAAACTTGCCAACTTTCTTCAGCCTAGATCCTTATCTCGGCTGAAGAGAGCTATGTATTGGTCAATCCTACCAACCTTCTTCAGCTTAGATCATTATCTCGGCTGAAGAGAGCTAAATGTTAGTCAAACTTGCCAACTTTCTTCAGCCTAGATCCTTATCTCGACTGAAGAAGAGAAAGTGTTTGGTCAATCCTACCAACCTTCTTCAACCTAGATCCTTATCTTAGCTGAAGAAGAGGACTGAATGTTGATCAAACCTGCCAACCTTCTTGATTGCCCCTAGCTGGCAAGAACTAAGAACAACTTTTATAGTAGAAAGAATTATGCTGGAAAAACTACTTGCTTTATTTGAAAAAAGAAATATTACAAGTATTTTAAGGAAAAATTAAAAATAAAATAGTTTGAGATTGACAGTGTTCCATGACCTGGGAATAGCTTTGTTGTCTTCATCTTCCAAGTGATATACCCATTTTTCTGCTAAACCAACCACTTTGTATGGTCCTTCCTATTTAGGTCCTAACTTGTCATCTCCAGGTACCAAAGTGTTGCCCATTACTTTGCGCAGTACCCAATCTCCAATCTTGAATTGCTTCGGATGCACTGTTTTGTTATATTTTCTGGATAACTCTTGCTGGTATGAGGCAATGTGAACTAGTGCTCTTTCCCTTCTCTCTTCTGCAAAGTCGAGTTCCAAGGTTATAGCTTCTTCATTCAAGTTTGGGTCAAAATTTTCACTTCTAATAGTGAGGAGGCCTACTTCCAGTGGGGTTATTGCTTCCATGCCATAAGCTAAGGAAAAAAGCGTTTCTCCAGTTGACCGCCGAAGTGTGGTACGGTAAGCCCATAAAACATGAGGAAGCTCCTCAGCCCACTTGCCTTTTGCTCTCTTCAACCTTTTCTTCAAACCGTTTAAGATGACCTTGTTGGAAGCTTCTGCTTAGCCATTCGCTTGAGGGTATGCTAGTGTAGAGTTGTAGAATTCTATCTTGTATTCTTCGTAAAAGCCCCTGAAGATTTTGCCATCGAACTGAGTGTCATTGTCAGATATTAGAGCCTTGGATATGTCGAATCAAGTTATGATGTTTTGCCAGATGAACTTCTTAACGTCTTTCTCTTTTATCGATGCGAGTGCTTCTGCCTCGACCCACTTTGTGAAGTAGTCTGTTGCTGCGAGAAAGAAATTTCTGTTGCCGGGTGCAGTTGGAAGTGGTCCCACTATGTCTAAGCCCCACATTGCGAAGGGCCACGGGCTAGTCAATGGTAGAAGCTCTCTAGCTGGTTGATGTATTTGGTGTGCAAACTTCTGGTATTTCTCGTACTTCTTGACATATTTCTCTGAATCTGCTTGCATGTATGGCCACCAATATCCTTGTGAAATTGCTCTTTAGGCCAATGATCTTCCCCTTTGGTGGCTTCCGTAGACGCCTTCATGTATTTCAAACAAGAATGCCCCGACCTTGCTGGGATGGACACATTTCAGGTAAGGTCCTGTGAAGGTTTTTTTTGTACAATGCTAGTGATGGAGAAAGCCAAAATTGCTGAGATTTTGCGCTAATTTTGTTGGCTTCTTTCTTTTCCTTAGGCAAGATGTCATCTTTTAAAAATACTATGATGGGGTCCATCCAAGAAGGGCCCAGTTCGGCACAACATGCCTCGGCTGCTTCGGGTTCTTCAATACTTGGTCTGGGTAGGAAGTCGATCAGCAATGGGTGTGGGATAGATGTATCTGCCATTAATGCAAAACCTGCTAGCTCGTCTGCTCTACTGTTTTCCTCTCGGCCGATTTGCTCTATCCGGACTACTTCGAACTTCATGATCTCATTTCTAACCAACTCTTGGTACTTAGCTATCCTATCATTTTTTGCCTCGTAGTCGCCTGAAATCTAATTGACTACCAGCTGGTAATCACTGTACACCATTAGCTTGGTGGTCTTCATGTAGAGTGCTGATTTTAAACCTGCTAACAGTGCTTCATACTTCGCTTCGTTGTTGGATGCTGGGAAGCCAAGGTTGACTGCCTGTTCAATTGTTAGGCCATCCGATGAGATAAGGACTATGCCAAGTCCTGCACCGTGATTGTTGAATGCTCCATCCACGAAGAGTTTTCATATCTCTCCGACGAATAACTTCCAGCAAGTAGAGGGATCGGATGATGTCTTGGGATCATGGGTGTTGCTGATGTTTTCTTCCAAGTCGATGTCCACTGTTTAGGTTTGATCTTCACTATCTGACTGCCTCAAGTCTTTACTTTTTGATGAGTCCCCACTGGGAATAGTATGGTCTGTTCCTTCCTTCTTGTCCTCAAACCTGTATGGCTTGCCATGTAGCTGGGCATTCTGCATTGGGGGCTGTGCAGTTCCCACGACATTTTTCCCCTTCACTTCGGCTGCGTCGGTCAAATCGATCGGGCAGATATGATGACTTCCTAGCGTGAAATCAGCCACAAAGTCTGCTAAAGCTTGGGCTTTCATTGTGGTTCTTGGTTGAAACTTGATATCGAACTACCACAACTCCACTACCCATTTCAAGATTCGTCTAGAAAAATCCGCCCTCTCAAATAAGGCCTTTAAGGGGAAAACTATTAGAACAATCACGGTGTGGGCATGGAAATAATGTGACAACTTTCTTGAGGCCATTATCAAAGCTAAGGCCAGCTTTTCCAATGGTAGGTCCCTTGTTTCAGCGCCCAGCAAGGTCTTGCTAACATAAAAGATAGGCAGGTGTTGGATTCCTTCCGCTCTGACCAACATTGCGCTGACTGCATGCTGTAAATCTGCTAAGTACAAAAAGAGCTCTTCTCCTGGTACCGGGGTTACTAACAACGGAGGAGAGGTCATGTAGTCTTTCAGGTTTTCTAGGGCGCGGTCACACTTATCATCCCACTCAAATTTGGCCTTCAGTGCCTGGAATAATGGTCGACATCTGTCTAACAACCGACTTATGAACCGGTTGAGCGCGGCTGCTAGGCCAGTGAGATGCTGTACTTCTTTGACTGTGTTGGGCCTCTCAAGATCTTGGATGGCTTTGATCTGAGAGGGATCAATTTCTATACCCCGGTTGGTCACTAGAAAGCCCAGGAATTTGCCTGACCCTACGCCGAATGCTCACTTTGATGTGTTTTGACGCAACTTGTGGGACTTCAAAATTTGAAACATTTCATCTAAGTCCCTGAGATGGTCCTTCTCATCTTTTCTTTTGACCACCATGTCATCTATGTAAGCCTCCATTTTTCTGCCTAACAATGGTTCAAACATTTTAGTGACCATTCGTTGGAATGTAGCCCATGCGTTTTTCAGGCCAAAAGGCATGACCTTGTAACAGTATAGTCGTCTGGGTGTTGTAAATGACGTGACTTCCTGGTCTGGTTCGTATATAGCGATCTGATGGTAACCTCGATACGCATCCAGGAAGCTAAGTCGGTTATGCCCTGCTGTTAGGTCCACCAGTTGGTCTATCCGTGGTAGGGGAAAACTGTCTTTTGGGCATGCCTTGTTGACTGTTTTGTAGTCCACACAAACGTGCCATTTGCCGTTCTTCTTTGGCACTACTACAGTGTTGGAGATCTACCTGGGATAGTGCACTTTTTTTATGGCCCCTGCCTCCACTGAGTTTCTTACTTCTTTTGCAACTATCTCTGTGTGGTGGAGTGCCGATCGACGAGTCCGCTGAATAACTGGTCTGACAGTTGGGTGGACATTAAGTTGATGGCTGATGAAATTTGGGTCAATGTCAGGCATGTCGTACGGTGTCCAGGCAAGCACTTCGATGTTAGAGGTCAAGAATTCCATGACCTCTATTTTCTCAATGCTGGACAAAGACGAGCCGAGCAAAAAGAACTTTTCTGGGTTCTTTTCATCTATCCTTACCTCAACCAAGTCTTCTACTGCCTTCTGTTCTGCTGCTTTGCCAACATCTGCAAACAGTTCGTTGCTTTCTGGCTCCTCCACTATCTGTACAAACCCTTTTGCAGCACAGCTTCCATTTACCGTGACGAAACACTATTTCGACATGATTTGGTCTCCTAAGACTTCTTCAATCACTCAGGTTTCGTTGGGGAACCGTAATGCTTGATGGTAGGTTGATGCTACCGACCGCATGGCGTGCAACCATGCTCTTCCCAAGATTATGTTGTAAGTGGAAGGGACCTTCAATACCAAAAACTCCACCTATTTTCTCATTGTTCCTGCCTTGACTGGTAGAATTATCTTACCTACTGGCGATTCTAGCATCGAGTTGAAACCGACTAGGGGAGATGTCGCGGGCGCCAAGTCTTTGTCCTCCAATTTTAGCTGCTTGAAGGTCTCGTAACACATTATCTCCCATGAGCATCCTTGGTCAATCAGAATTCGTTTGATGTCGAAATTCTTGACACGCAAAGTGACCACTAGTGCATCATTATGAGGACAATGTAGCCTTGTTAGATCCCTATCAGAGAAGGAGATGACATTCGTTGCCTCCGTTTTTCCCCTCTTGACGATGGGTTATGCACTTAGCACCTCCCTCAAGTGCTCAGCCTTTTTTAACATCTCTCTAAGCTCACATACTCGCTCAGGTTAGACAATCCCATGTACAACGTTGATTATGCCTTGAGGTGGGCCGTCGACCGACATCCCGCTCGGCCTGCTATGGTCCTGGGGGGCGGGCTGTGTTCCCTCTTCTATATACTGGTCGAGGTGACCGGCGGCCACCAACTCCTCCAGATGTTGCCTCAATGGTGTGCAATTTTCAGTTCGGTGCCCATTTTCATCATGGAAGGTGCAACGGTACCTTTCATCGTAACCTTTTTGCGCTTCCCCCAACTTGGCTGGCCGCTGAACGAAGGGTTCATCGCGTATCTCGCTAAGAATCCGGTAGATAGGTTTGTTGAATACCGTGGTAATGGTAGTACAGACTCTCAACTTCCTTGTTTGGAGGTCCTCTCTGTTGGCTCGTCTACCTCGCCCATTCTTGCTTGGCTGTTCTACCGTGTTGACTTTTGCTGTAGTCTTTTTATCCGGCATCGCTGTTGTGCTAGATTTTTCTTTAGCGCGGGCGCTATCTTCTTCTACCCGTATATGTTGATGCACTCTCTCCATTAGGGACTCTATCGTGAGGGGTGGCATCATCGTCATTTAATCCCTCAACTTGTTATCGACCGGTAAACCTCGTTTGTACTGTGTGATGGCAAGGTTCGTAGTGCAATCCCCAATCTGGTTGAAAGTCTCCCAATATCGACTGTTGTAAGAACTCAATGTTTCTTTCTCGCCCATGTCAATGGAGAGTAGCTGGTTTATCCCCACTAGTGTCTTGGTATTCGTTTTGAATTTAGTCACAAACACTTCTGCCAACTGCGCCCATGAGGCTATGCTGCCTTCTGGTAGCCTTTCGAACCATGTTAGACCGAGGTCGCCAAGGCTGGAAGGAAACAAGATACACACGAAAGTGGCTTAAGTGCATGTAGGGGTCTGACTTCCCCTCATAAGTGGTGAATTTGGGCTGGTGGAAACCTGAGGGTAGTGGTGCGTTCTCAATTGCTGCAACGAACGGCAAGCTCTGTAACCTTGCTAGTACTTTATCTGCTGGTTCGTACGCAAGGCGCAACATTGGCATATCCCTACCTCGACACTCTCATGTGTCCTAGGAGCCAATCGTTGTAGGGCTGAAACCCTACGAGGGTCGCGAGCCCTAGTGTCCTCTTTCTATCGGGCCCTCTCCTCTAGTGCTCTTCGTAGGTCTGCTGACCTAGGCAACTCCGTGTGCCTGGATGTCGTTTGGTGCGTGTGCGAGGGCCGATAGCTGCTTCCTTCGGTATACGACCTTTCAGTCATCGTTCTCTCAAACCTGGAGTAACGAGTCCTGGTGATCCTTGATTGAGTGTCGCCTATTCTGAGGCTCCTACTTTCTGCTTGTGATGGTGTGACTTGTCTGTCACGATCTTTCGAGTGGTAAGAGAGCGTGTTGCCTTTGAGGATCAAACCTCCGCCTTTGCCTTTCAGGACTTTGAGAGTGACGGGGACTGGTCCTGCATCTCTCCCGTGTGTCCCTCCGGGAGTTCTATCGCTGGGGTTCTAATTCTACCATGGGTGGGATAGAAGGTAAACCTTTGTGCCTCCCGCCCCCCTCCGGGGTTTGCCCATCAATAACAGATTGCGGCAAATCTTCATTGTGCGCCATTGATTTCAACTAAAGAGGAAAACTCGATCAAAGGTTTTGTTCTTTGTGTCTTCCCACAGACGGCGCCAATTGTACGAGCACGAAATAATCTTCTCGTATAATCCTATTGATCAAATTTGCACTCCTCCAAACATCATCGCTTTACTTCCTGAAAACACAAACGTAAGCTAGCTGGCGGGTGTGTGCCGGATACCTCTCCGATGCCTAAGTCAACAAATAGACAATAGACAAAAAATTATGTGTTTTTTAGAGTAGAAATTGTGATATCTGTACATAGTTCCTGTCATGAGTTTTTGTAGATTCTGCCTGGCACAATCCTAATAGGACTTCAACTCTCTTTAGTAGAGTCCTCCTAGGAATCACACTCCTAGTGAAGAGTGTCTATCCTGATAACACTCTACTTACTACCAACCAAGTAAGATGGTTTTCTCCTTTGTCTATGCTGGTGCAACCTAACCGAGGTAGATTATTTCGGTCATGCTCTCAACTAAGCAATGATGTAGATGGCATTCGACTGAGCTACGCCTAGCTCGGCCTTCCTTCTTACAAACACCTCGGCCAGCCACCAGGCCTAGTTTTTAGGTAGCTCGGTCAAACCCCTCAGAAAAGTTTGGTACCAAGACAACATGGGACCGAGCTACTCGAAGCCCATACCCCGGCCCTTAGTCCGGCCCAAAACAGAGATTAAAGGATCGTAGCTCGGCCAAATTTTTCTTTATAAATTACCCTCTCACTCCTAATATACATGTACTACAATGAAAAAACAAGTCTTTATATATCCTTTAATTAATTTATTTTATTTTACTACATATGTAAACATGTGGTAGCATTTCTATAGGAAAGAGGTAAGGAGTTCTAGGGACTGAAATTTTGTAGTTGCAGTGAGACTCGAATTTCCACACTTCAAATTTGGTAAAAGCGTTACTCTTTAATTGTTAGAACTCCACCCTTTTAGGTGTCTTGCTACTTGATGGTGCCTACTTAGTTTTTTCAACTTTAATGTTAAGAGTTCGAAGGCTTCTTATTGTTTTGTGTGATTTAGATTCCGTTTGTTTTGATATAAAATATTTTACACAAAAAATATTTTTTTATATAAAACTCTTTACTTGTAAAATAATTTTAGTATATATATATATATTTTTTATGCGATGTTTAGCAATGAACCTAATAGAAAATTCAACAAAGGTGAAAAAAAAAATTCATTGCAAGGCTCGCTGTATAAATAATGATAAATTGATCCTTCATATTGCAAGCCTAACAACTTAGCTTGCTTGAACTACAGCACATTGATGAAAGCATCGGTGGTAAATTAACTTACAGAAATCAAATCTGTAACTCAATTTCCTTCAATTTGTTGAAAATATTTTACTTAAAAAATGTTTTACCTATTTTTTGGCTAACTAAACAATGAAAAATAGGCAAAATATTCTTGGAAAAAATATTTTACAGCAAAACAAACGTAGCCTTAATAGTTAAATTGTTTTCGTTTCCCATTATATTAAGTTAATATATACGTTCTAACAAGTGATCAAAAAAATATTTATTAAATTAAAAATAATAATTTAATTATAAATTGTTAGTAAAATTTCTATTAGGTAATGGATTGACAAATCCTGACATAAATTTCACAAAACAAACAAGGATCAGGCAGTTGTGTGTGTGTGATTTAATGCCTTAACATATTCACAAAGTTCTTTGGAACTTTAGGAGAAGAAATAAATTTACAAAAGGAAGAATTGAAACGGAAATTTACTAATGAACTATTGACAAAGTACATTAAACTAAAGTAATCTACTCTAAGCCAAAGCCATTTTGTGAATTTGAGCAAAAGGTTCCTTCTCTCTTTCTTCTTTTTATAACAATTCAAGTTGTTGATCAATACACAACTGCTACTCATGATAGTTCCTTATGTTAGGATTAGAGCACCCAAAATACAATCACACACACAGAGACACAGAAATTTACATGGTTCGGCTGATAGCTTACGTCCACGGAGCAGAAATGAGAATCTCACTAAAACAAAGCAATTTACAAACAATAGAGGAGGAGAAGTTTTCTCTCTTAACTCACAGCTCTCTCTGTCTCTATCTCTCTCAAATTTCTGATACAAATGAGCTTCCCCTTCCCTCTCTATTTATACACACAGCTGAGAGGTGTGAACGCTCGGGTTGGCAGTCATTTCTTCTTATGGTTGGTTAGTTGACAGCCACCATTCTTGACCTCTCTTGAAACTTCCTTCCAATACTTTCCAGATTTGGTTAGCCTCCAATCTTGACTTCTAGGAGCTTCTAGAATGGTGTGGATTGGTATAGATTCACAACAATTCTCCCATTTCACACCAATGTGCCCAACCAACTTCTCACTTGAAGTCTATTGAGGTTAGATTCTTGCAAACTTCCAGTTGTCTCTGGTGATAATCTTGGTCATCATCTCAGAAGGATTCTTGTCCGTGTGAATCTTCACTAGCTTCATTAGCTGCTTCTCCATCACTTCTCGTATCTAATGATACCGGACATCAATGTGCTTTGTCCGAGAATGGTACATGGAATTCTTGCTCAAATCAATAGCACTCTAACTATCACAATGTACTTTGTATTCTTCTTGCTATAAACCCAATTCTTGGAGAAATCGCTTCAACCATAACATTTTATTTCTAGCATCTGCGGCATCAATGTACTCTGCTTCTGTTGTGGATAAAGCAATACATTTTTACAGTTTGGACTGCCATAAAACAGCTCCCCTTGCAAAAGTGAACAGAAATCCTAATGTAGATTTTCTACCATTAAGATCACCCGACATATCAGCATCTATAAAACCCTCTAAAATTTGTTCAACTCCCTCAAAACATAGACATATCTTTGAAGTTCCCTTCAAGTATTGAAGAATCCATTTGATTGCCTCGCAATGCTCCTTTCCTGGATTGGTGAGGAATTTTCTCACAATGCCAACTGCGTGAGCTATATTTGGCTGAGTACACACCATTACATACATCAAACTTCATTCTGCGGAAGAATAAGGAATTGCCCAATTTCTTTTCTTTCAGAATTGGTTGTGAGACACGAACGCTTTGTCACCTTAAAATGGTTGGCCAGTGGTGTGCTGACTGGTTTGGCATCCTTCATGTTGAACCTTTCAATCACCCGTTCAACATATTTCTCCTGTGACAGCCATATCGTTTTAGCTTTCTTGTCATGAACAATCTTCATGCCTTAAATTAGCTGTGCTGGGCCTAAATTCTTCATGTCAAAGTACTGCGACAAATCTTTTTTTAACTTGTTGATCATAGTAATATCTTGTTCGATGATCAGTATATTATCGACATACAATAGTAGGATAACGAAGTTTCCATCTGAAAACCTTCAGAAGTATACACACCGCTCTGCTACCTTTTTCGTGTACTCGTGATCCACTATAAATAAATCAAACTTTTTGTACCATTGTTTTAGCACCTGTTTCAGGCCATAAAGACTTTTCTTCAGTTTGCAGACTAGATTTTCTTTCCCTTTAAGTTCAAATCCTTCTGGCTACTCCATGTAGATCTCTTCCTCCAAATTACCATGGAGAAAGGCAGTCTTGACATCCATCTGTTCTACCTCTAGATTCAAGCGAGCTACTAATCCCAAAGCTACTCGAATGAAAGTTATCTTCACAATTGTGAAAAAGATCTCATCAAAGTTAATTCCCTTCTTCTACCCAAAACTTTTGACCATCAAGCGAGCTTTATGCTGTAGTAGTTTTTCGCTACCATTTTTCTTCAACTTGTACACTCATTTGTTCTTCAAAACTTTCCTGCCTCTTGTAAGTGGAACAAGCTCATAAGTGTGGTTTTTTTTGAAAATAACTCATCTCCTCCTTCATGGCTTGCATCTAGCAATCTTTCTTTGTATGACTCTTTGCTTTTGAAAAAATCTCAGGCTTCCCCTCATGAGTAATTAGAATATACTGAGAAGCAGGATATTTGGTTGATGACACAACAATTCTTTCTGATCTTCGCAACTGAGGTTCTGTTGCTTCTGGTGGAGATGGTTGCTCCCCCTGCTCAACACCTTCTTTATCTAGTTTTTTATCTTCTTCTTTTTAATCCTCAACTTCTAGCATTGGATCTTACAACTTTGGCACTTATGTTTGCACCCCATCAGATTTAGTATGTTGTAATGGTTCGGGAAATGAAAACAAGTCTGGAGTGATGACAACTCTAGACTTTGCAGACTTCTCAAAATCTTCTACGGTCTGATCTTCTTGGAACACAACATCTCTGCTCCTGAACATCTTCTCGTTCACTGGGTCCTACAACTTGTACCCAAATGTTGCATTTTAATAGCCCACAAATATGTATGGAGTGAACTTGTCATCAAGCTTCTGTCAATTTTCCTTTGAGATCTATGTGAACGTCTTGCACTCTTTCAAGTAAGAATATGATACCTTTTTTCTGGACCAGACTTCCTCCGGTATCACAAAATTTAGCGGGACTGAAGGCGACCTATTGATGAGATAATAGGCTGTACGAGCGGCTTCAACCCAGACTGACTTTGGCAACTTTTCCATTCTGAGCATGCATCTAACTCTCTCTACAATAATATAGTTCATCATCTCTTCTACACCATTGTGTTATAGGGTATAGGGAACTGTTATCTCGTATCGGATATATCTGCTAGCATAATATGTTTTGAAAGCATTGAAAGTGTACTCGCCACCATTCTTTAACTTATTCATATTCTCTCTTTCCATCATTGCATGGAACTCCTGAAAGTATTGAAATACCTCATTGTAGCTCGGCTTTTCGCGCCCCCTTTCGGAAGAATGAAATAGCCCTTACAGTTCGGACTCCACTTGTGTTGATTCTGAATCTGATTTCACAAGTGCAATGTGAAAACAGTGGAAACACAAAAAGAGTCCAAATCCGGAAATTGTTTTTGGAAAATCGATGTTTGAATCAAATGCCAAAAATGGACTGCTTTGCCAGATTTCAGAGTCGCCACCTAAATATTTATGGGAAATTTAGGAAACCCGTGACTCGTGCCAAAGGCCATTAGTCCGTCGTTACCAAAGTGTCTTGGTTCGAGAACTTAGGTATGAGAGGGGAAGGTCAATAATGAGCACCCCACTCACCCGATCAAAGATCGGCCTCTACTAATTGTGATGTGATTCTTATGTACAATATATGTTCTTATTTTGATTATGTAATAAATCCTAAAATTTATTATGTGAAGCATACAAGGTATAGACTAGTTTGCTCAAATTGGAACAATTCAATTTTATGTTTGTTTCTCGAAAAGGGTTTGAATTTGCCACCCTTAGGTGGGCTTAATTTGCCACCCTTAGGTGGGCTTAGGTTTGTGAATCTTAAAACGTATATTCGTTGAATCATTCCAATTTAAGCAACAAACTTTCATCCACAGGCATTCAAACAGTTTATCATTTAAGCAATTAGCCTCATGGTAGGATGCTAAACATAATAAGAAAATTATGTACAAGCGGGATGCTAAAGCATAACAACTCACATATTTACCGACGTCCCGCGAACAAGCTACAAAACAAAGTTAGAAAATATGCATGCTTCCTAACTGTACAATGTGACAATGCAACACATGTGATATGCAATTTACTAGGCTCGGCTACTAATATGGCATATGAGATGATTTAATCGCATGCGGTCTAAGCATGTATCAGAGAAGTATTGAAACGATAATGCGAATGAGAATGATAAACCGAGCCCCGGTGCATGCAATACAAGTGGATGCAAATATGAGTATGCTAAATTAAACATGATGCCTCTAAACTAACCATCATAAGCTGATAAATAAAAGGGAGAAAGACGTGGGGTTGGAAGACATACACATTATTACAAGTTTGTTTGCCCTCGCGCAGGAGGGTCCGAATGAACTAATGCGCCCTCACGCAGGAGGGTCCGAATAAATAAATATTACAAATCTGAATGAATAATAATGAAAATGGGCTGTCTAATTTATTACAACAAATAATATGTAATGATTGCGCGATGCTCCTCAGGAATTACTCTGTCTGCTTTGTTGAGATTTGTTCTGTTTCACCTTATCATTGCTTTCGACCAAAAGTGTATAGTTTGCAATTTATTGGAGCCTTGCCGACCCAAAACAAGACTTAATCGAGCCCCAAATAAATCCAAGCATACATTGTTTTCTTTGCAGAAATCTGTTTTTTTGTGCCTGAGGTGAAACAGTGCGAACATGCAGACAAAGTATTCCTAGCCATGTTTGTCTCTTCTCACTTTTCTCTATCATGAGAAATACTCAAGAGAGAAGCGAACTCAGTTCCCAAACCACCTATGATTGCAAGTTGATTTGCAAGATGGTTTTGGATATGATAGGACAAAGATTCATAAATGCAATGCATGACAACCACTCCTCCCTTCTATCATGAAGCAAATTCAAGAAGGAAAGTAGAGACGCTTCAAGATTCATCAAAACATTATGGACTAACATAAGACAAACCTTGACACAATAAACTCGGTATAACGTCCGACCGAGTTCAATCAATTATGTTGGTTCTTTATGTTGGTTGATTCATTTTAAGCTCAATTTTATTAGCCTGTTTTATATTACCTTCCCTTTTCTTTAATCCATTAAGTCTACAATGATATTTACATCCACTAAGTCTGAAATGCAATAAAGGAAAATAAGTGTCGACTTAACCCGAATAAATCTTATTTTCTTCAGAGGAGATCACAAAGGAAGAGTCAAACTTATGTACAAGTCAGGGATTTCAAGTCAAACTCAAGATGCGTAACAAGAACTAGTCAAACTCAGAAGAGTGATAATGACTTAGAAAAACCCAAAGTGAGCGATAAGGACTTGAAATCCAAACTTGATAATGAGTGATAATGACACTTTCCTTGGTGATTTCCAATGGTCAATTAATCCCTTAACAGTAAACAAACAGGTGATAAATTCTTCGGGGGAAATTATAAAGGAAGAGTCAAACTTATTTACAAGTTAGGGATTTCAAGTCAAACTCAAGATGTGCAACAAGGACTAGTCAAACTCCAAAGAGTGATAATGACTTAGAAAAACCCATAGTGAGCGAAATGACTTGAAATCCAAACTTGATAATGAGTGATAATGACACTTTCCTCGGTGATTTCCAAGGGTTAATTACTCCCTTAAAAGTAGACACACTGGTGATAAAAAGAACTGAAAAATACATGATTGTACTTTAGTATAAGAAGTTTTTATGTCGTTAATGCTGAACCTCCGGAGAGATTAAACCATTAAGTATGAGAAAAATCTTCTTTCTTATACTTGAACCACAATCTTAATTTTTCACAACTTTTTAATCAAAATCATCAAAGAATGGAGGGAGGTTGCAGAGGTGGTTATGCAAGGTTGATTAATTGATTAATTGGTTGATATAACACAAACAAAATATGTAAAACAAACTTATTGAAATAAATTAAACAGCCCCCCAAATGACATACAAATGTACTGAAATAGAGAGATTAAAGCTAATATAATTATGAGGAAGGGTAACGAACCCTTCCCCACTTTTACAACTTCAAATCACATAGTTTATATGTTGAAAAACAATTCCAAAACAGTCCCAAATCAAAATGAAAACACGAGAAAAAGACGCACGAAGATTGAAATAAAAGTAAGGAAACTTTACCTCAATATGAAGGTGCAAGCTTGGCGCGAAGTGGATCACGAAGTGGATCGAAGCTCTCGGCTAGCGGAATGGCGGCGTAGCAGCGGAGTAGTTGGTGGTGCTGCTGGTGGTAGCTCGGCAGTGGGCTGCTGGTGGTGGCTCGGTAGTGGAGTAGCTGAAACTGTTGGTGGTAACTCGGCAGTGGGCTGCTGTGGGTGACCTGAGAAGGTGGAGTAGGGTTGCAGCTGTGGGTTTGTTGTTAGAGAGAATGGGAGGCTATAGGTTATGGTGGCTCGGTTGTGGAGTTGCAGTGGTGGTGTGGTAAGAGTGTGTGTTGTGTGTGTGTGTGCAGTGGTGATGGGTGTGTATGTGTGGCTGGGTGGTGTCTCTCCTCTTCCTCCTTTCTCTCCCTCACCTCTCTCTCCAAACCGTGTGTCTCAAGCTCTGTGTCTGTGTATGGCAGTGTGTGGTCTCCTTGCTTTCTCCCCTAGCTGCTGCCGTGTATGTGTGTTGGGTATATTTACAGCCGTGTATGTGTGTTGGGTGTGTTTTCAGTGAGGTGCCGTGTATATGGGTAGTATGTGGGTGCCGAGTGTGTGACAAGAGAGTGGATGAGATGCCGTGTGTGAATGGTGTATATCAATGGTGTGTGTTTTAAGCTGCTGGGTGTGTGCCCGTGTGTGTGGGTAGTGTGTGGGTGCCGAGTGTGTGACAAGAGAGTGGGTGAGATGCCGTGTGTCAATAGTGTATATCAATGGTGTGTGTTTTAAGCTGCTGGGTGTGTGCCCGTGTGTGTGGGTATGGTGTATGTCAATGGTGTGTGTGTGCAGCAGTGTGCATGAGTCTGTGAATGTGTGTGAATGGTGATGGCAGCGGTGGGTGCTGGGTGTGTGATGTAGCCATGGTCTGTGTGTGGTGTGGTGTGGTGTGTGATGCCACGGTGGTGGTGCTGCTGTGTAGCAGTGCCGTGTGTTGATGGATGATGTGTGGGAGGTGTATGGTGAACCAAAACAATTTGATCAGCCTCTCATGGCTGGAGAGGAGTGAGAGTGAGATGTGTGGGTATGGGTGTGTGCCGTCTCTCCTCCCTCTCTCTACCCGTGTGTATTCATTTTTTGAGAGAGAGGGAGAGCCCCCTCGCAGTGTGCCTGTGTCTCCTCCCGAAAATGGGTGTGTGGGTTGTCCTCCAGAGAGAGAGACCGTGTTTTTTCCTTTATCATTCCATTCCCCCCTCTCCCAAATAATCATTCTCTAAGAAGCTTTTTTTTACCACCCACCAAAACATCATCATTCATACTGACCCCTCCTCATATCTTTTTTTTAACAAAAAACGATCCCCTTATGTGCCTTTACACCCTGCCATTTTTTACACCCCCCAAAACCATCATCAACCCAATAAAATATATTTAATCATCCACCCCAAATCCATAATAATATTCCACCCCAAAACTCATTGTCCTTATCTGACTCTCTTTTTTTCTTTTTATTCTCCCAAAAATTCCCCATGACCATACCATCATCTTTTTCTTTTATTTTCTTTTTCTTCTTTTTTTGTCATTTTTGGTTTTGATAAAAACATCTAAAAATATGTACACACATAAATTTATATAAAAATATAAAATTATAAAATACTACAAATTAATAAAATATTAGTGATGGCCAAAATGGGCGAGGTTTGGGATTAAAGTTTCAATTTGATTTTTATGCTGAGAAATTCATAAAATAGCACATTTCAATTTTCATCAGCGGGTGGTCAAAAGAAAGTGCCCAAGTCTTAGGGGTGGTCAAAAATGGGGTGTCTACACTCATCCTTTGTTTTCAGGAAATATACCCACAACTTTCTCGACACATCATCAATGAAAGTCAGAAATACTTGCAGCCGCCAAGTGACTCCACTTCGATGAGGCCACAAACATCTGAGTAGGCCAAGTTGATCAATTCTGACTTTCTCTTGCTCGTTGAACTGAAGGATACTTGATGTTACTTGCTATACAGGCAATGATCACACGACTTAAGAGCACTACCCTTGGATAAGGGTATCCTAGATTGCTTTGCTAACAGATGCAATCACTTCTCACTTATGTGAGGCAGTCTTATGTGTTATAAGTCTGGTGACTCTTTGTCTTCTATTGCATTGAGACTCCATGTATAGATCTTCGTTTGTCTTCTATTGTACAGTGTGGAAAACACTTCTCCTCTGGTGATTGTCAAAGCTCCTCTTGTTAGCTTCCAATGGTCATTACCGAATGTACTTGTATAGCCCTGTCGGTCCAGGGCACTTCTAGAGATAAGATTGAGGCGCAAATCTGGAACATGCCTCACATCCTTGAGAACCAGCTTATATCCGACATTAATCTGAATGCTAATGTCTCCAATAGCCATAATCTTCGAATATCTAGAATTTTCCATTCGAACAATGCCAAAATCTCCAACGTTGTACAAGCTGAAGAGTTCCCTGCGGGAAGTGATGTGATAGGATGCAATTGTGTCTATCACCTATTCTGTATAACTGTAGTCAGCCACGTGAAGGCAATCCACCTCTTCACCAACTGCAAGAAGTATTTCATCAGTTATTGTGGCTATCGTGTTCTCATCTTCCTTTGATTTACTGTTTTGGCCTTTATCTTTCCAGCTTGGGCAGTTCATCTTTTTGTGATCCTCCTGGCCACAGTGAAAGTAAGTGAAGCTAGAGTTTCCTTGACCTTTGTTATCTCTGGATTTACTTTTGTTGTTCCATCTGTCTCTACTCTTGTTTTTTCCTCCGCCTTTTCCTCTACTTCTGTCTTTGCATCTATCTTCTGTGACAATGGCATGGGACTGATAACCTCTCATGTCTTTCTTCCTTGCCTCTTTAATGAGTATAGTATCTGTGACCATGCTTATGGTCAGCTTCCTTTTCGGTGTAGAGTTGCTAAAAGAAACCACCAACGTCTCCTAGTTGTAGGGTAAGGAACTAAACAATAGTAGGGCTTGCATTTTGTCATCCAAGGACATCCTGACGGTTGTAAGATGATTTACCAGATTCTAGAATTCACTGGTGTGCTCGGCAATAGACACACCATTTTTCAACTTCAGGTTTACAAGCCTTCTCATCACCAAGGCTTTATTCCGGGCGGCCTTTGCCTGGTACATACCTTCTAACTTTATCCAGAGGGCATGGGCATCTGTCTCCTAGGCAACATGATGGAACACACTGTGGTCTATCCATTGTTCAATCTGACTAACAGTCTTCCGATTCTTCTTCTTCCAGTCATCATCATTCTCATCTGCTGGTTTGACTCCTCGAATCTTAATCAGGTCAAATAGATCTTTGTAGTATAGAATATCTTCCATCCGGGGCTTCCAGATTGCATAATTAGAAACATTCAAGTTGATCATGGATCTTGAAGTTGATGAGGATTCCTTCATCGTCTACTTTCTTTTTATAGAAGCTCTTATTTGAAAATCAGACAGTTACATATGTGTCCGGAATATTCCAAGTAGTTGGAAAGCACTATTGGATCGTCAAAATCGGACTTCAAATCGCTCAGATCTAGCGAAAACAATCTTGACAATTCATATCAACATCTGCAACTTAGTCGTGTAACACCAGATCACTCTTTCGCCTTTTGAGTTAGTTCGGTTGAGTCACAGTTAAGTTGGGTCAACCCGATAGGCCTAGGCTGCTGACATGGCAGCCACGTGGCTCTGATGGGTGCTGACGTGGTTCTGGCATGTGGTATTGATCTGGCGACACGTGGCGCTGATGTGGCACTGACACATAATAGTCGGCGATGGTGCGGCTCAGTTTCAGGTGAATGACGTCAGCAACCGACGACGTGACATCAGCAACCTGGGTCAAGGTGACGTCAGCGTTTGGTTCTGCTGGGACGTCGTCCTTTTTCGATACGGTTTCTTCTTGTGTGCTTATCTTGTCAAGAGTTTCAACTTGGTGTGATCAAAAGTGGATTTCGACCACTTTGAATTGTAGGCAATTCTGAAACAATGCCCCTGTTTCACTGAGAATTTGCCCAACCAAGCTCTGATACCATTTGTTAGGATTAAGGGCACCCAGAATACAATCACACACACATAAAGACACATAAATTTACGTGGTTCAGCTGATAGCCTACATCCATGGAGCAGAAATGAGAATCTCACTAAAACAGAGCAATTTACAAACAATGAAGGAGACGAAGTTTTCTCTCTCAACTCATAGCTCTCTCTCTCTCTCTCTCTCTCTCTCTCTCTCAAATTTCTGATACAAATGAGCTTCCCCATCCCTCTCTATTTATACACACAACTGTGAAGTGTGAACACTCGGGTTGGCAGTCGTTTCTTTTTACGGCTAGTCAGTTGGCAGCCACCATTCTTGACCTCTCTTAAAGCTTCCCTCCAGCACCTTCCAAATTTGGTTAGCCTCCAATCTTGACTTCCAAGAGCTTCTAGAATGGTGTGGATTGATATGGATTCACAATTTTTTTACTCATCTCTAGATTTATGAGTTGAAGATGATGTTTATAACTACCTCCTAAGTTAAAGATTTGTCACTTGTCACTCTACATTGCCTTTAATACAACTGCTTGCGATTGCCTCTTTCTTTTACACCATGTGCTTTAATTTTGGTAATCTGGCTTTAATTACTACATTGACATCACAACTTATTTGACTCATTTTTTTTTTTTCATGAAAAATCATAAGAAAATTGCAAATCAATGGGACAGTAAAGAAATATTTGCATTTTCATCATGGTACAAATTTCCTGTGTTAGTGCAAGTATTCCCTATGTGTCAGAATGGTACTTAAAAATCTTATGTCTATAGTGTAATAATTTTTTTTACTGTCCCACCGATTTGTAATTTTTCTTAAAATCATGTGTCACTTACCACTTATGCCACTTCTAAGCACCTTAGTCTGTCAACAAACTTGTATAAGAGAATTTGGTGCAAACACAAATATATATATATATATATATATATATTAAAAAAGTAATAAATAAAAATAAAAGTCATATGTATATACATATATATATATATATATATATATATTAAAAAAAAGTAATAAATAAAAATAAATGTCAATCTTTTTTGGACCTGGAGGAAGGATTCTTGCCGATTTGAGGGAAGGTTCCAATACGTGAACCTTGTGGACCACACGTAGGGTTTATGTGTCTAATATCATAGATCTTTTATTTATCTTGAAATGATCGTGATTATTTTCATCTTTTGTTTCATTTATCTTAATTGGTGAATTCAGGCTAATTTAACCAAAATTAATTACATACAAATTACAAATGTTATAATTATTGAAGAGTAGGAATAGCAAAATTAAATGACCGGATTATATTTGTTCCAATTCAGTTTTAACTAAAATAAAAAATAAATAAATAAAAAGTATGGGAGAATATTGATAAGGAAAGGTAAAGTATAAGAGCGTAAGTCAAAACTATCAAAATTAGGGTAAAATATAAAATCGTATCGTTAAAATTGTTGAGTTTAAAGTAGAGAATTTGTGCGCAAAACTTGAAAAAATCGGACCCATTGCCATCTGTTAACAAAAATTTGGTGTGAGCCCAATCAACAGTGATTGATCAACAAACTTAAATAAATTTTTAATAAACACAAAAAATTAGGCTTTGTGGTTGAGTTATATGCCTTAAACAGATTAAGAATTTTCTTGAAGGTAAATAAATAAAGAAGAAACAAAGCAGAACATAACAGAATATGTATTTATTCAATTGGATTGTCACTTGCCACCAGTTACAAGAACATAAACAAGAACAAAGAAAAGAACAAATACAGCAATTAGGGTTCCATATAGGGTTATCCGACCTGTGAAAACTGCCAAATCCGAACCGTCCACATTTATTTCAGCGGTTTCACAGAATCGTTAGGATCAGATATGAGTTAGGATTTTCTGTTTTGCAGGTTGCTAGCAGGTTGTAGGTTTTACTTGCACCTGCACCCGCATCGGCACTCACATGCTAGCATATGTATACATTTTTTTTATTTTTTTTTAAATTTGGACCATCAGAATTTTAATGTAAGTTTTGTAATACTCTTCACCAATAATCAACCACTTTTCTTCATGTCATTATAATAATATTATAACATTATAATAATATATTACACACTGCTTTATTTAAAATACTTATTCTTCAATTGGAATTTCTTTAATTTTTTGTAAATCTAGTTACTTCATCCGTTCCAAAATAATAGTCTCTTTTGGGGAATCTAACTTTTTTTTATATTACAATTATTGCAAGTTTAAAAATTTTGGTTTTCCAAACCAAAATTACCCTTTGACAGTATATTTTTTTTGAGAAATATCAATTGTCATAATAATACTTTTGTATTGTTAACGAATTTAAAAGAAGAGCAAAATAGGAAATTCATATTATTTTAGTCTTTAATATTTGAAAATGGACTAATATTTTTGGACAATGAAAAATGGAATAAAGGACTAATATTTTGAGACGGATGAAGTATGTGATTTTTTTTTTATATGCTAGTTTTTATTCTAATTTTTTGTAAACCATTTTTAATGGAGGATAATGTTGAATCTCTTGTAATCAAGAATATTTAAAAAAATCGGTAAAAAAAATCCCAAAAATAAACTTTTAAAGGAAAAAACTCAATCCGTAAACTACCCGTATATTTGGGAACCCTATCCACACAAATCGCAAAGCGTACTGCGGACGGTTGCGGATTCAATTTTTTTCAAACTGCAGATATGCGGGCAAGTCCAAACTACAATCCAAACCGTCAAAAAATGATTCGCGAGCACCCCTAACAGTAATCAACAGAAGGAAAGAAATGAGAGCTGGAAAACTATCACTTAAACTACTCCTAGATGAATATCACGTTTTGTGAATGGTTGTGAATGATCTTCTTTGTGTCTCTTTTGGCCTATTTATAAGTTCAACTACATGAGAGAAAGAGATAATCTAAGCCCACGATTTCCTTAACAAGGCCACGATTTCCTCAACATTATCCATATCCCATGTTTGATAGGAACCACTTTGCAGATTTGGTACTCAATTTGATCTTGCCTTCTTGATCTTAGCAACTAACTTTTAAATTGCTGCAATGGTCAACTTTTTCGCCCTCCATTTAATATGGCATCATGTCACGTTCTTAACACATCTATCACGCCACGTTATCATGTCTGACGACATAAATAATAATAATAATAACAAATGTGGTTAAGGTTATCCTTTAAAAATAGTTTATGATTTCAATCGATAGACCATAATCGAACTTGGCCATAATTAAGGGGCTACAATCGACAGAAAAATAAAATGTGGTGTAAACAATGCCCCCTCATTTAAATGGTTTGACGAATGAGATCCAATTAAATGATTTATAAGGCTGTTTACCACAATCGATAGAAAATATTTTATGGTTCAAACAATTTGAATTCTTGAAGAGTTATATTACATCCATAGTAATTTTTAACCTATTACTGTCGATTGGTGAACACTCCTTTGGCTCTGTCAAGTGACATAACAAATAATCTCTGATAGCCACATTTTGACTAATTAAAGAGAATTCACTACAGATACATTTTTTAACCATTGTTGTTTTTCAAACCATATCATGAAAATTAATTTTTGGTGTGATCCACAAATCCAAAGTGAATGTTGGATCCCAAAATTCACATAATTGAATGTTATAAAAAATTCATAAAATGTGACACTTTGAACAATGTCAAAAAATTCATATTCAATAAATGTGTGTTCATAATTTCTAGCCATCTTTAGCTTAAAATCATGCCCCCACACGTTCAAAACTTTCAGCCATCGTTAGATTAAAATCATGCCCCCCAAATGAATTTTCACCGTCATTTTGTAATATTTTAAAACATTTTTTTGAGAAAAACGGCTATTCTTCTTTTTTAGCTATTAATGGCTTGTCCCTTTTTGCAACATTTGGAAAAATATTATGCCTTCCAAGTGAATCTTTATCATCAGAATTCTCAATATTTTTTGAGAGAATGGGTTGTTTTTAATTTTAGTCATTAATGGCCAATGAAAATTCTCCAAAGTCATACTATCTTTATGACTTGGTGTGCTAATTCTTCGAGCCACATACATTGGCTCTTCATGAATGATTTACTCTTTTAAAAAATGTGTATTATTATCTTCATGACTTGGTGTGCTAACCCTTCGAGCCATATACCTTGACTCTTCATGAATGATGGTCTGTTTAAAAATATGTGTATTAACCGTACGAGCCACATTATTTTCATATCTTAATTTTTCATCGGCTTCTAATTTTTGCTTCCAATATAGAATTTCTTCATCAATTAGAAAAATTTGGCTTGAAGTTGATGAATTTTTCTATCACGCTAATTTAAATCTCTTTGCGTCAAATAATACGAAGATGATGAAATTATTTGAAATCTTTACCTATAAAGAGAATTAATTTCTTTTTTTAGGGCTAAAATTTCATTCATGCATTAATAAATTTCATCATCACAATACCAAATCATTCTTTTCACATTATTTGTCATGCCATTATAGTGACAATAAGCGGTAGAACCACCGCCATAGCACTGACAATTTTTAGATATGTGAGGCATTCCACTGATAATTTGTATCTATGGGAACACCGTCACTCCATTGACAGTTTGCATCCATGGATTCATAATATGTAAACATACCTATTGAATACATGATTCCATAAAGATAAGTCTACTTCTTCATCATCATCACTCTAACTTAGAATTGTCCCATCAGGCAGGCCAATTTATGTTTGCAAAAATTTGGTTTAAGCCCAATCGGCAGTGATTGATCGACAGACTTAAATAAATCAAATAAACACAATAAATAGGCTTTGTAGTTGAGTTCTATACCTTAAATAGATTAAGAATTTCCTTGGAGGTAAATAAATAAAGAAGAAACAAAACAGAACAGAACAGAACATAATATAATATGTATTTATTCAATTGGATTGTACTTACCACTAGTAACAAGAACAAAGAAAAGAATAAATACAACAATCGACAGAAGGAAAGAAATGGGGGTTGGAAAACTATCACTTAATCTACTCCTAAGAACTGCTAAATTAAACTACTCCTAGATGAATATCATGTTTTGTGAATGCTTGTAGATGATTTTCTTTGTATCTCTCTTGGCCTATTTATAGGCTCAGTTACATGAGAGAAAGAAATAATCGAAGCCCATGATTTTCTCAACATTATCCATATTCCATGTTTGATAAGAACCACTTTGCAGATTTGGTGCTTAATTTGATCTTGGCTCCTTGATCTCAGTACCTAACTTTCAAATTGCTGCAATGGCTAACGTGTTGGCCCTCCATTTAATATATCATCATGTCACGTCCTTAACACATATATCATGCCACATTAGCATGCCTGTCGATAGAAACAATAATAATAAAAACAAATGTGGTCAAGGTTATTCTTTAAAAATAATTTATGATTTCAATCAACAAACCATAATCGAATTTGGCTAGAATTAATAGGCCACAATCGACAAAAAATAAAATGTGGTGTAAACACCATCCCTATCCGAAAGTGATGAGATTTAAACACTATAATTAATTGTTGATCATCAATAATTTTAAAAGTTTAAGGGGAAAATTTCATTTTAGTTCAATTCATATACAGAAGATGCTCGTGTTATTTGAAAATAACTACATAGATATAGTGCTTTGTTAACAAAAATGCACTGTCATCTTTTTTGTCCAAACTAACAAGCTTTGGTCTCTACATGCCTATGTGGAGAGTAAGCGATTTTCAATGACAAAAATACCTTTTATATATCCTTAAATTTATATATAAAAAAAAAAAAATTGTCATTGTTCTCCTCTAAAATCAAAATCAAATGCAAATCCAAATTCAATCCAAACTCAAAAATTAATGAATTTCAAAAATCAAAATTAAATACAAAATTATGGAGACTAAAAAAAATAATTAATTAATTAGATTACAAAAAACTCTTCCAACACCAGTGGCAGTGTCACCCCTCTCCTCCTTCCTCTCTCACCATGGGCCCAATTCTACATCCCTAGCCTCTCCATTTATTATAAGTAAATGGTCATTTTGCAAGAAAGTTAAAGAATGACATTCCATTTAATTTCACTTTTATTCCAATAAATAAACCATAATATAAGTGAAATAAATCAAACATAATATAAGAGGTTGAGAGTCTCCATGCTTGGAGGTACTGGATACTAGTTTAAGCTACTAAAAAGATGAATATTATTTATATTTTTAACAAAGATTACTAATAGTTGGACATGAATTTAGCTTTGAGCAAATAATAATAATAATAAATTAAGTTTAGAGTTTGGTTGGGATCTAAATTACAATTAGATAGAGATTTAAATTTGGAACTTCAACATATATTACAAAATAAAACAACTAAGGATCAATGACAAAAACAGTACATTAGGATTCACAACTTTGATTTGGTTTCATGTGCTCATCCAAACCAAACCAAGTCTTAAGTCTTATCAAATAGGGTCAGCTGCATGAATTCTTCTTCTCCACTCAACTCTATCCAAGGCCATTTTGTTAGTCAAATTAAGAAGATTCATATCTCTATTTACTATACTAGTCCACGTTAATCTAGGTCAACCCATTCCTCTAACACTATCATCTACCATCACTGTATTGTATCTCTTCATTACTGCCTCTGTTAGTCTCTATTGTATATGACCAAACCATCTTAATCTATTCTCTTTCAATTTATCTTCTGTCGGTACTACTCCTATACATTCTCGAATATATTCATTCTTAACTCTGTCTTTTCTAGTCTTGCCATACATCCACTTTAGCATCCTCATCTCAGCAATACTCATCTTATCTACATGTTGTTTTTTAGTTGCCTAACATTCCGTCCCATACAACATTGTTGGTCTAATTGTTGTTTATAGAACTTCCATTTTAATCTAATGAGTACTTGTTTATTGTACAATACTTCAGATGGACTCCTCCACTTAAGACACTCCACCTTAACTTTGTGGACTACATCCATTCCAATCTCCCCAGTCGTTGTGATAATCGATCCTAAATAACAAAAATATTCACTCTTAGGTAGTTCTTGGTTCTTAATCTTCATTTCTCCCTTGCTTCCATTGTGACTGTTACTAAAATTACACTCCATATACTTTGTCATGGTTTTGCTTATCCTAAATCTTTTAGATTCAAGTGTTTTTCTCCAAATCTCCAACTTAGCATTAACTCCTTCTCTAGTCTCATCGACTAACACGATATCATCTGCAAAGAGTATACATCATGGCACATCATCTTGAATATTGCGCGTCAACTCATCTATAACTAAAGCAAAAAGGTAAAGACTTAAGATCGATAATCACATCGAAAAGATAAGGACTTAAGATAAGGACATAAGGACTTAAGATCGAATTAAGATCGATAGTGGTCACCACACCTTCATATATATTCCTAATCACATCAATATAACCTTTTATCACCCATTTCTTCTCTAATACCTACCAGATTATATCTCGAGGCACTCTATCATATGCTTTCTTAAGATCGATAAAAACCATATGAATGTCTCTTTTCTTTTCTCTATACTTTTCTATTACCCTCCTCAAAAGATAGATCGCTTCCATTATTGACCTACTAGGCATAATCTTAAATTGATTCCTTGACACATCTATTAATCTCACAATCGACGTTCCATCACTTTATCCCATACTTTCATTGTGTAACACATTAACTTAATTCCTCTATAGTTGTTACAATTCTAGACATCTCCTTTATTCTTATATATTGGCATTAAAATACTCTTCCGCCACTCCTTGTGCATTTTCCTAATCAACAAAATGTTGCTAAATAACCTAGTCAACCAAACAACCCCCTTCTTACCCAAACATTTCTACGCTTCAATAGGTATATCATCGGGCCCTAAAACCTTATTCAATTTCATCTTCTTAAGTGCAAACTCCACTTCAAAGTCCCAAATCCTATGATAGAACCTTTAGTCTTGGTTTTCCTTATTACCGCCTACTTCCTTCCCTATTGACCTACCTCCATGTTCCTTATTTAACAACTTCTCAAAATAGTTCTTCCACCCCTCCTTAATCTCTTCATCCTTCGCCAACACCTTAAAGTCCTCACCCTTGATGCACTTAATCTAATTAAAATCTCTTGGTTTCCTCTCTCTTATCTTAGCAAGTTTGTGTATCCTCTTCTCTCCCTCCTTACTATCTAGTATAGTGTATACGTCATCATAAGCTTTCAACTTAGTCTTTCTCACTACTTTTTTGACCTCCTTATTGGCCATTGTGTAGCGCTTAAAGTTTTCTTCAGTTCTAACATTCTGCCACTTTTTAAAGCTCTCTTTTTTTCATCTTTATTACCGCTTGGACCTCCTCCATTCACCACCAAGTTTCCCTGAAGTTAGATCCCCTTGTTTTCGACTCTCTAAGAACTTCCCTTGAGATTCTTCTCATACAATTGGCCATTGAGTTCCACATAGTGTTAGCATCATCTTCCAAGTCTCAAGTACCTTCTTTAACCATTCTATTCCAAAATGTGTCTAGTTTATCCCTTTTTAGTTCCCACCATCTAGTCCTACAATGCCCACTATCTTTTCGAGTTTGGTATTGCCCTTTAAAGTATAAATCTAGTACCAAAATCCTATATTGAGACGTCAAGCTCTCTCCCAGAATTACCTCACAATTTACTAATAAGGACAACACATATTAAACCCTAAAATAATTTTTTTTTTCTCATGGTACACCCTAATCCATTATTCCTATTCAAATCTCTGCATTTTCTTCCCCAAGAGATCAAAGTTATTTTGTCTTCTTCTTCTTCTTTTTCTTCTTTCTCACTCCAAAACTCCAATCCACCCTATCAAAACTCACCATTATCATTAAGGGCAAACTTCATTTTACCTCCCTTGTAGTTTGGACCGGGTGCGGATTATCCCACTGACATTTGGAAATACCACATAACCCCCTTGTGGTTGGTGGACTAAAACGCACATTAACTTCTGTTAACAGAAATTATAAATTGACAGTTATACCATTTTCTCTCTCTCTCTTCCTTCTCTTCTTCTTCATCATACCCAGAAGTGTTATACCCTTCTTCTCTCTCTCTCTCTCTCTCTCTCTCTCTCTCTCTCTCTTTTCCTTCTCTTCTTCTTTCTTCATACCCATTCAACAAATTTCCACTTCCATTCAACAAAACACTTGATTTAGCTTCATGCTACCAACTCTAACACACACACACACACACATATATATACCTGCAAATTGCATATATATATATATATATATATATATGTATATATAGGTATATATATTCCTAAAATCTGTTAAGACGCTTAAGATCAAACTATATTAAAACAAATATAAAAAAAATATAGTTTTTATGAAGTGTATATATATGTATATACTCAATGTTATATATTTATGAGGTTTGATCTTCAATTTAAGAATGAGTTCAAGAAAAAAACAAAAAAACAAAACAAAAAACACACCTACAAATCTAATGATGTAATTGATGCTAGCTTCGAGAATTAAAACCAAACAGGCCTTAGTTTGTTTATGTTGAATCACATGTAGCCTTGTAAATTTGATTGTGGAGGTTTGTTGAACTGGGTTTTGTGCAGAAAGTGTGGCTGGATAAGAATACAGGAAAGCTTTTGTTTGTCAATTTCTTCAAACAGGTTGGTGTAGACGTCCTCGAACGTCCCGGGAGGGAATCCCAATTTGTTCATTGGGCTCACTACAGTTCAGGACTCAATGTCACGGTCCTGTATCTAATCTCGCAGAGTGCAATGCAAGACCGATGAATCATCAAAGAGTCCAAATCCGGCAAATCGTTTTTGAAAATAGATTTTTTTGAAAGAAGTGCCAAACATGGACTGCTTTGCCAGATACAGAGTCGCCACCTAAATATTTATTTTGTGGGATTTTAGGAAACCTTGACTCGTTGCCTAAGGCCACGTGTCCGTCATCACCAAAGTTGCCTCGGCTCGGGAACATGGGTACGATTGGGGAAGGTCACTTTGTGAGCACCCCCGCTCGCCCGATCAAAGATCGGCCTCTACTAACCATGATATCGAGTTTTGAAAACAATATGAGCTCTTATTCCAGTTATTAACCTAGAATTACTATGTGATGCGCACAGCATACAAGTATAGACTGGATTGCTTAAGTTGGAACAACGCATCGCATATCCGTTTGTTTTGAAAATGGATTGAAGTTTGCTACTCGCAAGTAGGCTAAAACACGGGTTTCAACGAATTATTCCAACTCAAGCAACCCAACCTTCACCCATAGACATTCAGGCAGTTATATCACATAAGCATATAGCCTCATGGTAAGCATGCTATCATGGCAGTCACTCACACGCATGCAAAGATGCTAAAGCATAAATACTCACCGAGTACTCCAAGCCGAAGAAAGAAGCCAATTAGAAATCATGCATGAATCCTAACTATGCTGAAATGCCTAATGCAATACATGCAAAATGCAACTAAGATAGGCTCGGCTATTCTAAACATGGCATATGAAATGCAACAGATAACATGTATTCAATTTGGAATTGAAATACAATGCAGTTAGTATGATGCGCTGAGCCCGGTGCATGCAATACAGATGAATGAATGCAAACATGCGAACAGATAGATGCTAATTGAAACATGTCCTAAAACTAACCATCATAAGCTGGTAAATAAAAGAGAGAAAGACGTGGGGTTGGAAGATATGCATCACACACACACACACTTATTACAACATTGCCCTCTTTCGAAGGGTCCGAATAAATATTACACAACCAAAATGAATAACTAATTACAACTAATTATTACATAACCCTAATTAATTAACAAATTAACTAAGATAAATAAGCTAGCATGCAAGTTTAAATAAAAAAGGACTGTCTCAGCTCTGTTCCGAATAATAGGGATGCATGCATGCTCGGGCCGCCTTGTCGGGAAATCCATCGCGATGCCCCGATTTGCCTCTATTTGCGACTAGTCCCGTAATACTGTACAAAGCTCCAGAAGGCTGCTTGACCAGTTTTTGCTGCCGATTTCCGGTTTGCTGCAACAGAGAGCGAGAAACGGGCATGGCAAAGTATTTTCAACATATGTGTGCATGACTACTCTCCCCGTCATTGCATAGGCTCTAGGGAGTGTGATCCTCGATCCTCGTGCCACTAATCACGCATCTCGATGCATGATGGCCGAGGAGTTGGGTTGCACGACTCGATGTAAAATGAATGCACATATAAACACAACAAGGCCTAAACTCCATCATGGGTAATCCGGAGTGTCGACGATCGAGAATCGAGGCACGTTTCGTCACTTGGAGTACGAAACGTCTCTCGTTTTCCGTGTTTGGACTAAACCCTACTCCAAACACAATGCAATACACATGGCATGCATGAATGCAACTCTAACATGCAACCTAAACATAATGCCACTAAATGATGCAAACATGCAAATGATGCTATGCAAACACGCTACTAGCATACACAATGCTATGGAATAATCAATGGTATACTCAATGCACACGAAAACTATATGGCATACGCAATGCACACATAGAGACTAACAATGAAATGATCAAGGCATACACAATGCAATGGTCAATCATGCAACAACATGGACTAAATGGCATATACAATGCGAGATGGACTTAAACCAAGATAGGTGAGCCTCAGCCACACCCAAATCAGTGGCCATACACAATGAAATTAGGCAACAAAACACATGCGAATATGCGCAAATGCAAGGGACCGAACCTAAGGCACCAAATGCAACTCTATCAAAGCATGGCAAGGGATGAAATATGGCATACAAACACACATTTTCCAGCTCTGAAATGACATACGAAAGGGTCCCGAATCATGCAAACACCTCACACAATGCATGCTAGGTGGCCCAAATACCGAAACTAGTGAAGTGGATTACACTAGAGGTATGCAAAGCGATGCTCAAATGGAAAAACCAGCCCCAAACAGACCCTAGGCAGGTCCAAGACAAGGGGAAAATGGTCTCAAATGATGGCTCGAAAGGCATGGAAATGAAGCTCATGCAATGGTCCAAAAGCGAGGCATACAAGTACGACTCTCAAATGCACTTAAGGAGTGGAAAACATGGGAACATGGCACAAGTATGAGGTCTGAAATAACATGCACAATGATGCCAAGACATGCAAACACCTCTATTCAAGCATGCAAGAGGCTACAAAACTCAAGGCTAGGCATGGATATTGAACTACAACCATGCATAGCATGCATCATTCGACCATGAGGCACAAAAACAGAGCTAAGGCAATCCAAAACATGCACAAAATCAGGTTAAGGCATGGCCAAAAAGTGCTAGAATCAAGGGCCAAAACAACATGCAATACAAGCTAGTGAAGAGGGTTTACACTACAAGTATATTAAGCATTCAAGAGGCCACTAAACCAGAAAAATTTAGAGGTATGACATGCCAAATAAAGCCCAAAAACTCACTGAAACATGGTCTATGCATGCAAAAATGAGATGCTCCTTTGATAGGCCATGAAGAGGGTTGTTATACACATGCAAGATGGACACCCAATATGACAAAACCATCTCTGGACAGAGGTTATGCAGGCCCTAAAACTCACTGAAAAGGGCCTGAAACATGGCTTGGAAGCATGCACATATGGGCTCCCTTGTTAGGCCAAATATGCTAGAAAACAAAACAAGGGGTGAGAGGGTCACCCCTCTCTGATTTTGGTGCTCAAAAATACATAATAACCACTAAAAATCCGCTGGATTTCAGTGGTCAAAAGGGCCAACAAAGCTCAACACAAAGGCCCTAATGCATGGCTCAAAACAAAGGGAAATGAAGCATGCAAGGGGGTAGATGACCCCCAACAGAAAAATGGTCTTAAAAAACATGTTAAGAAGCTCAAAATAAGACTTTTTTCAGTTTATGACAAAGCCCAAATATGCTTGAAAACTAGGCTAAGAGATGGAACAAGATAATGACAAAAAGAGGGAAATAGAGTGTTACCCTTGTAGCCAAAAGGACCAGCAGCTTCTGGACCAAAACAGCAAGCCTTCAACCTCTGAAAACCAGCTCCAAGGTGCTTAGGTTAATGGTGGATGGGTTAGGATAGAAGGTGGTATGCAAATGGGTTAAGAACTATGGACTTTTGAAGGCTAAAATATAGAGACAAAAGGGAGGGATATAGTATATGCTCCAAGCAAAATCTGAACCCTCTACAAGGAAGGCAAGGCCCTCCTTTATAGAGCCAAGGGTCTAAAGCTTCTTCAAGAAGCTTAAAACCAAGGTTAAACATCCTCCATACACGTGTATGGAGGATGCAATCTGTGGCTTCCAACTGGCACAGCTGGCACCAACTCAGTGAGACAGAAAAAGAGAAAGCTGGCTGACCAGTTCAGGTGGTCGGCCGACCACTCCCCCTGGTCGGCTGACCAGGGTCAAAAGGTTCAGGTGGTCGGTTGGCTCCTAGGGTGGTCTCCAAGCTGAAAGCAAGCTAGTGGTATGGTGGAGACCAGTCAAAAGTGGCTCAAAAACCAAGGAGACCAGCTTCCTGACAAGAAAATCGGTCGGCAGGAGCAAAGGTGGTCTCCAAGAGAAAAGGTGGTCTCCCACCCTTGTACCACCTTCCAAACAATGAAAATAGGGTCCATTCCAAAAATGAACCAAGACGGATGCAAAACGAGGGTTCGGGGGCCAAAACGCGTAGCCGGGTGCCCCGAAAACTGACTGTTAAGCATCGAAAGTGGCGTGCGACCATGAAGCTGGTCTCTTGGGCCACAATGTCCCTCTAGAGAGAGGAAACAAGGTGTGTGCCAAAAATCAGAGCACACAGAGAAAGTTAAGCGGTCCCGAACCAAGGCGCACGGCCGACGGCTCCGAAAACTGAAAACTGGTCTCCAAACGGGAACAGTGGTCTATGACCACGAAATGTAGCCTACGGCCACTGAGAGATAGTCTACGAGACCTCTCCCTCCCTTCGGGAAGAGAAAACAGAACTTGGTTCACAAACTGAGGCAAAGGACAAAAGAGTCCCAAGGTCCGGAGGCAAGGCTCTCAGCCGAGACTCTGTAACCTCAGAACGAGCACAGCATGCGCAATCACCGAGCGCTCAATCGATGACATCTAAGTCTTAAGGTCGGTCAAAAATGGGGTGTTTACAGTTGCCCCTCTTTGACAAAACTCGAAAGTCATAAGTGACGGGAGTGAATGTCAAAGCCCAGAGACGACCCATTTTTGACAAGACCGAAGACTTAGACAAATAGGCGAGATAATCAAAGAGATTTGCCCGCAGGCGTGCCCGCAGGCAGGGGGCAAAATGCAAAATGATATGCACAAAGCCGAACGTAACTCATGACCATGCAAAGCAGCAAGCTGTAATGAAACAAGTATTCACAATACATGCAACAGTTCTAAGCGAGAATGCAAAGCAAAACTACATTTCATGCAATAAGAGTATAAGAGAATCACCATTCTCGCTACGTCTCACACGGAGAAGATACAATACCTGTGCGGGTCATCTGGTCACACCAGCTTCAAATGAACCGTACATACAATATCGTGCCTGCAAAAGAGAGAAACTTAACAAGCACAACATAGTTAGCAACATATGTTCAATGTTACATGAAACGCAGACAAACATGGTGCCGATGAAAAGGTGCAACGCAATGCAAGAAGAAACATGCGCGACAACGCGAGTTAAGCATGAAGGTATGACAATACCAGTTAAATGTGCACAACAATGCAAGCGATGTGCATAACAATGCAAGTGATGTTCATAACAATGCAAGATAAAAAGCGTATTTGAAACAAAATATTGAGCAAAGAAATGCAAGCCTCGACGAGGGCAACTCAAGTGCGACCTCCGGTTTACCGCTCGGAAGGGTCGCAACGTACTCAAAAAGGATACACCTTGCTTTTGGCGAGCAACAACGAGCCGCGCATCGAAGATGAGATTTGAAGTTTCCGCAGAGAGATTTTGCGCCGAAAAGTGCACTTTCCTTGTACTTTCTTGAGAGCCAGGGACTCCGATCACCACCAAAATTTGCAGAGAGAACAAAGAGGCATTGGAGACCACCTAGGAGGGCCACCGACCACCCTAGAGAGCCACCGACCAGGTTTGGTGCAAGGGGGTGGTCGGCCTACCAGAAAAGGTGGTCGGCCGACCATATGTCCAAATCAGGGACAGTTTGGTCCTTTTGCACTTGTTTCTTTAAATATACTTGGCCAAAGCACTTTTTGCTCACACCTTCAGATCTGAAATTAGTCCCTCTTGCTTCCTAGACCATTTTCTCTCTCAGATTTGCGCTCTATACGCGTTTTCCAACGCCCCACGCAAAGTTGTTTCGCGAAATCTTTCAGTTTTCTTCACTTTGGACCGATTAAAATTTGATTTCGGAGCTTCTTTCTCCATTTTCACCACTTGAGGTAAGTTTGTCTCGACATTTGGAACATTTTCTCAGAGTTGACTTTTGTTGACTTTTTCATTTCCCGAGAGTTGACTTTTCCAATTTTGGCTCATTTTGCTCATTTTTGCTCCTTTTTGCAGATTTCTCGAAATGGCGAGTCATCTTCCTCATGGTGGAGGTCCTCCAGGTGCTGAGGGTGAGCCGGACATTATGTCCTTGCCTCCGAGGATCCGCCCCTTTGATCCCGAGAGGTATGACCCTCCGGAGCACATCCTTCCCGTGAGTACTTTCTACCATTTTACGGATTTTGATCGACGAGCGCCCGCGGATCTACTACTACGGGAGCCGGAGTCTCACCTCTCTCACTAGGCATGAGAGGTATGTACTTCACTTTTACATTTTCTGCAATGTATTCTGCATTTTTTGTACATTTCATGCTTTCGCTATGTATTCTTATATGCTCGTTCTGAACACATTCGCACACCATACTTCTGCTTATTTTAGCACATAGCCCACAGCACAGAATTCTGTTTGAGTTGGCACACAACTTGTTCTGAACACTTAGTGCATAACATGGCATTTTGTTTGCACTTTGAACACACAGCTCAAACACTCGAATTTCTGAACACGCAGCTCATACTTTTTATCGTAAACACGCAGCCCATAGTTTTTGAAAGTTGAACACGCAGCCCGAACTTTTGATGGTGAACACACATCCCAAATTTTTCTGAAATCTGAACATGCAGCCCAAAACTCTTGATTATGAACACACAGCCCATAGTTTTTGAAAGTTGAACACGCAGCCCAAACTCTTGATTATGAACACATGGCCCACAGTTTGTGAAATCTGAACACACAGCCTACAGTTTTTGAAAGTTGAACACGCAACCCAAACTCTTGAAGTGAACACACAGCCCACCGTTTTTGAAAGTTGAACACGCAGCCCATACTTTTGATTATGAACACGCAACCCATAGTTTTTGAAATCTAAACACGCAGCCCAAACTCTTGATTATGAACACACAGCCCATAGTTTTTGAAATCTGAACACGCAGCCCAAACTCTTGACGTGAACACACAGCCCACAATTTTCACTTCAACTCTAAACACACAGCTCATATACTTCATGTTGAACGCGCAGCTCACACACTCCAATTCTGAACACACAGCTCATATACTTTATGTTGAACACGTAGCTCACATACTTTACTGGTGAATATATGACTCATTCATTGTATTTGCAGCAGCTCACACTGAACACGCAGTCCACAACATTGTATCTAATTTGCATACAGCTCGTACTTTCATTTTGAAACTGAATACATCTGTTCATTCTAAATGCAGGTATCTTCTCGTGTTACACGAGGCTATGGCTCGATCATCGCCAAGGAGTGGTACGCAGAGCTCCCAGAGTCCGTTCGCGATCTGGTTGACCAGGCAGGGTTTGGACCCTTCTGCGTGGGGATATCACGTTATCCTGCGAACAAGACCCTGATGGGGGCACTCGTGAAGAGATGGTGGGACACCACCAACTCGTTCCACTTCTCAGCTGCCGGGGATATGACGATGACCCCGTTTGACTTTGTGATGCTGACTGGCCTTGATGTGGCCGGCCGACCGGTCCCCTATGACGAGGATATGGGCGAGTGGGAGGCTGCCTGGATCTATCTGTTAGGAGCCCGTCCATTGATTGACAGATCATCGTGCAGAGTCAGGTACACTTGGTTCTCCATGCATTACAGGGGGACTACGCCCGGGACTCTCAAAGAGATAGAGCAGTACGCTCGAGGGTTTTTGATGTTCCTTCTTGGGACTACTTTGTTCTCCGACAGGGGGAACACAGTTGGACTGTATTTGCTCAGTGCTCTAATGGATCTATCACAGGTCAATCAGTACGACTGGGGTGGCGCCGGCCTCGCTACCCTTTATTGTTACATGAGTGCGACCTCCCGGGCGGGGAACATAGTCGGCGGCTATTGGAGAGCCTGGAGGTACTTTCTGCCCTCTTGATTTACATTTCTGCCTTTCATTATCTGTACACTGCACACACGGCACACTTTACATTCTGTACTTTGCACTCTGCTCTCAGCATTCTGCATTCTCTGTACATTCTGTATTCTGATGGCTATTGCCCTGTTTTCCACAGCTATGGGTTTTCGCATACTTTCCGACGCTAGCCCCAGAGCTCGAGGTGGAGGCGCCTCTTGTGATCCCTTACTCGCTCGTATTTGAGGGCCAGTACCGGCCGAGAGCTCAGGAGACTCTGCCCTACCTGCGGCAGTTCTTCGATACGGTGCGGACGACCGAGGTAATTCAGAACTCTCAGTTCTCCATGTTTTCATCTTTGATTCATCTTGCACATTTACGATTTCTAATCGGCTTATGCATTGGTTATCCGCAGATCACATGGCAGCCCTGGGCGCCCTTGGGTGGAGATACCCGATTTCAGTTCCTGGGGGTGGGCTCTTCTCGTACAGGATCCTATTTGAGGGGCCAGTTGGCAGGGCCTGGTTTCTGGGGACCGCTTCATGCGCCAGACGATGGGCTACCCCGAGCAGAGTGTCCCCGCAGCACCTCCGGACGACATGCGGTCCACTGAGGGACTCACTCCCCAGGAGGTTGATTTGGCTATGCTGGCACTGATGTAGTTCTACATTTGGAGGAGGGGGAGTATGCAACCTACCGTCATACATACTTGATGCCCCCATTGACAGGTGTCCGCACTCCCACAAGGAGGTCGACTGGCATGCCATCATCGAGTCGAGTCCAGGCTACAGATGCCCCTTCGACTAGCAGGGCCGACACGTCGAGAGGTGGGACTAGACTGGTTCCCCCGATTCCTCCGACTTATCATCACGCCGGGTGGCCAGATCTTCCGACCGAGTTGACTGGATGGCGATACGGGTCACCTTACCCGATTCCATTGGAGCCCCCAGTGCCTGATCACCGATACGTCAGAGACCCTGACTCGCCACCGGTATGCTTTACAGTTTTGATTTATCACTCAGATATTTGGACATTTATTCATTCACTGATAACTTGCACTTGCATCTGCAGCCCCCCATCGAGTACATGGATAGGATGCTCGGAGTGGTGGCCTCGCTCGAGGGCATGGTTCTGCGGAGGGAGACACAGCTATTCATTGCCGGCGTCTCGGTGCTTTTCAATTTCCTTGCATTTATCATACTTCTGATGACATGCTGTATTTACCCATTTCACTGCATTGCTTGACTGTATGCGTAGAGCACATCTGACACACACCACATTCATATACTATATCTGCATGCATCCACTCCATGTAGCTTTCTTGTCTCTGCATCTGATATACATATTGTCTAATATATTCAAATTGCACTCTTCATTTTCAGATGCCTCCGCTACAGACTGAGCCACAGGCCGGGCCATCTAGGCCCTCTCGAGGAGCTGGGAGAGGCGGCTCGACTCGTAGCCGAGGCGGACGCAGAGTGCCTATCATAGAGGAGGAGTCCAGCGAGGAGGAGGAGTCTGCGCATCCTCAATCAGAGACATCTGCAGGAAAAGAGGATGACTCTGAGTCCGGTTCTGAGGGCGGAGGTGATGCCGAGGAGGGTTCTGAGGACAGCAGCTCCGATTCAGATGGTGGTGCTGGTGGAGGTGGTGCAGGGACTTCTTAGCCGAAGAGGACAAAGAGGGCCTCTTATTCTTGCGCTTGAGAGCATTGATGTGGATGTTCCTGCTTTATTTGCCATTTTTTTACTAGTAATTGTAGCACATTGTACATTATTAGGCAGTTTTATTTTCTGTAAAACTTGTACCCTTGTTGTAAAATGTTGTAACAAAGAACATGATGGAATGAAACAGCTTTTTGAAAAAGGTGTTGTATTTTATGTTCTTAGCATCGCATCGCATCATTTTGCACAAAAATGAGATTGAATGAAAATTGAGCATTGTGTATCACCAAGTCAGCAGTGAACCGACGCAACAAACTAAACAACCTAACTTACTAAGAAACAACAAAACCTTAGCAAGTTTACAACTCGATAAGCAAAACACGAAAATGTTTGATAAACAAACAACAATTCAACGGACAAACTCGTCAACTCGACAAAACCTAATGACTCGATAAACAAAACACTTGATAAGCAAAACCAACTCGATAAGCAAAACAACAACTCGATAACAAGACTTAACAACAACTCGATAAGCAAATGCATTTCGGAGAAAACGGACGATGGAATGCGTCCGAAACAGAGGGAAACGCGGGCCTTCGACACTCCCAACACATGGAAAAGCTAGGAGCCCTCTTCTAGAGATTGGGACAAGACCAAAAACCAAATTTTCTCCATGGCCGACCACCAGAGAGAGCTGGCCGACCAGCTTTCTGCCTTGGAGACCAAAGGGGTGGTCCGCCTACCAGAAAAGGTGGTCGGCCGACCACCAGATTTTCGACACGTGTCCCCAAACAGTGCCTTATCCTCTATAAAAGTTCCAGCTTCATGGTTCTTTCATTTCATCTCAGTTTTGCATCAAAATTGAGGCATTCCTCATCGAAAATCTCGCAGCTTGGACTGCTACTTTAGACGGCTCGGAAAAGTTGAACTTCCGGGGCTTCAGCTTGAATGCACTATTCACGTTGAGCCGCACTCCGCTGCATCTTCCCTTTTCTCCATGTCGCGGCGAGGTTTTGGAATCCGGTAACACATGTCTTTAGTTTTGGCGGGCAAGAGGTGTGTCCTACCTTCGAAGATTTCCAAGCTTTGATGGAATCCGAGAGCAACGAAGAAATCTTGCCCCAGTTTCGCTTCGGCCACGCCCAATCTTTAGGACAGATGTGTGGGCTTACTATGCATGACGCTAGGTCTTTCATCTACAACGGGGGATTGGACATCCTCGGCTTGATTAATCGCTTTTCTGACGCCGGTGACCGCGGCGACCGCGGCGACCTTCATTAGCAAGGTTTTCGACGTCATGCCCTTTGCTTGTGCATGCTATCACACTTTTTGCTTGCCTCAGGCTCCGGAGGATCTAGTGTCCGGTTGATCGAGGTTGCCCAAGGCTTAAAGGAGGGCAAAAGTTGCATTGCCATGTCATTGGCCGAGACACTGATGGGCTTGGATGCTTTCCATCGCCGAGAAACAATCAGATTTGCGGGGAGTCCACTATTGCTGCAGGTAATGTTTCCCTCCCTATCTCACATATATATTGCTCACATCACTCGACCCTCAGGCTCGATCTTTCTCTTGAAACCCTTTTCTCACTTTTCTCTCATCGTACACCTCTCTATTCTTTAATCTCTCATTTTTCATCCATCCCCAGGTGTGGTTGATAGATAAGCTACAGGTTGTGGACTCTTGCCCAGCATACTCAGCTCGCGGCTACTTCTTCTGACAGCGTCTAGTCGATGCCCCTGATGAGGGATGGTGGTTCGACTGGATGTGCAGTTTGTCCGCAGACCGCATTGCTTGGCGCTGTCCTTGGCTCAATCTACCGGCAATGAGCTACAGTATGTCTCGGCGGGCCGGGATTCAGTTGATTGGCCTGACACACTGCGCGTTCTACTTCCCTTTCCGGTTCCAGCGCCAGTTTGGCCATGATCAGATTTGCCCGGCAGAGGGGATAGAATACCCAGCTGCATTTCCGGTCCGAGGTGCGCAGCTTGCTCGGTATGCCACAGCATGGAGGACTAGAGAACTCCTGGCCCCCGCTTCCATTTTCAGTTGCACTTTGTCTGATGAGTGCATAGATTGGCTCAATGAAGAGGCACAGATTGGGCCCACTTTGGCATCAGAAGCTTCGACCGGCTCTGGAAGGGGGCGCAGGAACACCTGACTTAGCTATGCCCCGGATTTATTGCTTTAATTAGTACTTTCAAGTTTTTCTTTATGAATGTAACCAAAAGCAACTTCAATTTGTATTCAAGAGCAGGAGAACTATGTATTGAAATCAATAAAATCGAAGATTGTGGGTGCTGAAAATTTTCCGCTTTGGTCCAAAAATTGTCTAAGTCGTAAAAAGATTAATTTGAGCAAAATCAACTTTTATTAAAACTTTTCAAAACCATTTTCGACACGGATCAGAACTGGACACGCCTAAGATCTGTCACTGAGATGCACAACCCCGGATCCTAGCAACTGGAAAGTTGCCCCTAGTCTGAATAGCACTGCACCGGAGATAACAACCGAAGCTCTTGAATGCTGAATAGACAAAGATGACCGAGATGATCAAATGGACAAAGTTGATCGGGGAAAAGTTTATGGCTGAACTTCAGGATGAAGTTGCCTACGTATCCCAAAGATGGGAATCAAGCCTTACGTAGTTCAGGCTAGGGTTCACTCGAGTATTTTCACTCTCCTTTTGCGCTCTAACTTTTGCCAAGGCCGCCCTTTGCGGGTTTTCAACCTTGCGAGCTCAGTTTTTGTAATTTCAAATTTTTCATGCTCTAACTTTTGCCTAGGTCGCCCTTTCGGGTTTTCGGCCTAGCGAGCCTCTCAGGGGTAATATTTCTTCAACTTGTCCATGTTGATCGGCTGTGAGAACTCTAGGCCATCTAGGTCCATCAGAACGACAGCTCCACCTGACCAATAGACTTATGATGTAGAGACCAGTCCAATTGGGTCTGAACTTGCCCCTAGGGTCATGGATGGGAGCTCGGTTGTCTTTGAGCACCAAATCTCCTTCTTTCAAATTCCTGGACTTAACTTTCTTGTTGAAAGCCCTGGCAATTCTGCGCTGATAACCTTGAACATGGTACAGTGCTTTCAGTCTTCTTTCATCAAAGAGCATGAGTTCTTCAAATCTGCTCTGCTGCCAATCTGCTTCGGCTATCTGACACTCAGCCAGCACTCTCAATGACGGAACTTCAATCTCGATAGGTAGAACGGCCTCCATCCCATAAACTAATGAATACGGAGTCGCCCCAGTAGAAGTTCTAATTGAAGTCCGGTAGCCCCACAGAGCAAATGGCAACTTATCTGGCCAGTCCCGGTAGGTTTCCACCATCTTCTGCAAAATGTGTTTGATATTCTTGTTGGCGGCCTCAACTGCTCCATTGGTCTGCGGCCGATATGTGGATGACTTATGAAAAGCCACGTTGTATTTTTCCAACAAGTCAATCACTTCCTTCTTGAAGTGGGAACCGTTATCTGAAATGATCTCGTTCGGGACCCCGTAGCGACAGATGATGTTGTTTCTGATGAATTTCGCAACATGTGAAGCCTTCAACACCGCATAAGATTGGGCCTCAACCCACTTTGTGAAATAATCTATCGCGACCAGAATGAACTCATGCCCATTAGACCCCTTCGGAGTGACAGCCCCGATCACATCGATTCCCCAAACTGAAAATGGCCATGGCGAAGTCATATTGTATAGCTTCGACGGCGGGATGTTCATGCGGTTTGCATGTATCTGACATTTGTGGCATCGCCGCACAAAGCCGATACAATCCTCCTCCATGGTGGACCAGTAGTAACCTTGTCTGAGAATCTTCCGAGCTAACATTACCCCGTTCATATGCGCTCCACATTCTCCTCCATGGATGGCCTCCATCAGGCTCTTCGATTCTTCGGCATCAACGCACAACTTATGCATTCCCAGATGACCTCTCTTGTACAATTTACCTCCACAGATGATGAATTGAGCAGCCATTCTTCTGATTGCCCTTTTATCCTTGGCATTTGCCCCTGGTGGATACGCTTCTTTTTCCAAGAAGTTCCAGACATCGTAATACCAGGGGTTCTCATCTTGAACCTCTTCTATGGCAGCAATCGACTCGTAGGCCGGCGCAAACTTCTGGTCAATGATGATCGGACGCATCCGGACTCCAAAAGGGATGTCTATCATGGAAGATAGAGTTGCTAGTGCATCTGCGAACCTGTTGTTCTCTCTTAACAGATGAGCAAAGTTTAGTTTCTCAAACCGAGGAATTAACAAGTCCAAGGTCTGGTGATACATTATCATCTTTTCTTCTTTGACTTTCCAATCTCCTTTCGCTTGAGATACAACAAGGTTCGAGTCCCCGATGACGTCCAACCGTTTTGCCCCTAGTTCTAGGGCTGCTTCTAAACCAGCAATGCATGCTTCATACTCTGCTTCGTTGTTCGAGACCTTGAACCGGAGTTTAAATGCTAGAGGGATACGGGACTTGTCGGGTGCTATCAGCAACACCCCTATCCCATACCCGTACTGGTTTGACGCTCCGTCAAAGTACATCGTCCAAAACTCATCGTCGATATGCAAAATGGCCTCATCTGGGAATAAGTACTCGACTGCTTCATCCCCTTCCACTGGGTGATCGGCTAGGAACTCTGCTACCGCTCTTCCCTTGACTGACTTGCGCGTCACATATTTCAGATCGAATTCGGAAAGCAACAGCAACCAACGAGCTAGCCTACCCGTAAGTGCCGGTTTCTCGAAGAGATATTTGATGGGATCTAATCTTGAAACCAACATTACAGAGTGAGCTAACAGGTAGTGCCGCAGCTTCCTGGTAGCCCATACCAAGGCTAAGCAAGCCTTTTCCAATGGTGTGTAGCGGGTCTCATAATCCAACATCTTCTTGCTCAGATAGTAGATAGCTTTTTCCACTTTATCCTCTGATTCCTGCACAAGCATGCAGCCCATCGTAGTTTCAGTCACTGAAAGGTACAAAATCAACGGTTTTCCCGGCTCAGGTGGTGACAGCACGAGAGGGTTCTGTAAGTATTCCTTGATCTGTTCAAAAGCAGCTTGGCATCGGCCGTCCCATTAGAACTTCTTTCCTTTCTTCAGGAGACCAAAAAGTGGTTCACAAGTCAAGGTTAATTTTGAGATAAACCGTCTTATGAATTGCACTTTACCCAGAAAGCCTCGCACCTCCTTTTCAGTCCTTGGTGGTGGCATTTCTAAGATGGCCTTGATTTTGGAAGGGTCGACTTCGATACCTCTCTGTGTAATCAGAAACCCCAGCATTTTCCATGCTATAACACCAAACGTACACTTCTGAGGATTCAGCCGCAACCGAAATTCTCTGATCCTTTGGAAGAACTTTTGCAACGCGGTGTAGTAGCCCTCTCTTTCTTTGGACTTGACAATCATGTCGTCCACGTACACCTCAACCTCTTTGTGGATCATGTCGTGCAATATTGTGGTCGCGGCCCGTTGATATGTAGCTCCAGCATTCTTCAACCCAAATGGCATCACCCTGTAACAGTAAGTCCCCCACGGGGTGGTGAAAGCAGTCTTCTCCTGGTCTTCAGGTGCCATCACTATCTGATTATAGCCCGAGAATCCATCCATGAACGAAAGCAAAGCATGCCCCGCTGTGAAGTCTACTAACTCATCAATATGCGGCAAGGGCAAGTCGTCCTTCGGACTGGCTCTGTTCAAATCCCTGAAATCCACGCATACCCGAATCCTGCCATCCTTCTTCGGCACCGGAACAATGTTGGCCAACCAAGTTGGGTATTTGGATACCAGCAGGAACCCCGTGTCAATTTGCTTGGTGACCTCTTCTTTAATCTTGAGGGCCCAGTCCGGGAGGATCCTTCTGAGTTTCTGTTTAACGGGTCGGGCCTCTGGGTCAAGAGGGATCCGATGCTGTACAATCTCAAGATCGATTCCAGGCATATCTTCGTAGGACCATGCGAAAACATCTTTGAAATCTTTTAATAAAGTGACTAAGCGCTCGCGTTCCTCCGAAGACAACGTGGACCCGATCTGGACCAGCCGCGGGTCCTCCTCAGTACCAACATTAACAGTAGTGATTTCATCAACTAAAGGTTTAACAAATCTTTCCTGCTCTTGATCAATTAAACGTTGCAAAATCGAAGGAATTTCTTCCCCGTCGTTTTCATCAAAATTTTGAAAGTCCTGATTAATACAATAAATCAAGGGCACAGAAAAGTACTCAGAAACCACATCCATTCCATTCTCATTAAGTATTTTCAAATCGTCCGATTCTTCTGTTACAACAAACTCAAAAGAGAAAGAAAAAGACGACCTAGACAGGACTGTGGCATCCGGGTTATCACCCCCAGGAATACCGGACTCAGACTTAGTCGAGCTGGAACCTGATTCCGACTCACTAGACTCGGTGGAATCAGATTCCGGCTCACTACCTAACCCGGTGCTGTTTGACAAAAATCCCTCCTCGTACTGCCAGATGAGAGAGGGTGCGATGGATGCATCCAAAATGTTTGACGGTGGGCTCGCAACCGTTTCATTCCCAATCATGGACACCGAGAAGTTATCCCCCAAGCACTTTTGTACGATCGGAGGATCTGAAAGTAGACAAGCCAGCGCTACCCCCATTTCAATTTCAGCGCTCTCGGAATCCACATTTTTACACTGCTCAACCTCAGCTGATGGGTATGTCTGCTCTTCGGCAACATCATCCCCAGATAACTGCAGGTCGAAGAAGATCTCAAACCTCGGCAGGCACTTCATCTCCGCATTCAACCATGGCTCTGGGAAGCCACAAAATGGAAATTCCTCTCCCTCCCGGACGAAGCGTCCGCTTAGGGTACCCTGGATGGGTCGGTGCATCAACTCAAAAGGCTTTCCTGCCTGCTTCGCTTTGGCTTTCCCAGCCATCTCCTTACCTTTCCTCACCCAATCCTCTTTGGTGGGCAGATAACCCAAGCCAAAGGTATGTGGGTTGTACAGCACTTCGGCCGATACTGCAAGGCCCTTTCGGCCACTCTTTCCCAATCCCATCCCGGGGATATGTTGAAGCTTGTTCATGAGGTATATCGATTGTGCGCTGACATACACCCCCTCATCAACAGCGAAGATGTTTTGCACGACTCGAGCCTCAGCCAGAGTAAACCCTGATAAGAACACATCCTCCGTGCCGTGCTCGATTTCCAAAACTGGTGTAGACACTTCTGGCGGTGGATGGATTGACGAATTCCCGAAAACAATGGCCACCCCCTTTCCGTGGGGGTATTTCAACATCTGGTGTAAAGTGGAAGAGATTGCCTTTACCTGGTGCAACCACGATCGCCCCAAAAGTAGGTTAAAGGTTGCGGGAACGTCCAAGACATGAAAATCAATCTCGTGTTGTCCTGGACCAACCTGGGTCTGAATTTTGACAGTCCCCATCACCTCCCTGCTTGTGTTATCATACGCCCGAATCACCTGGGCAGTTGGCACGAAGTCCGCGGGCTTTAACCCGATTGCATATGCCGTCATCGACAGGCACACATTAATAGCGGATCCCGTGTCGACAAGAACTACCGGTATCCATTTGCTTCTACATTCCACAGAGATGTAGAGCGGTTTGTTATGATTTGCGCCCTCAGGCAGCAATTCTTTGTTAGAAAAGGTCAACGTCGGGGAACTTCCTCTCGGAAAGACCAGTCCCACCAGCTATTCAGGCGTGGTGTCTATTGAGAGTTTGGCTTTGTCCATAGCTGATAGAACAGCCTGTCTGTGAACACGTGAAGCCATAAGCAATCCCCAGATGGAGATGTCTGCTTGTATCTTTTTCAACTATTTCAGCACAGCCTCTTCTTCAAGTTGCTTCTCTTTCTGTTTCTCCACCTCCTTGTCCTTCCCGGACACCTCTGGCTGATCTAGGTGTGGGGGCTTGAAATACCGCCCACTCCTAGTCATATGGTCTACTTCACCAATGTACCAGGTATCATCCGATTGATTGCTTCCCCAGTCCTCATCCGTGTGGGCAAGACATAAATCATCGTCCTCCCACCACATTCCATCGGCAGCCGACAGACACCTGTCCGGCTCCGTTACAAAAATCTCTGTGCCCGCAGCACCTTGCGTTCCTGTACTCGCAGTACATTCTGTTCTTGTGCACACAGCACTCTCAACCCCCATAGGAGCTTTAGCCTTTCTGGCTCTTTCGGAATCTTCGATCCTTTCTTGTTCTAACTGCTTCAACACAGCCTACTTAACATTTCCTGCATTCACAATGCCCAAGTCCTGAGCGAAATTCTTAGCACTGGCGCTCTCCGGCGATGCATTCTGACTTTCGGCTCTTCCGGCCACAATTGATGTCCTTGCCCCTGACGGGCCCTGTTCTAGTTGAGATTCTTCAACAACGTCTGGTTGGTCATCAAGCCACCTGGTAACTTCTGCTGATTCCTCAAAATCAAACCAGTTGACTGCCATGTCTCCTGGATCTTCTTTGTTGAAAAACTGAAGGTTAGTAAAGTCCCCTTCCAGAGTTGCTAAGTCATCTATCCTCTGATCAAATCCATCCCCCCGCAGTACGCAAATTTTTGCCCCCACCGGCAATTCCACAATTGGCCTAATCTAACCTGCTGACGCAATGTAGTCACTCGGATTGTACACCTCCTCAGCAAAGCTCAAAACTTCCTCAGACTCTAACTCAACAATCCCATTCTCCTCCGAAGTCATCCTTGTTCTGTCTTCGACAGTCACCACCATTGATTCAGGTTGGGTTCGGGAGATGTCCAACATGCACAAGTCAGTGCTATCGGGAATGAACACCTCCGGCTTAGGTAGGTGAGAAGGAGTGATATAGATGCTAGGATCGTAAGACACGACCCCAATCTGGATTAAGTTGATGCGTTTGGGAGGTGGAGCTTAGTTGTGTGGAAGGAGAGGGTTGGTTGTGACATTGGGTTTCTCTGGTGGCACAATCACCCTGTTGTCAACGAGATCCTGAATCTTGTGACACAATCTAAAATAGTGGTCGGTATCATGACCATGTTGTTGGCGAAAGGCGCAATACTTTGCCGGGTTATGAGAGGGAGGTAGTGGATTTGGCAATGGCCTCGGCTCTAGGGGCTTCAAGTGCCCTTTCCTAATTAATACCCCCAGAGCTTTGGACATGGGCATATATAATGGAGTGAAGGTTCTTTGGCCTCGAGGTTGGAATTTGGTTGTTTGTGTGTTACTCCCGGATGCACCGGAGAATGGTGTAGCTGCCGGGGTTCTTGGAGGGGTGGTGGTGACCATGCTTACCTCTGAAGCTCTAGTAGTTGCAGCACTGCTTGTGCCTGCATTGTTGTTGCGGTTGAAGGTTCTCCTGGGTTGCTCTTTGTCATTGTCAATCAAGCCCTGCTTCAAGGTATCTTCGATCTGTACTCCCATCTCATGCAGATCTGAAAAGGTAGGGAAGGGGAGCACGATCATTTTCTGCATCAGTTTGGGTTGGAGGTTGCGCACAACCATCCGTATTTGATCCTTATCCGTCGGCCTTATGGTCATCATTGAGGCCTTGGCCCTCTAGCGGGTTACGAATTCAGAGAAACTCTCCATAGGCTCCTCTCTTGTTGTCTCGAGATCACGGGTTGTAATCTCGATTTGCGTGTTATAAGAGTACTGAGCGACAAAAGCCTCGGCCATCTCATCCCAGTTCCGTTTGACATCGTCTTCCAATTTTGCGTACCAGATGGCCGCACACTTGACAGGGTTCGGCCAAACAATTAAAGCTTCTGTAGTCTGGTGAGGCCCATCGGCCTTAGTATGTCTGAAAACAAACGTAGATGCACCATGGGATCCCCGGACCCGTCGAAACGGTCGATTTGTGGCATCTTGAACCGATCTGGCAGTGTCACAGCTACGTCGGTATACCCGTCCTCAATGTTTGGGATGGACTTTTCCCCTTGGGATTTCTTGAACAACTTTTCAAGCTTGCTCAACTTCAACGCTGTATGGTCCACCTCGAACTCAAAGGGAGAGTCCGGTTGATTGGCAAGCGTAGGTGCCTTGGATAGTTGAGGTAGAATCGAGGGCGGAGCCGGCCCTGTCGGGATGTTTGTATCCTCCTGGATATTCTGGACATTTGGTGTCTCCCTGGGTAGTGGGACCCTTAGTAAGGGAGGAGCTTGATGTGAGGCTAATGCTCTAGCTTGCTGCTGTAGCCGGGTAATTAGCTCTGCCTGCTGGGTCATGACCATAGCCTGCTGTTTGGCAAATTCCACTTGATGAGCAGCGTCCTCCTGCATGAGTTTCATACTTTCTTGGAGTTGGCGCACCATTTCCTCCATCCCTTCCATGTTCTGCTGTTCCAGCTGACTGACTGGTATATCTATCTCTGTGGTAAAAATTGAAGCCTCAGCCTGACTGTCCACTGACGGGATAGACCACTGTTCTGGCAACCTCTGCTCGGATACACTGCGTCTTCTCGACCTCCGTCTGATAATCGGGGGTAAGGAACAAAACACCAGTTGTCCGTCGACCAGATCCTCAAATCGATTGAGTCGGCGACCTCTAGTCCAGAGTGCTTAGGGAATATCTGCTTGGTCTGAAGCAATTGTGCTAAACTACCTAGCAAAAAGATAAATAAAGCAATAATAAGGAAATAAACAACCAGACAAACGGACAGCATAACAGCGTAAATAAACACACAACACACAGTTGGGCATCACAACACATAGTTGATAAGCTGAATAGACTGTTCTCAAACACTGATCATCGTTCCCAAATCACTGCCCCCAAAACTGAATCTGATACTCGCAAATAACTGATTCCCAAAATATTGAACTGGTGCCCGCAAGCCTGATACCCAAACTTGTAAACTAATACATGCATTCCTATAGAGACGCACTCTACAAGCACATAGCAAACAAGTGAGAGCCAAAACACCCCTATGTTGGGGTAAGGTTTCCCTGTCCTATTTTGTCAGGAACTAGGGTTTCACTACGCACGCAGCGGTTTCAAACAACCTATAATCGGGTAAGCCACATGTCCTAGCTTGGAATAGTCACTATGGATTCCGAATATGCACTAGGTCGAATGGTCAAAAAGGGTGCCCCGGTAAAAACCGGGGTTGTGTTCCCATCATGGCAAAGCCCGTAACCGGTCAGCCTTATGGCACGCAGCCTCCGGCAAACCGTTCAGGAATAGCAGATGGCAAACACGGTGTCCTAGGTGCACCAATGCACATGCAATGCAAAGACACACATAAGTGTAGTCAAAACAAAATATCATCAGTTCGAGTCAAGTTCTCTAACTCCCCAGCAGAGTCGCCAGAAACTGTAGACGTCCCCGAACGTCCCGGGAGGGAATCCCGTTTTGTTCATTGGGCTCACTACAGTTCAGGACTCAATGTCACGGTCCTGTATCTAATCTCGCAGAGTGCAATGCAAGACCAATGAATCATCAAAGAGTCCAAATCTGGCAAATCGTTTTTGAAAACAGATTTTTTTGAAAGAAGTGCCAAACATGGACTGCTTTGCCAGATACAGAGTCGCCACCTAAATATTTATTTTGGGGGAATTTAGGAAACCCTGACTCGTTGCCTAAGGCCACGTGTCCGTTATCACCAAAGTTGCCTCGGCTTGGGAACTTGGGTACGATTGCGGAAGGTCACTTCGTGAGCACCCCCGCTCTCCCGATCAAAGATCGACCTCTACTAACCATGATATCGAGTTTTGAAAACAATATGAGCTCTTATTCCAGTTATTAACCTAGAATTACTATGTGATGCACACAGCATACAAGTATAGACTGGATTGCCTAAGTTGGAACAAAGCATCGCATATCCGTTTGTTTTGAAAATGGATTGAAGTTTGCTACTCGCAAGTAGGCTAAAACACGGGTTTCGATGAATTATTCCAACTCAAGCAACCCAACCTTCACCCACAGGCATTCAGGCAGTTATATCACATAAGCACATAGCCTCGTGGTAAGCATGCTATCATGGCAGTCACTCACACGCATGCAAGGATGCTAAAGCATAAATACTCACCGAGTACTCCAAGCCGAAGAAAGAAGCCAATTAGAAATCATGCATGAATCCTAACTATGCTGAAATGCCTAATGCAATACATGCAAAATGCAACTAAGATAGGCTCGGCTATTCTAAACATGGCATATGAAATGCAACAGATAACATGTATTCAATTTGGAATTGAAATACAATGCAGTTAGTATGATGCGCTAAGCCCGGTGCATGCAATACAGATGAATGAATGCAAACATGCGAACATATAGGGTAGGTTTGGTTTGTGTTTCTGAAAAAAATTTCAGAAATTTTCTCTACAAACAAATTTCAGAAATTTTCTCTACCAAACAAATTTTCCCAAAAAAATTTCCCAAAACACACAAACCAAACAAGTTTTCCAAACAAATCTCTCTCACACACACATCAAATCAATCACTTTTTCCAAAACTCTCTCTCAAAACAATTTTCCAAAACAAATTTCCCAAAAAACCAAACCAAACATGTTTTCGTACTTTTTATCTCTAAAACACATCTCTCAAACACAAACCAAACATACCCATAGATGCTAATTGAAACATGCCCTAAAACTAACCATCATAAGCTGGTAAATAAAAGGGAGAAAGACGTGGGGTTGGAAGACATGCATCACACACACGCACACTTATTACAACATTGCCCTCTCTCGGAGGGTCCGAATAAATATTACACAACCAAAATGAATAACTAATTACAGCTAATTATTACATAACCCTAATTAATTAACAAATTAACTAAGATAAATAAGCTAGCATGCAAGTTTAAATAAAAAAGGACTGCCTCAGCTCTGTTCTGAATGATAGGGACATATGCATGCTTGGGCCGCCTTGTCGGGAAATCCATCGCGATGCCCCGATTTGCCTCTGTTTGCGACTGGTCCCGAAATACTGTACAAAGCTCCAGAAGGCTGCTTGACCAGTTTTTGCTGCTGATTTCCGGTTTGCTACAACAGAGAGCGAGAAACGGGCATGGCAAAGTATTTTCAACATATGTGTGCATGACTACTCTCCCCGTCATTGCATAGGCTCTAGGGAGTGTGATCCTCGATCCTCGTGCCACCAATCATGCATCTCGATGCATGATGGCCGAGGAGTCGGGTTGCACGACTCGATGTAAAATGAATGCACATATAAACACAACAAGGCCTAAACTCCATCATGGGTAATCCGGAGTGTCGGCGACCGAGAATCGAGGCACGTTTCGTCACTTGGAGTACGAAACGTCCCTCGTTTCCCGTGTTTGGACTAAACCCTACTCCAAACACAATGCAATACACATGGCATGCATGAATGCAACTCTAACATGCAACCTAAACATAATGCCACTAAATGATGCAAACATGCAAATAATGCTATGCAAACACGCTACTAGCATACACAATGCTATGGAATAATCAATGGTATACTCAATGCACACGAAAACTATATGGCATACGCAATGCACACATAGAGACTAACAATGAAATGATCAAGGCATACACAATGCAATGGTCAATCATGCAACAACATGGACTAAATGGCATATACAATGCGGGATGGACTTAAACCAAGATAGGTGAGCCTCAGCCACACCCAAATCAGTGGCCATACACAATGAAATTATGCAACAAAACACATGCGAATATGCGCAAATGCAAGGGACCGAACCTAAGGCACCAAATGCAACTCTATCAAAGCATGGAAAGGGATGAAATATGGCATACAAACACACATTTTCCAGCTCTGAAATGACATACGAAAGGGTCCCGAATCATGCAAACACCTCACACAATGCATGCTAGGTGGCCCAAATACTGAAACTAGTGAAGTGGATTACACTAGAGGTATGCAAAGCGATGCTCAAATGGAAAAACCAGCCCCAAATAGACCCTAGGCAGGTCCAAGACAAGGGGAAAATGGTCTCAAATGATGGCTCGAAAGGCATGGAAATGGAGCTCATGCAATGGTCCAAAAACGAGGCATACAAGTATGACTCTCAAATGCACTTAAGGAGTGGAAAACATGGGAACATGGCACAAGTATGAGGTCTGAAATAACATGCACAATGATGCCAAGACATGCAAACACCTCTATTCAAGCATGCAAGAGGCTACAAAACTCAAGGCTAGGCATGGATATTGAACTACAACCATGCATAGCATGCATCATTCGACCATGAGGCACAAAAACAGAGCTAAGGCAATCCAAAACATGCACAAAATCAGGTTAAGGCATGGCCAAAAAGTGCTAGAATCAAGAGCCAAAACAATATGCAATACAAGCTAGTGAAGAGGGTTTACACTACAAGTATATTAAGCATTCAAGAGGCCACTAAACCAGAAAAATTCAGAGGTATGACATGCCAAATAAAGCCCAAAAACTCACTGAAACATGGTCTATGCATGCAAAAATGAGATGCTCCTTTGATAGGCCATGAAGAGGGTTGTTCTACACATGCAAGATGGACACCCAATATGACAAAACCATCTCTGGACAGAGGTTATGCAGGCCCTAAAACTCACTGAAAAGGGCCTGAAACATGGCTTGGAAGCATGCACATATGGGCTCCCTTGTTAGGCCAAATATGCTAGAAAACAAAACAAGGGGTGAGAGGGTCACCCCTCTCTGATTTTGGTGCTCAAAAATACATAATAACCACTAAAAATCCGCTGGATTTCAGTGGTCAAAAGGGCCAACAAAGCTCAACACAAAGGCCCTAATGCATGGCTCAAAACAAAGGGAAATGAAGCATGCAAGGGGGTAGATGACCCCCAACAGAAAAATGGTCTTAAAAAACATGTTAAGAAGCTCAAAATAAGACTTTTTTCAGTTTATGACAAAGCCCAAATATGCTTGAAAACTAGGCTAAGAGATGGAACAAGATAATGACAAAAAGAGGGAAATAGAGTGTTACCCTTGTAGCCAAAAGGACCAGCAGCTTCTGGACCAAAACAGCAAGCCTTCAACCTCTAAAAACCAGCTCCAAGGTGCTTAGGTTAATGGTGGAGGGGTTAGGATAGGAGGTGGTATGCAAAGGGGTCAAGAACTATGGACTTTTGAAGGCTAAAATATAGAGACAAAAGGAAGGGATATAGTATATGCTCCAAGCAAAATCTGAACCCTCTACAAGGAAGGCAAGGCCCTCCTTTATAGAGCCAAGGGTCTAAAGCTTCTTCAAGAAGCTTAAAACCAAGGTTAAACATCCTCCATACACGTGCATGGAGGATGCAATCTGTGGCTTCCAACTGGCACAGCTGGCACCAACTCAGTGAGACAGAAAATGAAAAAGCTGGCCGACCAGTTCAGGTGGTCGGCCGACCACTCACCCTGGTCGGCCGACCAGGGTCAAAAGGTTCAGGTGGTCGGTTGGCTCCTAGGGTGGTCTCCAAGCTGAAAGCAAGCTAGTGGTATGGTGGAGACCAGTCAAAAGTGGCTCAAAAGCCAAGGAGACCAGCTTCCAGACAAGAAAATCAGCCGGCGGGAGCAAAGGTGGTCTCCAAGAGAAAAGGTGGTCTCCCACCCTTGTACCACCTTCCAAACAATGAAAATAGGGTCCATTCCAAAAATGAACCAAGACGGATGCAAAACGAGGGTTCGGGGGCCAAAACGCGCAGCCGGGTGCCTCGAAAATTGACTGTTAAGCATCGAAAGTGGCGTGCGACCATGAAGGTGGTCTCCTGGGCCACAATGTCCCTCTAGAGAGAGGAAACAAGGTGTGTGCCAAAAATCAGAACACACAGAGAAAGTTAAGCGGTCCCGAACCGAGGCGCACGGCCGACGGCTCTGAAAACCAGAAACTGGTCTCCAAACGGGAACAGTGGTCTACGACCACGAAAAGTAGCTTACGGCCACTGAGAGATGGTCTACGAGACCTCCCTCCCTTCGGGAAGAGAAAATAGAACTTGGTTCGCAAACCGAGGCAAAGGACAAAAGAGTCCCGAGGTCCGGAGGCAAGGCTCTCAGTCGAGACTCTGTAACCTCAGAACGAGCACAACATGCGCAATCACCGAGCGCTCAATCGATGACGTCTAAGTCTTAAGGTCGGTCAAAAATGGGATGTCTATAGTTGGCAATTACTGGAATTAATGTTCGGAGAGACTAGAACCGTATTCCAACCGATGAATCTAGGTGAGGACTTGAAATCGTTGTTGATTTTTGTTGCTTCTGTGGGTACTTTGAATATATACATATATATAGCTATAGATTATATGTATATACATATATATACATTAATTTTTGATAGAAATTATGTTGTTTAAATTAATTTAGGTTTTTGTTTTGGGTTGTAATTTTAGAGAGAGAAGAAGGAAGCCCATGGCATGCCTTTGCAAATTTAAAGATGTTCTAGGGGTATTTTGGTCTTAAAATGTAACTTACTCTCTGTATGGGCGTTTGAACTACACAGCCCATTAACTTGGATGGAAAAGTGAACGGTGCGTTTTAGTCCACCAACCACAAGGGGGTTATGTAATGATATTCGAATGTTAGGGGGGTAATCCGCACATAGCCAAAACTATAGGGGGGAAAGTGAAGTTTGCCCTATCATTAATATCATTGTTTTTTATTATTTTGAAACCCTAAACCCTAGAAGAAAGTTTGAACAATCAAACAATGAATGAAAGTGATAATCAAGATAATTTTTTGAAGCAACCCATCAGAGAGGTGGTAAACATTTATATAAAAATCAAAATATAATTATTAATATCTGTATTTTTTCAGATGTCCCATTATGATGTTAAATCTTTCAATTTTCACAATCATATAAATAACATTACAGCTTTTAATAAAAAATTCTTTGAGATAATCTTTGAACTCAATGACCATGTTAGTATCCTTCACACAAAAAAAAGAAGCTATATCTTGTGCCACCTTTTAATAAAAAATTCTTTTTTTTCTATCCTTTTACTCTTTCTTTCTGATGAACTTTATTGTTTCATTTATTTTCTTCTTGTGTAGTCCTTAATTATTTTATTCTGTGGCCATGTTTCTATTCACCAAAGCTTTGCAATATTGTTCAACCCAAATATTAACTGATTAAGATATTTTATGAATTGACAATTGTGATTAGAACTGTGAAGTTACTGGAAAACATGAAGAGATTTCACAATTTTTGTACTGTACTATTAATTATTTTCTATATCTAGCTAGATTAACAATAACATATTATTGGAGTTATTGTAAAATTGTCATTTAAATAGTACATTATTTCAAAACTACTCTTTCTTGTTTGTACCTGATGGTTATGTGCTTATAAGTTTGGTTTTTGCTTTTCCACGAGCATTCTTGTAATTAATTATCGTACGAAAGTTGAATTTGATAAGTTCGTACGTAATTAAAATTTTGACATAATAATTTTGATGATAATTTATTGAATGAACCCCACTAAATAGAACTTTTGGCCCTACCATATTAGATACATTTATTATTTATTACTTTTGACTCTGCCAACCTTTTAGATTTCAATGGTTGAGGTTAAAAAAAAATGTACATCTATTTTCTGGCAATTTCCATTGAGATTAAGTTTATCTATCAATTTTCATTGCATTCAAATTTATATAATAGTTTGTAATTTATTATTTTAATATTTGGTTTCATTTTATCAAATTTTTTTTACATAAAAGTGAATATTCAACTTGTTTTTGGTTATTATTGTTCGGTTCTGAAAGTTCAAACAAATTCAATTTGTTAGGTTGTACATTGCCGAACAACATGACAATGTTCAACTTTGTATGCCCGAACATTATGACTTTATTCATCTTCGTATGTCCGAACAATATGAGTAAAATATGACTTTTTTTTCCTTTGTTTGACCTTGTATGTCCAAACAATATAACTTTGTTCCTTTGTTGGTTTTATATAGAATTCCATCTTAGAGAATGTGGAGCATGCTGAATATGTGTTAAACTACGCTAGTGAATTTACCACATACGAGGTAAGATTACTATTGCCAATTACTTCTTTTATTAATCTTTATATTTATATTTGTACTAACTATAAGCTAATATGTTTAATGTAGATATTTAAAAGTAGAGAAGCAATGATTGACTGGGCATGCGATGTTGGCAAGAAAAATGGTTTTGTTATAATTGTAAAATATTCAGATTCTGGTGGCGGTCGTTGGACACCAAGAATTAAACTAGCGTATGAGAGGACTGGAAAGTATAGATAGAAAAAGAATGTGAAAGTTTATTCTCATGATGAGAATGCTAGGATGATTGGAAGCAAAAAGTGTGATTGTCCATTCTTGCTAAAGGGTGAGAAGTTAAGCACTAACAACGATTGGATGTTGCATGTAGTATATAGAGTGCATAATCATCCAGTTGCAAATCATCTTGAGGGGCATTCATATTTGGGGAGATTATCACACCAAGAAAATGAATTGTTGGTGGATATGTCTAAGAGTATGGTGAGACCAAAAGATATTTTAGGTACATTGAAACAGAGGAATCCGTTGAATGTAATGACAATGAAGACAATTTATAATGTGCATCATAGATTTAAAGTGAAAGAGAAGGCCGGAAGATCACAGATGTAACAACTGTTGGGGAAGTTAGCAGAACATGAATACATTGAATGGCATAGATGTTAATAGAATACCATGGTTGTCATTGACCTCCTTTGGGCTCATCCATTCAGTTTGGATTTGTTTCATGCGTTTCCACGTGTCTTGATTATGGACTGTACGTATAAGATCAACAGGTATGGTCTTCCCTTGCTTGAGATTGTAGGTGTGACTTCCACAGATATGACATTTTTAATAGCTTCAGCATATTTACAGTTCGAGTGTACCGATAACTATGTATGGGCTTTGAATATATTATGTGGTCTCATGGATGAGAATATTTTTCCTGATGTTATTGTCACAAATAGAGAGCTTGCATTGATGAATGCCATTGATGTGGTATTTCCTAGTTCCAAACACTTGTTGTGTCGATGGCATATAAATAAGAATGTGTTGGCTAAGTGCAAGAAGATGTTTGAAAGTAAAGACACATGGGAAAAGTTTAACTCTTCATGGAATTTGTTAATCTTCTCTTTGTTTGAAGATGAATACCATGAACACCTTAGCACACTGCACAAAGAGTTTAGTGCATATCCAGAGGCAGTTGATAATTGAAGCAATACAAGGAGAAATTTGAACCAAACACACGGGAGAAGCAATACAAGGAGAAATTTGCTGTATCATGGACAAATTCATGCATGCACTACGGGAATGCTACGACGAATAGGTAAATAATTTAGCAATTACATAAACTCAATTTGTACTTATTTGTATATGAACTTGATGATTTTTAAAACTGTTATTTGATTAGGGCCGAGAGTGCACATTCATCACTGAAGAAACAACTTGAATCCAATCAAGGGAGTTTTGAAACTTGTTGGAGTAAGATACATAATTTGCTTGAGTTGCAACACACTGCCATCAAGGCTTCATTCCAGAAGAGTATGACAATTGTCCAACACAATTTTACTTCTTTTGAATTTGTCCAGCTTCGGGGTAATGTATCTTTATGTGATTTGGAACACATATTAGCAGAGACGAAGTGAGTAGAATCCATTGGAATTGATTCTTCAGCATGTGGTTGTGTCATTCGACATACCCATGGTTTGCCTTGTGCACATGAGATTGCTTATTACATCAGACAATTACTTCCTATTCCACTTGAGATAGTACATGCACATTGGAGGACACTTGATATTGTCAAATTGCCTAACAAAGATAAATTGGAGTTAACTTGTATTTTAAGAAGTTTTTTTTTTCTAGTGAAACTAGTGTAAGACTTGAGATTTTGAAGAAATTGAGAGAGATTGTGAGTCCGGATAGCACATTCTCATTGAACCAGAGTTAAAGCCCAATCCAAGATATCATGGTCATCGGAAGATTAATGCATCCACTCGATGTAACCCATGTGCTTTTGAATTGGCTGAATCTAGACATGGTAGTGCCTTCACATAATCACATTAACAGAAAGGTACACAAGAATCTGTCAATGAAGAAAAAAAATGAGCTACCAAAGAAAGGTATATGAATTAGTGGTATTGTAATACAATCTAAGTTCAATATTATTTACTTGGTCAAATGTAATTAGTGACATTTTTCTGTAGGTGTACCAAACATGACAAGTACAACATTTTGCATACATTGATGCATTCACGCGGTGTATAAGGCCATACATTAAGCATGTGATCATGTAAGTCCTGATGGACATTGTGGATTTAGATTGATTGTTGGTTTGATTGGTCGTGGTGAAGATCATTGGGTTGAAGTAAGACATGACCTGTTACAGGAGTTACACACTTACAACGATTTATATACAAAGCTTTACGGGTCATTTAAAAGGATTGAGGAGCTTGCCCATAGTTTGACATACTTTGATGCAAAACCAGCATGAACAGAATATTGGATGACAATGCCAGATATGGGGCATCTAATTGCATCATCCTATAATATTGTCCTTTACCATTTCTCAGCGCAATAGTGCCTTACATTTCTACCACTAAGATCATACCCATTGCCACCACTTGATCGCAGAGAGATATCCATTGGTTTCGTGAACGGAAACCACTTTGTTGAGGTATACCCATAATTCAATTACTATGTTGTCATTGACCAACAATAATGTGTAACTTTGTTTTGTTGTTGTTTTGTTGTTTACGGAGCGGGACCACCCTATTCCTCCAATAGCGAGTAATTGGCGAAGGTATTGCTACAGTAGTGTTGCGGGATGGGAGACTCCATATGATAAACGAATTACTCATTTCAAGGAAATCGTGAATGAAAATGTTGCTACAAAAGAAACATTTGAGACCATTGACATTAATTGAGAAGTTTGTCCATGTTAAATTGATGTTAGTTTCAACTTCATTGATTGGCCTTTTTTTGTCACAGTACTTGAGTGATAGTGTTTCTTTAAGTTATTTGGAAGGAAATAATATATTTTATTACTTATTTGATTTATTGCATTGTTGTGGCAGCCAATTCTTGTCTATGTTATATCCAGTAAGTGTTCGGCTCTTTATTTTCAAACACTTACAGGATATATTTTGTGGGGTTATTTTTTCCATTGTAACTTCTGCTTGATTAGCAAAAAAATAATATATAAAGGAACAATATATATATATTAAGGTATTAATATAAAAGATAAGAATTAAAATATCCAAAGAAAGTATTTGAAAGTATTACAATACAATGTTGAAATGCCAACAAGTAATGTTAGTTATGCTCCTAGAGTGTTTGGTTTCAAGATCCAAAAAACATGATGATGTTGGAGTTCGAAGTTGCCTTTGGGGCTGAATTTCCTAGCTGCTGATTGGGATCGAAGTTCCTTTCAATAAGAATTCTCCATTCTCTCTCCTCCATCATCAACCATCTTAGTTTAAACATGGAAAACAAGACATATACCGTTTGAAGTATCTATGGAGTTTTCACAATGATAAATCAACTATGTCATGTCAAAAAAAAGAAGAAAAAAAAGTGAGAGCAAAATGAAAGAAAAATGAATTGAGATTTATTAGTTCAATGGGAGACTTCTGTTTGTGCTCTTAATAGGGCCCCCATTTTTAAAATAAGCCTATTTTGTTTTGACAGAGGTCCACCTTGTTGATTCTATATTTGGAACTAGAGTTGCTTTCCCATAAACCTTCGGATGCACTTCAGGGCTAAAATATATCTACTTCAAAGGATAGGGGCAACAATAATTAAACCAGTAATAAAAAACAAATTACAAAAGCGATGGTACTTACTCTAATACTGTATTAATTGCAAGATATATTGTATTAATTGCAAGATAGATTGTAAGTACCATCGCTTGTATTAAATTACAAAAGATAGATTGTATTAATTGCTAATGAGAAAAGTTGGTTGTAAACATGGTTAATTTCAGCTCTATCTTTTTTATCTCTATGATGTTCTCTCTCGCCTACAAACCCACCAACACCCAAAATAAATTGAGGCACATGGCCATTCATAATACCAATCCACAATGTTAACCTGAATGTCAACTTACCTGAAATGAAACCTTTGTCTTCTTTAATTTTTATTGAGCGAGCAGAGTATAGAGTTGACCCACTTGCCATAGCAGTAAAGACAGATTGAGGACTAAAATTAGTTCTAGATGAATCAGGAACAAGTTAAAGGTCTTTAACTATATAATAATTAACAATTGATATATCATATATATAATTTAAAAGGAAAAAAAAAAAAAAAAAAACATGAAAACAGTAAGTAAAATAAATCAACTACATCAAATTCTTTGCAATGCAATGATATATTCTTTTCAATTGAATCGGTGGCATTACACTATTTTCAGTTCTTAATACTTGAATAAAAAAGACTTGAGCCACTTTAAGAACACAAAAGTAATACTCAAATGTTTTTAAGAGACTTCATGTACCTAGTCACGGCCAACAAACATCTAATTGCAGATAACTGTATATCAAACAATAATTACCGAATCAAGTAACCGTCACTCTAACTCCTATATACCAATGTATTTGGCAATTGAGATTTGAGATACTTACTCCCCATTAATACTTCTTTTCAGAACTTGAAATACATGATGCATTTTCCTGCAGGTATTCTATGATGTCAAAACAACTTTCAAGAATGAAAGCAGAGAAAAGAAGAAGAAGAAAAATATATAGGTAATAGAAAAGAATAAGGTTCAAAACAATGTGATCAGAAAGTAAGGCTGTGTACAATCCAATTTTATTCCCAAGTTTTTCTCACTTCAAGTTACAAATTTTCCTAATTTGAGTTGTCCTTGGCAGTATAGCATGACAAACATAGCTATTCTCTGTAATCTAGCCAAGGCAAAAAATGGAAGAGTTTCAAACTTCTAACAGTGAAATAACAAATTCAGAAAAGTAGAAATATCAAATAAAACTCATACATAGCAATATAAAAGAAAACTCATTACACCATCAGTCTAGTTTAAATTATTTTTGAAAATTAAATTTTTTGTTTTTTGTTTTTTTTTTAGTGAATTTTTTTTTAATATTTTAAAAAAAAAAATTTTAATGCACATACACTTAAATTGTGAAAAAATATAGACACAAATTCAATAAAAGAGGTAAGCCAAGCAAGGTAGTAGAGTGTTTTCCCATTCAAGCATTTTGTCAAACACATAGTAATCAACAAATTAGAATAGCAAACCAGCAATAGAATTGTCAAACACATAGGTGCCGTTTGGTAACACTACGTTTTTAATTTTCTGTTTATATTTACAAAAATTTTAAAAACTCAAATAAAAACTTGTTTGGTAAATTTTTGATTTATAAATCAGTGGTCTCAGTTTATAAATTTGGCCAAAAAATGTAAACTCAAAAAATATGTTTCCGTTTTGAGTTTTGAGTTTTTTTTTTTTTTACCACCCAACACTAGTCACCACCCGTCGCCATTTTCCACCACCGTCTTCTGCCACCACCACCCACCCCCCACCACCACCTGCGAACACCACTCACCACCCACCTGCAACCACCGCCCACTACTACCCACCTGCCACCCATCAGCCACTACCCACCTGTCATCCACTCGCCACCACCACCCATCCCTCGCCGCCGCCACCACCACCACCACCACCACCACCCCCACCCACCTGGCATCCACCTGCCACCACCCACCACCCGCCACTACCATCCACCGCCCGCCACCTACCCGCCACCACCACTCACCACCCACCTGCCACCACTATCCATCACCCGCCCGCAGCCACCTGTCACCCACCCGCCACCACCTACCACCACCACCATTACCCACCACCACCACCACCCACCCGCCACCGTCACCCACCTACCCACCACCCACCCGCCACCTACCGCCACCACCCATTCGCTACCATCCGCCACCCGCTACCATCACCCACCTACCTACGATCACTACCCGCCACCTGCCCGCCACCACCACCCACCACCACCCGTCATCCGCCACCCACCAGCCATCACCACCCGCCACCACTACCACCACCACCACCCACTCGCTACCACCACCCGCCACCACCACCACCACCACCACCACCCACTCGCTACCACCTGCCACCGTCATCCACCCACCCACCCACCACCACCACCACCACCCACTCGTTACCACCCGCCACCGTCACCCACCCACCCACTACCCACCACCCACCATCACTACTTTCCACCACCGTCTTCCGCCGCCACTTGCCACCACTTGCCATTTCTCACTCTTTTTTATATTTTTAAAATTTTTTAAACATTTTGTCAATTACCAAACACGTTTGTAGTTTATATTTTTCTAAAAATAAACAAAAATCAGTTTATAAAATTTTTGTAAATATAAACTGAAAACGTAAATATTACCAAACAGACCCATAGTAATCAACAAATTGTTATAGCAAAATAGCAAGAGAAGAAAGAGATACAAAAAAACAGAGGCAAATAGATGAAACTTGTCAATAGTGACTATGATTATGGAGTCCTTCGTCGGTGCCTCCTGTGTATCAGTTTGAAATGTTTTTCAAATACTTTTTTCTTTTTTAATTTGATTATTATTTATTATTTGGGTTTATTAAGAGTAACTTAGGAAAAATTATATGGTATACCCAGAGTAATATAAAATTTTAAATAATTAAAAAGAGTGTGGTTAGAAATAGAGAATATTTAATGATTTTTTTTTGTCGTAAATAGAATCTCCCCAAATTAGCCCATCAATTGGAACTGAGTTTGGAAACTTTGGACCAACCTAGAGCTTATTGGGCTAATGTAGCCCATCATCTGGGATGTCCACTCTGTAGGAAAGTGATATAAATATGGATAATTACCAGCGGGACCATATCCTATTGATTTGACTTATATACTCGTAAGTGTTGAAGTTATAGTTGGTTTATAGGTATAGGGAGATATTTGTAAAGAGAAAAGGAAAATATATGTGAATTATAAATAAAATATAATTATATTTTATTTATTTTTATATATGTTTTTTTTTTTTTTTAATTTTTTTTCAAATTTATGAACCAAACAAAGTTTATATGATTTTGTTTTTTTTTATTTATTTATATCTATTTGCCCCTTGTTTTAATAATGAATTTTTTTGATACTTTTTAAATATGTTTTGTATTTGAGGAATGATTATTTGGTACTAGTAATGATATTGATAAATTTATCAAAGTGATAAATGGTTTGGACATTTTGACTTTTGTTTGTGAGTTTTGATTAATTTTTAGTTTATTTATGTTAATTTGTATTGAAATATGATGTTCAAAGTGTAAGTAGTTAAATTGTATTTTTTTTAAAAAAATATTTTTATAGTGTTAATTTTATTGTAGGACATTTTGATAAATAAGTTCGTAACTACCCCTAACAACAGTGCTATAATAATTATATTTTATTTATCATGTGATGTTGTAGTATTGAATTAAAAATAGAGAAAATTTCAAATCAATATGAAACTTAAAAAATAATTATAAATTTATCATTATTAATAACTAAAATTATAAACTTTTCTATACAAATCTAATAAAATTTTCAAATTCCCACTTGTGGGTAATTTCCCATTAAAAATATACATAGGTTTGGTTTGGAAAATATTTTTTTTACAGTTTTTTCTTTGATTTTTTACTTTTTTAAAAAAATATTTGCTAATAAAAAAGTTAGAGGAAATATCAAAAAAATGAGAAGTTGAAAAAATAATTATAAAATCATGAAAGTACAAGTTATTTATGCACTAGATTGTGTAAATGAGTGTTATACTTTTATGAATTTGTAATTATTTTTTATACTTCTCATTTTTTTCCTAAAAGCTTATTATGTTTGGAAAATACTCTTTAATTATTTTTTTAATGTTTATTTAATTCTGCAAATGTAGTTTCGTTTTTTAATTGTTTAAAGTTTTAGATAAAATGACTATTATTTTTTCACTTCTTTTGTGGTAATATGCAACCAAATGAGGGTAAAATGGTTTTTCAATACATTATTTCGAAAGAAATTATTTTATTTATTTATTTTGCTTTTTTAGTTATCTTTTACATAATTTATTGTTTAAAAGAAGTTATTACTTTTTTCTCCTTTTTTTTTGGGAGGGGTGGGGGAGGGGGGGAGAGAAAGTGTGGTTGTCAAATAATAAGTCATAATGGTAGAACTTATTATACTAACAAAGTGATGACAGTTGAGATAACAAGTAATTTTTTACACATAAATGTAGTCATTATTGTCTTGTATTTCTTTCATCCCTCATCAAACCAAAAATTAAAATTATTGAGTAATGATGTTTAGCTTGGCCGTATGCCATCCAATGGCACGCAATTATGTTTACTATTTTCTTTTCTTTTCTTTTTTTGGTTAAAAAAATGTTCAAATTCTCTTATTATTATGTAACCACATGACCAGATGATATATTAGAAGACCAATAACTTCATAAAGATGAATGGATAGACAACTTGTTTTAGGTAAAAAAAATATCAAGTGTTAGCACTTAATTTTAAGCCCACAAATTGGGTGAATATGTAGTTAAAGAGGTATGCACTTACTCTGAATCTGATATTGTTTATGGAAATTCAAGTGCGTTTGCAAACTCTAAAATGTTTTGAGGGAATTCAATGAAGGATAATTTTGGATGACAAATTAGATATACACTAATAAGGAGCGACCAATTTATATAAACTAGATTTTCTTAAAGAATTTTTATTTACAATTATGTATCTTTTTTTTATTTTTTCATTTCAATATTATGATTTTGAATGATTTTCTGTATAAAATTTCATTTGTGAAACATTTTAGACCTACTTTTATTTGAATAAAATCGTTGTCAGTGTACTCAAACTTGTCTGATTTCTGCCTTTCAAAAAGCTATAAGCTATAAGCTAAACCAAACACATCAAAATAGCTTAAATTAAGCTGAAAGCTGAAATAAACAGTTTTTAAACTGCATCAAACAGGCACATAGTCACCATCCAACTAATTAGCCATTTGGTAAAGGCCTGGCCTCATCCTTGATTGAAAATTGACCATTAATAATAGCACAGCAGCTTTCAAATAGAAAATGATAATGTGTGTCATGCACCTCTTTTACAATATTTTTAAAAATAAAAATAAATACCAGATTTCCATACAAAATTAAATTGATATGAATTAAGTTAACCAAATGTGTAATTATTAATTTAATTTTTTGGTCAATCATTCAAAAAAAATATTTACAATTTTTACAAATATCAATACAATTAGTATATCAAACTTTACAAATAACTACTCAAAAAAAAAATCTAACAATACAAAATTCTAAGACCAACCCCAACAATCAAGAGTTACAAAATTTCTCGAAAATAGTAGTCTCTCGACCAAAAAAGTATATTACTCTCATCCAAATTTATAATCCTCTTTATTTCAAACCAATTTGAAAATGTGTGTTCTTTTTTCTTTTTTCTTTTTTTCAATTTCACACTTAAAAATATATGACAACCTAATCAGTCAGATTTCTTTTTCAAATTTTACGTATAAATTCTTGATTATAAACTTAATTAATGTAATTATATCATTTTATATTTTATTCTACCACTGATAATTTACGTTGTGTTTGATTAATAGATTTGGAAAAAGATTTAAAAATGAAAAAAAAAAATGTATAAAATTATATAAAATATAAATATATTTTAGTCAAATTTCACTAATCTTTTATTTTTTTCTTTTTAAATTTCTTCTTAAATTTTCTAACTAAGCACAACAATAGACTTGCCTTCATACTCGACTATAACATTTTCCTATTAAAATCAAGCTCTTGACAAATACAATTGAATTGAACAATTACTTAACTCTCTTCTCCCAATAAGGGCACATCCAAAAAGTTGTTTAATTATTTCACAAAAGATAAAAGTGTAGCCATTTTCCACCCCTCATCCACTTCAAATCCTTGGATTTAGTGACTAATGTACATACCCATGATGTAATACAACAGTAATCCCTCTTTGTCTATTTATCCAAATCCAAAACGCCAAAAAAAACCCAAGACCCTAAAAATCTGTCTTTTATTTTTATTCTCTCCCTCCAAAAACATTAACTCCCTATCTCATTTTTAATTTAATTAAGGAGTCAAGTTATATGCATAGAAATCAAACACAAGATGTGAAGAATAAGTCCTACAAATATGAGAACTACACGTAGGATCTATCCTTCTAAAAGAGTTGTGTCCCATTCGAGTTTGATTCTGTGTTCCTAGTATTACTACAATCGTCGCCGGAAAATTTACCATTTCTCGCCGGAAAACGCATCATTCTCGCCGGAGATATATCAATCTCAATCAGATTGTCTTCTTCGAAATGAAACAATTCAGTTGTTCTCTTCCCATCATCCAGTTCAATCTCAATCAACCCATCTCTGTCCTCTTCGTCCCACCTGAAGCACAGTCTCTCCGGCGACTCCCACTCTCCGATCACCGGAAAATCGCAGTCCGACGAGCTATCCGAGTCGGACTCCGGGTAGTACCGCAACAGCGATGGGTATCTCTCTTCTTTATCCTCTAAGACGTCGTCGTTTTGTTCGTCTTCTTCGCCTTCGTATACTTCGTATATCACCTCTAATGGTGCTCTCATGTCCCATTCGACGAACGATTCGGCGTAAAACGGGTTCGGATCCAAACCCATTTCGGTTTTGGACTCGGAATTTGATTCGATCGAGACCCATTTGCGATCTTCGACTGTCGAATCATGATGATGATGGGTTTGTTCTAGTTCGGTGGAATTGAATTCCTTTTCGACCCTTTGAATCGCTCCTAATCTGAGAAGTGTGAGTAGTAGAATTCCAGTTGAGATCAGCACTGGTGAGAAAACGATTCCCAGGAAAATTTTAGGGAAGTAAAGGAGAAGTATAGTGTATAGAGTGATAATGGTTGAGAAAAGAGGGTCAGAGGAGAGAGAGGAGAGATAGGAAAGTGTTTTCTCGAGAAAGTCCATGGCATCGGCCAAGAACTTGACGGAAATGGAACTGAATTCCCATGGTTTGTCCTCCATTAGGAAGACGAAGCTTCCTAAGATGAAGTGAGGAAATTCAATGGAGGGAGAGATGTAAGAGAGTGACGAGATCCATTAGAGTGAAACAAACGGTGATTGAATGGGATTAGATGAGCATATTATATAGGAAAATATTTAACACCTAAAAAAAAAAACAACAATAAAATAAATAAATAAATAATTACAATTGTATTCGTAAATTATATTATATGTGTGAATTTTTTATTAGTTATACATCTACTAATATAAGTTTCACTCTTTTATCACATCATTGTGGATGAGTTTGTAAATTAAAACTATTATATATAAAAAAAATATTTTGAGACGTTTAAAAAATACTTTCAATATTACCTCTAATGTTGTGTCAAGATATATGTTAATTTTTAATTTATTACATATTTAATGATAATGAATCAAACTCTTATATCACATCATTATAAGTGAATTTATAATATTTGAAATCCTTAAAAAATATTCACAATTCTACTTGATGTAACAAAATTTTATATGAGAGGGAGAGAGCGCAATGGAGGTCGTGGATTCTAGTTTTTTTTGGGTTACTTTTTTGTAGGGGTGAGCAGCGGATATACCGATCCGCCAAAACCGATCGAACCGAACCGATCCGCCGCATTTTGGACGGATGCGTGATGACGAGCGGACGGTTGCTGATTGATTTTCTCCAATCCGCCAATTTGGCGGACGGATGGCGGATTTGAGATTTCTTTGGCCGCAACCAAACCGCTAAACCGCCAAATCGCGAGCACCCCTAGTAATTTATAAGACTTTGTATTTTCAATTTGTTTAAATATTATGTTTGTGTTTTCAATTGAAAAAGAGTTTAAATATTCTGTTGAAAAAAAGTTTTCAACTTGAATATATTTTTTGAATTGAAAAAAATAAACATATTATTTATCTATATTTTTTGGTTTTTAAATCTAGCTCTAAAAATAATAAATAGAAAATATGATATATACTGGTTGGTTTTTGTTTTCAAAAACATATGTAGATGTAACAATATAGAGACATACAATCTCTACTACTGCTCTGTTCATAGTTTTGGTGGTTTGAATTATTATTATATTTTAATAATCACAGATTGTAATACTTTATGTGGATTTAATAATCACAGATTGTAATACTTTATGTGGATGAATCATGCTGTGATTGTAATATGTGGATGAATCATGCTGTGATTGTAATATGTGGATGAGGCATGCAGTGATTGTGATATTCTAAAGTTTCAAACTTTCTTTCTTTAGATAAGGCATACAGTGATTGTAATATTTTTTTAAGTCATTGACTGTAATACTTTTTTTTTTTTTTTTTTTTTTTTTTTTTTTTTTTTGAGGAAGTGCACAAGTTGAATTATGTTGAAAATTTATAAAATTTTAAACCGCCAAACCGATTCGCATCTATCCGCCAAACCGTCAATCCGCTCAATCCACATCCGCCGGATTGGCGGACGGATGTGGATTGATTTTCTTTAATCCGTCAATCTGACGGACGGATAGCGGATTGGAAGTTCTGTGGCCGCAACCGACCCGCGCCCACCCTTACTTTTTTGGGAGTGCGGTAGAGCAAGGCAGGAGGGGTGAGTGTTTCACAAGAAAAATGTTGAACTCAAAATTCTTACCAATGTCTATAAGAATAAGATGAGTGAAATATATATATATATATATATATATATATATATATGTATATAGGGTGATTTAGAAAGTTAGTTAAAAATTTATTTTTTTATTTTTTTATGTGTCAAAAATATGAGAGATTGTGTGACCCAAAACGAGTTAAAAATTAAAAGTTAGTTTTAATTGAGTTACCAAATTGCCCCATATGATTTTTTTTTTTTTGATGTTGACATCTTAATATGAGAAAATTGAAAGAGAGTAATACTAGACATCCCAAAAGTTCTATCAAAATTTTTACCAAATGTCTCACATTGGTGTGGGACTCACATCATGTGAGTCTCATGTGAATCTCACACCCATGTGAGACATTTTGTAGAAATTTTCATAGAACTTTTAAAATTTTTAGTATTTTTGAATTAAAAGAGTCTGTGAAGTTCACTACAAATATCATTTTAATGATTTTAATAGTTTATTTTGTAAGGCTCTTAATGTATATAGTCTTGAAAAATTTTAAGTTGATCTAATAATCATAACCGTATCATTTTATCTTGTTTGTCTCTTGAAAAATGAATGATTTATTTTTATAAATATATTTGTCGTCTATTTTTTAGAAGAAAAATGTGATAAAATAAAAATGTTACGATTATTGGATTAAATTAATCTTTTTTTTTATAGATGATATACATAGAAAGACCTACAAAATAAATAGTTCAAATAATTGAAACGAAACTCATAAGCCTTGCGAGTCCCTTAAATTATCTCAATATAAGATGTGAATATGAGAAAAAATCAATCTTTAAGTAAATGATACGCACTTAAATATATATATATATATATATATATATATTCTTATTTTGTCACTTGCCCCTAGGGTTGGACATCGGCTTATTGACCTGCCTAATTCGTCTAGTTCAGTCCTATTTTTTTGAGGCTTGAAAAGTTTGTTTTAGTCTATAGGATTGAGCTGTTCTAGTCTATGGGGCCGAGCTAAACTAACATTTTTACCCCGATATATTAATAGGCTAGACTTAAAATTTATACATTCAACCTAATCCAGCTCGACCCTATCAGCTATTAAATTAATTAATTCATTATAATATATTAAAATATATATTTTTTTTATTGGGATCTAGAATTTATATTTGTTAATTTTATTAAAACTTACATTTGTAGTGATGTATGATTGAATTTTTTTTAAAAAAAATCCTTTAATTTATATACAAAATAATTTATAATGATGTCAATATATTTATTTAAAAAATATAATGTGTGATTGAATATAATTATGGAATGTTTTAATTTTTTTTAACATATAGTCCGATGGGTAAACTTAGAATTTAGAAAAAAATTTATATCAAGCATGAGCAAATGTAAAGACCCGATATTAAGATCGGACCAGACTTGAACATACATAAAATCTCTTATTATGTAATATCTACCTAACCTGAACTTGGCCTGACGTGACGTATGCCCACCTTTACTTACCCCCAATTATTGTTATATTGCGGCATTTTTTTGTTTATTCAAAAATTTAGGTTAAGTTTGGCAATTCCAAAATAATTTATCTTTTTATCTTCTTTTTATCACATTATTTCTCTACTTTTCTGCATATTTTTTTCGTAAAAAGATAAAAGTACACTTATTTAGGTCATCCCAAACAACCCCTTAGTATAAGGGTACGTAATTTATCATTATTGTATTTTCATTAGATAAAAATATTCAACTTGTTCGATTTTTGGTTTTCAGAAAATTTTATTATTTTTATTTTCAATAAATTTTTTTAATATTTTAAGCATTTTTTTTTATTTCTAAACATACCTAACATAAATATATTTAAAAAGTGTAATATTTGTGAAAATTTTTTTTTAAAAATTCACTAGAAACCAAAAATGTAAAAAAATAAATAAAACAAAAATTTAGTACATTTTTTATAGTTTTGTATATTTATTAATTTTTCACAAATATTTTTCTATTTAAATATATCTAAATAAGTTGTATTTAAAAATGTAAAAACGATTACTTAAATTTTTTAAAATATTCATTAAAAATAAAAAAATGGAAAATAACAAATTTAATTTCTAAAAAATTAAAAGCAAACACAATGATTAGTTTTGTTGCGTGTGTTTAATATTTTACGCCGTCTGTGAATATTAGTTATGACAACACCAAATATCATAGAAGTTATTGAAAAGGAAAATTAGTGAAACACTTCTCTTTAATTTTTAATAATAGGATAGATTTAATATATATTTTTTTATTAGTTAAGGTTCCTAAATATTTTAGCTCGTTCATATTTTCTCTATGACAAGCTAAAATTTCTATGTGAAAATGTTTAGGGATCCCAACTATTATGAAAATATTAAACATTTTTTGTTTTATATAATTTTAATATCAGAGAGCTTAAACTAAAAACCTATATCTAAAAAGTAATATATCTATATATATATATATTTAAAATATTAAAAAATTACTATATTAAAAAAAAAAACATAGAAAAGAAAAAACTCAATTTTCATAAAATCAATCAAAACTAAACAAGGTTTGGAATGATTTTTTTAAGTTTAAATTACACTTACCTTCCATGAAATTTCTGATAAATATAGAGATCTTCTCTCTAGTTTCAATAATTACAGAAATTTCTCTTACTTTTACTAACAATATCAATTTTTTGCCAATCCGTTAATTTAGCACAAGCGCCGTTACTTTTTTATCTAAAATGATCATATTGCCCTTTTGAACTAATAAGCTATTTAAAAGAAAATTTTCACTTACTTCTCCTAAAATTTTGTATATATATTATTAAAGATCTATGTATGTTTTAACTTAACACGATAATAGTTTAATGTAAGATCTTAATAATTAATACAATACTTATAAGACTTACTTCACACTATATAAACAACGAAATATTTATCAATTTTAATTAATGCATTTATTATTTAAATTTTATTTTATTTTCTTTTTTTAAGTTGAAACAAATGGATTATTTTTTTTCAAGCAAATTGTCCTATTATTTATTCATATGTAAGAAAATTATTTATCTCTAAATTGTTAAGATATTATTAACAAATTTTAATTTTTATCTTTGAGTCATTAAATTTCTAATCGATACATATTTAAAAAAACGCAAGTTATTCTTAAATAATTAAAAAATTAAAAAATAAATATTGAAATAAAAAAAATCTAATCGCTTCACAATAAATTAAAATTAATTAATAGGGAATGAAACATCAAGAAATCATTTGAGAATAATAAACAATTCAAACAATTTCTCATTTCTTACACCTAAAAATAAAATTAATCTTTAGTTGAATGGAGAAATTATTTTAGAATATTAAAATACTCAATTAATTTGTTGTATGATACTTAAAATATATTTCTCCATCTTTATTTTTCTCATTTAAACTATTTTTATTAAATTAAATCTTAAAATTAATTTCTCACCTTCATGATTAAATTTTTACTATATTTTTTAATTTCTCACCTTTATTTTGTTCTATTATTATTTAAATTATCTAATTTTATTTCTTTCGTATATCTAATACTCATATAATTTTATTGACAAGACTGAGAAATCAGACTCTAATACTAATTTAAATACACAATGAAATAAAACACTTACTAAACTAAAAAATATATATAAATGTAATTTAATTTAATTTACCCTATTAAATATATATGAAATTATTATTTATTTTTTGTAATTTTTTTAAAATATAAATGTAATTTTTGACTCTATTTTCCACAACAAGTTTTTGAACTTTTATAAACAAAAAATAAAATAAAAAATCAAATATTAATGAAGGTGAGAAATAAATTTTAAAATTTAATTTAACAGAAATAGTTTAAATGAGATAAATAAAGATGGAGAAATAGATTATAAGTATCATACATAACACATTAATTGAGCATTTTATTATTCTCAAATAATTTCTCAATTCAAGTAAAGATTAATTTTTAGGTATAAGAAATGACAAATTGTTTGAATTGTTTATTATTTTCAAATGATTTCTTGATCTTTCATTCCCTATTAACTAATTTTAATTTATTGTGAGGCGATTAAATTTTTTTACATCTATTTTTATTTTTTTTATTTTTTTTAATCATATAAGAATATTAACCCGCGTCTTCTTAGATATGCATCAACTAAAAGTTTAATGACTAAAAGATAAAAATTAAAATTTAAGAATAATATATGATTGAGAAAAGATAAAATAATAATTTCTTTACATACGAATAAATAAGTAATGCAAATTGTAGGGAAAAAAATAAATCTATTTATTTTAACTTTAAAAAAATTCAAATAATAAATATATTGCTTAAAATAATAAATTTTAGATTATTTATGTGATGTGACATAAGTCTTATATTAAATTATTAACATTAATTTTATAGAGATTATTTATTTTTAAGTATTCTATCAATAAAAATTAAAGTTTTTTTTCCCCATAACATGATTTAATAATATCTTAACAATTTAAAGATTTTATTTGATATTGCATGAAATTTAAGAATTTTATTAAATAATGGTAAAATTTGCATGGATTTTTGATAATATATATGCAAAACCTCAGGAGAAGTGAGTGAAATTTCTCATTTGAATAAATAAAGTAATTAATGAGCAATTTCGTCATTTTTAGCATGCCATCAACAGACTCTATTAAATAGCCTAACAATGAGAGAATTTTGATAATAATTTCAAAAGTAAAGAGGTTAGTGTAATTATCAAAATTATAGGGGAGGCCCCTGTAATTGTCAAAAATCTCAAGAGAGGTTAGCGTAATTCATTTATTTTTTAATTGAATAAATATTTATGAGAGTAAATATAATTAATTGATATGTATGATGTGATATTTTAAATTATTGTTTTTTTAAAAAACTTTTTAACCCCAAAAAAGTTGTTACCAAAGGAACTCTCAAATTCAAATTCTTACTTTAAAAACTATCTAAAAAAAAAATTCTTTAAAAGCTACATCTATCAAACGAAACATATAAGTGAAGAGTTAGACCAGCTTCGAGACGAAGAAAAATAATTGAGAGCCACCATTCGAACCCTAACCAATCAGCTTAAAAAATTAGCTTAAGAAAAAGCACCCACTCCATTTTTTGACCAAGAAACCAGACAACTCACCAGTGAGGAATTTGAACAATTGAGTGCTAGAATGTATTCTTCAGGCATTCTATCATTCGATCTTTTTGTGAGAAAAGCCAAGAAATAGAAGACCTTAAACCATATATATACACTTTAGCTGAAGATAGCAGAAATGATGAGTTAGTCACTATACAGCAGTTTCTTCAGGATCTCTCTATAGCAAGAGTTCACTGTCCTAGTGTAGCTTATCAATGGACTTATCTCTACGAACATGAAGAGCAACCCTGCTTAGACGAGGAAAGATGTATGGACAGGCCAGAATGTTTTGGTAGATGTCAGTGTAATTTAGACTTCAGCATTTGCCTTTGCCAGATAAATCTAGCAACGTTCGAGCCATTAAAGATAGAGATTAAGGGCAAACTGCGTTATCTAACAGCCTCACAATTGTTAGATTATGGCTTTGTCTCTAGAATAATTTTTTCAGATCCAGATCAAACAGACAGTTTTGGGAATAAACTTGCTCATTTAGTACTTTGTGTAATGGAAGAGTATCATCCATATGTAGAAGCATTAATTGATAGCAGGCTACCAGAGTGGAAAAAAATAAGGTGCATTCCAGCTAAACATAAAATGTACCTTAGAGGAACCTCAACATTTCCAGGATACCCAAGACTTCTCAATCAGAAACCCTAGCCATGCAGAAAATTTTTACTCAGAGATCAGCTCAATAAATGGAGGAAATTTGCTAATAATCCTTTATTAGCGTATAATGGAAACTATGGACATCTAGTTTGCGAAGATAGAAATCAGAAGATATACTGTAACCTAGCTATCCCAAGATATCCCTTTAGCAAAGAAACATTCGTCGATGAAAGTCAGTATCCCAATGTAACAGCGCCCGCGGGGGACCTCGGCTACAGCTCGGACTCTCCTCCGTTTTGTTTGGATGGTGCGGTTCTCAATCTGAACCAAAGAGCCCACCTCTGGCAAATCGTTTTGAAGAAAAAACAGATTTTTTGAAAAGTAGTGCCAAACATGGACTGCTTTGCCAGATTACAGAGTCGCCACCTAAATATTTTAAAATGGGAAATTTAGGAAACCCTGACTCGGTGCCGAAGGCCACATGTCCGTCATCACCAAAGTGATCTTGGCTCGGGAGCTTGGGTACGATCGGGGAAGGTCAGCTATGAGCACCCCCTTTCGCCCGGTCCGAAGACCGGCCTCTACTAACCGTGATATCCGTTTTTGAAAACTTTATGCGTTCTTATTCCGGTTATTAACCTAGAATTACTATGTGATGCGCACAACACAAAAGTATAGACTAGATTGCCTAACTTGGAAATAAACATTGCATATCCGTTTTGTCTCGAAAAACGTGTTGGTTTTTGCTACTCGCAAGTAGGCTAAAATACGGATTTCAACGAGTTGTTCCAACTCAGGCAATCCAACCTTCACCCACAGGCATTCAAACAGTTTATCTCACATAAGCACTTAGCCGCATGGTAAGCATACTATCATGGCAACATTCACACGCATGCGATATGCTAAAGCGTAAAATACTTACATCGTACTCCGAGCCAAAACAGAAGCTTATCAGAAATCCATGCATGGACCTAAGCATACTGAAATGTCTAATGCAACACATGCAAAGTTGTAATCTAGACAGGCTCGGCTATCCTAGACATGGCATGTGAAATGCTACAACTATCACGTATTCAATTTGGAATTGAAAATACGATGCAGTTTGTATGATGTACCGAGCCCGGTGCATGTAAACAAATGCATGGATGCACGCATGCATTGCATAAGGTATGCTAATTTAGATGTGCCTTAATCTACCATCATAAGCGGGTAAATAAAAAGGAAGAAAGAAATGGGGATTGGAAGACATGCACCCACTCACACACACTTATTACAATTATGCCCTCTCTCGGAGGGACCGAATAATATACAATTTAACTAACTACGCAAGCTAATTAAAATATTACAAATCAACTAAATTAATTAAGCAAATTAAAGCAGTAAATCGCCTCGGGATGAGGGTCGGATGCAGCGCGCGCTCGGGACTGGCTCGGAACCGCACTGCCATGCATGGATTGCCTCTGTTTTCCCTGTTTCCTTCCTCTGAAAATTGCCAAAGTCCCAGGAGTGCCTCTCAGGGCACTGGGGATCACCACCGGCTGAGGAGATTAGCCACCGGCTGAAAGAGGAGGCCACCGGCACAAAATAAATCCATCGGCTGTTGATTGACTGCCGGTCGGCACTAAACAGTGTCGGCCGGCACTGAATGCCTGCAGAACCTGCAACTCATAGCAGCAGAGGACAAAACTATGCATGGCAATGTGATTCAAGCCATTTGTGCACCAAACACACCCTTTATCATGTTTGTGACTCAAAGAGGCATGTGCCTCGATTCTCGGACCACCAATCACGCATTTCTATGCATGATGGCCCTAAGAACCAAGAATGCAACTTTGATTTCAAATGTATGCAAACCAAACAAACCAAAGTCCCAATCCCCATCACCAACTAAAGGGACAAGGAATGCATGTTGATACAATGCAACCTAGTCATGTTATCTATCATGCAACATGGGTAATGCAATGCATTCATGCAAGCATACAAGCAAGTATGCAAGGTAAGCATGCAAACCAAATATAGGATGGACTAAAGCATGAATTAGGCCACCCTAAAAGGCCCAAAATCAGTGGCCAAAGTGCCCCAAAATGAAGACTAAAATACACACACACATGCATGCAATTATGATCCAACACTTAGACACAAACATGGCAACTCTCAAGCACACTTGAAATGAGTTAAACGTGGACAATTAGCATGCATATAAAACTCTGAAAATCATGCAAAACATGATGCCAAATCATGCAACAAAGCAAGCTAAACATACAACAAATGGCCCAAGTCTTCAAAGCAAGTCTATGAAGCATTAAACCACACCTATGCAAGGCAATTATGGCATGCATTGATCAACCCAAAACAGACTTTTAGCATGTCAAATTAGGCCCAAAGGACCACTTAGATGGCATCTAAGAGGCTTGAAATCAAAGGCATGCATTAAGGCCAAAACATGGAGCATTCAACACATGCTTTTAAAGCATTAAAGAGGCCGCTAAGACAAGCATACAAGCACACCAAAGGGACTGAAATAGCATGCTAGGTGGTTCCAAACTACCAAAATGAGGTAAGTAATACATACTACACATGCATACTCAAAGGCTAGCAAGCCTAAAATGCAAAGGGGCTATATAATGCATGCCAAGATCAACCCAAATGACTATGGACAGAGCTAAAACATGGCAAAACAAGCACAAAACATTCACAAATCGAAGCCTAAAACATGCTAGAAGCTAAGGCATACAACCTAGGCATGTTAGAGCAATACAAGGCATTACAAAGCAACTATGCAAAACATGCAAGGAGTGTTAAAACCAACTTATAACAAAGTTAAAACGTGGTATAATAAGCATGAAAAACAAACCAAACATGCTCAACACACAACCAAACATGGCGCTCCTTTGGAGGCCAAAACTTGCCCTTTTCAAGGACATTAAGGAGAGGGGGTGGTCCTCTCCTTTTGGAGACTTCAAGGCACCATCTCCACCACTGAAATCCCTCAAGATTTCAGTGGTGGAGAGGTCCAAGCACCAAAGTCTCGGATCTCTCACAAAATAGCACAAAAAGGGCCCTTTTCAAGGCCTAAGGGTGGTCAAACTTGCTCAAACCACAAAACACCCTTAACAAACAATAAAGAGGCTTAAATAACAGAACTTTTATGTGTTAATCACTAAACACAAAAACAGTTCTAAACTAGGTAAAAATAAGGTGCAAAAATGGGGTAAATAAAGTAAGTTTCTTACCCTTGAAGCTTTTCTTCAACAATGGTGACCTTGATGCCTCCTTAAGCCTCAAACCAGTCAAGAACACCAAGAACTAGCCCTTAGAACCTCAACTCCAAGAGGAAAGTGAAACACTAGGTGCTTATGTGCAATAGTATGAACTAAACACCTAGTGTACAAAACAAGAGAGAAGAAGAGAGATAGGATGTGTATCTATCCTAACCCTAAAAACCAGAGCTTGGTCTGTCTAAAATGGCTAAGATTTTGTAACCCTAAGCCAAGAAGAGGAGTGGTCCTCTTATAGGCAAGCAAAGCTTGCAAAGCTTGCAAGTTAAGCTAAATAAGAGGGTCATCCCTCCATACACGTGTATGGAGGGGAACCAAAACTATACAGCTGTCTGAAAATATCTCATAAAGCAACTGCACAGTGTCCGGCCGGCAAAGAGTGTCATTTTGACAAAACTTAGTGCCGGTCGGCACAAAAGAGTGCCGGTCGGCACAATAAAGTGCCGATGGCAACACCAGCCAGCCGGTGGCCTCTAGCCACAGCCGGTGGTGTGTGGGGATGCCTCACAAAGCATTTCCTGCCCTTCCAAGGCAAAACACAAGTGTTTGGTGCAAAACCAAACAGAAAACGATCGAGTTCGGAAGTCCTGAGGCAAGGCGCGCGAGCCGAGAACTCCGGGAACTCCAAACGAACGCAAACATGGATAATCACCGAGGGTCCAAGCGGTGACGTCCAAGTCTTGAGGACGATCAAAAATGGGGTGTCTACAGTTGCCCCTCTTTGACAGAACTCGAAAGTCATAACAATGACGGGAGTGAATGTCAAAGCCCAGAGACGACCCATTTTTGACAAGGCCGAAGACTTGGACAAACATACAAAGCGTAAATGGTTGAACTCGCAAGCTGCCTACGTATCCCTTAGGAATCAAACCAGCGTAGTTCAGGCACAGGCATACAAGCCGCAGATAAGGTATGCGCCCGTAGGCGGGGGCGAGATGCAACTGACGATGCAAAAGGCCGAGCATAACTTATGATCATGCAAAGGATGCTGTAACGAAGCATAATAATGCAACAGTTTTAAGCAAGCAAAAACCAAACTACATTACAATGCAGAAAGGATGTAAGAGAATTATGCAATTCTTACGAACATGTGCGTTAGATACACAAAAGCGAACAAAGCGTGATAGATACACTAAGTGGACAAACATGTGTGATGGATACACAAAATTGAAGAGAGTGTGATGGATACACTATATGAATAAAGTGTGGTTGATACACTAAGTGAAGCAAAGTGTGACAGATACACAAAGCAAAACGAGTGTGATGGATACACTAAGCAAATATGTGATAGATATATTAAGCAAATGTGTGTGGTGGATACACAAAGGAAGCATGTGATAGATACAAAAAGTGAACGTGTGTGGTAGATACACAAAGCGAAGCGAGTGTGATGGATGCACTCTATGAAGCAAAGCGTGATGGATACACAAGGTGAGTGCAGTGTGCTGGATTCACCGTATGAAGCAAAGTGTGATGGATACACAGGATGAGCATAGTGTGATAGATGCATAAAGAGAAAGTGTGTGATTGATACACAAAGCGAGCGTGTGATAGATACACAAAGTAAGCGTGTGTGATTGATACGTAAAGTGAGCACGTGATAGATACACTACATGAAGCATAATGTGATAGATACAGTAGCTGAGTGCGGTGAGCACAGTGTGATGGATACACAAAGGGTGAACACAAAGTGTGATAGATGCACTAAGTGAATGAGTGTGATGGATACACAAAAGGTGAACACGAAGTGTGATAGATGCACTTAGTGAACAAGTATGATGGATATACTGAAGGTGAACACAAAGTGTGATAGACGCACTTAGTGAACGGGAGTATGATTGATATACTAAAAGTGAACACAAAGTGTGATAGATGCACTTAGTGAACAAGTATGATGGATATACTGAAGGTGAACACGAAGTGTGATAGATGCACTTAGTGAACAAGTATGATGGATATACTAAATGTGAACACAAAGTGTGATAGATGCACTTAGTGAACAAGTATGATGGATATACTAAATGTGAACACGAAGTGTGATAGATGCACTTAGTGAACAGGAGTATGATTGATATACTAAAGGTGAACACGAAGTGTGATAGATGCACTTAGTGAACAAGTATGATGGATATACTGAATGTATGAAGTGTGATTGATACACTAAGGGAATAAAGTGGGTATGTGCGTGATAGATACACAAAAGGTAATGAAGTGTGATGGATACACTAAAGTAATTGAAGTGAACATGTGTGTGATAGATACAGAAAATGAGAATGTGTGTGATTGATACACTAAGTGAAGAGAGTGTGATTGATACACGGAATGTAATGAAGTGTGTGGTTAATACACTAAATGAAATGAAACGTGTGATTGATACACTGAGTGCAATGAAGTGTGTGATTGATACACTTGCAATAAAGTGTGTGATTGATACACTGAATGCAATAAAGTGCGTGATTGATACACTAAAGTGAGAATGGGTGTAATAGATACATAAAATGAGAATGTGTGTGATTGATACACAAAATGAGAGAAGTGTGATTGATACACTAAATAAACATGTGACAGATACATGAAGCAAATAGAGTGTGATTGATACACAAAGCAAACATGTGATATGAAGAGAAGAATGGTGTGATAGATACACAAAGTGAGTGAAGTGTGATTGATACACTGAGTGAGAGTGTAATAGATACACAAAAGTGAATATGTGCGTGATGGATACACAAAACGAGAATGTGTGTGATAGATACACAAAATAGGAATGTGCGTGATAGATACACAAAATGAAAGAAGTGTGATTGATACACTAAGGCAAATGGAGTGTGTTAGATACACTAAGTGGAGCAAATGACTATGTGTGATAGATACACGAAGTGAATGGAGTGTGATTGATACACTAAAGCAAATAAAGTGTGCTAGATACACTGAATGAATGAAGTGTGATTGATACACTAAGTGAATGAAGTGTGATTGATACACTATGGGAATGAGGTGTGATTGATACACTATTCTGGCTTGAAGCAGACTTGATCTTGAGCTTGAGGTAGAGGTACACTCATACTTCGGAGCACTGGCAAGGCCTGAAGAGGTACACACGGGATGTAGTCTCGGAACTCACTGAAGTTGAAACAAACTCAGATACCCGACGTTTTCCTCTTTTGCTTTTATTTTGCAGTCCGGAACCACATAGCTTCAGATAGGTCCTGGTTTTACTGTTCACACTTATCGGGGGTGGGCCCTGCAGTTTTTGACAGAACAAATTCCTTTTTTGCACAAACGTGGAGAATGGCACAGCACTCTGAGCACACAACAAATCATTTTTGAAATTGAGAAAATGAGTTATCGACCGGGTATTAAGCCTACAACTGAACACAGCGAAAAAGACTCAACAAAAGAAAACAAAGGTAAACAACCTAAACACATCTATTGACACTCGAAACGACTCAAAACAAGAATCGAGATAAAACGAAGCAAAGGACACGACACACAGACGTGCACAGGGAGCCTGTTTCACCGGGTATTATTTCCCACCCTTTCTCATTTGTGATTCTCGCATCACTCGGCCCTCAAGCTCTGTTTTTCTGAAAAAGCCGTTTTCCTCACTTTTTCTCTCAGCGCACATCTCTCTATTCTTCAATCTCTCATTTTTCATCCCTCCCCAGAGTGGTTGGTGGATAGACAAGAAGTTGCGGGCTCTTGCCCCTAGCATTCTGCTAGATTCTCTTCTTCCGCTTACAACAGTGAACTTTCCCACAGAGAGGTTGTGCCACAACTGGATGTGTAGCAAATCTGCAGCTAACATCGGTTGATGATGCCCTGCTGGGGAGTTTGGACGTGGTTAGATCTGTCCAGATGAGGAAGTGGAACATCTCGCCCCATTCCAATTTATGCTTCGCACATGGCTTGATACCTCGCTGCTTGGAGGACGAGAGAGCTTTCAGCCCTTTGTTGTTGACTTCAGTTGTGCCCTCTTCTGGCAGGTGGAGTGCCCTTCTTGGCAAGTATGTTGATGATGGGGAAAAGACAGAACACCTGACTCAACTGTACTCAACTGTGCCCCTAGTTCATCATTTTGACCATTTTTTGGTTTTAAAACAATTTTGACCAACATGAAAGTTAGATTAACATGCTTATTCAATTTGTGATTTGGAATCATGCAAGTCAGGTTGTAAACACTGAAAATTTTCCTTTTTTGGGTCCAAGAAAATGGTCCAGTTTTGGAAAATGAAATAATTTTTGAGAGAATTAGTCAACCTCAGCAAAAATTCTCAAAAACTGCTTTGCAAAGGGCCAATGCTCAACAAGCACGGAACCAACTCTTGAGATGCACAACCTCGGACCCATAGCAATGGAAAATTGCCCCTTGTTCGAAAAGAGCTGCATGGCAACGGAAAGTTGCCCCTTGTTTGAAATGACACTGCGGCGTTTTGAATGGCAACGGAAAGTTGCCCCTTGTTTGGATGATGTCGCAGCGCATTGTAGTCAGTCCTCTGAGCGGCGAACACGACCAAACATTCGGATACAGAGAAGGCAAAGATGATTAAAACCATCACATGGACATAGTCGAATTTGAATAGTTTTACGGCTGGACTTCAGAGTGAAGTTGCCTACGTATCCCAAACATGGGAATCAAGCCTTACGTAGTTCGGGGTTAAGGTACACTCGGGTATTTAACCTCTCCTTTTTATGCTCTAACTTTTGCCAAGGCGCCTGTTGCAGGTTTTCGACCTTGCGAGCTTTGTTCTTCTTTCTTTTCTTTCTTTTTCATTTTTTCTCTTTTTTTTTCTTTTAGGCTCTTACTTTTGCCAAGGCGCTCGATGCGGGTTTTCGACCTTGCGAGCTTCTTTTTCTTTTCTTTTCTTTTTCTTCTTCCTTTGTTCTTCTTTTTTTCTGTATTTTTTCCTTCCTTTTGTATGTATTTTTTTGCTTGCTCTAACTTTTGCCTGGGTCGCCCTTCCGGGTTTTCGGCCCAGCGAGCCTCTCAAAGGGTAAAAGTGTAGCAAGTCCATGCCAAATGGTTTTAGGGTTTTAATGCCATCCATACCCAGGAGAGTGGCTGTTGATTCGTAAGAGAACTCATCTTCGGCTCTTCGGGCACATCTGACATTTTTGCCCCTAGTTTGAGGGGGGGCTTCTGATCTAGCTTCCCAAGCCTCTCTTGACGACATCTGATCTTCTTGATTTGACTTTCTTGCCTCTTGTTCGAGGGCTGCTTTGAATCTGGTCTCACAGGCCTCACGTTGTAGTTAACCGTTGAACATTCTAAGTTTGAGTCCAAGGTTCGAAAATAAGGGGTCGAGTCTCGAGACTAAAAGCGATCCTAGGCTGCACAATCTCAAGAGCGATTCCACACATGTCTTCGCAGGACCGCGCAAAACATTTTTTGAAAGTTTTTAAGAAAGCGACAAATCGCTCGCGCTGAAGACAGTGTAGAACCAATTTGGATCAAAGCCAGGGTCCTTCTTAGTACTCACACTAACAAGCATGATTTCATTCATTAAGGGCTTAGCACGCCTCTCTTTCTCTCAGTTTGATCAAATTTTTGCACATCCCGAGGAATTCCTCCCTCTTTGTTTTCACCGCAGTGTTCAAAAAGGTTTTGAAAAACTTAGGTCAATGCAATAATTTTAAGGCACAGAAAAGACAGAGTTCTTATCAAATACTGTCATCTCATTTAGAATTTCTAGCACAACGAGCACATGGCAGATACAAACACAAGAGTGTGAAAATCACTGCTGTTCCATTCAAATCTTCTGGTGTAACTGGCTCCAAGGCAGAAACAGACTCAAAAGAAAATGAAAAGACAAACACAAAACAAAATGGTGATGTCCGAGGTAACACCCCCGGAATCACCCGACTCCTACATAACAGGACTGACTCGATACAACAAGACAGACCTTAACCAAAAAGACTGACTCAAAACAAAGAGACAGACTCTAAACAAAACAATAGAACTGGCTCAATACCCAAGCCAGAAAGTACAAAAACTAGTATTTGCATACTGCTCAAAACAGTGCGTGCCATTCCCACGTCTGGAGTAAACTGAGTACCGCCCGCAGGTGGTTCATCCCTCGATCACACATTCATACTATCCCCCAAGTTCACTGATCCAGTGACGATAGACCTTATTGAGCTGGTGCGGTGATGACGTTATTGTCAAACAAATCTTGTACATCATGGCGCAGACGAAAGCAGCTATCGGTCTCATGACCGGTTTGTTGATGGTACGCACAGTACTTAGTCCGGTCATGCTTTGAAGGGAGAGGATCAGGTAAAGGCCGTTGTTCCAATGGTTTCAGATGTCCTTTCCGGATTAAAACCTCTAGAGCCTTTGACAAAGGCATATGAAGCGGGGTGAAAACCCTCTTGACTCGAGGTGGATATTTGGTTTTCTGTGAGCTACTTCCGGACGCACCGGTGAATGGGGTAGCTGTTTTTGATGTGGTGGTGGTGACCATGCCCACTTCAGAAGATCTTGCAGCTGCATCACCACTGGTGGTCGCATTCGAACTGCGGGTAAACGCCCTCCTGGGCTGCTCCTTTTCCTGGTTAATGAGGCCCTGCTTTATAGCGTCCTCGATTTGTACCCCAATCTCATGGAGGTCTGCAAAGGTGGGTAGGGGGAGGGCAATCATCTTTTGCATCAGCCTGGGTTGGAGATTGCGCACAATCATCCGTATCTGGTCCTTGTCGACCGGCCTGGTGGTCATCGAAGAAGCTTTGGCCCTCCAACGGGTTACAAAGTCAGAGAAGCCCTCTTTCGGCTCTTGCCTGGTTGTCTCAAGATCACGGGTTGTGATCTCGATCTGGGTATTGTATGAATATTGTGCGACGAAGGCCTCGGACATCTCCTCCCAGCTTCGTTTCACTGAGTCCTCTAATTTGGCGTACCAGATGGCCGCGATACCCGACAGGGTCCTGCTAAATAGGGAGAGCTTCTGTAATCTTGTCAAGCCCATCGGGCGCAGAACATCTGAAAACAAACTCAAGTGGACCATGGGATCTCCCGACCCGTCGAAACGGTCGATGTGAGGCATCTTGAACCTGTCCGGCAATGTCACAGCTGTGTCCGTGTATCCATCTTCAATGTCAGGGATGGTCTTGACTCCCTGGGATCTCTTGAACAGCTTTTCAAGCTTGCTCAACTTCAGTGCTGTGGGATCCGTCTCGAACTCAAAGGGAGAGTCCGGTAGGTTGGTGGGTGTTTTTGATAACTAGGGTAAAATTGGGGACGGAGCCGGCCCTACCGGAATGTCTGTACCTTCCTGGACATTTGGCGTCTCCCCAGGTGCTGGAGCTCCTACTGGGGGAGGAACTTGTTGTGAAACAGACGCGCCGCTTTGCTGTTGCAGCCTGGTGATGAGCTCGGCCTGCTGAGCCATGATTGCAGCCTGCTGCTTGGAGAATTCCGCTTGGCGGACAGCGTCTTGCTGCATGAGTTTCATAGTTTCCTGCATCTGACGCATCATTGCCTCCAACCCTGACGTATTCTGTTGATCCATCTGACTGACGGGTATATCTATCTCTATGATAAAAAAAACTGAGGCCTCAGCCTGACTGTTCACTGGTGGGGTGGATAAGGGTTACTGATCTGGTAACTGCTGAACCGGTGACCTGTGCCTGACTGGCCCTTTTTACTCTGCCTTTGGCAACCTGAATCTCTGAATCTCTGACCCGACAAAGTCTATCAACACGAGTCCAATGTACCCGGGGGATAGTGGAGCTTTCTGAAGCTATAGTTGCAAGACTACCCCTAGCAAAAGAGAAAACATACAGCATCTCAGCTCAACTTCACTGGAACTGATACGAGCAAAGCTGAACGACTGTATTCTATTACTGATCACTGTTTCCCGAAACCACTGCCCCAAATCTGAATCTGATACCCGCAGATATAACTGTTTTTTTAAAATACTGATACTGGTGCCCGCAGGCCGGATACCCAGACTCGCAAACTGGTATATGCATTCCCTGTAGAGATACACTCTAAAAGCACGTAGCATGTAGAAGAGAACCAATACACCCCTATGTTGGGGTAGGGTTTCCCTGTCCTATTTTGTCAGGAGCTAGGGTTTCACTACGCACGCAGCGGTTTCAAACAACCTATATCGGGTAAGCAACCTGTCCTAGTTTGGAATGGTCACTAGGGATTTCGATATGCTCTAGGTCGAATGGTCAAAAAGGGTGCCCCGGTAAAACCGGGGTTTGTGTTCCCATGCTGTCAGAGCCCATAACCGGTCAGCCTTACGGTCATGCCTTGACAAGACAAGCCTCCGGCAAACCGTTCAGGAATGGCAGATGGCAAACACGGTGTCCTAGGCGCACCAATGCAAATGCAATGCAAAGAGACACATAAACGAAATCAAAATAGGATATCACGAGTTCGAGTCAAGCTCTCTAAAATCCCCAGCAGAGTCGCCAGAAACTGTAACAGCGCCCGCGGGGGACCTCGGCTACAGCTCGGACTCTCCTCCGTTTTGTTTGGATGGTGCGGTTCTCAATCTGAACCAAATAGCCCACCTCTGGCAAATCGTTTTGAAGAAAAAACAGATTTTTTGAAAAGTAGTGCCAAACATGGACTGCTTTGCCAGATTACAGAGTCGCCACCTAAATATTTTAAAATGGGAAATTTAGGAAACCCTGACTCGGTGCCGAAGGCCACATGTCCGTCATCACCAAAGTGATCTTGGCTCGGGAGCTTGGGTACGATCGGGGAAGGTCAGCTATGAGCACCCCCTTTCGCCCGGTCCGAAGACCGGCCTCTACTAACCGTGATATCCGTTTTTGAAAACTTTATGCGTTCTTATTCCGGTTATTAACCTAGAATTACTATGTGATGCGCACAACACAAAAGTATAGACTAGATTGCCTAACTTGGAAATAAACATTGCATATCCGTTTTGTCTCGAAAAACGTGTTGGTTTTTGCTACTCGCAAGTAGGCTAAAATACGGATTTCAACGAGTTGTTCCAACTCAGGCAATCCAACCTTCACCCACAGGCATTCAAACAGTTTATCTCACATAAGCACTTAGCCGCATGGTAAGCATACTATCATGGCAACATTCACACGCATGCGATATGCTAAAGCGTAAAATACTTACATCGTACTCCGAGCCAAAACAGAAGCTTATCAGAAATCCATGCATGGACCTAAGCATACTGAAATGTCTAATGCAACACATGCAAAGTTGTAATCTAGACAGGCTCGGCTATCCTAGACATGGCATGTGAAATGCTACAACTATCACGTATTCAATTTGGAATTGAAAATACGATGCAGTTTGTATGATGTACCGAGCCCGGTGCATGTAAACAAATGCATGGATGCACGCATGCATTGCATAAGGTATGCTAATTTAGATGTGCCTTAATCTACCATCATAAGCGGGTAAATAAAAGGGAAGAAAGAAATGGGGATTGGAAGACATGCACCCACTCACACACACTTATTACAATTATGCCCTCTCTCGGAGGGACCGAATAATATACAATTTAACTAACTACGCAAGCTAATTAAAATATTACAAATCAACTAAATTAATTAAGCAAATTAAAGCAGTAAATCGCCTCGGGATGAGGGTCGGATGCAGCGCGCGCTCGGGACTGGCTCGGAACCGCACTGCCATGCACGGATTGCCTCTGTTTTCCCTGTTTCCTTCCTCTGAAAATTGCCAAAGTCCCAGGAGTGCCTCTCAGGGCACTGGGGATCACCACCGGCTGAGGAGATTAGCCACCGGCTGAAAGAGGAGACCACCGGCACAAAATAAATCCATCGGCTGTTGATTGACTGCCGGTCGGCACTAAACAGTGCCGGCCGGCACTGAATGCCTGCAGAACCTGCAACTCATAGCAGCAGAGGACAAAACTATGCATGGCAATGTGATTCAAGCCATTTGTGCACCAAACACACCCTTTATCATGTTTGTGACTCAAAGGGGCATGTGCCTCGATTCTCGGACCACCAATCACGCATTTCCATGCATGATGGCCCTAAGAACCAAGAATGCAACTTTGATTTCAAATGTATGCAAACCAAACAAACCAAAGTCCCAATCCCCATCACCAACTAAAGGGACAAGGAATGCATGTTGATACAATGCAACCTAGTCATGTTATCTATCATGCAACATGGGTAATGCAATGCATTCATGCAAGCATACAAGCAAGTATGCAAGGTAAGCATGCAAACCAAATATAGGATGGACTAAAGCATGAATTAGGCCACCCTAAAAGGCCCAAAATCAGTGGCCAAAGTGCCCCAAAATGAAGACTAAAATACACACACACATGCATGCAATTATGATCCAACACTTAGACACAAACATGGCAACTCTCAAGCACACTTGAAATGAGTTAAATGTGGACAATTAGCATGCATATTAAACTCTGAAAATCATGCAAAACATGATGCCAAATCATGCAACAAAGCAAGCTAAACATACAACAAATGGCCCAAGTCTTCAAAGCAAGTCTATGAAGCATTAAACCACACCTATGCAAGGCAATTATGGCATGCATTGATCAACCCAAAACAGACTTTTAGCATGTCAAATTAGGCCCAAAGGACCACTTAGATGGCATCTAAGAGGCTTGAAATCAAAGGCATGCATTAAGGCCAAAACATGGAGCATTCAACACATACTTTTAAAGCATTAAAGAGGCCGCTAAGACAAGCATACAAGCACACCAAAGGGACTGAAATAGCATGCTAGGTGGTTCCAAACTACCAAAATGAGGTAAGTAATACATACTACACATGCATACTCAAAGGCTAGCAAGCCTAAAATGCAAAGGGGCTATATAATGCATGCCAAGATCAACCCAAATGACTATGGACAGAGCTAAAACATGGCAAAACAAGCACAAAACATTCACAAATCGAAGCCTAAAACATGCTAGAAGCTAAGGCATACAACCTAGGCATGTTAGAGCAATACAAGGCATTACAAAGCAACTATGCAAAACATGCAAGGAGTGCTAAAACCAACTTATAACAAAGTTAAAACGTGGTATAATAAGCATGAAAAACAAACCAAACATGCTCAACACACAACCAAACATGGCGCTCCTTTGGAGGCCAAAACTTGCCCTTTTCAAGGACATTAAGGAGAGGGGGTGGTCCTCTCCTTTTGGAGACTTCAAGGCACCATCTCCACCACTGAAATCCCTCAAGATTTCAGTGGTGGAGAGGTCCAAGCACCAAAGTCTCGGATCTCTCACAAAATAGCACAAAAAGGGCCCTTTTCAAGGCCTAAGGGTGGTCAAACTTGCTCAAACCACAAAACACCCTTAACAAACAATAAAGAGGCTTAAATAACAGAACTTTTATGTGTTAATCACTAAACACAAAAACTGTTCTAAACTAGGTAAAAACAAGGTGCAAAAATGGGGTAAATAAAGTAAGTTTCTTACCCTTGAAGCTTTTCTTCAACAATGGTGACCTTGATGCCTCCTTAAGCCTCAAACCAGTCAAGAACACCAAGAACTAGCCCTTAGAACCTCAACTCCAAGAGGAAAGTGAAACACTAGGTGCTTATGTGCAATAGTATGAACTAAACACCTAGTGTACAAAACAAGAGAGAAGAAGAGAGATAGGATGTGTATCTATCCTAACCCTAAAAACCAGAGCTTGGTCTGTCTAAAATGGCTAAGATTTTGTAACCCTAAGCCAAGAAGAGGAGTGGTCCTCTTATAGGCAAGCAAAGCTTGCAAAGCTTGCAAGTTAAGCTAAATAAGAGGGTCATCCCTCCATACACGTGTATGGAGGGGAACCAAAACTATACAGCTGTCTGAAAATATCTCATAAAGCAACTGCACAGTGTCCGGTCGGCAAAGAGTGTCATTTTGACAAAACTTAGTGCCGGTCGGCACAAAAGAGTGCCGGTCGGCACAATAAAGTGCCGATGGCAACACCAGCCAGCCGGTGGCCTCTAGCCACAGCCGGTGGTGTGTGGGGATGCCTCACAAAGCATTCCCTGCCATTCCAAGGCAAAACACAAGTGTTTGGTGCAAAACCAAACAGAAAACAATCGAGTTCGGAAGTCCTGAGGCAAGGCGCGCGAGCCGAGAACTCCGGGAACTCCAAACGAACGCAAACATGGATAATCACCGAGGGTCCAAGCGGTGACGTCCAAGTCTTGAGGACGGTCAAAAATGGGGTGTCTACACCCAACTATCAGCATAGCGTCTCTCATGAGTCACCACTAATGGGAGAAAATGACCAAGATAACCAATGGGGAAATGAACCAGCCATGGGGGATGATTTTTACGACCAACTTTCAGCAGCAGATCTTGATGATCTCTCAGATAGAAGAAGAAGAAGAAGAAGAAAAAAAAAAAAAAAAAAAACAATTTGTAGAAGATTCACTTTTTGAAGTATTATTTGAAATTTTGTAGTCTGCCTTGGAGATTCACTCCGACATCCAAGTATCCATGCGTCTACATCAATTATTGGCATCTCAGAAGAAAAAGACAAAATTTGTAGAAGATAAAGCCTCTCTTCAACAATCAGAGAAAAGCACGACAGAAACGACAAAAGTTATTGTAGATATTTATGTCTGTAATTATTTGTGCCTGTCTATTAGTAGTAAGGCTTTTCCTTCACTCACTACCTTAATAGAACAGATGACCCCTACCCTGCTCCGTTAAAGAAAAGTTATGAAAATCCTTACACGTGTCTTGTAATAAATTATAGTGTCAAAATTTTATCAAAAAAGAAGTATTGAATGATATGCGATGGGGCCCAAAGTAGTACCCGATATCATTATCCTAATCTTTTATTGATAAAATGTTATTATTCATATCTAGAATAGAAATTTGAGTCAAAATCTATGCATTTATGGCATAGAAATTTCTGTAAAGACTATGGCCTAGACTTAAGTAGTCTTTTAGACTTTTGAGTCCAAACTTTTGACGTATAGATTTTTAGGATTGTTCGTAATCTTTAGTCTTGTATGTATCTATCAACCATGTGTATAAATTGGCATTCATGCCAACGGAGGAAGCAGAATGAAAAATTTCCCTTCACTCTACTTTGTAAAAATTTCCAACCCTTCTCAAAAATCCTAAGTGTCTCAAGTCTTTCAGAATTTCAAAGTCTGTAACATAATCTTTGTAAGTATACTACTTATAAATATGAAGTGTGAGTAGTCTCTCTTTTTCCTTAAATATTTCAAAAGGGTAACTCTTCTATTCTAAAAATTTATTTTCTTTTTGGAAAAAACTAAGTTTATGAAATGCTTCTTTGCTCATTAATATTACATGCTTTGCACCTTCGTAGTATTTGTTGTTTTCTATTTTATTACTAAGTGACCTTAGTTAAAGAGCCCGTGTGAGTCGTGGTTAGGCGTTTTAGGGCAAATTGTAGGCAGAAGGGGAAAGGTAAAAAATAGAAAATAAAAATATACTATGTTGAATAAAGCTTAGCTTCAAGGTGGGAGTATATGTAATGAAAACAAATATTGCCTAAAAATAGTTTTGCCAAAGAAAAAGAATTTTAGAATACAGGAAGAGCAACCCGAGTAGAAATATTAAGGAAATATTGTCCATAAAAGAATTTTAAAAATCAAAATTTTATGCCTTTAGAAAAAGAACTTAGGATTAAAATCAGAACCAGTGATGTCAATTTCTATTATCAATAGCTTTTGACAGATCTCTAGAAAATTATAGTATAAAAATTTCTCAAATAAATAGATAAATAACTGTAAAACAAAAAACCCTACAACTACCTATACAACAACTTAAAAACTTATTAACATAACTATAGAATTAATTAGATAATTCTCACCTCAATTTCAAAATAGTGATAAACTACTGACCCAAAGCTGTCCATATCTTCTGCACCTAAACTCATACTCACGGGGATAGTGGGGCGTACTTTATTTATATTGTAAATTCATAGATGCATCTAAATAGTTGTTATCAAATAAAATTTATAAAAAAATTAAAAATTAAAACCACCGTAATTAAGCTGGTTATAATTATCAAATCAAAATAATAAGGGGTGTGGTTATTAAATTAAATTGATTTTTTTTAAAGAATTTATATATTAAAATTAAAAAATAAACAATTCAGATCATTCAAATAACGGCTAAATAATTTTTTTCCGTTATGTTTGATTTATAAATTTAAAATAGAAAGGAGAGAAAAAAATTCAATTTTTATTTCATGTACATTTCTATTTAATACACATTTCTCTCACCATTTTTTTAAAATTTTTTATTTAAATTTATAACCCAAATACAATCGTCTGAAATGAGAGAATTCTCCCCCTTTTGGTTGAGTGTCATTGTTATTTTTTTGATGGAATTGATTGAGTTTGCATTAAGTTATGTGGTCCAGTCATTTATGTGGGCCGTTAGAGAGAGAGAGAGTTAGATAGCTAATAATGGGCCAATTACGCTGCACTTTGACCACCATCTCAGTTTTTCATTTATTTATTTAGTTTTGGCCTTTTTTTAGCAACAAATAGAAAATTAAAAAAAAAAAAAGCATCTATTATATTTGGGATTTTTGGCAACTAATAGAAAAAAAAAAAAATTAAACATTTACTATATCTTGCCTTCATTTAGTTAATGACGTATCAATTGAAATCCTCATTATCCAGACACAAGCTTTTAGATTGTGTTTAAATTTTAAACTTGTCAAAAAAAATTAGAAAGGAAAAAAAATATATAGGCGTGCTTCTACCTCTTTTTTTTTTTTTTTTCTTTAATTTTTTCATAAATTCATTCACAAATTTAAAATCCTAACATAACATCAAGCATAATTTGAGTTTTGATGTTGCATTAGTTTCATTGGCAGCATCATCTCTGCTAGAATTATTTAGCCCCTTTTCTACCACACTATGCACTTTTGGTTCAGTCCTTTCCTTTTTCCATCTTTCTTTCTTCTTATTTCTACACAAGTTTCATTCCTTTTTTTTTTTTTTTTTTGATAGAAGTATTTTGGGGACTTTATGAAATCAGACTTCATGGTATCACATCACTCCATGAAATATCTCTCTCAAATCAAGCTATATATATATATATATGTATCTTTGTTGAGAATTTTGAAGATATATTGCATATGTCATAAGTGAAGAAAACTCCACTAGCATCAGGGCAGAATTTTGGGCTTTATACAATAGTCTACAATCTCAACTTAATAGTCATTGAGACATATTCCAAATCTCATTAATAGTCTATCCATTTAGAAGCATCATTTCTTATTGAAAGTACCTTCTCAACATATTGATAGCATCTAGAGTTGAGCACATATTCCATGAGGCCAACAAATGTGTAGACATTCTAGTAAACAAAGGACTATTTATTACTGTAGAATTCACTACTTTTTATCTTCAATTCCAAACTGTATGTCTTTACAACTTTTAGATGATGCTATGGGTATTTGCTACTTGCCTTCTGTAAACTCTTAATTTTAATTTATGCCATATTAGTATATTACCAACCCCCCCCCAAAAAAAAAAAAAAAAAATTTACCCATGAAAATGATATACTAATTTGTTTTTTGTGGAAAATATTATTGTTTTAGGAGAAATATTATTTATTATCGAATTTATTTCCACTCTTTTTATTTCAATTCCTATGTGCGCATTTATCTAAGGACCTGGCCCCTCTGCACATTTATGTAATAACATATGCGTAGAATTCACTATGGCTGGCTGGCCATTCTCTTTTTATTGTAGTGTTGTCTACAACCATGGATGTGAAAAATGGCGTCCCATAATGCTATGTGCTCAATAATAATAGTAGTAATGTGCAGAAAAATTCATGTATGACCTAAATTTATTTTTGTGGGATCGGTATAGATTATGAGGCTGTAAGTAAGAATAGATCTAAGGGAGCAGTCGAACTCTCAAAAATTTTAAAAATATCATATATTATATTAGAAAATTTAAAATAATTTAAAATTATTCCATAGTGATAATCTTAGATTTGTCCCTGATCCTAAGACTCACCACAGGTTCCGTTTTGATAATTTGAATTGTTTATTTTATAAATCTTTCATGTATATCATTCACACACAAAATTAAGTCAATCTGATAATTATAACTTCTATTTATCGCGTTTGTCAGACATCAAATTAAAAAAATGAATAATCTATTTTTAAAAACATATTTTTTTTTTTGGGTCAACTATTTTTAAAAACATATTTATCATTCAATTTTTTATGCAAATAAGATATCAAATCAACCTAATTTTTTTAAAGATGATATACACTAAATACTCTAAAAAAAACAATTCAGATTATAAAAACAAATCTCTTGGTTGGGTCCACTCCTATTAAACTTGGAATGAATCTACTAATCATACATTAACTTTTTGTGTACATGGTTCTAATTTTTTTTTTTTTTTTTTTTTCTTTGCATTAATTTCGTAGCCTAAGTTGGTAAGCGGTCCCAATAAAAAAGGCACTTTTGTTGAAAAGCCATGCCATGAAAGAGAAGCTCAAAGAAGAAATGCAGAGTACTTGGGCTTACCTGTTCAACTTCTTGGTATAGCATTTTCCTTGGTTTTGGCATGGACAGGAACCCTCTCTCTCTCTCTCTCTCTCTCTCTCTACAATGATAAAGTGGCATTAGGGTCTACCACTAAATTTTAGCTTGAATTCCAAGAAAAATAGTGCAGATCTCTGGAAGGGATCGATTGAATCTGAATGAAACAGTGAATTTCAACCATAAGTTTTCTTTGTGTGCGCTTTGATATGCGTATGGGTTAAAGCATAATGTTTTATCTTGATAATAAAAACAAAAACCCTTTATTTTTCTAGAGAGAGCGAGAACTCCTAAAGAGCTAGTTGGGTTAAGAATAACATCATGACATACTTTGAATGTGCATTGGCACATAAATACATTTAATCAAGTTCAAGGGAGAAAATTTGTACAACCAAAATTACCATATATAGAAATTGGCAACCTTGATTGTCACAAAATTGATTTTAATATAGATAACCGGAGATGACTTTTCTCCAGTTCACATAATAGACTGGAGCATACTGTTGAGCTCGTGAGACTCATCACAGGTCATGTTTCAATAATCCGAACAGTTCAATGTATAGAGCTCGTCAAGTAATTTATGCCTATAAAACATCACATTGATCAGATATCTGTAGTCCTTTGATCGGAATACATTTTTGTTAACAATTTATTTTTAAAATCATATTTACCATTGACAAAAATGTGTTCAGATCAATGGGTTACCGATATCCGATCAACGTGATTTTTTGCAAGCATAAAGTACTCAATGAGCTTTACACATTGAGCTGTTCAAATTATCGAAACCGGACCTGTGATGAGTCCCATGAATCCAACAGTACACTCCAGTGCACTATATGAACCGGAGAGAAGCCTCTCCCTAGATAACCTTACTATATACTTGAAGTTATAAATTCAATTTGCCTTGGAAGAGTTGATCCATCACTAATTTCTTCCAAGTTTGTGGATCAAGAAGATGACAATTCCATCATCAATATCCCCAAATCCATGTCCCTGGCCGTGTTCTCATTTCTCACCAAACAATTTAGGAACTTACTAATTTTTAATTTGCAAGATGTCATATCATGCATGAGATAAAAAAAAAAAGGAAGAATTTTGATGCCTCTCGATTTTCTCAAAATCATTTTACAAGAACTAAGATACTAGTATAGAAGTGATTTAAGATTTTTTAAGACAGTAAATTAACATGAAAATGAGACCTTCAATCTTGTGAGTTCTTTGTTTGCATTATTACAGTTGATAACATGTATAGACATTCATGAGCATCATTTTACACTCCTTAATATTATTTTACTAAAATCTGGAATTTATATCGTCTGACAAAGTTTATTTATCATTTATTTTAAAATTTGGAATTTTATACTTAAACAGCTGTACTTTGAATTTTAAGGCACTTGGTTATATTGTTTTTAATTTTCTGCTAATTTAATTTTTCAACTCAAACAAATTTAAAAGAAACCCAAAAAAATAATATTTTTAAAGTTGAATTTAAGAAACTTTTATTTCGCTTGTTTTTTTAAGTTGCAAATAAATTTTGACTTTGTAGCATAATTGTATTTTTTGCTCGTGCCTGATTCACATGGAGGAGGCACTTTGTATAGATCTCAGGATTAATTGAAGTGTGTATAAACTGGATTTGGGGACGCTGCTGCGCGGGGTGCGCAGCAGCATCTGCTGTGCAGCGGAAATGGGCCCATTTTGGGGTCCATTTTGATAATCCGAACCGTTCACATTTTAGAATACATCAAGTAGAACATGCCTGTAAAAAATCAAGTTAATCGGATATCGTTTACTTATTCATCCACTCATATTTCTATCTACAAAAATAAATAATAATTGTGATTTAAAGTATTAAAATGAATATAAATGTGAGTGGATGAATAGGTAAACGATATCCAATTAACTTGATTTTTTGCAAGTATATTTTACTTGATGTATTCTAAAATGTGAACGGTTCGAATTATCAAAATGAGCCCCGAAATGGGCCCATTTCTGCGCACAGCAGATGCTGCTGCACACTCCACGCAGCAGCATCCCCAAACTCGTATATAAATTAATCCGAACACCCGCTCAATAAATAATTAAAAAAAAAAAAATCACCAATTGATTCAGACATAAAAAGCAAAATGACAATCCACCCCAACCACTTTTCTTTGTTTTTTTTTCTTTAAATGATTATTACTGCTAGGAAATGACATTCTGATTGCTTAACTAGACTACTTTCATTGCTCCCATCGAGTCTCACTCACCTGCTAATATCTGAAAATTTTACTTTTAAATCAATGTAGAATTAAATTAATAACAAAGTACAAATGACCACAAAATTGATCACATTCCTATTACCTGTTGTAGTAACCTAGAACTGTCAAGAATTTTAATGAAATAGCAGGATTACTTTTATGAATGTTTTCACATTCAGTATTGCTTGATGAGACCTAAACATAAGTGATGGACCTATTAATGTAATGGTGACAAACTCAAATGGTAAATCAAATATGATATATGACCTGAACATTTTATTATCAAAATTAAAAAAAAAAAAATCAAATATGATTTACAAATGTGGTCACTATAGTATTACTGTTTTGATTTTTAGATGCAAAATTCATTCGTGAACTCATTTTATTATGGGAGTGTCTATGCCTAATTTCTAAATTTTTTTTGTATTCTTAACATTTCTTATTATCAATTATAGTTCACATGTATATGTATATATTAGAAGGTTGAGAGCATACTACATGTCTATATCATTGGTGATAGTAAAGAGTGTATTGAATATGATGTTGCTGTGGTTTTTTTGGGAACAAATATTACGTGACCAATTCAGATTAAGAAAGGTGTGTGCTTTGTATAATAGAATATGAATTCATATATGTACATCATTTCTCCCTTATTGTCCATTTGTTTTAGTAGAAATTGTATTTCTACACCAAAAAAAAATGTTGTTAGAATATTTTATGGAGAATTTTATTTTTTTTACATTTATTTGTGATTTCAAAATTAATATACTAATGGTTATATTAGTGATGAGTTTTTTTTTTTTTTTGAACGAATATTAGTGATGAGATTGGTGTGGTGATGGGGCAACAGTTGGGTGATAGTAATAGTAGCTCAACTACAAAGAAAAACATTTTGAGTGTATTTTATTTTCAATTGTACTAAAACACATGGCTTATTTTTAATTTTTTTTTATTTATTGCAAAAAGACGTATAAAGAAATAGAAAAATTAGGTGACAAAAATAAGTTAATAAGTCAAGAAACAACTTATTTGTGAGGTATCCAAAATCAACCTAAGTGAAGCATTAGTTACATTTATGGAACTCTATAGGCTGGCACATCACATTGCATCACAACTCATTCTTCACTGGATGCATGATTTTCAGAGTTGGACATTGATTTCCTTATACTGGTCCTTTATTGTACCACATCAGGAGACATGCAAAATTGCTTGCATTTAAAGCTTTGTTCCCATTTATTTCATCTTATTTCATAGCAATCTTACACCAATTTATTCTGCACTACAAATTTAAGAAACTTTTCTGAATCCATAGTGTGTGAGTGCTTTTTCGATCACACTGCCCTTCTTAGTAATCCAGCTGTAGAACACAGGCAGAGTAGATGACATCCTGTAATCTGCACAGAAAGAAAAGGCTCCGGCGGTGGTTCTTCCACTCGGGGGCACTCCGACGATCAAGTCAATATCTCTCAAAGACAAAACAAGTGCTTAAATTACTGCTCAAGCCTTAAAATTGCGTCCCTTAGACCCGCCGGGGGTGCCTCTCTTTTATAGTTTTACTCCATCCTAGTCCCATTAGAAGTCCCACTTCCATGGACTCTAGTTCTCGATTTATCTTGGACTTTTCAAGAGATAAGGATTGACTCCCTGAGAGTCTTACCTATATCCATCTTGTAGTCTTTCTTCTTTCTAGGACTCCTGTCCCTTATCCACTTATCTCGGATTCCGGTATCTTCGGAGATAACCTCGGCAACCCCGAGATCACCTCGGTGTAACTGTCGTGACACGTAACACCTCGGCTGACACTTCGGTGTCACCTCAGCCACGTGTCAGTACTCAGAAAATACATCCCCACAACTGCCCCCTAGGTTCTATTACCTCGGCATTCTGAGGTGATGGGACCTATATTCGAACTTTTTCTCGTACGTCGGCTCAAGAACTTCCTAGCCGAGATCATTTGCTTTCAGGCCGACATGTCTTCATCTAGGAACAAGAATTCAGATCAATTTGCCTTCGCGCATGAGCTGTCATGCATCGTTTTTCGACCGTTCCACCAACGCGTTTTATCCTTATTGGTCCGTGCTGGTGACGCGCCTGCAAGCCGTCTTTTCTCTACTTGCGCCGTCTGACGCATGCGTTAACCCAGGCGCCATAATTGCCTTTGATTTGCCGCCGTTTCATGTTTTTGGACAAAAACGTTTGCCTCTCTCTTTCTTTTCACTTCCGCATTTGCTCTCTCTCTCTTTCTTCCTTCGAATCTGCCATTGCCCCAAGCTCTAAGCTCTGCAACCATCTCCATCTATTATTCCGGCAAAGCTTTGGCCACTGTTGCCTCTGTCGCCTGATCTCGGCAAAGGTCACTCCGGTCTTCATCTTTTCTGGTAGGCAACTGACTTTTCTCCTCCGGTTCTTGATTATCCCTGAAATTTCTCGCCATTATTGTTCTGTTCTAGTATTTAATTTGCGATTTATTCACCTGAATACGTCTGTATTTCTTGGTTTTGTACTTGTCACGAACACTTTGCACTTTTTTCACCACTGTTCTTGGCTCCCAACCCTTTGCAATCTTCATTTTTCCAAAAACCCATTGTTCGTTCTTGAATCTGAAATTCGCCTCTGTTTTCCTGTTTTCCAGATTTTCTGTCCTTCATACTCATTCTTCGTAGATTTAGGTTTGGGATTTGCTTATAGATCCATCGATCCTTAGGAAAAACTGAAACCAATTTCATCAAAATACACCTAGGTTTAAGCCAAGGTCCCAAGAACTTTCTAGGAATACCCTGTTTCTGCAGTCAAGTACTTGTATACCAAAATCATGGGTGTGTGGAGAAATAGGGTTAACACCCCAACCAAATTAGAATTTTTTAGGCAAGAATTCTCAATCCCAGAGGATGTCCATCTCAGACTAGCTGGGGATACAGACTCTATTATGCCTGAGGGTGACAACATGCCCTTCCCTGTTGTAGCCTTCGTCCAATGTGGACTGCGGTTCCCTCTAGATCCGCTCTTCCGTGAAGTCCTTCATTATTACTCTTTGAACCCTATGCAACTAACCATCAATACCTATAGAACCCTGAATGGTATAATAGCCTTAGCTCGGCAAGAGAGTGTTAGGATCACTCTTGCCGACATCCAATACTGCTACACCATGTGTGCCCTCAACCTTAAGGAAAAAGGTTTTGTATATTACCTCAAGCCGAGGTCCACCGAGTTTAAGATCGTAGCCGACCTTCCAGACTCCAACAAAGGGGATAGAGATGATTATCTCATTGCATCTGATAATTGGGAGTTCGGCCCTGATGAAGAAGTCCATCTTTTTCCTCTCACCCGAACAGTAAAAGAGGGCAAGGGTAAGAGCCCAACGTCAACTGCTTAATTGTTACTTTCTTCAAGTTTTCCAAAAAATTTTATCTGTTTCTGACATTGTGTTTCTCTTTACAGGCGTTCGCAAGCCTCCCAAGAACTTTCGCCAGTCCTATTACCCCGGGAAAGGTTTAAAGAAGCTCCTGGACCTTCCACTCCAGAAGCGCAAGGCCCCACTGTTGCTAAATTTCATCCCCACCTACAAGTCAACTTTGGCCGACGTTCCAAAAAGGAAGAAGAAAAGCATTTCTCCAGCAACTGCCATGACTCAAACCCCATCCACATCTGAAACCGATCAAGAGTCCAGACCAGACCCAGCCGATCAGCCTTCCACATCAGCACCATACTTGGTTCCAGTTCAAGAAAGAAAGCGTCGCCGACGTCTTGTCAAAACAGCCGAGATGGGGCGCCCAAAGAAAGTCGTACATGACTTACTGGCCGACCTTCCCACCGATGCAGATGCTGAATCAACTCAGCCACTGCCACCATCACAACCAAAAAGAGTCAAGAAGTCCCAACCAAAGGCCAAGGTGTCTGAAGCTGACGCCGAAGCCGAGGATGCCATGCCCATTGCTCAACTGACTTCAACGGTGAAGACCACTGCTGCACCCACCAAAAGATCTGCCGAAGCCCAACCATCAGGGTCCGCTCCATCGAAGAAACAGAAACCTTCGACCTCGGGATCCAGGGTTCCCAAAGTTCCCTGGGAACCCAAGATAACCCTTGAAGACAGGCCAATTTATGCCAATGAAAGCGCCGCCGACATTAACGTCGGCGTGGCACTCAGTACGGCAGTTCTTCTTGAAGGTGATCTTGAGCAAAATGCCAAGATCAGTGAATATGAGAACTATGCCCTTATGCTGCAGCACTCCGTCCAAGTAAGTCTTTAGAATTTTGATATTTTTGTCTTGCTATCACTTTGTTTTATTCTGTAATAACCTTTGGCTTGTGAATTTTCAGGCCATTCAACACGCCCACTCCTTTTCCGTGAAGGCGTTTGAAACAAGGGAGGAACTATCTGATTTGAAGAAGGAGTTCTCTGCCCTTCAGAGGATCCATAAAAGGGATCTATTGAAGATGAAAAAGCTGGAGGATCAGGCTGAGGCGGCCACAAAGGCCCAGCAGATAGCTCTAAAAAAAGCTGAGGCTGCTGAAGACATCAAGAAGGTCGCCGAAGCCGAGAAAAAAGAGGCCGAGCTAAAAAGGGCTGAAGCTGAGAAAGAACTGAGAGAGGCTCTGGCCACCAAGAAAGCCGAGATTGACGCTGCCGATGAAAAGGCCTACAGTCAGGGTATGGCCGACGTCGCAGAAGATTATAAGCTTCAGGTCAAGCAGGCATGCAACAGGGGATTTTCCCTAGGTTGGAATGCCTTGGCCAAACAGCTTGATCTTCCTGCCGACTCGCCCTGGCGCAAAACCAAAGCCATTCGTCTTCCCTTTTCTCTTTCTCCACCTCCAAGCCAGGTTGAAGAAGAAGCTGATTCTGAAGCCGAGGCTGAAGATGAAGGTGAAGATGAAAATGAAGCATTGGTCAGGAAGCCCAAGGAAGCCATTGAAACCAAGTCACCTCCTCAGGGTGATCAAATAATGGATTTGACCCAAGAGGAGGATGAGGAGGTTGAGAAGGTGCCCAAGGAAACTGGCCCCACCCATCTATCATCTGACCTTCTGTTAGCTGAGCAAAGCGTGGAGAAGACCTTGGCCGAAATAGACGCCGAGATCGCGGCTGATAAGGAGGCCGAGGTTGTAATAGAGAAAAACACCGAGGTCGTGGCGGAAAAAGATGCAGGGGTTGCGAAGCAAAACGATGCCGAGGTGGTTCTTCCAGAGCCTTCTGAGGTTTCAGCCCAGCCATCAGTTGAAGTTGAAGAAGGACAGCCCTGATGCTTTTTGTACTTTCTTTTGTTTTCTGAACATTGTAAGCTTTGTTTTGTGGCCGATGTGCCTTTCTCTGAAACTTGTGAACAATTGATTTTTGCTAGGTCATTGTGCCCTCTTTATATGCAACTGTTTATATCTTTATGCTTCAATCTTTAATTCTTCATTGCTTCTGTATACTTAGAATATTTTGCGTGATTTACATAATTCTTCCTTTGCACAATCTTCTCGGGTTACATACCTCGGGTATAACAAGGCAAACTTTACTTCGGCAAGGTACTGACCTGTAAATTGCTGCAAATTTCAACAGATGATAACGTGTCGGCTTAACTTTAGCTTGGAAATTGCTACAAATTTCAACAAGTAAAGATAAGGAATTTCTCTCAGCTTATCCTTAACTAGTAAATTGCTACAAATTTCAACAAGTAAAGATAAGGAATTTATCTCGGCTTATCTTTAACTTGTAAATTGCTACAAATTTCAACAAGTAAAGATAAGGAATTTATCTCGGCTTATCTTTAACTTGTAAATTGCTACAAATTTCAACAAGTAAAGATAAGGAATTTATCTCGGCTTATCTTTAACTACGCATTATCTTAGATTAACTACGGTTAAACATAATCTCGGCTTAACTTCGGCTAGGCTTTTACTGTCTTCTCTCTGCCCCCAATGTGAACCTAAGTTCTACTTGGGTTCTCATTATTCAAAAAACAACACTGTGCATAGTTTCAAAAGTTCTGAAAAATTCTGCTCGGATTTTATTGATCATATTGACAAAAAATCAAAGAACATCTAATGATAAAAAAACTTTAAATTACAAGTGTTCCATGGTCTAGGCAATGCCTTGCCCTCATTATCTTCCAGCCGATATGCCCCATTTCCGAGCACCGAAGTAATTCTGTAGGGTCCTTCCCAGTTTGGGCCAAGCTTGCCCTCTCTGGGATCCTTCTTGTTGCCAACGACTTTTCTCAAGACTAGGTCGTTGACTTGAAAATCCCTTGGATTGACCTTCTTGTTGTAAGCTTTGGCAAGCTGTTGCTGGTATGACGCAAGCTGGATTGCAGCTTTCTCTCTTCTTTCTTCTAATAGATCCAGATCTCGGGCTAAGAGCACATCATTAGTCCCATTCTCAACTCCCTGTGTTCTAATCCCTGGGATGCCGATCTCCAATGGAATAACTGCTTCTGTGCCATAAGCCATGGCAAAGGGGGACTCCCCTGTTGATCTCCTCGGCGTAGTACGATATGCCCAGAGCACATTGGGCAGTTCGTCTACCCACTTTCCTTTCGCTGCCTGCAGCCTCTTCTTTATTCCGTCCAGAATTACTTTGTTGGATGCTTCGGCTTGCCCATTACTTTGGGAAAACTTGGTGTTGAGAAGTAATTCTTTATCTTGAACTTGGCACAAAAATTCTTGATGAGTTTGCTGTCAAACTGTGTCCCATTGTCGGCAACAATTGCTCTTGGAATCCCAAATCTGGTGATGATGTTTTTCCAGATGAAGTTCTTCACATCCACATCTCGGATCTTGGCAAGAGGCTCTGCTTCTATCCACTTTGTGAAGTAGTCTGTTGCCACTAGCAGGTACTTCCGCTGCCCAGTTGCTTGGGGCAATTGTCCAATGAGATCCATTCCCCATTGGGCAAATGGCCAAGGACTGGAAACCGGGTTCAGGTCGGCAGCTGGCTGATGTATCAAAGGTGCAAACCTCTGGCATTGTTCACACTTCTTCACGTAGGCTTCTGCATCTTTTTGCATATAGGGCCACCAATACCCCTGGGTAATGGCTCTGTGAGCTAACGATCTGCCCCCTGCGTGGCTTCCACAAACTCCTTCATGAATTTCATATAGAAAATCCTCGACCTGAAGAGGGTGTACACACCTTAAAAGAGGTCCAGTGAAGGATCTTCTATAGAGGTGTCCTTCTGCTGTCAGACTGAATCTTGCCGACTTCAATCTGACCTTGTGTGCTTCCTTTCGATCTTCTGGCAGCTTTCCCTCTTTTAGGAATGCAATAATTGCATTCATCCAGCTTGGTCCCATGTCCACACATAATGCCTCTTGCATCGTGTTCGGTGGCTCTATGCTCGGGCCTTCTAGGTAATCGATCATTATTGTCCTCGTCTTTCCCATCTGCATGGAACTTGCTAAGTTGGCCAACGCGTCGGCGTGGTTGTTATCATCTCGGCTGACCTGAAGAAGTCGGCAGTTTTGAAACATGTCTGCCAATCTGATGACTTCTTTTGCGTATGCCGACATCCTTTCATCTCGGGCAGCGAACTCTCCTGTAGTTTGATTCACTATAAGTTGTGAATCACAAAAAACTATTACCTCATCTGCCTCTGCTGCTGCTGCCAGCTTCAATCCAGCAATCAATGCTTCATATTCCGCCTCATTGTTCGAGGCTTTGAACCCCAGTCGAATGGACTGCTCCAATAACTCTCCATCGGGGGATATTAACACTACTCCTGCCCCTGCCCCCTGCCGGTTTGAGCTCCCATCAACAAAAAGTTGAAAGGAGTCGCCGATGTAAATGCTGCAGGGTCTGAGTTTTTCCTTCCTTGGTTCTTTAGCCTTTGGCTGGGCTGCTCCTTCCTTGTTTGGACATCGTTCATCTCGGCTCAACGGAGCCCGTTGTTCGATGTATTCTGGCGAGAACTCGGCCACGAAGTCGGCCAAGACTTGGCCCTTAATTGCTGTTCTTGGCCTGAACTCCAGGTCATATTGGCCCAAAACTACGGCCCATCTTGCTATTCTTCCAGTCAAGTCTCCTTGTTGCAACAAGGATTTTAGTGGGTGTTCTGTCAGAACCACTATCTTATGAGCTTGAAAATAATGGTTTAGCTTTTTTGAGGCCATTACCAAGGCCAGCATTAATTTCTCCAGTGGTAGATACCTTGTTTCTGCATCGGCCAAGGTTTTACTTACATAGTAAACAGCCTTCTGCTCTCCCTTCTCTTCTCGGATTATCACAGCACTTACTGCGTGCTCTGAAACTGCTAAGTATAAAAACAGCTCCTCCCCAGGTTGGGGTGTTGAGAGGACTGGAGCCGTGGTAAGATATTTCTTCAGGTCGGCCAAAGCGGCCTCACATTCCTCTGTCCATAGAAAATCTGTCGCCTTTTTCACCAGATTGAAAAAAGGCTTACACTTGTCCGAACTTCGGCTTATGAACCTGTTCAGGGCTGCGGCCCTTCCAGTAAGCATTTGAACCTGTTTTGCCGATGTCGGACTCTGTAATTCCAGAATGGCCTTGATCTGGTCTGGGCTGGCTTCGATGCCCCTTCTAGTCACCAGGTATCCCAAGAACTTACCGGATCCGACTCCAAACGCGCATTTCGATGCGTTTAGTCGGAGCCGATATGTTCTGAGTATGTCAAAGACCTCTTCTAGGTCAGCAAGATGATCCTTTGGTTCCTTGGTCTTCACGACCATGTCATCAATGTAGACTTCTACAGTTCGGCCAATCAAGTGCTTGAACATCTTGGTTACCATCCTTTGGTAAGTTGCTCCTGCGTTCTTTAACCCAAAAGGCATGACTCTGTAACAATACAGACCTTTGGGAGTGATAAACGCGGTCTTCTCCTCATCCGGGGGGTACATGGCTATCTGGTGATACCCCCTATATGCGTCCAAGAAGCTCATCCTTCCATGTCCAGATGTGGCGTCCACCAACTGGTCGATCTTTGGCAAAGGGAAGCTGTCTTTGGGACAAGCTTTGTTCAAATTTGTAAAATCTACGCAGACCCTCCACTTGCCATTCTTCTTCTTTACTACCACGGTGTTTGATAGCCATGTCGGATAGTTGGCTTCTCTGATGGCCCTGGCCTCTAGAAGTCTGTCTACTTCCTCCTCCACTGCTTCGACGTGCATCAACGTCGGTCTTCTGGCTCGTTGTATCACAGGTTTGGCCGACCTGTCAACGTTAAGTCTGTGACATGTGACCTCGGGGTCAATGCCAGGCATTTCATACGGTGTCCAGGCGAACACCTCAATATTTTTCCTCAGAAAGGCTTCCAGCTCCCTTTCCTCTTCTTCGGCTAACCCTGTGCCGAGAAGAAAGAAGCGTTCTTCATCGTCCTCCTGGACGAGGACTTTCTTCAATGCTTCTTCACTTTTCTCGGCCGGCTCCTTGCCGACATCGTCTAGGACCTTCATGTCCTCTTCTTCAACTTCTGCCTTCCTTGGTTCCTGAATGCTGCAGGTTAACTTCATTGCTGCCATGGAGCAATTTTTTGCCTGCAGCTGATCTCCTCTGATTTCCTCAATCCCATGCTCTGTTGGGAATCGCAGCAGTTGATGCAGTGTTGAGGGAACTGCCCCCATTGCATGCAACCACGGCCTCCCCAAGATAATGTTGTAAGGCGAAGGCGTGTCAATCACAATGAATTCTGTCTTGATCCTCTTTGTGCCAGCCTGTACCTCCAAGTTTGTTGCGCCTAACGGCCACGTCGGCGTTCCATTGAAGCCGACCATCGGGCCATTTGACTGCTCCAAGTCATCAGGGTGGAGGTCCAACTCCTTGTAACATCTGACATACATGATGTCGCAGGAGCTGCCTTGATCAATCAGGATACGTTTCACCTGGCACTCCCCAACCTGGAGGGATACTACCAAGGCGTCATTGTGCGGGTGCTGGACCATCTCAAGGTCGGCTTCAGTGAAGGCTATCATGGGTCCTTGGCAATCTTCGTGCCGAGGTCTTTTCAGTCCGACCTGGTTGACGTGCTGCAGGTGTTTTACCCGCTGTGTTTCCCCCCGTATGTCGTTTTCATTCACCTTTGAGTGGATCACATTAACCACCCGAGGTCCACCTTCCTGTGGGTTCTGTGCTGGTGGAGGCGGGGCTGCTGGTGCTTGAGGCAACCGTGCCTGTTCTTCCCTTGTTTTGGCCTCATCCACAAGGTCTCTCAGATGGCCTTGCCTCACCAAATCTTCCAAGTGTGCTTTAAGGGCTCTGCAGCCCTGAGTTGGGTGCCCCTCCTCATTGTGGTAAGCACAACGCCTTCCGAGGTTTCTTCCCATAAATTCTCCTGGTGCTCTTGCCGGCGCCCTGAAGTAGGGCTGATTTCGAATTTGATCAAGGACTTTGTGGACCGGAATTCGGAACACCGTCGTCACTGCTTGCTTAGCCTTCAACTCTGTCTCCTGCTTGTTGGGTCCGTTGTTACCTCGGCCTCGCTTCGGCGAGCCGTTGCCTTTTTCTGTCTTTGTCTCCTTGTTCCCCGAGGTATCCTCCTCGGCTCGTGCATACTTCTCAATTCTCGCCATGAGTTCTTCCATGCTCTTTGGCAGGGTTTTCGCCAAAGACTTCCGCAGCGGACAGTCATCCTTCAGGCCGTTCTTGAAAGACACGACGGCCACCTCCTGGTTGCATTCAGGTATTCTATTGAACACCTCATAGTACCTCTTTGCATAAGCCCTAAGGCTTTCGTCTTTGCCGATCTTCAGAGCCATCAATGCATCCACCCTCAATGGCTGCAGTTTGTTTGTTATGAATCTGGCCACGAACATCTCGGCCAGACCTTCCCAAGTCTTCACGCTCCCCTTCGGTAATTTGTGGAACCAGTCTGATGCAATCTCCCCGAAGGATGAAGGGAAGACTTTGCAGAGCAACGGCTCGTTCCCACTGTATAGTGCCATTGAATTCAAAAATAATCCAACATGGAAGTTAGGGTCTGACTTACCATCATATATCTGGAACCTCGGCATACTGAATCTTTTCGGCGCGACGAATCTGTCCAATTCCGCCGAGAATGGAGTCCTCGGCTTAACCGGGGAGGTTACTTCGACTCCGGCATTCTCCCGCTTCCTCTTGAGGTAATCTCTCAAGTCTTCTTTACTTCTCCCTGCAGCCCGGCTGTCTTCGGACCTCAGCCTTTTCGGCGCACTACTCTCGGCCTCATGGTGGCCCCTTTTCGATCCTTCCCCGCAGGACGCATCGAAACACAATACCCGCCCCGGAACATGCCGATGTTCTTTGGGGTCTGCTCCCTTCTCGCCATATGTCCTTCGGGACTCTTCTCTTCTCGGCTCTTCTCGGCCGACTTCCCTAGAAGGTCGGTGAGAGTGCCTTCCACTCCTCGTGTGCTGAGGTACTTCGGGGATTTCTTTCTGCCCCTTCTTCTGGGCGTTTGCTGCTGGCATCGGTGTGTCTTGTAGCGGGTATGGCGGCTGCATGACGTTATTTTGCATCATGAAGTTGACGACCGATTGAAGGTCTGCCAACTTGTTTGCCATCTCCTTTACTTCTTCGTCCCTCCTCAGACATCTGTCTCTCCAGGTCTGAAGGTCGTCCTCGTTATAGTACTTGCCCTTGTCCGCTCTCTTTGATGTGTCGCCATCTTGGCCGACACCCTTCTCTGCGTGATTCTGATCACGAGCTTCTTCGTTGTGGTCTCCTCCAGTATCAAGGTCGATGGGTCTGCCACTCCCAGCAGGAGCGTCGTCCCCAACCTTTTCCTTTTGTGCATTACTGGCCATCTATTCTTTTGTCTTTCCCACAGACGGCGCCAAATTGTGTGAGTGCTTTTTCAATCACACTGCCCTTCTTAGTAATCCAGCTGTAGAACACAGGCAGAGTAGATGACACCCTGTAATCTGCACAGAAAGAAAAGGCTCTGGCGGTGGTTCTTCCACCCGGGGGCACTCCGACGATCAAGTCAATATCTCTCAAAGACAAAACAAGTGCTTAAATACTGCTCAAGACTTAAAATTGCGTACCTTAGACCCGCCGGGGTGCCTCTCTTTTATAGTTTTACTCCATCCTAGTCCCATTAGAAGTCCCACTTCCATGGACTCTAGTTCTCGATTTATCTTGGACTCTTCAAGAGATAAGGATTGACTCCCTGAGAGTCTTACCTATATCCATCTTGTAGTCTTTCTTCTTTCTAGGACTCCTGTCCCTTATCCACTTATCTCGGATTCCGGTATCTTCGGAGATAACCTCGGCAACCCCGAGATCACCTCGGTGTAACTGTCGTGACACGTAACACCTCGGCTGACACTTCGGTGTCACCTCAGCCACGTGTCAGTACTCAGAAAATACATCCCCACACATAGAATTACTGGTTCAGTAATGGTCTTTTGCTCCAAAGGTATATCAACTATCAGACAATGCAGCACATTCATATCTAGCCTATTCCTTTTGTTGAGGTGCTTTATTTTCTTTGAAAGAAATACGTATCAATGGAAACTTTACAAAATATTTACATATTAATGAAAAAAGTTCATAAATTTAATCATGAATACTTATATAGTTTTTCATTAATTTGAAATTTGTTTTGAAAAACTGCAATGATGTGTAGTGTTTCCTATTTTCTTCCATCACAGTGAGAAGAAAAAAACCCAGTAACTATGTCTATGTCTATCTAACTATACTATGGCTTATTTTGGCAAGTGGGTAAAAAGTCATATTTTAGCTTTTAACATATTTTGAGTCACATCACCTTTTTATTTTTTTACGCATTTTTTTCAAAAAAAGTCGAAAAGTCATTTTTTACCCAATTTTTCAATTAACCATTATATATGAAGTGAAGTCAGGAAATGGTGTTGACACAAAATATCACAGATTTTGATTTTTGAAAATATCCTTTTAGTTAGTTAAAATACAAAATTATATAGAAAGAAAATGGTGACTCAAAAAAAAAAAAAAAAATTCAAGAAAAATAAATAAATAAATCATTCAACAAAATTCAATTCCTATATCATGCATATATGATTTTTGGTGCCAACATGGGTGCTGTCCACGTATTTTTATTCTGTCATTGCCCTTCAAATCAACCCATTGAGACCAATCAAAGATGCCAATCATGCAATGTTTGTCATTGCCATTTTTTTTTTTTAAATAACAACTGCTATAAAAAAAAATTTCATCCTTTTTGTAAGGAAAGATATCATTTATGTTCATTAATTTTTTAATAATTATTTTTAAATAAAAAATAATCATAAATATTTATATAAATGATTATATAAAATGATGATAAAAAAAAATCAGTAATATATATTACATTTTCCTTCGTGAATTTTCAACTTCCCTTTAGCTCATATCATGACGAAGAAGAAAGTTCTTCATATGAACACCTGATATGATATACCGGCCCTCTCAAATACATGTCGGATCAATAGGTCACTCAAGTACTGATTACACAAAATACCTCATCATATGAGAAAAAAAGACACTGAAATTGGAAAGAAATAACATTCGGGCTACTTGTTAGAAGACAAACAATGCTTTAAAAAAAAATGTACACACTACCGAGCACCAAATAAAGAGAAGAAATGGGACTCAACAAAATTATAAGACCCACCTCTTTTCTTAGTTGGGTACATGGTTTTGTGCACCAATTCGGTGTAGAACTTTCATGCTTCAATGATGGGAGTGAATGTGAATGTGAATGGTGCATGGTTGTTACTAGTTGTGTTGTGGCAGACAATGAATCACAGCCGTCAATTAGGTATTGTACCTAAAGAACAAGGTGGGCCTGAAAGAGGTCCATGTGATGGGGTAGATAGGAGGGTCGAGAGCAACAGATCTGTTGGATCAACAATATGCTACTTTTGACAAGTTCTTATCACGTGGTTTAGGGCCTTTTATATGCACAATCTGAGGCCTAACCTTTACACCACTAACATCACTTTAAAATAGTTATATTAAAAATAAATAAAAAAAGCTTCGCGGTGCGATAAATTACCTTTTTTAAGATGATATTTGTCGCTACTCACTGAGTTTGTTAATAGGTTTGTAGCAGATATCTCCAAAATACAACAAAGCCTATAATTCTACTGATAGCAATACTAGAGAATTTTTAGAATCACTCTATGAAAAAATCAAAAACGAAATATGAACAGAGAAGGGGAGAGAATGAGATATGAGAAAGAATAAGGGGTGATTGAAATTCGCAAGAGAATCTTATTCTTTTTTACACTAAGGTGTTATTTGGGAAGTTGAGATTTGATTAAAATAGTCAATAAAAATAAATATATATATATATAAAATAAAAAAAATGTTATATCTTACATATCAATTATTGATTTTTTCTTTGACAATCATGTATTTAACTATAAAAAAATAAAAAATACGAATAAAAATCATCTCAAATACAACTTTTTTGATCTTATAAAATAGTCAAAAAAATCACTAAAATAACTAAATTTTCAAGTGGGCACTAAATTACTATTATTTGTTATGTCTTTAGCAGACGTGTCATATGTTTTTCACTTTCTTTTTTCTTTTCTTTTCTTTACTTTTTTTTTTTTTTTTTTTGATCTTTTTCTTGTGCTCAAAACACTTGCTAGCAAAGATACTTGCGTGTGTATATATATATAAACATATATGTATATCTATGGACCTTTTGTATACACATGTACTCTGTACTCATATGACTCTTTTTGTTTCCAAAGATTTCAATGTTAACGACACCATGATATATGTAATCTTGTGTCAAAATAGAATAAGATACCTTGAATCCATAACAACAGTGAAAATTACAAAAGAATTATATTTACATATCTATATACATATATATATATATATATATATATATGTACGGGGGCGTAATATCCTCTGCTTTCCGTACTCCTTGTACTCCAAGCTTCACTTGACGGTGTCTAACCTGACAACACAGAAACGGTGAGCTGCCCGGCGGTGGCGTGCCGGATAGACCTTCCGATAATCAAGTCAGACTACTTGGGGAAGAAGGAGACTGTTAGAGAGAGAGTATTTCAGATGGCGAGAGTGGTTTCAAGTTGCATACCTCTAACGTTCATCTTCCTCCCCTATTTCTAGGCTGGCCATGCAACCTCAAGATCGTGCGCGCACCACCTCTGTCGTCCTTCCATGGACAGGTGGCAGTGCTCGCCTCTCACCACCCTACGCGTGTCAAGGTTTCGTCCTCCAACCAGTATATGCAAAACTGCCAAACGGTATTGGCGCGTGCCTGGAGCAAACTTCCTTTTCCTCACGCCATTGGCCCAAGTGGCACACTTAACCGGAGTACCACGACCGGCCTATCCCTTGTGGAAAATTGCCACAAGCTCTCAACCGAGCTATGAACCGCCGAACTGTCCCTTGGCAGATGGCTGATACTCATGGCCGAAATATTCTTGACCGGTCCATCCTGGCTAGCCGGCTGCGAGGCATGCCGGACTCACCCCGTTTTATCTTCGCTCTCGGTTATACGAAGTCCATCTATCTCGGCTGACCGGTTGAAGGCATGCCAGCCCTCACCGCGTCCTCAGTCTAGCCCGGATCATTTTTTAGCTCGGTTGCCGCACACCACTGCATGCTCTGCCCACTGTGTACAAATCACAGCTCGGCAGGCTCTAGTTCGCGCCTGATCGGTCAACCTCTCCTGCCGTGCAAGTCAGTCCGCTGGGTCGTGCAAGTCAGGCCGCTGGGCTGTGTCAAGGAAGAAGTTTGCTTTGCGCCGTGCGGTCCGTCACGATTGGCGTTATCGTAGCTCGTCCGTACTAACGGTGCAAATCTCCCCTCTCAATTGCCCCTTAATCCCATTCGAGCTGCTTGTGATTGGGGTTACCTCTACGGCCGAGCTTACAGCCCTCTAGTTGCGCCAGTACCGAGCGGAGCGCGATTGGCACCAAATCCGTTGCCGAGCTGTTCCATTTGGTCGGCCATTGTTTCAGCAGTCTTGTCAAAGGTCGTACAGCCGTACTGACAGCCGCGTTCCCAGCGCCACGTGGCCTCACACCATTGGTCCGTACGCCCTAGCTGTCTTGCACGCGCAGAATTCAAACGGTTGCGCCGTCTGGTTTTTCCCCCCATCTTTAAACCCTACACGAAGGGTCACTTCGACCCCTCATGTTCATCTTCTTCTCCAGCCAAAACCCTAGCACACAACACCTCCAAACTTCCTCTTCTTAGTGTCGTCGCTGCCCCTTGCTCTGCTTACCATTTCCGTCTCTTTTGAAGCTGCTATCAAGCTCGTGGAGGCGAACCCTACTTGTCTTCTAGCACTGGTGAGTCCCTCCATTCCTCCATTGTATTTTCAGTTTCCATCTTCTAGTCCTTCAAACCTGTTCTTCATGTTCTTCGTGTTTTTCTGCTATTGTTCTTCGTGCCCCTTGCTTGGGACCACTGGTGTTGCCTTTTATTTGTAGAACCCTAACACCCTAGGCCAAATGGAAACTGTAGGAATGGAAGGGGCCTCCGTGCCCCTTGTTCCTCCTTGGTTCAAACGAATTTGCCCCATTTCTAGGATGAACAGTTTGAATCTGGGTAGAACCGAGCTAAATGCTCACTTAGATCCATAGGTAGAGCCTCAGCCGAGCAAAAACTGGTTTGTGGCTTCTCGCCGATGCCGCAACCGAGCTGAATACCAAATTAGATCGGTAAGTGGACTGAACCGAGCGAAAATTTGTCTGAGGCCTTCACTTGGGGCCTTGACCGAGCTAAAGGCTCAATAAGATCCGCAAATAGGACTAAACCGAGCTATATCTTGTTCAAATCTCCTTCTTGGACCTTGACCGAGCCGGAAGTGGAGAGTCAGAACCGAACTAGGGAATCGACCAAGTGGTCTAGCCGAGATAGGGTCGGACCGGTCAAACACTTGTAATCCTTCCACTAAGCCAGTTCCAATAGGAGCCGTGCAATTTATGCCGTGCTAACCCTTGGAATTATTTTTTAACAATGGAGAACAAACTAGGACCGACCAGGCCAGTCCAGCACTATCACTGGTGGAGCTCAAAGACCGAGCAAACACACCAACATTTTTGACCGAGACACAAATTTAATTACCCAATAAAACTGAGGTAGATGGAGAAGTACCGATTCATGGTGAGCTCGCCCGGTGCGATGGCCGAGTTTCGTAGAGAGTACAACATCCTACATGGCGTCGTCTTAGAGCTCGCCAAAAAGGGAGACACCCCTTGGGGAGACCTAGACCGGTGCCCCTTCACGGTCGTCTCTATTGTTGAAGGAGGACTTCGCTTCCCAGTCCAACCCTTGATCTGCGAATTTTTGAGGCAGACAAGGCTTTGCCCGACCCAAGTCTCCAACAACACGTACAAAATAATAAACAGAGTCGCCGAGCTGAACCGGAGGCTCGGTCTCAATCCCGGCCTTGCTGAAATTTTCCACCAGTATAGCCTTAGTAAAAATAAGAGTGGGTTCTGCTGGTACCTCAAAGTAAAGAAGGGCCGAGCAAAACTCATAGAGGGCAACCCGGATAAGGAGACCAACGACGACGATTTCTTGTGGGTGTCCGGTCGCTGTGAAGACACCGAGGCACCCATACCGGGATGGTATATTAGGAAAGATTTTGGCAGTGCTGGTGAGTAGCCTGGCTGACCGCACTATCTGCTTTCTGCATTTTATTATTATTATTTTTTACCGGTCTAACACTTGACTTCTTTTTGCAAATAAGCACTAGCAGCAGACTACTACCGTGCTAACCAGGAGGCCATTAGAGTCCTACTGTGTCACCCGGCCGAAGAGAGAGAATCATCAAAACTACTCAGCTTTGAGCAGACCTACCACTACCAAGCACCACGCAAAAGCAGAGTCACCGACTTTCTTCGTGCGCCTTCCCCTGAGCCTGACCCAAACCTTCCGCCGATCAGACTAGTTTCCCTCACCGCCGAGCAAGAAATGACAAAAATCCGGGCTATCAAATCAATGATCACCGGAGAGGAAACCGAGTCGCAACCGCCGGAGGCAACTGGGGGGACTTCCTCTACCCCGGTTGTAGCAAAAAAAGAGGCCGTGCTAGCTTTGGCCAGCGAGCAGGCAGCTGGCCAGCTAAGGAAGAGGCAGAGGAAGGGCCAATCAGGGCAACATTTGGTTGATGAAAACTCAACTGAGCACGCCTCCACCGAACTGGGGAACCAGACCGAGCAACCACTTACCGGGCCATCCAACAGCCCCGCCTCCCCCCCGGTCTGGGCGCCCGAGTTCAAATATCAGGGCCGAGCTGTTTCTATAGAAGACTCAGTTTACGCGGACAAGGACTACTCGCTTGGTTTTAACTTGACCAAGGGGTTGATCCTGCCCGCCGACATGAAAAAACACGACGAGCTTTCTGACCTGAAGGTCCTCCGCTCGGCGGCGAAATCCATAGTGCTGGTAAGTTCTCCATTCTTTGCTTCCAAGTTTTCGCTCGGTTTTTGCTCGGTTTCCCGAATGGTCATAATCTTTCACTTGTTTTCAGGCCGCACAAAAGAACTATTTATCCCACAACCGGATGATCAAAGTGCGGTAGAGCCTCCGGGATGCCATTGCCGAGAACACGGCCCAAGAGGCCGAGATAGCGAAGCTCAAGGAAGCGATTGCGGCCGAGCGAGACATCTTGAGTCAAAAAGTCGACCGGGCTGAAGTTGACAAACAGCGGGCCGTGAAGTCGACCAAAGCTCGGTACCTCGCCAAGCTCCGAAAGCTGCGTGATGCCCACAAGGCGAGAGGGACAAGGCTGTTGATGACGCAGAGGACCGGGGATACGCGCAGGGGGAGAGGACTTATGAGCGTCAAGTTCAGGCGACTAAGGACATCTTTTTCCAGTGCGGTTAGAAAGCGGCCGCGGAAAAAGTTGGCCTTGGTCAGGACGCTGATATGTTCCTGAATCCTCCTGCAGCCTATATCCCAGTCTATATGCAGGCGTACGCCAGCGCCACTCAAAACCGGCTCATCGCGGAGGCAAGGAAAGAGGCCGAAGAAGAAGCCGCCGCCGCACAACAGGCCGAACAAACTTCTCAAGAAGCATCCCAAGATGCGGAAGATGAAGTGGCTGATCGGGATGTTGCCGTGGTGGATGGAGTCGACGATGAGGCCGAGGAAAACTTGCCCGAGCAGAATGTTCAGATCACCGAGCAGACGGTAGAGGGCGCCGAGCAAACCTTTGACCTATTGGACTGACGATTTCCCTTTGTACTTTCTGCTTTGCTTTATTCTTGTTTCTTTTCTTTCCTTTGTTTTTGAATGTAACCGGGCTAGGCCCCACATTTTGTAATGAATCTCCCTGATCAATGAAATTTTAACTTTTTGCTCGTTTGGCTTCTATTTCTATTCGGTTGACACATGCAAAAATTTCTTGATTTAAACTCTAATAAATCACAACTGATAGGTCAGCTTTGTCGTGCAATATGCTGAGCTAAAATCAGAATTGTTTGGACTTAAACCAGCTCGGCTCTTTGATCTTGCGAATGAACCCAGATATTTTCATAAGCCGAGCAAAATCAGCTCGGTTTGAGCAAAAATTACCTCCGCCATTCGGGCTTTGACAATACTTCAAGTCTTGAATTTGGGCGGGAAGAAATCAGCTCGGCCCTAATAGGAAGTTGGGGAAATCACCAACATGACTTCGTCCGAGCAAAATCAGCTCGGCATATATGGGATAAATCACCAATATTCCAATGTGGCCGAGCAAAATTAGCTCGACCTTTGGGTTGGACAGGACGCCAACATTGCCTTCGTCCAAAGCAAAGCCAGCTTGGATCTTGTAAGTTGGGTAGTTCACCAACATATCTCTTGGCCGAGCAAAGTCAGCTCGGCTTCTATCAGTTGGACAAAGCACCAACATTGCGTTTTGGCCGAGCAAAATCCGCTCGACCTTTACATCGGGCAAAACACCAATATTCCTTTTAAGCTGGTCATGACATCAACACACTAATTGGGCGAGCAAAATTCAGCTCGGCCCTTATGCGGATCTTACAATACGCCAATTAGTTCACTGGAACCAACTATTCGTGCAGTCCATCTTTATACTGCGATAGAAAATCAACCCAGCCCCGTTCAGGTCGGTATCCTTGCCCCTAGCATTCATAGTGGCCCAGAATCCTTGTGGTGTCATTTGCACATAAAGATGTAACACACAACAAAAAAAGGGCTATTTTTCATTACAAGAAAATGTGATATCTCTTACATCAAATGCTTTGGCTTACAATTCTAGCTAAGTGTAATAACCCTCGTTACTGACTACTGATTAATGCCGATTACTGCTAAGTTAATACCGATTATGGAAAGTAAATGAACTGACTGACTTACTGAACTGACCGATTGAAATCTAAAACTGAATCGATTAACTGTATCTGTTTAATTGGCGGTACCTGTTTGAATTGTAATTCTATCTGTTAGACTGTATGATTATCTGTTCAATTTCTATGTTTAAACTGTTAATTGAAGGCCTTATCGGCGGCTGAATCCAAAATTGATTGATATTCCATGATTAGTAGAATTTATGTGATTTTATGGTGTATTTAATTAAAATGTGATTTGGTACGATTAAATCGGATTAAAATAAGCTAAGTTACGTGAGTTTGACTTATTTACCAAAAAGCCATCTAGTGGGCCACTACCTAGGCACATTGAGGTACATCACACTTGAATCAAAACATTTCATCAGCCTTGTTTGAGCACTCAACCGACTAGAGAGAGAGGGATAAGGGAGAGAGGTAGTCTTCATCTCATTTGGCTTGTTTTGGCTTGAAGATTGAAGGAAATTGAAGTGTAATTGCCATATTGAGCTTCTAGGCTTAAACTACAAGACTTAGGTAAGGAGATTCACCTTCTTTATTGTGTATTTAAGTTAATTCTTGCATGGTTCATGTTAATTGTAGAGCTAAGTCATGTTTTAATTCATACATATTGGATCATGTTAGAATTCATGCATGCATGTGTGTATTGATGAATTTTGAGTTGATTTCATGGCAAATTGTCACATGCATGTTCATAATTAAGCTTAAGTCCATGTTTTCAACTTGTTTTGAAAAGAATGAGCTCATTAGAGCATGTTTTGAAGCCTTGAATTGATTTAAAGTCTTGCATGTTCATTGGAGATTATGTTCTTGAAATATTGGTTTGAAATTGAGTTTTATTAAACACCCTTGGGCTTTGATTGACCAAATTGATCTTTGAGATACATAATGTTACATGTTTACAAGTGTTTTTCCAGGTTTTTAGCCCAAGGGGATCAAAAATTTGGCTTTTAAACTTGATTTTGAGCTTGGGACTCAAATCTGGAATTTCCAGAATTTGGGCCTACGCTCGAGCGAGGAAGTCCACGCTCGAGCGTACACTTTGTGATTCTGCCTTCCGCTCGAGCGAGAAAAGTTACGCTCGAGCGGGGAATGCGAGCATCCAGTACTTTGCATGTGTTCACAGTCCGCTCGAGCGAGGAAACTCACGCTCGAGCAAGGACTTGTGTCTTATGCTCGAGCGAGGGTCGAGCGTCCATCGAACGTAAAATTGGAGCATCCAGCATTTTTACTGTAGCACACAGTCCGCTCGAGCGAAGGAATTGACGCTCGAGCGGAGCTCCTTTGTTTGCATGTCCACTCGAGCGTAGAAAGCCACGCTCTAGCGAGACCCCTGTTTTCAACAAATTTTGTAAAGTGTTCAAAAGTGCATCTTTGCATCCTCTTTCCATCCTAGGCATTCCTAGGGCATATTTAAGGCATCTTAAAGAGGATATAGATGTAGAACCACACCGAGGCAAATTAGGGATTAAGTTATTATCTTTCCCAACTGTGTAGCTTAGTGTGTGTTCAATTTGTAAACTGTGTAGGGTTGGCTTCCCGAGGAGACGCTCTAGTTCACTGTAGCCCAGAACTCTGTGAGTAACAATTGTGTAAAGATATGTTCAAAATGATTATCTTTTGAATACTGAACTGAACTGCTTACTGAACTGATATTGATTACTGAATGAATGTATGTCCTTTATTTCTGAACTATACTGTGGCATCCTTAGCACCTACTGTTTACTGTTACTGTTACAGAGATCTCTGTCGGTTTCCTCGTGGAACCACTACTGTTTACTGACTGATGGCCATCATTACTGTTCGGTCTTTTAAGACCTACTGTTACTGTTATGCTAATGGATGTACCACATATGACTGTTTACTGTACTGAACAACTGATTGAATCGAACTGTTTTCATTACTGTAAGGACATTCATTCTAAACCTCCTTACGCTTTATGTTATTCACTGGGCTTTAGCTCACTGCTCATATATATATGTAGGTGTACAGGCACCGGATCAAAGCTAGAAGCGTCGGGGTAGATTCCCAGTTTTGTCAAGCCAACCAATATGCCTCACTGCGAGGTTCCGAGCCTGCCAAGCTTAGGCTATGGGGTGTTTTAGTATTCCCCCTTACTGTGCTGTTTTATTTACTGTATAGACTGAACGTTTGCACTGTACTGTTAATCAGGGATTAAGTCCCTGTACTGACTGGTTGTATATATATGCATACTGTTTCGTACTGTTCTGTATAAATGTATGAAAAATCTTTTTGGCATACAGACTGTCACAGCTCAATGGACATTGTTTATTTACTGTATTGGCTTCTGCCATGCCCCTGTACTCTGTTATACTGTATTACTGTTAAGCAGGCCTTCGGTAATCTCGGATTACTGGCCGGTTACGGTGTTAAACCCATAGGGGCGGGTTTGGGTCGTGACACTAAGCAACAAAGTCAAATTACATCCTAAAAGTAAAAGACATTGAGGTTGGCTGCATTCCACGGTCTGGGGACAGCCTTGCCATCTAAATCTTCCAGATGGTATGCCCATTTGCCAGCAAGGCCAATCACCTTGTATGGTCCTTCCCAGTTTGCGCCGAGCTTTCCCTCGCCAGGGACCACCGTGTTACCCAGCACCTTGTGCAAGACCCAGTCCCCAATCTTGAACAGTCTAGGGTGTACTGCCTTGTTGTATTTTTTGGAGAGTTCTTGCTGATAAGCCGCTACATGGATCAGTGCCCGCTCCCTTCTTTCCTCGGCTAGGTCCAGCTCCAAAGCCACAACTTCATTGTTCAAATCGGGCTGAAAACTCTCAGACCGGTTGGTTGGCATGCCAATTTCCAGCGGGATGACGGCCTCCATGCCATAGGCCAAGGCAAACGGAGTCTCTCCGGTCGATCGCCTTGGCATAGTGCGGTACGCCCAGAGTACATTGGGGAGTTCTTCAGCCCACTTCCCCTTGGCTTTCTCAAGCCACTTGTTTAGCCTGTCCAAGATGGTCCTGTTTAAGGCCTCTGCTTGACCATTTGACTGAGGATAGGCCGGCGTTGAATTGTAGAATTCGATCTTCAGTTCTTCGCAAAATCTGCGAAAGAGTTTCCCATCGAATTGAGTGCCGTTATCTGATATGAGGTCCTTCGGTATGCCGAAGTGGGTGATAACATTTCGCCAGACAAACTTCTTCACATCTTTTTCCTTTATGGTCGCCAGTGGCTCGGCCTCAACCCACTTGGTGAAGTAGTCGGTGGCAGCGATGAAGAACTTGCGATTGCCCGGCGCTGCTGGTAATGGTCCAACAATATCTAACCCCCAAAGCACGAACGACCAAGGACTTGTGAGGGGGAGCAATTCTCTAGCTGGCTGGTGGATCTGGTGAGCGAATTTCTGACACTTTTCACACCGGCGAATGTATTTTTGCGCGTCCGCCTGCATGCATGGCCACCAGTAACCTTGGAAAATTGCTCGGTAAGCCAAAGATTTGCCCCCAGTATGGCTGTCGCAGATGCCTTCATGGATCTCATAGAGAAAAGCTTCCACCTTAGCGGGGTGGACACACTTCAGATACGGCCCGGTAAAAGACTTCTTGTACAAGGCTCCGGACGGGGAGAGCCAAAACCGCTCTGACTTGGCCCGGATCTTGTTGGCCGCCTTCTTTTCTTCCGGTAGAACCCTCTCTTTCAGGAAGGCGATGATGGAATCCATCTAGGAAGGACCCGAGTCGGTGCAGAGTACCTCAGTCGCTTCTGGTTCCTTAATACTTGGCCGAGGTAAAAATTCGATCATTAAGGGGTTGGGAAAGGCTGTCTGAGCAGAACCAAGTCCGGCCAATTCATCAGCCGTGTTGTTCTCTTCGCGGTTGATCTATTCCATTCTTATGGCGTCGAACTTCTTGATCTCTGCGAGCACCAGGGCCTGATACTTGGCCATTCTCTCATCCCTTGCCTCGTACTCCCCTGAGACCTGATTGACCACCAGCTTGGAGTCGCTGAATACCATAAGGGCTGATGCTTTCATTCTCAAAGCGCTTCTTAGCCCGGCGAGGAGGGCTTCATACTCCGCCTCATTGTTGGATGCCGGGAAGCCGAGCGTAATGGCCTGCTCGATGATCAGCCCGTCCGGAGAAGTCAGCACGATACCCAGTCCGGCCCCGTACCTGTTGGATGCCCCATCGACGAAGAGCTTCCACATTTCGCCAATGAACAGCTTCCAGCCCTCAGAAGGGTTTTGGGAGCTCCTCAGTTCCAAGTCTCTGATCGGCTCAGTCTGGTCTCTTTCCTGGTCCTGGTTGAGTCCGTCTCCCATTGAGTCGTCCGGCTTCGCTAGTTCGGTCGTTCTTTGCCCTTCTTCCACTTGCGAGCCAATACTTGTCTCCATCGCCTGAACAATAGGTTGTGCTAAGTCCGCACTAGCCAAATCAACCAGACAAACTGGATGCGTACAAGGGGCAAATTCCGCCACGAAGTCCGCAAGAGCTTGAGCTTTGATCGCGGTGCGCGGGCGGAACTTGATGTCGTACTGTCCTAATTCCACGGCCCATTTCAAAATTCTCCCGGTAAAGTCCGCCTTTTCAAAGAGTACCTTGAGTGGAAACTCGGTCAGCACTACTATTGTATGGGCGTAAAAATAGTGTGCCAGCTTCCTTGACGCCATCATCAGGGCCAGCGCCAATTTTTCCAAAGGAAGATATCTCGTATCGGCCGGGAGCAAAGTCTTGCTTACATAGAAGATGGGCAAATGCTGGACGCCTTCAGCGTGAACCAGGATGACACTCACCGCGTGTTGAGAGACCGCCAAGTAGAGATACAACTCTTCGCCCGGCTGAGGTGTAACCAAAATAGGGGCGGAGGAGAGGTACGCTTTAAGGTCCGCCAGTGCGCGGTCACACTCATCGTCCCAGAAAAACTTAGCCTTCAAAGTCTTGAAGAAGGGCCTGCAACGATCCGAAGACCGGCTGATAAATCTGCTCAGCGCGGCTGCCATCCCGGCAAGATGTTGCACGTCCTTCGTGGAGTTTGGGCGCTCCAGTTCCTGTATCGCCTTGATTTGGGATGGGTTAGCTTCGATTCCTCGGTTTGTGACCAAAAAGCCCAGAAACTTTCCGATGCCAACTCCGAAGGCGCACTTGGAGGCATTCAAACGAAGTTTGTGGCGCTTAAGTATGGCGAACATCTCTGCTAGGTCGGCGAGGTGTTGAGACTTCTCCTTACTCTTCACCACCATATCGTCAATATAGGCCTCCATTGTTCGGCCCAAGAGAGGAGCGAACATTTTTGTTACCATCCGCTGAAAGGTCGCCCCGGCGTTCTTTAGTCCGAACGGCATGACTTTGTAGCAATATAAGCCTCTGGGGGTGGTGAACGACGTGATCTCTCTGTCCGGTTTATACATAGCTATCTGGTGGTAGCCGCGATATGCGTCCAGGAAGCTAAACCTCTGGTGGCCAACGGTTAAGTCCACCAGCTGGTCAATTCGAGGGAGGGGAAAGCTATCCTTGGGGCAAGCTCGGTTGACAGTCTTGTAGTCAACGCAGACTCGCCACTTGCCGTTCTTCTTTGGAACAACCACCGTGTTGGATATCCACCGAGGGTATTGCACCTCCTCTATGGCCCCAGCTTCTAACAAATTCTTCACTTCTTCTGCCACCACTTCAGCATGGTGCAAGGCTGAGCGGCACGTCCTTTGAATGACTGGTCGGGCATTGGGGAAGACATTCAACTGATGGGAAATGAAGCTCGGGTCGACGCCAGGCATGTCGTAAGGTGTCCAGGCAAAGGCCTCCAAATTGAAAACCAAAAAGTTGACATAATCCATCCGCTCGGCACTAGACAAGGATGATCCTAAGAGGAAGAATTTAGTTGGATCATTCTCGTCAATGCGCACTTCCACCAAATCTTCGACCGATTTTTCCTCGGCTTTTCTTCCCACATCTTCAAGGACTTCCTTTCCTTCAGGTCCCTCAATCATTTGGACAAACCCTTTGGCTGCTCGGCTGCCATTCACCGCAACGAAGCATTGTTTTGCCATCACATGGTCTCCCCAAACTTCCTCTATTTGTCCGTTCGGTGTCGGAAAGCGCATAACCGGGTGGAAGGTCGAAGCAACTGCTTGCATGCGCGTGTAGCCAGCCCCTGCCCAAGATCAAGTTGTAAGTGGATGGAACTTTGAGCACCCAGAATTCTACTTGCTTTACGACCGAACCCGCTTTAACCGGCAAAATAATCTTTCCAATTGGCCATTCTGGCTGTGAGTTGAAGCCAACCAAAGGGGATGTTGCAGGGGCCAAGTCCTTGTCTTCTAACTTCATTTGTTTAAACGCGTCATAATACATAATTTCGACCGAACTCCCCTGGTCAATCAAGATTCTCTTGATATCAAAGTCTTTGACGCGAAGGGTTACTACTAAAGCATCATTGTGCGGCATCTGAACCCTTTCCAAGTCCTTGGTCGAGAACGAAAGGATATCCCTCTCTTCGGTCTTTCCCTTCTTTACGGCGGGCTACACAGAGAACACTTCCCTCATGTGCTCGGCCTTCTTGATCATCCCTCTAAGCTCACAGACCCTTGCTGGTTCAATGATGCCGTGGATGACGTTGATTACACCTTGCGGGGGCACCTCTAGGGCGGCCAGGCTGTTCGGCTCGGTTTGTCCCGCTGGCGTGGCCTTGATGCCCCCCTCTATGTATTGGTCAAGATGCCCCGCCGCCACCAACTCCTCTAAGTGTTGTTTGAGCGACAAGCAATCTTCTGTTCGGTGTCCCGGTTCCTCATGAAAGGTGCAGCGATATTTTGAATTGAAGCCCCTCTGCGCACTCCCCAACTTGGCTGGCCATCGGACAAAAGGCTCACCTCGGATCTCGCTCAAGATGCGGTAGATAGGGATTTTGAAGACCGTGGTGATTCCAGTCCGCGCCTTTAATTTTCTCTTGGCATCTTCTGCTGCATCACGGGGAGCGTCAGTTCGGTCGTTCCTACGACCCTTGTTTCTGTCATTGCGGTTTGCGCCACAACGTTGGTCTTTTGACCGGTCGTTTTGGCGGTTGTCCTCCTGCCCGACCGAGTGAACTTTCCCTGCTACCCTTCTATCCGCCGCGACCGGATTATCCTTCTCGGTTGCGGACGCGGCATCGTCTTCCACACGAATGTGCTCATTGATCCGCTGCATCAAGGACTCCATGGTTGTGGGCTGATGCATTGTAAGCGAATCTCGCAGTCTATGTCTGACTGGAAGACCCCTCTTGTATTGAGTGATCGCCAGATTGGTAGGGCAGTCGAGGATCTCGTTGTAAGTTTCCCAGTACTTCGCATTGTATGCCTTCAGCAAACATCCAGACTCCATTTTGACGCCCAGGAGGTGGTCGACCTCGTTCGGTGTTCGAGTGTTGGTTTTGAATCTGGTGACGAAGGCTTCCGCTAGTTGCTGCCACCCCTCGATACTCCCCTCCGGGAGCCTTTCGAACCACTTCAAGCCCAGCTCTCCCAAGCTTGCTGGAAATATGAGGCACATCAAGGCGTCGTTGCGCCGGTGGCCAGCCATTACTTGCCGGTAATGACTCACATGCATGTACGGATCTGTCTTGCCGTCGTACAAAGTGAACTTCGGCTGGTGGAATCCGGCAGGGAGTGGAGTACTCTCGATCTCCGGAGACAGCGGCGTGGCTGTAAGTCTTGCCAGCTCTTTGTCCACTAGCGCAGGGGCCATCATTCTGGGCGCTGGCATCGCCACTTCTTCACTGCAATGAACTGGGGCGCTCAACCTCTGTAACGCCGGCACTCTCTAAGCCTCTCAACGGCGCTCTCTCCTCCAACACATCCCTGAGATGCCTGGAACAGGTGGAGGCAGAATATCGCGACGTCGACGATGGGTGAGAGGGGCAGTAGGTGCTGTCGCAAGTGAGGGACCTGCCCTCTCTTTGGTTGGAATCTTCAACCCCATAGTTCCTGGTGATGGAGATAGAGTGAGTCCTCCTTTGGCGGCGACTACTAGAACGAGGGGAAGGGGTGCGCTCACTGAGGTTGCCCTCTCCAGCAACACCCTTTCCTTTAATCTGGCGCTTCAGCATCTCCATCTCCGCCGCCATCTTGCGAATGAGGGCGTCTTGGTCTTTGAGTTTGTGCTCCAAGCGCTGCGCACGGGACTCCTCCCGCTGCCGACGGCCCTCTGGACTCTTCAAACGATCAGAGCTCCTCCCGCGTTTGTCTCGCGCACCTCGCGAAGAAGTTTCTAGGCCCGCCATAGCCGGAACATCTGGGGGGCCATCTCTCCTTCGGACATAGTCCGGAGTGACACCATCGACGACGGACAGCGGGATTTCGTCATTGTTGGCCATGGAAATGGTCGAAGAGGCTTGAAGAACAAGGGTTGAATTATCAAACTTTTTCCACAGACGGCGCCAATTGTACGGGGGCGTAATATCCTCTGCTTTCCGTACTCCTTGTACTCCAAGCTTCACTTGACGGCGTCTAACCTGGCAACACAGAAACGGTGAGCTGCCCGGCGGTAGCATGCCGGATAGACCCTCCGACGATCAAGTCAGACCACTTGGGAAAGAAGAAGGAGACTGTTAGAGAGAGAGTATTTCAGATAACGAGAGTGGTTTCAAGTTGCATACCTCTAACGTTTATCTTCCTCCCCTATTTCTAGGCTGGCCATGCAGCCTCAAGATCGTGCGCGCACCACCTCTGTCGTCCTTCCATGGACAGGTGGCAGTGCTCGCCTCTCACCACCCTACACGTGTAAAGGTTTCGTCCTCCAACCAGTACATGCAGAACTGCCAAACGGTATTGGCGCGTGCCTGGAGCAGACTTCCTTTTCCTCACGCCATTGGCCTAGGTGGCACACTTAACCGAAGTACCACAACCGGCCTATTCCTTGTGGAAAATTGCCACAAGCTCTCAACCGAGCTATGAACCGCCGAACTGTCCCTTGGTAGATGACTGATACTCATGGCCGAAATATTCTTGACCGGTCCATCCTGGCTAGCCGGCTGCGAGGCATGCCGAACTCACCCCGTTCTATCTTCGCTCTCGGTTATACGAAGTCCATCTATCTCGGCTGACCGGTTGAAGGCATGCCAGCCCTCACCGCATCCTCAGTCTAGCCCGGATCATTCTTTAGCTCGGTTGCCGCACACCACTGCATGCTCTACCCACTGCGTACAAATCACAGCTCGGCAGGCTCTAGTTCGCGTCTGATCGGTCAACTTCTCCTGCCGTGCAAGTCAGTCCGCTGGGTAGTACAAGTCAGGCCGCTGGGCTGTGTCAAGGGAGAAGTTTGCTTTGCGCCGTGCGGTCCGTCACGATCGGCGTTATCGTAGCTCGGCTGTACTAACGGTGCAAATCTCCCCTCTCAATATATTTTACCATCGACATGAATTTGAAAGTCTTTATGACATTGGAAATTAAATGATGTAAGAGCGAAATTCAAACTCAAACATCACACCGTCTTAAATTACAAAAGGGTTGTATAGCTTATATTAGGAGTTATTTGGGGTATCTTAAATAAGTGCACTTTTTATCTTTTTGAACTAAAAAGTTGAGAAAAAAATATGGATGTTTGGATTAACTTTTTGACTTTTTATGAAAAAATGTGTATTAAAAAATTGTATAAATAAGTGTGTAGGAGAAGATAGGGTAGGAGGCCGCACGGGTTGGCAGAGGAGCTGGCTGGGTGAGTAGATGAGGAAATGTTGTCTCCTTCTCGGGCTTTAATTGGATGGTGTTGTTTGGCCCGTGGGGGCCCACCACGGGTCCCGTTTTTCTAATCGGAACCGTTTAATGTGTAGAATTCGTCAAGTACTATATACTCGTTGATTGGATATCGATAGCTATTTGATCGTGTTACTTTTTTTTGTTAACGGTTAACTATAACAGCAGTGATTTAGACCCCCTCAAATTTCAACCCCCACCCCCACACACACGTGGCGAGTGGTGATTGGAGGAGAAGAAAAAAAAGAAAAAGAAAAAGAAAAAGTGACCAATCAAAAAAGAAAGGGGGTCAAAAGGGAATGGAGGAAAGGGGGTCCCAATCTTTATTCTAACTATAACACCATCCATTTTTATACAAAACTAATTTGATCATGTAGTTAGCGATATCCGATAGACGTGATTTTTTACAAACATATAGTACTAGACGAGTTTTACATATTAACGGTTCAGATTATCAAAATGGGACCTATGGTGGGACCCTACGGGCCCAACTTTACTATTAAGATTTAGTGAATATTCTACTATAATTTTTTTTTTCTCTGTCACTAACTAAACTCATTACGTCAGTACTATCATTTGGGCTAACTTTTTGATTTGTATTAATTTTTGTATATTAATTTTAAAATTTTTTTTTTTGTAAATAGTGATAACTTTTTAACATTTTATGTAAATTTTTAATTTTTTGACTTTTTCTAAGGTTGTCAAACCAGCCCTTAGTATTTGTAGATAAGAGAGAAAAACAGAGGAGACATTGGTGCGTGTTGGGGGCAGAGTTACGAAAAGGGACCACCGGTAGGAGGGATAGAAAAGCATGGAAGCTTTTTTTGAGAATCAAGCATCGAAGCTTCTGTGCTTGCAAAGTTGCACTTTCTGCTGACCAAACAATGCCAATTTCCATTCTATTCGTCCTGCAGATTATTTTACAAGGCTATGAAGCATGGAAAAATTATAGGCTATTCCCGAAATATCATGTGTCTATACTCTTAACTAATCATAATTTATTCTGTCATCTTATATTTCTCAATCACCTAACACAATACCCTACCTATTCACCTTCTCTACCAATTATAATACTATAAAATACCACGTGTCTATATTATGAAATTACTAAATAATTACCGTGAAGCATGTTGCTCCAATCAAAGCTGTAAATGAAATATTTCAACACAAATAAGTAGTTTGCTACAGAACTCAGAAAGATTAGACAGTGTTGTCAGATTCTTGTGGGCCGACCATAATTCAATTCGTTTAAAACTTAATTGTTTTTTAAGTACATATGTATAGATCATCTATGGGAGAAAAAAACAGACTAGTCATTTATTAGCTGCACATTAAACACAAAACGTAATGCAACAAAATGCCACTACCTACTATTATATATTTCATTATCTACCACTGTCCTCTGGTCTTCAGTAACTGGAAAACAATCACAAACCCTTTCCAAGAATTGAAGTATATCATTCATGTTCCATAATTTGCCACATATTCACAGAAGAACTTGTACAGGGAAGAAAGAATCAGGGATTTTCATTAGGCATCGTCATGTGCCTTCTGAGACAGCTGATATCTACAAAATAATCATAGGGCCTTTCAAGAGTTTCATTTCTTTTATTTTTTTAATTTTTTACAGACCTACAGGCTTCTTTGTCATTCATCACATCATCACTGAACTTCATCTTTACAAACTTCAGACTCGCCTGTGATTCCACATCAGTAGTACCCTGAACGAGGTGGGACATATCCTCCAGGAGGTGGCATATCAACAGGAAGATTTCCATATGGAGGCCTTGGGACTGGACTTCCATAAGGTGAACCTGAAAAAAACATATAGCAATTCCCCCAATAACTTCAAGTTATATGTATAACCAACAAAGCAGAACATAATATAGTAAGATAGGGAAAAATGAAAATTCGTACTTGCGTATCATTCTTGTGAAAAAAATTATCATTCATAAACATGATATTTAAAAAACAGTTTTGGCTAAACAATATATGCATCAAGATTCTTTTATACTTCCATGTTTGTTATTATAACAGGGAAAAAAGCAAAAAGAGTGTCCTACACAAAACCAGATTACAAAACATAGAGAACAGGTGTCGTATACACAAATAATGAGTTACAACACATACCATATGTGGTGAAAGGACTGGGCTGAAATGTCGATTGTCTTGAAGCTTGCAGATCAACGTGGGAACCTGCTGGCCCTGGGAAACCAGCATGTTCACCGTAAGTGCTGTAAGGCATTGCATAGGGTTCAACCACGCCACTCCGGTAAGGGCCAGTTGCACCACCAGACATGAAATTCACTTTTTCAACATTTGGATGGCTGTAGGGTCCACCCACGCTATAAGTTCGGTGAGGGTCAGTAGCACAACCAGGATTGACAATTCTGCTTTCAATGTCATTTCTCCTTGAGTGATCAAACCCACCACCATAACTCCCATATGGATCATTCAGCATAGGGGGAGTTTGCTTGCCTTGATGAGCCACAGGAAATGAATCCATTCTTCCAGGATTTGCAGAGTTCACCTGTAACATTCAACTCATCAACTTCCAACTGCTAAACACTAAAAATTAATGGGATACTTACGTGTAAGTCTTAATAAGTGGACTTATTGTCTAATAGGTCCTATGGAAAAAATTTGTCATAAAAAAAGTCACTAATTGTAAGTTTTAGCGACAATTTATAAAAATCATGACAAAAAAAGTCACTAATTGTCAATTTTTAGCAACATATATAAAAAAATTGTCACAAAAAAAATATTTTGAACTACAATTTTACCAAGACTTATTTTCAATAGGATTTGATGGGAATTAAGACCTATTGGTAGTTTATCCAAAATTAATCGGTATAAGTGAAAACAAGAATCAAAGCAGTTATTCTTTTTCAAACCAATCATACTACTACTAATAGAAAATATTGAATGAAAATACTTGATCATTTAAATCAATGAAGTTGCAGCAGAAGACTAATTGAACATCTCCAAGTAGCAAAGCAGATTAACTTTAGCTTGAACCAGACTTGATTACAAATTCACAAACGTAGGAAATGGACAATTTTCACTTACTTGACCAGGCATTTGGTAATGATAATTCAATTGAGGCTGAGGTGGATAAGAACTTTCCCAGTGTCCGCTGCTGACTGAGCCACGAGGGAAATATCCTAAGAAAGATATCAGTAATATAAATTAGTAGATGCCAGTTGTAAATTCCATACTCATAATGGGGCTTACAGAAGGGAGACCAAAGAAAAAACAAACAGACAAAAACCTGAAACAGTTTCTTGATTTTGCACTTGAGAGCTGTTATATGACTGGAGAGAACTTTCTTGAGAATAAGGTGAAACACTCTTTGGGTTCACATTTGCATTAGATGCTAGGGCACACTTCATCTCGTCCAAATATCTCTGTGACTCTCCTCTGCCAAGTTCAGTAAAGATGACCTAGCCATAGATCATAGCATTAGCCACATTTTCAACAAAAAGCATACAAAACAAGATTCCTGTTCTTGGAAATTACCTGATCAAAATACTCATCTGCTCTAGGCATGTCCTTGCTCATAGGCAAAGCATAATTGGCTGCCAAAGACAAATTGCAGATCACATTCATAAGGTAGCAAATTAGTTTGAGAACTAGGTTAAATTGGAGCAATAGAAGCCAAAACATCAGCAAGATACCTAACATTTCATTCACCGCATCAGCTGGAACCTCCTTTCCCATTTCTTTGAATCTTTTATCAGCACGAGACTTGAGCTCTTCTGGTTTTGGGAAAACCACGACAGCAATCTGAATTGGGTGCACAGTACCATATAGGTCAAAATATTTGACGCAATAAAAAGCTTTACAAGAAATGGAACCTCCAGAATCAATCACCAACATTTGATCTTCATCATGATCATAATGAATGACATTATGAAGCTACCTTTTGATAGTCTGCAAATGGCTTCAGTTTACGTTTTCGAGCACTCTTGTACACGTTTGTTTGATCAAGAATGTAATTACGAGGAGTCTTGGCAGCCCTTGTTAGTAGGGTATTAAATATCCCAGTTGCACGGTCCATCAGTCGATCAAATCTTTCACCATAATTACTCTTGCGCAGCAGTCCAGGCACCTATAAGAAGGTCAAACTTTTGTCAAGTAAATCAACAGTGGAGAACATCATTGTTTGACAACCCTGTTTCTGCAAACCAGAAAAACAAAAATAAGTCACCAAAAGCAAAGAAATAAAAAACTGAAACCTTCATTTGGTCCAGAGCTAGGTTTGTTCCAAGCAAAATATATCTCTTTTCAGGGTGCTCCTTTACCCACTTCTCAGCCCAAGTAGACTTGCCAGAGGCAGGTAAACCCACCATCATCATCACTTCACAATCCCTTAGGTTAGGAAAAGTGGGTCCCATAATTGCATTTCCATCCATGAGAGCATAAGCCCAAGGTTTGTAGCCGTCTTCAGGAACAAGTCCATCTTCAGGACTGAACTGCAACGCTACTACAACATTTTTCAATAAAACATGGGGGAAGAGTGCTGATTCCCACTGTAGCTTTCTAATTGGAGAATCCACTACTCCAAGCCCATTTGAACCAGCATCAAAATGCTTCGCAGTACCCAACCACTTCCCATTTTTTGAGAAACTCATGAAAGCCCACGGCTTGTTTTCTAGATTAACAGCACAAAAAATTGTATCACCAACCCCAAATTTTTCACCATAATCTGAGAACTTTCGTGCATTAGAAAATTTTCCAGTGCCTCCAAACCCAAAGCTGTGCTCAGTCTCTCCAAGGTTTCCAACATTATCATCACCTCTTGAGATGCCTAGGCGGCACACATGCTGCTGATCAAGGGGCGTATCTTCCATATCAACTGGCTGAGCTGAAATGATTTTGCAACCAAAACAATACTTGCCCCCAGTAATTCCTACATTGGCACGAGCACCAGACCAGCAATACGCAAATCCCTTTTCATGAAGCGCGGAACCTTGCAGACCATTGCCTTCAATATTGAAATCTGGTGAAAGGATAATAATTTAAATTGATTATCAGTCATAAACAAAAATAATATTTCTATAAGTGTGGTTCATGTCAATACCAGGATGCTTGACTCAGAAATCAACACATCTCACAAATCACAGTGGTTTCAAAGTTCTCCAAGGAGATACCATCAGTCAAAGAAGTTATAGAAAAAGGTCACCAGTAAAATTAATGAAGCATTCACATACTATTTAAGGGGAAAGAGCATGCTCCCAACAATTAAAATTCAACATCATTAGGCAAATGGACTTGCTTGAACATTTCATAATGTGTGAGGAGACTCATTTGAGAATGAAAAGGGTATTGTCCACTATACAGAGAAAAGCAGTGGGTTGCTAGTTGCTGCACATTTATGGAAAGATGATTATGCAACATCAGATTACAGGCATTTTCTGCAGCATGCAAGTTCATTCAATAGGATGATATTTTTGCTCATTAGTTGTCCAATTTGGTCCATATGGCCCTGATTTCAATTGTGTGTGTGTGTGTGTGTGTGTGTGTGTGTGTGTGAGAGAGAGAGAGAGAGAGAGAGAGAAGGGAATCATGTTAGGAATTGATACACCGATCCAATATGTTGGTTAGGTCGGTGAGACGCGAAACACAAACAAGAACAAAACAAGAAACGAAAAATAAGTACACACGAACACAAAGATTTACGTGGTTCACACCTATCCTAGGGCTACGTCCACCTACGTTACACGGACTTGGGTATGGATATCGGGTGCAGGTGTGTATCTAAGGGTAGGACACTTCAAAATTAAAAATTGAGGATATGTGGATATGGATCTAAATTTGGATACGGGTACGGGATATGTTAAATAATTATTTTTTAAATATATTTATCATATGAAGATAAGTTAAGATTAACTAAGGAATAACATATTTTGTTAAAAAATAAATAAGAAATAAAAAATAAATGACAAACAAAAATTATTTTAGGAATAAAATCAATTATATTATATAGGATAAAAATAAATTATTTTTATTTTAGGTATAAAAATTATATTATTTATGATATACTATATTATATAATATAATATATTTTTTGTGTGAATAATATTATATAATATAAATTATATTAAAAGGAAGAGAGATAAAGAGAGAAGAGAAGACAATGATAGAAGATGAGAGAGAAAAGAACGCAGAAGAAGAGATGCGACGAGAGAGAGAGAGAGAGGCCAAAGGGGAATTTAAGCCCTAGGGTCGTTTTATGGGTGGAATCGACTTCACGAAGTTGGGTTTTAGATCTCCTTCGATTCAATCGAGTTCGCAACTAGGGTTCGCGTTTCGATCTTGCTTTGCGACTCGCTTTGCAAAGGTGAGTTTCAGCCCTCCCCCCCCTCTCTCTCTCTCTCTCTAAGTTTCAGCCGTATCCGTTTGTATCTAGCGGTATCCCGCATCCGTACCCGTGTCGTGTCAACACGGGTACCTCTCAAAAACCAGAGAGTCCGTGTAGCGTAGACGTCCACAGCTATCGAATCAAACCTAAAATTTAAGAATACGTGGACTCGGCAAAAAAAGGTTATATTTTTGTATATTTAATCCATTATGTGAGATAAAATGATGTTATATAAGGCATTTTACTCAATTTATAGCAATTATACAATAATAAATACATAAAATGATAGTGTTATATCTATACTATCTACACTATATTATAACATCAGAACCTTATTTGGTGTGAACTAATTGTTGAAGTTCAGTAACGGCATTTTTCTCCCAAAAACTCCCACCATCTAATAACTAGCAACAGTTCTCCTATGTTAACTGAAAGGTGTATATATGTAAAAATAATTTCTTAATTCTGTTAATTTAAGAAGAAGCCACGTCCGGCAGATAACTTCTTACATTTCCAGCTGTCATTCCCAACATTCAACATCTAAAACAGATATGAGCCCTAGATTTTAGGTTTGCCTTTTGGTGAATGTCAGTCAAGTTTTCATATACCAACTCATTTGAGGTATTGTTTCCAACACCCATCCTCAACCATAGGTATGGCATTTAAATCTGGACTTCCTTATATTTTGTCCTGTGTGTTTTCAATATTTTTATTTCAAGTTCTTTAAAAAGGAAATTTTTTTTTCCTTCAAAAAATATATGGAAATCCCGATTTTGGAATGTATAGTTCTTTGTCTAAATTCAGGAAAATTATTTGGTAGTCTTGGAACAAGTTTATGTGGTGTCCCAACTTGATTTTTATTGATTAAAACATTAGAATTCAACACTTTTGTGTTAGTTTTTAGAAGATAACATGACAAGTGTTTACGTGAAGAATGGTGTGGAGTATTTAGCTCCAAGATCACCATAACATTTCCTAAATTCGTAATGGAAACTGTTGCGACTGTTATGGTGGAAGAGCATCCTATGTAATCAAATGTAGGCTTCCCTTCTTCTAGGTGACTCTTTTTTTTTTCCTTCTAAGAATTTTGTGATTTATGCATTTACAAGGTCATTTGTGAACCATTTATAATGGAGGATTCTCAGGGATTGAAGGACTTAAGTCATCATTAAGATAAAAATCAAGCAAAACCAAGTAAGTAAATAACTACAATACAATCTATGTCATTTGTGAACCATTATAACAGAAATTGGTATATATGTTTAATGTCCATGTAACATAGATTGTCAAAAACAACAACATAGAAGCAGAACAATCCGCGGCATATTATGAACTATAACGTAGTTAGGATTAATAATCAAAACTAAAGAATGCATTTAATAAAATTCTTGACACAATCAAAACTCTCAAGCCACTCAATCCACTAAACACAAGACACACAAACATATCAGCATATATATATATATATATATATTTGTGAGAGTCTCAATATACAAATGCACAAGAAATGGCGAAGAAACAAGAGCGAAAATGGATTAATTGAAGAAGTTAGGGTTTGAAAATGCAAGAAATGAAATTCAAAGAACAAGAAAGGATTCAAGAAACCTAAATCGCAATCGGCAGGGTTGAGTAGCACTCGTTGATGGGGTTTGGGTGGGTCGGAGGACTCTGCTTCAAACAACTTTGCCTTCTTGGCTACAACAGGTTCGTCTGATGAGTCAGGTCTTGGTAATTCGCGTTTCGTCGACTCCATTCACGGATCTTTGCAGATTCAGAGAGAGAGATAGAGAGAGAGAGAGAGAGAGGGTGATTGATCGTACGAGGGCTACGCTTTTATAGAAGTGGTAGAGTTTAGCGTAACCGACTTTGGGAAAGCATCAAAATACACCCGCCTCAATTCTATCTACACCCACCTAAGTTATGTATTAGTTAAGGGTGGGCAACGATTTATCCGATTTGTAAAAATTGCTCAATCCGCATATAAATAGGTGATTTCGCAAACACAATGAAAGCGAATGCAGTTTGAAATATGCTATGTTTTTGCAGGTTGCGGGCGGGTTGCTGGTTTAACCCGCACCCGCAAAAACTTGCTTGCACTTTTTTATTTTTATTTTTTTTTATTTTTTTTTATCTTAACCGTTGATTTCATTTCTATATTCTACCTAGCTATTTTGCCCAAAACAAAACACCCTTTATTCTTTGAACTTACTCTAGCATTACATTTGCTAATAGTATTATATCAACTGAAACTAAATGAATACTAATTATATTATTATTACTAGTGGATGCCCGTGCCTGAAGGCACGGTATAAATAATGTTGGTATCACATACTTTACAAAAATTAATTAAAATAAATCAATTCAAGATGGTAACAATTTCACTGTTACAGAAATCAACTGTAATAAATTAATTCAAAATGACAACAATTTCATTCCAATATAAAACTTTACACATAAGTCGAAATAGCAAATTACAGTTTTGGCAAACTTCATAATTAAAGTTTAAATAGCAAATTTATAATATAAAAATGTTGTGTACAACATAAACAAAGATATTTACGCCAAAATAACACATGTACAGTGAATTAAAATGAGGCAACCTTCAATAAAAGAATGTCTAAATTAGTATTATAACTGAGTGAACATTTTGGTACAAAAGATTAACCATCCTAGCTTTAAAAAAATAAAAAATAAAAAAGAAGAAAAATTAATCATCCAATTTAGAATGAAAGAGCCAACCATCAACACGCATAGAAAAACAACACAATCCCAACATTTGTAAGGTGGATTAGTCACCTGCAACAAAAATTCACTTTAAAAAATCAATTAAAAAAAACAATCATATCAAAATACCTTTGAAAAACAAATAAACCAATAACAATGAATTTATAGGAAGATTAATGATTCAAGCCTCGAATTTGAGGCTCGAATTTGCCTCGAAATCTTTTTTTTTTTTCAAAGCTGTGCTATTTTGAGAGAGAGAGAGAAGAGAGGGGAAGAGGGGTCGCAGTCGCCGCCCGATCGTCGCCCGGCGTCCTCGCAGCAGCTCGTCGCAGCGTCACCCGGCGTCGCCTCGCCCGATCGTCGTCTCCGGTAGCCCCCACCTCTGCCCGATCGTCGTCTCCGCAGCCCGATCGTCGTCTCCGGCAGCCCCCGCCTCTGCCTCGCCTCCGCCTCCTCCTCCTCCTGTAATTAGGGCCCCCTCCAGTCCTCCTCCTTCCTCCTCCTCCTCCCTTCTCTTCTCCTTCTTCCTTCTTCATCTTCTTCGTTTCTAATTGAACCAGAAAAAAAAAAAAAAAAAAAAAAAAAAAAAACTCATTCGAGCCAAATTCGAGGCCTCGAATTCGAGGCCTCTATCACGACTGTTTATAGGAATTAAACATATGATCAAGAACCTTTCAATTTAGTTCCCAAGTCTCTTGATTAGTATATATCATAACTTGTGAGTTCACCTGTTGTTGCTTAATGAATATGAATTGCTAAGTATAACTCTTCTTTCTTTTCCTTTTCCAATTGAACATGAAGAATTTAACAATTTAGATAATACATGAAAACAAATGAAAATAAATAATTACATCTAATTTGGAATCCCATTACAGGTAGACTCATGACAAAAAGCTTTGCCCAATTAATTATTATATTACAATTTACTCAAAATTCTCATTATCACTGTTTTTCTTCAATATAGTCATCATAGCAAAAGAATGCGTAATGAAAAATCCAATAAAAAAATTTAAATACAAAGATATTATCTTCTGCAATATTATGGACAGTTGCCACTTTTATACACCTGAAATTTGAAGGAAAAAACAAATTTAAAAGTCAAAGTCAAAATATATCACTCTAATTGAGTCCCAAGGATTCACAAAAAAAAAAAAAAAAAAATATGTTAGTGATGAGAAGAGATCGAACAATTTATGTGTAATAAAGTTTTATATTTAGGTAGTGCCTAATGAAACGATTAGAAGGCTTTTTTAAATTCAACAATTAGAAGGCTTAACCATAAAGTGAAAATTACCACCACCTCAATAAGATAAAAAACGGGAATGATTGATGAGATCCTACTTGAGTGCTCAAAGTTGTGATCTAAAACATTCCCTAAAAAAAACTTGAATGTGGTTTTTTTTTTTTTTTTTTTTGATAAACTTGGAGTGTCATAGGCACAGGTGGTTCTTTTACGATGAAATGTTGTTCTTTTACAATGAAATCATGAAACTATCATATTTATACCCAAAAGACAATATAAGTTGATTTTCCTATTGCTCAACACTATCAATTTAACTGAATTGAATCAATCTGACAAAGACATGAGTTATTACATATTGGTCTCCTATGCATTTTGTTAGTTTCTTTAGACCAAAAATCCAACTATCTAATTCAAGCAATCAATCAAAACCACACACAAAATAATATAAAATTCTAAACCTGCCAATATCAATAATATAAAATTTAAGCTAAAGATGCACTGTTTTATATCAATATCAATAACCTGCCAATCAATAATACCAAGAACAAAAAGAGATTAGATTCCACAATAAACATAGTTAAATAATTACACTATGAAAAAAATAGAATTTTAAAGTAGACTAACAAATAGAAGGCTTCTCTGTTAAAACAACTGATAATGATGAAATTATAAACAACCAATTAGAGGATTCTATGTACATAAGAAGACTTTTGTTTATGAGATTAATCAAAGATTGAAACACCACAGACCTATAGTGAAGAAATAACTCATTTAATAGTGCTATAAATAGATTGGGTTTAAATAACGATGGGTTGTGTAATGACTATTTGATTACTTAATTGTGCCATAAGTTAAGTACAATGGACTATTTCTTTCTCACTATAATTCTAATTTTTAACAATCAAATAAAAACATAAGATCACAGAACATTACTTTCCATGTTAAAAAAGGAAACCTAATTCACATATTTATCAAAATCACCCAAATCATTTGTCAAAACAGTAATCAGGTGACTTCAATCTCATTTATGCTTTATTTGGTTCACTGGAATGAGATGACATGAAATGAAATGGTTATTCCTTACACTTCAAGCTAATAAGTTAGTTTGGTCTGCCACAAAATCAGGTGACTTCCCAAGATTGCCACTATGGAATAAATATATTATACATATGTGTATATGTACATAACCTGATTAGAATAATAAATATTGTAAATTTAAGTAATAATAAAAAAGTCCCATCAAGAATAAATATTGTAAATTTAAACAAAAGTCCCATCAAGAATGAAAAATAGAGCATCCTTGGCCAGGGAAAAAGAATAAAAGACATGAAAGAGAATGTGCTCAAACTTCACCATTCAAAAATCCATGCATAACACAATCCTAGTGAAACATAACACGTTAGGGAAAGATAACCTGTTTGTGGGTAAATGTTAGCACCAATTTACATAACTTGTTTGTGGGTAAATGTCATAACACAATCCTAGTGCATAATTAACACCAATTCAAAAATCCTAAGGAAAGAGAATGTTAGCACCAATTCAAAAATCCATGCATAACACCTGTTTGTGGGTAAATTTTAGCAACAATTTACAAAACTCATCCATGTCATAATGGGTATAATTAACCACTAATCAGGGAAAGATCCATGTAAGAATGATTTTGATAGTCAAATTAAACAAAATAGTATAGCAATTTATGTGTGTTACTGAGATAATAAACATGAAAACAATATTTCTAATTAGCCCCCAATAATGATACATCAATGCTAATTGCAAGCATTTCTATAGAGGCCTATTAAATGCTCAGATATGGAAAAATCTGAGCATTTAAAATCTTTAGGTTCTTTTTCTTAAGGCCCAAGACACTAAATATTGGCCAAGGAAAAAGAATAAAAGACATGAAAGAGAATGTGTTCAAACTTCACCATTCAACAATCCACAAATGGTGATCTAATAAAAAACGTGATCTAATCAAAAATCCACAAATGAAACCAGATCAATAGTAGAAAATGCTAGAAAAGTTATGATGAAATTCAGTCAATGGTGGCAAGTATTCCAAAACCAAATTTCAATCATCACCACAACATCTCACACCTTCAATTCGACTTAAAAAAATAACAATTTTCTATTTTGAATTCCACACAAACTAAATCCAAAACCAAACCAGTATAAAAATTAAACAAATGTTACATGCCTTAACCACTCTCCCTTATTGAGATTTAGTTGAGAGAATGAGGAAGTGAATCAACAATTATTAACAATTCTATTGAAGCTCTATTCAAAATCACTTAATAACAAAGGTTACATGCAAAAACAAAATTAAATGTCCCAAATGAGCAATACTCAACAAAACAGCCCCATCCACAAAAATTTTTAGTTCAAACTTCCCAATTTCATTTGATTATTCAAGTAAAAATGATAAAATTTACAATGAAATCATGAAACTGTCCTATTTATACCCAAAAGACAGTATACATTCATTTTACTATTACCCAATACTATTAATTTAACTGAATTGAATCAATTTGACAAAGATATGAGCTATTGCACTTTGTTTTCCTATGCATTTTGTTAGTTTTTTTAGACCAAGAATCAAACCATCTAATTCAAGCAATCAATCAAAACCACACACATATGCAGATGCCAAACTAATAATATAAAATTTAAGCTAAAGATGCACTGTTTTATGTCAATATCAACAACCTACCAATCAATAATACTAAGAACAAATAGAGATTAGATTCCACAATGAACATAGTTAAAATAGAATTAAGGAAAAACATATAGAAAATAGAGATTACATGCATATAGAAAATTAAGGAAAAACAATACTCACAATTTGATTTTGGGAATTGTTCTTTCTCTATTCCACTAATGATCAATTGATGGTCTCTATGGCTTCAAAGGAAAAAAAAAAATTAAAAAAAAATTTAAAAAAAAATAAAAAAAAATTGTAATTAATATATATACACACAATAATCTATTAAGAAAGATATGAGAGTATTACTTTTACTTTGCAGAATAGAGTATCCAACAAACCCATAGTTTATTTGTTTAAGGTTGCAATCTTGTTCTTTGAATATATATATTTTTTTGAATGCATTCTCTTGGCTAAATATTGATTTATCATGTATTGATTTCTCATATATTAGGGGAAATTAATAATGTCCACTCTTAAAAGGATGCACATCATATTAATAAAGTTTGTTTATTTGTCCAAAAAAAAAAAGAAAAAGAAAAGAATAATATATAATTTGAAAACCAACAATTCTAGAATTTTGCTAACAATTCTATGCCGTATAGAATCTGAAAGGTCTAGAATTTAGAAAACCAACAATTCTATACCAACATCATTGTAGCTTAAGCCTAAACTTAGAAAACCCACAAATTCCTACTAAATCAAAGTAAGAAAAATAAAAATAAACAATACTCAAAAACCCAACCAACTCTTCATATATGTGTGTATATATTATCTGTATAAGAAAAATAAACAAAAACCCATAAAAGTGCACCCAAAATTAAAGAAAAATAATACTCACAGAAAAAAAAAAAAAAAAAAAAAAGAAAAAATTGGTGGAAATCTGTAATCAATATATAAAAAGTGCAACCAACTCTTCAATTGATGATCTATGTGGCTTCAAAGAAAAAAACAAAGGGATGAAAACAGAGACTAAAATAAAGTATCATTTTCTTTCTCAATATATATATATATTTTTCAGTTTATAATTAACCCCATAAACTGCACCAAATAGAGCAGCATGTACCCTAGCATTTATATAATCAAAATCAATAATCAAAATCAATAATCCCATCAAAATCAATATAATCAAAATCAAAATCAATAATTACAAAATCAATTAGAAACTTTATAAATATTAATAATTAAAATTGTAAATTTTTTCATGAATATTATTATTTTTTATTTTTTATTTTTTTCCGAATTCCACTACAGTGCAATTATCCCAAATTAATACTTCTCCATATATTACTACACATTACACAAAAATGAAGTTTGAAACTTAAATATAGATAATAAAAGCTTTCAATGTAGATTAGTGACAGAACATAAATTACATAAACATTCACATTGGGTTTTTGGGTTTTTAAGCTCTAAATCAGAAAGTTTCATGAAAATTCATATAATCCCATCAAAATCAATAATCCCATCAAAATCAATATAATCAAAATCAAAATCAATAATTACAAAATCAATTAGAAACTTTATAAATATTAATAATTAAAATTGTAAGTTTTTTCATGAATATTATTATTTTTTATTTTTTTCTAAATTCCACTACAGTGCAATTACCCCAAATTAATACTTCTCCATATATTACTACACATTACTCAAAAATGAAGTTTGAAACTAAAATATAGATAATAAAAGCTTTCAATGCAGATTAGTGACAGAACAGAAATTACATAAATATTCACATTGGGTTTTTGGGTTTTTAAGCTCTAAATTAGAAAGTTTCATGAAAATTCATATAATCCCATCAAAATCAATAATCCCATCAAAATCAATATAATCAAAATCAAAATCAATAATTACAAAATCAATTAGAAACTTTATAAATATTAATAATTAAAATTGTAAATTTCTTCATGAATATTATTATTTTTTATTTTTTTCTGAATTCCACTACAGTGCAATTACCCCAAATTAATACTTCTCCATATATTACTACACATTACTCAAAAATGAAGTTTGAAACTTAAATATAGATAATAAAAGCTTTCAATGCAGATTAGTGACAAAACATAAATTACATAAATATTCACATTGGGTTTTTTGGGTTTTTAAGCTCTAAATTAGAAAGTTTCATGAAAATTCATATAATCCCATCAAAATCAATATAATCAAAATCAAAATCAATAATTACAAAATCAATTAGAAACTTTATAAATATTAATAATTAAAATTGTAAATTTTTTCATGAATATTATTATTTTTTATTTTTTTCTGAATTCCACTACAGTGCAATTACCCCAAATTAATACTTCTCCATATATTACTACACATTACTCAAAAATGAAGTTTGAAACTTAAATATAGATAATAAAAGCTTTCAATGTAGATTAGTGACAGAACATGAATTACATAAATATTCACATTGGGTTTTTGGGTTTTTAAGCTCTAAATTAGAAAGTTTCATGAAAATTCATATAATCCCATCAAAATCAATATAATCAAAATCAAAATCAATAATTACAAAATCAATTAGAAACTTTATAAATATTAATAATTAAAATTGTAAATTTTTTCATGAATATTATTTATTTATTTTTTTTATTTTTTTCTGAATTCCACTACAGTGCAATTACCCCAAATTAATACTTCTCCATATATTACTACACATTACTCAAAAATGAAGTTTGAAACTTAAATATAGATAATAAAAGCTTTCAATGCAAATTAGTGACAGAACAGAAATTACATAAATATTCACATTGGGTTTTTGGGTTTTTAAGCTCTAAATTAGAAAGTTTCATGAAAATTCATATAATTCCATCAAAATCAATAATCCCATCAAAATCAATATAATCAAAATCAAAATCAATAATTACAAAATAAATTAAAAACTTTATAAATACTAATAATTAAAATTGTAAATTTTTTCATGAATATTTTTATTTATTTATTTTTTTTTTTCTGAGTTCCACTACAGTGCAATTACCCCAAATTAATGCTTCTCCATATATTACTACACATTACTCAAAAATGAAGTTTGAAACTTAAATATAGATAATAAAAGCTTTCAATGCAGATTAGTGACAGAACAGAAATTACATAAACATTCACATTGGGTTTTTGGGTTTTTAAACTTAAGCAAAATAGAGAACTTTTCGGTGCAACTAATTGTAAAGCTCTTCCATGGAAATCATGTTTGGAAGAATATGCATTTTCAAAACTCAATAGGTAGTTTAGCAAAACTGCTATCCCATTCATAACACCAGTTGTAACAAATTAATGCTTCTGAAACCCAATGAGCTCTAAATTAGAAAGTTTCATGAAAATTCATATAATCAAAATCAATAATCCCAATATATATACACACAGGGATTTCAACATATTTCTGGTTTGAACATGGGGTAAAACAACTCAGAATCATACTAAATCGGACACACTTCATCATATCAAGTATTCAACAAACTCTTCAATATATATACACACAGGGATGATCTCTGTGGCTTCAATATATATACGCACAAAGAAAACAAAGGGATGGTATGTGAAGCGCCAAAAAAATTTGGAGATGAACCTCACCGATTTGGACGCCGATTTGGACCTACCGATCTAGCAAGGCTAGCACCCAACAAACTCTCCATCTGCGAAGTCGCCGATCTGCTCTTGAATGAGAGAGAGAGAGAGAGAGAGAGAGAGAGAGAGAGATGGATGGAAGGGAAGAAGAGATCTGCTCTTGAATGAGATCTCCTCTTGAATCAAAACAAAGAAACTCTTCTCTTGAACACCATAGGATTGAATCACCATTTTAAATCCACCATTGGATTGATTCAATCTAACGGTTCACATTTTGACACAGGGACAACAGTCCCATCAAAATTCAAAAACCACTCTCCCTAATTATAGATATATATATATATATATATATATATATATATATAACCTTAATTCGTTCTTGATGAGGATTTTTAAATGAATGATGTAATTGCTAATTGAAGAAAACTCAAATAAGATATATAATTCCCATTCCCTCACTCTCAGATATTGCTTTACTCTCATTGTAGTCATTAGTTTATTTTCACCTCCAATCTTATTTGTGAGAATTTAGTTTATTTTATCATCTATATGTAGTACTACTAAACAGACTGAAATCTTATTTTATTCCTCTTCTTGGTCTCTCACGCAATTTTATGTTTTATTATAGATATATATATATAAAAAAATAAAAAACCTTAATTCGTTCTTGATGAGGATTTTTAAATGAATGATGTAATTGCTAATTGAAGAAAACTCAAATAAGATATATAATTCTCATTCCCTCACTCTCGGACTTTTCTTAGTTGGTTTGACAATATGTCCATCAAGGGCTGAGATTCACTGTTAAAACACTCAAGAATCAATTCTCCTCTCTTTGCCAAGTAATATCCCTTCTCAGACCAACTAATATCCCTTCTTAGACCAACTAAAATTTACAATTTTAATTATTAATATTTATAAAGTTTCTAATTGAAGTAATTATATATTTTGATTTTGATTTATTTATTGGTTTGATGGGATTATATGAATTTTCATGAAACTTTCTAAGTAATTAGAGCTAATATCCCTTCTTAGACCAACTAAAATTTACAATTGAATTATTAATATTTATATTTCTAATTGATTTTGTAATTATTGATTGATTGAAAGATTTTGATGGGATTATATGAATTTTCATGAAACTTTCTAATTTAGAGCTTAAAAACAAACTGTGAATATTTATGTAATTTATGTTTTGTCACTAATCTGCATTGAAAGCTATCTATATTTAAGTTTCAAACTTCATTTTTGAGTAATGTGTAGTAATATATGGAGAAGTATTAATTTGGGGTAATTGCACTGTAGTGGAATTCAGAAAAAAATAAAAAATAATAATATTCATGAAAAAATTTACAATTTTAATTATTAATATTTATAAAGTTTCTAATTGATTTTGTAATTATTGATTTTGATTTTGATTATATTGATTTTGATGGGATTATTGATTTTGATATATATATAAGAAAAATCAACAAAACCCAGAAAAATATACCCAAAATCCTACATGCATCTAAAAAAAAAACAGAGGAAAAATCCTCATAACATTAATCCAAAAAGTGTTTGAAAAAAAAGTAATTCCCACATCAAAAATTACTTGATCTAACTACAATTCAGAATAATAAGCATAATCAGTAACATTGCTCAACCATATAGATCAAATCACTTAAGAGAAATACAATAACATAAAAAACACAACAACAAAGAGAGCGTACAGTTTACAGATCTTGGAGTAATCGCGAGAGAGAATACTGTAACCAGTCGACATCCGAGTATCGGCCGCAACGCAAGTCCTGCATATACATTATACACAACAATACTACAAATCAATAGTGAAAAATAAATATGTATCTAAATATATATATACACATTTCAATCCTCACATATATATATACACATTTTAAGGAAAACTGTAATCAATTTATATACACATAAGGGAAAACCCTACTAAGGTGGGTTTCATATTGAAGAAACTGTGTGTGTGTGTGTGTGTGTGTGTGTGTGAGAGAGAGTTGACCTATTGACATTGAAAATCCTCCCCTCCAATCTGTGAGCCCTGAGAATGAGATGAGGGAGAGTCGAATTTTGAATTTTGAATGAGAGAGAGAGAGAGAGAGAGAGAGAGAGAGAGAGAGAAAGCCAGCTGAAGAGAAAGGTATGGAATGAAAGAATGTATATGCACCGTAGGATGTGAGCAAACAATCTCAACCATTGAAAGATAATTTGTCTCTAGACATTTTGTGGCTGTTGGATTGAATTAATCTAAGGGTTCACATTTTGACAAAGGGACAAAAGTCCCATCACAATTCAAAAACTATCATTCCTTATTATATAGATTACATAACTGAACTTGTCCTGAATGAAGTGTGATTTGAAATTTTAAATTCCTTAATGAATATGGAGCTCTAGTTTAGGATTTTGAAATATGTGCTTGTGTTATTTTATGATTTGATTTAACATTTTGAATGATTTGTTTGTATTACAAATTGATTTTGTTATGTTTTTAATTTTATAAGTTTTAATTCATTAATTATTAATGTTGGAGCATTTTAGAAAATGGGGAGAAAATGGCCCAAAATAAATATTTACAAAATGGGAAAAAAAAAATAAGGCTCAAAAATAAATTTTTAAAGAAAAAAATCCAATCCGCAAACAACTCGCACATCCACGAATCCTATCCTCACAAACCACAAATTGCACTGCGGGTAGTTGCGAGTTGTCTTTTTGTCAAACCACATAGATGCGGCGCGGATCCAAACCGATCCGCAAACCGTCCAAATTCGAATCGCGAACACCCCTAATATTAACCAGTACAATAAAACTAACCTAAGGTGTGACAATTTGATGAGACTTTGAAGGCATAAATCTTAAGATATTAGGTTAGGCGACAGTACATGTGGTTGGTAGAATAAGGTTGCGTTTGGTAGAGTTTTGTAAATATGATTTGAGAATATGAGTTGTATTTTGAGTTTGTGAGTTTTGGAATTATGATTTGAGTGTAGAAAATTTGTTTGATTAAGAGTTTTGAAAATAATTTTAAATTGAGTAGGGAATTTTTGATGTGACATGTGATATTTGATACAAAAACTAACAACTCATAACCAAACACACACCTCAAAATTCTATACAAAACTCATAAAAAAAATTTAAAAAATTCGGAAAATATTTTTTATTTAATATATAAAACATAACATATGTCAATTCCAAAAAAAAAAAAAAAAAAAAAATTTCCCTAGCGGGGACGTCCTGTGGGACATCCGGGGGGTAGACCAGGAGGACATCCTGGTGACAAAGTTTTCAAAACAAAGCGTGGAATTGATTTTTAAAAACCGTAAACAAACACGCAACTCAAAAACAAACCTGGAATCACATTTCCAGAATACAACCAAACAGAAATTTTTCAAATTTGTGCGAATTGTAAGTTTCACCCCTCTACTATGTTTGGTGATCTATGATAAAAAAAGAAGGGGAAAGCACCAATAAATCCCAAATTTGAAAATGTTAGTCCATTTAGTCCCGAATGTTTTTTGTTGGACTAATAGGTCCTATTTCTCTAAAAGCTTACTATAGGCCTTTTTATGTCAAACATTATTCATCAAACATCAAGCGTAGCAACGTCAAAATTATTTATCAAACATCAAACATTAGCAACGATAGAATTATTCATCCAGTATCAAACATTATTAACGTCAGGATTATTCATCAAACATTAACTATTAAACATTAAGATTATTCATCAAGCAACAAACATTATTCATCAAACATCAAACACAACCATTAAACATTAGAATTATTCATCAAACATCAAACATTATTAGTCAAACATCAAACATCAAATTTATTTAAATAACGATTAACATAACATCAAACATGAAAAATAACGACTAAACAATTTTTTTTGGTCAAACATCATCATCATAACAATTTTTTTTTGGACCAAACATCATCGTAACAATTTTGTTATTTAAACATCATCATAACATCAAAAACATCTCAGATCAAAACCCATATCTGATTCGGAACACATCTTAGATCGAAACCCAGATCTGATTCGGAACGCATCTCAAAAACCCACATCTCAGATCGGCTCTGTGAGAAATAAAGAGAGGGAGATGGGTTCAGAACCTAGATCTGATTCGCGGAGTAGGGATGAGGCCTCGTACTCCACCGCCTTGAAATGCCTCAAAACACATACATTTTCCAGATTTCACGAACACAAACCATGGAGATATCAGCGCCGTGAGATCGGAACATCAGCTCCGTGAGATCGGAACATCAACATCTCCAATATGAGACTTATGACAGAGGAGGTGCTTCTTTCTCTGGAGAGACAAAGAAACATCAAAGCCGTCCCAGTCACCAAGAACAAAACCCAGCACACAATACCCTTCCTAATATGCAATATTTATGATCAATCAATTCAAAATCTCTGAAACCCCTGAACAGATTTGTGTCTTCTTCAACAAATCTTCTTCAAATAACTCAGTCTCTCAACCCATTTGGAAAGTTTCTTCAGAAGAGAATGAAATAAGGGTCACCGGCCTTTCGATTCACAACACCAAATCCCCCAGAAAATCCGCGGAGATAAAGAGAAGATTACCTCCGAGGCCTTTCTCCTTAACCATTAGTCCCATAAACAAGCTCTCTCTCTCTAGATTGAGGACTTGTTCCTGTACCTGTGCCCTTGTCTCCACAACCAACACCAACACCAATCGATAATGTTTGGATGTTTTTTTTTATAATGTTCTGATGTTGCTTGATTGGTGTTGGTGTTCTGATGTTGCTTGATTGGTGTTTTATAATGTTCTTGAACACCAAACATTCCAATCAAGCAACCAATGTTCTTCAAAGACCAAAACACCAGTGTTCTAATGTTCTTTAAAGACCCAAACATTCCAATCCAGTCGTGAAATCAAATCGCGATGTTGCTTGATTGTTGCTTGATTGCTTGATTGCTTGATTGGTGTTTTATAATGTTTGGGTCTTTTGTAATGTTTGGGTCTTTTGTTGATGGTGATGATGTAGTTGATGTTGTTGATGTTCGGAAAAGAGGGAAATCATAAATAGGACTAAATGGTTTAATAAAAAACATTTAGGATTAATTAGAGCAACATTTATCAAAATGGGATTTATGAGTAATTTCTCCAAAAAAGGAAGTTATGAGATAAAAATAATAATAATAATAATAATAATAAAATTGTGATTTTTCTCTCTCTCCCTTTTGAATAAATAGAAAAGAAAAATATTAACTCTATTTTACTTTTTAAAATCAAATTTTGAGTTTTTAATTTGTATTTTTTTTTTATTTTTAGTGAATTTTTGGTAATATTTTGATCATTTTTTTTTTTAAATTGTTTAGATGCATCTAATTTAGATATGACTAAAAAGTGAAATTGTTTGTGAAAAAATATTTACAAAATTCAATAAATACAAAAAAAAAAAATGAAATATATATGAAGAAATCTTTTTTTTTTTTTATGCCCAAAATACCCTCAAGACAGGACCCTTAAGATCCACCATTACAAATCAAATTGGAAAAAATTAGCCGATCCATCTAAGCCGTTGAACATCCACTTGAATAGTAAGAGATTTGAACCCTAATCAGTAAGAAGAGGAACAAACTCTCTTAACTACTGAGACGGCCGCTTAGTGGTTGTGAAGAAATATTTGGAAATGTAGGAACATGGAGAACGAAATTGCAAAATACAAACCTAAAGAGAAGAAGCTATGGATTTCCCTCGTGTTTTTTGGCTTCATAATTTTGCTACAAATGTAACTCATTGGTTGTTGGTATTATGTAGTCAATTTTATGTTAATCTATGGAATTTTTTGGTTAAACAAGCAATATTGTCCTGGTGTACAATGCAAGTCGCAAAAAGGCACCCAAAAAACCCAAACTAAAAAAAATTCACACTAGCAAATCACAAGAAGACTTTGAATTTAATAAAGAAAGCAACATTCCAATTCGCATTGCCCATTAACATGTCAGAAGACTGCAATGCATAGAATAATTTTTTTTAATATTACATTTTGTTTGATTTGATTTTTTTAATTTTTTATGATGCAAAATTACTAATTAATCTTTTGTAAATATTTCTAATGCGTCTTTTTTAATTCATAAAATGGGAGACTTTTATAGAGTATCTCCACATTCTGCTTTCAATTTTTTTTTTATGTGAGATCCTACACTTTGCTTGTTTTTGGTTTTCTAAAAACACTTTTCAGAAAATTTTACTTCTTATTTTTCGTATTTTTTTGTTTTTACTGAATTTCTTAAATATTTTAAGCAATTTTTAAAATTTTTAGACATATCTAACATAAATACACATAAAAGTATAATTTTTGTGAAAAAAATCTTTTAAAAATTCACTAAATACCAAAAATACAAAAAAAAAGTATGAGAATTCAGTATATTTTTTGTATTTTTATGTATTTATTAATTTTTGAAAATATTTTTTCACAATTTTTTTACTTTTTAGATACATCTAAGTAAGCTCCATCTAAAAAAGTAAAAAAAAAAATGCTTAAAATTTTAAAAAAATTCACTAAAAATAAAAAAACACGAAAAACAAAAAACTCAATTTTTAAAAAATTTAATCCAAAAAACTTAAACCAAACACACACTTACTTTTTACAAAATTGAAAACTAACAAAATTGAACTGTAAAATGTGATTCTTTTAGTTTCTCAACGAATAAAATTGAAGGATTTAGTTTGGTGCTAATTTTTTTTAATTCCGACAAAACCAAACTAAAACGCTTACATCCCTTCTAAACAGGAGAAGAGAAAAATACACACACAAAATAGGTGAAGAAAAATAAATATAGTTTAAAATGACCTTCAGTATAATTTCACAAATAAATTATGGGGCCTTCAAGGCAAACGGGGACTAAGGCCACTACCTCAATTGCCTAAGGGTAAGGCCAGTTAGGAATGTAAAAATGGCTCGTGGCCCGTTGGTGGCCCGAAATCCGCCTACGGCCCGAGGTGGGCCCAACCTATTTTAGGCCTGTTTGGCTCGTGGCCTGGCCCGAGCCTTGGGCCATCATTTTGAAGCCTTGCCCGGGCCATGGGCCTGGCCCACCCCACTTGAGGCCCAATGTCTTTTTTAGTGAAAAATAATAAAATTTTGGTAAAAAAATAAAAATAAAAAACAACAAAAAAAGGTCCGCCCAAGGGCCGAATAGCCCCTAGGCCTGCGCCTAATTTTCTGGCTTGTGGGCCGCCCAAATGTTGGCAGGAGCTCACGAGGCCTGACATGGACCAGGCTGGGCCGGGCCAAATTTACACTCCTAAGGCCGACCTTACACTGCATTGCATTCTACACCAAAAGACAAATTACACCAATAATTTCTATAATTTGATTATTGTGTCATTTTAATCTTTCTAATTTTAATTAACTCAATTTTTGTCTCGGATTTAAAATTTTGTCTCAGTTTGATCTAATTGATAACAAATATTAGGTTTTTTTTTTAATGAAAAATGCTCAAATAAGTGGCATTTATCATTTTTGAAGGAAAAAAAATTGTAAAACTGCACTACTCAATGAGTTAATATCAACCAAATAATTTTCCGTCAAAACCCCTAATGACGTTATCAATTGAACTAAATTGACACAAAATCTAAAATTATGCATCAAAATTGAGTTAATTAAAAGTGTAGGGACCAAAATAATATAAGAGATAAAATGTAAGGACTAATAGTGTAATTTCCTCTTTTCAATTTCAAAAAACAATGCCACAACAGCTACTTTACTGTCGGCTACTATTATTATCTATACTTCATTGGCATTGCCAATTGACAATAGCCCTGTTTGGTGCAGCTTAAAAGCTACTTATTTCAGCTTTCAGCTTAATTTAAGCTATTTTGATGTGTTTGGTTTAGCTTATAGCTTATAGCTTATAGCTTTTTGGAAGTCAGAAATCAGCTTATTCTTTGAGTGGGGCAGGAGATGCTTAATTTATAAGTCAGAAATCAGCTTATGTTCATAGTTATAAGCTATAAGCTGTTTAGGCATAAGCTATAAGCACTTTCCCACAGCTCTACCAAACAGGGCCAATGTACAGTCTTTCCACGCCTTGTGATCATCCAGGAGGAATGAAAGGTGGTCTAACACCAATTGGCCTTGGTGATGGACCTCTAAGATTTGGTGGTCTAACCCCTATAGAACCTCTTTAGAGTGATGTTGGTATGAAATTGCTTTGATGCAAGTGGAACTGATGCTAGTATGAGCTCTTCTTTTGTTGTTGTCCTTGACTCTATTCCCTTTCTTATGTTGTTTTCCTTGACTCTGCTCACCTCAATACAGAGATCAATAAATCCTCTCTTACCATTATCAATGTAACAAAATAGAAATAAAATAGTAATTGGAGATGCCATTTACACTGTTATATGATTTACCTTGCCCTTCTTACAACTCAGCTTTGCAAGTTATGGTATTGTGGTCAGTCTGTCTACACCGCCTACAATTGTCTGAAGTTTGGTACTTCCTCAACAAGGTAAGATTCTTGGGCAGCTGATCTAACTTCTTTATCCTTGCTTTTTTGGCCTTCCAGGCATTTTAAAATACTGAGGCGGCTTAATAGAAGTATTATTTGTTCTCACCCACATATCTTGTCTGTTCATAGGATAGGTAATATTGTTCTATGTCCTAAGATATGCTTCTTTCTTATAATAGTTATCTACATATGGTTCTAGTTCTTCATAGCAAGACTATATTATGACAATTGCTTGAGGACATAGAATCCCTGATAGATTCCATCTCCTAAATAAACAAGTTTTACCATCTAAGCCCATAGTAAATTGATCCCCATTCCTCTTACTGCAAACATCATTCCTCTCTTATCAGTCTCAGCCTCTCCATCAAGAAAAACAGCAATCCTCTCCAACATTACCAATATTGTTTTCCCTCTTGCATGCACTAGTTTGGAATAAATGACTCATAAAGATCATTGCACAATATGTCACACTTGGGGATTGTGCTAAAATGTGTATTACACCAATACATTAATGATTTATCAATCAACCATTTGTATGCATTCTTACCAAACTTTTGAAGGTCTTTCATTAGAGCTTCAAACTAACTCATTCAACTAACCTAAGCTATGTTAAACGTCTTACCTTTAAAGGTATTCTATATCCACCCTTGAAGTTATTGTGTAAATGTCTAAAACATGCATGTGTTCTAGAAATGGTAGAAAATTAGCAATTGCTACATCAAGCTCCCTAAAAAAAAAAAATCCAAGTGTGAAACAAATTACAAAATATAAATAATATAAACAAGAAAAAGAATAAATATTCATGTTACAATTTTCTGTTATTACCTTCAAATCAATTTGTCAGTAATCAAAGTTCAACCCTGTTGATCAATAATGCCAACATCTTGAATCGAAGTTTGAATAAACAATCTCTAGCTAGTTGCGCACTCAACCTCAACCATGGAAAATTGTTGGCATCCATACTTACAGCTGTAAGTAACTGTCCACCATGAGGCCCTCTAACGTAACGTCCATCTAGGCCTACATTCCTTAACAAACCCCCTCTTACATGCCTCAAAACATATATAAATCATTTTCGACATGCCTTTCTCACCCTTTTCAACTGATGGCTTGAAATGTAGAAAATGATGGTTTGGTTCCTACATTTGTCTTTCTTACCTCTTCATAGTAATCCCCTAGCTTCCCAAACTGCTGAGAATAATCTCCACTTAGAGCCTTCATTGCCTTGGCTCTTGTTTTGTGAACTTGACTAGTGGACACTCTGCAATGGAAATTTTTCTAATCCTTTCCATGAATGAGGTCACAGGCTACTCAGTATTAATCACCATCTTAAAGTTACATGCCTATTTGAGAAAACCCACCCACTGTGGTGGTTAGGATTGTAAGACTTAACTTGAAAACTCTTTGTTGGAAAATAATGATTTTTGGTGACTTTAATACAATATTAAAGTAGGTGTCAATCCTCAATTGAGGTGGAGAAAAGTGGGTTTAGATTCTTCGTAGCGAGATCTTTACACCACAAAAAGAATGACCAAAAACCATTAAAATTTGAATGAGAAATTGACTCATTAAGTTGGCTTCATGAAGGAGGTGTTAGGAAAGATGTAAAACCTCTATCCCACATTGATTATAGATAGAGCATTTATGGTATTTAAAACCCATTTTTTGTATAAGGGTGCAAGCCCTTTGGGGCATCCAAATTTTTCGAAGGAAGGGAATTATGGATGCTTTAAGGATAGACTTGGGGTAAGACTATGATCCAAGTTGGTTATGCAAAAATCGCCACATGCATGTGCGTCGCCCGCCCAGGCCGGGCTGGGTCGTGGATCTTGGATCTTGGGCTTGGGCTTGGATGGATTGAGTGTGGGGGTTGGGCTTGGCCCACCCATCTTAATCTTTTTGGGCCAAGTTATTCTTGTCGTCCTAAGTTTTCTAGTTTATTTTATATTCTTCTTGTGAGAGAGTTCTGCAAAGTTCTGTTCGCCGAAACTATTTAGTCGGTGCATTGCATAGCTGGTCCGACCGTCGTATCTTGGGAGATAGACGTCGAACAACCTCCAGCACCCAACTAGTGAGGCAGCAAATCTATTTTAAGGACACTATCTAGTGCAAGTTTTGATTTGCTTTCTTCTACAATTTTATTTTTTATGAATTTCTGTTCTATCTATATATAATTTCCAGCATGAAATTTAGATTGTTAATATATAAATGTATTTGATTTATGTTATCACACAATTTATACAACAAGCTTAAAACAAATTTAGATGTTTATCATAAATGATATAATTAGATTCATATATAAATTGATAGCCCACTGTTGTATTCCCATGATTTTATCAATTTGGTGCTACCATTTGATTTGTTAAATTAGTATATACACTGTTTAGGTTCATTCTGTTCATGATTACCAATTTGGGCATCTATATATAAAGGGCTATTTTGGGAAGATGGTTATAATCAACTTTTTGGTTAAAAACTGCTATGTGCCTGTTTGGCAGAGCTTAATTACAGCTTATTTCAGCTTTCAGCTTAATTTAAGCTATTTTGATGTGTTTGGTTTAGCTTATAGCTTATAGCTTATAGCTTTTTGGAAGTCAGAAATCAGCTTATTCTTTGAGTGGGGCAGGAGATGCTTTAAGAATAAGCTGGAAATCAGCTTAAGCTGAAAGTTATAAGCTATAAGCTGTTTAGACATAAGCTATAAGTACTTTTCCACAGCTCTACCAAACAGGGCTGAAGTGAGTTATAATCCGAGAAGTAGATTATAACCCACTTCCCAAAATGGGCCAAACTTCAATCTCCAGCATGATTAGAAGGAGAATATATTTATGTATTGGCCACTGGTTGATTTCATAATTTAATATATATGCATGTGATTTGCTTTGGTACAAATTCAATTTGCTCTATTTATCACCGGCATGCGTAGAATAAAAAATAATAATAATAATATGCCTAGTTTTTTTTTGGTGTCCGTGTCTTGTATGCAGCATATAGGACTTGCTCAGAACTTTTATGAACTTCTATTGGTAGTCTTGGTTGGAATGTTACATTATTATAAGATTGCATGCTTCTATTTTACTTCTCATTGTCTATGATTGCAATTTCTTTTATTAGATAATTTATGGTTGATTGCTTCCAGTTTTTTCGTCTAATTCGTATACCTATAGATTATTAAGTCCACTGTTTTTTTTTTTTTTTCCTTTGGAAATTCAATGATTGTACATTATGCATTATTATTCTCTAATTGTTTAATTTAATTAGAATGCTCTAGCATAATTTGCATACTTAATTGTTTTAGTATATTTTATTTTATGAGCATGATTCTATAATTTACCACCATGCTTTGCATGTCTTTTTATTTTATAATTTATAATATAATTTGCATATTCATAAATGTTTAAATTTTATTTGACATGCTCATTAGTTTCTAATATAAACATCATGTTCAATATGGTTACATACTAGATTAATTCACATGGTTTTATTTTCTAGATTTAAATCAATTTTACATGCTTCTTATTCTAGAATTCTTTACATGTTAATTACTATAAACTTATTTGCATGTCAATTTCTAGAATAATTTACAAGTTTATTACATGAATATTGTGTAATTTAATTGGGTGAATTAAATTTTGAATTTAATTTATTATTTGGAGTTATAAGTTTAAATATTTATTGTGAATTAATTTCATTCATAACTTATGACTATTAAAAAAAAATTAAAAATTTATTTATTTGGAGTTACAAATTTTATTTTAAAGTTGTAATTTAATTTGGAATTACAAATTTTATTTTAAAGTTGTAATTTAATTTTGGAGTTACAAATTCTATTTTAAAGTTGTAATTTAATTGTGAAGTTACAAATTGTATTTTGTTTTGGTAACTTATCTTGCATTTTAATTCATTGGTTAATGGTTTTTTATTCAATAGTTGGCTAGATAGTTTCAATTATTTTATTATATTTACTTTTTGTTTAGATTATTTGTTTGTATTTTGTTGTGATTTTCTACTAACGGTTTTTTACATAAATACCTATGCGAAAGGGAATGTAAAAAAACAAAAAAACAAATGAATAGATTTGGGTTGCACAAATGAAATTTATGGACTATATATTTTAAGCATTTTTTTCTTGAGGTTTAGTAGTGGTTACTTGCCAATTTTTAAAGCGATGTTGTTTGCTTGGCATATTAAAGCTTTTTATATGCTTGTATTGTTGTAGCAATTTTTATATTGCTTGTAATTGTTAGCAATTTTATTTTACTTGCTTGTAAGTTTGAAACTGGTTTGTTTTAACCTAGTTCATCCCTGGAAAATTTAATTCTAAAAATTGTTTCTCACGAACTAGGTTGTCAACATGTTCTTGAAAGTTTTGTCAAAAGGTTAACTAGGTTTTAAGTGGGATCGATGTGACCCCTCCAGTCTTCCTAGGAACATTCTTGACCATGTTCGATTCTAGGTTAAGTGATGAGACTAGTTTTTAATTAAATTTCCAACTGTGGGATTTTCTAAGGGTTAATTTTAATTTTTGGAAACACAGAAAGTGATATTCTGTTGTATTTTTCAGAAATGGCAATTGTCACCAATGATGCTGCTACTGCTAATGTTGGTGAGGATCTAAACCCCGAGGTAACTGACTTGCCAACCCCAACTGTGGCCTCTGTGGTCAACCCTGGTGTTACTCCAGCTGTTCTGGAAGGACCGCTCAGTCACCATAAGCGCCCAGAGAAATTTACTGGGGTGAGCTTCCAGAGATGGCAGCAAAAGATGTTGTTCTACTTGACGAAGCTAAACCTTACAAAGGTTTTGAGCGAAGATCCTCCAGTCGTAGCAGAGAATGAGCCAGATAGGCAAAAAGTCATGGCACTTGACACATAGAAGCAGACAAACTATCTTTGCCGGAACTATGTGTTCAATAGCTTGGCAGACTCACTCTACAGTGTGTTTTGTGCCAAGAGCTCAGCAAAGGAGTTATGGGAATCTCTGGACAAGAAATATAGGACTGAGGATGCTGAGGCAAATAAATTTGTCGTTGGCCGGCTCCTGGACTTTAAAATAACAAATTCAAAAACTGTAATAAGCCAAGTCTAGGAGTTCCAAGTGATTTTGCATGAAATTCATGTTGAGGGGATGTCTTTGAACGAGTCATTCCAAGTTACTATGATCATTGAGAAAATTCCTAATGGTTGGAAGGACTTTAAGAATTACTTGAAGCACAAGCGCAAGGAAATGTCAGTTGAACAGCTGGTTGTCCGACTCTGGATTGAGGAGGATAATAGAAAGAAATGAGGAAGTATGTCCTCTGTGAAAGCCAATGTCATTGAGCATGGAAAATCTTTTGGGATGAGAAAGAAGCCCCTTGTCAACAACGACTCAAAACTGGGGCCAAGAGGTGGTGTTGCAAAGAAACCGGCATACAAGCCGCAGGAACCTGGTTATCGGTTCTTAGGGAAGTGCTACAATTGTGGTAGCGAAGGGCATTGGACTAGTGACTGCCGCAAGCAGAAGAAGCCATACAAGACCAAACCTCGTGCTCACATGCCAGATATGCAAGAGTACTCCCATGATGAGAATGACATGCACTTGTCTGTCGTTGTCTCTGAGGTGAATCTGGTAGGTTCAAACCCAAGAAAATGGTGGATTGATATTGGGGCTACACGCTACATCTGCTTTGAGAAGAAGCTAGTTACAAACAGTGAGAAGTTGTTTATGGGGAATTATGTTACCTCAATTGTTGAGGGGAGAGAAAAGGTGGTCTTGAAGTTGACCTCAGAAAAGGAGCTGACCTTAAACGAAGTCCTGTATGTTCCGGACATTCATAAGAATCTTGTCTCGAGGTCTCTTCTCAGGAAACATGGTTTTCGCAGTCTTTAAGTCCGACAAGGTCATTCTGACCAAGAGCGAAGTGTATGTGGATAGGGGTTATATGTTGGGAGTATGTTTAAACTCAATGTAATGATTGTTATCTCAAAGTTGAATAAAGATGCATCTTCTTCTATTTACATGCTTTAGTCTTCCAATTTGTGGCATGGTAGACTAGGACATGTGAACTTTAAATTTTTACGTAGATTAATCAAGTTAGATCACATACCATCTTTTAAGATTAATCCAAAACACAAGTGTGAAACTTGTGTTGAAGCGAAGTTGACAAGATCTTCGTTTCATTTTATTAAAAGAAGTTCAAGGCCATTGGACTTAGTGCATAGAAGTGTGTGTGACTTAAAGTTTATACAATCACGTGGTGGCAATAAGTACTTCATCACTTTTGTTGATGATTGCACTAAGTATTGTTATGTCTATTTGCTCAAAAGCAAAGATGAGGTTATTGACAAATTTGTTCTTTATAAGAATGAAGTTAAGAATCAATTAGGTCGCAAGATTAAGGCTTTAAGAAATGATCGTGGTGGTGAGTATGAATCACCGTTTATTGAGATTTGTGCTCAATCCAAGATTATCCACCAAACCACGGCGCCTTATTCTCCTCAGTCAAATAGGATTGTTGAGCGGAAGAATAGAATGCTAAAGGAGATGATGAATGTAATGTTGCTAAGCAATTCTCTCCTCAAATTACATTCTGAATAAAGTACCTTGGAAGAAGGTAGACAAGACTCTGTATGAGTTATGGAAAGGCATCAAGCCTTCTTATAAATTCTTACGAATGTGGGGGTGTCTTGCAAAAGTGATGGTGCCTACACCCAAGCGAGTTCGAATAGGACCAAAGTCAATGGATTGTGTATTCATTGGATATGTACATAATAGCAGTGCATATCGATTTCTTGTGTATAGGTCTGTTATTCCAGATATGCACAGGAATACTATCATGGAATCAAGAAATGTGTCTTTCTTTGAAAATGTATTTCTGTGTCGTCTCCAAGAAGGGATTCAGAGTTCCATGGAAGAAGTTGAAGGTGACAATGATCACATAGCTGATCAAACAGATGATCACTTAGATGATCAAGTTGATAATCAAGCTGAAGATATAGATGAACCAAGAAGGAGTAAGAGGGCTAGGACTGCAAAGTCTTTTGATCCGGACTTCTTGACTTATATGTTAAAGGGAGAACCTCGAACTTTCCATGAAGCTGTGACTTCACTTGAAAGTCCTTTGTGGAAAGAAGCAATCGAAAGTCCTTTATGGAAAGTGAGATTGACTCCATCTTGCAGAACCATACTTGGAAGTTAGTTGATCTACCCCCAGGCAGTAAGGCCCTGGGGAGTAAGTGGATCTTTAAAAGAAATATGAAAGCTGATGGGTCAATTGATAACTATAAAGCTAGACTAGTTATTAAAGGATACAGGCAGTGCGAAGCCCTGGATTACTTTGATACATATTCAAATGTGACAAGGATTACATCTATTCGCATAGTGATTACGATAGCAGCTTTACATGGTCTGGAGATACATCAGATGGATGTAAAGAAAACTTTCTTAAATGGAGATTTAGATGAAAAAATCTACATGGAGCAACCCGATGGGTTCTCAGTTCCAGAACAAAATAAGAAAGTTTGTAAGTTTGTCAAATCGTTGTATGGTTTGAAGCAAGCTCCCAAGCAATGGCATGAGAAGTTTGACAATGCTATGTTGTCAAATGGGTTCAGAATCAATGAGTGTGACAAATGCGTATATGTCAAAGACACTAACAGAGGTTATGTCATTTTGTGTCTATACATAGATGACATATTTATTGTTGGTAGTAATGATGAAATGATTAGAACTACCAAGAGATTGTTAAACTCCAAGTATGACATGAAAGATATGGGCCTTTCAGATGTAATTCTGGGTGTTAAGATTACTAGAACATCTGATGGTATTGTACTTTCTCAATCTCACTATGTTGAGAAGATACTTAAGAAATTTGGTAAATCAGATACAAGTGTGTCTAGGACACCAGTAGACATAAGTTTACATTTGACAAAGAATAATGGTGAGAGTGTTTTTCAGCTAGAATATTCTCACATCATTAGTAGTTTGATGTATCTGATGAGCTATACAAGACCGGATATAGCCTACTCTATTAGCAGGCTTAGTAGATATACGAGTAATCCAAATGCTACTTATTGGAAGGGATCATGTGGGTGTTAGGTTATCTACGCTACACCCAGGGTTGTGGGCTGCATTATACCAGATACCCAGCAGTACTAGATGTTAATTGGATATCTGATATAAAAGACTCTAAATCCATTAGTGGTTATGTGTTTACTCTCGAAGGGGCAATCATGTCTTAGAAATCTTTCAAGCAAACTTGTATATCGAGATCAATGATAAAATCTGAGTTTATTACTTTGGATAAAACAACTAAAGAAGCTGAATGGCTTTGCCAGTTCGTTGAGGATATTCCACGTTGGTCCAGACCTGTGCCAGCCATCTGTATTCATTATGACAGCCAATCGGCGATTGGATAGGCACAGAGTAATTTATATAATGGAAAGTCTAGATATATTCGTTGTAGACATAATTCCATACGACAACGAGTTGTCACTTTAGACTATGTAAAGTCTCAGGACAACATTGCAGATCCGTTAACCAAAGGGTTAACTCGAGTGTTAGTAGAGAAGTCATCAGAAGGAATAAGGTTAAAGCCTTTAGTGTAAGGTGTTACTGGAATGGAAACCTGACCTAGTTGACTGGAGATCCTAAGATCTAGGTTCAATGAGGCAACCTAATTGCGTGTAACGGTGGTATGTCACTGAGGAGATTAAACCTCCAACCATTCTTTTTATCAGTGATACCTGCAAATGTAAAGGTTAAAGCTGAGCTTTTAATGACTCTAGTATGTTGAGCTGAGTATAGCAAGATACTCAAGTAGAGTCACTTATGTGAGTGTGAAGTGGGACCGCTTCTATAAGAATTGACAGGGCCTAATTCTTTAAACCACTCACTGAACCAGGCTAGTGTTCCAAGGTCAAACCCAACATAACAGTGAGAATAGAATGATGGTTAGAGTAATTCTTGTGTGAGGTCTGTTGTCTTGATTTACATAAACGACAGAACAGTTCAAGACTTCGTGTTCACTGGACAGCCAGTAAATCCGATAGACTTCACTATAAGGGGTTCAAAGCCACAAGCTACCGTTTTCGATGCCGAGGTTATTCCGTTGCACTCTCTCTGAGTCTTTGTTGTTAAGCATTGTCCGTTTGTTGTTATTCGGTCAATTTTTATTCATGTGGGACATTGTTGGAAAATAATGATTTTTGGTGACTTTAATGCAATATTAAAATGGGTGTCAATCCTCAATTGAGGTGGAGTAAAGTGCGTTTAGATTCTTTGTAGTGAGATCTTTACACCACAAAAAGAATGACCAAAAACCATTAGAATTTGAATGAGAAATTGACTCATTAAGTTGGCTTCATGAAAGAGGTGTTGGAAAATGTGTAAAACCTTTATCCCACATTGATTATAAAGGGGAGCATTGATGGGTATTTAAAACCCATTTTTTGCATAAGGGTGCAAGCCCCTTAGGGCATCCAAATTTTTTGAAGGAAAAGAATTATAGATGCTTCAAGGATGGACTTGGGCTAAGATTATAGTCCAAGTTGGTTATGCAAAAATCGCCACACGCGCGCGTGCTCGCCGTCCGCCGCCCAGACCAGGTCAGGTCCGGGTCCGTGGTCCGTGATCTATGGGTCATGGATCGTGAATCATGGATCTTGGATCTTGGGGCTTGAGCTTGGGTTTGGGCTTGCTAGAATAGATTGAGTGTGGGGATTGGGCTTGACCCACCCATCTTAATCTTTTTGGGCCAAGTTAGATATGTAGGCTGCAGGAAAACCTAATCTCCTCTATTGATGATGGAATTAAACAGATCAGTTTTGCAGAATTAATTTAGAATTAATGCAGAATTAATTCCTGCATTTGTTGTAGGGGAGCCTCTTCCTCTCTCCCTCCATATGTATAAAATGAGGCATTCTCCTTCAGTTTCTAAAACCAGAAATTGTTGTTATTCTTGTCTTCCTAAGTTTTCCAGTTTATTTTATATTCTTCTTGTGAGAGAGTGCTGCAAAGTTCTGTTCGCCGAAGCTATTCAGTCGGTGCATTGCATAGTTGGTCCAATCGTCGCATCTTGAGAGACACACGTCGAACAACCTCCAGCACCCAACTAGTGAGGCGACAAATCTATTTTAAAGACACTGTCTAGTGCAAACTTCGGTTTGCTTTCTTTTGTAATTTTATTTTTTCTGAATTTCTATTCTATCTATGTATAATTTTCAGCATGAAATTTAGATTGTTAAATATATGAATGTATTTGATTTATGTTATCACACAATTTATACAACATTCTTCTCACCACTCGCTAGAGATACATAGATCATCCAATTATACTCGTGGATCTTGACATTGAGTGCTAACTTTAGTTCCTTGATTATTCACAAATATGATATTTTATTCCTTGTATAATTGCATATTGTCTCACAACAGCTTCTACATTGTGTTGCAAACCTGAAAAACATGCCTAATTTAAACTCTGGATCTTCTGTGTTTGGACCTTCTATTTGCCCCACTATCTTCATCAGATGTTATCCACTAGGTTTTCAAAGTCATCTAATGAGTCAAGATTTGAACTTTCTTCCTTTTCTAAATCAATTTGCAATGCATCCGTTTGGCAAACAAGTTATGGGCTAAAATAGCCGCATCCGTTCAAAATAGGCTAAAATAGCCACTACTAGACAAAACATAATCACGTGGCTACAAACAACTCCTAGCGGGGTGAATTTACCAAACTATGCCCAGGCATGAAGATGATTCACACCAGCAACATTTCAACAATGTTGTATGTGTTTTATGTTATTTTTTGCTTGGCATGTGGGAAACCCACTGTTGTATGATGGAAATGACGCAAAAACCGAGTACTTGGAGACGATTAGTGATGGAAATTTGTTTGGGAAGATTAGTGATGGAAATTACTTTCGGTTAGCCACGATTACTTTCAAAATCGAACAGAAATCTGAAATTTTTTGGACCAATTACCAACTTTTGCTCATCCCTTTTAGCAAATCTGAAATTACAAATTTTTCGAACCAAGCTGAAACTTTTGGGAACAATTTGAAATTTCTGGCACAATTTTGACAAATCTGAAATTTTTGGGAACAATCGAAAAAAATTTAGAACAATTACCCAATTTTCAGTTTTTGACTATTGCAATTTTGGGATTTCGCATGATTAGCTTCAACTTCTGTAAAGTAATTCATGAAACTATTGTACACAAAGTTAGGAAAATGAAGTCTTTGATTTCATTGAGCCAACAAATTTCTTCTTTAATTAGCGACAATTATTGACAGAAACCGTATTCTCATGTTCTTAACAATTTTTACAAAATGTTGTGAGACAAATTCTCGGCTGACATGTCAGCAATCACGTGCGCCGCCCAGCAAAAAGTAATCTTTCACCCCAAGGACAGTTAGGTAATTTCACATGTGAACAAATCACCAAAAAGTTAAAAATTTAAAAAATTTATCTCAAACTAGACTTTTTAACCTCAAACTAAAATAATTAAAAAAATAATTAAAAAATTAACTCACTTTCCAAACGAAGCCTACTTCTTTTCCCTTGCCCTTATCACTTTTGTTGATAAGCCCAACCCACTATGCTTTTGTCCAAAAATTTTGCGAACATTACATCATCATCATTATCATTGCTTAATGTGTACTCAAAGCCATCAAATTCCTTTGCATAATCATTATCTTCAGGTGAATATAAATCAACCTCTTCATCATATTCAAAATGATCAAGCCCATCCTCTACCCTACCAGTATTAGGGTCTGATCCCTCCTTTCTAGGGTCTTATCCCTTATTAATAGGTCCATCATCCACTGTGGGTGAACCAGTCTAACAATTAAGCAAAAGAAACATTGGATTGACTACATAGATCTCAAGCAGTCCATTTTCAACAGAGTTAACAATCTCCATAACTAAATCATCATATAACAAGAATACTAATCCCTTAGCTAATGTTATGGCTGGCTTTCTCTAGTAAAAACCAACAAAGTGTAGCTGAAAATCATATTTATTTAGGCGGACATAACATTAGAATTGAATTAATAATTTAACAAAAAGTATAATCTGATGTTTGGTTAAAAAATTTAGAATCTAGACTAATAGTCCATCCAGACACAATATTTCTTATTGCGGGAATATCCCAAGAGGGGTGGTGGGATACAAAATAGAAGACTGAGAAGAATTTTGAACTAATTAGTTAAATTAAAAAATTAATAGGATTTTGTCGATTCCCTTTCATAATACCACATCAATCCAAACATATAATAAATAATACAATTCAAAATGATTGATAATCCAAAGACTAAAACATACTAATTTCATCTGATTTAATCTGTCCAAACAAACATAACCTAATAATTTAGCCACGTCATCCAATTCAATCAGAGACATCATAAAATCCATGTAATTTGCTTTTACACCCGAATACACTTTAGGTACCATCTCCCTAAAGTACCGACCATGATGGAACTTAAACTGTATAGAAAATAGAGTTGGAATCTGCCAATAAATCCAACACTGTATGAGCTAAAATTCAATCATCTTCCCGAACAAAATAAGCTTTCTGACAACGAAATTTTAGGCTAAATACTATGACCCTGTTTAGGAAGTGAAATTTTAACATTTTTGATGTTAAAATTTATAAAAAGGTAAAATATGTTAAAATAATTAATAAGATAAAATGTCACATCAAATTTATAATCATTTTATTTTTTTTTCTTATAAATATCACATCCAACTACAAAAAAAATCAAATTATCTTCCCAAATATAAAAATTTTAATCTACTAAAATAGTCAAAAACTAAAATAACTTACTGTTGGACCATTTTAATATCTTATATTTATTTATTGATTTATCTTTTTCATAAATGGGGTTTCATTACTTTGGTAACTTCTTGGTCATTAATGGAGGTTAATAGAATTCATGAACTTGGTTAATGGTCATTATTTTGGTGTAACCATTTTCTTGTTTAATGGTCATTACTTTTGGTGTATCTGAAAGGTCCTTATAGTCTATATATAGTCTACTCTTTTCTATCTATATATATCACCTATGTTATTTACAAGAGAGATTACTAGCAAAGAAGGGTGTTTTATTGGTGGAGCTTTGGGTTCACCATCTTGTGCAGAGTTGACCTGAACCATACGACAAGTGGTCGGGCTGTTGTATCCTGGAGGGGACAAGTCATAGTGCTGTGACTGCTGCATCGGTATTTGGGTTCTTCCTACCGCAGTGGGCTTGATCTCCTTAAAGAAAACGAGATATCCGTGCCTCAGCCTGATCTATTTGTATCTCATTTTCTTTACATCATTTATCAATAATATTGTTTAGTTTCTGGTATTTTCTCCAACAATTTTAAGGAGATCAACATGGAACAAGTACCAGAAAAAACCAATGATGGAATTGGAGATCTCAACAAGCCTTTCAAGTTCAAAGGAGTTCATTTTAAGAGGTGGAAAGGAAAGGGGTTCTTTTTTACCTTAGCCTTCTGAAAGTTGCATATGTTCTTACCAAAAAGAATCTAAACAAAATCCCAACCGAGGAGATGAATGTTGAAGACTACGAGGCACATGAAGCAAAAGTGACTTCCTATAATACAGATAAGTATAAATGTCAATTTTATCTCTTAAATTGCCTTGCTGATTAATTTTATGATTATTACTATGACACCACTTACATGTTGTCTTCTATTAATTTATGGCATGCTCGCTTGTGTCATATAAATAGTAAATATGTGGGAATCATGAGTAGTTTAGAATTAATTCCTAAAGTGACAAAAAATTTTGAGAAATGTGAAGTTTGCAGTAAAGCAAAAATTACCAAGAGGCCTCATAAAAGTGTTGAAAAAAATACCGAATTGCTAGAATTATTTCATACCGATTTGTGTGAGTTTGAAGGAATTTTAACTCGAGGTGGTAACCGATATTTTATCACTTTTATTGATGATTTTTCAAAATACACAAACGTATATTTATTGAAAAATAAAAGTGATGCTTTTGAGAAATTTAAAGAATTCCTTCTTGAAGTGGAAAATCAATTCGGTAAAAAGATTAAAAGAATTAGAAGTGATAGAGGCCGGGAGTATGAATCTCTAGGATTCAACTCTTTTGTTCAGTCATTGGGAATTATTCATGAGACTACTCCACCATATTCACCTTCATCTAATGGCGTGGCTGAAAGAAAAAATAGAACGTTAATTGACTTGACGAATGCTATGCTTATTGATTCAGGTGCTCCCTCAAATCTTTGGGGTGAGGCTATTTTGACAGCTTGCCATGTGATAAATAGAGTGCCACACAAAAAGACTAAAATTGTACCTTATGAGTTGTGGCGGGGGCATAAACCAAATCTAGGTTATTTGAGGGTTTGGGGTTGTTTAGCTTTTGTGAGGCTTGCAGATCCTAAACGACCTAAATTGGGTGAACGAGCTACCACTTGTGCTTTTCTTGGATATGCGTTGCATAGTACAGCTTATAGATTTTTTGATATGGAAAATAATATTATTTTTTAATCAGGTGATGCTATTTTTCATGAAAATAAATTTCCTTTCAAATCTAGAAATAGTGGGGGTCAAATAATTTCTGAAAATATTTTATCTATGCCTAGCTCTTCTACTCCTTCTCAAGTTTTTCAAGAAAAAGAAAATTTTCAAATCCAACCAAGAAGAAGTAAACGAGCTAGAGTTGAAAAAGATTTTGGCCCTGACTATTATCTTTACAATGTGGAAGAAATTCCTCAAACGGTGCAAGAAGCTTTATCATCACCTGATGCTATTTTCTGGAGAGAGGCTGTAAATGATGAGATAGACTCACTACTTTCAAATAAAACATGGAAGTTAGTGGATTTACCTTCAGGTTGTAAAACTATTGGGTGTAAATGGGTCCTTCGTAAAAAACTTAAACCGGATGGAACTATAGATAAATATAAAGCGAGGCTTGTCGCTAAAGGTTTTAAGCAACAGGTTGATCTTGATTTCTTTGATACTTTTTCTCCGGTTACTAGAGTTACATCCATTAGACTGTTGATTGCAGTGGCTGCAATTCATGATTTAAAAATTCATCAAATGGATGTAAAAATAGCATTTTTAAATGGAGATCTAGATGAGGAGATTTACATGGACCAACCCGAAGGCTTTGTGGAGCCTGGCCAAGAAAGCAAAGTGTGTAAGCTAACTAAATCCCTTTATGGTTTAAAACAAGCTCCTAAACAGTGGCATGAAAAATTTGATTCCTGCATGCTTGAGAATGGCTATAAGACTAATGAATGTGATAAGTGCATATATTATAAAACTTATGAGAATGCACATGTGATTATTTGCCTATATGTGGATGATCTACTTATCTTTGGCTCTAATTTGCATATTATAAATGAGACCAAAAATATGCTTAATAGCCACTTTGATATGAAAGATCTTGGTGAAGCCAATTTTATTTTGGGAATTAAAATTACCAAGACTAAGGATGGCATTTTTCTTGATCAGTCGCATTATGTTGAGAAAATTTTAAAGAAATATAATTTTCTAGACTGTAAACATGTTGCTACTCCTTTTGATGCGAGCATACACTTATCTGTTGTAACAAATGAAAAAGAAGTGATTAATCAAAAGGAATATGCTAGCATGATTGGTAGTTTGAGATATGCTACTGACTGTACTAGACCTGACATTGCATATGCTGTTGGAGTACTTAGTAGGTTTACTAGCAAACCAAGTCGAGATCATTGGCTAGCCATGGGAAGAATTATGAGATATTTATCTGGAACCAAAAATTATGGTTTGCTTTATAATAAGTATCCTGCGGTACTTGAGGGATATAGTGATGCCGATTGGAACACTTTGTCAGGTGATTCTCTCTCTACCTCGGGTTTTATTTTTACCTTGGATGGTGGTGCTATATGTTGGAAGTCTAAAAAACAGACGATAATTGCTAATTCTACAATGGAAGCTGAGCTTATAGCGTTAGCTTCAGCATGTGAGGAAGCGAATTGGTTGAGAGATTTGTTACATGAAATTCCTTTTTGGGAAAAACCAATTCCTCCTGTGTTAATTCGTTGTGATAGCACTGCTGCTATTGGTAGAGTGAACAATCATTTTTATAATGGTAAATCCAGACCTATTAGAAGGAAACACAGTAATGTGAGATCCTATTTGAGTAATGGCATCATAACTGTGAATTATGTAAGATCTTGTGATAATCTTGCGGATCCGTTAACCAAGGCCTTGGCGAGAGATAGGGTCTGGAATACATCGAGGGGAATGGGTTTGAAGCCTATAAAATCATAAACCATGTATGAGGACACCCAACCTAGGGACCAGAGATCCTGTAACTAGGTTCAATGGGAAGAACGAATCATATGGTGGTTGTAAAAATGCACTCTTTAATATTTTGTTATCTATCCCTATGATGTAAGTGCATTTGTCCTGTAATGTTGGAGGGTTGAGTTTTACACTCTTAATGAAATTCTGTAGCTCTTGTTGAGTGGGGTGTGTAAATTACAGGAACATCCTTGACAGATTTCACCTATGTGAGCATGAAAGTGGGGCCGCTTTCTATGAGAACTAGGCTTATTCTCAAATATGCTCATGAAAACTGGGATAAGCACAAGGCCGTAATGTGCTAGCTATTAAAGCTCATGTCAACATCTGGATTATTATGTGTGAGCAGTAATTCTTTATTTCCCCTAAGCAGTCATAGTTCAAGTCTGAGACCACTACTGACTCTGGAGTAGAGGTTGTTGTTTCACTAATGAAGGTTCAATGCAGAGCACACCTTCATGATGCATATTAGTCTATCTTTGTTTGGTAATCTCTTTTATCTTTGTTGATATTAAAATGAGTGGGGGATTGTTGGACCATTTTAATATCTTATATTTATTTATTGATTTATCTTTTTCATAAATGGGGTTTCATTACTTTGGTAACTTCTTGGTCATTAATGGAGGTTAATAGAATTCATGAACTTGGTTAATGGTCATTATTTTGGTGTAACCATTTTCTTGTTTAATGGTCATTACTTTTGGTGTATCTGAAAGGTCCTTATAGTCTATATATAGTCTACTCTTTTCTATCTATATATATCACCTATCTTATTTACAAGAGAGATTACTAGCAAAGAAGGGTGTTTTATTGGTGGAGCTTTGGGTTCACCATCTTGTGCAGAGTTGGCCTGAACCATACGACAAGTGGTCGGGCTGTTGTATCCTGGAGGGGACAAGTCATAGTGCTGTGACTGCTGCATCGGTATTTGGGTTCTTCCTACCGCAGTGGGCTTGATCTCCTTAAAGAAAACGAGATATCCGTGCCTCAGCCTGATCTATTTGTATCTCATTTTCTTTACATCATTTATCAATAATATTGTTTAGTTTCTGGTATTTTCTCCAACACTTACTAAAATAATAACTTTCCAAACACCCACGTAGTATTACTCAAATAAATTTCACATGTAAAACAAACAAGATGGTACTAAGGGACAACACAACAAAGAAAACAGATCAAAATGCCAAACACAAAAAGTATACAAAAGTTAGTAAACAAATCAAAATTCCCAACCCAAAGTATAAAAATACATACAGAGTAGTGAAAAAATAAAAATAAAAAATTAATCAGCAAAGAAAACATGATAAACCCCAAGTCAACATAGATTAAACAAATGAAACCTTAATCAACAACAATTAAAGAAAAGCCTAACCTTAAACAACATCAACAAGGTAAAAAAAACTTAATAAATCATTTCAAAAAATCAAAATAATTTTACCAAATAAATCACTAAAATATTACTAGAGGGGGAATCTGATCTCTCCTCTAATGTTACTCTTTATTTTTCACTAGCTAAAATACAAAAAAGTATGCCATTTATTTTATTTAGCTAAATTTTCATCTACGTATTCCAACGTTACTTTTTTATTTTACATATATATTCACACGAATTAGTTTAAAGAGTCTCTCAATACTCTCCAAATGTAACTAGTCTTGTTAAAATTCGAGTGAGTAAAATAACATAAAACTAGTTATAATAGCTAATAATTTGCTTTTAAAGAGTCCTCGGAGATTCTCAAATCTCCCTCAATCTTTCTTAATTGAAATGATTATTTTTGTAGAACCGTTTGTCCAGCCAGAGATGTGCTCTGGTGCTTTTAATTTATTTTATTTTTTCAATTTCGAAAATGTATTTTACTACTCTTGGATTTTTATCACATACGGGTCCATTAAAGAGCAACTCGTAACATATGGCTATGGCTTTTTCGTCCAAAGAAAAACTTGACAGAGGCTGGATTGGAGTTGGGGTGCCTGCTGTGCTGTTTTGCGGCCTTATGGACTTATTTCAAAATTTGTTTTGATAATCTAAATCGTTTATATTTTAGAGTATATCGAATAAAACATACCTGTAAAAAATTAAGTTAATTGGATATTGTTAACCCTTTCATCTACTCACATTTATATTCATTTTAATACTTTAAATCACAATGTCATTTATTTTTGAAGATACAAATGTGAGTGGATGAAAGGGTTAACAATATCCGATTAACTTAATTTTTTTGCAGGTATGTTCTACTCGATGTACTCTAAAATGTGAACAGTTCGGATTATCAAAACGGATTCCGAAATAATCTCATAAGGCCGCACAACAGTACGTGTTGTGCTAGGTGCACAGCAAGCACCCCAATTCCGGTTGGATTCTATATCACATTAGAAAATATCTTATACTTTAACACTGTATTTGGTTTGAAGATTTGGTAAGAAATTTGGAAAGGGAAAGAGAAAAGATAGGTAAAATATGAATAAAATATAGATTTGGGAAGAGATTTAGAAAAGGAAATAGAAAAGATGTGTGAAATTATGTAAAATATAGGTATATTTTATTCACATTTCACCTATCTTTTTCCTTTATCTTTCCAAATCATTTCCTAAATCTCCCAACCAAACATAGCGTAAAGATCAAAGTAGAAAATAAAATAAAAATATACTTTAAAGAATTAAAGTGTAATTTATCCATAATTAAGGGAAATGAAGACTTGGATGGACAAAAATGGAGTCCAACTGCCACTCAATTGACGCTTTTGAATTTTGGGGTAGAAAATGCGTGGTCACAATGTGAATCTTGAATCGCAAATGTATTAACGAAGCAAAATGAGAAATGTAATGATATAATGATTTAATTACGAGAGTATTTTAACTCAAAAAAAATTCATATTTATATAGGAAAATACTACAATTCTTAAAAAAGTGTATATGGTAAGAAAATTGATGATTTTTGTGATATAAGTTACAGTTTTTACTATAAAAGTTATGAATGACGAAATTATAATGAAATTCTAAAGTTATGAATAGAAAAATTATAATTCTTTTGTGACAAAAGTTGTATTTTTTTATGATGATTAAAAATCTATATTTTTGTGGTAAAAATTACGTTTATTATCAATACATACATATATATATATATAATTAAGTGGGTGTTTGAGAACATGTAAAAAAAAAGTAAATTTTTGACTTAAAAAAAGGTAAAAAGCTACTAAATTATTTGTCATTAGCTAAAATTAAATGCCACATCAGCTTTTTCATTCAAAAATACTTTTTTTTTTTCACAACTTTTTAAACATATTAAATTTTTTAATTTCTAAAAAAATAAAAAAATAAAAACCAAAACACTATGAAAAAGCAAATGCAAATACCCTCAATACAGTCATTTTAGCATTTTTACAAATGGGAACTAGAAACAAAGCGTCGGCTCTTTCCTTTCATTCCCACAATTTCTATAGTTTGTCTGCACGATTCCAACATAATATCCCATTTGAAAAGTCATGTGTTCAAAATTTTGACAGACAGGTTTCATTTCTCACCTCAAACCTTCTGGTTGTTTCTGCGGATAACATTTTTTCAACAAAAAAATATATTTTATAAAAATTATTTTTCGTAAAATATATTTTTTCATATTTGATTATATTCTTAAAACTAATGCAATGATGTGTTTGGTTTGAGTTTTTTGGATTAAGTTTTTTGAAAATTGATTTTTTTGGTTTTCATGTTTTTTTGTTTTTAGTGAACGTTTTTAAAATTTTAAACATTTTTTTTACTTTTTTAGATGCACCTTACTTAGATGTATCTAAAAAGTAAAAAATTTGTAAAAAAATATTTTTAAAAATTAATAAATACATAAAAATACAAAATATGTACAGAATTCTCGTATTTTTTTTTGTATTTTTGGTATTTAGTGAATTTTTAAAAGATTTCTTTCACAAATTTTTTACTTTTTAGGTATATTTATGTTAGGTATGTCTAAAAAGTAAAAAAAATTGTTTAAAATATTAAAAAAATTCAATAAAAATAAAAAAAAATATGAAAAATAAGAAAGTGGAATTTTCTGAAAAGAGTTTTTGGAAAACTCTAACCAAGCATTGTGATAGTGGTGGCGACAAAGTAGAGGTGGAGGTGGAGGTGGAGGTGGAGGTGGATGTGGATGTGTCACTACAAAAAATTAAAATTTTAGAGACTAAAATTTAGAGACAAAATTATTTTTAGGAATTAAATATTGTTGTTACGAAAACTGTCATTAGATTTTTAGTAACGAAAATTAGACATTAGTGATGAATTATTATCTGTTTTAGACCAAATTTTTTGTCTCAAAAAATAAACCATTTTAAGACTAAATTATTTTGTCTCTAAAAGTGACATTTTCAAAATTTTGTAGTTAAAAGCCTTATTTTTTATTTTTCGGTACGATATTTTAGCTACTATCTTCACGACGATAGAAATTAGTCCCTAAATGTCTTTTGCAACAAAATTTTTACTTTTAGAGATTAAAAAAATTTGATCTCTAAAACTGTTATATATTGTAGTGTGTTAAGATGGTAATAGTAATAGTGGTAGCAATGATAGCAGTAATAACGATGGTGATAGTTGTCGAAACAATGAAGGTGATGGTAATATTGATAAGGTGATGGGATTGATAAATTTTAACCAAAAACGTTTATTACCTTTCAAAAATAAAAAATAATATTTATCTAAATAAGTTTGTTTTTTTTATTACTTATAAAAAACATATTTTTTATTAATTTTATTTTTTACTTTATCAAACGCTAAAAAATACAAAAGATACTTTTTTAAAGGATAAGCTCTTCTCAATTAGTGCATGTTAATCAAAGGGGTAGATAATAAGAGCTGTCATAATGGGGATACGCTCCCTCTATCCTTTATCATTCTATATTTATTTATATTTTCTTTTTGTGAATCTCAATTTGAATTTAGTTTAATGATTTAAACCGTCAACTTCATAAGTTTTACAATAAAAATTATTTATATAAATATTTAGATTTATCGGACAACTATAAGTACAAAACAAATTATGTTTTATTTTATAAAATGAATGGTTTAAGTTTATAATTTTATTTCTTATTTATTTTATAAAACAAAATATAATTTATTCTTGTGTTATAAATATCTGATAAAATTCAATTTTTACATAGATAATTTTTATTATGAAACTTATAAAATGAACCGTTCAAATTATTGTTGTGAATCTAAATTTAAAGTCACACAAATATATATATATATATATATATAAGTATAAAGAAAATACAAATATAGGGAAGAGTTTATTCCGTCATGATGTGAATTTCGAATCGAGAACCTATCATATCAACAAGCAAGCAAAATGGGAACCTGAAACAAAATTGTTGGCGCCTTTATTTCATTTCCAGCATTTATCTGGTTTTTTCTTCAAGATTCCATACAATATTCCACTATGAAAAGTGACAAGTTTGAAACTTTTTGAAAGCCTGGTTTCATTTCTCACCCCCAAAGCTTTTGCCTAGTAATTATCAGGATGGATGAGGACGAGCCTTACTAGGGGTGAACAGCGGATATATCGATTCGTCAAAACTGACCGAACCGAATCGATCCGTCGCATTTTGGACAGATGCGTGATGACGAGCGGACGGTTGCGGATTGATTTTCTCCAATCCGCCAATTTGGCGGACGGATGGCCGATTTGAGATTCCTTTGGCCGCAACCGAACCGCCAAACCGTGAGCACCCTTAGTAATTTATAAGATTTTGTGTTTTCAATTTGTTTAAATATTTTGTTTGTGTTTTCAACTGAAAATGAGTTTAAATATTCTGTTGAAAAAAAGTTTTCAACTTGAATATATTTTTTGAATTGAAAAAAATAAACATATTATTTATCTATATTTTTTGGTTTTTAAATCTAACTCTAAAAATAATAAATAGAAAATATGATATATGCTGGTTGGTTTTTGTTTTCAAAAACATATATAGATGTAACAATACAAAGATATACAATCTCTATTACTGCTCTATTCATACTTTTGGTGGTTTGAATTGTTTTTATATTTTAAGAACCATAGATTATAATACTTTATGTGGATGAATTATGCTATGATTGTAATATGTGGATGAGGCATGTAGTGATTGTGATATTCTAAAGTTTCAAACTTTTTTTCTTTGGATGAGGCATACAGTGATTGTAATACTTTTTTAAGTCATTGACTGTAATACTTTCTTTTCTTTTCTTTTTTGAGGAAGTGCACAAGTTAAATTATGTTGAAAATTTATAAAATTTTAAACCGCCAAACCGATTCGCATCCATCCGCTAAACCGCCAATCCGCTCAATCCACATCCGCCGGATTGGCGGACTGATGCGGATTGATTTTATCCAATCCGCCAATCTGACGAACGGATGACGGATTGGAAATTCCGTGGCCGCAACCGACTCGCACCCACCCCTAAGCCTTAGGCTATTGTGATCCCAATCAATTAATTTTTATTATCTTTCGATAAAGTACTTATCAAAAAAAGTTAAATTGATCAACTATTGATAGTTATATATTTAAGTTAGGTTTATTAAAAAATTAATGATAATTTTTAAAACTATATTCAATGTCTATTTTTTTTAATCACAAATATAATTTAAACATATGACTATTGATATTCGATCATTTTAATTTTTTTCATAAACAATCTACTCGAGAGATATTGAAAATTCAACTATTTGGCTCAATAAAATGAACTTGAAGTGAAACCAAAATAGCTTATATTGGACTAAACATTTTACTTAAAAAGTCAAAAAATCACTATAAATTATCTTATTATTCTCTCTATTTTTATGTACGTTTTCTTGTAAAAACTTAAAAAATTATTAAAATAATCAGTCTCAACAAAGACCAGTCAATTGGAGAGAACCTCATTGCTATGGAATGCATGTGAGATCAAAAATTTAAAAATTAGTTGCATCAAAACTTCAGTCACCCATGTGATAATTTTTTTAAAAAAAAAATGAATCATTCTAATTAGGGTTGCAAATGAACAGAGTCATTCTTGAACATACTTAAGTTCAGCTTAGTAAGGGCTCGTTCGAACTCAGTTCGTTAAATTTTTATTGCTTTCAAGCTCGAGTTCAAACTCGTTAAAATCTTTATAAACAAACCCAATCTATTAAGTGCTTATTTGGCATGCACTAAAAAAGTATACGTTTTTTGCATACTTACACTTATTTGGGACACATCAATCAATATCTATCAATTTCTATCAACATCTCCTTTCTATTTTTTTACCAATTTTTTCTACTTTTCTACACATTTTTTTTATTATAAAAAATTAAAAAGTGCACTTATTTAGAATATCCCAAACCACCCCTAAAGTTCGACTTGTTAATTCAGCTCGTTAGCTGACTCGTTTAATATTTATTTAAATAATAAAATAAATATTATATATATATATATATATATATATATATCTATATATTAAATAATGTAAAAATATGTATAAAAAATAAGATAAATATGCTATTTATATATTTAAATAATATAAATATAAATAATAGCTAAATTTATTTATATGTAAATAATAGCTAACTATAAATAATACATTTATATAATAATAGTGGTAGATATTGTTATTATGATAAGATAATGATTTTTTTTAAATATGTTTATATATGTTGTGTATATAATTGTATAATCAAAATTTGAATTATAACTTTCATATGCAAGTATGAATTTATAATTTCTTTAGCTTGTTAAGACTCGTAAACAGGATCGAGCTCGAAGCGTAAGCAACTCGGCTCGAGTTCGGTTCGTTAAATTTTTATTGAGTTCAAGCTTGAGGTCAAACTCGTTAAAATCTTAATATATAAGCCCAAATATACTGAAACTCAACTCGACTCAGCCTGTTTTGCAACTCTAATTTTAATATAATAATGTCATAACAATTATATTTTTTATCATATTTTATTTATTACATAATAATTAGGCTTACCACTTATTAGTAGGAAGTGGTGAAACTCATTAACATAGGTAATGGATCTATTAAACCTACTGCTCCTTCGTAGGAGTGTAAAAATAATCTACGGCCCGAAATCCGCTAGTAGCCTGAGATGGGCCCTACCCGTTTAGGCCCATTTGGACCTGGGCCTGAGCCATCATTTTGAAGCCCCGGCCCGGCCTGCTTGGCTTGACCAGTGGCCCAGCCCATCAGCTTGCTTAAGGCACACTTAAGGCCTAGCCCGAGGCCTAATATCTTTTTAGTGGAAAATAATAAAATTTTAATAGAAAAAATTAAAAAAACAAAACAAAAAAAAATGGTCAAGTCAGGTCAGTCCCAAGCCCACCGGGCCAGTCTGAGGCTCGACCCACTGGCTCGTTCAAGACCTAAATACCTCCTGGGCCTAGGGCTGAGCCTAATTTTTTAGCTCGTGGCCCGGCCCGGCCTGAATTTTGGAGGGAGCTCGCAAGGCCCAACATGGGCTGGGTCAAGCTAGATTTACACCCCTACTCCTCCGTCTCAATTTATTTGTCTGTTTTTGGAGAATTCGACTTATTAAGAAAATATGTAATCATTACACATCAATTCAAAAATTAAAATACTTTTACCATAATATCCTTCGATTTTGAATTTTAAAATGTATTTGTACTTGCGCATAATAGGTAATTTTAGAAATCTAAAAAATTTTAACACCCAACATAGAAAGTGGATAAATATTTTGAGATGGACCAAAATGGAAAGCTAGACTAAAAAAAAAAAAATTGAGACGGAGGAAGTATATATTATTAAATGGTCCGCAAATACTTGTGATATTGGCCCATTTTGGCAACTTTAATTTTTTTGACTTTTTTAGATTATATCACATTTTTATTTTTTTTACACATCTTTTTAAAAAAATTTTAAAATTAACTTTTAACTTACTTCTCAAAACAACCTAATAGTATTGCCTGCTACTAAAAAAAAGGCAACAAACATTAAATAGATTCCTCCTTGGTTATAATAAAGTGGGTTAACATTATTTTACATGTAAATGTTTTTATTACATCATTAATTAAGAATACTATATACATGATACATAGTTCTAAATTTAGAACTCTAATAAGGATTCTAATGAGGTGGTAAGATAAAAATAAAAATAAAAATCAAATCAATGGTCCCACCTGTCAGAATTGCTTTAGAGCATCTCCAATGCAATACTCTCACTAAGAGGATGAATATAATGTTTTTTATTCAAAAAGTAAATATAGAGGAGGTCACTATTCATTCAAAGTCCAACTACAATCCTTCATTTCTTTAATTCAAACTCTATTCAAAAAGTAATTTTTATTCATTAATAAATATTTAATTTTAAAATTTTTGTAAAATATATTTAATATTATACTCATTTTAAAGGTATGATTTTATACTTTTTAATGATGCCAATTTTATAAAAATTAAATTTATAAATTAAAAGTTATTTGTAATATAATAAGAAATACAAAATGAATAGTGTTTTGGAGGGCTCTTTCATTTTTTCATCCTCCCTTCAAATATGGAGGATGAACTCATTCTCCTCTCAAATGGAGATGAATTTAGAGGGTGGGTTGGAGGAGACCATCCTTCATATTTGAAGATATGAAGGATGGGTTGGAGATGCTCTTAGAGCTTTTGATTTAGACTTCTCCAATATTTTTGATAAAGAGTATTAGATAATCCTTTGAGACTCACCAATAATTACTTCCCAAAAATATTCGGAACTACCTAAATACTTCCCAAATATATCTATAATCATCATGGATTATAAGATGGGTTTTGCTATTAGTATAAAAAAAAATATTTTAAAAATACAAAATAGGAAACATTTTACACCAATTTCAAATCATTCTTCTTCATTGAAGAATTAAAAATAAATAAATAAATATTGAAACTTTCCCACCATTTCTTTTCTATAACATTTTATATATAGAGAGAGAGAAAAGGTTCTCTCTCTATAACATTTTTTCATCCTAATTTTAATATTTAATAAATGGGAGAAGGTTCTCTCTAATCGGGTTCCCCAACTAGAGGGTGTTATTGGACTTCCACGAGTCCATTACAGAATTTGTACTGACAATTTTAATTGTTCAATATGTAGGATTTGTTAAGTATTTTATCCCTACAAAATATTATATTGATCGGATATCGATAAACACTTGATCAGATTATAATTGTATTAATAATTTGTTTTAAAAAATCATACTTATCGTTGACACAAATGAGATCTGATCAAGTACCTATCGTTATTTGATCAATGTGATTTTTTGCAGAGGATATCAATAGACACTTGATCAGATCACAATTGTGTTAACAATTTATTTAAAAAATCATACTTACCGTTGACACAAATGTAATCTGATCAAGTACATATCTGATCAACGTAATTTTTTGCAAGGCCTTACATATTGAACGATTTAGATTATCAATACGAGATTCATAGTAGACCCATAGAGGCCCAACAGCACCCTCCAATCTGATTTTAAACTAGAGAGAATCCTATCCCTAAATAAATTGAGAAATGTTACAATATGCACCTAAAAATGTGCCTATGGTATATCTTTCATAATTTAAACAAGAAATGTGATAATTTTTTCATTACAGAAGTCATAACTTTTTTTTACTATAAAATGTCATAACAAAAATTATAAAATATCATAATATTATGGGATTAATTACACTTTACTCCCTCATAATTTGGTTCAAAAACACATAAGACCCTCTGATTGAAAAAAGTAGGGGAGTCTCTATTTGCACACACCACTTCCCCTCTCCTCACACACTTAATGACATTTTTTTTATTACATTTTTATCCTAAAATAAAATTACCAAAATATCCCTTTCTTGTTCCACCAAAACCCTAACCCTAACCCTAATACCCAACACAGAGCCTCCCCATCCGGTCATCTCCTTCCTCCCTCCGTCGCCTCCCTCCAGCCTCCCTCTTCTCGAATTGAAGCCCCACCCCACCCCATCGTTCGTCAGTCTCTCCCCCTCCCCACCACCCCCGTAACCCCTCACTTCGGGACACAACACCACCGCCGCCACAGCTTCCATCCCTTCGCGACCCTCAATTCTGCACACACACAGACATAGAGAAAGAGAGAGAGAGAGCCTAGATCTGAAAAGAATCAACATCCGAAGCCCCCTTTTCGCAACTGAGAGGGGAGAGAGAGAGAGAGAGAGATCGAGGGGATAGAGTGGGCGTCGCGGTAGTGTCGCCGGTGGGTGGAGGAAGGGGTGGGAATGGCGACTGGAAGGGAGGTGGTAACGATGGTGTTGCTTCTCTGCCGGCGAGGTGGTTGCCGGCGAGGTGGTCGCCAATCTGGAAGGTGTGTGGATTGGGAGGGTTGGAAAGTTGTAAAAAATATGGGATATAATTGGAATAAATGTGTGTGTAAAAAGTAAATATTTTATTTTTTAATTTTTTTAGGTGTGTGAATTAAGAAGAATGTGCAAATAAAGGATTGAGTGTGTGCAAATAGATGCTCCCAAAAAGTAGACATAACCTCCATGTCAAAAGTCTATATTACCCTTGCTTTTGTATCCAATTTTCTTCCCTAGACCATTGTGTTTTTCTCTCTAAAAAGCATGACCCAGCCTCTTATTTCTCTCTCTACTCTACCACCAATACTCTCCATGCTAGAAACCCCCTCTCTTATTATAATTTCTCGTATATATTAATGTGTGTATATATGCTCATAAAATGCCCATGTTAAAGGCATATAGATTGAACAATATAAGGTGCTTACGAGCCTTTGATGATGTCTTCAAAACTAGTGTTTGTTCTCTTTTGAGCTAGCCATGTTAGTTTGATTTGGCATGTGCTACTTTGGGTGTATTATACGTGGATCTCCATGTAACAATGGTTGGTTTAAATGATTTGCAAAGCTGGATGTGAAGTTGGTGAACACTGTTGTGGGTGTGATTGGCCATGTCCTTGAAAAATTGACGCTTGGTGATTGCAGGTGGGTTGTTACTGGAGTATGAAACGAACAAGGAAAAAGAGAATAGAAATGGAAGAGAAAAAAGAAAAAGGAAAAAATACGGAAATAAAAAGAAAAGGAAAAATAAATAAATGAATGTGAAGAAGAGGGAAAAAAAAAATGAAATTTGATTTTTGAGAGAACTGCATTTGTAGAGAAAGGAAAAATGAATTTTGTCTTGAAGAAAATAAACCAGATGATGGCCTAATATTATCGAGTAACAACCATGAGGGGCTAATGTATTTTTGAGTTAAATTAGAATGGGTAAAGTGTAATTAATCTTAATATTATCATTCTTAACTATTTATAATTTTATCACAAAATGTCATAATATATATCACAAACAATTATAACTTTCATCACCAAAAAAAAAAAAATTACTTATAACTTTATTTATGATATGCACTCAAGGTGCACCTTGTAGATTTCTCATAAATAATATCTTAAAACAGTTGTTACAATGTATTTATAGAGTAATACTACAAATCCATTCTTATCGACTAAGAATTATCTAGAATTTTCATTTTGTGATTCAAATTTATTTTACATATAGACTCACATTATACGAATTTAATCTCTATCATACAATCACTCACTCAAAAAAAAAAAATCTAAAAAATTGATTTCTTAATAAGGGGTTATTTGGGATGTCCTAAATAAGTGCACTTTTTGTCTTTTTGAACTAAAAAGATGAGGAAAAAATATGAATATTTGGGTTAATTTTTTGTCTTTTTATGAAAAAATGTGTAATAAAAAATTATATAAATAAAGTGTGTAGTGAAAGATTAATTATTGATTGTACGGCTGCCTCGGCTGCCCAGCCTGTGTATACAAAAAAAAATAATCAAATCCTTCGGGACAAATAACTTTTGGATAGTGATGGTCGGTCCGTGGCGGCCATCATGGGTCCCATTTTAATAATCTGAACCGTTCAATATGTACAATTCGTCGAGTATTATATGGCTGTAAAAAATCACATTGATCGGATATCGATAGCTATATAATCAGATTAGTTTTTTTTCAACAGTTAACTATCACACCATCCGTTTTGTTTATACAAAACTGATTTGATCATATAGTTAACGATATCCGATCAATGTGATTTTTTATAGGAATATATTAATCGACGATTTTTACATGTTGAACGGTTCGGATTATCAAAAGGGAGTCATTAGTGGGCCTCCATGGGCCCAACATTTGTGTGACTTTACATATAGTATTTTTTTTTTTGCCCCAAACGTCGGGGCAAATGCCTGTCAACGACAAATAATCAGCTGCTGTGCATTTGAAGTGTAAATATATAAAACATATTTTTTTAATATTTTTTATTTGTAAATAGTAATATTTTTTTTTGCTTTTTGTATAATTTTTTGGCTTTTTAAATTTTTTTGAGGATGCCAAACTTAGCCTAAGTCATATCCTAAACCAATCATAAATCACATACTTCCTCACATTTCTCATACAGTAATGCTAGATATCATAAAAAAATCTTTCATGAAAATAATCATAAAAACTTTATAACCCTTAAATTACATTTTAAATAAAACGCCACACGCTAATCATAACTCTCACCCTTTCACCACCCACAATACGTGGCGCCCCATAACCAATAACTCGTCGAAAATTCTGGGTGGGTAAAAGCTTGGTGCTAGAGTTTTCCTTGCCTATAAGATTACAACTAACAAAGAAAAGATTTGAATGGAAAAAAGTCCAGCGCAGCCACCATAGTCTACGGTGGCCACTGCAATATTTTCCATGTTGTTCTCAATTGGCCTCCTACTAATTAGAGGGTATATACAAAGACCCTTCACAATCTGATCATCGAATCGAGAAAGAAATGTATTCAGAAATCAAAAAATGAGAACCAAAACCAGAAATACCGTTACTTTTCTTTCATTCCCGCTATTTCTCTGGTTTCTCTTCACAATCCCATCACAGTATTGCTTCGCAGCAAATGATACATTGACTCAATCCCAACAACTCTCAATCGGACAAACTCTCATCTCCTCAGGCCAATTCTTCGAGCTCGGCTTCTTCAGACCCACCAATTCCACAAAACAATACATTGGTGTATGGTACAAGAACATCTCTGCTCGAAGAGTTCTCTGGGTATTAAACAGAGAAAACCCAGTATCAGACTCTGCCTCTAGCCTCACAATAAGCAGGGATGGCAATCTGAGACTGCTTGATGGGTTGGGAAATAGTGTCTGGTCGACCAATGTTTCTGTGCAGACCAATCGTTCGATCGCAGTCCTCACAAAGAAGGGAAATTTCATTCTCAAAGACAATGTCTCTGGATTTACCTTGTGGGAGAGCTTTAACTACCCTTGTGACACTTTCTTACCAGGGATGTCGATTGGGATGAACACTGAAACAGGAGAGAAACGATTCTTTTCTTCATGGAAGAGTGAAGATGACCCGTTTCCGGGAAAGTTTGTTGGTGGGTTGACACCGGATTCGCTACCACAAGCTTTGATATGGAGAGATTCAGAACGGTATTGGAGAGGCGGTCCGTGGGATGGACGGAGATTTATAGGGATACAGAACAAATTTGAAGGGTATGCCAATGGGTTTAGTCTTGTTGCTGATAATCAAGTGGGAACAGTTTATGTCTCATTTAGCAACTATAACGCCTCGATTGTGACAATTCTGGTCTTGACACCGGCTGGATCGTGGAATATAATGCATTGGGACAAAGAAGTGAATAGTTGGTATGATACTTGGGTTCAACCATCTGGTAATCTTTGTGATACCTATGGATTTTGTGGACCTTTTGGGTTTTGCGACAAGAATGAATCTCGAGCTTGTGATTGCTTGAAAGGGTTTGTGCCGAAGTCAATTGAGGATTGGAGGAAAGGAAATTGGACAGGTGGGTGTGTGAGGCAGACCCAATTGCTATGCCAGAGGAATAGTAGTAGTTTGAGCTCGGGGAGTGATGAGAATGATGGGTTTTTGAAGGTGAGTAGGGTGAAACTACCAGATCATTTCCAATATCTGCAAAATCGGAATGCCCCAGATAGTTGCCAACAATGGTGCTTGAGTAACTGTTCTTGTGTGGCATATGCGTATGTGAGTGGAATTGGTTGTATGGTTTGGGCTGGAGACCTTATTGATGTTCAGCTATTTTCATCTTCTGGGGAGGACCTTTTTCTTCGTCTTGCCGGTTCAGACCTAGGTATATAGTTAATTGTGCCTTGGTGTATTGGGGATTAGTAATTCCATTAATTATTTCTTGTTTGATTCTTGATTTTCTTGTTTTTCAGATGAGGACAAGAAAAAAGAGACACTCATCATCAGCTTAACAACAGTTTCTGGGGTTATCCTCTTGGGTGCTGTCATGTATGGTTTGTACAGGTGGAAAGCTAACCAAAGAGGTAAGAAGGCTGTTTCTTTAGATTGATTCCATTCAGTGACCAAATTAATCATTTCTTGTTCAACCATTTTTTAGTAATTGAGATGGGTATAACATTTCGATTTGATTCTGTGACTAAGTTATCATAGACATGTTACACTAAAGATGTGACCATCAATCTTTGTCTTTCCTTTCGAAGTAAATTTAGAAGGGTTCTTAATTACTAACCCTGTTTGTCCCAAAAGATTAGTGTGAATTCTAGTGCAAATGATGGTTTGTAAAGAATTTTCCTTCTCACGGCGATGTCAATATTTCTTTTTGTTTGCCAAAGACATTACTACAAAAATTCCTCCGGTTCCATGCTACAACGTTCCAATCACGTAAAGTTTTATAAACAACAATTTTTATACTTTTGAAGCCAGTGTACTTTGAGAAAAATTCCTTCATCAGCAAAACCACAATTTTTATACTTTTAAAGACTTCTCTCTTTTTCAGAAATCGAGTACAAGAAGATGCAGGGTTGAATTCTCTGTTTATTGTTTTATTCTTTTGTGAAAGAGTGCTTTTTCTTTTTTTCATTTTTATTTCTGGGGTATGGCGGTTTGTGCATATTGTGCATACATTAAAATTAGCTTGTAAATATTATACTCATGTTTGATGACCTTGAATCCATGAAGACAGAAAAGCTAATTGAATTAATTGTCATGGTTTAATCTCAAATATCAGAAAAGAAGGGAAAGAAAATCAAGAGCTTTAGTTTGGCCGATACATGGAACAGTTCAAGAGACAACTTGCAGAACCAAGTAAAGCAACAAGATACACTAGAGCAACCAATGTTTGACTTTGATGAAATAGTGGCTGCTACCAATAACTTCAGTGTAGACAACAAACTTGGCGAGGGAGGATTTGGACCAGTTTTTAGGGTAATTCATTTTATATGTTAGTACTTGTTTATGTACTTTGTTTTGTATTAGTTTATTGATAAGTTTTTTGGACTATGAATAGGGAAAGCTACATGATGAGCAAGAGATAGCAGTGAAAAGACTTTCTACATGCTCAGGACAAGGCATAGAAGAGTTCAAGAATGAGATTGTACTCATCTCAAGACTCCAGCACAGGAATCTTGTTAGGCTCATCGGTTTCTGTATTGAGGGAGAAGAAATGTTGATAGTTTACGATTACATGTCCAATAAAAGCTTGGATACTTTCCTCTTCGGTTAGTTCAGCTTCTTCTTTTCGATATATGTCTTCTAAATTCTTACGCATCTTGTTCAATAAAAGTTCGATATCCATTCATCTTAGCCATCTTTTTCTGAATGAAGTTCACTGATCTTTAACATTGATTATGTTTGAATCAACATGTATTTTAGATCCAAAGAAAAGAGGACTGCTGGATTGGCCCAAACGCTTCAACATTATTCAGGGCATTGCTAGAGGGCTTCTGTATCTTCATCGTGATTCTTGCTTAAAGATTATTCATCGAGATTTGAAGACCAGCAATATTCTTTTGGATAAAGATATGAACCCAAAGATATCAGATTTTGGCTTGGCACGAACATTTCTTTGCACACAGGAGTCGGCAAATACTCACAGGGTTGTGGGAACATAGTAAGCGTGCTTTCTTTCCTTCAGTGAATTGAATCCCATGCTTGTACTTCTTCATTTTTCACTGAATGGATTTAATCACATCAAAAGTACATAGTGATGAATGAATTTACTGATTACAACATGCAGTCACTACATCATACTTCACAGTGAAACGTTATTTTAAAATTTTATTTCTGAAATGAAGTGATATTCTTGTTCTAATAATCATCATATTCTAATGAAATGTAGCGGCTATATGTCACCTGAGTATGCACTGGGAGGAATATTTTCCGATAAGTCTGATGTATTCAGCTTTGGGGTCTTGCTATTAGAAATCATTTGTGGCATAAAGAACACCAGTTTCCACCATAATGAAAGATACACAAGCCTTCTTGGTTTCGTAAGTGCACTATCACACCATAATTTGTGTTTCAAATACTTAAAACAAATTATTTTTTGGTGTTGCTTGGTTATTTTGATCTCATATTGACAATGTAGTATTGTTTTAGGCATGGGAGTTGTGGAGTGAAGGCAGGGCATTGGACTTCATGGATCAAGAAGTGGCTGATTCATGTTCTTTCACAGAAGTAATGAGATCAATACATATTGGCCTTCTTTGTGTTCAAGACCACACTACAGATAGACCTACCATGTCAACTGTAGTTCTCATGCTAAGCAGTGAAATAGATGTCCCATCACCGAAAAAACCTACATTTACCTTCCAAAGCTTGTTAGTATCCGATCTTCAATCTAAAAACGACAATACACACTCTAAAAATGAGATTACTATAACAAGGATTGAAGGACGATGACACATTACAATAATATGTTTGTTATTTAATGAATCTCATATTTTCTTCTTTGCATATTTATGCTACTCGACATGGATGTTTGTGAGAGAGATTTTATTTTATTTATTTATTATTTTTTTTTTATGACGATATGAAAACTACAAGTTTTGGCTAAACTCAAAAATACAAACAAAAATTGAATTCAAGACATTTGAGTTTACGGTTCGCTCTTAATTAAATGATGAGTGTAGGAATCAAATTATTATGCGAATAATATCATACAAACTAATAAATCTTACTAACTTCTTTTATTTATTGACATAATACTTTTTTGAATTAATTAGTAAAAATTAAAATTTATTATTACATGTGGCATGTAAAAATAATTTGCAATATTTACTAGTAAAAACATATGTGCCTTATTCCACTTTTGTTAGCTACACTTAGCTAGTCCAGAGTCAACTAGCTAAACATAAAATATTAATTTTTCTTTCATCTCATTCCTTCTCCCTCCTTTCATTTTTTATTTTTTCTTGGAATGTTGTGAATTAAAAAAGGTGTACAAAATATAGAGAATATAAAATCTCACTGAAATACATGGATAATAAGAAAGAATGAAGAAGTAAAAGAAAGTGAAAGTTTAAACATAGTAAAACTACATATTAGTAGATTATGTAGCCATTGTTTTTTTTTTTTTTGGAGTTAGATATCTTTCTTTTGGGATTAAGGACCGAAGTGAATTTTTTATTTTTATTTTTTAAAGATCAAAATGAAAAAAGGCGGAGTGAAAGTGTAATTTACATTTTTTTTTTTGGTGATATGAATTATCCCTGAATATAGGTGGGTTTGGATCAACCCAAGCCACTTGGCATTTTCAGTCATAAAAGTATAGAAGGTCATTAGAATTTAAACCAATGTGAAAATAATGTGATAATTTAGAGTTCAAATAAGATAATTTGTTTTTAGAGACCATACTTTAAAAGGTAAAATGTAACATTAATCCTTTCTTATTCAATAAAGCTACACTCTATTTCTAGACTAATGCTACAATGACTATGATTACATCTGAAATTTAATTTACTATATGATGTGTCATCGTCATATTAATAAGGGGTATTTTTTTTAAGGTCCTTGATATTATGATTTTATAGTATAAAGGACATCAAATATTTTCATGATGTCTAAGGTCCCTCAACATCAATCCAGAGAAAATTCAAGTCAGAGAAAATTGGTCTAGAGAAAATTCAAGTCAGAGAAAATTGGTCCAGAGAAATTTTCCCTAAACTTCCCACTATAAATTTCTCTGATGGATATCCAATTATTCAAGCCATTTACATGGCTGAAAAGCTGAACAAGGGAAGACGAAGAATTTCATTGCCAACTCTTCTTCTCGTTCCATCATTGCCTTGTAAAGGCCACACATGCCTTTATGTGTTTCCTTTCAGTGCTACTTCTGGCAAAGAGCATTGCAATAAACCACTGCACAACACCAGTTGCAACACACAGATTGTTCTCCGTGAACTTCTTTCTCACACACAGATTTCGGAATTTCTCTCCAGAGAAATTCTGGATTTATCTCCAGAGAAATTTTGAAAATTTTGAATTTCTCTGACTTCGGAATTTCTCTGACTTCAGATATGTTTTAACCAAATTTCTCTGACTTCGGAATGTGTTTTAACCAAATGTCTCTGACTTCAGAATTTATCAAATATGTTTTCATAATGTGTTTTAACCAGATTCAGAGATGACTAGCAAGGACAACCTAGCGAAACAACATACTAAAGTTGCTGAAGAAGCTGTCAAACTTGTGCACTTCTGCCACTTTTTTTTTTTTTTTTGCTCTGGATTTTTTTTTTTTTTTGATCTCAATGAAAGGTAATAGACATATATATATATATATATATATATATATATATATATATATATTACGGAAGTGGGGTCTGAGTAGGTAGAGAGATAGGGAGTGTTGTATGGGTTCTATTGGGGAAAAAAAGGAATAGTTTTGGAAATTGATACCCAAAAGTTATTTGAAGAACAAGACAAAGGAGGGGGGCTGGGTTCTGTTGTTTACTAGCGTTGGGGATGGTGATAGAAAACCATTGAAATTAGCATTGGGTTTTCGTGATTCACATCAACACTCAATCCATCGAAATTAGTATCGATTGACGATGCTTGTATTGAAAAGCTCAGTTTCGAATCAGACGCTGCTGAGGTTGTGGCGAGATGTTGGATCTCAACGTTGATTCATGGAAGACAGTGGGTGAGAGGAGAAGAGAGAGAGAGTAGAGTAGAGACAAATAGTCAAATTTCTCTGATATATGTTTAGGGACCTTAGACATCAAAACATAATTTTGTGGATCTCTTCCATTACGAAAAGTGGGAGAGGGATCCTAGACCAATTTTCCCTATTAATAATAGATACAAGTGATAGTACCCACTCAATCAATATAATTATGATAAATAATAGTAAACACAATGTGGTAGATATGGTATATCAACAATAATAAAGAGCTCTAATTTTGAAATTCTAAAGAGAGCTCTAGTGATGTGGCAAGAGAAAAAAAACAAAACAAAAGCATAGGTACACATATCACATCACATGTAGGCCCCACTCATTACTACATCACTAGAACTCTCTTTAGAGTTCCAAAATTAGAGTTCTTAATCTTTATTCTATAGTATATATGGTCATTATAGCATTAGTCTTATTTTTATCTAGCTTTTATCTATATTATTATTAAGTGAAAGTTAGACTTGGTATCCAAGCATTTACGTCATGCCACGTGGCAACAACTTTTTCTATTTATCTATACTATACTATACTATTATTAGGGAAATTATACTAATAGGTCATGTAGTTTATACAATGTATCAATTTAGTTCCTACTGTTTCAATTTGCTCGATTTTATCCTTTATTGGATTAAAATGACACAATCTGTTAAATTAAGGGGCAAAATCGAGCAAATTGAAACAATAAGGACTAAATCGACACATCGTGTAAACTAAAGGGATCATTTACATAATTTACCCACATTATTAAGTAAAGGTTATACTTTGTGTCCGAACCTTCATGTCATACCATGTGGCAGCAACTTTTTCTATCTATCTATCTATATTATGCTACATACTATTATTAAGTGGAGGCTAGATTTGGTGTTCAAGCATTCACGTTATGCCATGTGATGGCAGCTTTTTCTGCCCTAAAATAAAAAATTATTATTATTAAGTAAAGTCCAGATTTGGTTTTCAAACCTTCACGTTATGCCACGTAGCAATAACTTTTTCTAACTTAAAATAAAAAATTATAAATAGAGGTTGAGAATATTTAGGACCTTAGATTTTATTAAAAACCATCTTACTACTTAGACAACATAGATATTAATTTTTTTTGTTATTTATTTTTATTTTTACTTATTTAAATTACACACGCATTACATGTGTCACCCGTTAGTACTATATTATGCTTTTCATCTTACTTGTTAACACAATTTGTGTAATAAATTTCACCATGAACATATTATTTCAATATAATATTGACAAATAAACTAATAAAAGGGAAATAATTTACAAACAAAAATTCATAAATAAATAAAAAATCTAGCAAGAATGATATGATAGTATCACATTAATAGACATTTTAATTTGAAATAAATTTACACATATCTCTTATATTATTTTATATAAATTTTTTATTCATATATCACCATTCCTAATAAAATAATAAAAATAGATGATGAAGTTTCTTAGTGGAGGACCAGAGGGCCAGTGGTGGTGGGCTCACCATGCGTGACATAACGGTTCAACAACAATCTCGAAGTCGTGCAAATTCCTTCTCTCCTTTTTTGTTCATTTTTTTTTCTTTCTTTTTTCTTTTCTTTTTTCTCTACGCTTTCTTACACTCCGTTCCTTCCTCCTCACCTCTTCTTTTACCAGCCGACACATATCTTTTTCTGTTTTTTAAAAAATAAATAAATAAATAAGATTTGTATCTGGTAAAAAAATAAAGGGCAAATTACTTACGCCTCCTTGGATTTAGTTAAATTATAGATTTTTCTCTGAGATTTTAGAAATTATATCCCGCTTCCGAAATTCATATTTGTATAGCAATTTAACCCTTACTATTGATATCACTAAAATATAAATTGATGGATGATATTACCCCTACTGAAATCTCTTTGATAAATCAACAAAATTTATAAAAGAATTACGTTAGATGAAAAAAAAAATTAAGTTTTTAGAACTATGTTTGATTTGTTATTTAGCAAAAAAAATTCAGAATTAAAAAAAAAAACTAATTTAATAAAAATAAATATAAAAAAATATATTTAATTTGTAAAATTTATTTCTAACAACTCAAAAGATAAAATTATATAAAAATAATATTTATTTTTTATTTTTTATTTCTTAACCAAATTAATTTTTAATTTTTTTTTAAAAAATTAAAAATAAATTTCTAAAAATCAAACCAAATATATTCTAACTTGGTCTCAAAATGGTTTTTTTTTTAAGACAAAAAATTTGATACAAAAAAGATAATAATTAATCACTAATATTCAATTTTCGTTACTAAAAATATGATAACGATATTTTTCGCAACAAAAATATTTGGTCCCCTAAAAATAATTTTGTCCCTAAATTTTGGTCTTTAAAACCTTATTTTTTTGTAGTGTGATAAGTGTTTTTCCATTTTAATTTTGCATTTCATAACTTATTTAAAAATGATAATTTAACTAAACCTCAAGGGGGAATTTGTAATTTAGCTAAATCTCAAGGGAGAATCTGTAATTTAGCTAAACCTCAATTAGGTGTAGGTAATTTGCCCTTATTTGTCAAAAGTGCATTTTAGTCAATTTATGATATCCATTAACGGTGTTAATTGCGATGGGACGGGATGTAATTTTTGAAATCTTAGGGAAAAATCTGTAATTTCATTAAACTTCAAGGGAGGTGTTAGTAATTTGCCCAAAACTAAATATTAAATTTTTAATTTTATCCATTCAAATCTTAAAATTTTAATTTATTTTCAATCTAAACTATTTGCCTATTTTTATTTTTTTTTTAAATAACAAAAAAATATATATTTTAATCAATAAACTCAAAAAAAAATATGACTAATATATTTTTTTCATTAATTTTTCTTAATAAAAATAGTTAAATAATTTAGATTGAAAATAAATTAAAATACTAAGATTTAAATTGAAAAAAAAAATAGAAATTCAGAATTTATTTTTTACAAGACTCAAATCATATATATATTGACATTTTCCCTTTTTTTTTATTTTCTATTATTCTCTTTTGAATTTTTTTTTTTCACTTTTTATATGAAATGAGTCATAGATATTCTTTATATATATATATATATATAGTGGCGGAGGGAGTGAAGGCCAAGGCCGGCACTTGCCCCCTTGATTTTGGTTTTTTTTTTTTTTTTTTTTAAATTTTGCAAACATAAAGAAAATATTTTAAATAAAAAAAAATTACAAAAATATTATTAGAATGAAATGTCAATGACATTTTAAAAATTATGAGAACAATAATGGTTATTTTAATTGAAAATAAAGAGACTACTATAAACCCTATTATCTATGAAAATTTTTGAATGTAATGGTGATGCCATTATTATTGACATGTAAGAAAAAGTAATCTCACTATAAAGATATGAAATTTATTAGATTATTGGTTACATTTAATATGTGAGGTTCACTCTCTATGTGTTTATGTACTATTAGTTTGTGATATCACATATCAATGATGATGTGGTATTACCATTATATTGAATTTTTAATCAAATTTTGTATAAAATTTTTTTATCATTACATAATTTATTATAAGACTTATATTCATATATTTTTTTGTATTGTCCATGATACACTAGTTACAAATAACATTATTTTTTTCATGTTTCTTGAAATTAATAGTAAAAACTTGCTTGAAATATTTTTGTAAAAATTTTCGATATTGTAATTAATAAGTCCCCCATCTAATTTAATTTTCTAGCTCCGTCACTATATATATATATAGAGAGAGAGAGAGAGAGAGAGAGAGAGAGAGAGAGAGAAAATAAATGGTTTTTTGGCAGTTGCATAAAAACCATTTTCAAGTTTTCTTATTTTCTATGAATCCAATCAAAAAGAAGAAAAATATAATTTCTTTTCATTATTTCATTTTCTTTTTTTTATATAAATTTAAAATTCAAACCTAACATTAATCTTCTTGATTGATTTCTACTAGTTCTACATATGTTGCAGGTGAGAGAGAGACTAAAATAAAAGAAAAGAAGTGGAAAAAACGACACAAATATATTCATATTATAGAAGATACACAATTCATTGAACTTTGTCACATTTGATTCATAAAAAACCGTAGTAAAATTTATAATTTTTGTAAATATTTATCTTTACTTAGTTGTTATTGTAAGCAAAATAAAATCAACTCAACTACTCTCGCTATTCAACATACTTACCCATTCATAGGGACTGTTTGTTAGAATTTATGGGGTGATTATAGCTTATTTTGATTTGAGAGTCTGTACCAGACTGTTTAGTGCAACTTTTGTTTATAACTTATTAGGCAGAAATGGCTTAAATAAATTGAAAAAATATGATTATTTAAAACTGGAGTAGAAATATTTTTAATTTCTGCTTTTTAATTATCAATTTTTAACTTAAAAAAGCTCCACTAAACATGGTCATAATCTCAATATTGGCAGTTCAATTGCACAAGTTAAAAGTGCTCACTCTTCTAGCACATGTAAATGTTAGGGAAAATCGATGTGATTCCCCACAAGTAAATCAATCAATGGGAAAAAAACTAATGCGGAAAAATTAAATCAAAGGTAACACAAGAATTTTACGTGGTTCCCTCAATGTGAGGTACGTCCACGGGATCGAAATCCGATTCTACTATCAACCAAATAAGTTTCAAACGATTACAAACGAGACACTAATGGTCTCACAAAACCACCCTTAGGTGAATTCCAAATTATCACAAATAAATAAGAGGAAAGACCTCACCAAATAGAAGAATCAAAATCTTCAGAACCAAAGTTGAAGAAGACTCAAAATAACGAATCAAACACCAACCGAAGAAGCCGCTTCAAAGTAAAGTAACAAACCAATGCACCAATCTTGTTTGACCAAGTCAAAACCCAAAGCAACAATCAATTAGTTGTTGTTCCAGAAAGCAAATTCCACCAAATTGATTTTTCAATCAATACAATTTTCGCAGCCGCACTCTGTGTTGCACCCAAAAAACCAAGCCGTTTTTTTTTTCCCTACGGCACACATAAACAATATTTCTATATTGTTAATTCTAGGGTTTGTTTTTATCAAAACCCTAACTGTAACCAAATTGGATTGGGCCTCCACAAATTAAATATAATATATAAAAATATATTATAATTAATACTAAACCAAATTAAACTCTTTTTCCAAAACCAATTGGGTCCCACACTCCAATAAGGAGGTATACCCAACAATTCTCCCCCTACCGACTTAGGTGGAGACATCAACCATACCCGCCAAAGTTCGACACTTCAAATGTTTATCCCTCGACAAAGTCTTAGTCAACATATCCGAAATATTATCATCCGTGTGAACCTTTTCGAGTTGTAACAATTTCGAGTCTAACACATCACGAATCCAATGGTATCTCACATCAATGTGTTTCGATCTCGAATGAAAGGTAGAATTTTTACTCAAGTGAATAGCACTTTGACTATCACAATAAAGCACATACTTTTCTTGCTTTAAACCCAACTCTTGCAAAAATTTCTTCAACCATAACTCTTCTTTGCAAGCTTCTGTAATGGCAATAAATTCAGCTTCGGTAGTTGAGAGAGCAACACATTTTTGTAATTTAGATTGCCATGCCACAGCTCCCCCTGCAAAAGTCATCAAATACCCCGAAGTAGATTTCCTAGAATCAACATCACCAGCCATGTCAGAATCTGTGAACCCATCAAGCATCGGCTTACCATCCCCAAAACACAAACACACCTTCGAAGTCCCTCGAAGATATCTTAGAATCCATTTTACCGCTGCCCAATGTTCTTTACCTGGATTAGAGAGAAACCGACTCACCACACCAACAGCGTGAGCAATATCCGGCCTTGTACAAACCATGGCGTACATCAAAGAACCAACTGCTGAAGCATAAGGAACTTTCAACATCTCTTCTTTGTCTTTCTCACTTGTAGGACATTGATTTGAACTAAGTTTGAAGTGACCTGCAAGTGGACAACCAACCGGCTTTGCTTTATCCATATTGAATCTCTCAAGAACCTTCTCAATGTAGCTTTCTTGAGACAACCAAATCAGTCCCTCTTTGCGATCACGAACAATTTTCGTACCAAGTATTTGCTTTGCCGGCCCCAAATCTTTCATAGCAAAAGACTTGCTCAACTCCAATTTCAACCTATTAATCATGGTAGAATCTTGACCCACAATTAACATGTCATCAACATAAAGCAAAAGAATAATAAATTTGCCATCTGGGAAATTTTTCACAAACACACAATGGTCCAAAGTGGTTTTAGAAAAACCATTATTCATCATGAAAGAGTCAAATTTTTTGTACCATTGCCGTGGAGCTTGCTTGAGGCCATACAAACTTTTCTTCAATTTGCAAACAAATTTCTCTTTCCCTTTCTCCACAAAACCTTCCGGTTGCTCCATGTAAATTTCTTCTTCAAGATCACCATGAAGAAATGCGGTCTTCACATCAAGTTGCTCAACTTCAAGGTTCATACTTGCAGCTATGCCAAGTACAACCCGAATAGAAGACATCTTCACAACCGGCGAGAAAATCTCATCAAAGTCAATACCTTTCTTTTGCCCAAAGCCTTTCACAACAAGACGTGCTTTGTACCTCAAATTCTTCCTATCATTCTTCAATTTGAAAACCTACTTATTTTTCAGAATTTTCCTCCCCTTAGGCAACTTCACTAAGTCATAGGTGTGATTTTCAAGTAAGGAGTTCATCTCCTCTTCCATGGCCTTTTTCCAATCACCTTTCTTTGCATGCTCAATTGCTTCTTGGTAGCTCTCCGGCTCCCCTTGATCGGAAATCAACACAAATTCATTGGGAGGATACTTTCTTGAAGGTTGTCGGTCCCTTGTAGATTTCCTCAACTCAAGTTGTGGTAGCGGTTCTTGAGTTGGATGCTCTTCCTCAATTTCTGGCTCAACTTCATTAGGATTAGCATCATCCTCCACATCTTCAATAGGTGGCTGCACATCTCCCCCATTTTCATCATCAACTGAAGATGAAGGAGATGGATCCATATCAATGAGATCACTAGTTTTTGGCTTCGGTTGATCACCTTTGCCAAAGTCTTCAATTGTTTGGTCTTCAAGAAACACAACATCACGACTTCGAATGACTTTCTTGTCGACCGGATCCCATAATCTATACCCGAACTCATCACGCCTATAGCCAAGAAAAATACATTGTCTTGACTTACTATCAAGCTTGGACCTCTCATCCTTTGGAATGTGAACAAAAGCTCGGCAACCAAACACTCTCAAGTGCTCATAAGACACATCTTTGTCAGTCCAAACTCTTTCAGGAACATCACCATTCAAAGGATAGCAAGGAGACAAATTGATCACGTTAACTGCTGTACTCATTGCCTCACCCCAAAAGGATCTTAGCAATTTAGCATGTGAAAGCAAACACCTTGTTCTTTCCACAATGGTGCGGTTCATCCTCTCGGCAACGCCATTTTGTTGAGGAGTCTTCTTAACTGTCTTTTGGTGCCGAATACCTTGGCTGCGACAATACTCATCAAATGGCCCAATGTATTCACCACCATTGTCTGTTCGGATGCACTTCAATTTCTGTCCTGTTTCTCTTTCAACCATGGCCTGAAAATGCTTAAATACTTCTAGAACTTGATCTTTAGTTTTTAGTAGATAAGCCCAACTTTCCTTGAATAATCATCAATGAAAGTAACAAAATAAAGTGCACCACCATGTGTTCTAACTTTTAAAGGACCACAAACATCCGAATGAATTAACTCCAACACATTTTCTTTTTAGAAGCAACATTTTTATGAAAAGAAACTCTATGTTGTTTACCCGCCAAACAATGAACACAAGTTTTAAGATGTGTACCTTTCAAACCGGGTAGAAGCTCTTTCTTGAACAATACTTGCAGCCCCTTTTCACTCATGTGGCCAAGCCGCTTGTGCCACAATTCGGTAGAAGTATCATCTTCAAGTGCATTGACAACACCTTTACAAATTTTTCTTTGCATCGAATAAAGTGTATGAGTCTTCTTGCACTTAGCCACCACCAAAGAACCCTTTGTGAGCTTCCATATTCCATCACCAAATTTGTTGTTGAAGCCTTCATCATCTAGCTTCCCAGTAGAGATCAAATTGAGGCGAATGTCGGGAACATGCCTCACATCTTTAAGCAACAATTTGCAGCCCAAATTTGTTTCCAAGCAAACATCACCCATGTCGATAATCTTGGACAAACCTTCATTACCCATTCGAACAGAACCATAATCTCCTTCGGTGTAGGTAGTGAAGAAATCAACTCGAGAAGTCACATGAAAAGAAGCACCAGAATCAATCACCCAACTGCTCTCTTGGCCCACAAAATTGATACAATCATCTTCACAAACGACCATGAGATCATTGGTAGTAACTGCCGTTATGTCTTCTTGTTTCTTATCCACACTTTTGTCACGCCTTTTCTCCTTGTTCTTGAGCTTTCGGCATTCCCGCTTCATGTGCCCTTTCTCATGACAATAATAACACTCAACGTCTTTCTTTGAAAAAGAACCATCTCTTGACTTGTCACGGCTTTGATCACGACCATGAGGAGTCTTACTCCTCCCCTTGTTTTGCTTCGGCCTCTCACAACAAATGCTTCCGAATGAGAGGAACCGGCTGATTTTCTTCTAGTTTCTTCATTCAACAAGCTACTAGTGACTTGGCCCATAGTGACAACTCCATCGGGCGCCGAATTACTAACTGTCACAACTAAAGTCTCCCAACTTTCGGGTAAGGAACTAAGTAGCATCAAAGCCTACAACTCATCATCAAAAACAATTTTCATAGAAGCAAGTTGGTTAACAATACTCTTTATTTCATTCAGATGTTCCGGAATAGAGCTGCCCTCTTTATATTTTTAATTAACCAACTTACGAAACAGAAATGCTTTATTTGTGGCTGATTTTCTATCATAAAGACTCTCTAATTTTTTCCATAAATCATGTGCTGAAGTTTCAGTAGCAACATGATGAAACACACTGTCATCAATCCATTGACGGATAACACCAACGGCTTTTCGATTAAGCCTCTTCCACTCATCATCTTTCATATCTGCAGGTTTGCCACTATCACCCTCAATGGGTCCATACAAGTCTTTACAAAATAATAGGTCCTCCATTTTAGTTTTCCAAGTTACCCAATTACTTCCATTGAAGCTAGACATGCGACCCACATTCCCCTCCATTGATTTACACAAATAAATATACCCAAATAAACCGTAAGCTCTGATACCAGTTGTTAGGGAAAATCGATGTGATTCCCCACAAGTAAATCAATCAATGGGAATAAAAACTAATGCGGAAAAATTAAATCAAAGGTAACACAAGAATTTTATGTGGTTCCCTCAATGTGAGGTATGTCCACGGGATCGAAATCCGATTCCACTATCAACCAAATAAGTTTCAAACGATTACAAACGAGACACTAATGGTCTCACAAAACCACCCTTAGGTGAATTCCAAATTATCACAAATAAACAAGAGGAAAGACCTCACCAAATAGAAGAATCAAAATCTTCAGAACCAAAGTTGAAGAAGACCCAAAATAACGAATCAAACACCAACCGAAGAAGCCGCTTCAAAGTAAAGAACAAACCAAGGCACCAATCTTGTTTGACCAAGTCAAAACCCAAAGCAACAATCAATTAGTTATTGTTTCAGAAAGCAAATTCCACCAAATTGATTTTTCAATCAATACAATTTTCGCAGTCGCACTCTGTGTTGCACCCAAAAAACCAAGCCGTTTTTTTTTTCCCTACGGCACACATAAACAATATTTCTATATTGTTAATCCTAGGGTTTGTTTTTATCAAAACCCTAACTGTAACCAAATTGGATTGGGCCTCCACAAATTAAATATAATATATAAAAATATATTATAATTAATACTAAACAAAATTAAACTCTTTTTCCAAAACCAATTGAGTCCCACACTCCAATAAGGAGGTATACCCAACAGTAAAAGAGCAGCCCACATGAATATATTGTGTACTCTCATCAAAATCAAATGAGTTTATCAATGGGGTTTGTTATTGACACTCCAAAAAAAATATATTATTAATATTTTGTCTTTATTTTATAAAAAAAAATTTAAATAGTGAGAGAGAAAATGACAATGTTATCAAAATTTACATAATAAAGTACTTTTATACAAAAATAGATTGCGGTAGCAATTAATTTATGTTCGTCAGGTTGCGCGGGAAAATCAACTGCCTTGGCTGTGTATAGGGAACTTCAACGAGATTAGGTCAGTATCAAATAAAGAAGGTGGGTCAGTGCCAGATTGTGCTTTCATGGATTTAGAGTTCAAAGGCAATGCATTTACAACCACCTGGTTTGGGAATTGTACGTGAATGAATTGATCGGCCGTCTCTATTGTAGCTTGGAGGGAGTTGTTTCCATTTGCACAAGTGTTACATGATATTATTTTTGGCTCTCATCACTATCCACTTTTGCTTAATGCTTGTATTCTCCCGAAAGAGTTCCTAGCCTCTTTAAATTTGAATCAATGTGGACTACCTCACCGAATTGCAAAGCAGTTATTCAAGACCATTGGCAGACATCTCATTCGGGTTCACCAATGTTTTGGCTTTGTCAAAAGCTCAAGACATGTCGAGCTGGACTCAAAGCTTGGAGTAAGGGTGAATTTAGCAACAATAAGCTTAAAATTCTTTCGTTGAGAGAGCAATTGGCTATAGGCTGCAAGCTTCACATCCTCGAAGGAAAATACAAGTGATCAACATACTATTCAAGCTGAATTTTCTGATACCTTGCTTCGGGAAATTAACTGATTTCTTTTTTATACCAACGATCTAGAGTTAGGTGGTTATAGTATGGTGATCATAATTCCTCTTTTTTCATGCATCAATTACTCAAAGACGACAAAGAAATTAGTTAATTTCTCTCCAGAATGATGATGGTGTAAGAGGAGCTAATTTGAGCCTACTAAATTAATTACACTCAATAGTCCAAGGTTGGTGGGCTTGAATTTATCGCAAGTCCAAGATTGGTGGGCCTGGATTTATCGCCATCAAACGGGCCGAATCGCTCTAAGCCTCGAAAGGTTCGGATTCATGAACTTAAAGACTTACTCGAGCCCGGACTCGAAAGGGTTCGGATCCACGAACCTAGAAATCTGAAGCACTTGGTTTCGAACGGATTCAGACGCAATCTAGAAGCCGTTCCATTAATAAGTCCCAGAACACTTGCGGACTCAGAGCTTTCCGGGATCTACGTACCAAAACCATGGGCGTAATGAAGTCCGAACAAAGGACCCGATCCCGAGGACGATGAGTGGAGATAAATTCACTCTTCGGTTAAACTAGCCTATACCCGGGTCGAGGTGGCACGATCTAGGGGGTCCCTGAGATTTGGCAATATTTGCGGCAGGGTGTTCTCTTAAACTACCCCTGACGCTTCTACGGCAGGGCGTCCTCTAGGACTACCCCTGACCCTTTACGATGATTGGGGATCATTGGTTAGGTGTGGCTAAGAATAAGGGTTTGCCGAGAGGTTGATCTCCTCTTCGAGGGTTTTCCTCATCCTCGGAGAGGTCACCTTCTTGGACAAGGTGGTTAGAGAGAATATTCCCCATGTGCCTTGCACATGAGCTCCATCCTACATCATGAGGTGCCTATAAATAGCACCCACCCATAGCTTTACAAGGGATGGATTTTGGAGAGATAACTCTTGGGAAAGAACTAATTCCCTTCTCCATTATCAACTTTGAGAGTGAAAGTGGAAGATCCATGAAAGAGCCTTGCCATTATTCTCTCTCTAACTATTTTGCCTTCTTCTTCACCCAATCTCTTATCTCCATCATCTCTTTGCTTTTGTGTTCTTAGTTGAGGCTATTAAAGAACCTAAGCCTCTCATAATCTTCTAGAGAATTCGAATTTTTCTTCAAGGATCTTCAAAGATCTTCGAATTTTCTAACGACATTCTTGAACCCTCTCATACAGATAGGAATTGGTTGACTACGGACGAGGAGATAAACTCTCATTTATTGGATTATTTCTCTAATGATCTGTTTAATAGTGAGCCTCCTAGACATATGGATGTTGCTTTGTAAGGGATCCGACAATTGGTTATGACTGTAATGAATTTGAACCTTACTAGACCTGTGTCTGACTCTGAGATTAAGGCAGCCTTTCAATTGGGTCCTTTGAAAGCTCCGGGTCTGGATGGCTTTTCTAGGATTTTTTACCATCATTATTGGGATGTGATCGGAAAAGAAGTAAGTTTGGCAGTCCGGAGTTTTTTCAATAATGGGCATCTTCTTCGGGAATGGAATCAGACTAAGTCAGTGCTCATACCCAAAGTTCCAAACTCGGTAAGGCTCTCTCAATATCGGTCCATAAGCCCATGCAACTTCAATTTAAAAATTATTACCAAAATCTTGGCAAATAGGCTCAAATCTATTCTTCAGCAAGTGATCTCTCCTCAATAGTCAGCCTTTGTCCTTGGCCGCATGATCCAAGATAATGTAATTGTAGGTCGTGAAGTCTTTCATCTCTTGAAGCTTAAGAAGAGAGGAGCAACAGGAGCCGTGGCAGTGACACTGGACTTTAACAAGGCACATGACAGGGTCCAATGGGATTTTTTGTCTATTCTTTTGCTTAGGATGGGGTTTAATGCAAAGTGGATTCAATGGATTATAGAAATTGTGACGACAGTGTCTTTTTCAGTTTTTGCCAATGGATTGAAGCGCAACTCCTTCATTCCCACTCGGGGATTGGAACAAGGAGATCCTCTATTCTCGTATCTTTTTGTTCTAGTGGTTGATGCCCTCTCCATTTCCTTGACCAAAAGCCTTCAGGAGCAATGCATCATGGGACTCAAAATCAAGAATAGAGGCCCTACATTGACCCACTTATTCTTTACTGATGATACATTTTTATTTGCCGAGGTTGATGTGGCAGAATGTCAAGCTTTGAAATAGATCCTGGACTCGTACAACCTAGCCTTAGGTCAGCTCATAAATTTCAATAAATCTGGGATTGTTTTCCCATCCAATACTTCTGATCAGGCTCGTCTTGATACTTGTGGTTTCTTAGGCAGCCCTCCTGCCTGACAAAGTTCTAAATATCTCGGACTTCCTTCGAGCTTGGGTAAGTCCAAGTCTGAGGCTTATAGTTTTTTGATTGAAAAAGTTGTACAGAAAATGCAAGGATGGAAGCAAAGCTTGTTGTCGCAAGTAGGAAGGGAGATTCTTGTGAAAGTCGTGGTCCAAGCAATTCCAACTTATGCAATGTCATGTTTCACTTTCCCAAAAAAAATTCAGCGACCACCTCAACTCCTATATAAGCAATTTTTGGTGGGGTGGAAATCCGGAGGATTGAGGAGTCTATTGGTTGAGTTGGGAACAGCTTTCTATAGCTAAATCCCAAGGGGGAATGGGATTCCAAGACTTTAAAGCTTTCAATCTTGCTCTTTTAGCAAAGCAAGCTTGGAGATTGTTAAAATTTCCCAACTCTTTTTCTGCTCGAGTTCTGAAGGGGATTTATTATTCTTCTTCGGATATTTTATAAACTGGATGAGAAAGACAGGCATCTTGGGCTTGTTCTAGCATTATTCAAGGAAGAAATCTTCTTCTTAAAGGCCTTCGGTGGCAAGTTGGAAATGGAAAATCCATAAGGTTTTGGGACGACCAATGGATTTCTTCATCTACAAATTTTAAGCTACAAAGCTCAAAACCTGTTAGCTGTCAAGTGCATTGGGTTAGGGATGTTATCAACCAGAACCTTGCAGTTTTGGATAGAGGTAAACTTTATGGAATTGTTAGCCAAGAGGAAATTAAAAAAACTTCAATCATACCCATCTCCTCTAAGGGCCAAGATGATACTTTGATATGGCACTGCACTAATAAAGGCACTTATCAAGTCAAAAGTGGATATCAAGTGGCCATCAAGGAGTACCAAGATGCAAGTAATTCATTGGCATCCTCCTCCGTCCAACCCCATAAGAGCTTTTAGAAGTTTATTTGGTCTTTAAAGATCCCGCCGAAGATTCGAAATTTCTGGCGGCGGGCTTGTAATAACAAACTAGCAACCAAAGAAAATTTGTTTCGTCAGAAATGTGCTCCTTCTCAAAATTGCAATGTGTGCCATGAAAGTGATGAGTCCATTGAGCACCTCCTTTTCCATTGTAGCTGGACGAAAGCCGTTTGGTTTGGATGCAACTTGGGACTTTGGAGTGGGTTTGATCCAATTGATTCAGCTCTCCACTGGACCATATCTATGATGCGGACTTGTTCTAATGATCTTGACATAAGGGATGTGGTGGGTAGGGCTGCCGTGGTGGGATGGTGTATTTGGAAAGCTAGGAATGAATGGATTTTTAATCAATGTTGTGTGGATCCCCATCAGGTTGTTCGACAAGCCTCTTCGTATTGGTAGGAAATTAATCGTGTTCTACACAAATCGTTAGCAAATTCTCAGCCAAACCCTTTCCCAAGTACTATTGTGAGAACCCGAATATAAAAATTAAATAAATAATTAAATAATAATAATATTACAATCTCAAATATTTTGATAGTGAATCCTAAAGTACAAATTAAATATTTGGAGGGTCTTTTAATTAAAGGCAAGATTTATTATTTAAAAAAATAAAATAAAATTAAGTGTCAAATTAGTAAGCATATTTTGATCTAATAATATTTGTATTTTATTTAAATTAATGGGGAGAGAAAATAAATTAAAACAAAGATAATATTTTAGGGCCTTTTTGTTTAGATACATAATGTAACCCTAGGTTGCTTAATGCAATATAGCAGCAACAAGCAGGCAGCCACGGGAGAGAGAAAGGTTGAGAGAAAAAAAGAAGAAAAAAAAAAGGGTTGCAAACAAGGAAGGATTTTTGGGTGTGTGGTAGGTCTTTATCTTTCTTCTTCCTTTTGGTTTTGCTCTTTATCCTTACTTTATTATTATTTAGTTCATTGATGGAGAAGTTGTAGGTTTATGTATTTTGTATATAGATATCCTGTTAAGAAACCTAAGGAATTAAATTTATGTATAAAGAATGAGAGAAATTCTTAGTTTAAAAATTTTGTACAGAGCCACAAACTTTAAAAATCAAGAAATCATATCAAATGAATGAATTTTGAACTAAATTTTTTACAATAGATTAATTATATATTGAATTGCATATCTGAATTTTTTCATAATTTTTGGGAGTCAAAATCCATATAAAATGATGCGTTTAAATCTGTTCAAAAAACTGGTTTAAAATAGTAAGTTCAAGAGTGTCGTTCTCTTTGGGTATAAATTCGAAAATTATCAAATTAGTGTCATTAGAACTGGTTACGAGTCTAGTTTCGTACATTTTTGACCTTGCATTGATTGCTCGTGTATACTAAGAGAACCATTATTTTCTTTAAAGTGCTGCAGAAAACAATCTGGTCAGATATAATTAATTGTAAATAATTATTTTGACAAGAAAATCAAGTAAAACCAATTGAGTTTGAAACTTATGATATATTAGTTGATATCTAGAGGGTTTTGGAATTTTTTGAATAGCATGGAATGGGTTTTTAATCTTCAAAGTTAGCGAATAGAGTGGGAAAACTTGTTTGAAACTCTGTTTTATCTTAAAGTTACTTTTAGTTAAGTTTCGGTCGGAACCCATGTCTTGGGTAATTTTAGACCTTGAAGAACATGAACTTAGGTATTATTTAAGAGAAACGGTGAGTGGGGTTGAACTGTGTTAGTGCGCTTTAGTGTGGGATACTTAATTTATTATTCTCTTTAGTATTTTTAAATTAGTAGTGACGTGTAGTCTTCATACTTAGTTCAGGACACTAGTTGGACTTTCATACTCTATTCGAGGATTATATTATTTTATTTTCAGGTGAGTAGTTTCATGCTACATATTTTTATAAATGTTCCCCTACCCTGAACTGTTGAAAAATTAAATTGTTGTTTTAGGACTACACTGTTTTGATAAATTATTATATTATCAATGGAATCAAATTATTTCTAAAACATATGTGAACTTGGCATACTGTAAACTATTTATTTTGGTCTCATGTTTATAATGGTGAACTACCATGTTTTGCGAAACTAATGTGTATTGATTATTGGGACCATCTGTATATTTTTGTCCAGGGAAATTATTCCACTGTGTGTAGTGACTCTGGCCACTAGGGAACAGATCTGGGTTGGGCCGTGATGACTCTAGTGCTCAACGATTGTAAGGAAAAGACCTAAGTTAGGTTAGGTGACCTTCAGTCGGATCGTCTTCGAGAAAAGGCCCAGGTTGCCACCCTGAGGATAACTCTTAGTTCAGTATTGGATCCAACGAGCTTATAGCTTTGAGAACTGTGTGGCATGTTACTTGTTATTTCTTGGTACCCAAAAAATTATTGGTGGTCATGTTGTAATCTGTTTTAAGTGGAAAATGTCATTTGTCATGTTCTTGAGAAACATGAGTATTTTAACTATTGAAGTGTAGAACCTTCTTTTTGAAACAGATTGTCTTTACCAAACTGTATGCCAATTTAGTTTCTATGTGATATATATATATATATATATATATATATATATATATATATATATATATTTTGGAATTGAACCCTGTTTTCAAAACTGTATTTACTATCCATGTTGCTACTCACTGAGCTATCAGCTGACTTAGTTGTTTATCATTTCCAAGTGTTAAAAGGACTTAGAGTGGACTCATGGCGTAGCGGGGACTCAATTGCATGGACCTCTATGACATTTATTGATTTTGTTTTAGCTTGTTATGTCGGTTTTATGCATACATTGTGGTTGAATTTTATTTAGAATTATTTTATTTTGTAGGCGATTTGTGTTCCATTTAGGATATATTTTTGAAAGTTGGTTATGGGTGATTTTACCATTTATACTTGTGACTTGTCATTGGATTGGGTTTTGATTTATTTATTTCTGGATTATCATCACATTTATTCTCTGTGATTTTGGATTTGTGTTTAGGCTTACGTGTGCCTTGGGTAAAGGCCCTGTGGGCCACGACCGGTCATACCCGGTTTTGGGGTGTGACAAATAATACCAGATAGGTCAAACCCCTTCCTGGCTTAATGAAGATTAATTATGACACCAGCTTCTCTAAGCTTGAAGACAAAGTGGCTTTGGCGGTTGTTCTGAGGGATGGCCAAAGAAAATTAGTTGATGGAATGGTCTCCACTATTTATACTTCTTCATCCAAGCTAGGAGAAGCTCTTGCTATTCGTTTGGCATGTCTGTTTCTTCAAGCCCTGGGTTTTTTGAATGTTCAAGTGGAAAGCAACAACAAAGAGGTGATTGATCTGTGTGTTTCTGAACTGGTTCCTCCGTGGGAATGTTCAGCAATCATCCACGACATTCAGTCCTTGAATTCCACTTTAAATGCTTCATTTGCTTGGATACCTATGGAAGCCAATGGAGTAGCTCACTGGCTAGCAAGAACTCATCTTCAAGGTACTCTTCCCTTTGATTGGGTTGCATATCCCCCTATTGCACTTTCGGAGTTGTTAGTGGCTGATGCTTCTTTGTAGCCTTCAGGCATTTCTCGATTCAAATAAATAAATAAATAAATAAATTATCCTAATGTTTATGACACAAAATTGCCGCAAAACAATTTGAATAGACATTCAAATACGGCTTCTTAGTCGGAGAATATGAATTCATATAAAATTTTGAGGTTGTTTTTTAATGTTTGAAAACATTAAAATTAGTTTTCATATGCCTAATACAATTTTTTTTTTTTTTAAAAGAGGACAACGAGATCTGTGTCTAAATTTTGCATTCTCTAAACTCAATGTACACTAGATTGTATAATTGCCTTTTGAGATTTTTATATTTTAAAATTTCTATCATATAACTAGGAATGCATTTAAGTATTTGAGAACTAAGGATTTTGTATACAGAAGATCTATGACCCATAACAAGGCGAATGTCCAATGTGTGTTTTAGTTGTTGTTGCTTTTTTTTTTTTTTTTTCCTTCCCCAACTTAATTAAATTCATACAATAATTCTCATGTGTAAGATTGATCATGTCCAATGAGCACCCCCAAAAGTGTACGTATATTATGTCCTTCATAATTTTTTTTTATAAAATTTTGGAACATAAACTACAAAAATATCATAATAAAACTCATTAAGTATCATACAAAAAATCATAAAGTTTCATAATTTCAAGGTTTATAATTTTAGATTGCACTCCATATATTTACTATTCATAATTTTACCTTAAAGTATCGTAACACACCATAAACATTCATAATTTTCATCACAAAAAATCATAATCATGTGCATCTTTTGAAGTATGCACATTGTTGATTTCAACACTACTACATGTATAGAATTTCTGTGCACAGAAGCACTCACAGAAATTCTATGCAAATAGTGTTTATTTGTAGATTTCTCATACATTTATACATGATATATGTTATATGAAAACACAAAATAGATGGAAAAAAAATTAAAATTCATTTACATCAACACCGAAACAACTAGTGTAGGGCTGAGGTTTTGTAGGACATATGTTCTGAAAAGTTAATTCAAAGGCGTGTTTGGAGTGGGTGAAGGTGGCTATTTGGGTTGGGAGGCAGGGCAAGGGATGCCTATGACTTTCGAACCCTAAGACAAATCTTTAAAATAAAAAATTAAAAAAAAAAAAAAAAAACCTTCTAATATGCCAATATTATTAATAGTAGTCAAAATTACTATACTTCCAATGGTAATAAGAGGTATTTTATTACATTCATTAACGATTATAGTCAGAAAACATGGGTATATTTTTCGCAGCAAAAATCTGAAGCTTTTTCAACATTTAAAAGTTAAAAGGCCCTGGTTGAGAAAGAAGTTGGGAGTAGGAATGGCAGCGGGGCGAGACGGAGCCGGGGATCCCACTCCCTGTCCCCGATCCCTGATTGTGAAAACCTCCTCGTCCCCGGCCCTGATCCCCGACGAGGAACTTATCACTACCCCCATCCCCGCCCCCTAACGGGGATCGGGTTTCCCTGACAACGAAAATTTCCCGGCCCAAATCTTTCAACAACACCATCAACAGCATTATGAACAACAACATCATCAATGATACAAATATATATATTTTTGACAATTGCACAGATTTATACATTACCATCAAAGAGCCCATTCATAAATGAACTGGGTCTTCCCTGTTGACAAACCTTTCTCGCGTTTTCTTTTCTTTCTACATAGGAACCAATGCATAAAATTGCATTCATCATCATCATCATCATCATCATCAATAGGTTACAAAAAAAATAAAAAATAGATCTGTGAGATCTGCATTTCATCTGTAATACAGATCCACTACCAAAAAAAAAAAAAAAAATGGATAGATCTCAGAGAGAGACATACACATACGTATATACATACATACACAAATAGATCTATGACACACAGAGAGAGAGAGAGGACGACGGAGGCGATGGACGATCGGTGACGACGATGACGGAGGAAGACAATCAGCGTCGCGACAGTGGCGGTGACGCTGAGAAGGAGGAAAGGTACGAGAGTGAGAGAGAGTAGAGGGAAGAGAGAAATAAAGAAAGAGACAGAGAATAGCAGTTTATATATATATATATATATATGTAGGGGTAAAATAATAATTTCACTTAGGGGAGAGACGGAGACGGGAACGGGAACGGGGACGGGGACGGGGACGGGCCAAGTACGGGGCTGGGACACTTATCTCTGTTCCCGGCCTGAAATTGATCAGGGATTGATTTTTGAATACCATCCCCTCCCCGTTGGGGATATTTTTCGGGAAAAAACCACTCACATCGGGGTCGGGGGGTCGGGTCCCCGTCGGGTCGGGTTCAAATTGCCATCTCTAGTTGGAAGAGTTATTCAAACTCTTCGAACCGATCATGGTAGAGAATACAACTCACAAGACTTTGCAAACTTTTATAAGGAACATGGAATCAAAAGGCAACTTACTGCAGCCTACAGACCACACAAAAATGGTGTGTCCGAGAGGAAAAATCATACAATCTTAAATATGTTACAAAGTATGTTGGCAATGAGAAGCGTTCTAAGGAGTTTTTGACCTGAAGTAATCAATTGGGGCGTTCACATATTGAATAGAAGTTCCACACTAGCTGTCCGAAACGTGACACCCGAAGAAGCATGGACTAGAAAGACCATTCGTTGATCATTTCATAATTTTCGGATATATAGCGTATGTTCACATTCCTGATGAAAAAAGGAAAAAGTTGATAACAAACGAGAAAATTGTATTTTTCTTGGTGTTAGTGAACATTCAAAGGCCTATAAGTTGTATAATCCCATCACCAAGAAGATTGTTGTCAACCGAGATATAGTATTGGATGAAGAAAGGTCATGGACATGGGCTGTTGATGACTCAGAGTAACAGTAGATGCCAACAAATTTTGATGGAAATAATAAAGAAAGTAACTAGCCTTTAGATGATGATGGGCAGCAACAACCACACTTCATCCCCACCAATCCACAAAGTTCAGAAACAGTAATATCTTATGAAATGCAGCCATAAAATTCAACAGTGGAACACCCTGATGCTCTAACCGGATCGCGATCTCAACGCACTAAAAGGAAGCTGGCATTGATGCAAGATTGATTATGTGGTAAGTTGATTTGATCAATCAATTGATCCTATTTACAGATTGTGATCCTGTAATACTTCAAGATGTGGTCAAAGAAACAAAGTAGCAAAAAGCCATGGATGTGGAAATCGATGCCATAGAAAAGAATAACACATGGGAGCTAACTAATCTTCCAAAAGGGTGTAAGACAATAAATGTCAAGTAAGTCTACAAAACTAAGTTAAATGAGAAGGAAGAATTGGACAAGCACAAGCTCATTTAGTGGAAAAAGGGTATAAGCAAGAGTTTGGGGTGGATTATAATGAGGTATTTGCTCCAGTTGCAAGAATAGGTGCTTTCATTGCTGCACAAAATTCAAGGCCTATCTTTCAGTTAGACGTGAAGTCGGCTTTCCTATATGGCAAATTACAAGAAGAAGTGTATGTAAATTAGCCTCCTGGGTATGTGAAGCAAGGAAATAAGCAAAAAGTATATAGGTTAAAGTAGGCGTTATATGGACTGAAACAAGCACCCAGAGCTTGGTACAGTCGTATGCTTATTTTGCTATAGAAGGCTTTTATAAAATGTCCATATGAGCATACACATTTTACAAAACTTGAAGAAAGTGGAAAAATTCTTATTGTATCGTTATATGTTGATGACCTAATTTATACAAGTAATGATAAAGCCATGTTTGATACTTCTAAACAGTCTATGATGACTTGAGTTTGATATGACAGTTTTAGGGTTGATGCACTACTTTCTTGGTATTGAAGTAATATAGTCATCAGCTGGGATTTTTGTTTCTCAAAAGAAATATGTCCAAGAAGTCTTGAATGAGTTTCATATGAAGGATTGTAATTCAGTTGGAACCCTAACATCACAAGATTTGAAGCTAGTAAAGAAGTTAAATGGAAATAAGGTGAATGACACTCTTTCTAAACAAATTGTGGGAAGTTTGATGTATTGGCCTAATCAATCGCTATATAGAAAATCCAACAAAGCCTCATCTTTTAGTAGCGAAAAGAATAAAGGATTTTGGCATTTTCTATAAAAGAGGAGCATAGTCGGGGTCTATTTGGCTTCATTGATGGTGATTATGTAGGAGATCCTGATGATAGAAGAAGTACTTCGGGTCACGTGTTTATGATAGGGACAAGGGCTATTTCATGGTCATCCAAAAAGCAACAAATTGTGACTCTATTAACTACTGAAACTGAATTTGTTATAGCAGAGCATGTTCATGTCAAATCGTTTGGCTAAGAAGGTTAATTAAAGCACTCACTACCAATAACAAAGTCCAACATTGATTTATTGTGATAATGTTTCTGCAATCAAGCTTTCCAAAAATCCAGTTTTATATGGGAGGAGCAAGCATATAGATGTGAGATACCATTTCTTGCATGATCTCTATAAGGATGGCATCATTGATTTAATTTTCTATAGAAGTGAAGACCAAGGTGCAGATATTTTCACCAAGCCTCTCAAGCTACCTGTGTTTGTGAAGTCGAGGCAAATGTTGGGAATTTGTTCATTGAAGGATGTTGTTTAAAAGAATAGGAGACCATTGTCATGCGTAAGTTGGGGTTTATTTTCTATAAACAGATGTCTGAAAGATACTCAATTTAAGGGAGGGTGCTAAGAGTTTATTTTAATTATTGTCATTTGTTGAATAAGTTTCGGAAAATTCTAATTACTCAATAGATTTACCTCTTTACACCCTCTATTTAAGATTTTTTTTTCAATTTTATCGATACGTAAAATTACGTTTAAAGACAAAACACAAAAATTAAATAGATTTGATTATCTCTTTATACCCATTACACTTCAATCCTTCTTTTCTTCCTTTCTCATTTCTTCTTCTCCTCTATACATCTACTTTCAAAAAGTAAGAATCATAGTGTTTTGATCATAAGAGAAAATAATGGACGAAGAAATGGTTGTGAAAGACTAGCAAAAAAGTGAAATGGTGAATTTTTTTTCTTTGCTTGTACGTTTTCGTTTCATTTTTGAAGAGAGTTGTTCGACTTTTGTTCAGAGTACCAAAACCGAATAAAATCAAATAGTCTAGAATCACATTGTCAAACAAAAATACATATCCGGCAACCTATTACCGACCAAAAATATACTTTTTCAGTAAGCTACTGCCGAACAAAAAATACATGTCTAGTAACTCATCACCAAATATTTTCAGTTTTATTTTTCTGACATTTTTGTTTTTTGTTTTGAAGGATTATGCTTCTACTCATTGTACTAAGGCTAGTAATGCATTGTTAATTGACTATACAGACGAGGTTTGTTAGATTTATCTATTTCCTTATCATACCTCCGATAGCAAATAATTGGATACGCTTTCATCACTCGTATGCTAATGGATGCAAAAAGCATATACTATCCGTATTGATCAATTCCGTACGCTTGTTAGCCCTAATATAGTAATCACCAAAACTATCAACATAGATAGATTGCGATAACATCTCAGTGTTTTTATAGATGTTTGTATTGACACATTTGAAGATATTTGTATTGACAAATTTTATGAATGTTTTAATAGATGTTTGTACACTTCATATTTTTATAGATGCTTAATAAGTGAATTTGTAAATGTGCGGCAATAGATGGCTGAACAAATCTAGTTTATTCAGCAACATGACACCAGAATAATCCAAATTGTTTAGCAATGTATAACCAAATAAGCCCATCATAAATTTTTTTTAAAAAATGATATTATAAGGAAAGTGAATCTGTAAACGTGCGGCAACAAATGACTAGACAAATCTAATTTGTTCGGCAACATGATACCGGAGTAATTCAAAAGGAATAGGTGTAATGAGAAAAATCCATAAGGGTTTGGAAAAAGGTTTAATTTAGAGTTAGTTTTGATATTATAAAAGGTGTAATGAGATTTTTAATTTTTTCTTAATAATAAAATGAGAAAATAGGTATAAAGAGATAAAATTGTGGTATAAGTAAAATTTCCCATAAGTTTCTATTGTCCTATTCTTTTGAGAGTCAGTTGTGGTGTCCCACCTTTTAGGAGTATTCCATTAGTGTTGAAGGCAGCTAATCTTGCTTCTTTGGTTGTTTAGATGTTTGGTTTGTTTTGGATTGTACATTCAAAATGAAGAAAATTAAGCTAAAACTTGTATTTAGGCCTCGTTTGGGAACAGACTAATTTAGTAATTTTTTGGCTATTTGGCTAAAATATGAGTTAAAAAAAATTAGTATGTTTGGGATGACTTTTTGGCTTTCTACGAAAAGATGTGCAAAAAGTAGAGAGAAAAGAGAACCTTTGACTTTTTGGTGTGGGTTGTTAGCTTTTTAGCTAATTTAGTAACTTTTTGACTTTTTGGCTAAAAATGAGGGTTCCCAAACGAGGCCTTAAGCCTCGTTTGGGAACAGGCTAATTTAGTAACTTTTTGGCTATTTGGCTAAAATGTGATGTAAAAAAAACTAGTATGTTTGGGATGATTTTTTGACTTTTTACGAAAAGATGTGCAAAAAGTAGAAAAAAAATAGAATCTTTGACTTTTTGGTATGGGTTGTTGACTTTTTGACTTTTTTAGTAACTTTTTGACTTTTTGGCTAAAATAGCCTCTTGCCAAATTGTACACTACATCTTTTCTAGCAACTTTGTAAATTAGGTTTTCAAGCTCCGTTGCATAACTACGAACACAGAACCAGATATGCCCTAAAAAAATTTTAAAAAAAAATAAGATAGACAAAAATATTCATTAGTGGACTCCACCAACAATCTTCTAAAATCACACCAACAAATCTTCTAAAATCACATCCATCAATATATTTTTGGTCTGATTCTGTGTTTGGTTCCTATGTTGTTGATACATAAAACATCATATAATGTTGGCTTACATAAGTCAAGGACTAGTCGAAAATGAAGCTAGGAAACTTTTAACTCAACCAAGATGTTGCTTACAAAACATTTTTAAGGGCACTACTGCAACATGCAACTAATTGAAAAAAAAAAAAAAACCCGATAATGGCCATTAAAACACTTCATTACTTGGTCTCACCACATAAAGTTTATAAAAGAAACAGAAATTAGGCTCATGATAGCACTGGTAAAGAGAAAAACAAAAGAGAGAAAATAAAATGATGATCTAAAACTAACAAAAGACTAGCAAATTAGAATCATGAAGCCAATGCTATAGATCCTTCAAATAATCAAAACATACTTTTAATCCAGTAATGTAAACATATCAGACTTATGATTATCACAGTAGTTCAAAAGCTGTTATCTTACATTCGAATGCACTCAACTAATTTTCAGAGTTACTACTTATTATTGTGTTAGATTTCAACATACAAGCAACATACAACACTAATTATTGTGTTTGATTTCCACCAACACAATGCTACAAGAGAACAATAAGGTACAACAGATTACCTTTCGTACAAGAAAGCTACTCCTGCTTCTACCGTGCTAAGTTTGATATCCAATGCGAAAGACAGACCCATGCTAAAATTCCAAGCTTTTATGGCCACATTATGTCCGAGTCATCTGCAAGCATCTTTAGTTGGAATAACCAACACTGTTGATCAGTCAGAAGATGCAGACTAGTATCCTGAGAAGCTTCCTTGTAACAAATGGAAGACAAACTGTAATTATGAGGTTGATAGATGAAGCAATCTTACTGTACATGCAAAAACTATACAAGCAGAAAGGAGCTCAGATGTCAGGTTGAGTCTGAGGAACAGCAGATGTTTCGAGTATCCAGACCGTATCCAACTATTCAAAATCCAGGAGCATTGTCCTTGCTTAAGTTAAAAATTCATTAAATACAGATCAGACACCAAAACCAAGCAGATCATCTTTATGAATCATCCAACTCGACAAGTTGTGCTCGTCTCTCAGCAGCTTTCTTCTTGATGAATATGCCCCATCTCAGAGCCGCCTTGAGTTTGAGCCACCCTACAACAGCTTTGCCTGATGGACGTGCCCGGTCATCAAAAGCATGGTTTGAAGATTGATTATGGATGTACGCTGCTGATGAGTAAGGGTAACCATTATCCAAGACATTAGTAGAGGTGGGACCATGGCTACCCGTGTTGAAAATGTGAAGTAGATGCTGCATATCTTCATTTTCTAGCATCTCATGACTTCTCATGCGAATCTCCTCCTCCGGAATAAAGTCCTCAAATCCCCTGTAAGACGTAAAATTAGATGGTCCACCAATCTCAAAGCCTGACATGGATGGTTGTTGTAAACCAAGGGCCAGCAAACTCTCACTTCCAGGAGGCTGGACTAGTTGTGAAGCATTGCTCATTTGGTTATGTGGAGAAAATGAAGGGTTATCGAACTGAATAGGAGCATTGAGGTTCACATTCTGTGACTGTATTGGATATCGAGTACCAATGCTAACATCGTGTCCTAATCAAAGAGAGCATTCACATGTCAGCAACTAAGTAAATGGTCAGACAGCGGTTCAGAATTTCCCTAGTACGAAAAGCTCACAACCCACTGTCTCTAAACATGGAGACTTGGGTTTTGAGATTTTATTTATTTTTATTATTTTATGACAGAGAAACCCATCCTAGGAAGGGCCCTTTGGACCCACCTAAGAAGGTAAACTACCCCCTAAGCCTATGAACCAGGCAAACAGGAAGGGATTCGAATCCTCATTGGTAATGTGAGGATCATACCCACTTGCCAACTTGGATGGCCCTTCAGGGGTATATTTGCCTCCCTTGTTGATCCTGTCTTCCCCTATTATTTTGTATTCCAAGATATCTTACCTCCTACTGTTAGGGCTGGATTCATTGAGGGCTGCTCCAAAGGAATCGAAACTGGAAGACTCGGTAGTGTGAGCTGAGGATCAAAGGCGGTAGAATAATCTTGTGGGCCTACAGTACCATCATTTTGAGAAGCAGCTGAGTTTTTATTCTGAGTGAAGCTTAAAAGAGACTCGCCATCATACTCTATAACATGCATCCAGTTTTCATATGCAGTCTTCACCAAGGTATCCACATGGACCTGTAAGAACAAAATCATCAGAATGATCTCAAGTTCCTTCTTTTTGCAGCAATTTGAGAACACAACAAAAATTTCTTTCTTGAGTTTCGTAAACTGAAAGGAGTTCACTACAAAGGCAGTATTATATTTTAGCGGCCCATACCATTCAAAGGAGAGCTAATTCAGGTAATTCTTGACATTAATATAACGAGACAATTGCTTTCATAGACTCCTCAAATCAGAAATGAAAATCAATTTTCAAAGCTACTCTCAAACATGAACTATGCATTGATACCTTGTTTAGGATCAAGTATAACGGATTTGGTTAAGAAAGAAAACTATCATGATTTTCAGATATACATGAAGCATTATTCCAAAAATGGAAGCGGGGGGAAAAAATGAAAGAGGAACTCCAGGAAGCTTACCTTCTGACTATCAGAAAGAGAATCAGATGGGTAATATTGTCCGCCTGCAATTAAGCCACACAATTCATAGATGTTGTTAAAAACAACACCAACATTCCTCACATCATCAGGATAGTAAATATAAAGTTTCCCGCTCAGAACACAAGTCTTTGCATGCTCTACAAGGACATCCCACATCTTATTCGACATGCCACTTCCCAGTATCTACACAAGGGAAGCAGAACAAATTAAATTTCCTATTGAACACGTAAAAAAAATAAATCTAATACCAAATGCTACATTCTTACATTCCGCAATCTCTGCAAGTCTCTCACTGCATGCCGTAGGAAGTCTTCAACTGTATATATTCCAGCTTTAAAAAGTCTCTTGTGAAATGATCCATCTTTGCCAATCTTCTCCAGTCTCCAGACCTCATCATTAAATGCAGGTGGATAGTGCTTCTTGTATACTGTAAAACAAAATGTTGCAATCAAACCACTGAAAATCTGACAGATACAAAGTGCATAGGAAAACATGTGCAGACGCACAGAAGATGATTTAAAGTTGACATAGCTATTGTTATCAAATCACGAATCGAATCATGAATTGTTTTGCTAAAATGTGAATTGTGAATCATAAGATTCGCTTTATTTAACATAATATATAATTTTACATAATATATACATATAAAAACCACACAAGGTATTTCAAATGAAATTAAAATCAATACAACTAAAATATATGTATATTCATATAAAATTACATATATGAATATAATTAATTGATCTCTTTTTTTATTTTGCGAAAACAATATTGTTTCATACATTATGCAAACAAAACTGAATCACAGCAAATCGCAATTGAATGGTAAGATTCACCCAATTTAAGGTACAATAGCATGAATCAAATCATTTTGGTTGAAACTTGTATCAAATCATATGAATCAAATCGTGAATCATAAGATTCTAACCATGGACATAGCATAAACTCACATTCTCCTCTGTGATCCTTGACAATGAAGGCATCTGTTTTTGCTTCACGAATACAAATGCCTTCGCAACAGCCCGAGGCAACTTTTAGACCCAATCTAAACTTTCTGCTCCTAATCCAGCTAGAGTTGTCAGTAAATGTAAGCTCCCCTAGGGTTCCTATTCCTTCCTTCAACATCACTTGCAATTCCCCATTCAGAAGAGGCCTCTTTCCTTCACGCTCTTTCACAATATGAGACTCAAATTCTTCCTGACTCCAGCTTTCTTCATCCTCATTATTAAAATCACCTTCAAGCACAACAACATCTAGTTTCACCGAAGACTCTGGACCTGATGTTACAACACGACCGGTGTTTGCATCAAGCAAAACAATGTGGATCGCTACACCCTGCTCTCCTTCTATTTTCCCTCCAGTAAAGAGTGGAAGCGACAATCTGGACCTGAAGTGAAGCTGCAAGTTTCTCCCATCTGGCCCTCCTATTCGTTTTGGAGAAACCCTGCATTTCCCCCCCAAATCAAGGTTAAATCTAATAGAAAAGCACTTAAACATGGACAACTGTCACATCACTACAATTGAAACAAACAAACAGCAAAAACAGCGACCACAAAATGGGTGATAGCATCTGGACATATATATAGAGAGCACAGTGACCACAAAACAAAATGATGTAAAACAGTTTTTGAGGTTCCAGCATACAAGTTGGTGAACCATACATGCAAAAATACCCTTTTCATATGGCACTTGTGTAAGTTATAGTTAATACACAGCACATGCATGATTTAGTGTGCCACTAATACAATGAGAATACTCAAAACTACGACCACTTTTAAATGCAGGCCATGATAAATTATGTCACTCTTAACACATAATAAGATGTCCACCACTTTACTAGAATTCAACCTACGAATAAATGAAGAACGTATGATAAAAATAGACAAAGTTACCAACTAGCTCTATCAAACCTAGCTTAAGTTAGGGTGGGGCCCAAATTAGGCCCGTAGACTGGAACCCTACATGCTTCAGCCCCACAACACTGGAAGCTGTAGTGAAATTTAAGTCCCAAATGGTCAGGCTGCCCAAGCCAGAACTAATATTGTAACCCTACCTTCAATAAACAGAGTGATGATGCCATGGACACTGACATATTTTATAATCTCATTCAGTTAAATATCAACAAGCTTACTAATTGAACATAGAACACAAAAGAAATCAAAACAAATTTCACTACAGAAAACTTCAGTAGAAAAACAAAAAAGTAAAACAAAAACTATGATACTGCAAGGAAATATCATACCGCCCATTAATTTTAGTGGGGCCTAACTTTGCCAAAGCACGCTCCACCTCTTCACTAACCTGTCCAGCATTCAAGACGGTGCTCATTGAAAAATACTCAAGAAGAAAACAGCAATGGACACAACGAGCCTCAATAATTAAGCATATTCAGCATGCACCACTTAAATTCTTAAATTAATCCAGATGAGTCAGCTGTTTATTCCATGAAGAGTATACTTGACTTTAGTCATAGCTTCTCAACATGCTTCAACTAGTTTCACACTATGCCCATTTATATATTTAGAAGAAGCACTTGATCTAATGAAACATGATGCTAATAGATTACCCCCACATTGACATGGGTCGGCAATGGATTCAATCATGGTCATTAATATTTGACAAACTTGATCATATGGAATTTGAGAGAGAAAGAGAGAGAGACTTGAGATTCCAATTTATATCTACTTCCCAATGCAATTAACTAGTATCATAATTCAAAAAACCAGCCTGACTTGGTGATTACAGAAACCTCTATATAAGAATCTAACCTACAGCATGCATTCAAACAAGAAATATGCAATACACCTACTGCAAAAAATTAGGCAAGAAAAAAGCAATCATTAAAAACCTAAAAAATAATATAAACATGAGTAGAGAATGTGATTTAAATTGCACATTGGCACTATCTATATCACAAGACTCTTCTGAATTTGCAAAGTACCCATGTCGGACACTTGAGGAAGCGTTTGGAATATGTATCAAGAATGTCTAGTTGGACATGCACCAATTAAGTATGCCTAAGTGCTAACTTTGCAACTATTCATAGACTTCCATTTTGGGCATACAAGGCTCTATATTATTTTGTAAACTCCATTTTTCACCCTCTAAAAATAAAATAAAAATTTAGAGGAAAAAAAAAATGAAGTCTACCCATGTCTTGATGTCTTTGTTAGATAAATCCAAAACTTAGACATAAAACTGCACCCAACAACCCGTACCTGAGTTCGTGTAACATAGGGCACTATTGAAGCAATTTGCACAAAGAGAGAAAAGGGGACAATCTAGCTCTCCAGAATTAAGATAAATTGTGGCTTTAAGAAAGCCAAAGAGACTGCCTACAAATGGACTTCTAAAAAGAAAAACAGAACAAGAAAGCAGATATCTTCTGTTTTAGATCAAAAAGTCGATAAATACCATTGTAATGACTCTTTAAGACTATGCATCCAGATGTCATTATTCTAGTGGTTGTCACAACAGGCCAACCCAGCCTAGATCATTAAATCAAAAATAGCCAGAAGCCCAAACAACAGTGGCTTTCAATTGTTGTTCCATGCTTGAAATATGTGAAATATAAAAATACATATTGCTTAGCATTCCCAACACAAGGCACAACTATGTCACAGATTGGGTTGTTAATAACCCCAGAAACTTTTTTTTCCCTTTTTTAAATCCAACCATATACTGAGCTAATGAAGTCAAAATGATAGCTTTCATAATAAAAACAAAAGCCATGTATAGGCCTAGTCGTAATAAAAACAACATAACGGACAACTATCTTACCACTCTCCGAAGAATAGGCTCCAGTGATGAGCAGAGTTTCTGGAGACTATCCACCTTGAGAGCTTCAACAATAACACTGCACAAAATATGGATTTGTCAGTAAACTAGATTTGAGGCAGATAAAATATATATAGAACTGAGCTTCAACGTATGAGAAAATTAGTCCACAGCATTACTTCTTATAAAAGTCATGTAATTCAGTTGGCAAGTACTAATTTTGGTAAAGACTGAGGTAAGTCGTATAGCACAACATAGTGAACTGGTATTTTCGAAGCTAAGATTAGGAACAAGAAGTTCCAAGGAATGAGACAGCCCTGCGATTTTTCCAGAGCCCCTTCTTCAATTAAGGTCAGGAAAGAGATCAAAACATAATTGACGATTTCAAAATATCAATCAAAACTGAAGTGGGGTTTTAAGAGTATCATTGCAGCATTAGGTGGAAAGATGCCTAAGCCAAAAGAGTAGTAAATGAAGCCAAAATGAAAAATATCACATAATGAATAGCAGGACAAAAATGGTCCCACCCGACACACACCAAATATGATAAAAAAAACAACTCATGCTAGAGATGCTAGAGAGCTTCCCAAGCCATATTGCCAACCTATGCCAGCAATAATAGCTGGGTTGAGTACTCAACATTTCAAGAGATCCAGAGGAGCAAGCCATCTTGGAAACCATTCTCACAGAAATCTTCCACACTTGTAACCATCTACTTCAGAGGTGAGCATATGCTTTATAGGTAGTAGGAGGGCACAATGGCAGGGTTGCACACTAAATCTGGGAAGGGTTCCCAAGCCATATGCTTTTTCATTTATGTTGTACTTCCTTGGCGAAACTACTTATTGACCATGACTTGCCCTGAACCAAATTCCTGGCTCCGTCTCACCCAGTTTTATATATATATATATATTACAATTCACAAATTAAAGATATATATATACTCAGGGGCGGAGGCACGTTGGGACCAAGAGGGTCACGTGCCCCCCCCCCCCCAACTTTTAGAAATTGCACTTTTACTCCTATTTGAAAAATAATTAATTTTTAAAATTAAAAGTATGTCATAATTTTTTATATCTCATCTTCTATTTTTGTTTTTTTTGTTTTTGACAAAATCTTTGCAAAACCAACAAGGTTAATCTATTAGTCAAATATCTCAATCTAGTTATTGATTGTATTTTCCTTGTTATTTATTTATGATTTCTCTTTCTTAGTTTTGAAGATATTTATTTATATTAGTTATATGGTGTATTGATTTTCATTATGATTATAATTCATTAGTTTCTTTATAACATGATTCATTAATTAAAAATAAAATACAAATTCTTGTAATTTGTCACTCTAAATATTTAATTTTACTAAAATAATTTATTTTAAATTCTATATTATTTCTCTCTATTCTCTCATGTCTTTCTCTTCAACTCTCTTTTTTCTTTGGGTGTATTTTAGTGTAATTTTGTCATTCTCATTTTTAATAATAGCATGTGATCGCATTTTAAATTTTAATGATCATCTTGTTCACAAAACTAAAATAGCAAATCATATTAATAATAAATAAACAATCAAAAATCAAAAACATAAAGCAAAAAAACTAACTTACTTGAGCATAACTTTAAAATTTTAAATATGAAACTATGTTCATTTTTAGTTGTTTTACCCTCAATTAAGAATCAAAATTATTTGCATTGTGGTAGATCACTCTGATCTTAACTCAATGTTGCCCCTCCTAAATTGAAATCCTAGCTCCGCCACTGTATATACTTGAAAGTTGACTAAAGGTCATATTTCTAGAAAATAACTCCATTAGTCTAACAGATATCTATTCTACATTATAAACCACACAACTCACTTCGATGAAGCTATATCACAATTTTGATTCCCAAAAATATTATTGTTTGGTTTAGAGTAGTTTTCAGAAAATTGAGCTTTTTGTTTCCGTGTTTTTTTATTTTTAGTAAATTTTTTTAATATTTTACATAATTTTTAGGTAAACCTAATCTAGATACACTTAAAATCTATAATATTTGTAAAAAAAATCTTTAAAAATTTACTACATACAAAAAAAATACAAAAATTTAATATATTTTCGTATTTTTGTGTATTTATTTTTTTTTAATAATTTTTTATAAATATTTTACTTTTAGTATATTTGTCATAAATAAATGTACTTTTTGACTTTTTGGACTAAAAAGTTGAGGAAAAAAATATGGTTGTTTGAGTTAATTTTTTGACTTTTTATGAAAAAATGTGTATTAAAAAAATTGTATAAATTAGTGTGTAGGGAAAAATTAAGATTGGGAGTTGTGCAGCCGTACTTTTTGACTTTTGGTGAATAGTAATAACTTTTTAACTTTTTAAGTAACTTTTTGATTTTTTGACTTTTTAGACGCATGCCAAACTTGGCCTCAGTTAAGTTAGATGTATTAAAAAGTAAAAAAATAATTAAAATATTAAACAATTCACTAATAACCAAAAAACAAAATAAAAAACATGAAAACAAAAACAAAAAAAAAACTCAAATTTCAAAATATCAATTAAGACCAAACAAGATTTTTCCCCAATATTTACCTTTGCCTAACTAACCAAAAAGTCAAATGAACAAATCAAAAACGGTTGCCCACCACTACACACAAACTCTCTCTACCTCTCTCTCTCTCCACTCTCATTAACCATCAACTGCACACAGTTTTGAAGCACACAACTCATAATAATTTTGAAGTTCTATCAAGTTTTTATTTTTATTTTTATTTTTTTTTCAAGTACACACATATTAATAAACTTCAAACAGTTTTCAAAGTCAACTTATCTTCTTCGCTAATCAAATCACCAATATACATACATAAACACACATAAATAAATATCAACTAACAAAGAAGCAATCTTTGAAGAACATAAATCATATTTTATTTTTTTGGTTACAGGAACTCTCACTCTCCTGCACGTCTAGTTTGAAGAGTGCCCCTCGCAAAGATCAACGAGGTGTCCAGTTGTCTGTTCTAAATAAGAAACTATAACATGCGAACTTGTCCCGACTCCCGAGATAAATTCTAGTTAAATCAGAACTCGTACTGCGGGAAACATCAAACCCATACCAACTGCAACAACTTAGTTTTGAACTTGAGAGTTGGGGTCTTAACTCTCAGGCCTTTGCCAAGTGCGCTACAGCCTTGGTTAACATAAATCATAAAAATAAAAATAAAAAATAAATAAAAAATGTTGTAGTACCTGGCAAGAGCAGGTCGTTTCTGGTCGCGCTGACCTTCCTCACTGGAACCTGGATCCAGAGGTCGCTTTTCCCTCGACATGCTCTTCGATCTCTCCATATACCTGCTCTGCATTTTCTCAGCTCCCAAACAGTCCCAAATCAGATCTGATCTGGGAAAAAACAATAACCTTCAGAGTTCAGCTACTGAAACAAAAGTTTTTTTTTTTTTTTTAGTCGTAGATTCCAAAGGGAAAAGTGAAAAAATAAATAAAAGGGAAAAGAGAAAGAGGAAAGAGAGAAAGCGGGAAAATTGAAAGGGGGAAGAGAGTTTCCGGGAAAGTTCAGAGGAAACGTCTGGGAATCTTCTTGGCTGCGTCGCTCGCTCGATCCGTAACATCCAAAATGATTCTACTGCGACGGCTCATTAACAGTGATAATATTTTTTTAGAAGATGGTTAAAAATTAATTTTTTAATTTTTTAAAAATATATATAAAAAATGTAAAAAATAATATGACGTAAATGAATTAAGAGTTAAAAATTAATTTTAATTCATTTTTTAAAAGAGGTCATTACACCGCTTCGTTGGATTAGAGGAAGAATAATATTAAAAATTAAGAAAAAAAATATCATAAAATATATAATAAATTTTTTTTATCTTTTAATTAAAATAAAATATTTTATTGTGAATATAATCTAAAAATATCTATATTTTTTTCGTGATACATTACTCTCGAAGGAAGCGACAAAGTACTGACAGTTTACTCTTCTGTCTAGGATTCGCCACGTGTGTGAGCTTAATTGGAGTTTGCTTACGTCTTTAATGTGAAGTCAGATTATTCCGTAGTACCCAATCACGGTTTTGCTCAAACGGATTTGTCCTTTTTAGGCGCATCTTGGCCAAAAAAAAAAAAAAAAAAGAAGGTCATAAAACCATCTCCAACGAAGAACTAAACTTTGTATTAGATTTAAAATTTGATGAAAAAGTCACTTTTTAAAGTTCTAATAGTTTCACCAAATTGGTATCAAAATGAGAATGGAACAAAAAATTTATCAAAAGGAGAATAGACTCCAAATTTTACCATTTCACTGTGCATTACCATTGAGGTGGGCCAATCGGTCAACCAACCGATCGACCGGTTCCCTTTTAAATAGGTAGATTCAAACCGGTCAAAAAGGTTCAAACAGATAAAAAAAAAAAATTGCCTTACCGGTCGACCGGCCGGTCAACCAACCGGTTGACCACTTCATTTTTTATGCACGGTTGGAGCAAACCGTATCAGATTGAGAAAATTGGCTTTTTTTTATTCAAATTTGGTGAAAAATTTGGTTTACCGTTAGAGATGCTCTAAGGCACCGTTTGGGAAGTGATTTTGTGGGCTTTTTTAGCTATTTTAGCCACAAAAGACAAAATAAGCTATTTTACCCACAACAAACAAAACATCACATCCAAACCATAATCATTACACTCTTCTCTCACAAAAAAAGTCAAAAAAGCCAAAAAATCAAAAAGTCCTTCCCAAACCAAGCTTTTTAGCCCAGGCTAAAATAGCCAAAAAAAGCCAAAAAGCCAACCCACTTCCCAAACCAACCCCAAGTGTGTTTGGTTTGAGTTTTTTGGATTAAATTTTTTAGTTTTTATGTTTTTTTGTTTTTAATAAATATTTTAAAATTTTTAAAATTTTTTATTTTTTAAGATGCATCTTACTTAAATGTATCTAAAAAGTAAAAAATTTGTGAAAAAATATTTTAAAAAATTAATAAATACATAAAAATACAAAAAATATATTGAATTCTCGTATTTTTTATGTTTTTGGTATTTAGTGAATTTTTAAAAAGTTTTTTTCACAATTTTTTTACTTTTAGGTATATTTATGTTAGGTATGTCTAAAAAGGAAAAAAAAATTACTTAAAATATTTTAAAAAATCAATAAAAATAAAAAAAACACGAAAAACAATAAAGTAAAATTTTTTGAAAAGTGTTTTTTGAAAAAAGGAACCAAGCAAAGTGATTTTAAAATTTTAAAAATATTAAATTTTCTGTTAAATATCTCATATAGGTGTAGGATCCACATAGAACTTACATAATTTAGGTCTCACACTCTTGTGAGACATTTAGTAAAAAATTTGATAAAACTTTTAAAATCTCTAACATTTTTCTTTTTTTAAATTATAGGAAATTTTTTTACTTTTTTAATCCATCTTATCGAGAAGAATTTAAAAAGTATTTTCTTTAAAAAGTTTTAAAAAAAATATTAAAGACAAAAATAAGTCCATCTTTTCCAAATTTATTTTGAATTTTTTTAAAAAAAAAATTAATTTCTCGTTTCATCTTGCCGTGCTAAATTTAAAAATTTATAAGCTTTTAAATTTTTTTACTAACAATGAAAATAAGTCCAAACAAAAAAAAAAACACTTCTCAAAACACCTTGTCCTTTTCTCTCCAAATTAGTAGATAAAAATCAAACGGTCTTCAATACAACTAGCCCACACGTTTAGGAAATTATATCCTCTGTTTGAAGTTTCATTACAATTTAATTCTTCTCAACCGTTAAATCAATTAATAGAGAAGATTAATATAAAAAAAATTAAATGTCTATTTTACCCTTGTTTGTATATATATATAAAATTGACAAATAATTTATCATTTAAGAAAATTTTATATGCCGCACTCCTAATGGTGCTCGAGGATTGATTTTGACGGTTCGGTTTGCGGTTTGGATCCGACCGCATGTCTACAGTCTGGAAAAAATTGAACTCACAATTGTTGTATGAATCGTAAAAAATAAATAAAACCAAACATATTCATATTTAATAAATTAAATTACAGAACATGAATTTATAGGAAATTACAACTAGACTGAACAGAAATACATAATAAAATAAAATGAGAAAATAAAGCAAACTGAAACATGTGTGATACCACAGTCTCCTTAAAACAGATTCGCCGCATCACCATAGGTGTTAGAGGTATATTGGCTTCTGTCTCCCAATATACGATGGTATAGACCCGCTAACGCAGAAGTACCTTCTGTTTGGCTTCAACGAACCGACAATGGCAGCACTCTCTTACACAGGAAGAAGAATATAGAAGCAGACTGACTGTATAGTATGAAAGCCAAAAATTCTGTGTTGAAACCTAGGAAGGTGGCCTCCTTTTATACACGATGAGGAAGATGGGAAAAGTCTCCTAGCCATAAAAGCTGGCAACAAATGCAGCCCATTACTCCTACAAAACTAATGGAGTAATGCACAAAACTGATAGTAAATAAGTGTGTGAGTTACACACTCTATATATACATGTGTGTATATTTGTAGCCACCAAACAAACCTGGCCCAAAAAGATTATGTTGGTGGACCACCAATCCGACCCAGCCCAAACTCATTCTAGCAAGTCTCAAGCCCAAGATCCAAGATCCGCGACCCATGGATCACGGACCACGGACACGAACCCGGATCGGTCTAGTCCGGTCCGGTCCAGGAGAACAAGCGGCGCGCGCGAGCATGGGCGTATGACAGTTTTTGCATAACCAACTTGGACCATAGTTTTGGCCCAAGCCCATTCTTGAAACATTCATAACTCCCTTCCTTCGAAAAATTTGAATGCCCTAAAGGGCTCATACCCTTATCAAAATCTTGAGGTTTAAATACCAATCAATGCTTTCCTGTACAATCAATATAGGATTGGTAGTTATATACAATTTTCAATACCTCATTCATGATGCCAACTTTATAAAATAATTTCTCATGCAATTGTTAATGGTTTTTTGTCATTCTTTTTGTGGTGTAAAGATCTTGTTACAAATAATCTAAACTCATTTGATCCCACCTCAACCGGTGGTTAGGACCTACTTTAATTTCATATTAAAGTCACCATAAAATCATTTTTTTCCAACAATTCCTCACATGAATAAAAATTGACTGAATAAAGAAAACGGACAACGTTTACAACAAAAAATCGGAGAGAGAGAGAGAGAGAGAGAGAGCACACAGACTAACCCTGCATCAGAAAATATAGTTGTTGGCCTTGAACTTTTCGTACTAAAAGCCTATCAGATTTAATGGCTGACCAATGAACATAATGTCTTGAACTGTTCTACCGTTTGTGTAAACTGAGATAATAGACCTCATATAGGAGTTAGTCTAACCATTGTTCTTGTTCTTACTGGTGTGTCTGGCATGGCCCTGGAACACTAGCCTAGTTCGGCCTTACCAATTCTTAAAGAAGTGGCCCCACTTCGCACTCACATAGGTGACCTATATAAGGTATATCATTATACCACGGTTGATTATTCATATCACTTAGGTCATTAAAAGCATTAGCTTAACCTTCCACCCCCACAAGGTATCACTGTACAAAAGAATATGCAATAGGACTTACCTCTTCAGTGACTCACCCGTTACACAAAGTTAGATTGTCCTTTTGAACCTAGATCTTGAGATCTTTAGTCAACTAGGTTGGGTTTTCCATTTCGGTAACATTACTAAAGGCTTTAACCTCATTTCTCTTGACGACGTCTCTATTAACTCTCGAGTTAACTCTTTGGTTAGCGGATCCGCAATGTTGTCCTTAGATTTTACATAATCTAGAGAGACAACTCCATTGGAAAATAATTGTCGTATGGAATTATGTCTATGATGAATATGTCTAGACTTTCCATTATACATATTACTCTGTGCCCTTCCAATCGCCGATTGGCTATCACAATGAATACAAATTGCTGGCACAAGTTTCGGCAAACGTGGAATATCTTCAACGAATTGGCGAAGCCATTCCGCTTCTTCAGTTGCTTTATCCAAAGTAATAAACTCAGATTCCATCATTGAACTCGATATACACGTTTGCTTGGAAGATTTTCAAGACACGACTGCCCCTCCGAGGGTAAACACATAACCACTAGTGGATTTGAAGTCTTTTATATCAGATATCCAATTAGCGTCACTATACCCTTCTAGTACCACTTGGTATCTGGTATAATGTAGCCCATAATTCCAAGTGTAGTGTAGGTAACCTAACACCCGCATAATGCCCCTCCAATGAGTATCACTCGGATTACTCGTGTATCTACTAAGCCTACTTACAGATTATGCTATATCCGGTCTTGTACATCTCATTAGATATATCAAACTCCCAATGACCCGAGAATATTCTAGCTGAGAAACACTCTCACCATTATTCTTGGTCAAATGTAGACTCTAGTCTACTTGTGCCCTAGACACACTTGTATCTGATTTGCCAAATTTCTCAAGTATCTTCTCAACATAGTGAGATTGGAAAAGCACAACACCACCAGATGTTCTAGTAATCTTAATACCGAGAATTACATTTGCAAGACCCATATCTTTCATGCCAAACTTAGAGTTTAACAATCTCTTGATAGTTCTAATCATTTCATCATTACAACCAAAAATGAGTATGTCATCGATATATAGACACAAAATGACATTGTAAGAACCTGATTTTTTAGACAACTAATTAGTTTGATTAATAATAATATTAAGTCAATTAACAGTGATTATTAGATTATTGAATTATAATATTAATAGCATCATGGTTAATACCAATATTAGATTCCTTTAAATAAAATTATTTATCTTTCTGTGATAAAAATTTTTGTTGCTAAATATAGTTGTGGAAACTAAATGAGTTAGATAAATAATAACCAAATTGGTTAGAGGTTAAAAAAATAAATAAAATAATAAACTTGTTGTTTTGGGCAGCATAGCCCGGCAGCCCTTCTTCCCAATAAAGATGTTGGCAAGGCATGCCATGGCATGCAAACATGCTGTAAGCTATTCTTATAGATGATAGTTCCTAAGCTAAAATAGAAATAAAGTAAAAATAATAATAATAATAATAATAAAATAGGTCCTCAAACTCCTATAACTAAGAGCACTATTCAGTCTTCCATTACATACACGTAACTGAGCAAAAGAAAGAGAAAGAGGGGGAGAGAAAGCAAGAGGGAAATGAGAGAAGGGATGAGAAGAATGGCTCAACACTTGAGTTTTTTTTTTTTTACTTCATTGAGGTAAAAATACTCAACCCCTATCCTCCCTTAGATATTTTTCTTAACTAAATCTATACATTAAAAATATGCAAGAGTGTGCATTGATAATACACAAATGCTCAATACATGTTACATTTGGATAGAATGATAATCTTATGATTGTGTGATTTCTATTCTTCTTGCAAGTATGGATTAGATGGTTTAGCTACTGATTTTGCTCCTTATGTGTTCAAATATTCTCCATTGTTTGAATTAATCTTGCATGCTTATGAATTTGTGTTTACTCTTCATAAATATTATTTCATCTATTCCTTGTTACCACTAATGAAAGTAAATATGAAGGATTAGAGTTTCACATGGGAATAATAGTAAGAAACATTTTTTTTAGTTTTGCATGTGATTCATGGTGAATACAAAGTGTGTTTTTCGCAAACTAATGAACTTCTAGCAAAATAGATTTTTAATCCGTTTTGAATAAACCCTAAACAAACTCGTGAGAACACTTTCATAAAATCTGAAACTACTGGAGTTATTTTAACATGTTTTCCTGGTGCTAGAATATTGAAGAAAATTATTTGACAACGTTTCATGGCCTGAATATATTTTTAACTTCATTGCTGTTTAGAGGCAACAACAATGCTGACTTTACCAGGTCATGGTTTATTTCACAGAATGAATTTTCAAGTGATTCAAATTGGAAAAGTTAGATTTTTAAGTTACCTTTCAAATGCCACTGGTTTCATAATTTTTTTATTTAGCATTGAGAGAGAAACGCCAATTTTTCCAAAATGTGACAAAATCTGTCCAGTTTTCTTATAAAAATTATTTGACCATCTTCCACTAGTTTTCAGTCTTCAAACTCTTCTGGAAATATGTTCTAAACTCAAATATTTAGCAAGCCGTTCTAACCATGCCTCTTTTCGACACTATTTGTGGCCCCTTTTTATTTTTCAAACACAGATCACCTGTGTTAGAGTTTAATGTAACTCACTGTCCCAGAAAATCAATTTTCTTCCTAAATTTATTTCTCTATTTTAAAATCATTTTTAGCCCTGGTATTCTTCTCAAAATATTTTCCTAACTTGATGAACTAGCACCAGTTAAAATATTATAATGCTTGAACTTCATTTGGTATGGGTTTCATATTTTTTTTTGTCTAACCATACAGTGCTGAAAGAAGAAGTGTGTGAATTCTTAAGAAATTTTGTGATGATTCCTAAGACATTCTATCACAATTATTTTGGTTGCCATATATGATTGTGTTGTGCTATATAAACATTATGTCACTGTGGTTCTCAAACTAAAACTCGCACATGCATAAAAATGTGAATTCGACGAAGTAAAGAAAGACAAAATTGAACTGATGATACATTAAAATTTTAAAAGTGATGGGGTGAGCCCAGTTTAGAAGCTTGCGCCAGTGAGTTGTGAACCCTAACATGGTACGGAAAGGTATTTCAGCTCTTATCGATGTAGGCGATATAAGGTTGGTGGTGCGGGTGTCACAACATAGACCGTTCCCTTGGACAAGACCGTGATGTCACGACTCGGGTACGTAACCCTAGTGCATGGGCATCATTGGTGGTTACAGCAAGTAACATTTAAATATTTGATCAAGGGGGAGTCAGAATTGCCTGTGGCCATTGCTTAGCAGTTGAGTGGAAATAGTGGAAATAGTGTTCTAGGTTGTTAATTAATGGATGTTAGTGATATTGGTGGCAACATTGATTTTAAGTTCTAAATCTTATTATGATGTCCTTAAAATTTGGGGCGTCACAACATGGTATCAAAGCTTAGGTCTAAACACCCTTGAGACCTTGGGTAGATTTAAGCACACGTCTCTTACTATGCTTCAATTAGAAACATTTATGATCTAAAGCCTTACCAAAAGTATAATAGTGTCGTATTTCCTCTGTAGGATATCGAGCCCACCACACAACGATGACTGGCTCTCGGACCCAGAATCTGACCCAGAAGAGGAGCCATTACTAAGCGATCCAGAAATATGGGCGGAGATTTCCGAGTCTGATCTAGAGGAGGAGGAGCTGGAAGAAGAAATGATGGAAGAGGTAAACGAAGAGGATGATGAGGAAATAAATCTTGTGGAACCCTTAGCCGTTCTTCCCCCTGAAGAGTCCGAAGGAGAATAGAGTGAGATCGAGTTGGACCCCATCTCCTCCATAGAATATGCCTTCGAAGAAGACGAGGCGGACTCAGGAAATGTGGCGTAGGAGGTGGCATTTCCAGTTGGACTTGGGGTGTATGTGAGGCTAGAACCAATCATACCTTGCAAGTGGAAGCATCGAAGGGAGGATGACAAATACATGGGACCTGTAAAAGTTGTCCGGGAAATTGCTTGGGCCATGTATGAGGTCGACCCTTTACCACCAGCCTTGGCCGACAATTACACCAACCTCTTCCACCAGCGGTACATTTTCTTGGTAGCCCCACCGGCCAGAAAGATCATCCCTACGGATGGGATGGTGGACTTCCGCGACCCACTCACATACGAAGAGGTCTCTGTGAGGATTTTGAGCCAGTATGTAGGATTGGAAGGACCTAGGTTGTTAGTCCGTTGGAGGTGCTACGGCCTTTACGATGAGAGTTAGGAGTATGCCTGGCAGGTGCATCAACACTATCTGTGGCTCTTCAATTGAGAGGGACTGAAGAGGGATAGGCTAGGTCGCTTAACAATTTTGTTGCTATTTCATTGTAAAGACCTAGTCTTACAAATATTAGTAATGGGGTAAGGGAGTCTCCTCGATTATGTAGAAGAAAAGATTTTTTTTTTCTTTCTTTTCTTTCTTTTATGAATGTACCGATCTGTTATTTTCCCTAATGAAACCATAGTATTTAAAAGTTTGTGTGTTGAACTATTTTACTTGCATTTTATCAACAAAATATATATATATAATAAATAAATAAATAAAGGGTGTAACAACAATATCCTTCGTACAGAAAATGGCAGAAAGAACTAGGACAAATGGATCCAACGACAACAATAACAACGACAACAACAACAGTGACATCATGAATTTTGTTCGGGCAATTACTAATGAATTAAGAAACCAACCCAGGCGTGAAAACAACAAAGCAGAATTAATAGCGAAATTTCAAAAACTCAGGCCCCAAAATTTTTTCAAAGAACCCAATCCCTACACGGCTAAGGCATGGATAAGGCAAGTGAAGAAAATATTGGAGACGCTAGAGATTCAGAACGAGCAGGACCAAGTGTCCCTCGCTTCATTTCTCTTCGATGGGGAGGCTAATTTCTGGTGGATAATGATTAAGAAAAGCCGTCAAGTGGCAGAACTATCTTGGAGACAGTTCAAGGAGTTGTTTATGGAAGGCAAGAAATGATCCAAGAATTTCTCCAACTAAAACAAAGGGGCATGACTGTGACACAGTATACCAATTGGTTTGAGGCCCTTTCTCACCATGTAACAACTATAGTGGCAAACGATACAGACAAAGTAAGGCGCTTTGGATGGGGACTTGATTCGGGAATCCGAGACAAGTTGGTTGCAGTGCAGCTACCTATTTATGCACAAGTAGTAGATAGGGCTCTTACTCTAGAAAGAGAGAAGATGGACATAGCAAGGACCCAAGGTCAGCAGTCTAGAGCCAACCAGTAAAGAAGCGAAGGACCCTCAAGGAACAATAGAACCCCTGCCGCTTCGGTACCTTATGCTAGGGGGCCACAACAACAGCAAGGGTATAATCCTGAGTAGCGTAATAGGGAAAGAACTAGAAGGTGCTATGAGTGTGGCCAAGAAGGTCACTTCAGGAACAACTTGTCACGACCTAAACCCACCCCTATAGGTTTAGCATCGTAACCGGCCAGTAATCCTTGGATTACCGAAGGCCTCAGAACTGATTAGCAAAATTGAGGGGCTAGCGGAAGCAATTACATAAATATAGTTGTCCAATGAGCTGTGCTGACTTATATGAAACGGAATATTTAAAACTTTATATAAGTATTCAATAGTCATTCATACATTATACCCACACACATTAAAGTATCTTAAGTACAGCCAACAAAACAAACAAGTTTCATATACGGAAACAACCGGAACTTTAACACATGAGACACTTCGGGAACCTCCACGTGAGGCACAATGGTTGGCTGACAACAGAACACAGATCCAGACAAAAGCCTTCAGGCTTAATCTCCAGAATGCCCACCTATACATATATATACACACAGTGAGCTAAAGCCCGATGAATAACATTAACGTAAAGGGGTTAGTGAACGAAATACGAGCATGTCATAAGCGTAAAACAGATCATAGCATAAACATTCTTGTAAAAGAACATAATAATGGTACATCCCATAGAACACATCACATATCGTCTTCCGACTAGAGTAATCGGTTCTGGATACCGATTAAATACATATCACCACAATGAAGTGGCTAACGAGATCTCGTAATCACATGTATGTCATTGACCCGCATTTACATGCCATCCCCCATGACTTGGGACTATCTATGGATGCCATAATAGATTCCAAACATAGGACATTCGTTCACGTAAACAATATCATTTCAGAAATTATAACTTATCGCATAACAGTTGAAACATAGTTCATATCAACATATCTTTACAGAGATGTTACTCACAGCGGTTCTCGCAGACGGTCAATCAATCTCTAGACGTTGACCTACAAACACAAAAGTACATAACACCAACATATCTTATCATTACGCATTCATGTGGCCATCACGGCTTAGCTTTTGTTACATTGGTTCTCGTTCTTTCTTATCACAATGCTTAAACACACACACACTTGCAATTTCTTAACTTAGTACATTCCTTTCTTAGTGTGTTTCTATACCAAAACCTCATCACTATGGCTTAATTAAGGCTTAGGAATGCCTAAGATGCAATGAGGATACCAAAACGTGAATTGAAACACTTAGTCAAATTTCTGAAAACAGGGTCCCCGCTCGAGCGTAGCTTTCCTCACTCGAGCGGACATGCAAAATGTGAGTGGTCGCTCGAGCGCGGCTTCCTTTGCTCGAGCGATCTGCAAATTTAGAAAAAGTATTGGTTGGTCTCAATCTACGCTCGAACCACCACTCCCACACTCGAGCGGATCAACAATATACAAAGGGTTCGCTCGAGCGTGACTTTGGTCGCTCGAGCGGAGTGCTCATGCCTGTAAAAATACTGAAGGCTCGCATTCTCCGCTCGAGCGCAGGTTTCCTCGCTCGAGCAGACTGTGAAGTTCTAGGTTTCCAAAAACATAGTTTTGAGCTTCCAAATGTAATTTCAATGGCTACACTCATGCATGGCTTGACTTTAAAGCTTGAAAACTTTTCTAAAACATGAACACATGATCGTTTACAAACTCTTTTGCTCAAAGCTCGTGAATTTACCAATTTTGAACTCAAAATCTCTTGCATGAAGGATTTCCAAACTATTTTATTGATTTCCTCAAAACATGCAAATGGTTGTTATGAACTCATGAATTTCCAAAACATTATGCAAGATATGAACTCACATGCTTGCAATGGCTTCAAAACTCAAACTTAAGATGGTAAAATCAGAGGTGATCTACCAAGAATACACATGCAAGTCATCTACACGCCCAAAGACCCACTTCTCTTGCTAATTTCATGAAATTGGTTCAAAGATGTGTTGAAATCATGATGCATGGAAGAATAGCTACAGAAAATGTGCTTAAGACTCTTACCTAGAGCTTTGATTTCAGAAATGTGAGATGAATCTTCCTAGTTTCCTTTATCTTCTTCAAACCTTGAGCTCTCTCTCTCTCTCTCTAAAGCCAAACTCTCTCTCTCTCCCTCTCGAGCTTGAATTCTCTCAGCATAAAGAATCAAATAAGTAAAATGTATAATGCAACATTCCCTTACTCAAGTTGAATATACACGTACATACACCTCACTTCTCCTCAAAAATGCCCACGTGGTTATGCATGCAAGGCTCCAACACACACAAAGGTTGTGATCCCCTACATTCAACATACCAAGGCCTTAGCACACCATACTCTTAATCACATCTTGGATTATTACTAGGATTAGATTAGGTACCAATCATGCATCATTTAAATCAAACACAAGTAACCTTAATTTATCCAGGTTAGCAGAAAATTCAATTAATCCAAAATAGTTCCCATCAAGGCTCAATTTAATCACATGCAATTTTTACTGAACTGAATCAATTTTTAATAAAACTGCCAACTGATTCTATAAATTCCAAATGACATCCATATAATCAATTCAGGTTTCGGATACCGGTAAGGCTTTCTATTTTCAGATTAATACAGAATTCACAACAGATAGAAAATCAAATAGCATGCAAAATTACACAATTAACATATAATTATTTTTAATCACTTGATTAACATCCTTAATCACGGTTTAGTAACTAATTACGGATCGGGGTTGTTACATAACTACCCTCAAAGGTCAGGCTACTATATCAATCAATGAAGAGCTACTCAACGAAACAAATGCGCACCAACTTAAGGAACACGAGCTGTGCAAAATTCCCAATTCGGCAGAGGTTAACCGCCAACTAATCGGAATGTGGGACAATCGAGAACTCAACAACCAGGAGATGCCAATGCAAGGAAATCTTGGGTGCCAAATCAGGGTGCCACCAAGAGAGTCTTTGCACTCCAAGAAAGAGAAGACAATGGAAATCCTTTAGTGATTCAAGGTATACTCATCCTTATGAACTCTTGTGTACAAGTCTTGTTTGATTCTGGAGCATCACACTTTTTCATATCTGCTACATGTGTTACAACTTTGGGATTAGAACTAGAACGATTAGAAATACCTACGAGTGTAGCTTCACTGCTAGGAGGTCAAACTCGAGTAGATCTCGTATGCAAATCATGTGAACTAGGAGTCTCCAATTTACATTTAACATGCGACCTACGAGTCATGGAAATGTCAGACTTTGACGTTATCCTAGGAATGGACTGGTTATCAGCCCATAGAGCCACCATTGATTGCTATCAAAAGACGGTGACTGCTTACTCTCAAGATGGAACGCGATTTCAATTTAAGGGGGATAGACAAGATTCTTTATCATCGGCACTTCAAAAATCAAAATGGCATGATCACCTCGTTGGATGGCTAGCCAGCTTAGTTCTGGAAGATAAAGATCATATGAAACTAGGGCTACCTCATGTGGTGTGTGAGTATGCTGATGTATTCCCAGAGGAATTACCAGGACTACTCCTAAAGCAAGCAATAAACTTTACCATTGAATTACAACCTGGTACATCACCGATCTCAATGGCACCACATCGTATGGCACCAGCTGAATTGAGAGAACTTAAGACACAGTTAAAAGAATTATTGGACAAGGAATTTATAAGGCCAAGCACGTCCCCGTGGGGAGCACCAGCCTTATTTGCTAAGAAGAAAGATGGGACACTTAGGTTGTGCATTGATTACCGACAATTCAATAGAGTCACCATTAAGAATCAGTATCCACTACCTAGGATTGATGACCTTTTCGATCAACTTAGAGGGGCAAAGTATTTCTCAAAGATAGACCTCAGGTCTGGGTATCACCAGTTGCGTGTTTGAGAAGAAAATATTCTTAAGACTGCATTTCGAACCCATTACAGCCACTATGAACTTGTAGTGATGCCATTCGGCCTAACCAATGCACTAGGCGTGTTCATGAGCTTAATGAATAAAATATTCACGCCTTACTTAAATCAATTTGTGGTAGTTTTCATAGATGATATTTTGGTGTATTCCAAGTCTGAAGGAGACCATGAGCAATACTTGAGAATAGTACTTCAAACTTTAAGAGAGAACCAACTATATACTAAGGCTAGTAAATGTGAGTTCTCGATGGAGGAAGTAAAGTTTTTGGGTCATGTGGTGTCTAAAAAAGGAATATCGGTAGACCCAACTAAAGTAGAAGCAGTGACAGAATGAAAGCAACCTGAGAACACATTTGAGATTCGTAGTTTCTTAGGATTGGCCGATTACTATCAAAGATTCATTCAAGACTTCTCAAAATTGGCCAAGCCAATGACACATTTGACCCAAAAGGGGGTAAAGTTTGAATGGAACTAGTCTTGTGAAAATTCATTCCAAGAACTCAAGAAAAGATTGACGAGTGCCCCTATTATCATAGTACTAGAACGTGACGTTGGGTACAATGTGTATTGTGATGTTTCCAAAGAAGGTCTGGGGTGCGTATTGATGCAAAATGGCAATGTTGTGGCATATGGATCAAGACAATTAAAGAACCATGAGAAAAATTATCCTACTCATGACTTGGAGTCAGTAGCTATAGTTCATGCACTCAAAATTTGGAGACACTACCTGTATGGTGAAAAGTTTGAGATATTCACCGATCCCAAGAGCTTGAAGTATTTGTTCACCCAAAGAGACCTGAACATGCGTCAGAGACGTTGGATGGAGTATCTAGAGGATTATAAATTTACCCTTTCCTATCATCCTGACAAGGCTAACATGGTGGCGGATGCGCTAAGCCGCAAGAATAGAGGGATTGTTGCTAGTTTAGCACTTAAAGAATAGAGTATGGTTGGAACGCTCAATAAATTTGGGGTACAAATGGAGGTTCAAGATGAAAAGGCTTACATTGGTGCTCAGATTACTACACCTAAAATCTTGAGCGAGATATTAGAATCACAAAGGTACGATGAAAAGGTAGCATTCATCAAGGCACAAATGGAATCTAATGAAACCATACCTGGTTGGGAAATTCACATAGATGGGAGTTTAAGATATCAAGGTCGAATGTTCGTGCCAAACGATGACTCACTAAAGGAAAAGGTATTTAAGGAATTCCACCATTCAGTATTTGCAGTATATCCAGGAGGTACTAAGATGTACCAAGACTTAAAATGCCAACATTGATGGGGCGGAATGAAAAGGGATATAGTAAAGTTTGTATCACAGTGCTTGACATGTCAACAAGTAAAGGCTGAACATCAAAGACCAGCAGGAACACTTCAACCCTTACCAATCCCGGAGTGGAAATAGGAACACATAACCATGGATTTCATAACGGGTTTGCCTCGGTCACCACAGGGACATGACGACCTGTAGGTAATGGTGGATCGACCAACTAAGACTACCCGATTCTTACCGGTCAGGTCATCAGATACGTTAGATTCGCTTAGTAGATTGTTCATCAAAAAAGTGATCAGATTACACGGAGTACCAGTTAGCATCGTGTCTGACCGTGATCCTCGATTCACTTTGTAATTTTGGTAGAGTTTGCAGAAAGCAATGGGAACAAACCTACGCTTTAGCACGGCATTTCACCCACAAACAGATGGGCAGTCTGAAAGGACGATACAAACCTTAGAGGATATGCTTCGAGCTTGCGTTATGGATTTTAAGGGAAGTTGGGAGAAACACCTACCTCTTGTTGAGTTCACTTACAACAATAGTTTCCAAGCCAGTATTAGAATGGCACCGTATGAAGCACTTTATGGACAACCTTGTCGATCACCAGCCTGTTGGATTGAAGTAGGACAAGCAATCTTGTTAGGACCAGACTTGGTTCAAGAGACCACTGAGAAGATAAAACTGATCAAACAACGGCTAACCACAGTCCAAAGTCGACAAAAGAGCTATGCGGATCAAAGGAGACGACCCTTAACGTTTGAGGTAGGGGATCATGGTTTTCTCAAAGTTCGACCTCGTCGAGGTACTACACGATTTGGGAAGAAAGGAAAACTTGCACCACGTTATGTAGGACCCTTTGAAATTCTGAGCAAGGTAGGAGAGGTAGCATACCGTTTAGCACTACCACCACAGCTCGCAATGGTGCACAATGTTTTTCACATCTCAATGTTACGAAAATATAAGCCACACCCTTCCCATGTTATCAACTGGGGAGAGATTGATCTCAATGAAGATGCAAGCTTTGAGGAAAGGCCTATAAAGATTATGGATCAACGAGAAAAGAACATAAGAGGCAAAGCAATCCACTTGGTGCGAGTGTTGTGGCAGCATCGAGGAATGGAGGAGTCTACTTGGGAAAGAGAGGATGCAGTACGAGCCAATTACCCTCAGTTGTTTGAAGCTAAAGGTACACGTTAAAATTTCGAGGACGAAATTATTTAAGGAGGATAGGTTGTAAGAACCTAAATTTTTAGACAACTAATTAGTTTGATTAATAATAATATTAAGTCAATTAACAGTGATTATTAAATTATTGAATTATAATATTAATAGCATCATGGTTAATACCGATATTAGATTCCTTTAAATAAAATTATTTATCTTTCTGTGATAAAAATTTTTGTTGCTAAATACAGTTGTGGAAACTAAATGAGTTAGATAAATAATAACCAAATTGGTTAGAGGTTAAAAAATAAATAAATAAATAAATAAATAAAATAATAAACTTGTTGTTTTGGGCAGCATAGCCCGGCAGCCCTTCTTCCCAATAAAGATGTTGGCAAGGCATGCCATGGCATGCAAACATGCTGTAAGCTATTCTTATAGATGATAGTTCCTAAGCTAAAATAGAAATAAAGTAAAAAAATAATAATAATAATAATAAAATAGGTCTTCAAACTCCTATAACTAATAGCACTATTCAACCTTCCATTACATACACGTAACTGAGCAAAAGAAAGAGAAAAAGGGGGAGAGAAAGCAAGAGGGAAATGAGAGAAGGGATGAGAAGAAGGGCTCAACACTTGGGTTTTTTTTTTTTTACTTCATTGAGGTAAAAATACTCAATCCCTATCCTCCCTTAGATATTTTTCTTAACTAAATCTATATATTAAAAATATGCAAGAGTGTGCATTGATAATACACAAATGCTCAATGCATGTTACATTTGGATAGAATGATAATCTTATGATTATGTGATTTTTGTCCTTCTTGCAAGTATGGATTAGATGGCTTAGCTACTGATTTTGCTCCTTATGTGTTCAACTATTCTTCATTGTTTGAATTAATCTTGCATGCTTATGAATTTGTGTTTACTCTTCATAAATATTATTTCATCTATTCCCTGTTACCACTAATGAAAGTAAATATAAAGGATTAGACTTTCACATGGGAATAATAGTAAGAAATATTTTTTTAGTCTTGCATGTGATTTATGGTGAATACAAAGTGTGTTTTTCACAAACTAATGAACTTCTAGCAAAACAGATTTTTAATCCATTTTGAATAAACCCTAAACAAACTTATGAGAACACTTTCATAAAATCTGAAACTACTGGAGTTAGTTTAACATGTTTTCCTGGTGCTAGAATATTGCAGAAAATTATTTGACAACGTTTCATGGCCTAAATATATTTTTAACTTCATTGCAGTTTGGAGGCAACAGCAATGCTGAGTTTACCCGGTCACCATTTATTCCACATAATGAGTTTTCAAGTGATTCAAATTGGAAAAGTTATATTTTTAAGTTAACTTTCAAATGCCACTAGTTTCATAATTTTTTATTTAGCATTGAGAGAGAAACGCCAATTTTTCCAAAATGTGACAGAATCTGTCCAGTTTTCTTATAAAAATTAGTTGACCATCTTTCACTGGTTTTCAGTCTTCAAACTCTTCTGGAAATATGTTCTAAACTCAAATATTTAGCAAGCCGTTCTAACCATGCCTCTTTTCGACACAATTTGTGGCCCCTTTTTATTTTTCAAACACAGATCACCTGTGTTAGAGTTTAATGTAACTTACTGTCCCAGAAAACCAGTTTTCTTCCTAAATTTATTTCTCTATTTTAAAATCATTTTTAGCCCTGGTATTCTTCTCAAAATATTTTCCTAACTTGATGAACTAGCACCAGTTAAAATATTATAATGCTTGAACTTCATTTGGTATGGGTTTCATTTTATTTATTTTTTTTGTCTAACCATACAGTGCTGAAAGAAGAAGTGTGTGAATTCTTAAAAAAATTTGTGATGATTCCTAAGACATTCTATTACAATTATTTTAGTTGCCATATATGATTGTGTTGTGATATATAAACATTATGTCACTGTGGTTCTCAAACTAAAACTCGCACATGCATAAAAATGTGAATTCGACGAAGTAAAGAAACACAAAATTGAACCGATGATGCATTAAAAATTTAAAAGTGATGGGGTGAGCCCAGTTTAGAAGCTTGTGCCAGTGAGTTGCGAACCCTAACATGGCACGGGAAGGTATTTCAGCTCTTATCGGTGTAGGCGATATAAGGTTGGTGGTGTGGGTGTCACAACATAAACCGTTCCCTTGGGATAGACCGTGATGTCACGACTCGGGTACGTAACCCTGGTGCGTGGGTATCATTGGTAGTTACAGCAAGTAACATTTGAATATTTGACCAAGGTGTGTCAGAATTGCCCGTGGCCATTGCTTAGCGGTTGAGTGGAAATAGTGCTCCGCGGGGAGTCATTTAAACTTATCTGATAAACTAAATCTATGAGAATTTAAAAAGTAAAATGGGCATTTTCCTTATGATAAAATACTGCTTCCGTTTGCCCTTTTTATTTATTTATTATCTATTGTTATTATTTCAACTATTTGCATTCTTGTTATGCTTATTAAATGCTACTTGTTATTTTGTTACTACGTATTATTCATTAATTGTGAGTATTATTATCGGGGTGGGTATTTTCAGGTTGTAGTATATTATTGAGCTCATCGCTCATTGTCATTCTCGTTGCCCTGGCGTTTTATGCCAAGTACCGAAGAAAATGAAGGAAACACCGAGGCCTTGCAAGGCGACATTCAATCTTAGTTAGCTTGAAGAGTCCCCAAGTTCCACGAACCATTTTCTAAGTTTCCTAGTTTTTCTCTAGTTTTTTTTTTTTTTTTTTTAACTGAGACTAAGTTTTAAGTTTTATTAAAATTGCAATTTGAAAACTTTCAATTTCTAAGTTGTTAATTAATGGATGTTAGTGATATTGGTGGCAACATTGATTTTAAGTTCTAAATCTGAAACAACCCTCATACTGTTTCCCGATTAATGACTGATTGATTACCGATTACTGTTAAACTGAGACTGGTTATGAGAAGTAATTGAACTGATTAAAATACTAGACTGACTGACCGAGATCTGAAACTGAATCGATTGACTGTATCTGTCTAATTGCATGTTTATCTGTTTGACTGGTTAATTATCTGTTCAGTTTTTATGTTTAAACTACAAATTGAAGGACTTATCGGCGGCCGAACCGGTAATTGATTGATGAGTTAGGATCGTTAGAATTTATATGATTTTATGGTGTATTCAATTGAAAAATGATTAGGTATGATTAAATTAGATTAAAACTGGTAAATTACATGAGTCTGACTTATTTACCAATTTGCCACACTAGTGGCCCACTATCTCAACACATATTGAGCCTTGTACACACTTTGATAAAATATTTCTTCAGTCCATTTCTTGCTCTTGCTGACTAGAGAGAGAGAGAGAACTAGGAGAGTTGATTTCATCTTACTTTGGCTTAAGAACTTGGTGGAATTGAAGTATAGATTGTCAAGTGAGCCTCAAGACTAGTAATTAAGGGACCTAGGTATGATCTTTCATCCTCTTAATTGTGTATTTAGCATGGATCATGGTAAATTATAGACCTAAGGCATGTTTTAGTCTAATAATGTTGAATTAGAGCTCAATTGTTGCATGCATGTGCATATAGACAAGTTTTAAGGTTGTAAATTCACCATTTCTCACATGCATGTTCATAATTTTGCAATGGCCCATGTTTTCAACTTGTTTTTGGAATAATTGGCTCACTAGAGCAACAAATTGAAGCTTTGAAATGATTTAAATTCATGCATGTTTGCTTGTTCTTTATGTTCATGAAAATGGGTTTGAAATTTGGATTTAATTGACTCACCCTTGGGCTTTAAATTCACAAATTGAGCTTTGAAACTTGTTGTATATTGAGTTTAGTTGTGTTTTCCAGAATTTGGGCCCAGGAGGTTGAGTTTTGAGCTAAGGAATGCTTGGTTTGAGCTTGGGAGGCAAATCTGGAAATTCCAGAATTTGGCTTCTACGCTCGAGCGAAGGATTCTACGCTCGAGCGACCACTGTTTACTCTGAGCTACGCTCGAGCGACGGAATGGTGGCTCGAGCGTAAATTGCAAGCTCTCAGAATCTTGGTGTGCGCAGGCGTACGCTCGAGCGGAGGGACCTACGCTCGAGCGGAGGGACCTACGCTCGAGCGAAGAGCTGTGTCTCACGCTCGAGCGAGCATTGAGCGTAAATTCTGAGCATCCAGTATTTTTACTGTAGCACATGGTCCGCTCGAGCGACGGATTTCACGCTCGATCGGGGATCCTTTGTCTACATGTCCGCTCGAGCGAAGGAATCCTCGCTCGAGCGAGACCCTTGTTTTCAGCAAATTTTGTAAAGTGTTCAAAAGTGCATCTTTGCATCCTCTTTCCATCCTAGGCATTCCTAGGGCATATTAAAGGCATCTTAAAGAGGATATAGATGTAGAACACACCGAGGCAAATTAGGGATTAAGTTATTATCCTTCCCTAACTGTGAAACTTAGTGTGTGTTCAATCTGTTAACTGTATAGGGTTGGCATTCCGAGGAGACGCTCTAGTTCACTGTAGCCCAGAACTCTGTGAGTAACAATTGTGTAAAGATATGTTCAAAATGATTATCTTCTGAATACTGAACTGAACTGTTTACTGAACTGATTTGTTTACTGAATGAATGTATGTCCTATATTCTGAACTGTACTGTGGCATCCTTAGCACCTACTGTTTACTGTTACTGTTACAGAGATCTCTGTCGGTTCCCTCGTGGAACCACTACTGTTTACTGATTGATAGCCATCATTTACTGTTTGGTCTTTAAGACCTACTGTTTACTGTTATGCTAATGGATGTACCACATATGACTGATTGACTGAAAGACTGAAATACTGATTTAATGAACTGTTTTCATTACTGTATGGACATTCATTCTAAACTCCTTTACGCATTATGTTATTCACTGGGCTTTAGCTCACTGCTCATATATATATGTAGGTGTACAGGCACCGGATCAAAGCTAGAGGCGTCGGGGTAAACTCCAGTTTTGTCAAGCCAACCAATATGCCTCACTGCGAGGTTCCGAACCTGCCAAGCTATGGCTTAGGGGTGTTTTTATTTCCCCGTCTGTCTCTATCCCGTTTTGTAACACTGTATAGACTGAACGTTTTGCACTGTACTGTTTATCGAGGATTAAGTCCCTGTCCCGACTGTTTGTATATGATATGCATACTGTTTTGTATTGTTCTGTATAAATGTATGAAAAATCTTTTGGCATACAGACTGTCACAACTCATTGGGCATTGTTTATTTACTGTATTGGCTTCCGCCAAGCCCCTGTACTCTGTTTTACTGTATTACTGTCAAGTAGGCCTTCGGTAATCTCGGATTACTGGCCGGTTACGGTGCTAAACCCATAGGGGCGGGTTTGGTATGTGACAGAGTGGTATCAGAGCGATACTTAACCACGAGTTATACTACACACACATGTCCAAATGAGCTATAGAGTGTCCTAGAAAAACGATTAGGGCATTACATGAACATGATAAGTGTGTGGTTATGATATGACTGAATGTATGCTAACGTGTTAAATTGTTTAAGTATGCAACTGTTAATGTTTATAATCGTTATAACTGCTTATAGTGAAATGGATAATGCGAATGAAGCTGAATCCTCATCCACTGAGGCAAGAATGGCAAGAATGGAAAGAATGATGGAACTGATAACTGCAAGATTAGAGCAACAACAGAACCAACAGCCCCCACCTCCTCCTCCGGCGGTACCGGAACAGAATGTGAATGTTAATGAGGGGGACATAATTGCTCTCACCCAGAAGTTCAGCAAACTGAAACCGCCATCCTTTCAGGGAGGCCTGGAATCGTTGAAAGCTGAAGCTTGGGTACTTGAGACTGAAAAGTTATTTGAGGTGTTTCCGTGCTCGGAGGCAAATAAAGTATTGTTAGCTACCTTCACCTTGCAAGAAGAGGCCAGAAGGTGGTGGATGCTGGTCCGTGACACTAACACTGTAGTGACTTGGGCTCAGTTTAAGGAGTCCTTCCTTGAAAAGTATTTCCCCCAGTGCGTCAGGGACAGGAAAGTGACTGAATTTGAACAACTGAGGCAGGGCACCATGTCCGTTGCCGAATATGAAACAAAGTTCACCGGGCTTGCTAGATATGCACCACATATGGTGGACACTGATTACAAGAAGGCCAGAAGGTTTGAAGGCGGCCTGAATGTTGCAATACTGGACCGAATTAGTGTTTTAAAGCTACCGACTTATGTAGGTGTTCTTGACCGAGCTTTGATGGCCGAGTCGAACATCGAAGCTGTGAAACAATCTGAAACACCGGCGTCTGAATGGCGTGGTAAAAGACAGAATTTTAAATTCAAGAAAGGCAAGAACAACCCGCTGAACAAAAAGCAAAATACAGGGTCAACGACTACTTCTAGTCAAGGAAACCGTTCATTTCCGCCCTGTTCCGAATGCGGTAAGAACCATAAGGGAGTTTGTTATAAAATTTCAGGTGCTTGTTACAGGTGTGGCAAGGTGGGCCACATGGTGAAAGATTGCCCTTCCACTGCTCCGGGCAATAGTAAAGCTGCAGGCAGCGCCGCAGCATCAACTGCAGCACCAAAGCCTAACCCCAAAGCTACCGGGAAAGAGCCTATGAGGCAGGGCCGAGTGTTCGCCCTAGTACCGGGAGACGTGCAAAATACTGAAACCGTTGTGTCAGATATCCTCTCTATTTGTGCTCAAAATGCATATGTACTGATTGATTCGGGGTCTACACACTCATATGTATCGCATGCTTTTTCACGAAAATTGAATAGACCCCTAGAACCCATGAACTATTTGTTAGCCGTATCATCACCTATTGGGGGATCCATGACATGTGCATATATGTATCCTGCTTGTGAGATTATTGTTGGGGATATGCATCTGTTTATTGATTTACTGCCATTGAACATTGATCATTTCGATGTAATATTGGGGATGGACTGGTTACAAAAATATCATGCTACCATTGACTGTGTGACGAAGCAAGTTGTTTTTCGTCCACCTGGGTTACCCGAATTTGTATTTAATGGAGTTGGAGTGGTACCTCCTCCGTATTTGATTTCTTCTATGAAAGCTGTTAAATTGATTAGAAAGGGGTGTAAAGGATATCTGTGTTCTGTACTGACTGTATCTACTGGTGATAATATTAAAACTGATGTGAACTGTATTCCTATAGTCAGAGAATTCCCAGATGTTTTTCCGAATGATCTGCCAGGGGATTTGATTGACAGGGAGATTGAATTCACCGTTGATGTGATTCCGGGAACACAGCCTGTATCGAAAGCTCCTTACAGAATGGCTCCAACTGAATTGAAAGAATTGAAAGGGCAATTGCAAGAACTGCTAGACAAGAAGTTTATCAGGCCCAGTACTTCACCGTGGGGCGCACCGGTTTTGTTTGTAAAGAAGAAAGACGGCTCACTGAGACTGTGCATTGATTACCGTGAATTGAATAAGGTAATAATGAAAAATAAATACCCATTGCAGCGTATTGATGATTTATTTGATCAGTTACAGGGTGCTCAAGTATTTTCCAAGATCGATCTCGGATCTAGATACCATCAATTGAAGGTTAAACCAGAAGACATTGATAAAACTACTTTTAGAACGAGGTATGGACATTACGAATTTTTAGTTATGCCTTTTGGAGTTACTAATGCACCTGCAGCATTTATGGACCTCATGAATAGAATCTTTAAACCGTACCTTGATGACTTTATTGTGGTATTCATTGATGACATATTGATTTACTCCAAAAGTATAGAACAACATGAACATCATCTGAGACTTGCCCTGCAGACCCTAAGAGAACAGAAACTGTATGCTAAACTGTCTAAATGTGAGTTTTGGCTTGATCATGTTATGTTTTGGGGCATGTTGTTAGCAAAGATGGAATTTCTGTTGATCCGCAGAAAATTGAAGCTGTAGTGAACTGGCCTAGACCAACAAATGTGACGGAAGTCCGAAGCTTTTTGGGAATGGCTGGATATTACAAAAGATTTGTCAAAGATTTCTCCAAAATTGCCTTACCATTGACTCAACTGACACAGAAATGGATATCATTTGACTGGACTGACCAAAGGGAATCAGCATTCCAAGAGTTGAAAACTCGCCTAGTGACTGCACCGGTTCTTACTTTACCCTCAGGTACGGATGGTTATACTGTTTTTAGTGATGCTTCTCATAAGGGTTTGGGGTGTGTTTTAATGCAGAATGGGAGAGTTATTGCTTATGCTTCCCGACAACTGAGACCACATGAAAAGAACTACCCGACCCATGATCTGGAACTTGCTGCAGTAGTATTCGCACTGAAAATCTGGCGTCACTATCTGTATGGGGCGACATGTGAAGTATATACCGACCATAAGAGTCTGAAATATTTCTTCACTCAGAAAGAACTGAACATGAGACAGCGGAGATGGCTAGAACTGATTAAAGACTATGACCTACAGATTCTGTATCATCCGGGAAAAGCCAACACCGTTGCCGATGCATTGAGTCGGAAATCGATTGGGAACTTAGCTTGTTTGCTCACCGGACAGAAAGAGCTGCTTTGTGACCTTGAAAAATCTGAAATTGAAGTTGTCTTGAGAGAACAAGGTGGAACAATAGCTGCTATTTATGCTCAATCGACATTGATCGAAGAAATTAAAGAGAAACAGCAAACGGATGACTTCTTGAAGAAGATCATCGAAGAAAGAGAATCTAAACCGAGACCGGGGTTCAAATTTGAAGGTAATGTACTGAAATTTCAAGAAAGACTGTGTGTACCAAATGACACTGAACTGAAAAGAAGAGTTCTGCAAGAGGGCCACAATTCAAAATTTTCTATCCACCAAGAGAACACGAAAATGTACCAAGATCTGAAACAGAACTTTTGGTGGCCGGGAATGAAGAAAGAAATTGCCAACTTTGTGTCCAAATGTCTTCATTGCCAACAAGTCAAAGCGGAACATCAGCGACCCGCAGGCTTACTGCAACCCTTACCCATATCGGAGTGGAAATGGGAGCATATCACAATGGATTTTATCGTTGGATTGCCTCGCTCTAGAAAAGGTATGGATTCAATTTGGGTTATTGTTGATAGACTGACCAAATCTGCTCACTTCTTACCTGTCAAGACAATTTATAATGCGGATAAGTTGGCTGTAATTTATATTGATGAAATTGTTAGACTGCACAGAGTGCCTGTATCCATTGTTTCTGACAGGGATTCAAAGTTTACATCGAGGTTTTGGCAAAGCCTGCAGACTGCATTAGGTACTGAATTGAGATTGAGTAGTGCCTATCATCCTCAGACAGATAGACAGTCAGAAAGGACCATCCAGACTCTAGAGGATTTATTGAGAATGTGTGTCCTTGATTTTCAGGGAAATTGGGAAAGCCATTTGCCGTTGGCTGAATTCACCTACAACAACAGCTATCAGTCAAGTATTGGTATGGCGCCTTTCGAGGCATTGTATGGCAGAAAATGTAGATCTCCAATCTGTTGGGCAGAAGTTGGAGATGGGCCTTTGCTTGGGCCCGAGATTGTTTATGAGACAACTGAGAAAGTGAAATTGATACAACAGAGACTGAAAACTGCACAGAGCAGACAGAAAAGTTATGCAGATGTCAGAAGACGAGACAGAGAGTATGAAGTGGGTGATCACGTTTTTGTGAAAGTGACACCGATGAAAGGCCAGACTCGTTTTGGAGTCAAAGGCAAGTTAGCGCCAAGGTATGTCAGACCGTATGAGATTATTGAGAAAATCAATCCGGTGGCGTATCAAGTTGCGCTTCCTCCTGAAATGGAGCATATGAACAACGTCTTCCACATCACTATGTTGAGAGATTATCTCTGGGATCCATTCCATGTGATTGAGCCTACTCAAGTAGTGTTGAGTGACGACTACACTTATGAGGAACGGCCTATACAGGTTGTAAACAGACGGATTAAGAAATTGAGGAACAAAGAGATCCCGTTAGTGAAAGTTGACTGGCAAAACCATGGTGGCGTGTATGCTACTTAGGAAAGGGAAGATGACATGGCTAAGAGATATCCTGAACTGTTCCCACTGAATCCTGTTTTCCTCCAGAATGAAGGTAACTCGAGTTTAGAGGACTAAACTCTTTATAAGGAGGGGAGACTGTAACAACCCTCATACTGTTTCCCGATTAATGACTGATTGATTACCGATTACTGTTAAACTGAGACTGGTTATGAGAAGTAATTGAACTGATTAAAATACTGGACTGACTGACCGAGATCTGAAACTGAATCGATTGACTGTATTTGTCTAATTGCATGTTTATCTGTTTGACTGGTTAATTATCTGTTCAGTTTTTATGTTTAAACTACAAATTGAAGGTCTTATCGGCGGCCGAACCAGTAATTGATTGATGAGTTAGGATCGTTAGAATTTATATGATTTTATGGTGTATTCAATTGAAAAGTGATTAGGTATGATTAAATTAGATTAAAACTGGTAAATTACATGAGTCTGACTTATTTACCAATTTGCCACACTAGTGGCCCACTATCTCAACACATATTGAGCCTTGTACACACTTTGATAAAATATTTCTTCAGTCCATTTCTTGCTCTTGCCGACTAGAGAGAGAGAGAGAACTAGGAAAGTTGATTTCATCTTGCTTTGGCTTAAGAACTTGGTGGAATTGAAGTGTAGATTGTCAAGTGAGCCTCAAGACCAGTAATTAAGGGACCTAGGTATGATCTTTCATCCTCTTAATTGTGTATTTAGCATGGATCATGGTAAATTATAGACCTAAGGCATGTTTTAGTCTAATAATGTTGAATTAGAGCTCAATTGTTGCATGCATGTGCATATAGACAAGTTTTGAGGTTGTAAATTCACCATTTCTCACATGCATGTTCATAATTTTGCAATGGCCCATGTTTTCAACTTGTTTTTGGAACAATTGGCTCACTAGAGCAACAAATTGAAGCTTTGAAATGATTTAAATTCATGCATGTTTGCATGTTCTTCATGTTCATGAAAATGGGTTTGAAATTTGGATTTAATTGACTCACCCTTGGGCTTTAAATTCACAAATTGAGCTTTGAAACTTGTTATATATTGAGTTTAGTTGTGTTTTCCAGAATTTGGGCCCAAGAGGTTGAGTTTTGAGCTAAGGAATGCTTGGTTTGAGCTTGGGAGGCAAATCTGGAAATTCCAGAATTTGGCTTCTACGCTCGAGCGAAGGATTCTACGCTCGAGCGACCACTGTTTACTCTGAGCTACGCTCGAGCGACGGAATGGTCGCTCGAGCGTAAATTGCAAGCTCTCAGAATCTTGGTGCGCGTAGGCGGTGCGCGTAGGCGTACACTCGAGCGGAGGGACCTACGCTCGAGCGAAGAGCTGTGTCTCACGCTCGAGCGAGCATCGAGCGTAAATTCTGAGCATCCAGTATTTTTACTATAGCACATGGTCCGCTCGAGCGACGGATTTCACGCTCGAGCGGGGATCCTTTGTCTACATGTCCGCTCGAGCGAAGGAATCCTCGCTCGAGCGAGACCCCTGTTTTCAGCAAATTTTGTAAAGTGTTCAAAAGTGCATCTTTGCATCCTCTTTTCATCCTAGGCATTCCTAGGGCATATTAAAGGCATCTTAAAGAGGATATAGATGTAGAACACACCGAGGCAAATTAGGGATTAAGTTATTATCCTTCCCCAACTGTGAAACTTAGTGTGTGTTCAATCTGTTAACTGTATAGGGTTGGCATTCCGAGGAGACGCTCTAGTTCACTGTAGCCCAGAACTCTGTGAGTAACAATTGTGTAAAGATATGTTCAAAATGATTATCTTCTGAATACTGAACTGAACTGTTTACTGAACTGATTTGTTTACTGAATGAATGTATGTCCTATATTCTGAACTGTACTGTGGCATCCTTAGCACCTACTGTTTACTGTTACTGTTACAGAGATCTCTGTCGGTTCCCTCGTAGAACCACTACTGTTTACTGATTGATGGCCATCATTTACTGTTCGGTCTTTAAGACCTACTGTTTACTGTTATGCTAATGGATGTACCACATATGACTGATTGACTGAAATACTGATTTAATGAACTATTTTCATTACTGTAAGGACATTCATTCTAAACTCCTTTACGCATTATGTTATTCACTGGGTTTTAGTTCACTGCTCATATATATATGTAGGTGTACAGGCACCGGATCAAAGCTAGAGGCGTCGAGGTAAACTCCAGTTTTGTTAAGCCAACCAATGTGCCTCACTGCGAGATTCCGAACCTGCCAAGCTATGGCTTAGGGGTGTTTTTATTTCCCCGTCTGTCTCTATCCCGTTTTGTAACACTGTATAGACTGAACGTTTTGCACTGTACTGTTTATCGGGGATTAAGTCCCTGTCCCGACTATTTGTATATGATATGCATACTGTTTTGTATTGTTCTGTATAAATGTATGAAAAATCTTTTGGCATACAGATTGTCACAGCTCATTGGGCATTGTTTATTTACTGTATTGGCTTCCGCCAAGCCCTTGTACTCTGTTTTACTGTATTACTGTCAAGTAGGCCTTCGGTAATCTCGGATTACTGGCCGGTTACGGTGCTAAACCCATAGGAGCGGGTTTGGGTCGTGACAAAATCTTATTATGCTGTCCTTAAAATTTGGGGCATCACAACATGGTATCAGAGCTTAGGTCTAGACACCCTTGAGACCTTGGGTAGATTTAAGTACACGTCTCTTACCACGCTTCAATTAGAAACATTTATGATCTAAAGCCTTACCAAAAGTATAATAGTGCCATATTTCCTCTGTAGGATGTCGAGCCCACCACACAACAATGACTGGCTCTCGGACCCAGAATCTGACCTAGAAGAGGAGCCATTACTAAGCGATCCAGAAATATAGGCGGAGATTTCCGAGTCTGAACCAGAGGTGGAGGAGCTGGAAGAAGAAATGATGGAAAAGGTAAACGAGAAGGATGATGAGAAAATAAATTTTGTGAAACCCTTAGCTGTCCTTCCCCCTGAAGAGTCCGAAGGAGAAGAGAGCGAGATGGAGTCAGACCCCATCTCCTCCATAGAATATTCCTTCAAAGAAGACGAGGCGGACTCAGGAAATGTGGCGTAGGAGGTGGCATTTCCAGTTAGACTTAGAGTGTATGTGAGGCTAGAACCAATCATACCTTGCGAGTGGAAGCATCGAAGGGAGGATGACAAATACATGGGACCTGTAAGCATGCAAATCATGATAAGAAATTAAAAATCATACTCAAAAAATAAAATTATACTAAAAACAAATAAGCATGCAACTTATGTTAGAGATCTAAAAATAAAAAGCATTCTCTTCTAAACTGGAAAACTGTCAAATAACATTGCATATAATACCAACACATTGAAATGAATTTAACCACGTAAATCAACTAAAACAATAAACTATTCAACCCTAGGAAACAGTGATTTTTTTTATAAAAAAAAAATCATTTACCGAAGCATATGAGAAATATATCCATATGTATACATATATGTAAAATAAAAAAATGAATAAACCAATCATGCACTTTCATATTCAAGAGCACCAAGTACCTCTTTTTTTCTCTTCTTTTTTTTACCATAGCATGTAACATTGAAACAGTAGCACGCCGTGTGTTAGACTTACTTTGATGCAATGAGAAATAATAAACATTCAAACAGTGGCATGCAGAGTAGGCAACTTATATAAATACATTGACTTTGTAATCACGAATTTCATATGAGAAACAGTGGCCTTATGATATATATTGTTCTATAATTCTAATCATGTACTACAAACAACCAACAGTGTAAAATGTGGGGAAAATAAAACTAATTGAAATTATATATGAATGTATTTGATCAATTTCATGGAAAACATATAATATATTTTAAGATTGTTGTATAAATCGTAAAAAAATAAATAAAACCAAATAGATTCATATTTAATAAATTAAATTATAGAACATAAACTCATGGGAAATTACAACTAGATTGAATAGAAATAAATAATAAGATAAAATGAGAAAAGAAAGCAAACTGAAACCTGTGTGATACCACAGTCTCCTTAAAATAGATTCGTCACCTCACCGTGGGTGCTAGAGGTGTATATCAGCGTCTGTCTCCCAGGATATGACGGTACAGACCCGCTAACGCAGAAGCACCTTCTGTTTAGTTTCGACGAACCAACAATGGCAGCACTCTCTCACACAGAAAGAAGAATATATGAGCAAACTGACTGTATAGTATGGAAGCTAAAAATTCTGTGTTGAAACCAAGGAAGATGACCTCCTTTTATATACAATGGGGGAGAAAAGAGGAGCCTCCTAGCCATGAAGACTGGCAACAAATGCAGCCCATTACTCCTGCAAAACTGATGGAGTAATGCACAAAACTGATGGAGAATAAGTGTGTGAGTTACACACTCTATATACACATGTGTATATTTGCAGCCACCAAACAAACCTAGCCCAAAAAGATTAGGTTGGTGGACCATCAATCCGGCCCAATCCAAACCTAACCCAAGCCCAAGTCCAAGTCCAAGTCCCATGACCCGGATTCGGCCCGACGGTGAGCACGCGCATGTGGCAACTTTTGCATAACCAACTTGGACCATAATTTTGGCCCAAGCCCATCATTGAAGCATCTATAACTCTCTTCTTTTGAAAAATTTGAATGCCCTAAAGGGCTCATGCCCTTATCAAAATCGTAAGGTTTAAATACCCATCAATACCTTCTTCTACAATCAATGTGGGATTGGTAGTTATACACAATTCTCAATACCTCGTTAATGAGGCCAACTTTATGAGATAATTTCTTATTCAATTCTTAATGATTTTTGTTATTCTTTTTGTGGTGTAAAGATCTTGTTACAAAGAATCTAAACTCATTTGATCCCATCTCAACCAGTGGTTTGGATCTACTTTTATTTCACATTAAAGTCACTCCAAAACCATTTTTTCCAACAATAATTGCCTGCAGTGCAAATTGCAGTTTGTGTGAATAGAGTTTGCAGATGTGCGGGTGGTTTATGGATTGAGTTTTTCCTTTAAAATTTTATTTTTGGACCTATTTTTTCCCTTTTTTAAAATATTTTTTTTGGGACTTTTGCCCCCATTTTTTTAAGTATTATTTTAGGCCATAAAATCACATATTTCTTATCATAAAATTATTATTTTCCAAATGATTTATTCCAAATAAATTACAGCCTATCTATCCAATTTACTTGCAGAAGGAAATAGACCATAAGCACAGGTCAGGATCAATCAATTGACTCACATTCACTTTGCAGAAAAAAATATAAGCTAAACAATATATACAGATGCAAGCAAGTGAGTACGGGTAAGACCCGGGACCCGTGCCACAACCCGCAAAACAAGAAAATCTTAACCCACATCTAACCCTAACAATTATGCGAAACCGCCCAAATAGGTGCAGGCGGTTTTCGCGGGCCGGATAATTTTATGCCCAATCCTAGTCTTTGGTTATATAACCTATTATGGTGTTAGTTATGACTATTGATTATAATATTATTTTTATTATAATTCAAAAGGTTTTTGGTTATACTTTATGCAGTGTTTGGTTATAACTATTTTTTTTAGTTATGACTGAAAATGATCTAATTATAATATTTGTAATAATTAACACCACAAAAGCTTGTATACTATAGTATTACCTAAATGCTTAATACTATAATAATATATATATTGAATGAATCTTTATAATTTCTTGCAGATTTTCCTTACTTATATTCTTTAAAAAAATATTTCGGTGTTAACATTAATAATGAATTTTGTTGTAGAGTTTATGTTGATCTCAACGGGGGAGTTGGTGATGGTGGCACTGAAAGTAGAGCAGGGTGGATGATCTTGGATTTGGAGGGAGAGGATTGATGGTAGAGAGGTTGTGGTGGGTTTAGTTTGTGTTTTTAGAGGGAGATTAGAGAGAAGATATTGATAGAAGGGTATGATAAATAAGGGTAAAATAGATATTTTAAAAAATTAATTTCTTATATTGGTTGACCTAACGGTTGACTAACGGAAAGATTAAATTGTAATAGAAGTTTAAACCTTAGGGAGAAAAATGTAATTTTTAAAACACAAGAGATATACTTGTATTAAAAACAAATCTCAAGGGGTGTCAGTATAATTTATCCTTACAACATTTATTATCGACATTTATTTTATTTATTTTAAATCTACATGTTGGAGACTCAAAGCATAAGCCTAATTTTAAAAATTTTGCCACAATATTGTCAAGGTTTATTTTTTGTATTTAAAGAAGAAAATAATTTGCAAAGATTAGTTATATGTTTATCTGTTTCATTATTCACGTCACATGTTTGTTCATATGTCATTCCTTATTTATTCATGTATCATTTATTTATTCACCTAATTTATTTAGGGTAAACTACCAATAGGTTCTACTTTTGGGACTTATTACCCATTAAGTCCTATTGATAAATTTATTAAGTAATAAAGATAAATTTATCAGTCTTTTATTTTATGAATAAATTTATAGTGATAAACTTATCAGTCTCTTTATTTTATGAATAAATTTGTAGTGATAAATTTATCAGTCTCTTATTTTTATAGTGTTAAATTTATTAGTTAGGACCTGTAGGTAAATAAATCTAGTTAATAGGACTGATTGGTAAGTACCCCTTTATTTATCTATTTATACCACTACCACCAGTCGCCGGCGCTAGTCGCTTTCAATAATTTTTTCGACATCAACGGTGATATGCGGACAGGTGATGATGATATATTGGTGATTTCACGATAGTGGAGTAAAATTATAAACAAAAAATTTTCAAAATATTAATTTGTTCTTATCATTAAACAGTTTCATTAATCATATTATTATTTCATAAAAGATCAACTATTTGACCAAATATCATATTATAGATGAATTTATTACCAATTATTCAATGTTGGTTTACTCGTTTGGATTTTCACGATTTTAATTATTTAGACCATTTCTCTAAAGAAAATTATAGTATACATAATTAATGCAAAACTTTTATATAACCCAATTATTATTTTGTTGATCATTCCGAACAGAGTATATAAAAGATTTGGGCAGAAGATTTGAAAGAGTCTTATTGTCACGTGGTCCTAAGAATATCGAAAACAATTCAATTAGAAAATTAATTATTTTGCATATGAAGAATATTTCAAATATAAGAATATGGACAAGATCCAGTGTACTAATTTTCAATATTAGCTGCTATGAGAAACTGAGATTATGCTTTCTTTGTTTTTTTTCTCATTTCATCCGATCAAAATTAGAAAATAGGTTGCCCGATTGGCCGCCTTCGGGATGAAATAAAAAACAAACTTAATGATTTGTTTATTTAAGTCGCATCACCTCTTTATTTTTTTTTACATTTTTTGTAATAAGTAAAAAAATCAACTTATAAATTATACTCGAGACAACATAACCGTCAGCAAATTAATAGTGACAAATTAGCAAAGCAATTAATGTAATTTGACAAGAATTTAACACAAACTGCTTCTCTAATTAACTCAATGCATTTATTTATTTGCTCATAAATAAATCTTTTGAAGAAAAAAAAAATGATTCATAATTTTTATGACTTATCAAATCAAATATCCAAAAAAATCCCAAGGTGCATAAAGTTTAAACATCCAATCTTACAAGGGCCAGTTTGAAGAAGGACAAGGATAGTTAAGACAATTTAGAAATTTGCATGGATGGTTGGACGGAAAAGAAAGTAATTGTGATCAACGCTTCTTAATTTTTTCCTTTCCCTTGTGTTTGTCTCTCTTGTTCTGTGCCTTTTTCCGAGATCTGTTCTTCACAACTCTCTTCAGTGGTTTCTTCTTATTCACAGGCACATTGTGGCGCTTCTTTACATTCCCTTCGATTGATCCGAGTGTTGCTTGCTGTGGCCTCTCACTTGGACTCTCTTCTTCACGAGATATCTCACTAGTTGTCACTATGACTTTCACATCACCATTGTCATACATCGTTGTTCCTACCACCAACATACCAATCCAAATCTTTGATCAGAAAAGAGAATGGATGCATAACAAATATAACAACTCCTCCATGTATTTAAGGCTTGTTTGGGAATAGTGATTTTTTAACAAAAAGTTACTATAAGTTATTACATCACGCTCTTTACTTACTGCACATCTTTTCATAAAAAGTCAAAAAACTAACTAAAATAGACAATTTCCAAACGCGGTCTTAGACACCCATATGTAGAGGGAAAAGGCACTGATAGGGTTTATGACATCTGAAGTGTACCTGTTAGCTACATAATGCAATTATTATTATTATTATTACTTAGCTATTTAATACTATTAATCTACGACTGGCAAACCACAACTCTTCTAGAAATTTGTCCATCACACCAAACTTTCATATTAAGCATGCTGGCATATAGTATGTACAAATTCAACAAAATGCAACGTGATCGTGACTAACTCGGACAAGCTGGATAATCCCAAAATCTTTCAAAAATTCAAAATCCCCAAACTTCAAAATTATCACCAAGATTTTATTTTATTTATTATTTTTTGCAGAGCTGAAATATCATCACAACAGGGTGCTCTAATGACAAATTGGTCAATCAAGATATTTCCATGACTGCAGAACTAAGCAAAACACTGAAAACAAGAAGCAAATGATTGATTCAGCATTCCATGAATCCACACGCTGTTGGTCAGAGAGGAGATGGATAAACAAGGGATACTATCGAAACTCCTTACTTTCCATGGTTAGTTCATACAACAGATGAGAATGGACATTAAGGCTGTGTTTGGATCATGGATTTGGGTAGGATTTGGAAAGAGAAAGGAAAATGATTTCCCTCACCTTTTTCTTTCGCTTTCCAAATCCATGATTCAAGCATAGCCTAAGGAAATCTTTAAAATAGATTTTCCTAGCCTGCCCACCAATATGTCCCCCTCAAATGAAGGACTTAAACATCTTCCTTTTTCCTGGTTAAGTGTGTAGACATTTTCCTCCTGCAACTTCTCTTTACTTTCTCTAACTAAACAAAAGGGTCACTCTTCCGATCCCTGTTCACCAAGAGTGGTGTGAGGAGTGGACTGGACTGGTTATAAACTTGAACTTTGGCATGATTTGCACCAACTGGACTGGCATGATTTGCAACCAAGTGGCTACCCTCAACCTCGAATGTATGTCCTCAACTTGGTAGCCTAACTTCCACTGTACTAAGCAATGGCCCCCCAGTACTTTTACCTAAAGAAAAGAAGGAAAATAACCAAAATCCCTCTGCTCTCCCCTTTCTTTCTTTTTCCTTTCCCTTAGTTTCCTCTCCTCTCCTAGAATAGTGAACCAAGTGAAATTTAATGTTCCCAGACAGCTTATGTCATGTTTCAACCCAGTAGATTTTATTGGTAAGGAAAATTTACCAGAAATGGATGGAACTGGCTCGATTTCTTCGTCCTGCTCAGAATTGTCCCCACCTTCATCAGGTCCTTCACTTGTCTCTGCTGGAGCTCCACCATTTTGAACGAATTCCCTTTCCATTTTTCTCTGTGGAAACATTCAAACCGCCAAGGTAAGGCACAGATGATAGAATGTGATTACTGATTAGAGAAAATACAGCAACAATAATGATTACAGCAACTAAGTAATTAGACCATATAGCATGTACTAGTTACAAGATGGGATTGCACAAAACCGTTTAATATACCGAAAGACATAAAGCGTGTGAAATGAAACAACTAAAGAACTTGTTAAAGCTTGATGAGTTTACCATTAACCTCTCAAATTATTGACCCGTTTACTATCTGCTTCTCACTTCTTCAAGTTGTTACCAATGAGTTTTAACCCAAAACAATATAAAATCTCAAACATGGTCCTCATCCAAAATTTGGGACAGCTTCAATACCAAAGTCTAAGAAAAAACAAATGGCTTGCTTCAAAATTACGTTCTATGTTACTAAAACCACGTTGACTAGTGACAGGTGAAATGCATACAAAAGGATAAAGGAAATGGTGTCTAAACAAGCTGTAATAAAATCATGAAAAGAGTCAAAAGACGCATGGAAGAAAAAGAAGTTCAGCAATGAACATACTTGGGGTCAAAGAGAAGAGTAGAATTTGTCAAAGTATTTTGACTCCATGAAAGTGAAAGAAGTGTAAAGCAATAACGTTACGACAAAGAGAGTACTAGAACGAAACAATAATGAGGTCAATAACTAACAAGTTCACCATTTGCAGTCATTCCAGATTTATAACAACCTGGCAAAGTTTATGTATACTAAGGAGAATTTATCAAGGATTTTATGGATGTGAGTCAGTAGATGTTTGACATCATGAGGCACAGTGAGCAAATACAGCCAAAGAGTTTACAAAGTTACCCCTTGTTTATAAGTAATGACAACAGCTACTAACAGTCCACAAAGTTTTGTGAACTTCCATATAGATTGGAAAATTGGAGGAATAAGAGAAAACTATGGCCTTTTGTCTCTTTTGATAAAGTGAAGAAAGGATGGTAACACGAATGGGTAGGCTACTGGATATGATTATGACCAAGGAACCAGATGTCTTAGGTTCAACTCACCTAGGCTTACGCCATATGCATATGGTTTGTGTGGGCACGGGATCAGTCTGGACTCTGAACTCAAGAGGGTCTCAGACATTCTAGTTCAGCTGAATAGGACAATTTGTCTCAATTATTACCTCATAATACATAAAGGGTTTCAAGATATTAACATTATATTTTATGTAGCTTGGCCAATTCACAGCTTGGTTAGCCGTCCTGGTTGACCAAGCTTGGTGTGGTCAACAGCTTTCTAATCCCTCTAGAGTAGCACTAAAACCTTTTATGATTTTACTTCTTGTAGCCTAATGGTGTCTATTTTAATTCTATCCAAATTTTCAACATATCAACAAAAACAAGGATTCAAGTACTATATGGTTGCTCATAATGAAATCATAAATGAATCACATTCATCCAAAAAATGCTAGCATACATATAAAAAATTGAAGAGCACATAGTAAAGAGAATAACACAAGATTTTAAGGTGGTTCTGATACTAGCCTACTTCCACTGCATGTCTCTCTAACCGCCGTATTCCACTATTGTAGGTCAGCGGCCCATACGTTAGGAAATTGCTCTCCGAGATTTCATTTGAATCAACCAATAGTGTCATTTGCTCTCTGAAATTTCATTTGGATCAACCTATAGTGTCATTTGGGTCAGCCCATGCATCTATGTATGGATTCCAGGTCTCTAAATTTCCTCACAGATTAGGGTCAACCAAGCTATATGGCTAGTCTCTAGTTTCAACCATAGCAATATCCCACACCAATGGAAAACGAAATGTTAGTCAGGTATACAAAGAACCAAATAGACTACGACTACCACTAGCAACTTGGGCTTAAACTTTTGGATCATGTTGATAGACTCACTCCATTCAAGTTGTTAGGTTAGTAGGTTACTTCGATTAGGATCAATGGTATCAGAGCCAACATTTGTCCTGTAAAGGGTGTTGTAGCAGTGTGGTAGAGAAGTAGAGGCTCCAGAGAGATGTAAAGGCCTCGAGGACTTGCAAAGGGCAGAGTGGTAGAAAAGCAGAGGCACCAAAGATATGTAAAGAACTCGAGGTCTTGCAAAGTGCGCAGTAGCAGTGTGGTAGAGGAGTAGAGGCTCCAGAGAGATTTAAAGGCCTCGGGGTCTCGTAAAGGGCGCCATAGCAGTGTAGTGGAGTAGAGTCTCCAGAGAGATGTAAAGGCCTCGGAGCAGTGTACCTTGTGCCCACGTATGGGCTGCTTTGTGGTTAATTATGACTTGCAATCCCACATCCCCGGCCAAGGGAAAGGACCTGGGCAATGCGACGAGGATGCCGCGTATTTGAGTAGGGGATATTGTGACATCCCATGTTGATGGAAAATGAAATTTTAGTCTAGTATATAAAGAATCAAGTAGACTATTACTAGCAAAGGTTGTTAAAATCGGGATCCTATGTGGGATCATTGGAAGGGACTCACAAATCGGATTGTAGAATCGGATCGAAAATCATAAGATTCTACTTTCAATGTAAAATAAAATAAAAAATATCGATAATGATAATATATGTTACATAATTTTAAAAAGATTAAAGAAAAATGATAAACTTGATAAAATGCATTTTTTATGTTAACATAAACTGGAAAAGGCGCTTGAAAAAAGAGTTTATAGTCAATTTTTTTATATAGATATACACATATACATACATATATAACAAATAAATAATAACAAAAATTGTATAGGATCAAGATCGTAGTGGAATTGGGATCGTATGCGATTCTAAACATTTTCATGAATAGGATCGTAGTCACTTTAAGATCCTACTAAATTTAAGATCCTAGCGTGATCTAGATCGTTTAGCCTAACTAAAGTTGCAAAATCGTAATATCCTACGATCCGAATCAGGATTCTGATAACCATGTTACTAGCAACTTGAGTTTAAAGCTTTGAATCATGTAGGTATACCCACTCCATTCAAGTACTTGGGTCAGTGGGCTATTTGGGTCATGAAAACCATAGCACCCTTGGTCGACCAACATCCAATGTCGATTGATCAAGTTACCAAATGAACTCTAAAGTCCAATTTTTCATGGTTTCCTCAGTCTTGTCCTTATCCAAAAAATTTTTCCTTGCCGATGAAACACTCCCCTAGCAATTTTCATGCCAATCAAATTCTTCCATAACAAACTTGAAGTTTACAAGATCTACGTCTTGTTCAAAAAGAAAACCTAATGTTGATGAAGCTTTTCTATCGAAACTTTCATGCCAATAAGATCACTCATAGCATCCGTGCTTCCAAGCCTTTAAGGCTCGTCCAATGTACTCTCCAAAGTGGTTGTGACTTGGCCTCTACCTAAGGTATACATTAGATAATCATGAAATTTCCAACCTATGCTAGTCCCAACATTAACACAACACTGTAGCAGTTGTTTAGATGTCCCATCCAGAAATTGCCATACTAAACACTATGGCCCTGATACATTGATCCAGGGTTTGGATCCATTGAGAGCAAATCAAACAAGACAGTAAGGTGCTTTCCATTTTTGTGAAACATTGAAGGATCATCCATACTATCATGAACCTAATTCATCATCAAAACCCCATTTTCAGTGCCCTATTAAAACCACACTTGCGACTCAATTTTATACACTTAAAAAGAACAATATTACTATATCAACAAGTGGAGTTCACAAAAATCAGAATTCTACAATGAAATTAGCTTCTTTTTTATTCAACGCACAACTTGGAACAACCATAGAAACCAATGCATGATCCTACTCTCCCAAAAAGAACAGCATTTGACAATGTTGAATTACAATTGGATTTAAATAAAAGAGTCAATTTGGTCCCCCAAATGTCTAAGAAGTGTCTCAATTTGGCCCCCCAACTAAATTTTGTCAATAAATGCCATTAAAATCAGGGATAAATGTGAAAAATCACTTGAAAATTACAGTTTTAGTCCTAAAAATATGTGATACTGGTCATTAATTTGGAAACTCCTTAAAATATTATACTTTTAGTCCCAAAATATGTGATCAGTGTTATTTTGATCTCCACAATTACACATTTATGCCTGACTTAACGGAGTCCTATGAAGCACAGACATGGGACACGATGATTTCAAAAAAACGAAGACACGGACACAGCGGGAAACATGGCAAATATTTATATATATATATATTTGCTATGTAGATTAATATTATCTTACCAAACAATCAAAATTAATAAAAACTAACATTAATTCAATATAAATATAAACCACTACATTTAAACAAATTAATAGATCATCCATATTTGGAAACGCGTATCCCCATCATGTCCCCTATAAAAAAGATAATAGAATTGAAGGGACAAGCCGTGTCCCTGTGTCCTCTGATGTGTCCATATTTGGACACGCGTGTCCCTGCCGTCTTCCCTACAAAAAAAATAATAATAATAATAATAAACTTAAAGGGGGACACGGCGTGTCACTGTGTCCGACACTGCTACGACGCCTATTCTAAAGTGTCTGTACTTCATAGACGGAGTCTATTAACGAGATTTGGTTGAGGGACCAAATTGAAACACTTTTAGACATTGGATGGAGACCAAATTGACACAATTTAACATTGGAAACCAAATGACACAAATCTCGTACTTTGAAAACCAAAAATGTAATTAACCCTAACTAAAGTGACAGCATGATCGAACATCCCATCTATATTTAATTGGTTCACCATAGTTTTCACAAAGCATTTGAATACACAAATTCAAGTCTTAATATATCAAAAGGTCACCCTACAAAATCAAAACTACTAATAAAAACAATAAAATCACATTGATGCTAACAAACAAACTAACTCATTCCAATTCCATTTCACTACAATTAAACCATAACAAAAAAATGTTAAAATTGCAACCTTTTTACGTAGCTCGATGCGTTTCCGACGTTGCACTTCCTGTAATTGCTGTTCAGCTTCCTTTCTCCTCTTCTTCTTTCTTTTATGAAACCCGGTCACAAAATCCCTTTTTTTTTTCAAACCAAAACCTTAGTTAGACAAACACAATAGGAACAGCCCACATCACAACATAAATTTTCAAAAAAAACACCCAAAACATTAAATTTCCATTGTGGTACGTTTCAAACACTTCATCAACATATATGTTTGCATGTGTGTGTAAATATACAGAAATTGAATGGTACTTGAGGTCTTTCTCGTCGAAGGAGATGGAGAGAGCCTTGTTCCTGAGAGCTCTCTTCTTGATGTGGCGAGTCTGAGTTCGTGGGGGCTCTCCTGCTTCATCTTCTTCCTCCATGGCAGCTCCTAAAACCCTGTGTGTGCTGTCTGAGCTAATATTTTGTGCTTGATATGGTCGTTGGACTCGTAGGGCACGTTTTTTGGGGGTTTTTTTTTTTTTGGTTTTTTTGGAGATATATTTTGGGCCTGTTATTTCATTTTTGGGGGGCCTGACATGGCCCAATAAATAACCAAATTTTGGGAAATTATATTGATAGTTTTTGCATTTTATCTTTTATATTATTTCGGTTTTTATAATTTTAAGTGGTTTTCTTATGATTTTGAATTTTAAATTTTGTGTCAATTAGGTCTAATGGGTAACACTGATTACGATTTTCGAAGGAAAATAATTACTAAGGCAGTTGAAGTTAATACATTGAGTTGAATAAGTTTATTTTATTTTATTTATAAAAGTATGGCATATGTCATTCATGTGCTAATTTTCATCAGAAAACAATAACAATTTAATTTATTGAATTAAATTGAGACAAAATTATAAATTTATTATGCAAATAAAGCCAATTGAAATTACAAAAACAAAAATAATACAATGAACAAAGTATAAAGACTACTGATATAATTTGTTTCTTTTTTTTCATTTTTGTTTTTGTAATTTCAAGTTTATTAATTTTAACTTTATACTTTTATTTTTAATTCAATTTTAACTAAGTCTCTCCATCTCTATTCGTTAATATGTTCATTGAAACTCAAATAAAACAATAAAAATTGTTGATGTAATTTATTCATTTCTTTTATTGAATAGAAATTATTAAAATTCTGACGTAAGTCACACTTTTATTTTTACATGTTAGTAACGAATGATTACAAGAATGACATTGAGATGAAAATAAAATTTAGCGTTAATTAAGATTAGTGAAGTTGAAACTACAAGCATTGTAGTAAAATATCATATCAATAATTTAATTTACCTGTTTTTTAAAAATGATAAACCAATTGATAGTTTTGTATTGTTGATCAAATATTCGGCCCAATAGGCTGATGGAAGTTCGTAGTCAATTTTCAAGGAGTAATGCTAGTATGCTACACGTATATCACAATTTGTTTGATATAGCATACTCATACTATTTTTATTTTACAGACATAGTGAGTTATATATGTACATGTCATTCTTAAAAAGTGCCAAAAAAAAAAGGGTGAAATTCATCCATTCAAATTGGTAGGTAAATTCCTTCAATTCAAATTTTACCAATTAACAATGTTTAGATATTGAATTTGTCAAATAAAAAATAAATAAAATTATTTACATATATGTAGTTTTTATGAATAATTAAAATAAAAATGATTTTTCTAACTAATTAAATTTGAAAGAGAGAGAGAGAGAGAGAAGTAGTTTCTTTAGCTCATATCTTTTTCTTTCACAAATCCAATATCCAAGCATAAGATATAATCCAAATTTATTAGGCAAGTTTGAATTGACCTTTATATATTATAGAATCATGGTTCTTTTGCTCATCATGATCAATATAATGGTGCAAATAGCATTTACTCGAAGAAATAAAAAAAGATTTTGCACTAATGGTTTTGAAATTAATGCATGTAGAATTACTAATTTCAAATAGTTTTTCTCTTCATTGAGTGTAATATTTTAGATTTCGATTTTAAGAATAAATTTAAGAGTTGTAGATGAATAGATTTGAAATAACTTGATACACATAATTTAAGTGGGCTAAACTAAGCTGATGCCTTCGTTTGGGAAGAAAAAGTTTGGGACTTTTTGGTTAAAATAACTACAAAAAAACAAAATTGATTAAAAAGTTAATAAGACAAAATGTCACATCCAAACCATAATCATTACATTTTTTCTCTCATAAAAATCAAAAAGTCAAAAATCTCATCCCGAACGTAGGCTTTTAGCCTTAGGCTAAGGGTTGGTTTGGCATACATTAAAAAGATAAAAAGCCAAAAAATTATTAAAAAAGTCAAAAAGTTACCCCAACTACATGGATTGGACGGGAAAAATCTGTCTGAATCTGCAAAGGGTAAAAAGACATTTTTGCCCTTGCTTTTGGGTGGTGTCTCTGAGACGGATATATGACAATACACCATCTCTCACCCCAAAGTTTCCCTTTCCTAGCTGCACTCGTCGTTAAACAAGTAAGACAGTCCCTCAGTTGCCACCGATAAGACAGTTTGTCACCCTCACACCGCCGACTGCCGGAGATCCGTCACACCTTTCACCTTGCAGCACCACCATAGCCATGCCAAAGTTAGACCTCAACGCGATCGCGTAACAACAGTACCCGAGAAGAAGGACCATTCGTCGTCCAAATCTGCACCACCTCTGACCAAATCTACACCACTTTGGCTCGTATCCCCCAAACTAGAAGGTAACATCTCTTCTAGTCTAATAAATTTGCGCATGTCAACCAATTCGTACAGATCCCCATTTTCAATGAAGTGGTAGTTTCTTCTGCTCCATGTTTGACTTTTTGTTAAGTAATCCACAGTACACGCCGGTGATATTAACCGCCTTTGCCTTTCTCTCTCCTCTTCTTCTTTTCTTTCCCTGTATGAACTGTACATAAGAATTGTACAGTAGCATCATACCGAAACATGGAGCACAACCTATTTTCGTTCTGTTGTTGACAGTAGCCCTGTTTTTTTTTATTTATGTGCTTCAATGAAAAACCTCATTTGCATCTTCACTATACTGGTTTGGGGTCAAACATGGGAGGGTATGATCAATTTTTGCATATTGCATTTCTTGCCGCTATCGTAGAGTTGTGAAGTTGCCAGGTTGTGGAAGGTTCGAAAGTCCCAATACTACTGGGCATTACCCTTAAAAGAACTAGGAATATAAAAATAGATCATTGGTAAGTGTAAAGGGATAAATTATTATTATGAAAATAATTTGAAAATAAACCAATCAAGAATTGTTACGTAAATTACAGTAACCTCTCCTGAGTTTTGAAAAAAAATCCAGCAAATTTTTTAATAATACACAGCCTTGCAAATTTTTGAATAATACAGAATCTTACAAAACATTTAAATATCTCATTCAACGTAGTTCGTGTGAATTTTGGGTTGTATGCTGTAATTCAAATATGGGTCTGTAAAGTGCTCCTAAAAATGTTTGCTTGAATGTAGTTGTTCAAATTTGGTTACCAAGTTGGTCAACCCCTCTTGTTTATTTTCTTCATATACAACTGTGGAATTTTTTTTATTGTAACATTTCAAATTTTTTTTGGTGATCCATTTGAAAATTTTTGCTCTCAATTGGGGCTTCAATTATTCACAATTTTTGTGGCTGGAATTGTGTTAGTTGATACAAATCACGTTTGATGCATGCCCCAACTATATACACCATGCTGACCTTAATCAGGCACACAATTGTCAATCACCAAATTTATCCAAGAGAACCCAAAAATCATACAACACATTGTGGGTAAGGAAAGATACTTTTGACCAATAAATTTGGTGTGTATATGCCTATAAAGGTTGGTAAAATGAGCATCAATTTGAACTTTATTTGAATGCCAACCTGTTTACTTGATGTTAAAGTCTTAACAAATAAATAGCTAAGCAGTCCATTCACATTTTCGGTACACCCACTTGTTCACATGTTCCTTAACTGATCATCATACAACAGGAAAACAACTTGAACATGACATGCGTTATAACAGTCTAATGGAATTTTTCCTTTTAACTAACATGGAAACAAACCTATGATCTCACATTAGCTTCTACTTCATATTTTGTCATACCTTGCTCCATGTCCATGTTATCCTACATTACAGTTTTCATCTATGGTTGTTCCAAAAACAGACCATGGCTTCGTTTCTGTCGTCTGCTACTTCTACACGGATAGCACCCTTCTGTGCATGTAGCTTTGGCCCGTGTGTTATGAAGATTTCAAGATTTTCAAGAAATCTAGGTCGTGCGTACTACCAATACCCTCGTGTTGTGGTGAGTATTCAATAGTTGTGCATTTACATGTTTTCAAACTACACTAATACATGTGTCTATTCAGCCATGTCATTCTTGGATTGGCTGGTGTGACGACCATGGCCAAACATCTGTGCATGACACTCACAACTCAGTGTTGGACATGGTCTTCTAATTGAAGACTGACATCCTCAACCTGCAGCACACTTTGCGTCTCCTGCAATTTGTGACGTTCGTCTTGTGTGTTGTTGTTGTAATGTTGTTGTTGTTGCGTAGTTGATGTGCTTCGGTTGTTAGGTTGTATGTACTACCCACCTGGATATTTGTTTTTTGTTTTTGTACAATGTCTCCAATGCGTATTTGAAATAGTTAAGCAATATGCTATTTTCGGTTATTTGTTATATTCTTTTCCATTATGTTGCCATGTTATGAATGCACATTTTACATTTGTGAAATACTTGTTTTTCCACGTATATCACAATTATTGTTACACTGTAGTAGCCAAATGAAGCACTCCCAAACACAATCGACACCTTCCAAAAATTTGCGTAAGCGGGGTAGTAAACAAACTCAGCCACAATCCGCATATGTGCACAAAGCAACTTAGGACTCCAACACAGTGCGGATTTTCTTGCAACTTGTTATCAAAGAGTTGGACTCTGGTTTCAAGGGCAGCTTCCATACCATGACAATGCACGGATACAGGGCTGTCTACAAGGCCTTCCAGGAGCATACAAATAAGGTCCATGATGTGAAGCAACTACAAAACAAGTACACGTTGCTAAAAAAGGATTGACAATCGTGGTCACGCCTTATGGACACCAAATATGAGCCAACCGACATAAGTTACAACAAAGTGACTAGTTTGATACAAGCATCCGACGAATGGTGGGCGAAATATGAAAATGTAACAATACGTAAAAGGTGATACTCATGCATATATTACAAACTTTATTTGCTTAGATCACAAAATAAGAATCATTTTGCAAAGAGCCTAAAGAAATGAATTGAAATCACCCTAATTCTGCATGGTGCCTATTTATGCAGGTTTATTAAAATTTCTTGTGGGTAAACTATTAATGTTCTCAAGCTATGTCATATGCTGTTTAATTATTGTAGTCTTGAAGTTGCATTAAAATTTTGTTCATCTTTTAGTAACAGAGTGCCCAGGCTGGGGTTTCTAATATAGTACAGTGTTAACAATGAGAAGTATGAGCAACCATTGTCTTTTTTTATATTGATGGGGTTTCTAATTTGAGGCACCTGCTTTAACTTAGGGTTTCTAATATCTCTCTTTTGTATTGCCTTGCCTCAAACAATTGAGAACTTGATGTTTACAAATTAGTTATGCAACTGATTATAAATCAGACAGGGACATCAGCATCTCAATGATGCTTTGTCTTTGGAAATCTCTATGATAGACAAATGTTGTAACACTTGGACAATGATTTTTGCATTATCTATGTTAGGTGTCCATTTTTTTCAGTCAAATTTGTTTCTACCCATTTTTTAACCAATCTTATAAGATTATCAGCTATTTTTTAACTACAAAATGAATTTGATTGTTATGGTTCCATTAACTTATACAATTTATGGATTTTGTCACATGTTAAGAATCTTAACAAGACCGTTACATTATTTCAGTGTGCTTTTGGTCATATCTTACCCAGCTCGTTTATTTTCTGGAGATGATTTAAACCTGAATTGCCCCTCCTTTCTGTTTGTGGCTTTTGGTTTTTCTATTGTATTCTCTGGTTTTGTTGTGTTTATTATTTATATATATTAGTTTTGCCTTATTAACAAATAAACAATCACGGAGTAGGATAGGGTCTTTTTATTTGCATTTATTTATCATAGATACACTACATAGTTCATCTTTTTTTTACATTGGTCACATAAATAAACCATGTTCATTACTGTTTTTCTAACCTCTTCCTTTGTTGGCTTATGATATTGTCAAAAGCTTTCAAACATTGTTAAACTGTTCAGGAAAATGTAAGGGAGGTATTTCAATTATGAGTCCCTCATACTATTTCCTTGCACCGATAGAGTCTTTTCATCTTGTCGTACACGTCTGATTTCATATTGTTGTTTATGGCTGTTGTGTTTGTTGTTTTTCTTGTATGTTTTATTTATTTTTTTGTTTTTTTCCAGATTTATAAGAATGCAATAAAGTTCAAAACGAAACCTTTGGAGTACATAGAGCTCATGCGAAAGGTGTACGAAGGTGCTACGGCAATCGAAAAATATGCATGGACACCAGGCGTAGCTTTCGAACCTATCGCAACAAAGGACGGTCATTTGCCTATGGATAAAGAAGATTGCGAGGACAACAATGGTTTGCCCCCTTTCCAGCCTACCGAGTAGAGTGAACACACTGTCCACCACACTTCCGTGCCAGAGAAGGAGACGCCGGTGACCATACACGCTGCGTTGTCGGCAATTCACGTTGATGACATACCTACGAGTGGCAGGAGCAAACGCAAAATTAGTCACACAACACACCCACAACGAAAAAAAGAGTAGAGTGAGGGAGCTTCATTGTTGGCGAGTAGCATGGAAAGCCTTGCGTCTTCAGTTAAATTACAACAACGAGAAGTCCGAGTGCATCATGATTACAGAGATTCAACGTAGGAGCCCGTTGGCAAGTGTTTGGCAAGGTTGTACTCCCTGCAAAGACCAAATCCGTAGACCCGCTAATTGTTTTTGGTTTGAAGCTAATGAACAACCCAGGAAATCAAGCCATTTTGTTGCAGATTCCGACGAACAAGGCGGTCATTAGTTGGTTGTGAATGAAGAAGTCCCAAAATATCGGTGGCCCATCATCGCCAGCGCACGGCTCCAGAATGAGTGGCTGGTTCTGAGGACTTCAGTGACCTCATTGGGTTAATGTTTCATGAAATAACCTATCATGCGTTTGTTTTCTATCCTATTGTCACTTTCTTTGTAGTTTGTAATTTTTTTTTCCCTTCCAAACAACTGTGACAATGACCTCATGGAGTTTTTTCTTTTTTATGCATCGGCTGTTTTTTACTGATGTTGATATTGTATTACATGCTTCAACAACTATGTCCCACAGGTTTGTTTTGCCACTTCAATTGCATTTTTCAAATTTGCATTATGGGAATCTATCTCAACCTGTTGTACAACTTTTTCAGTCAATAACATTTTCGCACCCACTATCTTCTTCACAGAATATGTTTTCAAGCTGAGTTGTAGCAGAGTATTTTCGTGGTTTTTTGTTTGTAGTGAACATTTTTCAATTTTTAAGCTTTTGTTGTTTACTTTTTTAGATTAAAAAAATAATATGAAAAATTCGGGTCTGTTTGGTAACCATTTCGTTTTCAGTTTATATTTACAAAAAAATTGAAAAATTGTTATAAAAACTTATTTGATATTTTTTTTTTGTTTATAAATGGTTGTTTCAGTTTATAAATTTAAGGAAAAAATGTAAACTCAAAAGATGAGTTTACATTGATTTTTAAACAAAAATTTAAACATTGAACTAACAAATTTTTGTTTCAAATAAATTTTTTTTTCAAATACTTTTTTTCCAAAAAAAGTTTTTTTGTCGATTAATTTTTTTTGCCAATCAATTTTTTGTGAATTTTTTTCAGATTTTTTTATTTTGAAAATGTCTTACTGTTTTTGTATATTTATGTTAGATGTGTCTACAGATTTAACAAATTACTTAAAATATGAACAAAAGCTAGAGAACACAAAAAATACGAAACACAAGAAAATAAAATTTTCTGAAAACTGTTTTCCAAAAATCTTCACAAAACAATCTGTATATATTTTTTTGGGTGAACAAAAAAAAAGGAATCATACATGTAGGCCCCCTCCTCCTTGTCCCATCTGTTATATTACAATTACAACTCACGTGGCTAGTATGGCCCCTTTACTCCTTGTCCCATCTTTTCTTTCCCTTTTCTTTTTTTTACCTTCTTGTTTTTTCACAATGTGTTTCTCCCTCTCTGTCCGTCTGCCTTAAACTCTTTTCATTTCCTCCATAGTTACTGAAGGTTTGAGCTTAGCGTGGGAGTATTTACAATGAGATTTTGGAAAAATCTTGTAAATCAAACTCGAAGCGGGCGTCGTATTATTCACAATTCTAGTTTCGTATTGCTGATCAGACGTGGTTTGCCTTTCGTATTGGTAAAATAATTTATTGCCTTCCATTTTTTTCATATGGAGAACGACACTGGTCCTAGTAACATCGTGCAAAATTCAAGATCCCGAGAAGCTATCGATGAAATTGTGAAGGAAATGGTGGTCAAAACTTATCACAACTTGATAGAGGCATGGAATAGTACGGCAAGATATTATTACAACCATTATCCCAAAGTCCCTCAAAATACATCAATACTTTCAGGACGTTTATGGATGTATGAGTTGTTTAACAATCACCAAGGGCGGTTGGAAGATGCCGTTCGTATGTCCAAATGAGTCTTCTTGATGTTATGCGACGCTCTTCATAGTTTTGGATTGACAGTGCCACAACGAGAGCATGGCGTTCCGCTAGAAAATAAGGTAGCCATTTTCATTTGTGCGTTGCAGGGAATTTCTTGGAGAAATTTGCAAGAACGGTTCCAACACTCAAAGGAGATATTGTCACACAATTTCCATGAGATTCTACAAGCTATGATACCATTCACATCGGTTCATAGTAGGAGTCTTACACCAGAGCAAGTCCAACAAGGAGGCGATCTACATTTACGGTTGCAGCGGCGCTACCGGCCATTCAAGGTGACACCTTGCATAAATTTTGGTGAATACAGTGCCGAACTAAACCCTGATTTTTTTATTTACTTTTTCAAAAATTCTTGCGTTGCATAGGACTGCATCAGTGCACTGGACGGCACACACGTGATGGTTCGTGTCTCGCAAGAGTACGCCACTTCGTACTATGGCCGCAAAGGCATACCAACGCAGAATATTATTGCCATATGTGACTTCAATTTGTGCTTCATGTTTGTGTCAGAAGGTTGGGACGGGAGCATGCACGACAGCAGGGTGTTGCACTATGTCACAACCGAGCCTAAACATCATTTCTCCCACCCCGCACCTGGTAAAAAAAATTAAACATTTGTCAGAATTTTTTATTCAAAAAAAAATAGTTGACAAATTACGAAATCATACTTGCTCTTGTACCAAAAAATAATAAATTAACTCTTTCCAGTTGCTGATTAGAAAGTAATTGAATATTCATTCATAAAAATAAATGAATAAAAAAATCTTATTAACATATTTGTAAAGTATATAATTTCATATTTTTGTAAATTGTACATTTTATTCATGTATATTATTCCATACAATGAATAACATTTCAAAATTGCTTAATGCACAAAAAATTCGTAAGTGTTGAAAATACTTTTGCTATACAATTTATTGAGTGTAGTGATGACAGTGCAATGTAACTTTTTTTTTGCCTTTACTAATGGCCATATATATTGCTTGCATGTACCGAAGATAAGTGACACTGACCAGTGAATATGTCAAAATTTCAATCCATATTTTTTTGTTACTTAAGTTAAAATATTTTTGTGTTCCTTGCAGGAAAATATTATTTGGTAGATAGCGGCAACAAGACAGGGTACCTAGCTCCGTTCAAGGGGTATAGATATCACCAAAATGTCCATCAGAATCAAATACCACAAAATAAGTTCGAACGGTTCAACAAGGCACATTCGTCATTGCGTAGTTGTATCGAGCGGACATTTAGTGCCTGGAAGTCGAGGTGGGGGGCATTGCGGAATATGCCGAAGTTGAGTTTTTCTAATCAGGTGACCTTTGTATGTGCGTCAATGGCGTTACATAACTTCATACACTGGAACAGTGAAATTGATGAGGTCACGCTGGATAACCCAGATAGCGACGATTACGTGGCCCCGGAAATGCTTGACCACGACGCATACACATGGGTTGCCGATGTGATGGAGGAAGGGGACTCAAACCCGGCAATGGCTGCTATAAGAGCGAACATTACGTACCAACTCGGACGACAAGCGCACAGGTAGGGGCGAATATTTTAAACAATATTGTTAGGTTTTATTCAAATATGTGTAACTGAGATTCAGATTTATATTATGATACATTTGTAAAAACATGACTTTTTTAACATTTTGATATCTTTTGTAAAATAGATTCGGAAAAAATTTTACTTTTAAAGGAAGTATGTCCAATAATTAACATATAAAATACCTAAAGGAAGTATGTCCAATAATTTTTAATTTTTAAGCAATATTTTATTTTTTTAGATGCACCTTCTACAAACAAAAATGTGTGGGAAATATTGTAAAAAATTAATAGCAAAAAAAAATAACGCAAAATATATTCAATAAATTTTTTTTTTTTTTGGGTATTTTTGGTAGTTAGTGAATTTTTAGCAAATTTTCTTCACGAACTTTATACTTTTTTATGTCTTTTAGGTATGTCTAAAAATTAAAAAAATAACAAAAAAATTTAATTTGTTTAATTTTAACAAGCAAGCTATTTTTTTTTTAATTTTTTTTTTTACATGTTTATTGGTTTCTGGTTTTTAAAAAAAAAATAGTCTTATCAATAATTGGATGACTTGCCTGGCAATTGTGCTAGCTAAGACCAAAAAAAAAAAAAAACACAAAATTTGACAAAACACAACACTGTTCATCACTGTTCCACTCCATTTCTCATTGTCCAAATACGTAGAACAATGGGAGCCACGAAAACCCATGCACGCAACCTCTCTTTTTGTTGTTGTGTCAGTTTGGAAGGATAAAAGAGTAATTTTGGTAGTTCCTATAATATTTTATTATACATTTTTTCGTAAAAAGTTAAAAAGTTATTCTAAATACACATATTTTTTTGTCTACTTTTTTCACCAAAAAGTCAAAAAGTGCACACCACCCCTAAAATAGCCAAAAAGCCAATTCACATCCCAAACGAACCCAATGGGGGCAACATTGGCCTAAATTTGGGCGAAGCCCAGTTAAACCAAATGGAGTGGGCTGAACCAAAGCTGTACAAGAGGGTTACGCCTAGCCTAGACTTGGGCTAGGCCCAGTTGTGTCAAGCAAGGATTACAATTTGGGTGGTTGATAACTGTCCAAGCAAGACTGAGGGTGGCGGTAGCCAACAAAGCGTTCATATAAAAAAGTCATATTTAAAAAAATATAAATTATATTTAATAATTTTTAAATTTTTTAACTTTTTGATCCATCTAATATAGAAGAATTTAAAAAATAAAAGATTTTAAAAAAATCAATCAATAAATAAAAAGTCAAAAAAGGCCAACTAGTTGTGTGTTTTTTTTGCGTAAGGATCCTCTAGAATGGTTTCCTAAAGTGATGAAAAGATGTGCGACACGTGTCCCACTCAGCCTCCAAGGGCTGAGATTTCAATTCACTAAAACGACATAGTTTTAGTGAGTAAATTGAAAAAGGCAAAAAAAAAAAAAAAAATCCTTGTTCTGGGTTTCTTTTCAAGTTGTCCCTGGAGAGAGAGAGAGAGAGAGAGAGAGAGAGGAGGGCGGAGAGAAGAAGAGAAGAGGAGGCTTTTCAAGTTGTTTCTGGGTTTCTTTTTGCCTTCTTTGATTTGGTGTGTCTTTATTATTTACAATTTAAATCTTTTTACCTTCTTTGATTTGGTGACCAATCTCATATTCTCTCAAACCCCTGTTTTTGTTTTTGTTTTTGTTTTTTTTTTTTTAAATTATCAAGGTAGTTTTTCATTCTGATATCGAGAGGAGATAGTGTTCAATGGGTTTCATCGGCGATGGGGAGTTAAGGCGGCAAACTCCTTCGTTGGTGGGTTTCTTGCTCAACCCCTCCTCTCTCTCCTTCTCCTCCTCTCCCTTACTTACAGTTACGTTCAAATCAAAGAAGGCAAAAAAGGTTTAAACTGAAATTAGTTGAAAACCCAATTCAAAAAGCAATACAAAATGAAAACCCAAATCTTGATTTTGGTCGGAAAATAATAAAAAAATGAATTGATGACCGAATCTGGGTTTGATTTCAATTTTTCAAATTTGGAATAAAAAAAAAAAAAAAACAAATTGATGACCCAATCTGGGTTTGGTGGACATGGATGGAAAACTTGCAGCGGAAAATGGTGGAGATGGGGCTTTTATTCTTTCCAAATTGATGACCCAATCTGAAAGTTTTATTCTTTCAAAATTTATTGAGTGTGTTTTAAGCAAGATGGGGCTTTTTTTAATCAATATATAGATGAAACAAATGGTGGAGATTTACATCAAACTTGATGAACTAGAAACAAAGAGAGAGGTTTGATCAAGAACAGAACATATGGAAATTTGAATATGTTAGGTCTGTTGAAGTTTTTTTGAATCTGTTGGATCTGTTGAAATTTTTTGACTAACTACTTCTTGGAGCTTCTTCTTCACCCCCTTACCTGTCTCTCCTTTCTCATGGCTTCTTGGAGCTTCTTCTTCACCCTCTCATCTGTCTCTCATCCTTTCTCTCATTCTCTCTCACCTTCGTTGTTGAATGACTGAGAAACGAAGGGAAATTTGATTTTTATTTTTTATTTTTAAATTTACTCACCAAAACAACGTCGTTTTGGTGAGGTTTTAATCTTAACCCTTGGTTCTTCTAGTGAGACAAGTGTCACGCTCTGCTTAATTCACTTTACCAGATCACTGTAGGGAGACACTCTAGAGGATCCTTACGCGTTTTTTTTTGGTCCTTTTTGGATTTTTTTTTTTTCAATTTTTAGCATTTAAGCACTCACAAATTCTGAATTATCTCTCATTGTTTTCCCTTTCTCTAACTAGTTCTTAGGGGCTTTCTGGCCACATCTGGGCAAACCAAAATTATCATCTTCTTCCTTTCTGGTTACATTTGTTCAATAGATCGCTTGAGATCAATGTTTCTGCCTTAGTTCCATCTTCATACGAAATGTTCTCTTCAAATTTGTCACTTATGTTAAAAGAGCCTAAAATATTCTGACTCCAAGGCTACAAATTGATGGAATTGGTATATGATGTACCCAATTCTATGGCGTGTTTACTGGATATGGAATGTAATAGGGCCATTTTTTAGACAGACCTATTCCTAAATGTCATGTTTCATTTAACCCATCTTCTTTTTTAATATTCCACTAGGTCTTGTCTAATGTAATATGACCAAAATCATTCCAAAATTTTTGGGCGTGTTTCCATTTTGAAAACAGTAGACAATTAAAAATAATAATAGTCCATCATTTTATGGAAAAAATTTATCCCTCATTCTAGTGAGAAAAGCTCTCTCTTATTTCATGGAGAAAATCTTTCATTTATTCTATGGAAAAAATCTCTCTTATTCTAGGAAGAAAATCTCTCATTATTTTCAAAATCCTAAATCGTCTACCTTATTCCGACATGAAGAAGTAACGCTGTGAACATTCACATCGATCGAAGTGTAGACACTGTGAACATCTACATTACTAGTTGTTTCTTATATTTGTATACACATAACCATTGGCTTAATGTGAGTTGTGGTAAATAAATGTTTATGTGAACTTTCACATTACAAATACATGTTGGTAAAATAACACAATGTTGTTTGTACTTGTATGACTATTTCTGAATGTGAATATTAATATTGATTAATAATATGATGATCACAACATTGATTGTAACACATTACAATGTGATAATTCACAACAAGTAATGACTCATTACAATGTGAATATTCACACTATGTAATAATCATGCAAAACTCATACATTAATTAGTGATATGTAAACATTCACATTATGCAATAATCATGCAATCATCAGTCTACATTGCATGTCATGCAACCATCACATACTTCTAATGTTGAAGTCCACATCATCAAATGCAAAATATTAAAATCTGATAATATACAACAACAATAACTTCAGTGGATGTGAACATTCACATTCACTAAAATACTCACCCAATAAGCATACACACGCTGATACATAATACCATATCAATTCGTCTGGAAACAAAAAGTCGAATCCAACTTTATTGAACATGAATTCCTACCAAACGTGTATCTACATGTAGTTGCAAAACAAAAATGGTGTTAACCTTTATCCAACAATTTTAAACTTTGAAACCGTAATAATGGAAGAAAAGAGAGCTTCAAAACTGTAACAGTGAAAGAACACAGAGTTTTGAACTACAACAATGAAATAATGTAGTATTTGAATGTTCTCTAACCTTCGTCTAACAATTCTAAACTTGAAAACGGCAACAATAGAAGAAAATAGAACTTAAAAACCGCAACAATGGAAAAAAATAGAGCTTCAAACAACAACAATGGAAGAAGAAAATATTCAAATGTTCCCTCACCACCAATGTGTAAAAAAACTCCTATGAAAACGTATCTATTGATTCCTCAAAGATCTCTAATCACCAAAACTTCCAAAATAAAAATAACAAAATATGAAAAACGTTATATCCTATTGTGTATAATACTTAATATCAAAATAGAACAAAGGGTATAATAGTCCCAAAAAAATTATAAATAAGGCAAAAAGGACCTCCTGGGATACAAGTCTAAATATATGGGACTTGATAGAACACAAGAAAACCTTGTGGGTTTATTGGTCTATAAATCTACTAAAAGGGATTTATAAATCAATCTCTCAATGTAATAATATTATATATTTAGAAAAATTAGTTAGAAAACTAAATTAATGAATTACATTCATTATGTAATTTACATTTCATTAATCATACACCTGACCTCACTTTCAAAATAAATTTGAAGATAAAAATTTATGATACATAACATTTTTGTATAGAATGAGACCATTCCTTGAAATACTTAAAGAGATCATTTGGGAATATTTATTTTTTGATTTTTTAGTTAAAATATAAGATGAAAATAATTAATATATTTAAATGACTCTTTAATTTTTTACGAAAATATATACAAAACGAAGAATGAATAAATTTAACTTTTTTTTTTTTTTAAAGAATTTTTAACTTTTAAACTAAAATCCACACTTCCCAAACAAACCTAAATGATATATGACGGTGTTGTGTGCACGCGTTGCAAGTGGACACACGAAAACTGCATGTGAGGCTGATTGTTAGAGTCGTGGCGATCCGACTTTGAAAAAGTATGAAATTGACATTTACGTATGCACATACAAAGAGTTTAGGGGAAATTATCAGAAAGTCCTATTTACCAATCTATTACTCCATCTGGTCCCACATTCATTCTCTTGGATTGGGAAGTCCTGTTTGACATGTTTTGTGGACAATCTAGTCCCGTTTTAAATTTATGTGATGTGTTTGTGGACGGATTTAACCCTCTTTATATTGGGATGGAATGCATATTTTGTGGGATATGTTCCCTGTTCTACGTTTGGTAACTTGGCATCGTCGGTGTACCACGTCGATGATCTTCAATCCGGCAGATCGGTGTACCACGTCGACGATCATCAATCCAGCAGGTCGGTCGGTGTACCACGTCGGTGTACCACGAGATCCGCTGGAGATCAATGTTGCGGACTCCGCTACCGACGACGACCGCAGCAGGAACCTCAACATCCATTGTTGAAGATGTCAAGCTTCTGCTCGGAGTTCGCCACCAACGGCCACAACTCCCACACCTTCTCCATTTGTGAAGTGGGGACACACAGAAGCTAGGTTCACGTCGAACAATGGGTACAAGATCACTCTTCTCCAAGAACTTGCTTATCAACTGAACTACAGTACAAGTCAAGAAAAAACTCCATCAGCGGCCAATGACCACACTAAATGACCTGCCAAAATCAAATGCTGCAACGATTCCCCACCCTGAAGAAAGAAAGATGGAAGAAATCATACCAAACCCTCATAATACTCTTCCAAAGGCCCACCCACCCCCATATGGACATCTAATAGTATCTTTCCTACCCACCCAACATGCTGCCATATCTCCCCTTAATCACTCTTCTCCAAGGACTATCCCTCTTCTGTGTGAACCTTACTATGAAAATGGATATCTATAAATTACTATACAATCTTCCAATTCGGTGTACCACGTCGGCTGGGTAGCTAATCTGGGACGGGAGAGAGAGAGACGAAGAAGTTGGGTAGCTAATCTGGGACGAGAATCGGTAGGATTCGCTGAAGAACGGTGGAATCGCTGGGACGAGAATCGGTGGAATCGGTGAGATTGAGAACCAGATCTGTGAACCTTAGGGTTCCACACACCAACCAGATCATTCACAGCGCTCCACCAGATCTGTGAACCTTAGGGTTCCACACACCAACCTTAACCCAGACAAATTGTTCCTACAAAATCTCTCCAAAAAATCCTCTGAATATGGAAAGTGGGAGGCAATCACAGATTTTTTGCAAATTCAAACACAAAACATGACCGTGTTCTACGTCGTCTATGAACGATTTCCACACCACGGCTTCAAATCATTCACAGCACTCCATCAGATCTGTGAATCTGCGTGAACCCAATCAATGGTAAGGTTCACGTTGAAACGTCACAAATGTCAATTGGAAAACAAAGGGTCAATCTGTGGGGAAGAAGAAACGTGACACAACCCACGTCACAAAAAAAAAAAAAAAAAGGGTTCAAATTACTTGTGTTCACATCACAACCCACGTCACAGAAAAAGAGTACTATTACCTTTTTTTTTGGAACGTGAATCTCACACACCCCTTCCCATAAATACATGCGGGTCTACAAACTCAAATTAACACTTTAATGGCAAAATAGTAAACAAACAACCCAAAGGACTAAACGGTTTAAAAGAAAACAATTAGGACCACATGATTTACAAGATAAGAAAATGAGATTTACTGGTCAATTCCCCAAGAGTTTATTTATTTTTTTCCTCAATTAATTGTACAAATCAAATTTTATAATTTATTGTTTCACATGTAATATATATATATATATATATAACTTAATCGTTTAATTGTTATTACAATTTTTGTAGCAAAAATTATAAATTTTTGTGATGAAAAGTCAAGATTTTTGTGATAAAAATTATGAACGGTGAAATTATAACGTGCACTCTTAAAGTTATATATAGCTAAAGTAATATTTTTTTATTAGAAGTAAAATATTATATTTTTGCGATAAAAAAATTATATTTTTTGTGATCAAAATTATATATTTTATATAAGAGATGCACATAATAACATTTTCCTAAAATGTAATATTTGCATGTCCACACTCGTCCACAGTGAGAAATAATATATAAATGAAAAAGTTTTAAAAAAAATATATGGAATATAGTATATTTAAATTTATTTTGAAAATTTTTCAAAAAAAAATAATTATATATGGAATCTAGTATATTTATATTTATATTTATTTCAAAATAAAAGATTTATCAAAACAATTTATTATTTTTAGAACGTCATTATCATACCATTCATGAAAGAAAAATCATATTGAAAAAGATTATTTTATATAAAATATGTATTTACAAATCAATTTTTATTACCCATCTATCTATCAATCTATCTATATATTATACTGGCATAATTACCCGTGCTATGCACGGATATAAATAAATAATCAAAAATTAAATTTTAAAATTAAATAATAATCTAAAAAATTTATCTACATTATTTAGCAAAAATGATTTAGAATTAATTAAATTTTATTCATTTTTATCACAGTTACATATAAGAATTTTTTTTTTTTTAATTCTTATGTCATTAATTGTGTGCTCTGAGTTCTTAATAACAAATATATGTCATAATTTAAGTGGTAAAAATTTCAAAATAAATCACAAAAAATTATATTTATGATAAAATATAAATACAATTCATCTTATGAGTTTCGTAAATATAATTTATCATATGATTGTGGTAAATTACATTTGTTAATATAGTAATTTTTTCATGTTTTATGAAGTCTAAAAATTATAATTTATCTTATGTTATAAGATTTTTGTAAAAATGAATTAAGATTCACTTGTAATATTAAATTTGGACTTAACATTAGATTTATGCTAACTTGTCCTTTACCTAATCATTAAAAATTGTCTTGTTCTGTTCTCAACTTATATGAATCATTTAATCTATCCATTTATTAAATTAGTAAATAAATATTTGTAAATATTTTTTTATAATAAAAATAAGAAATATGGACTTATTTTATGCATACTTATTAAAAAGTTTGAACTATGGTTTTAAAAAAAAACAATTTATGTTTAAAACAATCAAATGAATAGTTATATATATTTATGTATAAAAAAATTATTTAAGATAAAGCCACCCTAAATTGCAAGTCATATTCTAGTCCTAATAAATTTAAATTTTATATTTAAATTATATCATAGTTTATCAGTTCATGACTGATATGAGCTAATTTGGGGGTTCTAATATTGGATTAAACACTAAAAAATAGCCAAGAAAATTTAGTTCAAGTCGATTTTTTTTTGCCAATAATTCTTGATTTAAGCCAAATCTTTAGAGAATCGTCTAGTTCATGTCCAATCCATGAGTTAGTAGACCTACCTACTTATTTAATTTTTAATTAGTAAAAATATTTTTTTTAAAAATTATAACAAAAATAGGAAATATGTACATATTTGTTTGGTATATTTATTTACAATTTCAAAATTAATCAAGAAATTGTGTACTTATTCTTAAAAGGATAAATTACATTGGTAATCCCTATATTTAACTCTTGTGTTATTTTTGTTCTTATAATTTTAATTTGCTCAATTTTGACCCTAAATTTATAATTTTGTCTCAATTTAGTCCCATTGTTATAATTGCTAGTTTTTTTTTTTTTATTATTGAAAATACACACATGAGTAACATATGTCATACTTTTATAGACAAAATTAAAAACTTATTCAACTCAATAAGTTAATCTCAAGCAACTTAATAACTATTTTCTTTCAAAAATCTTAACCGGCATTATCAATTGAACCAAGTTAATACAAAATCTAAAATTAGGGGTAAAAATCAAACTAATTGAAATTACAAAGACCAAATTGACACAAGAGACAAAATGCGGGGACTATCGATATAATTTACCCTTCTTAAATATATACCTAATATTGATTGTATCAATATTAAAATATATTTATATTTGAAAAACTATTTAAGAACAGATCAGGCTAGAACCTGAATAAAAAATTAATGGCTTATTAAAAATATTTAATAATTATAAATTCAAATTTGAGTAATTTTTCATTTAAATTTTTTCATAGAATTAGGTTGTTTGATAATTTTAATTTATAGTTCAAATTTTTCCTTGTATTTTTTTAAAAATATTTTAAAATTATATATAATTATAATTTCTTTTAAAATTTCCTTTTCAATCTCAAATTAGTTATAACTTGAATTTGGTTAAAATTTATTTTTGACTTCTCATCTACCAAAACTAACAATAAACATAAATTAATTTTTTGAACATTGTAAAAAGGTATATAAAGAAATATATTATCAATAATAATAATAACAAAATATATATTTATTTATCATGTGACGTCTCACCACTACATTGATAATAGACATTATTAATAAAATTCATTACGATAATATAACAATAATATATCAAATGATGAGAAACATGTGACCACAATAATTTTTGATAGTTATACAAAAGTACCTAAAATTATATATAAAAAACAATATATGATCCATATTCAATTTTTATATGGTAAAATTAACACTTAATCTCAACCACACATTAATTTTCTAAATCAATTCATCACCAAAACTATCTAATAGTCTTTTAATGTTCACATTTTCAAAATCCACCCAAACAATACTCTATAGCGACCCCGGTCTTTTCCCCATTCGGTTGTTGTATCCGGACTTATGTTCCGTAGATCCCGTTGCTATATTATTGTTGTTGATGTCCTTTAAATTCATCATTCTTGAGTTATAGGATGTATTGGGCAGGTTTGTTACAGGTGGGTTGGGTTTAGAAACCAAGTGTTGCTGTCCAGATTTCTGGACCTTCGCTCGAGCGAGGAGTTGGTCGCTCGAGCGAGATCTTGTTTTGGTGCTTCGCTCTAGCCAGGATTTATTCGCTCGAGCGAGCGATTGCGTCTAGTATAGACCTGAGAGCCGTATTTGTTGGCTCGAGCGAGCTTTCCTTCGCTCGAGCGAGTTTCGAGTTCTTCGCTCGAGCGAGCATTCTGTCGCTCGAGCGTACTTCTGGGTTGCAGACCTGAAGCATTGCATTCTTGGCTCGAGCGAGACTTTCGTCGCTCGAGCGAGTAATTCTTATGTCTGGTCGCTCGAGCGACCAATCCTTCGCTCGAGCGAGCCTGTCGGGTTTAAATAGGTAGCAGCGATTTTTAAAACACTTTTTCACCCTCTTTTTTATTCCAGAACCCTAGGTACGACTTCTCTCTCCCTCCACTCACCTTCTCTCTTAGGTATCATCTCTTTTTAGAGTGTTTCTACCCTAGGGGCTTTATTAAAAAGATAAAGTGAGTCGAGAGCTTCGTTTTAATCTGAGAGTTTGGCGGTTTGGAGCACTTTGGATTGTGGGTCGTCATCTCCATCTTCTCCATTCGGGTTATTTACTTCGAGGTAGGGATTTCCTACTCCATGTTATAGGTTTTGTTCTAAGTTCTAGTATTTTGATATGTTGGGAGTTGTTTGGTAATTTTGGGAAAAACCCTAGTGGTTGAAATAAATTAACTTGTATAATTAATTTAGGAAAAAAGGTGGAATTGAGTTTAATTCATGAAATTGGGGAATTTAGTGATTTAATGGTGTAGTTGGTTAGTTTAATTACTCACCTATGAAAATGTTAAATTTACATTTGTTGATATATTATTTCCTGTTTAGAAATAACTGATTTGGGCTATCGGTGGAGGATAGTCGTGATTGTTGTAGACATTGCATGTGGATTAGGGAAAACTAAAACTAATCACATTGGTTAAGTCATTAATTTTGACTGTTGAATTAATACAGAAATTACGTGTATTGATTGTGTGTTGCATATGCATTTTGTTTGGGATGAGATAGGGGATGTACTCCACGGTTTAGACGAAGATAGGGCATGGACCTCTAAACCGGATTTTGTTTGGGAGGAGATAGGGGATGGACTCCATTAGCATCACTATATGTGTGCTTATTAATTTGAAGTGTTTTTACATGTTGTTGATACAGCACTAAAATGTGTATCACTTTGGAAGTATGGAAGTGTTTTGGCATGAGCCTTAGTCTCATTAGTTTTGTTGATATTGGAAGTAACATTAATGTGATATTTAATTCACTGTTATAGTTTGGCCAGGTTCTGAGCCACATTTGATATAAATGGAAAGTGAAACATGTCATGAAACTGTATGTTGATGAAATGGATGTTTGTGTTAACCATCTATTAAATGCTATTGCTTTATTCAATGCTTATATTTGGTTTAGTATATTTCTACTGGGCTGTGGCTCACCCTATACGGGAACATCATTTTCAGGTTCAGGTGATATGCTACCTCCAAGGACTTAGCTTGGAAGGAGTAGGAGTTGAAGACTCTGTTTAGTTTAGTTGTTATTTATTTTATTTGATATTACATGTAAACACTCAAGCCAAGGGCTTAATTTGTAGTTGAGTTAGTACTCACATTTTGTGTCCAAGTGTTGGCTTGGAAAGATGTAAGCCCATAGGGCATTTATGTTTGATGTTACATGTAATGTTTTTCTTTTAAGAATACTCTGATGAATGGAATAATATTTTATTTTCTTTTAACGATGCATGTTAATACTGTATATATATAATGGGTTTATTTTGAGGGCGTTACATACTCTGACCGAGCTCATCATCACCCTTATTGTTGCCATGCTCACCATTTTCACTAACCATTATGCAACTCCGGTCTAGGTTTTTATCTTTGTAAATATAAAAAGACAATTTTGTGGAAATAAAAAAAGTACTATTAGAGTTTTAAAGAGTTCAAAATGAAAAATTAAAAAATGCGTAATTTTAGGTTTTCTTATTCCATATATGGGTGTTAATTTTTTTTTTAAATTCATAAATTATGAAATAGTGTTCATTATTTAAAATTTATTTATTGATGGGCAAGTCAATTAAATGTTTTTAATTTTTTACAAAAAAAAAAAAAAAAAAAAATTGAAAATTTTGTTTAAGAAATTTAAAAAATGGCCAAATCATAAAGAACAATATAAGACGCCTTATTCTTTAAATAAATAAATTAATAAAACTATATTATCAATTCATATATATTAAAAGAAATAATAACAACAATATAAAAAATACACAAACATCCACACAGAAGGAAAAAAAAAAAAAAAACTTCAAATCAACTCCCAAAACAAAAATAGTAACAGATATATATTTATTATGAATTTAGTTGGAAAAAAAAAAGTCATATAGAGAAAAAAAATCACATGAAAATATAAATTTACAAAAAAATAATAATAATAATCATAAACAAACAAACTTGAAATAAGTTTGGATTATTGGCAAAGAGGGATAATAACCATTGCATCATTACATTTGGAGAAGAGTTAGCCTGGCTGAAAAAAAGATCAAATATTGAGTATTTTAAAGAAATAATTGTATTGAATTTTTAATTTGATTGGGTTTTTAAAATTTTAGATTTATATTATTTTCGGAAAATGTGAGAGTAGGATGAAGGTGGCTTACCATATTATTTTGAATTTTGAAATTCAAAATCATAGATAATTAGTGTCTTTATTTTTTTTTTTATTTGAATTGTTTTGATCAATATTATTTTTGGAAAGAGTGCGGATGACTTATCATATTGTTTTAAAATTGAAAATTGTAGATAATTAGAACTTTTCTTGTTTTTGGATTTTTGACTTAAGGAACTAACCAATAGATTTTTTTTTTTATTTCTTTAAAAATTAATAAATTAACAAAATTAGTTTGGGAGTTTGGAGCTTCCACAATCATTGTTCTTAAAAAAACCCTTTTCCTTATATCTATATATATAAGGAAAAGAAGGATTTTTAATAAGAATGCTTGTGAGAGCTCTAAAGTCTTATTCCACAATTGCTAATTTTTGTGACTTTAAAAATATTTAAAAATAATTCTATTGGCTAACAAGGTAATTATAGATTAAAGAAAAATAAAAATAAAAAACCACCTAAAAAACAAAACACAAATCTTATCCCTTAATATTTCTCTCTTACCTAAATCTTATCTCATAACAAAGTAATTATACATTAAAAAACAAAACACAAATCTCATCTCATAACAAAGTAATTATATATTTTATATAAAAAAAAATATTATAAATTAAAAAGAATGTAAAACCACAATTGCTAATTTTTGTAATTTTAAAAATATTTTGAAATAGTATTATTGGCTAACAAAGTAATTATAGATTTTTTTTTTAAAAAAAAAACATAACCTAAAATTGCTAATTTTTGTAATTTTCAAAATAATACTATTGGCTAACAAAGTAACTAGAGAATTATAAATAATAAAAAAAACATAACAATCTAAAATTTTTTATTTTTGTAATTTTAAAAATATTTTAAAATAATACCATTGGTTAACAAAGTAACTATAGATTTAAAAAATATATATATAATTGAATTATAAGTTCGTAAAATCTCTTCCCTAATATTTATCTATTTCCTAAATCTCATAATCTATCTGTCTATACTATATATTATACCAAAGTGACTTTTCATCTTGGAGGCTTTAAGTGTTTCAAAATCTTAAATCTAATTTTTAAATTTTAAATTTTTATAAAAAAAAATAATTAAAACACCTATTGGCTATTCCAAGAACATAAATATTAACCTTCAAAATTATTTAATGCAAATATATTGCAGGGCAATACCAAAAAAAAAGAAAAGAAAAGAAAAAAACACACAATTCTCAACCCTCCTCTCCCTCTCAAAATAAGTTTTTATTTAAAAAGAATATAAATCTCATACAATTTTCTCTCCCCTAAAATAAATCTAACGAAAATGAAACTATCTCACCTCCCATAAAATGTATACTATTAATATCTTTCACAATTGGTCTGATCTATATAAACCTAAAATTAAGCCTAACATAAAATAAAAATTAATCCTTATATCTATATTCTCTCTCTATTCCATAACTGAACACAATTTTGTTCCCAATAAATTTAAACATATCTGTACTATATATAATTTTTTTTTAAATCTCATAATTTATTATTTTTTTATAATTTATAATTTAGAAAAGTAAAAATGAAAAAAATTATTCTTGTGCACTCTTTATCTAACCAATTCTTTCTCTTACCCAAAAATCCTAACCATCATACATTATACTTTTTTCAAGCCATTCATGTCTTCTTCACCCTATAAATATTACATTCATGGAAGGATGAAACTTATTATTTTTTAACTTTCTCTATGAGACAATTTGGAGGTTAGTTTATGTTTAGTCTATTGTATTCTTTAAACAAAATTTTTCATCCTTTAGGTACATCATTTTTTCTTCTTCTTTTTTATCTATTACTATTTTTTATTTTTGTATTTCATATTTTATGTGTCATTTCTCCCTCCTCTCTACCAACCATTATATGTTTTTTGTTTATAACTATTTTTTGTTGGTTAATATTGTTTTACTATAATTTTTATACTAAAATGGCGTGATAGGGTTATTTGCATAATAAAAAACATGTCACTCATTATAAAGTAATAGATCAAAATCCAAAAAAAAAAAAATCATTATTAATAAGTTTTTTTGTATTGATTTTATTTTTGTATATCATTACCTTTTTTAAAAGAATTTTACTTTTAATATTTGTTGATATCGTGATATGCATTAATTGATAGTTGGTGCAAAGCATTATTTAAAAGACATATAATAGTTTTTCAAATCTATAAATAGAAAATATCATTTTTAATTTATTTTTTCAAAACTATTAAAGGTGTTAGTCAATAATTTATCTTTAGTATGTACAACTCCTCTCTTCCTTCATGGTACTTCTCTCTCTACTCCATTGTGAGTTCATATGTTTTCAGAAAAAAATCATATGTAATTTTAAATTTTAAATCTTTTTATATAGGAAGTTAAAAAATAAAATTTAAAATATAGCTATACAAAACCATGTCCTTTTGAATATAACTATATTTATAATTAATTTTAGGGAGATTTATTAGAAAATCGTTTTTCAAGTGTTTGTATCCTAATTAGTCCATAAGATATTTTTGTATTTCAATAAGTCATATTATTTGAACATTTAATCTACCAAATCCTAATTTTTATATTTAAAGTATTTTATGGACATTTCTACATTTACAAATATTTTTTGAACAATTAGCAATTTGGTGATGTGAACATTCATATTTTATAATGTAAATATTTACATTGACGTGTGAATGTTTACATTGACAGCGTGAACATTCACATTGACATGTGAACATTCACATTGACGGCATGAACATTTATATCACGAAACATTTACACTGTAAATGTGAATATTATTAGGGGTATTTTGGTAACTATGTCACTCATAGGACTTATTGGAATATAAAAAAATAATATGGATTAAATGGAACATAAGTAGCTGAAAAGGGATTTATGAAAAAGTGCCCCATAATTTTAGTCTATCTATTACCTGTCCTTATTTATATTATTATATAAATAAAAATGTTGTACCATAATTGAAATCGAAAGTCCTAATCTATTTTTTTTCAAAATTTAAAATTGTTAAAATGCATATGTTGCAATATCATTAATTCCTTCTTAGGAATTTTTATTGATAAACCCATTAAAAAGTGTTCTAACCCAAGAAGTCCATGAAATATTTTTTTAACCTACTTAGTCCCATATATTTATAGTTTTATTCCATAAAGTCATTTTTCTTGATTTACACTATTTTCTTAGACTGTTATGCCTTGTATTTAATGTTAGGGGAAGGAGAGAGAAGGGAAAGGATCAAGGCATAGGAAATTTATACACAAATTAAATAACATTGATGTTATTATTTTATATTATTATATAATGTGAATATATTTTTAATTGACAACACATTAAAAATAATATGAACATTCTCTCTCATCTGATGTGAATATATTTTTAACGTCATCTGATGTGAACATTCAGATTCACGTCATCTAATGTGAACATTCACGTCATCACGTACAGTCATGTTTATATTCAAATAAAAGTTGAGGCTTGTGGTTGTGTAATTTGATACAATGCTGATGTGAACCTTAATATTACCTTTATCACACGTCATATGATGTGAACATTCACATTCACGTCATCTGATGTGAACATTCACATTATCTCATATGAACATTCACATTCACGTTATCTAATATGAACATTCACGTCATTACGTACAGTTAATATTTGGATGCATGAAAACTACAAAAACATAATGACAATCAATAAAAAATCATATTTAATTTTTTGTGTGTAATATCTATATAATAAGGAAGCTCAGATTTTTGAATTTGGATGGGACTTTTGTCCCTTTGTCCAAATTTTGACCATTAGATTGTTTTGATCTAAGGGCTAAAAACATTTCACTCTCATCTCTCAACACACTCTCTCTCTCATCTCATACAGACTCCTCTCCTCTGTTTTGTTTTCAAATTTTGAACACACTCTCTCTCTCTCTCTCTCTCTCTCTCTCTCCCTCCATTGGAGCCCTGTCGAAACCCAACCATTGCTGTGATTCCCTGTCTTCATCTTCTCTCTTCCTCCCTCCCTCTCTGCCGTCAACAAGGGAGTCGTCACTGCTGTCCCTGGCCGGAGCATCACTGCTGTATGTATTTGTGTGTATATTTTGGATGTATATATATGTATATATATATGTATATGTGTATATTAGATGTATGTAATGGGTTTGAAATGGGTTTGATGTTGAAATGGGTTTGATTTATGAAATGGGTTTGATTATTTAATGGGTTTGATTTATGAAATGGGTTTGAAATGGGTTTGATGATTTATGTTGAACATGTATGTATTTGATTTTGTATTTGATTTATGTTTGAAATGGGTTTGATTTTGTAGGAATGAGACACGTAATGAACATGGGTTTGATTTTGTATTTGATTTTGTAGAAATGGGTTTGAAATGGGTTTGAAAAACATGATGCAGATTTTGAAAAACATGGGTTTGAAAGATTAACCATATGTATATATATGTATATGTGTATATAGATGTATGAAATGGGTTTGAAATGTTTGATATGGTTAATTTGAAATGGGTTTGATTTATGAAATGGGTTTGAAATGGGTTTGATGATTTATGTTGAACATGTATGTATTTGATTTTGTATTTGATTTATGTTTGAAATGGGTTTGATTTTGTAGGAATGAGACACGTAATGAACATGGGTTTGAAATGGGTTTGATTTTGTACAGGAGGTAAAATTGTTCAATAAAAAAAAAAAAAATTCAATGAACAATAAATTTCTGTTGCTGAACAAGTATTTAATATCTCATTGAGGGTGCCCTGTCTGTCTCCTAAGTTTTCTTCACAAATTGAGTAGCCTATTTTGAGATGATGCATTTTTAACATTGCATTATCTCTATCTAATTTTACATTTTCCAAAATTCCATCTAAAATTTCCAAGATTTATTACTGATTTCGTAGTTGTCTCTCAATAGTTTTGATATTGATATTCAATACCTTATTACATCTATTCCTGTATATGTAAAGATGTCCATACATTGGAACCTCAATATGGCGGTTGATAACAACACTTTCACCGGTTTGAAAGTTCAGTGTAAGCATTTCTACCCTGGTTCCAGTTTTTAACTTTGTAAAGGTCCTGCTGTATTTTATTTAAAAATATATAAAAACAGAAAACAGAAAACATTAAAAGAACTGAATTACTGACCTCAGTCACAAAAAGGGCATGGAATCCATAAGGAACTCTGTGAGGATATTTTGTTTTGTTTACTGTTCTGCAGATTTTGGCAGAAACCCTGTAATTGAGGGATGGGTTTTAGGGTAGGAATGAGACACTGTTTGGCTCACTGATTTATCATTTTATTTATTTTGTTTTGTTTTACTTTTTTGAAAAGATGTGTTGAAGTGTTTTTTATTTTGTAATAGTGATTTTGTTTTTTATTATTTACGGTTCTGCAGATTATGTTTTTTATTTGTGATAGTATGTTAATAGTGATTTTGTTTTTTATTTTGTAATAGCCATTATATTTGCTTTTTATTATGTGTTGAAAAGATGGCTCACTGATTTTGTTTGTTTTACTTTTTTGTTTTTGTTTTAATTTCTTAATAGTGTAATAGGGAAAAAAAAATACACAAATATAAAGGGTTACAAATGAGACTTGCATCCCTATAATTTTTTACTTACACCTCATAACAGAATCATTTATATCTCTTATGTTTGTATTTTTTCTTTCTGCTTCACTGTTAAGTAATTCCCCCATTTTTTAAATATATGTACTATATGTAAATTATGATATTTATAAAATTAATCATTATAAATGTCATAATTGAATTCTTTTAATGTTGTAACTAATCAAATATTACATAAGACATACATAATCAAACTAATATTATAATTAATATCACGGTAAATTTAATTTAATTATAACTAATACCAGAATAGGTTATACGTAAACATTACAAACATCGTAATTGGTGCATATGGTACATGCCACAAGAGTGATGTGTATAGTAGAATTTTGGATAACCAACTAGGTTTAGCTTAGCTGACCACTATGACTTTCCTAAAGGCTTAATTCCTAGGGGAAGGTAATGTATTCAACTCTCTTTAGGGAAGTTGAATTAAGGAAATAAACACTTGGTACTTTGCAAAGGGCGAGGAGTCTGACTCCCATAAATACTAATATAATAACTAACAACTAACTTTTGCCGATAAAAAAAAAAAAAATTAATTATTGGATACTCTAAGCACATTATGTAATATTATTTATGTAGTAATATAAATTAATGACATAACCAAAAACCTTGATTATTTAATGGGTTTGATTTATGAAATGGGTTTGATGATTTATGTTGAACATGTATGTATTTGTGTGTATTATATATATCATTGTGAACACACACTCTCTGTAATCTGATGGCTCTGTTTTTTAACACACACGCTCTCTCTCTCTCTCTCTCTCTCTCTCTCACACACACACACACACACACACACACACACACACACGTACTCCTCTCATCTCTTTCAAATTTTCTTTGGGAAGACACTATGTTGTGTTTTGGATCTAATATCTAGAAATCTTTTTTTTTCTCAAAGAGTCAACTTGGAATTTTACACAAATTGTTAGTGTTATTGGGACAATTATATATGTTGTTTAATTATTGTTTTCTTTTTCTTTGATTCAACCAGGTCTTTCCTTTGTCCTTTTAAATTTGTATATAAAAAAAAAAAAAAATTTGTTTAGTACAGTTAAGATGGTCACAATTGTTGACAAATAGGTTCTATCATTAGAGAATAGAGAGATGAGCTCTTGCCAAAGTTTGGCATTGTTATAATTTGGCACCAAAAAATAGCACATGAATTAGAAGTGTTGTTGCCAAATTTTGGCTTTCGCATGAAGGGGAAGCATACCATTAGAGTTGCTCTAACATGCAATTTCCATGTCATTTAAATCTTTAAAGTTGCTTTACCACGTTCCAATATGTATTTTTTTTATTTATTGTGGGGTATATGTTATTTGAGAAAATGGAAGTCATTGCCGCCACCGTTGATAGTAATAAACAGAATTGACATTTTTTTTGTGGTGTTTCTTTTGATAAATGTGTATGAATGTGCACTAAATCTGAGCATGTTAATGAATAGATATCGGAATGTATTATCAAATATGTATGTATTTGTTTACATGTAGTATAATCATAATAAGTTGCAAGTTTTCCCATTTAATAACAAGTTTATTTATTTTTATTTTTATATATGATGTGATACAAGTCTATAATTTTATTTTATAGACTGGTGGCTTTTTAAATAGAGAGAATGAGTTGATTTTATGTGTTAGTTTTTGGTTTTTAGCTAATTTTCCTATTCGCAAACAAATTTAACCAAAATAGATAGGAGTTAAATTAATCTTTTTTTTTTTTTTTCTTTTCTCCTTGAATGACACTTAGGGCATGTTTGATTAGTAGTAATAGTGGTACTATTTTGATAACATTCAAATTTGATAGTGGTACTACCCGTTTATTAATTTGTATAGCATTTTGATAACATTCAAATTTGATATACAAATAACCTCTACGATTTATTAAATGTCATTCATACACAACCAACCAAGCATTAATTAGTAGCTAACAATTGGCCAAATGGAAATTTGAACTTTGATTTTTATATTTCTATCTTTGGATATCTTTTGTTTTAATAATCTTTCAAAATATTAATGAATTGGATATCTTTAATAATCTTCAATAATCTTTTGTTTCAATAATATTGACAATAGGTTTGAAGCATTGAGTCTGAAGCATTGTGGACTTCCTTAAGACCTTTTATATTCAAACAAGGTAAATTAATCTTTTATTTTTATTTTTATATATGATTATGAATGTATATATATCTATACATATGATTCCAATATGTATGTATATATGATTCCAAACCCCAAACCCCCTCTTTATGTATGATTCCAGTATGTATATATATATTGAGAAGCCATGTCTAAGAAAGCCATGTCTAACAAAACCTGTGCCAATTACTTAAAAAATTGAAGTGGGTTTCTGCTTTCTAGGAAACCAAACAGAGGGCGTTTTTTGTTTTTTTTAATAAACAAAATGAAAAATTGGAAGAAGAAAATAAACGTATCTTCCTTTGCCTCTTAGGGCATGTTTTTTTTGTGTTGAATGGGTTTATTTTTTGTATTAGTTTTGACTTTTTATCTAATGTTTCAAATTTAACAAATATAGATAGGAGTTAAATTAATCTTTGTTTTTTGTTTTCTTTTTCTTTTCTTTTCTCCTTGAATGACACTTAGGGCATGTTTGGTTGGTAGTATTAGTGGTACTATTCTATTAACCTGTTAATCAAACAAGGCCTTAGTTTGAGTTTTATTTATTGCATAAAACACATGTTTATTAGTTTGTATAGCATTTTGATAACATTCGAATTTATTAGTTTGTAACATTCGATAACAATTTAATTTTATTAGTTTGTAAAATTAATCTATTTGGACTTAAATTAATCTATTATTAGTTTGAATTTTATTAATTTTATTAGGAGTTAAATTAATTTTACAGATGTGGTAAGTATGGAAATCTAAACCACATTTCGTAGAGTACAATTTCAACGAAAAGGCCCTTATAGAATTCATGAGTTAATTTTTTAAATTCATATTGTGGTATTGTATTGTTTGATTTCTTAAATGAATTTTATTAGTTTGTAAAATTAATCTATTTGGACTTAAATTAATCTATTATTAGTTTGAATTTTATTAATTTTATTAGGAGTTAAATTAATTTTACAGATGTGGTAAGTATGGAAATCTAAACCACATTTCGTAGAGTACAATTTCAACGAAAAGGCCCTTATAGAATTCATGAGTTAATTTTTTAAATTCATATTGTGGTATTGTATTGTTTGATTTCTTAAATGAATTTTATTAGTTTGTAAAATTAATCTATTTGGACTTAAATTAATCTATTATTAGTTTGAATTTTATTAATTTTATTAGGAGTTAAATTAATTTTACAGATGTGGTAAGTATGGAAATCTAAACCACATTTCGTAGAGTACAATTTCAATGAAAAGGCCCTGATAGAATTCATGAGTTAATTTTTTAAATTCATATTGTGGTATTGTATTGTTTGATTTCTTAAATTCATACTTTGGTTCGAATTTGTGGTATTATGTGGTATTATATACTGTTCAAGCTTTATTAGTATCCGAAATTTTTGTGTCAAACAGTTTTTGGGGATTAATCAATAAATCGGACAGTTTTTGGCCAATAAAGGGTTGTTTTTAGCCAATAAGGAAGCTCCATATGTGTTTGTGTTTCTAAGGATTTGGAAAATATTCTATCCTATTTATAAAATATTAAACCTAGGGAATCTATTCGCAAACAAATTTAACCAAAATAGATAGGAGTTAAATTAATCTTTTTTTTTTTTTTGTTTTTTCTTTTCTCCTTGAATAACACTTAGGGCATGTTTGATTAGTAGTAATAGTGGTACTATTTTGATAACATTCAAATTTGATTTACAAATAACCTCTACGATTTATTATGTCATTCATATACAACCAACCAAGCATTAATTAGTAGCTAACAATTGGCCAAATGGAAATCTGAACTTTGATTTTTATATTTCTATCTTTGGATATCTTTTGTTTTAATAATCTTTCAAAATATTAATGAATTGGATATCTTTAATAATCTTCAATAATCTTTTGTTTCAATAATATTGACAATAGGTTTGAAGCATTGAGTCTGAAGCATTGTGGACTTCCTTAAGACCTTTTATATCCAAACAAGGTAAATTAATCTTTTATTTTTATTTTTATATATGATTACGAATGTATATATATCTATACATATGATTCCAATATGTATGTATATATGATTCCAAACCCCAAACTCCCTCTTTATGTATGATTCCAGTATGTATATAGATATTGAGAAGCCATGTCTAAGAAAGCCATGTCTAACAAAACCTGTGCCAATTACTTAAAAAATTGAAGTGGGTTTCTGCTTTCTAGGAAACCAAACAGAGGGCGTTTTTTGTTTTTTTTAATAAACAAAATGAAAAATTGGAAGAAGAAAATAAACGTATCTTCCTTTGCCTCTTAGGGCATGTTTTTTTTTTGTGTTGAATGGGTTTATTTTTTGTATTAGTTTTTGACTTTTTATCTAATGTTTCAAATTTAACCAATATAGATAGGAGTTAAATTAATCTTTGTTTTTTTTTTTTTTTTCTTTTCTCCTTGAATGACACTTAGGGCATGTTTGATTGGTAGTATTAGTGGTACTATTTTATTTACCTGTTAATCAAATAAGGCCTTAGTTTGAGTTTTATTTATTGCATAAAACACATGTTTATTAGTTTGTAAAATTAATCTATTAGGGCATGAATTAATCTATTATTAGTTTGAATTTTATTAATTTTATTAGGAGTTAAATTAATTTTACAGATGTGGTAAGTATGGAAATATTATTATTCGTCAAATTTAACCAATATAGATAGGAGTTAAATTAATCTTTGTTTTTTTTCTTTTCTTTTCTTTTCTCCTTGAATGACACTTAGGGCATGTTTGATTGGTAGTATTAGTGGTACTATTTTATTTACCTGTTAATCAAATAAGGCCTTAGTTTGAGTTTTATTTATTGCATAAAACACATGTTTATTAGTTTGTAAAATTAATCTATTAGGGCATGAATTAATCTATTATTAGTTTGAATTTTATTAATTTTATTAGGAGTTAAATTAATTTTACAGATGTGGTAAGTATGGAAATATTATTATTCGTCAAATATGAAAATATATTCGTGTACAGTTTTAGTGTTGAGGAGTGCTCTTACTAATTGTGTTTTTCTTTTTATCCTTCTGTCTCAGATTCCTTTAATTTTGCTTCTCAAGCAGATACTCAGGTTAGGAAGTCTCTCCATTGCAATTCTTTATTAGTTCCTTGCTTTCTTTTTCGAATTGCAGTGGGTTAATGAATGTTCTGGATTAATGAATGAACTCTCCTAGAATGTTTGGTCTTCGAATTTTCAATAATTAGATTACACATTAAGCTTTTAATTTGTAATATGATAGGTCTTCTTTTTTTTTCTTTTTCTTTTTTTCCATCTCTCTTAGGTTGTATTTGGATTTAGGATTTGAAGGGAATTTGTTGATTGAAAGGAAAAGGGAATATTAAAAAGTTAATCCTTTTTATTTGATGACCCTTATTTTTTTTGCTTTTACTGAATTGTTTTTAATTTGCTTTTAAAATGTTTAGGCTTCTCTCTCTTTAAAAAGAGTCCAGTTTATTTTGCTGTTTCAATTTTATTTATGGAATTTTTCAAACAAAAAAAAGACTTTTTAGATGTTTATCAGGACTTTTGAAAAAACATAAACTTATTTTAAAAATTTGTTTTACTAACTTTTTAATGATTTTTATGAGAGTATTACTCCTTGGAGTAAATAAGCTACTGTGTAGTTACTTTTTTGAAAAAAGCATTTGTAATTATACAGATCATACAAAAGGTATTTGTAATTTTTCAGTTACAGTGTGGTGAGCCCTTTTATAAATTTTTATTGTAGTTTTTTACTTTTTTTTTTTTCACATTTTAAAATACAAATTTAGTATTGCATAAGAATTAACCATGGGCAATACAATTTAGTATCACAAATTTAGTTTTTCACATTTTAAGTTTTGCTAAAATTTTATTCATTAGTATAATTTATATTTTTTGTTAGTATGAAAAATGGGCAATACAATCCATAAGAATTAACCTTTGTCAGTGCAAAAATGGGCAATACAATCCATATTTATATTTTACTTAGTTGTTAGTATGAAAAATGGACAATACAATCCATAAGAATTAACCTTTGTCAGTGCAAATTTGCTATATAGAATCAACTACAAAATCATGTATTGCTATAGTTCTACATTTTGGTCAATAAAGAAAAACTATGAAGATTTCTATGAGAGTATTTAATTTTTCTTCTATCCTTTTTAATGTAATTTTTCTTCTATCCTGTAGTAGGTCAATTTCTCCATCTGTGATATTCATGCACAAACGAACTTCTTAAACTATGTTGTTAACTAAAATATGTTTGGAGGTTGTTAATTTTGTAGCGATTAATTTCTCTTTGTCAAATTTACATAACCAAGCACTTTCAGGTTGAGACACCATTGACCTTCAACCGCTAATTATGGACAACATTACTATATTTGGTCACGTAAGTTGTTTTCTTTTTTATTTATTTGAAAAAAAAAACATTTTTCTTATAAGCAAAAGTCAATTTTATTTTCTTTTCATAATTTTTTTATCTAATTCCTTATAACAAAATTCTCTTTTCTTATAATTTACAGATGGATGGAGACCTACGTCGAACTGTAATACTGATTCCTTTTACTCATTTTCTTACATGTATAATTTTTTTATTTTTTTTACCTCTAATTCTTTTGTATTTTTAGGTCCAATTTCTTCAAGAAAGAAATGTTAATGTTGTTATCCGTGATGAGCGTGACCTTAATGCCATCCGTGTTCGAGAGGTAGGCCCAATTTAAAACACCGTATATTCTTATTTATAGATTTTTTTTCATTCAAAACACCGTATATTCTTATTTATAGATTTTTTAAATAAATATAATTAATCAAGGTTCTTTAAATTATATAGATTTCTTTAAATTATATAGATTTCTTTAAATAGATATTCTTAATTATATAGATTTCTTTAAACGTTCTACAATTTAATCAAGGTTCTTTAAATTTTATTTTATTTTATTTTTTTTGTAGGCAAAAGAAAAGGAAATTGCCAAGGCATTGTTGAAGAAAAACGAAAAGACCACCGTTTCGGGCAAGGAAAAGGAAAATGCATGTTCAGTAGTATGGCTCTTCAACATTTCCATTTAAAGTTCTTTTTTTGAAATATTTATTTTGGACCATGAACCTTGATTATTTATTTATTTTTAAATGTAAAATTGACATACTACTTGCATAGTGACATATACTGTTCTTATAGTAAACAGTTTCATATAAATTTGTGAAATGTTTTTTTTAAAGCATACTAAAATAGATTTGTACAAAAAACATTATATTTGTTTTAAATTATTATTATTATTCTTTTTTGGCTTTTTGCTATTGACAAGAGAATAAAAAAGGAATATAACAAAAAAGGAATGAGGGGAGGAGCGATACATAATGAAAAAATTTTCAATTTTTTTACAAAATATCAGAAGGAAAGGGAATTAAGATAAAATAAATTAATAGAAATGAAAAATGAAGAGAAAAATATAAAGCAGTATATGATAAAATTTAGGCATCTTATGAAATTAATCTTCATGTTTTAGGCACATAACAATAATGTTATATCGAAAGCTGCATTGGCTCAACGTGCACGGCGAGAACGCGAAAGAAATGATAAGGCAAGCTCTTCATATCAATTGGGACAACGTTCGCGACGTGAACGAGAAAGATTGAGAGAATTGATTCCACCAAGCACAACTAATACTCCACCGGCTCAGAAAGGAGTAATGTTTACACATCTACCTTCGCTAAGCACATCTTTAGCTTCACAAAGGAATTGGTAAAACATTGTATTTAATTCTACAAATACATATTCTTATTGTTAAGATTTTATTTAACAAATTTTATTTTCTACACAACAAATATTTGTAGGCCTACTCATGCAGACCCATTACTCCATGAGACTAGGAATATCGGTGTTGTTATTCGTGATGAGTGCAATCTTAATATTATCTGCAATTCTAAGGTAAGTATAAATATCAAGTTCAAAATGTTCTTTTTTCGTAATCTTAATAAATTCTATAAATACATGTTCTTTTTCGTATTCTGAATAAATTTTATTTATTTTTGGTAGGCAAAGGAAAAGGAAAAGGCCAAGGCAATGTCTAAAGGAAAAGAAAAGGCAACTTCTTTTGACAAAGGAAAGGAAAACGCATGTCCAATGGTATATATTCAACATCTTTAAAAAAAATATTTATCGAGTTGATAAGTGAACATTGATCATGTATATTTTTAAAAATATAAACTGTGTTGTCAATTTTTTTTGTGTGCTCTTTGTTTTCTGTACACTCAAACAAAGTATTTTTAGCTCTCTTTAACATTTCCTGAAAAATAATTGTAACCTTTATCAACTCCAAGAAAAACTTTGTCAAAAGGTACAATTTATTTATTGATAAATTTGTTAATTTAAAAATATTTTACTATATGTGTCGACTTTTGTAGGATTGGGTTAAAAAATATATGGAGCTCAAAAATATAAATACAACTAGATTGCTTCGATGGGGATGTAACAAGGTAATTTCAATTTGAAAGTGTTTTGATATATTACTTTTTTATTTGCTAATATACTAACTTTTTTATTTTCATAAATTAATAGATTGTCGTGCATGTTCCTCACTGGGGATACATACAAGTTGATACGAGGACTTTTTGGAAAGTGATGAGGCGCTCCTAGGATTTCTAAGAAAGAACAAGTTTGAATCTCATATTTATTTTTGTGAAAAGTGTACATATGCTAGCTACGATCCATATTTTGTAAAGTTTCCGATCGATGTGAAATTTATTACTTACAATAGTTTTGTAAAGCCTTTTATCTATGTGAAATTTATAACTAAGTTTAGATGTATGTTAGATAATTTTCATTTGAATTATTGATTTATGCTATGAGTTTGTTTTTGTAAATGTTACACACTAGGTGATATATGTTTTTGTAAATGTTAGATATTTTTTCTTCCTAATATGCTCTTGAATTAGGTTAAACAAAACTAATCATATTTTTATTTGGTTATCTTTTTATTAGGAAGGGTGTTGCATTTTCTTTGTATTACAGAACATTGGTTGGTGTGCTTAATTTGTTATTTGACATTTTTTTTTGTATTGCAGAGCACTGGCTGGGGTGCTTAATTTGTTATTTTGGCATTTTTTTTTTATATTGCAGAGCATTGGCTGGTGTGCTTAATTTGTTGTTTATTTTTTGCTATTGCATAGCATTGGCTGGCGTATTTCGTCTGATTTTTATATAGATGTTTTTGTGTTATGGGATTTACATTTTGTTGTTTGTTTAAAATCTTATGCTTTTATTGTGCTTGAATTTTACGTAGCAATTATGTGTTTACTTTTCACTATTTCGTTTACCTATAAATTTGGAAATTTTATGTTCAAATTGATTTATTCACCAAGCAGCATACAATTTATTTATTTTTCATTTATTTAATTTTCTACACAATAAACTGACCACCAAACCATAAAAATTGGTAGATTTTAACAATTACATTAAAATTGATGCAAAACTATAGCTTTGAGATCTCTCTTCTTTACTTCAATCAAAACTCACTATCTAAAAAAATGTGGATGTAGAAATTTATTTGGGTACTGTTATTAGCTAGGATAATAAAATGCTTATTTTCTATTACAAATTGCAAGTGAGTTACATAAACAAAAATACTACAATACACCAAACTCTAATTATAAAATTCATTTGAAATACACCAAACTCTAATTATAAAATTCATTTGAAAATTTAAAACCAAATAATTTTCACCTCAAATTATATTTTCACCTCAAATTTTTTTGAAAAACAAATTAAATAAATTACATTTTAACCCAATAATTTTATATTCAATTAATGGTCACCGTGCCTTCAGGCACGGGCATACCCTAGTATATCAATATTAAATAGTGGTGTATTTTTTGAGTGAAGATATAAGCAATAGGAATGGTCATGGGAACTACTAAAACATAATGACAATCAACATTAATGGGGGCAAGAGAGATTGAGGGTGTTTTGGTCTTCTTATCTCAAATAGGACCTAATGAAATAGTAAAAAATAATATGGGTTGGAGGGAATAAAACTCTTAGAAAGGGGATTTATCAAAAAAGCTCTCCTCTTCCTATTATAAATTTTATTTTAAATCTTATAAGATTTGTTATTTGTTCAATGACTAATATTCAATTTTTGTAATAAAATTCCAGTATATTCCTTCCAAAAGTTAATATAGCAACTCTACAAAATCATATTTTAAAACTCAAAATTATTAACATTTTTATTTATTTATTTATTTAAATAGGCATGTTAAAGTGTAAATAGATATCCAAATAAAATTATACTTATTAATAAATATGGCATTGGTTTTAATTGTAATCACATCTTTTTAAAATCCTAATTCATTTTTTTAACTTTTTTTTAAAAAAATTTTAAATTACATGTTACAATAATTCTTTCTTACTCATTAAATTTTTAAAATATCTTTAATTATTTCCCTTTCAAAAATTAATATGACAATTTTTTAAAATTCATATATTTTTATTCTAAAATAGTGAAGTATTAAAACTATGTCATTTTTTTTTATAACAAAGCATAATTTTAATTATTAATTGTCAATACAACAATTTTAATCTATCTATGCTCTTTATTATAGTAAAGGAATATTTGAAACAAACTCCTAAATTTATATATAAAATTTATTTATGACAAACAAAATATAAGAAAAATTATATATAATTATCATATTTTTAATAAATAATATATTATTTTATCTCGTGCATAGCACAGGTGTAACACCCCGAAAATTCGATCCAACACAATATATATAAGACAACGAAATCAAAATAATAAACTTCCATTAACCTGAATCGTTATACAAAAGTGACATGTGTGATATACATTCATAAAAAGTTCATCCTAAATCTATAGCATATGTTACAAGTAGTAAAAAGAAATGAAAGTTAAACAAATAATTATATGCCCTAAAGGCTTACAACTTTCCAAGTTATTACTTGGTTACAATAAAAGAGAGTCTAACTCTATACAATTTAAGCCCTTGGCTATACAAATAAGTATAAAAATGGAGCTCGTGTTCTAAACTCCTTTCGAGCTACTGCCTTGGTGGAGGCATATCATCAACACCTAAAAATGGTTTTTCCAAAATAGGGTGAGTCAAAACTTAGTAGGAACAATCTAACACAGTATATAGATATTAACAAAGATATAAGTACAATGTGCATGTACAATGTGCATTTACAATGCCAGTGAGAAAACATTTATATTCTATGTCATCATAAAGCACCAAAATTCATATCCCAATCCCTTTCTCTTCTCGTTAATTCAAATTAATTCATTTCATCTCAATTCATGAGCCAATTTCATTATTTTTCAAACAACCCATCTGAGATTACAACTCAGTGGCTCCCAAATTAACACAATCATCACACAAGCACTTCAATTTGCCATTTTACGAAAATTTCGTCCGCGGGATCGGCACCCATGTATACACGTGATTTCGGGACTTTCACCCTGGACACACAGACCAACTTAATTTTCAATGGAGTCCATTCCCCTATCTCCTCCCAAACAATGGAGTACATTCCCTTTCTCCTCCCAAACAATCATACATATACAATGTATTTAAATATAGTCATATTCAATGACAACCAACAAGAGATTAGTTTCAATTCACCTAATCCTCATACAATTTCTACAAAAATCATAACTATTCTCTACCGATAACCCAATACAGATATTTTTAAACAGATATTCAATCTCAAGACAGATAATTTATTCAAATTTCCAAAGTGTGAGGTAATGCATATCCAACTCCACCATTACATCAACATTCATCCAATTTCATATTTATAATACCAATTTCATTTATTTATACAAAATAAATAGTTGAACCATTTTAAGTTAACTTTTCTCTTTCCCAAATATCAACCCAAATGCCAAAATCAACAATTGTGACACAAAATAACCTCAGTTTCAAATCCCATGACCATTTATATCACATTCAGTAGAAACTCCTCTTTTGATTTTTACATCCCAAACCCTAGGTTTGTCTAAAATACTCCCAAAACCCATCATGGTTATACAACAACCAATAACTAAGTTAAAATCCATAAAAATGTGTAGAAAATCCGTACCTCAAACTTAGAAAACCAAAGGGAGATATAGAGAAACTTTAAGAACACCGAAACCAAGCTTTAATCGGATCAAAATGTAGCCATTGAGATGCTCTAACTTTTTAACAAAGGCAAGTGGGTAGAGATATCACTAGAACTATGTGAAAATGTAGAGGGAGAGAGAGTGTTTTAGAGAGAGAGACTCAAGATCTAGGTTTTTGAAAAGTTTTAGAGAGAGAGTGGAATGAAAAAGTGAAGTAAAAAGTTGCCTTCACGAATTGATATACATGTAGTCTGCTCAAGCGCAAGAATTGACGCTTAAGCACCAGACACATTGTTCCGCTCGAGCGCAAGAAGTGACACTTGAGCGCCGAATACACACTTTTAGAAGTTTTGCAGATGAAAGAGATCACTCGAGCTCAATAATGGCCGCTCGAGTGTAGGAAATGCTACTCGAATGTAGAATACACTCTTCCAATATTTTGGAGGTCTGCAAGAATATTGAGAGTTTGTAAAGCTCGCTCGAGTGGAGGAGCAAAAATCTGGGTAACAAAGATTCGAAAAATCAAGCAACTAACCAGTTCCAAACAAGACCAATACAATCCCATAACCAAATTTAAGGAAGGATGAGAGGGAAAAGACATGAACAATCATACGAGGCTATGAAACTTGAGTCCAAAATACAAAATGAGTTGGGTCTAAATCAGAATGCTATAACGGGCAACATGCTAGTACTCATAACTTACAAGTTACAACAAACTACTTTTTTTTTAATTTTTTATGTGCATTTTCATTAATCACCCCCATTTAGGGGCTAAATGTGGGACAAATGTTAATTAAGTACTATATGTGGTGGAGCAATGTTTGGTACTCAAAATTTTCAAGAAATTTCTCTATAATAATTAATGTGCGGCCTTGATTCATTAAATCTCTGGACTGCATATTGATTTTTTTGATTTTTGATTTTTTTTTTTTTTTAGGTAACTGGCTTATGTTAGTGACAAAGGAGTTGTTTGGGATGATCTAAATAAGTATATTTTTTGTCTTTTTACGAAAAGATGTGCAGAAAAGTAGAGAGGTGATGTGATGAAAAAAAGATAAAAAGATAAAAAGATGGATTATTTTGTGTATGCCAAACTTGGCTAAAATCTAATAAAAACTCGTATATTGAAATAAGTGGATATTATTTGTCTTTTATTAATCCAACTGTATAGTCTCCACTCTCACAATTTGTTGTTACATGTGGTCATTGCCATTATGTCTTCTATTATAAAAAAAAAAGGTAAATTATGCAAATGATTCTGGTAATTTATACAATATGTGTTGGCTACATATTTTGTAAAAGCCAGTTACAATTCGACACGTGGCAGAGTAAGGGTATTGTGGGGAGATTATTCAAGTCTTCAATCCTGATCATACACGTGGCAATTAATATTGGTTCTCACGTGATCTGAGTAGCACTAGATCAATAAAGAGATGCAAGGTGACGTGGCTTCAACGGCTACTCATATTCAAATTCAAATACAGGAGGGAAGCTCAACTGCAAGTGATGGCATAGTGGAACTACTTATAAGGCAACATGATCAGCGATCATGGAGGAGCAGTTCGACGGTTTGAAGTGCAGTTCGAAGGTCATCTTTGAGAAGTATAAATAGCAGGGAAGGTCCCAAAAAAAACCCCCAGACTCAGATCCAACAAACCAGTCATTTACTTCATACTTTCTTTTCCAGTCTTTACATTTCCTGCACTTTAAATACCTGTTCTTTACATTCCTGCACTTTAAATTCTCGCACTGTACTTCGTTCATAGGAGTAGTTTCAAGTAGATCGTCACTGTAAACCTCAACGAGGCTGAGTTTGGATCATTGTAAGTTTTCATTTTAATGAAATACTTCAGTTACTTGTCATTTCACTGTTATTTTGCTTAATTTCTCCTAAGTCAAGCCACCAGTAAAAGTTCTCTTCATTGAGGCTGAAAGAACTAAAACACAATCGTTTGATAATTGGTTGGCAATTATAATTTCTGTAAGGACTTATTGATCCTTGCTGGCACGCTTGCATTTACAAAAATACCCTTCGAAAGCCAAAAAAGCCAACATATATTTTTGGCACGCCCGGTGGGACTTGTTAAAATAACTAGACGAAGACGACAAGGAAAAAATGAACGCTTGGAAGAAAGCGTAGAAGGAGAGGTAGAAATACCTAATCCAGAGGATAATGTGGTAACACATCCTGTGGAAACTCCCATGTTATCAGAACCTATGGTCGAACAGACCAGTACTTCGGGACAAGAACCATATGTTCATAATATTTGACGAAACCAAGAAATTGGACCATCCACTGTTCCATCTACTCAGCCAACAAATCCATGGGATGGCCTAGTAGATGCTATGGGACAACAATTAATGAACACAATGGAAATGTGGGCAACATCCTTTTTGGATCGAATGAATAACCACCAACCAACAAACGCAAGATACACAGAGGAAGTTTTAAATGTCCCTCAGCAAAGATTGGCTAGAGATAAACAGCCTATGCAAGTTAATGGACATTCTAATGGTCAAACTATTAACCAGAACTATGAAAGACCATCGCCTCAGTCTTGGTATGAACCCATTTCGAGGCCTATAGCAGGCCAAAATGCCTCAGTACTTAACAATGAAGCCACACAAGTTGGTGGATCTGGTCAAGTACAAGAAACTGGCGTAAGAATGGTTACAAATCCCATGTTCGAAGCCATACCTGGCACTAGGGGGTATAATAATCCCTTATTCGAATTTATACCCGGGGGGTTGGAAGGTTGGCCTGCAAATGGAAGAGACACAACACCTGTTTCAGCACCTTTCGCAGGTCCTTTCGTAGGACAAGCTCAAAGGGGTTACCTACACCCCCAACAGCAACCTGCACCACAGGGGCAACCAGTTCCAAATGTACCACCTTATGGACCAAGAGGACCGCAAGCACAAGTTTGTCCACCAAATCTTGTGTTTATCCCTCCAGTAGTGGTTCAGCAGGCACAAAATATGGTCCCTAGGGACCAAATTGCTGATATTGTTAGGGAGATGTGTGGACCAATGGCTCGGGGGGTCCAGACTCCTGTATACAGAAAACCATACCCAGAATGGGTGGATAGGGTACATGAATACCCAAAGGGGTTCAGGATACCAGATTTTACCCTTTTCTATGGGACTAGAAATCAATCAACAATAGAGCATATTGCTAGGTTTGCTGCTCAATGCGGTGAATTTACTAATCATGACTTTATGAAACTAAGATTATTCCCAAATTCTCTAACTGGAGGAGCGTTTGTATGGTACATCAACCTTACACTTGGCTCCATTCAAAATTGACAACAAATGGAAGAGGCATTTCATGCCCAATTCTTCCAATCGGAGCCAGAGCTTTCTATGGCAGACTTGGCTAGATTGAGTCAAAGGCCTGAAGAAAAGGCTACTCAGTTTGTTGCCAGATTTAAAAGGGCTCGAAATAAATGTAGAGTCATCCTACCAGAATCAGAATTCGTAAGATTGGCTCAAAACGGCCTAGAGTTTAGGCTTCGAAAGAAGTTTGACTCAACTGAATTCAGAGATTTGGTAGAACTAACCTATAAGGTGTCTAGATACGAAGCATTACTAGAGGAGGAACAAGATCGAAATAATGCGTCGTACAAGACATATTATAGAGATCCTAATTATGAGATCGATGCAGCGGAGATTGTGGGCAAAGAACCTGTGATCTGTGAGGGATTAGTTCATAAGGATACAACAATTGACCAGCAGTTTAAAAAGAAAGACTTTCACAGAAAGTGCTCTTTCGACTTAACAAAAGCATATGACATTTTTGATCATTTGCTTGCGGCCAACTTCCTTAAGTTACCTAAAGGAGTAAAACTACCATCTCTAGATGAACTTAAGGGAAAAGTATATTGTAAATGGCATAACTCTTGGTCTCACTCGACTAAAAACTGCATTGTTTTTCGAGACAGGATCCAAGAACAAATTTGGAAAGGGAGTTTGAAATTTCCAACCAAAGCAGAAAAGGTCATGGGGATTGACAGCAATCCGTTTCCAGAAGTTGGAGAAAGCACAGCTAATGTGGTTGTACCAAACTTCCAGAATCTATCTTTGCAAGAGTTGGAAGAGATCAATGTGCCGATGCATATTGCCAACCAGACAACTACTAAGAAGGACACTAGAAACCCACCAGCTATTGGACAAGGTTTCTCACACCAGAAGGAACACTCTGATGAAGAAGCACTGGATGATGATTCCTTGGAAGCAGCTGTAATGCAGAGGATGTGTCCCAGGTGCAGACTGAGTTATAAATGGTTGAAGGGGCTTCCAATTGATGGGAAGCAATACTACAGGGATGTTCAGAGACGTCCTAAATCAACCAACGCTTAAAACAAAAGGCCGTATCCGGCTAGTGATAGGCAGCGACCACCAGTGGTTGAGCCTACAATGGACAGAATGCATGCTAAAGGCAAGAGGCCCTTACATGAATCCAGGCCACCTAACTATTACAGAATGGAGAGCAGTCATTCTGAAAGAAGACTAGAGAGAGGCTCATTTCATGGGATCAAAGCCAAGGATTGGCCCCCTAGACCAACCTCACGTAGGACAAAAAGTGGCTATCTTCATCGAAGGTCTGAATCAGGCTTAAAACATGAGGTCAGAGCCAAACACTTACCTTCACAGCCAGCTTCGAAGATGGCTTCGAAGGTTGAAAAAAGCAGTTCAACATCTGAGTCAACAAGTTCGTAGGTGCCTGGGGTCCCAGATTGGTTTGTAATGCAAAACAAGCCTAGGGAAGTGCCTGCCCGAAGGGATGTTGAAAACCAAGGCAGGATGGTCAAGCCTCCATTGGTGTCTCCGAACAATCGGATATTGCTTAAACACCCAAAGACAAAGGAACCAGATATGGTTCCAATCATTTCAAGATCACAAAGGAGGAAGATTCAACGCAGGTACACCCAGTACCAGCAAGATCTAAAAGAAAGTGGAGAGAGTTCTTTACTGGTCAAGACAGAAGGAAAGAAGAATCCAAAGTCAGACCATGCTCCAAAGCCAAATCCACAGAACAAAGTGGTTGGCAGCAGAGAACAGTTGGCCAAGGTTCATTCTGAACTAAAGGCCAGGGAGAAGGCTAGCTTAGCAGGGTTGGAAAAGGCTCTGATGGAAAGTGATAGCGAGACGGAAGAAGAGATTGGCATAAGCCAAAAGAAGGAAATGGCAGAGGAAGAAATGTTCGAAGCCTTCATGGCTGAGCAAACATTTTTGGTTGAAAAACCAGTTGAGAAAGATCCTTCGAAGGAATCAGTTAACAACGAAGTGCCAGAATGCAGCATGGAGGATGCTGCTGAAGTAACTGAACAAGGTGGCCAAGGGAGGAAACAGGTACAGCCAGCCATCCAATTTGGCTCATTTCCTCCAGTATCAGTCAATATGGTACACATACTGCCTCATGAGTTCCAGGCTGGAGATAAGGACCAAGATATGGATCCTATTCCTGTCTCTAGTGAAGACTCACAAGTAAGTATAGTACAAGATGATCCTGGAATGGCTACCCCAATGGAAACTGAGTATGAAAGTGAAGAAGAGGTGAGCATTAACCTCTCGTATCCTTTTGAGTATCCCTCGAATTCTATGACACAACATGTTAAGCCTTTGTACATCAAGGCTTTCTTCGATGGGATACAACTGAACCGAGTCCTGATAGACAATGGGGCAGCAGTGAACTTACTACTGAAATCTTCTTTGAAGAAATTAGGAAAAAAGAATCCCAGGTTGATCCCAACCAGCACAACCATCGCTGGCTTTGCTGGAGACAAACAAATGGCTCAGGGGATTTTACCCATTAACTTGAGTGTGGGGACCAGGGACTGCATGACAGCATTCTTCGTAATCGACAGTAATGCTAAATACAACGCTTTACTTGGGAGAGATTGGATCCACACTAACAAATGTGTGCCTTCCTCTTTGCATCAGAAAATTATGATGGCCTTAGGCAATGGAGAGACGGAGGAAATTGATGCAGATCCTCAACCCTTCATAGCCTGTGCAGACTTTGCAGAAGCCAAGTTGTATATTGAGGGAGTGACACCACTCAGTATACTGAGGAAAGCTGATGGCTCAGCCGAAGTGACGGCTGATGAGGAAGTAACACACCTGAAGCACTTAGTCCAAGAGAGTGCTGATGAAGAGATTGTCGTTAAGGATGACAATGATGCCTGGTTATAGGCAAAGAGATGAAGAACAAGAAGCCAAGTCCTTGGCTCTGATTAAATTCTCAACATTGGATGTAAAATCAATAGTCCAGCAAGTACAGGAGCAAAAGAGAAAAGCCATGATAATTGGCTGCAAACAAGAACAACAACAAGTCAGAATTTTGACCCTTGGTAAATACTGTACATTGGACATTGAAACAAAAGTCCAGGAGATACAGGAGGAAGATGCCTTATGGACAGATTTTGTCTATGAGGAGTAGGGCAAAGATGTTGAACTAAAGAACATGGGAGCAGAACAAAGCAAGAAGGTTGCTTCGAAGGTCGAAGAAACCAAGGAAGAAGCTTCAATAAGTTCTCAGACACAAGACCCCTTAGAAGAAGTAAATTTAGGGGAAGGTTCTATACAACAGCCCACTGTAGACACCCCATTTTGGACCGACCTTAAGACTCAGACATCACCGATTGAGCGCTTGGTGATATTGCATATCGTGCTCGTTCAAAGGTTTCAAAGTCTCGGCTGCGAGCCTTGCCTCCGGACTTCCGGACTCTTTTGTACTTTACCTCGGTTTGCGAACCAGGCTCTATTTTCTCTGTTTTCTCTTCCTGAAGGGAGGGAGAGGTCACGTAGACCATCTCTCAGTGGCCGTAGGCTACGTTTCGTGGTCGTAGGCCATTTTTCCCATTTCAGAGCCCGGTTCCCGGTTTTCGGGGCCGTCAGGCCGTGTGCCTCGGTTCGGGACCGCCTAACCACCTCCGTTTGCTCCGGTTTTTGGCACATACCTTATTTCCTTCCTTTTGAGGGACACTGTAATCCGAGAGACCGACTTCGTGGTCGAACACCACTTCCGGTGCCTAACAGTCAGTTTTCGGGGCCCCGGACTGCGCATTTTGGCCCCCGAGCCTTGCTTGCAAGCATTGTTGGGCTCCGACCCAAACTATAAATAGTCATATTTTGAGCTCCTTTTCACGTTTGATTAAGGACCTTTTTCTGTTTGAAACTCCCTTTTTACACTTTGTGTTTAAACCCTCTTTTAGGCCTATTTTTGCACGGTATTTTAGGCTTACTTGTGAGCTGTTTCAGACTTGGTCGTAAACTACAAAGTGTCTTTTTTTGAGCCCTTCTTTAACTTTGTTGAAGGGCTCTTGGCCGTTTGGGACTATTAGCTACCACTTGCCTTTATATCTCACTTTTTGGCCATTTTTGGGGGAAATTTGAATTTCATTTCCCCCCCTTTTTTCTCCCTCTTTTCCACCCTCTTATGTCTATATAACAGACCCCCCAGCTGTGTTTTGGGGGTTAGAAAATTTTGTTGTGGAGCTCTCACATTAAATCTCTCTCTCTCTACATTCTAACCATCAAAACCCTTTGATTCTTACACCATTTTTACACACCAACCCATACCCCCACCCTTCCATCTTCCATTCCAGCAGCTGGAGTTGGTTTTTCAGAGGCTAGAAGTGCTACATTTCGGACCAAGAGGCTGTCAAAGTTGAGTCTTCAAAGGTAAGTCCTTCTCTCCTCTTTTTGGTCCTATTCTTGCATCATTTCTTAGCCCCTCTTGCTTGTATATTTGAGCTCCGGCCATAACTGAAAATAGCATTCTTTTTAGCTCTATTTCATGTTTCCTTAAGGGCCTCTCACTGTTTGAGGCCCCCATTTTGCACTTGCTTCATTATCCCTCTTGTACGCCTATTTCTTGTGTAGCATTTTAGGCCTGTGTATAATCTGTTTTGAAGTATGATGTAAACTGTAAATAGGCTTATTTTGAGCCCTTCTTCAACATTGTAGAAGGGCTCATCACTTTTTGAATCCTCCATGTGCCACTTTCTTTGATATCCATCTTTTGGTCCCATTTTTGCATGATTTATTAGCCTATTGTGTTTCTGTTTTTGGATTTTGGTCCGAACTGAAAAGGGTCTTATTTTGACCCCCTCTTCATGTTTTATTAAGGGTCTATTACTGTTTGGAGCATCTTTTGTATATTTCGTGTTGTAACCTCTTTTTAGGCCTTATTTTGCATAGCATTTTGAGCATACTTGTATACTGTTTTGGGTCTGATCATAAACTGTAAAAAGTAATTTTTTAGGTCCCTCTTCAACTTTGTTGAAGGACCTTCATCCGTTTGAGGTCAGAATGTATCAGTTGCTTCTTTGTCTCCATTTTGGCCCATTTCTTGCATAGGAATTTTGCCATACTTGTGTCTGTTTTTGTGGCTTGACATAAACTTTAAAACATCATATTTTGGGCCCCTCTTCAACATTTTAGAAGGACCCTTCTCTGTTTAGGGCCAGCATCTGTTAGTTGCTTCATTATCTTACTTTCGGGGCCATTTTTGTATGCTAGTTTAGCCCTATTTGTGCCCACTGTTTGGCCTTGCTTTAAACTGTAAATATGCTTGTTTTGGGGCTGCCTTGCTTCTGTCTTTACACTTCATGTTCAAATAATGCATGCATTGCATAGCTATAGGTCATTCTGTATGCCTAATTTCATGTTTCGGGACTCGTCCCATGCATCGGGTACCATTTTGCCATGTTTCGGGGCTGTTTTGCATCTCATTTTGCCTCTGAAATTTGCATGCTAGTATGCCATATTCCATGTTTTGCCATGTCTTGTTAGAGTGGCATTTTGTGCGTTAGGGTCGGTTCTCGGTTTGCGTGCACGTGTGCACGCATTTCGAGTGTCTCATTTTCATCAGATGGCCTCATATGTGAGTGTGGCTGAGGTCCACTTGTGTTGGTGTAAGTCCATTATGCATTGTGTATGCCATTTCATTTCATAGCATTGTGTATGCTAGGTGTATGTTAGCGCATTGCGTATGCCATGATTACCTCGTGCATCGTGTATGCCATGTCATAACATTATGTATGTTAGGGTTGTATCTTAGTTTGCATTCATGCATGTCATGCATATTGCATTGTGTTCGGGGTAGGAGTTAGCCCGGGCACGGGAAACGAGGTACGTTTCGTACTTCGAGTGATGGAACGTGTCTCAATTCCCCAGTCACCGACACTCCGGATTATCCATGATGGAGTTAGGTTTTAGTTGAGTTTTCATGTGCATTCATTCTATATTGAGTGGTGCAATTCGATTCCTCGGCCATCATGCATCGAAATGCGTGATTGGTGGTACGAGGATCGAGGCATGCATACATTTGTGAAAATACATTGCCATGCCCCTTTCCTGCTCTCTGTTGCAGCAAATCAAGAATCAGCAGTCTTTCGAGGCTTGGCGCGCTTTCCAAAAACCATTGCAAAACAGAGGCTAATCGGGGCATCGTCATGGATTTCCGCGCGAAGGCAATCCGGACATGCATCATTCATCATCTGAAGAAGAGTCAAGACAGTCCCTGGCTTGCATGCCAGTTTATCATTTTTCTTAGTTAATTTGTAAATTAATTAGGGATTTGTACATATTTGGACTGTACTATTTATTCGGACCCTCTGCGCGAGGGCATAATTGTAATAAGTGTGCGTGAGTGTGATGTATGTCTTCCAACCCCACGTCTTTCTTCCCTTTTATTTACCAGCTTATGATGGTTAGATTAGGGCATGTTTCAATTAGCATACAGTATGATAGCATGTTTGCATTCATTCATCTGTTTTGCATGCACCGGGCTCGGCGCATCATACTAACTGCATTTGTATTTCAATTCTAAGTTGAATACGTGTTAGCTGTAGCATTCCATATGCCATGTTTAGAATAGCCGAGCCTGCTATAGTTGCATTTTTGCATGTGTTGCATTAGGCACTTCTGTATATTTAGGATCATGCATGGATTTCTAATTAGCTTCTTTTTTGGCTTGGAGTACTCGGTGAGTTTTATGCTTTAGCATCCTTGCATGCGTGTGAGTGACTGCCATGAATAGCATGCTTACCATGAGGCTAACTGCTTATGTGATATAACTGCCTTGAATGCCTGTGGGTGGAGGTTGGGTTATTTAGATTGGAACAATTCATCAAATGTTTGTTTTAAGCCCACTAGACAGTGGCAAAATCATGTTTTCTAAGCCCACCCGAGGGTGGCAAAATCCGCATTTTAAGCCTACTTGCGAGTAGCAAACCATTTTCACAAACAAACATGAAGTGTTTTGTTCCAATTCAGACGACTCAGTCTATACTTGTATGCTGTGCGCATCACATAGTAACCTAGGCTAATAACCGGAATAAGAACACACAATGTTTTCAAAAATAGATATCATGGTTAGTAGAGGCCGGTCTTTGACCGGGCGAGCGGGGGTGCTCACGAAGTGACCTTCCCCAATCGTACCCAAGTTCCCGAGCCGAGGCAACTTTGGTGATGACGGACATGTGGCCTTAGGCAACGAGTCGGGGTTTCCTAAATTTCCCAAAATAAAATATTTAGGTGGCGACTCTGTATCTGGCAAAGCAGTCCATGTTTGGCACTTCTTTCAAAAAAATCTGTTTTCTCAAAACGATTTGCCGGATTTGGACTCTTTGGTTCAGATTAAGAACCGTGACACAAATCGAGTCCGAACTGTAGCGAGGTCCCCCGCGGGCCTGTCTACACCCACCTATATAAGTGCTTGCTTGAATGTTCAGGACAGAGACCAGTTGTTAGTTTGGTGATTTCTTCATCGATGCATTTCTTCAAAGCCATGGTAGGGCTGATACGGTCGCCAGCGAGCACTTTCAGCGAAGAAGGATCCATTGAGGAAGAGAGGGTTAATAGAGAATCGGTAGGGTTTGTGTGTTAAAAGAGCAAGTGATTTCAGAGCACAAAACAAAAGGGCTTTTGAAGGTTTCGTGTCTGAAAAATATATTGCGTAAGTCGTTAAATACTAAAAAGTACGAATACGAAGAGTTTCCTTCAATATTGATACTTTTGGAGGGAAAAAACACAACTCAGATGTTGAGACTAGCTTCTAAGTAGGGTATTTGGCTTCGAAGCCAAATTTTGGCGCCAAAAATCAAACAACAACGGCTTCGAAATACAGAAGCCAGCTTCGAAGCATACTACATGCTTAAAGATGCTAGAATGCTCGAGTATTGGTCTACTTCAAAGGGTTTAAAGACCTGTTTGAGGGTTATTAATGAAAATAACGGCCTTCAAAGCAAAACTTAGGATTCTTTAAGGATGAGAATTGCTATTCAAAACATCAAAACCAATCGTTGGTTTTTATAAAAAGGAGATTGTCTTTTAAACTAAAACAGCATGGACTGCTCTTCGAAGTAAAAGTGGTCAATTTAAAATTGATTGGCTATATCAACCATGACCATATAGACCATATATTGGTTATAGTTAGTTTTGAAGGGTAAGGTTGTTAAATTCGAAGCACTAATTCTAGATGATATCAGCCAGAATTGTCAACTTTACTCCATAAATTGGAAAAAGACATGTTGGTTCCTTTTAGTGTTTCATACAATTGAGTCCAGATTCGAAGGATGAGATTGTTCAATTCGAAGCTCTGAATTGGCTTTTAAAGACAAAAGGAAACAGAGTCAAACAATGTCAAATACAGAAGAATTTTGTTTGTATTCAAGCCAAGGCAATTACATCGAATAACCCTATTTGGGTATGAACTCAAGCTCATAAAAATAAGGAATGAAATAAATAACAAGATCATGAAATTTGGTCCAACAGTGATCAATGAATTTTTGTTATTTCTTTATTATATTTTCTATTTCTTCTAATGTTGGCTACATGAGTTGATTTGCTCTCACTTCGTAGTAGAGCTCTTCAGCCTTTATTTCGAAGGCTTCCTCTCTCAATTTTTGTTCCATTTCGTCTATGACCAAATCATCCCAATACGTAGAATCTTTATTCTTGAAATCATCGAATTCTTCGATGAAGTTCTCTGCTTCGTACTGGGCATGAATTCGAAGAGACGAAAGTTGGTCTAAGGATTGCGTAGTAGCCTTAGAATTTCGATGCCAGTAGAGGAGCAATAGAAGTTGGTCCAGGAACATATGAAGTTCTGTTTGGGCAAGAGGATTAAGGACATGGCTCCTAGTCAGAATATCACAAGCCCATTGAAAGTTCTTAAGAGGGACTGCGTCTTCAAGAACATTGAAGGGCAAGTGAGAGAAAGCTGCAAGCAGAAGTTGAGCTTGTTTTCGCTCAGCTGGAGTAGAGAATGATGGAGGTTTGTAAGGTGGAAAGACTTCATTCATAGGGAGTGCAAGCCTCAGTTTCTCTGTCCAGCAAAGAGTAGGTGGAGGAGAAGGTATAAATGCTTTTGTTTCAGAAGATAGAGAAGAAGATGTGGATGCTTCTATTATGGGAGATGGCACGGGAGCGGAAGGAACAAAGGCATTAATATAATCAAGCCAGTCAGAAGAACAAATCTTCGCCTTTTTGGCTAAAAACGATGGGTTGTACCCTTGTGCTTCTTCTAGGCACCGGGTAGCATGCATTATCTTTGTAGGCATGGAGGATGTGTACCATGCTACAAGCAAATTATCCTCCAAACTACGTCGATGGTCAATGAGCACGTAGGGGTAGACCACTGAACTTCGAGCGTAAGAAGGAAATTCTAAAGGGTCAGTGAACTCAACAAAATGATGGTTGATTCGTTCCCTCAAATCCCAGGACTCAGGTGTTGACCAGCTTGTCCAGTCAGAAACCCCAGAAGAGGAAGAAGTTGCAGCTTCATCCCATGCAGAGGTTTGCGAAGAAGAGTTTCCCAAGTCCATATTTGCAACTTGCCGAATCAAAGGCTTGAGAGCAGTTCGTTCGGGGTACAAGGGGAGGTTAGAGGAAGAACTTCTTGTATCTATATCTACAACTTTTTGAATCGAAGGATTAAGGGCAATGTGCTCGTAGTCCAAAGGTTGATAATTTGCAAAAGCTCCCATGACCTGAATATAGAAAGGCGGGTTAAGGTGGCTAATGAATGCGTGGAGGTTCTTTCGAGGGGAAGCAGCATTACTCAATGGCTCTTCATATGCTTGATCAGTAGAAAGGGAAGTTGATTTAGCCATGGTCTGTTCGAATACTAAGGTATTGAGATGTTCGACAAATTGAAAGAGAGTTAATGCAAATGATCACCAAACAGGTGACGGTTGTGTTTCCAGAATATGGACTCCATGCACGTTCTAAAAAACGCGGGAAAAGAGCTTTGATCCACTAATATCACCAAGTATTGGGTATATTAGTACGGGGGGTAATGTTGGCTACATATTTTGTAAAAGCCAGTTACAATTCGACACGTGGCAGAGTAAGGGTATTGTGGGGAGATTATTCAAGTCTTCAATCCTGATCATACACGTGGCAATTAATATTGGTTCTCACGTAATCTGAGTAGCACTAGATCAATAAAGAGATGCAAGGTGACGTGGCTTCAACGGTTACTCATATTCAAATTCAAATACAGGAGGGAAGCTCAACTGCAAGTGATGGCATAGTGGAACTACTTATAAGGCAGCATGATCAGCGATCATGGAGGAGCAGTTCGACGGTTTGAAGTGCAGTTTGAAGGTCATCCTTGAGAAGTATAAATAGTAGGGAAGGTCCAAAAAAAAACCCCCAGACTCAGATCCAACAAACCAGTCATTTACTTCATACTTTCTTTTCCAGTCTTTACATTTCCTGCACTTTAAATACCTGTTCTTTACATTCCTGCACTTTAAATTCTCGCACTGTACTTCGTTCATAGGAGTAGTTTCAAGTAGATCGTCACTGTAAACCTCAACGAGGCTGAATTTGGATCATTGTAAGTTTTCATTTTAATAAAATACTTCAGTTATTTGTCATTTCACTGTTATTTTGCTTAATTTCTCCTAAGTCAAGCCACCAGTAAAAGTCCTCTTCATTGAGGCTGAAAGAACTAAAACACAATCGTCTGATAATTGGTTGGCAATTATAATTTCTACAATGACTGATTGATCCTTGCTGGCACGCTCGCATTTACAAAAATCCCCTTCGAAAGCCAAAAAAGCCAACAATATGTTAATTTAGTTTTTGTTGTTTCAATTTACTTAATATTGTTCTTTAATTTAACGGATAGTGTTATATTAGTCCAATAAATAACGACCATTAAGCTTGGTAGACGAAAAGTCGTCAAGTGCTTAAATGATGTATCAATTTGGTCCTTGTAGTTTACACAATGTGTCAATTTAGTCCTTATTGTTTTAATTTGCTCAATTTTGACAGGGACCAAATTAACACATCGTGTAAACTATAGAGACCAAATTGACATATGATTTAAGTTTCCGTTCACTAAATCTAACGGCCGTTATTTATTGGACTAATATGATACAATCCGTTAAATTAATTGGTAAAATTGAGCAAATTAAAACAACAAAGATCAAATTGACATTGTATAAACTATAGAGACCATTTATATGATTTATCCTATAAAAAAAAAAAAGGAAAAATGGCACGAAAAGTTTGTTTGACAAATGATTTCCCAAAATTATTTTTCAGGAAAAAAAAAAAAAGTGCACAAAAGCTTACAAGTTTATTTGAACTTTTTATTATTTTTTTTGAAAAACTACGAAAACAAAAAAGATGATACCATGCAGATGAATCATAAAAGTGTGAATCATGTTTAGGATCTTATTAATGAAATAGGTATGAATTATGAGTTTGTAAGTCTAATGGAATGCACCTTTTTACAGCTTGTAACTTGTAAGACACCTTTCCGAAGTTGCTTTCGGCCTAATAAATAAATTATGAGATAATCAACAAATCGTGATCCTTACGTTGAATCCATTTACATGATCCAAATTTTACCTGGCCCTAATTTGGACTTTCAGGATGGCAATAGTTCTCTCTCTTTGTTTTTAGGTCCAACTTTTCTTTGATTCACAGTCCGGGTTGTGGAGTCGTATTGAAATATGTGTAAAAGATAAAATCCCACATTGAGTAGAGAGTAAAAAAGATGATTGTTAATATATATTAGATAAATTCTCTACTTATATATGGATTGGGCCGGTATTACTATGCGCTTGTGGAGGTTTCCAATTCCTTAACAATTGGTATTAGAGCCAATGATAGATGATCTATAGGCGGATTCTCCTAGAAGATGTTGTTGGCCTTGGGTTTGCACGGAGACTCTTAATGGAGTAAGAAAAATCCATGACAACTCTTGTTGGAGCAAAGAAAATTCTTGATGCACATGGTAAGGTTGAACCGCGGCAAAGTAGCTGTCAATGGAGTATGATGGCTTATGATAGAGTGTGTGCAGGTGGCCCAAATTAGACTCGATGTTGGAGAGTTATAAATCAAGATTAAGGAGAGTACATATGATTTATGATAAATCTGCTAATGATAAATCATACTTGAAGGGGAGCAAAGCGAGTGTGAAGGGAAGATTGTTGTAGCATATGTGAAGGTAAAGTCTCACATCGGATAAAGAGTAAAAAAGATAAGTGTTAATACACATTAGATGGGCTCTCCAAGATTGTTGGAACATGTGTGAAGGTAGAGTTTCACGTTGGATAAAGTATTGCTATGTGCTTGTGGGCTTCCCGATTTCCTAACACTTAGTTCGATAATTTGATTGGACCATTTTTTAGATCTCTGTGCTTAGATTATTCATAAAAAATAAAAAAAAAGAAAAAGTTTGTGACACTATACAATAGTTGCCAACTAAGCTAACTCAATCAGCTAATTTTGTACTATAGGGCACGGGCAAAACACTAAAAAAAAGAAAACCTTTGTGCTTAGATTATTCATATAAAAAAGAAAGAAAAAAGTTTGTGACCTCTTAATTGAGAGTATACAATAGTTGCCAACTAAGCTAACTCAATCAGTTAATTTTGTACTATAAGGCACAGGCAAAACACTAAAAAAAATAAAACAAATTGAATTGGATGGTGTTGTTTGGTTTGTGGGGCCACCACAGGTCAAACTGTAATAATTCAATCTGATTTTTGTCATGAATAATCTACATGTACAAGCCTAAAAATGAATGGATCAAATTATTAGAGTAAGACGTATTGTAGTCTCACAGGCCAAACAATACTATCTAGTTCAATCTTCTTTTTTGTTCTATTGTTGTGTCTGCGCCCTAAAGTTCAAAATTAATCAATTAAGTTATAGTTTGATTGATAGTCTTGTACACTTTTAATTAAAAGATTAAAAGGTCAATATTTATAAAAAAACAAAGATTAAATTTTTTTATTTTTATTGGTTTTCATTGTGGACTCTTTCTTATATTAACACGGTGTAGAGTCTGTGGGCATGAATGGTTTCATAGACTAAACCATCTTTTTGAGTCAGGCAATGCATGATTGATTCTCAATCCAAAATAAAAAAATAAAAATGCATGATTGATTTTCAATGAAGACTGTCACTCTCAGAAATGGGAAAGTTAAGGGTGTGTTTGGTAACCATTTCGTTTTCAGTTTATATTTACAAAAATTTTAAAAATTGTCATAAAAACTTGTTTGATAATTTTTTTGGTTTATAAATGGTTGTCTCAGTTTATATATTTGAGGAAAAAACGTAAACTCAAAAAATGAGTTTACGTTTTTAGTTTTTAATTTTTTTTTAAATAATTTTTTTTATAATTATTTTTTTCAATTAATTTTTTTTTTCAAATAATTTTTTTTTTCAATTATTTTTTTTCAATTATTTTTTTTTTCAATTAATTTTTTTTTCAATTAATCTTTTTTTTCAATTAATTTTTTTCCCAATTAATTTTTTTTCAATTATTTTTTAAATTAATTTTTTTTCAAGTATTTTTTTTTTCAATTATTTTTTTAATTAATTTTTTTTCAATTATAATGTGTGTAATCCCCTTGTCATAAATAATAAAAATAAAAATAAATATTTTAGGCCTGAACAAACATATTTTTTTGTTTATGTTTTTTAATTTTTTTTAAATATTTGTTCGAACCAAACGTGTTTGTAATTTATGTTTTTCTAAAAATAAACAAAAATCAATTTGTAAAATTTTTATAAACATAAATAAAAAACGCAAATGTTACCAAACGCTATCTAAGAAATGACTTTTGTCTTTGAAGTATTTTACCTAGCAAATTGCATGCAAATCCTAAGCCTTGTAGCAAACGAAAGCATTAAACCAGTAGTAGCAGAGTTAGAACTTTAATTATGAATTTTTTTTTAAAAAAATTCATAATAAAGCCAAGAGCCAATTTAAGAAGTTGTAAAAAGTTAATCCCAACTATGTCACAAACCATTTAATTAAAATGAAAAAAGAAGAAGAAGAAGTCTAGGTTGTCCCCAGTTCTTTTTTGGATTAGATTGATAAAGTTGGGCCTATGGGCTCAACAATTGCCTTATTTTGATGATCCAATAAATGTAATTGCTTGATTTCATAGTTTTTTTTTAAAAAAAAGAAGAAAGTAAATATAATTTTAAAAACATATTATTCATTTTATTTTAAATAACAAATGTTAATAACTTGCATGGTTATTATAATTAAGCAATTTAATTTTTTTTATAAATAATTTATACATAAAATTTTTAAAAATTAACAAATTAAATCATTAAAATACAAGTCGGTGCAATCCCTATCTGATTTCTAAAAATAAACACGTGTGTTCTAAAGTCACAACTCAAGTTAATTGTGATAAAAATATAAATTAATAAAAAGACTTCTAGATTTGTGAGAAGGAAGTAATTTGCATGTCCATGAAACGTAGAGTTTCAAATTATGCGTTTAGAAATAAAATAGTCCTCGTGTGATTATGCCATGCAAGTATGAACAAGATGGATTCTCTTTAAACTTTACCCTAGCTCTTTATTTTTTATTTTTTTTCAAGACCCCCTCTCTCTCTCTCTCTCTCTCTCTCTCTCTCTCTCTCTCTCTCTCTCTCTTTATTATTATTTTTAAATGTATATTAATGAAAAAGAAATACAGGTCTAAACAAGGTAGCCGAACAATCCAAAAGAATTTATTTATTTATTTTTATGAGTAATTAAATGAAAAATTTCTTGACCGCCATTTATTAATTTGGGTAATCGAGTCATCAATTCAATTTAAAAAGTTTTGAAGCAATAGTTTTAAGTTATAATTTTTTGGGCCCTTGAAAATAATAATTATTTTTCTTACACCTTGTCTACATGCATCTCCCTTATTTTATTTATCTATCAAAGTTATTTATGTATCTGGTATTACTTATCACTTATTTATCCACCTAATCTACTTATATGTTCATATCACTACCACCACTAACTACCGTCGGCTGTTACCATCAATTGCCACATTTGATGACTTTTCCGGTGACTAGAAATCCGACGATAGTAGGTAAAAATGAAAAAAAAAAAAAGAATTATTTACCACCTTATTTGGTTAAACTCAATCTTCAGAAAATTAACCAAAACCAAAGTTCTTCTTACTAAACAGGTTTTTTATCCTTACAACTAAAACAAAACAATCCTTCAATTTAATACCATACACTTCCTTAAAAATGGAATTATCAACAATTTTTCCTATATCCTTTACCATCCATGGCCCTCCGGAAGAAAATTTCCGGACTTGGTCCTCATGACCTCTACAGTCTCTGAAACCCTCCATAAAAAATTGAAACAAGCCTTAATTAACAACGGAAGAGGCATCCCGAATAAAATTTCCGGACTTGGTCCTCATGACCTCCACACTTTTCTCTGAAACCCTCCATAAAAAATTGAAACGATCCTTAATTAAGGGATCATTTGGAAAGCAAATAAAAAGTTAAAAGTTAAATTTTAATTCATTTTGAATCATATCATTTTTCATATTTTTTACACAAAAAAGTTAAAAAAATAAAAAAAAAAGTTAAAAACTTAATTTTTAACTATCTTTCCAAAACACTCCTATCAATGGAAGAGGCATCCTCCAATCCACTAATTGGAATATGGGGTCTAGTTGAATGAGTTTTGGGCCTACTTTAACCTTATCCTGATGATCTGAAATATTTATCTTTTAGAATTTATTGAATATATATATTGTATAAGAAAAAAAGAGTTTTTAGGGAGAATAAAGCTTCAAACCCTCATTCTAAAATTATTAAATTTTCTTAATTTTAAACAATTAAAAAAATTTCTATTGGCTAGCTTTCATTTACCTTTTATTTTACAATCCCATATTGGGAAAAAAAGAAAAAGGTGACTTGTTTTACTTATATAAAGTAAATCTTATACTATCATTTATATAAATAAAATGAGATTTTTAATGAGAAGTCTTATAATCAATATCTCATACTAATTTTTTTGATTTTTTTTTTAATTTTAAACAATTAAGAAAATCCTCATTGCCTAGCTTCTATTTAACTTTTATTTTACAATCCCACATAGATATTTTGATTTGAAAAATAATTTTGTATGAAATTTTGAAACTCTCATAATATCTTTCCTTAAAAGTATTTTTTTTGTAAGATATATAGATATATTGATAATTTCAACGTTACTTTTACTGCTCCTTAATACAAAAATTATGAGATAATTATGATAATTTTAAATTTGTATTTAAAAATTATAAATCATAGGATAGATTATTATAATTTTAAATTTATATTGTTTCAATTTTAAATTTAAATTAATAGATTATTTTTCATATTTAGTGACAGTTTAAATTTTAATAAAATAAAATTTAAAAGTTTTAATTAATTAATTTTTTGTGTAAGCTGGTTGGTCTTTTGACCCAACTAATTAAACTAAATTGTTTTTGGTTTGAATGAGTTGCTGGTTTAACCGTGATTTTAGCGGTTTTATCAAAATATATTGGTTAAATTTGTTTGATTCGAAATAAACTAAAAACTGAGATTGCTTAATTAGAAATAAATTTTCGCCCAAACAATTGTTAATTTTTACTTCACATCTTACATCAGGAAAAGAATGAAAAAAGTGATTTTTTTCATTTATATAAAGTGAATCTTATAAAGGTGGTTTTGAGGGAGAAACATTCTAGAAGCTCCAAACCCTCATTGGTTAGCTTCCATTGAATTTTTATTTTATAATCCCACATCGGGAAAAAAAAGAAAAAAGTGAATTGTTTCACTTACATAAGGTGAATCTTATGCTCCCATTTATATAAATTATTGAATTTTCTTAATTTTAAACAATTAAGAAAATTCTCATTAGTTAGTTTTTATTTAATTTTTATTTTACAATCCCATATCGAGAAAAAAAATGAAAAAGTGAATTGTTTCACTTACATAAAATGAATCTTATACTCCCATTTACATAAGCAAAAGGAGATTTTTAGTGAAAAGTCTTATGATCAATATCTCATACTAATTCTTTTGATTTTTTTAATTTTAAACAATTAAGAAAATCCCGATTAGTTAACTTCCATTTAACTTTTATTTTATAATCCCACATGGAAGTTTTGATTTTAAAAATAATTTTGTATGAGATTTTGAAACTCTCATAATATCTCTCCTTAGAAATATTCTTTTGTAAAATATATTGATATATTGATAATTTCAATATCACTCTTACTGCTCCTTAATACAAAAATTATGAGATAATTATGATAATTTTAAATTTGTATTTAAAACTTATAAATTATGGGATAGATTATTATAATTTTAAATTTATATTGTGTTAATTTTAAATTTAAATTTATGGATTGCTTTCCATATTTAATGACAGTTTAAATTTTAATAAAATAAAATTTAAAAGTTTTAATTAATTAATTTTTGTGTAAGCTGGTTGGTCTTTTGACCTAACTGATTAAGATAAACCATTTTTGATTTGAATGATTTGCTAGATTAACCTTAATTTTAACTGTTTTACATGTGACGATAATTCTTTCTTACTCATTAAATTTTTAAAATTTCTTTAATTGTTTCCCTTTTAAAAACCAATATGACAAATTTTAAAAATTCATATTTTTTTTTATTCTAAAATAGTGAAATATTATAATTATATCATTTTTTTTTATAACAAAGTATAATTTTAATTATTAATTATGAATACAATTATTTTAATCTATCTATAATATATGTTATAGTAAATAAACATTTGAAACAAAACCCTTAAACTTATATATAAGATTTTATTTATGAGAGACAAAATATAAAAAAATTAAATATAATTATCGCATTTTTAATAAATAATATATTATTTTATCCCGTGCATAGCAAGGGTAATATGCTAGTATTATTTATGTAAAAATTAAGTTAATTAAATATCAATAATTATATAATTAGATTGCATTTTATTTAAAAAATATATGATAAGTATGATTTTAATAAATATAGAAAATAAATAATTTAAATCACCTTAATAGGCTCAATTGGACCCACACCACAAGCCGTCAACTGGACGCTCCAATTGAATTCGAGGAAAACTTATACATAAATGATCGAACTTGACCATGTCTTACATAAATTTGATGTCGCCATAAAACAAAAGAGGAATCTTTTGATTATTGGCCAAATCCAATCCAACTTGTCCTTGTGGCTTTCCGTCGACGCCCCAATAACATTATTGTTTCCTCTGTCAATGAATTACTAGTAGTAGTTATTAATTAGCTTTGTCTTAGGAAAGAAACAAGAGAATGAGTTAGCTTTGTTAGATGTGACCTAGGTATTCATTTCTTGTGTGTTTAACATAGTTGGTACTTATCATAAACCAAAACATGTATCTCAAATCCATGCTAATTGTCTTTTTTCTTTTGTTCTATATCCCCCAAGATTGCCCCAGCTAGTACCTTTCCTTGTCATCAATATATCTATTTCCTTAGTTTGATTCAAGGCCTAGCGGTAGAATATTTACGAGATCAGCTTTCCTCCAATTTAATTCAATTTATAGATTGTGGGCTTATTTTGCGAACTCATTTCGATAATTTTAATCATTTATTTTTTAATATTTTTTCAGCTCACTTAAAAAGACGTTATGTTCTCAAAATCAAATACAAAAGTAGTTTTAAGTAACGGAAAAATTGTAACCATTTTTTTTTTTTTACTATTGAATTTAATAAGAAGTACAAAAAATGACTTTAAGTTTTAAAAAAATATTAAAGGCAAAATAACCCCAAAAAATTAAGTCCAAAGGAATCCTAATTGCATTGCCTTATTTCATTTTAAAGCACAATCCCAAAGCATTGAAGGTGTGAACTAAGTAGGTTGTACTAGTTAACAACACCCTACTACCCTTACACACGAAAAGTTATTAGTTTCAACTGTGAATGGTATAGAATAGACCATTGTTAAAAGTTTCATTCTCTAATCCTTTAAAGTCATATTCATATTTTTAATCTGACAATTACATAATATATATGAAATGAGAAGATTACATATATTTAGAAAATTAGTTGAGATGAAGTCTCAAACACTATTTTGAAAAAATATAGAGAGTACAGTGTCTGGGGTCTTGATGAATTGTTTTGATATTTTCAATCGTTTTGTCAAATAGTAATGATATGCTGTCCACATTTGAGTTAGGGACATGCATTGGTTGGTTTGGTTCAAATTGCCACTAAATTCATAATTGAACCAAACATGATCAATTTGACTTTTTTAGATTCTGAACCAATCCTTCGATGAAACAAAACCAAAACCAACCTTATGTAACTTGATTTGGTTCAGGTTGGAACCGTACTAAAAATAAGTGAATCTTTCAAATTATACTTTTTGCTCCTAAAGTATTGGTCATTTCTTACTTAGGTCCTTATAAAAGGTTGTATATTGAGGGATTATTTTGGAGGGGTCGAAGGTGAGGTGGTTGGTAGTGGGGTGTGGTGCGGTGGTAGGAAGGTGCATAACGGTGGGGGAGGAGGGGAAACTAAAGTGGAATGAGGGTTCCCATATTGTGATATCACATTTTGTAGCATATTATGATTGTGAGAAACTTTTTTTTAAAAAATTATTATGAGGGATCGAAGTGCAAAAATATTTTTTTTAAGAAATGCCCGTACTTTTAGGAGGCGAAAGTATAACTTACTTTATTTCCATGGGTTGTCTCTAGTTATGGGTTTGTGTAAATCCGATCCGTGTGACATTTTTTGTCACAGGTCGGTGAAATTTGAATCAAAGTAAGAAAAATCTAATAATTTAGAAACTAAAGTGAGAAATATTTTTAGGGACTAAGAAGAAAAAAAAAAAAAAAAGAGTCATACTGTAGAATGTGAATGCATAATTTACCGTTTACAAAAAATAAGTCTCGAATTTAGTCTTGCATCATAGTTCAAATATATATACATATATATATATATATATATATAGTCTTGCATCATAAGAAATCTCTCAGAAAAATAAATAAATTAATAAGCACATAAATAATTCTTAAACACTTTCAACGGAGAGGTTAGGAGAAATTATTGCCATGAACAAAGATTGATTATTTAATGTTAAAATGTATTTGCCAATAAAAAATATTAAAATTTCTTTGTTTAATTATTTATGTCTTTCTTATTATGGGGTTTTTTTTTTCTTTCTTGTAATGATTATTGGTGTTGGACTTGTGATTTGTTTTATTAATCTTTCTCATATGATTGATTATTCAATTTAATATAATTTATCTTGTGATATTCATAATTACGAAAGCATTTTTCATATTCATTAGTAAGAAAGTTGTGGATGTATATCTTTATCTTTTTTATTAAGATATATTTTTTTTAATCAAAATTGTTGCTCGGTTGGTTTTTCAATTTTAAAAAATATTTTTTGAATTTTTAAAATTGTTTTTAGTGTTTTTCTTAATATTTTAATTAATTTTTTTTTATATATTTTAGGTCCACTTAACTTAGATGCATTTAAAAAGTATAAATTTTGTAAACAAAAAATCTCTAAAAAATTCACCAAATACAAAAAATTAAATAAAAATTTAATATATTTTCATATTTTTCTTATATTTATTGAATTATGTTAAATTTCTTCACAAATAATTTATTTTGAAAATATATTTAGATGCATTTACAAAAATTGCTAAAATATAAAAACTAATTCACTAAAAAAAATACAAAAAATAAAAAATTCAAATTTGATACACTATGCTTTTCTATAAAGTCGTCTATTCTCATGGTGTTGACACAAAGTGACATTTTAATTTTTGAAATATCTAACTTCCCATGGTGTTGAGACAATGTGACATTTTGGTATAAAAATAACATTCTTACCATTTGAGCGGCACACTACATATACAATTATAAATTAAAATCAAAATTTATATTTTACAGATTCAACAGCACACCTCTCGGGTGGGTACACACCTACTAGTTTATATATATTCGAGTAATATTAATAGCATCTCAATTATTACTTTGACCCTCCCCTACAAAATTCAAAATTGAAAAAATTTCTAAAACCCCCTCACATAATATCAAAACTATCCTTTATACAAAACACTACATCCACCAAAATGTACACCCTTACCATTAGCACAACAATCTCCTAAAAACCCTACAACCTCCTAAAATCCTAATAGTCCCACCTCTCTCAAAACCCTAGCACTCTACCCCCTTCCAAAACTTCTTTGAAAATTAAGCACCAGTGCCGACGATTGGACTATTGATGAGCACTCTCGCCAACGATCTTTCTTTCACAGCTGATCTCACCATTGACGAGTATGATTTTGTTTATTTTTGTTGGTATTTTGTATTATGTTCTTCCAATTTCAAGGGACCAAATTAAGGCCTTGTTTGGCATTTGGCTAATATAGTCAAAAAGTCACTATAAGATGTCACATTGCTCTCATTATTTTTTCGCACATGTTTTAGTAAAAAGTCAAAAAATCAATTAAAATAGTCACTTTCCAAATGAGTTATTTCAAGCTTTGTTCGATATTGAACTTTCGAACAAGTGGAATTAGTTTGGTTAGACCTTGTCGATTTACTGCCTCTAATTCAACCCTATGTTTATGTTCGGGAGTTCAGTATTGAAAAAATGTCGAACCGTTATTATTACTCCATTTGTCCCAAAATATTAGTTTCTTTTGGGGAATCTAAGGTAGCGTTTGGTAGAGTTTTAGAATTATGATTTGAGAATAGAATTGTATTTTGAGTTTGTGAGTTTTAAAATTATGATTTGAGTGTGGAAAATTTATTTAGTCATGAGTTTTAAATTGAGTTTGGAATTTTTGATGTGACATGTGATATTTGATTAAAAAACTTACAACTCATAATCAAATATACAATCCAAAATTCTATTCAAAACTTATAAAAAAAATTTAAAAACTGTGAAAATATTTTTATTTAAAATATAAAAAATAACATGTGCCAATTGTCAAAAAAAAAACAATAGCATTGTTCCGGTCGACTGGCTGGACAACCAGGGTAGGCCAAATTTTAAAATTCAAAATCCCGCCTGGAATAAGTTTTCAAAAGTAAGTGTGGAATTAATTTTTGAAAATTGTATCCAACCATCACACTCAAATATGGGTGTGGAGTCATGATTAGAACTCCACCCAAACACAACCTAATTTCTTTTTTTTATAGTACAATTATTACACTTCAAAAATATTAAAATTTTAAAACTACCCTTTGATTTAAAATTAAAATAGCACAATTTTTTTGGGAACATCAATTGTCAAAATTATACTTTTTATGTATATTAATAATGTTAATGAATTTAAAAAAATGACAAAATAAGAAATTCATGTTATTTTGATCATTGATGTTTGAAAATGGACTAATATTTTAGAACAATGAAAAATATAATAAGAGACTAATATTTTGGGATGGAAGGAGTATTATTTTTCTCTGTGTTTGAAAAAACTCACCATTACAAGGTTAACTTACTTCAAGTTGTGAACCTCATCGAAACTGATATTGTGATACTCCATTCGTTTTGTGATATTAGGATTATCAGAAAAAGTTTCGCTCATTGTTACTATTCCAACCGGAGAAGTGTGAACTAATCCAAGAGTTGTTGCTGGAGAAACTTGCGGAGTATGTGGTTGTGTAGATTTTATGAAGATTTTGAAGTGTGTGGGTGCGATGAAGATGGGTCCTCCTAAAATTTTTATCATGTTATGATTTGATGAGTAAGTGTAATTGTGAGATAGGTGTTCCAATTACATCTATATGTGTTTTAAGAATTTCATTTAAAGTATTTTTTTTTGGTAATAACAAATGAAAAAAGTGAGGGTATAAAGTAGGGCTATACAAAACACCGTCAAATTTGTTAAAATTGCACTGATTTGCACCGTTCTATCAGCTAACTATAAATTAAATTTTAAAATTTATAATCCACATTTGAGACCGATCTTGTCACGACCCAAACCCGCCCCTATGGGTTTAGCACCGTAACCGGCCAGTAATCCGAGATTACCGAAGGCCTGCTTAACAGTAGGACAGTAATACAGAGTACAGGGGCATGGCGGAAGCCAATACAGTAATTAAACAATGTCCAATGAGCTGTGACAGTCTGTATGCAAAAAGATTTTTCTTATATTTATACTTTCGGTACAGAACCGTATGCATAACATTTACAAACACTCAGTACAGGGACCTAATCCCTATTAACATTACAGTAAACAGTGCAATACAGTGTTATCGGTCCATACAGTACAGTAACAGTCTATACAGTACAATGACAGTTGGGTGAAGCTATGACACCCCAAAAGCAGTCTAAGCTTGATTACGCTCGGAACCTCGCAGTGAGGCACAGTGGTTGGCTTGACAAAACTAAAGCTTGCCTGACGCTCCTAGCTGCAGTCTGGTGCCTGTACACCTACATATATATATGAGCAGTGAGCTAAAGCCCAGTGAATAATATAATGCGTAAAGGGGGTTAAGAATAAATGTCCTTTCAGTATTAAAACCAGTCATTTCAGTCAGTTCATCAGTCATTCAGTTTGTGGCTCATATGTCAGGCCATAACAGTCATTCAGTTAAAATAGTGATATGTGGTACATCCCTTGGCGTAACAGTACAGTAAACGGTAGGTCTTAAAAGACCGGGTCTTAACAGACCGAACAGTAAATGATGGCCATCAGTAGCAGTACAGTAACAGTAGCAGTAACAGTACCAATTCAGAGAATAGTACAGTACTTGTGGATTCAAGAGGTGGCTCCCACTGTAGCACTTAGCTCCGTAGATTCTAGAGGTGGCTCCCAGTGTAGCACTTTGCTCCATATCGGTAATACCGAGTGGCCATCACAACAGTAAACAGTAGTGGTTCCAAACTTGGGAACCGACAGAGATCTCTCTGTCACAGTATGTGGATTCAAGAGGTGGCTCCCACTGTAGCACTTAGCTCCGTAGATTCTAGAGGTGGCTCCCAGTGTAGCACTTTGCTCCATATCGGTAAACAGTAGGTGCCAAGGATGCCATAGTACAGTTCCAAATATAACTCATACGTTCATTTAGTATACAGTATCAGTTCAGTGGACAGTTCAATTCAGTAAGCGGTGTCAATTCAGTAAACAGTTCAGTTCAGTGAACAGTATCAATTCAGTATACGGTGTCAATTCAGTAACCAGTTCAGTAAACAGTTCGATAAGATAGACAGTTCAATAAGGTAAGCAGTTCAATAAAGTAACAGTTCAGAAGATAATCATTTTTGGACATATCTTTACACAATTGTTACTCACAGTGATTGGGCTAATAGCAGCTAGAGCGCGTCCCCGAGGGCCAACCCTAAACAATTAAACAATTGAACACACACTAAGGTTAACAGTTGGGGAAGTACAATAATTATCTTCCTAATATGCCTCGGTGTGTTCTATGTCTAAATCCTCATTAAGATGTCTTAAACTAGGCCTAAGAATGCCTAGAATGGAATGAGGATGCAAAAATACACTTGAAGGCATTTTTCGAAAGTTGCTGGAAATAGGCCCCTCGCTCGAGCGAGCCTCCCTTCGCTCGAGCGAGCTCCCAAAATCAAAGGCTTCGCTCGAGCGAGCCTCCCTTCGCTCGAGCGGTCTGTGCTCAGAAAAAGTACTGGATGCTCAATTTTTACGCGCGATACCACGCTCGATTCTCGCTCGAGCGAGCTTGCAAAACCAAAGGGCTCGCTCGAGCGAGGAATCCTTCGCTCGAGCGAGGAAGCCAAATCTGGAATTTCCAGATTTGTCTCCCAAGTTCGAACCAAGCATTCAACCATCCAAAACTCAACCTCTTGGGCCCAAATTCTGGGAAAACATTTTAAACTCAATGTATTACAAGTTTCAAAAGCTAATTTGCACATGCAAGGCCCAAGAGTTGATCAATCAAAGCCATTTTCAACCCATTTTCAAGAACACTTTGCAAACATGCAATGCATGATCTTTAAATCAATTTTCAGCTTCAAATCTTGTTCAATCGAGCTTAATAGCTGGAAAACAAACTGGAAACATGGACTTAAGCTTAAACATGAGCATGCATGTACAATTCTACCATGAATCCAACTCAAAACTCATTAATTCAAACATGCATGCATGATATATGCTATAACCCAACATATTTGAACTCAATCAAGTCTTAGCTCTTCAATTAAACATGAACCATGCAAGAACAAGGTTAAACTCAACAATGAGAAGGTCAATGGCCTACCTCAAGTCTTGTATTCAAAGCCTATGGGCTCAATTAGCAACCACACTCCAATTTCTTCAAGATTTCAAGCCAAAACTACAAGAACAATTCTCTCTCTCTCTAACTCTCTTCTAAATTCGGCTAGAGCAAGCAAATGGCTGAGGAATATGTTTGATTCAATGCAATAGGCTTTACAAGACTCTTAAACAAAGGTCCCACTAGGGGTGGCAAAAGTGTAATTAAGTCAAACTTGACAATTAATTCGTTTAAATCTAATTTAATCATTCCTAACCACATTTTAAAGAATTATACCATAAAATCAGATAAATTCTACTGATCATGAAACACTAAACGGTTTCCAGTTCGGCCGCTGATAAGGCCTTCAATTAACAGTTTAAACATATAAACATGAACAGATCGATAAACGATTAACAGATGGACAAATGCATTCAAGCAGTTACAGTCAGTCGATTCAGTCTCGGATCTCAGTCAATCAGTTCAGTACTTTAATCGATTCAATTATCAATCAGATTCAGTCAGTTTAACAGTAATCAGTACTTAAGCAGTAATCAGTGATGAGGGTTGTTACAGTCTCCCCTCCTTATAAAGAGTTTAGTCCTCTAAACTCGAATTAACATAAGACAACAGAGATGATGCCTATCTTAAAAGGAAATTTTTCACTCTAAACAGGAGCATACTCATATTCATAAACAGTTTCATAATAAAACAGAATCTTATGCACTTTCAGTTTTCAGTCCAGGACAGGTTTGGATACATGTCCATCTTCTTTAGCACTACCAGAGCAGATACAGAACAGAGCAGAACAGATACAGTGCAGAAGCTGAGCCCCCATGACGAGGCCTCCGGTACGGGTAACAGAGTGCAGACAGATATAAGCTCCATGAAGGAACTCCCGATACCGGGCAGCTAACATATATTACATAATACCAAGAGTCACGAATATATAACAGAAATCGAACAACCATTCAGTATACAATATATAGCACTTCAGAAACAAAATTTATTTCGTGACATAAACATGAATACAGTTGCACAGTAATTCGTAACAGTGTCGGAACAGTAACGGTAACAATACAGTAACGGTACAGTAACAGTATAGTAGTATTCACACTACTTATAACAAGTACTTATCGGGGTTATAGGTTTGCACCAGTCTCGTTTCATAAGTTATTTTTCCCCCGTTAAGTTACAGAGTTTCAATTCGTTCTCTTCCGAGTTGTTCACTCGGTCTCAGTTTCATTTGGTTCTCAATTCGGTAATCCATCACAGACAGTCCAGTTCGTTCGGGAGTTATCGGGAATATAAAGCGGATTGTACATTACTCCCGTAGCAGTAGGCAGAGTTCTGAAGTAAGTATTCATTTACTATTCATCAGTTCCCGTCCTCACAGATCCAATCATAGCACATGTCAATACGAAAGCAGTCATACAGATTACATATACTTCCAGACAGTCAGAGTTTATGATCAAAACCAGTCTGTGGTTAACAGATCCCATCAGTTCTGAAGTACAGTAATCACCAAAACAGTCATTTCCTAGTCAAACAAGTTCTTAGTCATACGGTAATACCGGATAAGTAATCACATGCCACATACCCGGTTTTTCCCACATTGTAACAATTCAGATAATAACTCTCAACAAGAGTTTTCTCGGATCAATTCGATGAGAGTTCGACCAGGTCATGTCAGATGCAAGTTCTGCCCAATCATTTCAAGTAAAAGTTCAAAGCACAAGCATCTAACAGAAATTCTATCAGTTACACAAAGGGTTTCATCAACCCACGGTTCTATTAGCTCAGTTTAGGTAACAGTTTCATTCTTATCATCTCCAGATGAAGTACATTAGTTCACACTCCATTCGTTGAGGTACATAGTCAGTAGTTTCACAATTTGTCAACCGACATCAGAATCTTGTAACATTACAATTCATATCAAAGCAGTACAGGTCATATACAATGTGTTCCTCCCAATAAGTTTACAGGAAATGCACAGGCATGCAGTTATTCATATCGAGAGGCAAGCATCACAGTCAATACAGCAATTTGGTATACGGTAATACATCACCCAAGGTTCTCGGTGACACATAATAGTGAGTTGCCCTACGAGGGTTCCAGATCGGTCATACAGTCACTAAAGTATAGGCTCGCAGGTTTACTCAAACAGTCATGTCAATTTTTTCTACAATCACAATTCACAGTCTAGGGTTTATCGGTTGGGGTCTTTATTTAGTTATGCAGTTCCAGAGTCATAGTCCCAACAGTTAAATCATCACCAATTATCATAACAATCACTCCGAGCAAAGGTATTGTCATGTAAGTGTATGTTCAGAGTCTACTAACATTCCCAGTACGGATTCCACAAGTTCAGTGTACAATACTAAATAGTTTAGCTAGATAGGGTAGTTAAGGTAACCAGTCATACGTCCATTCAGTCTAATAACATCCTTAAGCAAAGGTAAGCAGATATGTACGTAGTCTAAATAGTTTCCATAGCACAGGTAAATGTTAGCATGAGGTTTTACAGTGTCACACATATAGTCCGTATCAACGGTAGATTTCAAAGATTCATAATTCACAGTTTAACAGTCTCACACACAAACAGTTCGCGTGTATAATTCGAGTTCAAGGGTCCATTCATTCGATAATGTCCGTCGACACGTAACAGTTCGGTACAAATCATAGTCATATAAATTTCCTGAATTACAGTCAATCATAAGGTATCCCATGTTCAACAGTTCTAGTTCAGTTCAGAAGGTCATACCTAACAGTTCACATTCAGTCGTTGCAATACGATACAAGGACCTAACTCAGCAAGTTCTCGCTGTTCACAAGTCCCGACAGTTCTCATAGTATATGGTTCATGATTCCGGTATTTCAATCGGTTCAGTCAATATGTTCACAGTCTATACCAATTTACGGAATATACAATTCCGACACAAACGTTCGTACATAAGCAATTTCATCTATTTCAGGTAATACCTACGTCGGTCTTTTCAGTGTTCCGAGCATTCTCTGGGACTAGGGTCTAGATCTAGACTCATTCACGGGGGTCATTTTCACCTTCCGTTACTTCTGTTCCATTCTTTCTGATTCAGTTGACGATGTTGATTTGGATATTTCAAAGCTGCTACGTTATCTCAGACATTATACTCTATCCAGGCCATCTACACACTTTGACGGTTTTAAAAACGTCGATTCAGTCAAACATATCTAGGTCACACCCACCATCAGTTCTTTCTAGTCTTTTGTAGTCAGTATCTATCATGTGGGTTGCCTATCGGATTAACTGGGTAAATTTTACCTCATATTCGATCACAGTCTTATCACCTTACTCAAGTTGTTCAGACTCTAGCACTTTCCTATCTCGGATGCATTAGGGAAAGTATTTCTCGAAGGATACTTCACACATTTTCTCAGTTTCTAAACCCAAGTCTCAATTTTCAGTAATTCGGTACCTTCCAGAAATTCCGGTGGTTTCAGTTCATTGGGTTTCAGTATCAGTACCATCAGATCATATTCAGTTAATTCAGGCACGCATGTCTGCCTTTATTCCCTCAGATTTTCGATTAAGGCCTCAATCATTCATTCTAGCCTATTAATCCTCGGTCGGAAAATTCAGTTTCATCCACATTCCTCGCCCTTTCCCTCGTTACACACAACGGGGTGATTATCAATATAGGAAAGGTTCTTATTTATTACACGTTTTATCTCATATCAGTTGTGTGTATATTTTCATTTCAATTCAGGTACGGTCGCATGACCCTTCACTTCCACACGTTCATTTTCTTATAAATTGCCACAGTCGGTAGTAACATTAACATTACATGTTATTCCATTTAACTTCTTTAAGTATGCATATACGTTTCGTTTCATTTCAGCCTAGGCAGGACAGTATCATAAATATAAACAGTTGCATACTTAGACAGTTTATCGTGTAAGCAATCATGTGAGCAGTCATGTGTTTAAACAGATTAACACATTATCACATATTCAGTCATGTCACAGTCACACACTTTTTCCATGTTTATGCAATGCCCTAATTTCTTTTCTAGGACATCCTATAGCTCATTTGGACACGTGTGTGCGGTATAACTCGTGGTTAAGTATCGCTCTGATACCACTCTGTCACGACCCAAACCCGCCCCTATGGGTTTAGCACCGTAACCGGCCAGTAATCCGAGATTACCGAAGGCCTGCTTAACAGTAGGACAGTAATACAGAGTACAGGGGCATGGCGGAAGCCAATACAGTAATTAAACAATGTCCAATGAGCTGTGACAGTCTGTATGCAAAAAGATTTTTCTTATATTTATACTTTCGGTACAGAACCGTATGCATAACATTTACAAACACTCAGTACAGGGACCTAATCCCTATTAACATTACAGTAAACAGTGCAATACAGTGTTATCGGTCCATACAGTACAGTAACAGTCTATACAGTACAATGACAGTTGGGTGAAGCTATGACACCCCAAAAGCAGTCTAAGCTTGATTACGCTCGGAACCTCGCAGTGAGGCACAGTGGTTGGCTTGACAAAACTAAAGCTTGCCTGACGCTCCTAGCTGCAGTCTGGTGCCTGTACACCTACATATATATATGAGCAGTGAGCTAAAGCCCAGTGAATAATATAATGCGTAAAGGGGGTTAAGAATAAATGTCCTTTCAGTATTAAAACCAGTCATTTCAGTCAGTTCATCAGTCATTCAGTTTGTGGCTCATATGTCAGGCCATAACAGTCATTCAGTTAAAATAGTGATATGTGGTACATCCCTTGGCGTAACAGTACAGTAAACGGTAGGTCTTAAAAGACCGGGTCTTAACAGACCGAACAGTAAATGATGGCCATCAGTAGCAGTACAGTAACAGTAGCAGTAACAGTACCAATTCAGAGAATAGTACAGTACTTGTGGATTCAAGAGGTGGCTCCCACTGTAGCACTTAGCTCCGTAGATTCTAGAGGTGGCTCCCAGTGTAGCACTTTGCTCCATATCGGTAATACCGAGTGGCCATCACAACAGTAAACAGTAGTGGTTCCAAACTTGGGAACCGACAGAGATCTCTCTGTCACAGTATGTGGATTCAAGAGGTGGCTCCCACTGTAGCACTTAGCTCCGTAGATTCTAGAGGTGGCTCCCAGTGTAGCACTTTGCTCCATATCGGTAAACAGTAGGTGCCAAGGATGCCATAGTACAGTTCCAAATATAACTCATACGTTCATTTAGTATACAGTATCAGTTCAGTGGACAGTTCAATTCAGTAAGCGGTGTCAATTCAGTAAACAGTTCAGTTCAGTGAACAGTATCAATTCAGTATACGGTGTCAATTCAGTAACCAGTTCAGTAAACAGTTCGATAAGATAGACAGTTCAATAAGGTAAGCAATTCAATAAAGTAACAGTTCAGAAGATAATCATTTTTGGACATATCTTTACACAATTGTTACTCACAGTGATTGGGCTAATAGCAGCTAGAGCGCGTCCCCGAGGGCCAACCCTAAACAATTAAACAATTGAACACACACTAAGGTTAACAGTTGGGGAAGTACAATAATTATCTTCCTAATATGCCTCGGTGTGTTCTATGTCTAAATCCTCATTAAGATGTCTTAAACTAGGCCTAAGAATGCCTAGAATGGAATGAGGATGCAAAAATACACTTGAAGGCATTTTTCGAAAGTTGCTGGAAATAGGCCCCTCGCTCGAGCGAGCCTCCCTTCGCTCGAGCGAGCTCCCAAAATCAAAGGCTTCGCTCGAGCGAGCCTCCCTTCGCTCGAGCGGTCTGTGCTCAGAAAAAGTACTGGATGCTCAATTTTTACGCGCGATACCACGCTCGATTCTCGCTCGAGCGAGCTTGCAAAACCAAAGGGCTCGCTCGAGCGAGGAATCCTTCGCTCGAGCGAGGAAGCCAAATCTGGAATTTCCAGATTTGTCTCCCAAGTTCGAACCAAGCATTCAACCATCCAAAACTCAACCTCTTGGGCCCAAATTCTGGGAAAACATTTTAAACTCAATGTATTACAAGTTTCAAAAGCTAATTTGCACATGCAAGGCCCAAGAGTTGATCAATCAAAGCCATTTTCAACCCATTTTCAAGAACACTTTGCAAACATGCAATGCATGATCTTTAAATCAATTTTCAGCTTCAAATCTTGTTCAATCGAGCTTAATAGCTGGAAAACAAACTGGAAACATGGACTTAAGCTTAAACATGAGCATGCATGTACATTCTACCATGAATCCAACTCAAAACTCATTAATTCAAACATGCATGCATGATATATGCTATAACCCAACATATTTGAACTCAATCAAGTCTTAGCTCTTCAATTAAACATGAACCATGCAAGAACAAGGTTAAACTCAACAATGAGAAGGTCAATGGCCTACCTCAAGTCTTGTATTCAAAGCCTATGGGCTCAATTAGCAACCACACTCCAATTTCTTCAAGATTTCAAGCCAAAACTACAAGAACAATTCTCTCTCTCTCTAACTCTCTTCTAAATTCGGCTAGAGCAAGCAAATGGCTGAGGAATATGTTTGATTCAATGCAATAGGCTTTACAAGACTCTTAAACAAAGGTCCCACTAGGGGTGGCAAAAGTGTAATTAAGTCAAACTTGACAATTAATTCGTTTAAATCTAATTTAATCATTCCTAACCACATTTTAAAGAATTATACCATAAAATCAGATAAATTCTACTGATCATGAAACACTAAACGGTTTCCAGTTCGGCCGCTGATAAGGCCTTCAATTAACAGTTTAAACATATAAACATGAACAGATCGATAAACGATTAACAGATGGACAAATGCATTCAAGCAGTTACAGTCAGTCGATTCAGTCTCGGATCTCAGTCAATCAGTTCAGTACTTTAATCGATTCAATTATCAATCAGATTCAGTCAGTTTAACAGTAATCAGTACTTAAGCAGTAATCAGTGATGAGGGTTGTTACAGATCTGCTCTGCTATAATTAATACATATATATTTTTATTTTTTAACCTCGAATATTAAAGTAAAAATGAGTTTGAGAGAGATTTAATATAAGAAATTTAATATAAATTAATAATTATATATGTAAAAAAGATGATATAAAATTAGTTTGTGTTATATATATGAAAAATATTATATAAATTAGTATTATATATTATATAAATACTTGATCATTAGTTAAAAATATTTTTCAATCCGTCATTCTGTCGAAAATCACGATTTGCCAATCCACCATTTGATTTATACTTTTAATCACAAATCGTTCGAAGTGGCCTATTTTGAGAAGTAGATTAAAATCTAATTTCTTAGTTTTTTAAAAAAATATATATATATATAAAATAAAAAAATAATGTGACTTAAAAAAATAAAAAATTAACTTTTAACTCAATTATCAAAATAGACGAGAGAAAGTAACAATCCCTACCGCTAGTAAAAAGCCTTCGTTTGGAATGTGGATTACCTTTTTAATTTTTTTAACTATTTTAGCTTAGGGCTTAACCTTGTTTGAGATGAAATTTTTGACTTTTATAAAAAAAATAAAATAATTATGATTTATATATAATATTTTATGTTTAACTTTTTAATCGGTCTTACTACATCTGTTCCAAAATAATGGTCCTTTTTTGAGAATCTAATTTTTTTTAGTAGTACAATTATTACACTTTAAAAAAATTAATTTTTCAAAATTACCCTTCTGATAGTAATTTTTTGAGAATATCAATGTCATAATTGTACTTTTTATATTGTTTATTAATTTAAAAGAAGAACAAAATATAAAATTTATATTATTTTTGTACTTGATTTTTGAAAAAGGATTAATATTTTAAAATAATAAAAAATAAAATAAGAGATTAAGGGTCTGTTTGGTTGTGAATTCAAAACGTAATTTCAGAGGTGTGTTTCAGTATGATGTTTGGTTGTGTGTTTGGAATCAACTTTCAAAACCTTTGCAGACAGCTCTGTATCACAGCCGCGTTTTTTGTGAAAATTTTGGCCAGGGGAAGACCGCCCGGACGTCCTTGGGGTCATCTGCCCGGACGTCCTTGGGGACATTCACCCGGATGTCCTCCGCTGTACAGAAATTTTTTTTTTTTTTTTATATAATTGGGAAAAATATTTTCTAAAATTTTTAAAATTTTTAATGTGCTTTAAAATAATTTTGAGTTATATGTTTAGTTATGAGTTGTAAATTTTTGTATCACATATTAAATATCACATCAACAATTCCCCACTCAAATCAAACCTCTTTTCCAAAACTATTTTCAAAACTTTTTACCAAATAAATTTTCTACACTCAAATCATAATTGTACAACACAAAAATTCAAAATATAACTCATACTCTCAAATTATATTTACAAAATATAACCAAACGTACCCTAATATTTTGAGACGAGGAGAGTAGTTAGTTTTACTAAAATAATCAGAAAAGTCCATGCCAAACATAACTTGTGCAATTACGCTTCTGTATACGCAAACATGTAGGCGTATGTATATAATTTTTAATTTTTTCAGATGATACGGGCTTTTATCCAATTATCGTCGTCAACGACCAGGGACGACGACAATAAAAGGAGAGCAACAAGAGAGAGAAAGACGCCGAAACAAGAGAGAGAGAAACGACAACGCCATCAAAGGCTCTAAAGACTCCTCACTCGACGTGTTTCCAAAGCCTTACATATATATATATATATATATATCTCTTCTCTCACTCCTCTCCTCTGCAACTCCCCCTTTCCCTTCTCTCTCATCACTCGTCAAGCACTACCCACCAACTCAACTCACCCATTCTCTCTCTCTCTCTCTCTCTCTAGCTTAAGCCTAGGGCTTATGCTTTGTCGTTTCTACAGATGTGGAATCGCTGTTACGTTACTCTCTCGTTCTTTCTCTCTCTTAGACTGAGTTAGGGTTTCTTTTTATTTTTCCTCTCTTCAAAGCTTTCGATGTCTTCGTCGTTGAAGAATTGCTTCAATTCGAACTGTAAGGAAGTGTTGGAACGGTCGAGGAAAGGTTGGCGTCGTCGGACTGGCGAGTTTGCCGACCTCTGTGATCGATGCGCGTAAGTAATTTTTCACTTCACTTTGCTAAAAATGTTTCATCTTCTGTTTCTGTCTTTGTTGTATTTTGGGATTTGTGGAATGGTTTAGTGCCTGTTCTTCTTCAGTTCTATCAACTAAAATTAACAAAGTGTGTGTTTTTAGGGCTTTGGTAGTGGTTCTTTTTCATTTGCTTGATTTGGTAGCATCTTAGTGGATGTTTAGTTACGTGGTAATGGACTAATTTGTAAACCCAAGGTTGGCCGAGCCGTAAAGATTTGTGGATAAGATCAAAGTCTTGAGTTTGAGTCATCTAAGGGGCCGAGGTTTGCCCCGGTTGTTAACTTGAGAGTTTTGAGATTAGTCGAGGTGCCTGGAAGCGGGACCGGACACACAGTTATCTTAAAAGAAAACAGAGTTTGCTAAAATTTATTTATAAGGACTTGGTGCTGGATAAGTGAAATTTCATGCGTAGATTTCTGCATTTATTGATGTGGAGTTATGGGATGCATTTACTAGAGTTTTATTTCTCCTATTGGTCTGCTCTTTCAGATAGGGTTTGCCAAATACTGGAAAAAAGTGTACTTTCTCTATTGAAATTGATGGAAAATAAATCCAAACACTCTCCCCAACCAACTAGCTAACTAACTAGAGAGAGAGGTTTTGTAGCTAATTGTCTCAAATACATTTAAGAGAAATTTTTCTTGATAAATTTCTTTGGGAGCTATTACTCGATGAATCAGGGTAGTAGGTAAAGGATTTTTTTATTTGTATTGGACAATGAAATTCTTGCTCATTCTTTTAGTATTGCTTGGAAGTTTTATCTGCATTGAATAGGTTATGTATTTTGTTCAGAATCGACAAAAGCAAGGTCAATTACAAAATGTATAAGGTTCAGATGGCAACGTGTATTGGGATTGCTGTGATTTATATACCTTAAGGAGCTGTTTGGGAGATCTCAAAAACCAGCCAATTGATAGTTAACAACTGGGTTGGAATTTAATTTAGTCTGCTGGTTGGAGAATAGTTGTGTGGTCCAGTTCTTCAAATGGTAATAGTGGATTGCTTGCAGGTTTCGTTTGTCCTATTTGTAACATTGACACACATTCTCTCAAGACAGTATAATATTAGAAATTCAGATGGCGAGAGTTGTTTACAAAGTTTTGCCTACATGTCTAATATGAAAATCCACGAACTATAGGTGCTCAGGATGTGATGGATATGTGCAGGATTATCGAAGAGGTTTTAAGTGTTACTTGGGCTAGAATTGAAGAAAATTGCTGCAACCATGGTTTAAACCACCATGAAATTATGAAAATACAAATTCTTGGATCCTGTCATCTTTTTGAGGGCTTACGTTTCAGGTGTTACGTAGGCTTAGTTATGACAATTAAACGTAAAATGTGTGTGTGCAAGTGCGAATGATTTGGAGAGCACCCCACACTTCGGAAGAGAAAAGATTTGAAATTGGACTTTACAATTTGCAAGTTTCTATCCCTGTTTTCATGATGTATAAGTTCAAATAAACAGAATTAATCATACTTTGAAATTAATCTTCTGATCAGCTTACAAGTTACATTACATTATAAAAACATGTTGATTCCTCTAATTATGGTTACTTGAGTCAGGATTGCAATAGAGAAATGATTAGGCAATTTTCTTTCCTAATGAAATCATGTTTCTATGTTCTTGTAAACAAACCAAATCAAACTAAGCCTTGGGTCCCAATTAGGTGGGATCGGTTATATATGAATCCTTTTTGCCATTCTACTTTGTCAGAGGCTATATGCTCAATTAAATTTAATAAATTCATATAATTTGTTTAATACTGCATCTCATGTTAATTTAGATGTTTCCCTCGCCCTAACATTTCTGTTTATGATATTCAACCATCTTCTTTAAAAAAAAAATAATAATGATTCTTGGGAGCAGAATTATGTGGCTCTAGTGGGCTTTGATTTTCAATATGTTGTCTATCAATGGATACATAATATTATTGTTGGTGTCCAAGTATTTTTGTTAAATTTGAAGATTGCCTGAGAATTTTTGAGTATCAAGCTTTATTAGGTCTCTGGACAAATTTTCAATTTCTATGGGTGTTGAGAACTAGGTCTGTAGTAGAAAGTAGAAATTGTACAAAACCTCAGTTTGAACCATTTTAGACTTTTTTATGCGAAACACTTAATGACAACGAGGATGATAGTGAGAACTGCGCTGGATGTTGGCAAATGATATCCTCTTGCCTCCTTTGTAATGGGAACAGGTGGCAGAGGACACCACCTACGAATTACATGTGTTGGTGAACATAGGGGAGTGATATTGCTTACACTGTCCTTAATACTTGCAACTTTTTTAATGAGTGTGTATTTTTTATTTTCTCTGGCAGTGTTATATATGTGAAAAGTATTCTCAAAACTTTTACAGTTAATATCAACGTCAAATCTAGTACACATTATATTGTGGCTGAGTATGGTGATTTGATGATATATTTTTATTTACCAAAATGATTGCTCTCGAATGTGTAATGATTTGATATTCATATTTACCAGAATTCATCACTCTTCCACCTTCTTTTCCTTCCTTTCCCCATGGGGAAGGTGCTAATATTAGTTTGCATCCAATTCAAAACTACCATATCCCTCAATTAAATGTTCCATACCTGTGTTATCTTAACCGTTTGGGATGTTTCAAAGATCATTTTATATCTGTTTTGCATGTATCCATTTCTCTCTTTTTTTTACTTTGAGGTAATGAATATAGTTTTTGATGGCTCTAGTTCGGCTTATGAGGAGGGAAAGTTCTGTGAGACTTTCCACTTGGATGCTTCTGGTTGGAGGTGCTGTGAGTCTTGTGGGAAGGTAAGTGGAAGATTTTATTTTTCCTGGCTAGTTTGGTTGATTCACGTGCTTTCTTCTGTAGAGTTGACATGAGATTAGGTGAATTGTGTCTTCCTAGGACATTTTTAAAAATTTTAATTCTTTTTTGTCATATGGTAATTTATTGCAGATCTTTTAATGTTATTTTTTTTTCTCTGCAGCAAATTCATTGTGGATGCATAGTGTCATTCCATATGTTTGTACTGTTGGATGCTGGAGGAATTGAGTGCATAACGTGTGCAAGAAAAAGTTTCATTTTGGTGAGTTTTCTACATTTTTTTTAATGATTATTTATTATTATTTTTTTAATTTTTGCGACCACTGGGTTATCAGTAATGCCATATTAGTGAAACTTGCCAGGCAAATTCCATGTATTAATGCTGATTCTCTACTATGGGTTGAATTGTTTTGATATCCTTTTACTAGTTACTGCAACTAAAACTGAGCTTATCATATGATTGATTCAAATTATGGATGGGCACGGGGTGGGACCAGGTCTAGTGTCTTTTCTCTCTTAAGTATTATCTAGCAGCCTGCTTCAACTGTCACATAATAACATTATGCTCCTCTGCGTCTACAAAAAATCATGTTACAGTACAATATCTTATTGCATGTTTCAGACACCAAATCCTGCCTGGCCTCCACCTTCTCTCTTCCTTCCTGTAATGCCTGAAAGAATTAAAGACCTCTCTACCAAAACTTGGCGTCAGATGGCTGGATCAGGTCCAGTGCCATGGCGGCAAGCACCCAGTTTATTCAGTTCTTCGGCTGCCCAATCTGACTTGCAACCAAGGATGCCTTTTGAAGTTCACATACCAAGTGGCATTGATAGACTTGTTAGCAGTGAGCGACCATCTGCCTCTTCTTTGGAGAAGAAGAAAGTAGATGATTCATCTGCAAGATTAATGAATGGTACCCTGAAGCTTGGTACATCCGAAACACTTGAAAATGGGAATGCAGGTATTGATCTTTTCCTACCTATATATGATCCAATGAATGAAGAAAGTTTATTACTTGCTATGCTACTCCTACATCCAGGGGAAAGTTTTCTAATATTCACAGTGAGTCGTTGGTTATCTTGATGTGGGCATTTTGTTGTAGGAATCAACTGTGGTGAGCAAGCTAATCCATGTGTAAATGTTCCTCAGAAATTGACCTTCTCAAAAAATGACACTTCTGGTTCACACTATAGTTTGTCTGTATCTTCTGTGTCATCAAATGTTGCAAATGATCAAACAAAGGCTTCTGGCACTCATGCACCACGACTAACTCCTCCACCTCTAATTGGGAAGCAGTTCTGTGGGCATGATGGAGCCGACTCCTCTGGGGAAACTCAGATACGAAATGGAAGGCCTCGTGGTGATGCCCGATCACGAAATCAGTTACTTCCCCGGTACTGGCCCAGGATAACTGATCAAGAGCTCCAGCAAATCTCTGGAGAGTATCCTATTGTTCTACATGGTGCTGTGTTTAAGATTTTATGATATGTTTACCCAATGATATTGGTATTTAAGATTATAGTTGTAGAAGCAGGTTGTTCTGAATTCAGATTTCCTGTATGCAAAATCTTTGAAGTTTAATTTTTTGGTTTTCACAGAAGATGCTATAGTTTATTTTTATTTTTATTGGGTGAAAAGGCTATTTTAATGTGCAATTAAACAATCTAGTTTCTTGTTATCCTAAATTTTTCTAATTTGTAATTAAGCAGTTTAGCACCTTATTAACCTTAACCACATGTAAGTTCAAATTCTGTAATTACTCCTTTATTTGAGAAGATGTTAAGTGCCAGTGATGCAGGGAGGATAGGGCGCTTAGTGCTTCCAAAAAAATGCGCAGAGGTGAGTTTTTATGCTTAATTTCATGGGTAGTGTTTGATAACCTAATTTAGCACTACTAAATGTATTAAGTGAAAATCAATTAAGCCCGTTTGATAAATAAATAAATAAAAATTGTTTATTCAAACAAAACTGGATAAATAAATACAGATGGTAACATTTTCTAGCTTTTAAACATTCCTGATATAGTTGTCATGTATTCTTACTGTGAAACAGGCTTACTTTCCACCAATTTCTCAGCCAGATGGTTTGCCTCTCAAAGTCCAGGATTCAAAAGGGAAGGAATGGATGTTCCAATTCCGATTTTGGCCCAACAATAACAGCAGAATGTATGTTCTAGAGGGGGTCACTCCTTGTATACAGTCAATGCAGTTGCAAGCTGGTGACGTAGGTAACTTTCTGACATTGCTAAATGCTAGAAAAACAACCCTTTGGGAGATTCCAACCTGTGCTTTAGTTGAATGGTTCCCTTCCATGTAGCTCAGAGTGATGCTTTTAGGTTGAGATGAATGTTGTAACATATTACTATCATGGTCCTTTTGGTTGAGACCTTGCTTACTGTTGTTCCTTATTCATCCCTGCCTTTTCATCTTTGGAGTATTTTGTCTGCATGGTTTGGTATTGCTTGAATATCTTTCATAATTTATTGTTTATCTCTGTTCACTGATGAAAAGAATTGTTAATGCCTATCTTGATCATTTAGCAACGTAGCATAAAAGTTATGCTTGTGCATTTTGGTGGTTTTTCAATTGCTGTCTCTTCACTTCAACTTCCCTCTCCTAAGTGGCCCATGGAAGTGTTTGATTGAATTTATAGTGAGTTCTTTCTGTTCTGAAGTTTGATTTTATTTCTTCAGTAACATTTAGTCGGATAGAGCCAGAAGGGAAGTTGGTCATGGGATTCAGAAAGGCCTCAATTGCTCCACCATCCGATCAGGTTTGACTTTAACAATAAGGCAGTACTAATTTTTTAAATATTTTATGGTTCTGTAAAGAATATTTACTGTCTGACCAAATATTAGTACATAGGAGAGATTCTACTGTCCATGTAAATGCTCATGTTTTCCCATTTCTCAGTAACCCATTATCTCTACTTAACAGTTGTACATGGTTAGTGTAATAATGTAATGTACCTGCGGTTGCATCAATCAAGTCCGGTAATTCAACACCCATCCACTATTGATTGTTTCCTTAAAATTTCTGAAAAGGCTTGGAAGATGATGCCATTGCTTTTCTTTCCATGCGATATGACTATTGTTATTTTGAATATGATTCTAGAGGGCACACACTTTGTATTTGCAGCAATTGTAATTTGTTCTTTTACAAATTGATTAAATACTTTTAAATACTGATAGTCATACATGTTTTTAGTAGTATAACTTAAGTAGTTAAAACTTTTAGTAGTAGTTGTAACCACTTAAGAAGTTAAAACTGAAGTGAATTAAAGAATGTTGGGGATCGAGGTGGAGGCGAAACTTGGTTTTCACTTAATGTGTATTGACAGGTGTGGAAATTAGGGTAGAAACTGTATGTTGATATTTTCTATATCCCATATAGTTGAATTAGAAGTGTTGTCTTAAATCTTTAATTACATTTTTAACTGCAGAAAATATTTTATGAAATATGAAATAACCATGGGCTTGGTGTAGAATTTGAACGGACTCTTTCTCGCTTGCAGCATTTAGTGGCATAAAATACAACTAGCTGAAATTTGATGTTTCTAGAGTCAATCATGTTCTCATCAGAAAATGACTGTCAAATATAGGCAATATCTATATCAGTATTGCTCAAATCTAGTCAGCCTGAAATTGATGTGCTCGAAATATGTGATGCTTATGTATATCTGAGATGAGATCAAACCAAACCAAACCAAATCAAACCAAACCAAGCCTTGAGTCCCATTAAATGGGATCGGCTACATGAATCATTCTTCTTCATTTGACTCTATCCAAGGCCATATCGTTAGTCAAATTAAGGAGATTAATATATCTATTTACTATACTAGTCTAGTGCAATCTAGGTCTGTCCCTTCCGTTAACACTTCCATCTACCATCATTGTATTACATCTCTTTACTACTACATCTGTTGGTCTCTATTGTATATGACCAAACCATCTCAATCTATTCTCCCTCAATTTATCTTCTATCGGTACTTCTACCCATTCTTGAATATACTCATTCCTAACTCTGTTTTTTATAGTCTTGCTACACATCCACCTTAGCATCATCTTAACAACACTCATCTTATCTACATGTTTTTTGATTGTCCAATATTTCGTCTCATATAACATCGCTAGTCTAATAGCCGTTCTATAGAACTTCCCTTTTAGTCTAGCGGGTACTCGTTTATCGCATAGTATTCCAAATGCACTCCTCCACTTAAGCCATCTCGCATTAATTCTATGGACTATATTCATTTCAATCTCCCCAGTCGTTGTGATAATCGATCGTAAATAACAAAAATGTTCACTCTTAGGTAGTGCTTGGTCCTCAATCTTCACTTCTTCTCTGTTTCCATTGTTACTGTTACTAAAATTATACTTCATTTTCTATGTTTTAGTTCTGCTTATCTTAAATCCTTTAGATTCAAGTTTTCAACTTAGTATTAACTCATTCTCTAGTCTCATCCACTAGCACGATATTATTTGTAAAAAAATACACCATGGCATATTATCCTAAATATTTCTCGTCAGCTCATGCATAAATAAAGCAAAAAGATAAGGAGTTAAGGTTGATCGTGTAACCTTACAATAATTGAAAATTCACTTGTCTCTATAGCCAGCGATCTAATAATGGTTGCAACTCCTTCATACATATCTCTAATTACATCAATGTAACTTTTTGTCACCCCTTTCTTTTCTAACACCCACTAGATTATATCCTGAGGAACTCTATCACATGCTTTCTCAAGATTGATAAAAATCATATGAATCTCTTTTCTTTTCTTTTCTCTTTACTTTTTTATTACTCTCCTCAAAAGATAGATCACTTCTATTATTGACCTACCAGGCATAAACCCAAATTGATTATCTAACATCTCTGTTATATCTCGTAGTCAACATTCTATCACTATCTCCCATACTTTCATTATATGACACATTAGTTTGATTCCTTTATAGTAGTTGCAGTTCTGGACATCTTCTTTATTCTTATAGATTAGCACTAAGATACTCTTCCTCCACCTCTGGCATTTTCCTAGTCAATAAATCTTGCTAAATAACATAGTCAACCAAGTCACTCCCTTCTTATCCAAACATTTCCAAGTTTCAATAGGAATATCATCGAGTCCTAAAGCCTTACTCGATTTCATCTTGTTAAGTGCTATTTCCATTTTAGAGTTCATAATCTTACGATAAAACTTGTAGTCTTGATTTTCTTTATTGTTACCTACTTCCTCCTCTTTTGACCTACCTTCATGTTTCTCATTTAACTTCGCAAAATAGTTCTTCCACATTTTCTTAATCTCTTCATCCTTCGCCAACACCTTAGAGTCCTCATGTGCACTTAACCTAATTAAAGTCTCTTATTTTCTTCTCTTATCTTAGTAAGTTTATATATCCTCTTCTCTTCCTCCTTACTATCTAGTCTAGTGTATAGGTCATCATAAGTTTTTAGTTTAGTCTCTTTTACTGTTTTTTTGACCTCCTTATTAGCCAATTTGTAGCTCTTAAGGTTTTCCTCAGTTCTATTGTTCTGCCGCTTTTTAAAGCACCATTTTTTTCCTTTTTACTACCGTTTTAACCTCCTCTCTCCACCACCAAGTATCTCTAGAGTTGGGTCACTTTCCTTCCGACTCTCCAAGAACTTCTCTTGAGATTCTCCTCATACAGTTGGCCATCGAGTTCCATATAGTGTTAGCATTATCTTCCAAGTCCCAAGTATCTTCTTTATCCATTCTATTCTAAAATATTTTTAGTTTATCCCCTTTTAGGTCCTACCATCGCGTCCTATGACGTCCACTATCCTTCTTAGCTTGGTGTAGCCCTTTAAGGCATAAATCTAGTATCAAAATCCTATGTTGAGATATCATGCTCTCTAGGAATCACTTTATAATTGCTGCATTTTAGACCGTTCACTTTTATTTTTTATTTTTTATTTTTATCAGCAACAAACAAAGATTTTATTAAGGCAAAAAGGCAAAAGAAATGAGGATAAGGCATCCTCTATAAAGAAAAACACATAAAAAGACAAAATAGCCCAAAGTGACGAAATTCATAACAAAGAGGACACTACATATCACAAACTGACACCCAATTTGATGCAATAATAAAAAGAGGAATTCCTTTGAACAAAGGATTTGTCGACACCCAAAAAGAAGTTAAATGTCGAACTGTTTCCCATAAAAAGTCAACATCTCGAGACAGTCCACTTTTTTTTACTAGAAAGTAATCTATTTGGCTCTTAATTGACCGGCTCTTAAAGGTTATCAAATGCTCCTCTCTCTTTTTATACATAGTATTGGCCACCACCAGGTCAAAAGCCAACGCAAAATTTAAAATACTTTTTCGAGCCTCATTTCTATCACCAAAACCATATCCACTATGCACTCTCTTATATCCTAGTTTGTTTATTCCTTCATGGCTATTGAAATCACTTCCTATAACTAGGTTCTCTCTTACAGGTATCTCCTCTAATACTTCATCAATTTGGTCCCAAAAATCTCTCTTAGTCTGATCATCTAATCCTACTTGGAGGGTATATGCACTAATAACGTTCATTATATTCTCTCTAATAACTAGTTTAACTAATATAATCCTATCATCTTTCCTAATGATCGCAACTACATTCTCTACAAGATTCTTGGCAACTATTATTCCTATCCCATTTCTGTATCTATCCTTGCCACTATAATATAGTTTAAAGTCGGTGTCTTCTATTTTCCTAGTTTTCTCACCTGTCCACTTAGTTTCTTGTACGTAAGATATACTAACTCTCCTTCTAATCATGACATCTACTAATTCTATAGTCTTACCAGTTAAAGTTCTTACATTCCATGTGGCTACCCTAAATTTATAGTCTTGGACTAGCTTCTTTATCCGCGCTCGTCTAGGAAAACGCGGAAACCTTTGCCATTTTTCACTGCACCCAAGTGTTGATGTGGCACCCCTTGCTTACTTTTCAAAACACCCGGAGGCAAGCACAACGCTTCACTTAAGGGGGAACAACCTAGCATTTAATTGATTCAAAGCAGGATTCATTTTCATAAGGGATCCGAGTCGACTACCTAACACACAACCCTCCTCTTTTACCCGGGCTTGGGACCGGTAGAGTTGTTAAATAATCCCGGTGGAGTTGTATTTGAGATCACTTATTTAAAAAATAAAAATAAAGAAAAAGATATTTGTGATTGCCTCAAGTCATTACTGCATTTCAGCTGTTACAATTATTCCTGGAAATTAGCAACCAGACAATATGATTGCATATTTATGAAAATGTGGATTACTTGTACTTTAATATATTATTTGTTTTTATTTTGAGATTTAGAAGTACCTAATCTCAAACTCCTAAATTAGAGAATGTTGCAATCCAGTAAACATTAACGTTTAATTTGCTGCACATCTTTGGGTGTAGCATGACATACACTCGATAAGTTCTGGCATCTTTGTAGAATATGTAAGCCTTTGTATAACTATTCGTTTTGTTAATCTTACAGGGCTGTGAAACTGTCAATGCTAGTAATGGAGTTGCTATGAACGGAAATATTAATGCAAAAAAAAGCAAACCTGGTGAAGTTCTTTTAACTCATCAATTAAAAGGTCATTCGGTATCACCTGGATTTTCGTCAATCAACCAGGCTAATTCAGCAGATCAAGCAATTCCATGGCCAAAACATGATAAATCTGGGTGCTTAGCCAAGGGAGCTAAATCTTCTTTCCGTGGTAAGAGGAAGAATAGCACATTGGGTTCAAAGAGTAAACGCCTAAGAATTGAAAATGAGGACCTGATAGAGCTGAAGCTGACATGGAAACAAGCTCAGGGACTGCTCCGCCCACCTCCAAACCATCTCCCAAGTGTTATGGTGATTGAAGGCTTTGAGTTTGAAGAATATGAGGTACTATGCTTTGTCTCATTTCACGTTTGACTTGAACTCGTGTCGAATTTTGTTCTCTACAATTGTTAATAACAATTTCCAGCTACTGGTGAGAATATAGCAACATCTGTAATTTTTTGAGTCAGTACTTGCCTCTCATAACAAAATTCAAGTATTCATCCAAAAAATAAAAAAAATATAGAAAAATCTGATTAAAGTTATCAAAAGGACCATGCCATATATGTTTTCTTATATCTAGTGATGAGATCTTGTGAGATTTGGAAGGTAGAGAGGTATGTGCTGTGGAAGATACTGATTATGGGGCAAAAGCAGACCAAAAGGTTAGGGCACAATTGGGGTTGGATAAGAATAACAAGGGCTACATAACTCGCTGAGACTTTTGATGTTATCTTTTTTTTTTCTTCTCAAAATTATAAACTCCTTTGATCCTATAATTCACATGATAGGCTAGTTTTTGTCAAATGATGATCAACTACCATAGTGCTTTATTTTCAAAGGCAACAGGTTCTCTGACTTGATTCACTCTAGCAGGATGCACCGATTATTGGGAGGCCTACGATTTTTGCAACAGATCATAAGGGGTAAATCACTTAAATGCTCAGACTTGTATTCAAATTCTTCCAGTTTGATTTTATTTTCTTATGCTAGTTGTGGAGTTTTTATCTGCGCGAGGAAGTGTTTGTTTGCACAGAATTGACCTCACCCCAAGATAATGTTTCCCCTTTTAATGAACAATCAAATTAATATTGTATTATTTGGATTGTATAAACTATTTGAAAGATTATTCTGGCGTAAAATTATTTGCATAATGCTGATGCTGGATTCTATATTTTTCTTTCGTTTTCTGATTTTTGTATGAATTTTATGGAGTTAAAATATTTCACTTGCATTGAATGTTGAGCGATGGTATCCTGAGTTTCATTAAATGTTGCATCCTGCAAGTATCTGCAGGTTTCATTTCATCCATATTTGGTCTCCATTTTAGGAATGTAACATTAGTTCTTTCATTCTTTTGTCTTGAAACTGAATTTCATTTATATTTCTTAAGACTACACCATATCTCAAGGTCTTGCTACAACTTTTAATGGACTTGTTATTGTGTCTAAATCTTTTTGGGCCAAGTAAATACTAATGCTGTTTTGAAACTGTGTCAGTGAAAAGATCCAATGGGCTCAATGTGAAGACTGTTTCAAGTGGCGCAAAGTTCCTGCTGATGCTTTTCTTCCCTCAAGATGGACCTGTTCTGAAAACTGGTGGGATCCAGAAAGGTAAAATTGGTATCCATTTCTGCTTCTGAATCCTGGACTTTTTGTTCCTATATACAAATTTTTGTTTTTGTTTTTGTTTTTGTTTTGAGCTATGTCGTTGATTGCATTCAAAACAAGCAATGAAGCCAATATATGTTCCTCATCTCATTGAGGGATGTAAATGTGGATACAGGGCAGGTGCTCTTGCTCCCAAATGGTTTTATAGCATCATGTGATGATTGTGCTTTAGGTTTCAAGGCTTTGTGCTGTGATTCCAAGGGTTGCCATACTGATCTGAATGGTTCGTATGACAGGCTGTAATGCTTGCATCACTTTATGAACTTGTACTTTCTTGAGTGCCCCACTTTCAATATGATAAAGAATTTCTCTTTTTTTTTTTTTTTCCTGTTTTTTTTTTTTTTCTTTTTTTTGTTTTGTTTTGTTTACATGTTCTCTCAATACTGATATGGGTAGATCAGAGAAAATCTGAAAGCACCCACCTCACCTTCATAAATTTCAAACTAGCATCATCAGCATATAAATTGGGAAGCTCTAGTACAATTGTTCACATTGGATTCTCTCTCTCTCGCTTTCTCCCACACAAATATGTGTTTTTGTGATTTTTCCTCATTTGTGTGTGGAAACACATGAACAGTGACCCTCTCCTCCAGAACCATGCTGGGAGTGGTACCTTTTGGTTTTGTTTGGATCTTGGACTTGTGGACAGAAGAGAACAAAAAAATAGCTTCTACGTCAATTCTCTTTTCCTTTTCCTTTTCTTTCCCTCCACAAATTCAAGCTCTTCAGATTTTTCCAGAACCATGCTGGAGTGGTACCTTTTGGTTTTGTTTGGATCTTGGACTTGAGTGAGGGAAAAGAGAACAAAAAAAAATAGCTTCTACTTCAATTCTCTTTTCCCTTTCCCTTTCTTTCCCTCCACAAATCCAAGCTCTTCAGATTTTTGCTCTATTTACCTTTTTTACTAGATTTTTATGCAAAAATCAAAGTGTCACAAAAATGCTTTTTTTATTATAAAAAATACTTATCAAATGGCTACCTTAGTTGCTTCTGTACATTGGAGAAAATTTTGGAAGTACTGATCTTTCATTCGTAACCATGAACTTACATCATCAGCCATATCATTGTGGAAGCTCTAGTACAGTTGTCTGCTTGGGACTCTCTCTTCTGGAAGTGGTGTTATATAACTATCTGAATACGTAGAGAGTTGGAGCACTTTAGGAATTGAGTTAATTTTTTGTGTCCTTCTACAGATCAGTGTGTTCAGTAGTTCAAGAATTGACTGCAGAACAGCTCGAAGATCTGGTAGCCACTAGTACTCAAGGTATGAATACGTGAACCATTTCTTGGTGGTGGTTTTTTTTTTGCCCCTTGTTTTTCCTTTTTTCTTCCTTCCAGATTTCACGGGATGTGTGATCCTTGAATAGCCTGAGGAAGGCTCATAAAAGGTCGCACATTTGGGTTATATAATTTCAAGTTGATCACTATTTCTCTCTGTCTCTATGAATATCTGTAAATACCGTGTTAATCAAATCATAATGCTTGCATTTCTTGGTTTTCGTCGAACTCAACTAATCATGTGATTGCGATTGCACAGCTGCTGCTAAAAAAACGAAGGTTGCTAAACAGGACCCGGATTCAGTCGAAGCTTTAGAGGGGCTTGATGCACTTGCCAACCTAGCCATCCAGGAAGAGGGTGAGGCCCTACCAACATCATCGCAAGCCACAACAAAGCACCCACGCCATAGACCTGGTTGTACATGCATTGTCTGCATTCAACCCCCAAGTGGAAAGGGCCCTAAGCACAAGCAAACATGCACATGTAATGTCTGCTTGACAGTGAAACGCCGTTTCCAAACCCTATTGTTGCGGCGTGAGAAGAAACAATCTGAGAAAGAAGCTGAAACTGCACGTCAAAATCAACAACCACATCCACATTTGCCTGAGAAATCGCCAGATGATGAAACCCAGCTATGTACTAATACAGGAAGTAGTAGTCCAAACCAGAAAATGGCAAACAGGGATGATCCTGAAGATGATCCGAGCAAGATGAGATCGACTCTTTCACCTTTCAAGGGCCAGATTGATCTGAATATCCAGCCGGAGAGGGATGAGGAGCTGTCACCGGGTTCAGATTCTGGCGGCGTGACTAGGTTGATCCAAGATGCGACCGAGAGTTATCTGAGGCAGCAGAGATTGTCGAACTCTAACAGAAATTCAGCTGGAAATCAGGCTCAGATGAACTTTGGAAACAGTAGTATTGCCACCGTTAGCAGTCATGGGGAAGCTGAAGCAGAATGTTCCGTACCTTTGTCTACAAATGCATCAGCATCAACCTCAGGAACAGAGAGATAAAAGGCAGGATTTCTCTGTTGAAGTCGTGGATAATTTTTGTTGTACATTTATCCGCGTTTGCAGACTTGTACATAAAGAAGAGAGGTAGAAACTGGACCATAGTGTGTAGAAGCCGATGATTCTGCTGATTAATATGTATTGTTATCCTCTCTCTACAGTAATAGAAGTGGACACCAGTGTATGGGAATGGCACTGGCAGTGACTGGGGAGTGGGTTGAAGCTATTTAGTTGTCTTTTTGGGAGCTCAATCTGTTCTAAGATGTAATTAAGCTACATATATATGTTTTGGTTTGTTTTATTTTTATTTTTTGTTCTCATTTCACTGAAATAGAAATTGCTTGCAGGTAATTTTTATAGTTGTTTTTCTTGCAATGATTTATATAGCATAAGTTGAAATCCTTTCATTTTTGCTGAAAATATTAGCATGCCAACCCATGAGGGTCATTTCAAATGGTGAGTTGCCAAATTCCATTCAGTTCTTATATATATATATATATATATAAAACACAAAAACAAAAACAAAAACAAAAAAAAATTATTTAGTGCTCTCCTATTTTGACTTCACCAGAGCTTTTGAGTGTTTGATAATTGATTTTTTCAAGTGATGTTTTGATTTTTTATGAAAATAGTGGGAATAATTTGACAAATTGTAGTAATTTTTTTTGGACTATTTTAGCTCTTCTCCGTTTGGGTAGTGTTTAATTCATTATAAACATGATATAAAAACGTAAAGAAAAAAAGAGAATTGTAAGATAAATAAATCATCATTTGCTATTATAAATTAATACTCATTTCATAGAGGTTAACCATTCCATTCTATTTCATTTTCATTTTATTGGTACTTAAATCCTTTCAGATATCTAATAGAATGGATTCAATGGATGTGCCATTGCATTGATAGAACTAACCAATTTCTTGGAATTAAGCTTCGCAAAAACTACATAAAAAGACCAAGAATAACTGTCACATTCCTCAATAAATAAATAAATATATAATAAAAAAAAAGTAACATTGTATTAATAGAATTGGAGGTAAAGAAAAGGATGACCAATTCAACATAACAATTGTCATATCTATTTTAAGGTTGGATGCCAAAGTAGGAACTTATAAGCATATCCTTTGATATAACACCTATTTTAGACAACCTCTTGGGTTCAATTTTAGGTTGGTGCCTTTTTCTCTCCACCCTCCATCAAGGTCATACCCACCAAATACAGGGTGCTGTTTTTGCATTTGTCACCATCTCTCTTCCTCCTCATCAACCAAATAGATGAAGAGGAGGATGAAACTCTAAAACCTAAAATCTTGATAATCAGAAAATTAACAAATATCAGCAACTTAGATTAGTTCATGTGTAGAATCGTTGTCTTGATCATCTTTTCCATTTCTTCTAAAGCATTTCATTGTTAGAATTGGAAACCCATTTGCAAAAGGAGATTATTATTGTCAATATTAGGCCAAGATGAATGATCTTTTCTCGGGTTCGTTCAAAAAGTACACCGACCTCAAGCGACAGACCTACCTTGATGATGTGGAGATCGGGAGACAAGCTGGGAACGAAGAAGGCAACCTCGATAGGTTTTTCGAGGATGTCGAGAATGTCAAGGAAGACATGAGAGACGTCGAAAAACTCTACAAGAAGTTGCAGGAATCCAATGAAGAGAGCAAAACTGTCCACAATGCCAAAACCATGAAGGAGCTTCGAGCCAGAATGGACTCGGATGTTGGCCAGGTCTTAAAACGGGTCAAGGTCATCAAGAAGAAGCTTGAAGGTCTAGAACAGTCTAATGCAGCTCACCGCAAACTTCCCGGTTGCGGTCCGGGGTCATCTGCGGATCGAACTCGGATTTCCGTAGTTAGTGGTTTGGGAAAGAAACTCAAGGACATGATGGATGATTTTCAAGGCTTGAGAGGCAAAATGGCGGATGAATACAAGGAAACAGTGGAGCGAAGGTACTTCACTGTCACGGGACAGAAGGCGGATGAAGACACCATTGAGAATCTGATAGCAAGCGGGGAGAGCGAAAGCTTCCTGCAAAAGGCCATTCAAGAACAAGGGAGAGGTCAGATTATGGACACCATATCAGAGATTCAAGAGAGACACGACGCTGTAAAGGAGATCGAGAAGAACTTACTCGAGTTGCATCAAGTGTTTCTCGACATGGCAGCTCTCGTGGAAGCACAGGGTCACCAGCTCAACGACATTGAGAGTCATGTGGCGCATGCAAGCTCGTTTGTAAGACGAGGGAATGTAGAGCTGCAAGAGGCAAGGGAATATCAAAAGAGCTCAAGGAAGTGTACCTGCATTGCCGTTGTCCTAGGAATTGTTGTTGTTGTCATCCTCCTTTTCCCAATCTTATCACCATTATTGATTCACCGATAAGAAGAAGATGGAATGCTTGCTCTGTGAGACTCAGAAAACAGGTATTCTAATATCTAGGGATACTATATATTTGTGTGTGTGTATATGTACAGAGAGAGTGACAACAATTAGATCATATGGTATTCACAAAGGATATTAGATAGTACTTCAGAAATAATATGTTTCTGCATTAAGGAAACATCTCAGTTTGTGCTTCGCATTCAGGCAACTATGAACAAATTGATTTCCCATATGATACCTTGGGAACAGAAAGAAAGCAATTGGCATATCAAACATTTAAGATTCCACAATGTGTGCTCCAAACACAAATGCACACACACAAACACACTACTGAATTGTGTAAATAAAAAACAACGCCTAATTAGTATACATTAACGTGGGTTTGAGAGGGGAAATATTGAGTACACACTACTGAATTGTGTAAATGCGACCCAAAAATAAAAAATGAAAAATCAGCTCCAAATTTTTTTACAAGATAAGTCAATCAAACACTCCTAATAGATAAAGGTTGCATTCGGTTACTTTTCTTTTTCTTTCCAAGTGTTTTTAGCTACTCTGAAAGTGTGCAACTGACAACAAATGGAGTGTATAAAATTAAACGACAAGTACACAGAAAAGTTCATTCCCAAAAGCACAAAAAATTTCGTTCTTGAAAAGAAACGCTGTTATTTATTCAAACGATGAATGTTTGCAATCAAATTCTAGGGTCTTGTAGGCCAGAAGTTCTCATTTCAGAAAAAGAAACTGCATTCAGGTAGTCTTCTTTTCCTCTCGCATGTTTTTATCCAATCTGATTGTACATAAATGGCAACATTGTTGTGGATAAAATTAAGAAGATTAAATCCAGAATCTCACAGTAAAAATATGCAAAAAACCAGAATTCTCATCCCACGAACTTTTTATTTTATTTTATTTTATAAACAACATTTCATTCAACAAAACAAACCACCTTAAAAGGCGTGAACCTGGTACTCTCAAGATGACAAAACCTGTAAGCTATGCATCCAATGGCATGTACAAATCAACTATAAACAAGACAAAAGAGGAAATAGGAAAGGGACAATCCTCTCTCAACCAAACAAAAAATTAAAAATAGGAGCACAGATCCTTTCAGCCCACCAATATTCTCAATACCATCAGAAGATCTATGAAGCTCTTTTCATACTCTCAATACCATCAGAAGATCTATGATGCTCCTTTCATATTCTCAATACCATCAGAAGACCTATGATGCTCCTTTCATGTTGTCCACAAAACACATAAAGCTGCAGTTTGCCATCCATAATTTTATCAATTGGTATTTCTATAGAATTGGGTTTTCAGTTTTAAGGTTACAATCTACGTCCCTGAGATCAATTGAGCTGAAAAATAACAGCATGCATGTAAAGAATAAAGACATGGGAATTTTTTAGTGTCGTGAGACTCATGACAGAGTGACACAATTGGAATTTATGGAGCAGTTCACCATAATAATTGTGGTCTTCCGAAATTCAAAGCCACAGTGAGTTGCCACCATAAATGTAAATGTTGATTTTAAAGTTAAAGACACCATTCATGCAAAGAACTTTCCCACCTTGAGGTAGAAAGCTGTAAGATCCTAAGTTCCTAACATTTACTTGTATAATTGACAAGGTTGCATTTGGTGACAGTAAAATAGGAAAAGTAGGCAGAGGCATACGATAAACGAGCCCTCTTTAATGTCTCACAAAATGCATTAACAGAAAATAAGTTGGTCATAATCAGTAATAATTAGAAGTTACAAGTCATTCGTTCTATATAATTTACTAATCTAACGGTGCAACCATGAAAAAGTTGTACCTTAGAGTCCAGACGGACACCGACGGCGAAGAAAGTCGCACGCTCAATGCCTGGAGCACAAGCTAGGAGACCAAAACGCCATCATCCGGAGGATGGCGTCGAAGATGGAAGCGCTGAAACAGCAAGTCAAAGGGAAGGGTGTTATTGGAGTGGGAAACCACAATGAGCACTGTCACGACCCAAACCCGCCCCTATGGGTTTAGCACCGTAACCGGCCAGTAATCCGAGATTACCGAAGGCCTACTTAACAGTAGAACAGTAAAACAGAGTACAGGGGCATGGCGGAAGCCAATACAATAATAAAACAATGTCTAATGAGCTGTGACAGTCTGTATGTAAAAAGACTTTTCATACATTTGTACAGGCAGTGACAAAACAGTATGTACATTATTTACAGCCATTCAGAGCAGGGACTAAAACCCTATTAACACAGTACAGTACAGTCTATACAGCTTTACAAAACGGTACAGAGACGGACGGGGAAAATAAAAACACCCCTAAGCCATAGCTTGGCAGGCTCGGAACCTCGCAGTGAGGCACAGTGGTTGGCTTGACAAAACTGGAGTTTACCCCGACGCTTCTAGCATTGGTCCGGTGCCTGTACACCTACATATATATATGAGCAGTGAGCTAAAGCCCAGTGAATAACATAAAGTGTAAAGGGGTGTAGAATGAATGTCCTTACAGTAGTGAAAACAGTTCATTTCAGTCAGTATTTCAGTTGTTCAGTACAGTAAACAGTCATATGTGGTACATCCATTAGTATAACAGTAAACAGTAGGTCTTAAAAGACCGAACAATCAATGATGGCCATCAATCAATAAACAGTAGTGGTTCCAACAAGGGAACCGACAGAGATCTCTGTAACAGTAACAGTCAGTAACAGTAGTTGTTAAGGATGCCACAATACAGTTCAGAATATAGGACATACATTCATTCAGTTAACAGTATCAGTTCAGAAAGCAGTACAGTTCAGTATTCAGAAGATAATCATATATCTTTACACAATTGTTACTCACAGAGTTCTGGGCTACAGTAGGCTAGAGCGTCTCCTCGAAATGCCAACCCTAAACAGTACAGAATGAACACACACTAAGCTACACAGTTGGGAAGGATAATAATAATTTAATCCCTAATTGCCTCGGTGTGTTCTACATCTATATCCTCATTAAGATGTCTTAAACTAGGCCTAAGAATGCCTAGGATGTGATGAGGATGCAAAGATGTATTCAGAAAACATTTTCAGAATTTGCAGTGAAACAGGGTCTCGCTCGAGCGCATGCTTCCCTGCTCGAGCGGACATGCAGACAACGGTTCCCGCTCGAGTGTCAACTTATCCGCTCGAGCGGACCAAAAAGTACTGGATAGGTGAAATTCACGCTCGATCAGGCGCTCGATAGCCGCTCGAGCGTAAGACACAAGGTCCCGCTCGAGCGTCAATCCTTCCGCTCGAGCGGACTTCAACACAGTGCAAAGTACTGGGAGCACAAATTTCCCGCTCGAGCGCCACTTTCCCCGCTCGAGCGGGAGTCCAAAATCTGGAATTTCTAGATTTGAACTTCCAAGCTCAAATCAAGTTTAAATGCACTAAATTCGATCCTCTTGGGCCAAATTTCTGGAAAACATTTGTAAACACATAGAATAACATGATTCAAAGATCAATTTGATAAATCAAGGCCCAAGGGTGTTTCAATTAAACTCAATTTCAAACCAATTTTCATGAACATGAAGAACACGCAACATGCATGAATTCAAATCATTTCAAAGCTTGAAAACATGCTCTAATGAGCCAATCTTTTCAAAATAAGATGAAATCATGGACTTAAACATAAATATGAGCATGCATGTAACCTTTCGCCATGAAAACAACTTAAAACTCAACAATACATACATACATGCATGGAATGAGCTCCAATTCGACAACATTAAACCAATTCTTGACTTAGCTCTTTAAACTACCATGATCCTTGCTAGGAGGAACTCAAATACACAATGAAGAAGGTCAATGATCTACCTTAGGTCTTCAAATGCAAGTCTAGAGGCTCAATTGACAATCTACACTTCAATTTCTTCAAGATCACCAAGCAATACACAAGATGAGGCCAAAATCTCCCTTAATTCTCTCTCTCTCTATCTCGGTCGGTTGTAGGCAACAAAATGTGGCTGATGAAATGTTTGTCTAAGTGTGATAATAAGGCTTAATATTCTAATAAACAAAGGCCCATTCACAATGGCAATATGGTAATTAAGCTAACTCTTGTAATTGGCTTATTTTAATCTAATTTGATCATACCAAATCACTTTTTCAATAAATATACCATAAAATCACATAAATTCTGATGATCCTAAATCATCAATCAATTTCCGGTTCGGCCGCCGACAAGGCCTTCAATTAGCAGTTTAAACATAAAACATGAACAGATAATCAAACAGTCAAACAGATAGGAATGCAATTCAAACAGATACAGTCAATCAATCAGTTCCAGATTTCAGTCAATCAGTTCAGTATTTCAGTTGATTCATTACTTATCATAATCAGTCTCAGTTAAGCGGTAATTAGTAATTAATCGGTAAGCAGTGGTGAGGGTTATTACAAGCACACCCAATCCCGTCGTTCGAGCAACCAGAGCTGGCGAAGAATGCCTTCCCTTTCCATCATCAGGAGCTATGGGCCTGGTGATTCTAACTCGCCTGTGGAGAAGTCGTGTGCACGAGATAGTAGCTACTGTACTTCACGTCCATCGACGATGTCGAGATACTCTTACTTTGCCCGTTCGGAGGACTTAAGGGATATCTTGGAAGAACGAGCACGCCGGCGGGAGGCACAAAGGGTGCCGGCACTGCAGTGGCTGTCCTACAGAGGTCGCGCCAGTGAAAAAGTCATAATGCCGCCACCACGCCCAGTTGTACATGTCCCTTTGGACAGAGACTTGGCGAGGTTGAGCGCCACCCCTTTCTCCCTCGAGATAGAAACCACGCCGCTCCTTGCGGGCTTTCACCAGCCCAAGTTTACGTTCTATGACAAAAAAACCGATCCATACATGCATGTGAGCCACTTTCGGCAGGTCATGGCTGGCTATAAGCGCAACGACGCACTTATGTGTCTTATTTACCCGTTAAGTTTGGGTGAGTTGGGCCTGAAATGGTTCGAGAGGCTGCCGGAGGAAAGTATCGAAAGGTGGCAGCAACTGGCGGAGGCATTCGTGACCCGATTCAAAACAAACACCAAAATGCCCAAAGAAGTTGACCATCTTCTAAGCGTCAAGATGGAAAAGGGCAACTCACTCAAGGCGTACAATGCCAAGTATTGGGAAACTTTCAACGAAATCCTTAACTGCCCGACCAACTTGGCGATCACCCAATACAAGCGCGGTCTCCCAGTCGGACATAGACTTCGAGACTCGCTCACTATGAACCAACCGACGACCATGGAATTATTGATGCAGCGTATCAATGAACACATCTGAGTTGAGGACGATGCTACTGCAGTTACTGCAAAGATGAATTCGGTGGCATCGGACAAAAGAGTGGCCGGAAAGGTCCATGCGGTCGGACATGAGACAAGCCGTCTGAGCAACCGCAATAGAGATTTAGATTGCGGTGCAAACCGACACAACTAGGGTAAGGGTCATCGCAACGACCGAGATGACTACCCCCGTGATGCCGCGGAAGATGCAAGAAGAAAATTGAACGCTTGAATAGGCATCACCACGGTTTTCAAGATCCCAATTTACCGCATCCTTAGCGAAATCTGCGATGAGACATACGTCCGGTTTCCAGCTAAGTTGGGTGATGCGCAGAGAGGCTTTAATCCGAGATACCGCTACACCTACCATGATGAGCGTGGCCACCGCACAGAAGATTGCGTCTCTTTGAAGCAGCATCTAAAGGAGCTAGTAGCTGTCGACCACCTAGATCGCTATGTTGATGGCGACGCCAAGGCCGCGCCTCATGCTCAAACCGAACTAAACGTTTTGGCTGCCCTAGAAGCGCCCCCCAAGGCGTGGTCAATGTGATCCATGGTATCATCGAGCCAGCGCGAGTGTACGAGCTCCGAGGGATGATAAAAAAAGCAGAGCATATGAGGGAAGTCCTGTCAGTCCAACCTGCGGTCAAAAAGGGCAAAACCGAAATGAAAGATGTGCTCAGCTTTTCAAGCAGAGATCTTGAACGTATTCAAACACTGCACAATGACGCGCTGGTGGTCACGCTTCATGTTAGGGACTTTGACGTTAGGCGCATTCTGATCGATCAGGGCAGCTCAGTTAAAATAATGTATTATGACGCCTTTAAGCAGCTCAAGCTAGAAGAGAAAGATCTAGCCCCAGCAACGTCGCTACTGGTTGGCTTTAACTCGCAGTCGGAATGACCAGTAAGCAAGATCATCCTACCGGTCAAAGCGGGGACCGTCGTCAAATAGGTGGAGTTCTAGGTGTTGAAGGTGCCCTCTACATATAACTTGATCCTAGGCAGGGGATGGCTTCACGCTATGTAGACGGTGGCGTCGACTTTCCACCAAGTCATGAAGTTTCCCTTTGCTACCGGCATGATAGAAAAAGTTTGGGGCGATCAAGTAATGACCAAGCAATGTTTTGTGGTTGTGAACGGAAGCCGAGCTGCCAAGGGCTTTGTACAAATGATCGAAGAACTGGAAGATCAAAGTGTCCAGGAAGACGTGGGCACCAAAGCCGAGGAAAAAGCTATCGAAGACCTAGTAAAAGTACGGATCAGCAAGAATTATCCTGAGAAGTTTTTTCTGTTAGGATCCACCCTCACCGCTCAAGAACAATTAGAGATGGTGAATTTCTTAGTAACGGACATCGAAGTTTTTGCTTGGACGCCTTACGACATGCCTGGTGTTGATCCAAACTTCATTTGCCACCGACTCAATGTTTTCCCTGATGCCCCGCCGATCGTTCAAAGAACACGAAGATCAGCGCTTCATCACGCCTAGGTGGTGATGGAAGAAGTGAAGCACCTGCTTAAAGCAAGGGCTATTCGGGAAGTACATTATCCATGGTGGGTTTCCAACATGGTCATAGTGCCAAAAAAGAATGGAAAATAGCGAGTTTGTGTCAACTACCAGGCTGTCAATTGCGCTTGCCCTAAGGACAGTTTCCCCCTGCCCAGAATCGACCAACTGGTGAACCTAACAACCCGTCACAACCGGCTTAGTTTTTTGGATGCCTACCGTAGCTACCACCAGATTGCCATGCATGAGCCTGACTAAGAGATCACTTCTTTCACAACCTTGAGAGGATTGCTCTGTTATAGAGTTATGCTCTTCGGATTGAAGAACGCCGGAGCAACCTTTTAAAGGATGATTACGAAGATGTTCACCCCACTGCTTGGTCAAATGATGGAAGCCTACATCGACGACATGGTCGTGAAGAGTAAACGTGAGACCGACCACTTGGTTGACTTAGCAGAGATGTTCGTTATTCTCAAACAACACGAGTTGCGTCTGAACGCATCAAAGTGTGCTTTCGGTGTGGGGTCAGGGAAGTTTTTGGGCTTTCTGGTCAATAATCGCGGGATTGAATCAGATCTCTCTCAAATCAAAGCCATCCAAGAATTAGGGCAGCCCAACTCGGCAAAGGATGTGTAACATTTTACCGAGATGGTAGTCGCGCTTAATCGACTCATAAGCCGGTCGTCAGATCATTGCCGTCCTTTCTTCCAAGCCTTGAAATCGAAGTTTTCGTGGGATGCAGAATATGACAAGGCATTAGCCAAACTGAAGACGTACCTATCCTTCGCCCCACTTCTTGTCATGCCCAAGTAGGGCGAAGAACTCTACCTCTATTTGGTCGTTTCCCAACATGCGGTCAGCGTGGTGCTGGTGAGAGCAGAGGGCATACAACACTTGTCGATCTTCTATGTTAGCAAAACCTTATTCTCGGCGGAGTTGAGATACGTGCCGCTAAAGAAAATCGCATTGGCACTAATGATGGCCTCAAGGAAATTGGTACATTACTTTCATGCTCACATGATAGTAGTGTTGACCGATTTCGCTTTGAAAGCCTTGTTTGAGCGGGCAGACTTTTCGTGGGAAATTGCACGCTTGAGCAGAGATCCATCTCCTGAAGAACAACCACCTCTTGGTAATGAGCTGGTAGATTTGGGAATAACGGGGCAACCTGTGGGATCTAATACCGCATCGCCAGGGGTAGATGAAGGCGTGCAAATTGCAATTGTCAATGGCGTGCTTGCCGCGGAAATAGCCGAGCAACCAAGCAACTCTGATCACATGAACCTTCAAACATCCCAGGACCTCACAGAATGTTGGAAGCTTTTCATCAGCAACATGTGGAAACTTTTTGTCGATGGCGCTTCAAACAGCCATGGAGCCGGGCTGGGAGTAGTCTTGATCTCACCAGACGGACTGACTATTGAACATTCCATCACGCTAGGATTTCCTGCGTCAAACAACGAGGCTAAGTACGAAGCGTTGCTAGCCGGACTGAAAAGCGCACTCCAAATGCAAGCATCCGAGCTAATGGTCTACAATGACTCCCAACTCATTGTAAACTAAGTATCGGGAGAATACGAAGCCAAAGATGACAGAATGGCCAAGTACCAAACTCTAGTGAGAGAGCAAATCAAGAAATTCCAAGCCATAAGAGTCCAACAAATTGGCTGAGAAGATAACAACCGGGCAGATGAGTTGGTCGGTTTGGCTTCCATTGTCGACAAATCAACCCCCAGCCCACTCCTGATTAAATTCCTCCCAAGACCCAGCATTGAAGACTCAGAGCAGACGGAAGTTCTTTGCACCGAGCTGGGTCCATCTTAGATGGACCCTATCATCCTTTGCCTTAAAGAAAGAATCTTGTCGACCGACAAGAAAGAGGCACACAAAGTCCGGGTGAAGTCTGAACGGTTTTGGCTCTCTCTATCCGGTGCTTTGTATAAGAAGTCATTCATCAGTCCATACTTCAAGTGCGTTCACCTAAACAGAGTTGATGCTTTTTTTTTTTTGAGATCCATAAAGGAATGTGTGGGAGCCACATCGGCGGGAGATCTCTAGCCTACCGCGCTATTTCGCAAGGATACTGGTGGCCGTACATGTAGGCAGATGCACAGAAATATGTGAGAAAATGCGAGAAGTGTCAAAAGTCGCTAACCAAATCCACTAGCCGGCCAGAGAACTTCTCTCCCTTACAAGCCCTTGGCTATTCGCAATGTGGGGTCTGGACATAATGGGACTACTGCCAACTGCGCCGGGCAATCGCAAATTTTTCAATGCAGCAACCAACTACTTCACCAAATGTGTCGAAGTTGAGCTCCTGACAACAATCAAGGAAAAGAATGTGAAGAAATTTGTTTGGCAGAATATGGTAACACGATTTGGGGTCCCCAAAGCTTTGATCTCTGACAATGGCACCCAATTTGATGGAAGACTGTTCAGAGGATTCTTCGAGGAGCTGAAGATAGAGTTCTATAACTCAACGGCGGCTTACCCACAATCGAATGGCAAAATATTACTTACAGAATTTGGGTATATCTAAATCTGATTGGCAATTTCATGAACAGGTTCACATCTATTCATACATCCATTACTCCATAATTAGTGATGATGGCTCTGGGTCTACCATCGGTAATGCAATTGCTGGGCTTGAGGTTGGAAAATGTTTGGTGTGGAGAAAGGAGATAGATACTAGGCTATTTGGATGAAGAAGAACTGTGTGGTGGGGTTTAGAAGACCTAGCACCTGTCAAAAAATGGAGGAAGAAGAACTGTAGTGGAGTCGGTCGGCAAGAAGAAGTTGGAACGTTGGTTATCGAACGTATAAAGAGGAGAGAGAGAGAGAGAGAGAGAGAGAGAGAGAGAGGTATATGCAGAGTTTTTTTTAGATGGGTGTATATGTAGAGTTTGGGTGAGAGTAAACAGTATTTTAATTTCATCTTTTAGATTTCCAATGCCCTCTACAAATAGGTGTAGGCTGTAATTATTTTCTTTGGAATAATACAATCAGTGTTGTAGAAGAACAAATATTATAAGGAAAAATCACTTGTTAATATGGGAAATGTGAGAAAAAATATACTCTCTTCGTTCTAAAATAATAGTTTTTTTTGGGAAATTTAATTTTTTTTATAGTATAATTATTTTACTTTAAAAAAAATTAATTTTCTAAAATTATTCTTTGAGAGTATATTTTTTTAGAGAATATCAATTGTCATAATTATACTTTTTGTGGTGTTAATTAATTTAAGGATAAATTACAAATACACTTCTTGAGATTTGCTTAAAATACAGATTGTCCCATGTGATTTAAAAAATTACAAATACTCTATTGTTAGAATTTTTTATTTAACAGAATTAATTAAAAAAATAAAATTCATAATTGCTCTCCTATAAATGAATAAAATTACCTAAATTATTGATTGAAACATATTTCTAATATCATTAAAAATTATTAATTGACTTGATAATTTATTAATAAAAGGGACAATTTGTTATGAAATTAGAAACCTTGGAGGGTGAGATGTAATTTTCAGAACTATAGGGGGCGATTCGTATTTTAATCAAATCTTAAGTGGTGTTTGTAATTTACCCTTAATTTAAAAGAAGGGCAAAATAGAAAATAAATATTATTTTAGTCCTTGATTTTTGAAAAAGGACTAATATTTTGGAATAATGAAAAATGGAATAAGGGACTAATATTTTGAGACGGAAGAAGTATAAAAAAAGTGTATAGATTTTATAAAAAAAATATATTGAAACGCGATAATAAATGTCTCAAAATTGATATATTTTTTGTCTTTATTAAAAAATATATTGTCTTTATCAATGAAAAAAATTATATAAATGTTATATTTTTTTCATAATTTCAGAATTTATTATACTGTTATCATCACTATACTGTTATTTTCTCATGATAATATTATGACATAGAAAATAACAAAAAAACAATTTACTAGAACAATTTTAAATATGAATTTTTAAATAATTTATATAATATTCATGTGAGTTTAAATACACTCCCAATATTTAATAAATATTTGACAATTCATTTATGGTGTATAATATTTTTGAAAAGAAAAATTTTACAATAATGATGTAATGATGTCATTATTATAAATAAATGTATCTTCAATAATATTTTGTTATAAAGTGAATGAATTATGAGACACATCAGTTTGTATAAAAATTATATAGTAATTTTTTGTTCATATAATATTATTGTTTTGAAAAAATTATACATAATAATATGTTTCAACGAACACATTTCTCTAAAACACAATCATAATTGTATTGTAATTGTGTCACATTAGATGTTATTTAAAATAATATATATGTGAATTAAATATTATTAAAAAATTTAATTGAACAGTAATATCATGTCATTACCAATCTATTGTATGTGAACTAATTTAAGAAGAAATATAAAATTATATCAGAATAAATAGTTACAGTTTGAATAATAAATATCAAAATTATGTAAATTTTTTTTCTTTTTCTAGTTCCTCTTGTGTAAACTAATTTAAAAAATAAATATTTCAAAAATTTCAAAAAAATTTTAAAAATTCAAAATAAGTCAAATAAATCACTATTTTTTGTTTAATTTTATTTTTCTTAGACATTTTTAAATTTTTAATTTTATGATTCTTCTGTAGAATCTATAAACCTAAAACTTTTTTAAAAAATTAAACAAATTGTTAACCAAAAAAAAAAAAAAATTAAAAAAGTAAACCCCAAATGCACACTCATATTACTTTCGTAATTGGTTAGGATTAAAAGTTCTTTCATAATTGGTTAGGATTAAAACTTTTTTAATTTTTTTTAATTTTTTAAATTTTTTTTTTTCTGACTTTAACTAAACAAATTGTTAACTAAAAAAAAAAGATTAAAAAAGTAAGCCCCAAATGCACACTCATATTACTTTCATAATTGGTTAGGATTAAAAGTTCTTTTTGCCAAATATGTTGGGTTGGCTTTAAATAAATGGTACAAATAAAATAATAAAAATTTTATTCATCTCATAATTTGTCAAATAGTAAGTTGGTGAGTGACATATGACTTATCAATCACAAATTCAAATAATTGATCAGAAAGTCTATTATGCCAATTCAGATCTCAAGAGATTAGATCATTTGTCACATAGTAAGTTGGTGAGTGAAATATGAAGAAGTCTCAGAGACTGATTATCAATCACAAACTCAAACAATTGATCAGAAAATCTACTATGTCAATTCATATCTCAAGAGATTAGATCATTTGTCAAATAGTAAATGGGTAAGTGACATATGACAAAGTCTCAGAGACTGATTATCAACCATAAACTCAAACAATTGATCAGAAAGTCTACTATGCCAATTCAGATCTCAAGAGATTAGATCATTAGTCAAATAGTAAGTTTGTCACGACCCAACCCCAAGGGCTTAGGGTTAGAATCGTGACTTACTAACTTATTTTATTCGTAGCAAATTAAACTGCGCAAGCGGAAATAAAAATATTTAAACAGGAAATTACTCAATTTTACTATTTTAATAAGAGGAAATACATTTATAGGGCTTTTATTATTTTATTATTGAGTGACTGACCCTGAGTAGAAACAAAAGGGAGCAAATATATATAAAAAAGAAAAGAAAAGAAAGACAAAATAGTGGTTCAACATTAATCCTCGTGCAGGTTCCATTACGTGAGGTTATGGGTTTTCCCTACATCTCATCACCTGAAATGGTAATAGCTATAAGCACACAGCATAGTAAGAAATATTATACCAAGAGTATAGGGAATACAAAATAACCATGGATAGTTAGTTAAGCCAAAACATTTACATAACTCAATTTGGTAAATAAACCATTTAAGTGGTAGAAACTGAAATACAGAAATTGTATAAATAAATAACTATAACTATGGTACAGAACATAACAGAACAGAATAGAGGTCACAAAAGTGACAGTCAGAGTATAGGTCAATGAATCCATGACAAATAGAGGACCACAAAGTGGCCAAACAGATACCAATGGTTATTTAAGTCCTCCAAGGCATGGGACTCTCGTGGTGGTATTTACAAAACATAATTGTTTATAAGGTCATAGTCAAATATTCTTTAAAATTTAAACAATCATATCCATGAGTTTCATTTTAAACAAATAGAGTTCAGAAATTAATTAACGTAAGTCAAAACATACGTAAAATATAGTATGGTAACTCAAGGTATAATATAACTCACCTTAAGATTGAGTCTTGCTAATTCCTTTATATTTTTGTTGGTTTTCGGCTCCTCCCTTTTCTACTATTCTCCTTTTTTTTTTTTTTTCCTTCTTTGTTTACACGCTGGCCAGCTTCATCACTTTCTTCTTATTTATAGGCACATGTTGGGTGATGACTCACCATTTCTTAATAACCCGACTGATGACTCACCACTGCCCCCCACATGTAGACATATAAATGACCCTTCCTCATCTTCTAATCTATATTTGCAAATCCTTTTAATTAAAACAAATCTCCGTAATATCTTCCTAATTCATTATTACTTGATTTATTTAACTAAATCTATACATTCCAATCTTTTTACACTAAGTAGTGATTAATTTAGTCCTCAAATAAATCTCCTCATAATAAATTTGATAACCACAATGACAAATTAATTTACATAGCACGTATAGCTTATTTATTTTATTATTTTCATCATTATTATTCTTATTCCATATATTTATTTTATTATTATTGTTATTATTGTTCTTATTATTAAATTATACTTTATCGCATACCATCACAAAATTAATTATTTTAATTTACTATTATAGATTATTATTATTTTTATTAATAATCGTGATTGGTTGCGATATTAATTAAATATTTAGGGTGTCACATTTCTCTTCTTCTAAATAGAAGTTTGTCCCCAAACTTGATGTACCTTAATTTTCGAAGAGGTATGGGTATTTGGCTCGCATTTGACTTTCCGTTTCCTACGCAGCTTCTTCGATACGATGATTTCGCCATAAGACTTTTACCAACGGTATGGTTTTGTTTCGGAGAATTTGATCACGACGATCGAGAATCTGCACTGGTTGCTCTTCATAAGAGAGGTCTTGATCACGACGATCGAGAATCTGCACTGGTTTGCTCTGATCATAAGAGAGCTGTTCTTCTTGAACTTCCAGATCCTCGTAATCAACAACGTGCTCTAGATCTCGGAGGTACCGTCGAAGCATTGAAACGTGAAACACATTGTGGACATTGGATAGTTCAGGTGGTAGTGCAAGGCGATAAGTTATAGGACCAATCCTGTCTAGTATCTCGAATGGCCCGATATAACATGAGTTTAGTTTTCCTCGCTTTCCAAATCGAATGACTCCTTTTGTTGGTAAGATCTTGAGGAACACATGATCCTCTACTTGAAATTCCAAGTCTCGTATTCATATATCTGCATAACTTTTCTGGCGGCTCTGAGCAGTGCGAATTTGTTGTTGGATGAGTTAGATTTTCTCACTTGTGACTTGCACGATCTCAGGGCCTAAGAATTTCCTGTCCCCGACTTTCGTCCAGTATAGAGGTAACCGACATCTCCTTCCATACAGAGCTTCGTACGGCGCCATTCTAATGCTTGCCTGATAGTTGTTGTTATAGGCGAATTCCACTAAAGGTAGGTGTTCATCCTAGTTACCTTTGAGGTCCAACATGCATACACGTTACATGTCTCCCAACGTTTGGATTATTCTGTCAGATTGTCCATCAGTTTGTGGGTGATAAGCAGTGCTAAACTTCAGTGTGGTTCCCAAAGCTTTTTACAATTTGTTCCAGAAGCGAGACACGAAGCGAGGGTCTCGGTCAGACACGATTGAACTGGTACCATGCAACACGAGATTACATGTCTCCCAACGTTTGATAATATAACTGAAGATTATATAAGTTTGTGGGTGAAAGCAGTGCTAAACTTCAGTGTGGTTCCCATGCTTTTACAATTTGTTCCAGAAGCGAGACACGAAGCGAGGGTCTCGGTCAGACACGATTGAAACTGGGATACCATGCAAACGAATAATTTCCTTGATATATAAAGTGACAAACTTATTAAGGGAGTACATGATTTTGATTGGTAGAAAATACGCCGACTTCATCAATCGGTCTACTATAACCCATATTGCATCATTCTTTGAAAATGATTGTGGTTGCCCGACCACGAAGTCCATAGTAATGTGTTCTTATTTCCATTCAGGAATATGGAGTGGTTACAGCAGTCCTGTAGGTTTCTGATGTTCTGCTTTAACACGCTGACAATGCATATATTTGGAGACATGACTTGCTATGTCTCTTTTCATTCCCGTCCACCAATAGTGTTCCTTCAGATCATGGTATATCTTTGTGTTGCCAGGGTGGACTGCAAATCTCGGGTTATGAGTTTCCTCCAGTATCTTCTTCTTGAGTTCCGGGATGTCGGGTATGCAAATTCGATTTTGAAATTTCAGTATCCCATTGCTTATAGTGAAATCAGGGTTAGGCATATTCCTTTGTTCCTCGTGCTTTTTCTTTAAAAGTTTATCTTCCCATTGGTGTGCTTTAATTTCTTCAATCAATGTAGGTTTCACGGTTATGTTGACGAGTAGTCCATTGATCTTGCGAGAAACGAGAGTACATGCCAAACTTCTAGTTGTCTTTCGGCTCAGTGTGTTTGCCACCACGTTAGCTTTGCTTGGATGGTAATGGATCTCTACATCATAGTCTTTCATAAATTCTAGCCACCGCCGTTGCCTCATATTCAGTTCCTTCTGTGTGAACATATATTTAAGACTCTTATGATCAATTTAAATCTTGCAGGTTGCACCGTAAAGATAATGACGCTAGATTTTGAGAGCAAAGATCACCGCAGTCAATTCCAAATCATGAGTCGGGTAGTTCTTCTTGTGAGTCTTTAATTGTCGCGACGCATAAGCAATGACTTTTCTGTTTTGCATGAGAACGCAACCCAAACCATTGTATGAGGCATCACTATAGATTACGAACCCATCGACTCCTGTAGAGAGTGCTAGTATAGGGGTTGACACAAGTCGACTTTTTAATTCTTGAAAGCAACGCTCCTGTTTGTCAGTCCATTCAAAGGGTGTGTTCTTCTGAGTTAGCTGGGTCAAGGGTGATGCTATCTTTGAGAAATCTTGCACGAAGTGTCGATAATAGCCAGTTAGACCCAAGAAACTTCGGATTTCTGACACATTAGTAGGTCGTGGCCAGTCCACGATTGCTGTAACTTTTTGGGGGTCAACCGAGATGCCATCTTTGTTAATGACGTGATTGAGAAAGTGTACACTAGTGATCCAGAATTCGCATTTCTTCAACTTGGCATAAAGTTTGTGATCATGTAGTGTTTGTAGAACCGTTCATAAGTGCTGCTCATGGGCCTCTAGTGACTTGGAGTATATGAGGATGTCGTCAATGAAGACAATGACGAACTCATTAAGATAGGGTTTGAACACTCGGTTCGTGAGGTCCATGAAGGCTGTTGGGGCATTTGTGACGCCAAAAGGCATGACAAGAAACTCGTAGTGCCCGTAACAGGTTCTGAAGACAGTCTTTTCGATGCTTTTCATTTTGACTTTTAGCTGATGGTAGCCAGAACTCAAGTCGATTTTGGAGAATACTTGGGCGCCTCGAAGTTGATCGAACAAGTCATCGATTCGCGGCAGAGGGTACCGATTCTTGATGGTGACCTTGTTCAACAACCGGTAATCGATGCATAATCTTATTGTGCCATCCTTTTTCTTCACGAAAAATACTGGAGCCCCAGGGTGAGGTACTAGGTCGAATGAAACCTTTGTCCAGTAGTTCCTGGAGTTGAGTCTTCAGTTCTTTTAATTCTGCCATCGACATGTGATAAGGAGCTTTTGATATTGGTTGTGTGCCAGGTTGGGTTTCAGTGGTGAACTCGATTTCCCGATCAACCGGGATACCTGGTAGATCTTCAAGAAAAACATCCAGGAACTCTCGTACTACGGGGATCGCATCAACGGTGGGGGCCTCTTTTTGTGTATCGATCACATAACAAGTATAACCACCACAACCCTTTCTTAGAAGTTGTTGGGCTGTCATGGAGGATATAATACAGGAAGGGTTGGAAACTCTAGTCCCATCAAAGACAAGTTCGCGTTGGTTTGGTAACTTGAGGAAGACCTTTTTGGCTTTACAATCAATAGAGGTGTGGTTGACAGCTAGCCTATCTATACCTAAGATCACATCAAAGTTCCCAATGCAGAGGGGAATCAAGTCTACATATAAGGTTTTTCCTTTTAAGAATATAGCACAAGATCTGTACACATCAGTACTACATGCAGACTTATCAAAAGGAAAAGACACAGACAATATATATCCTAATGGTTCGGGGTGTTGATGCCAACTTGGAAGCAAAGTATGGTGCAACAAAAGAATGAGTTGACCCAGAGTCAATGAGGACATGAGCTAAATGACCACAGACAGAAAGTGTACCTGGCACAATGTTTTTAGTAACTTCTAGTTTTCCAGGTACCAAGGCGAAAGCCCGTCCTTGACGTTTTTGGTCCTTTCTCTCTCCTCCAGGTCCTGCGGGTTTCCTGACTGGGCCAGAGGGGCTAGCTGTAGGATTAGTCAGCTTTGGACAATCCCTCAGCAAGTGGCCAACTTGATCGCATTTAAAACATGCTCCCATGTCTCGATGGCATTATCCCTAATGAGCCTTTCCACAAGTGGGACAAATTGGAACAGTGCCACCTCAGGGGTTGGTAAGGCCTTGATGGCCTGAACTGGTTGTGCCCGTATTTACATTTTTGGGAGGTGCAACACCAGGTCTTCTGTTGTCTCTTTCCTAGAATCACTTCTTGTGGTTTGTGTCACGACCCAAACCCGGCCCTATGGGTTTAGCACCGTAACCGGCCAGTAATCCGTGATTACCGAAGGCCTGCTTAACAGTAATACAGTATAACAGAGTTCAGGGCCTGGCGGAAGCCAATACAGTAATTAACTAGTGTCCATTGAGCTGTGAAAATCTGTATGCCAAAAACATTTTTCATGCATTCATACGGTTCAAAACAGTACAGTCTATACAATCATACACAACATTCAGTACGGGGACTTAACCCCTCAATAACAGTACAGTAGAACAGTAGCGGTCTATACAGTGATACAAAACAGTGAGGAGACCGATGGGAAAAACCTAAAACAAAATCCCAAGGCCATAACATGGCACACGGAACCTCACGGTGAGGCACATAGGCTGGCTTGACAAAACTGGGGACCGACCCACACTCCTAGCTCTGGTCTGGCTGCTGGGAACCTACATATATATATAAACAGTGAGCTAAAGCCCAGTGAATAACATAAAGTATAAAGAGGTTAAGAATGTAATGTCCTTACAGTAATGAAAACAGTTCATTTAAACAGTATTTCAGTCTTTCAGTATTTCGGTCAATCAGTCATATGTGGTACATCCATTAGCCTATAAACAGTAGGTCCAAAGGACCGGGTCTTAACAGACCCAACAGTAATGATGGCCAATCATTCAGTAAACAGTATGGTTCCACAAGGGAACCGACAGAGCTCTGTAACAGTAACCATAATTGCTAAGGATGCCACAATACAGTTCAGAATACAGGACATACATTCATTCAGTAAACAATAACAGTTCAATAAACAGTTCAGTTCAGTATTCAAAAGATAACCATTTTGAACATATCTTTACACAACTGTTACTCACAGAGATTGGGCTAGTAGCAGCTAGAGCGCGTCCCCGAGAGTCAACCCTAAACAGTTAACAAATAGAACACACACTAAGTTTCACAGTCGGGAAGGATGATAATTAAATCCCTAAATTTCCTCGGTGTGGTTCTATGTCTAAATCCTCATTAAGATGTCTTAAACTAGGCCTAAGAATGCCTAGGATGAGATGAGGATGCAAAAATACAGTTGGAAGGCATTTTTCAAAAGTTGCTGAAAATAGGCTCTTCGCTCGAGCGAGCCTTCCTTCGCTCGAGCGAGCTTCAAAAATCAAAGGCTTCGCTCGAGCGAACAATCCTTCGCTCGAGCGGTCTGATGAACAGTAAAAGTACTGGTTGCTCGATTTTTACGCGCGATACCTCGCTCGATGCTCGCTCGAGCGGAGCCCTGAATAAAGGTGCTCGCTCGAGCGAGGAATCCTTCGCTCGAGCGAAGAAGCAAAATCTGGAATTTCCAAATTTGTCTTCCAAGTTCGAACCAAGCGTTCAACAACCTAAAACTCAACCTCTTGGGCCCAAAATCTGGGAAAACATTTCAAACTCATAGTACAACAAGTTTTAAAGCTCAATTTACACATGCAAGGGCCAAAGGTGAGTCAATTTAAAGCCATTTTTCAAACCCATTTTCAAGAACAATTTCAAAACATGCAATGCATGAGTTTTAACCCAAATTCAAGCTTCAAATCTTGCTCCAATGAGCTCAATAGTTGGAAGACAAAATGAAAACATGGACTTTGTTAGAAACATGAGCATGCATGTACAATCCATCATGAATTCCACTTCAAAATGCACCAAAATGGCCATGCATGCATGAATTCAAGCACAATACAACCTCTATGCCCTAAATCAAGGTTTTAATCCTACAATGGAGCATGAATCATGCAAGACGAAGTTCAAGACAACAAGAAGAAGATGGAGTTGTTCACCTAAGTCTCAATTATAAGTCTTGCAAGCTCAAATTAGCAATTTATGTTACAAATCTCCAAGTTCTTCTAGCAATTCACAAGATTTCAAGCCAACCCAAGAATGAACTCAATCTCTCACTCTAACTCTCTTCTTGGTCGGCTATAACAAGAGTAGGGGCTGGGGAAATGTTTTGATTAAGTGCAAACAAGGCCTCAAATGACAAGAATAAACAAGGCCACTCAATGGCATTTCCGTAATTACGACAAACTCTTAAATTGGCTCTAATTAATCTAATCTGATCATTCCTAATCAATTTTCAGATAAATACATCAATCAATCACAAATATTCTACTGATCTCAAAACTCTAAACGGTTCCTAATTCGGCCACCGATAAGGCCTTCAATTAGCAGTTAAAACATATGAATTCAAACAGATAATCGATAAATCAAACAGATGCAATATGCAATATAACAAATAAACTTATTCAATTTCAGTTTCGATTTCAATCAGTCTATTCAGTACTTCAGTTAATTCAATTATCAGTCATTATCAATTCAATTTAGCAGCAATCAGTATATAATTCAGTGGTTTATCGGTAATCAGTACGAGGGTTGTTAAAGTTTGGTTCCCCGGAACGCGAGGCTTTAATCCATTTTTCTGCAATGTACGCCCGATCTACCACTTTTGTATAGGTTGGCAGTTTCAAGACCTCGAGCCTGTCTTTAATTTCAGCATCCAATCCTGCTTCAAATTTTCTTGCTTTTCGAGTTTCGGTGGGGATGATGTATGTTGCAAACCGAGCGAGTTGTGTGAACTTGCTCTCGTATTCGGCCACCTCATGGTTCCTTGCTTTAAATGTATGAATTTGAATGCTTTTTGTTCCCGCAATGAATCTGGGAAGTATTTTTCGTAGAATACTTCCAAGAATCTTGCCGAAGTCGTAATTTCTTCTTTCTCGAGAGTAAGAAGCCACCATTCCTGTGCATTGTCTCTGAAAGTGAAAGTGGCGAAAGTTACCTTCTGTCTTTCGGTGTAGGGTAGGGTGCGAAAAATCTTTTCCATGTCTTTAACGCAAGCGTCTGCTACCATTGGGTCTGGGCCGCCGGTAAATGTGGTGGGTTTCAGATCCTAAAACTGTTTTATGGTAACTGGCTCTTCTCACTGTTCTGGCATCCTATTGTTGATGTTAGTCTGCAAGGTTTGCAAAAAGCTAGTAACCGCTCTTTCCATTATTTTTTCCATCGATTCAGTGCCACTAACTAATGACTCGCTTCCGTTACCATTATTGGCCATTCTACAAGTTAATAAACGAGGCATTACATTTACAACGCATCATATATGTAAGCATGTGTAGCACAATTTATATCTATATAAAATGCCAACTTTACATTTTTTACAATTAATATTACATCAGTCAGAATATGTTAGTGTCTCATCCCTGTGGTAAACAAAAACAAAAAGACAACAAAAAGGGATCAGAACACATCATGGTTAGCATACAAAAAGGTTTTCTTCTACCAAATCTAGAATGGTGGGTCAAAGGGGCCAAACAACCATGGGAAATAGTGTTGCATAAAGAGCTCAAATTCCCATCCTAACTGGACTGTACCAAAACACATCTACGCTGCCTGGACCGTGAAAATGAGGATGGACTGTATGTATCCCAAAAATGCTCGATCGACAATCCAACCGGGTGTCTCGACATATGACAAGTCATTATTAAAGTCAACATTTTGAATATTATCTCTAGCGGGTTAGGGACTGTGGTAAAAATATAGTCCTCAGGGTACACGTTCCCCCTTCTGGCCACAAAATCTGGGGATAGAGGGCCTACGATATAGTGCGAGCGGTCATGTCCCGGGGCAACTCCAAGGACACGAGTGAGTCTAAGAAAATGTCCGCGTGTATCGGCACGGCTTTGCCTCCATAGTAAATGTGGGACATCGGTAGGATCAACCTGTATATAGATTGGCCGACCCATCAATTGGGCAAGGCCTGGATGCAGTCCTCTGATTATGTCCTCTGAATCTCTCCAACCTTTAGGTGAGGCGGGGGCGGGGTGCTCGGGTAAAATCTTATCTAAATTAATGGCCCTAAGCTCATCCCAAAACGCATCATCAAAATTAATCTCTGACATTCCTACATCACCAAAATAAACGTGAGATTTTACACAAAAGGACTAACGTTGCAGGTAAATATTTATTATTTTTTTATTTTATTTTATTTTATTATGTTTATCTAGTTATATAGTTTTATTTGTAGATTTATTTATAACTTTTCGAACTTTCTGATCAAATTAAAATAGCATTTTTTTTGAATCTTTGCTCTGATACCACCTTTGTCACAACCTAACACCAAGGGCTTAGGGTTGGAATCGTAACTTACTAACTTATTCTATTCGTAGCAAATTAAACTACTCAAGCGGAAATAAAAATAATTAAACAGGAAATTACTCCATTTTACTATTTTAATAAGAGGAAATACATTTATAGGGCTTTTATTATTTTATTATTCAGTGACCGGCCCCGAGTAAAAACAAAATGGAGCAAAAATATATATAAAAAAAGAAGAAAAGAAGACAAAATAGTGGTTCAACATCAATCCTCGTGCGGGTTCCATTACGTGAGGTTATGGGTTTCCCCTACATCTTGTCACCTGAAATGGTGTAGACACCCCATTTTTGACCGTCCTCAAGACTTGGACGTCACCGTTGGAACACTCGGTGATTATCCATGTTTGTGTTCGTTTGGAGTTCCCGGAGTTCTCGGCTCGCGCGCCTTGCCTCAGGACTTCCGAACTCGACCGTTTGTGTCTGGTTTTGCACCAAACACTTGTGCTTTGCCTTGGAGGGGCAGGGAATGCCTTGTGAGGCATCCCCACACACCACCGGCTGTGGCTAGAGGCCACCGGCTGGCTGTTGTTTCCACCGGCACTATATTGTGCCGGTCGGCACTCTTTTTGGCGAAATGACCATTTTGCCCAGCCGGCTACTTTACAGCTGCTTTCTGAGATATTTTCAGACAGCTGTTTAGCTCTTGTTTCTCCTCCATACACGTGTATGGAGGGATGAGCCCTTGGATGACTTAGTTTGTAAGTCTTTGTTGCCTATAAGGAGAAGGCTCTTCTCTTGGCTCAAGGGTTAGCAAAATTTAGAGAGCTAGAGGGGAAAAGAGAGAGAGAAGCTCTGGTTTTTCTAGGGTTTGAGTTGCATACACCTTCTATCTCTATCCTTCTCTTGTGTGTCTAGGTGTTTTGTGCCTTACTATTGCACACAAACACCTAGTGTCTCACCTTCTCCTTGCAACTGAGGTTCTAAGGGCTGGTTTTTAGTGTTCTTGACTGGTTTGGAGCTCAAGGAACCAACAACTCCAACCTTTGTGAAGAAAAGCTTCAAGGGTAAGAAACTTACTTTATTTACCCCATTTTTGCACTCCATTTTTACCTGGTTTAAAACAGTTTTTGAGCTTAGTGTTTGGCATAAAAAAGTTCTGTTTTTTAAGCCTCTTCATTGTATATTAAGGGTGTTTTGTGGTTTGGGGAAGTTTGACCCCCTTTAGGCCTTGAAAAGGGCTCATTTTTGTGCTATTTTGGAGAGATCCGGGACTTGTGTGCTTGGACCTCTCCACCACTGAAATCTTGAGGGATTTCAATGGTGGAGATGGTGCCTTAAAGTCCTAGAAAGGGGAGGGCCACCCCCTCTCCTTGATGTCCTTGGAAAGGGCAAGTTTTGGCTTCCAAAGAAGCACCATGTTTGAGTGTGTGTTGAGCATGCCTTGGTTGTTTTCCATGCTTATATTGCCATGATATAACATGCCTCCAAGTTGGTTTTGGCCTCCTATGCATGCTTAGTATAGTTGCCTTGTAATGCCTCCTTATGCCTTAACATGTCTAGGTAGCGTGCCTCCATTTCTAGCATGTTTTAGACTTGTGTTTGTGAAGATTTTGTGCTCATATTACCATGTTTTAGCTCTGTCCATAAGTATCTTGGTCAATCTTAGCATGTTTAGTATGGCTCCCTTGTATTTGGCTTGTTGGCCTTAAGAGCATGAGTGTGTAGCATGCTTTGTTTGCATGATTTTTGATGGTTTGGAACCATTTCATGTGCTATTTCAGTCCCCTAGAAGTGCTTGTATGTTTACATTGCATGCCTCTTTGTGACTTCTTAAGCTAGTGTTAAATGCTCCATGTGTTGGTCATGTTGCATGCCTTTGATTTCAAGCTTCTTAGATGCCATCTAAGTGGTCCTTTGGGCCTATTTTGACATGCTAAAAATCTGTTTTGAGTTGTTAAGTGAATGCCATAATTGCTTTGCATAAGTGTAGTTCAATACCTCATTGGCTTGCCTTGGAACCTTGGGCCATTCATTGCTTGCTTAGCCTACTTTAATGCTTGGTTTAGCACTATGTTTGGCATGAATTTCAGAGCTTTCAATGCATGCTAATAGTCCATGTTTGACTCATTTCAAGTGTGCTTGAATGTCGTCTTGTTTATGCCTAAGTATTGGTGCCTTGATTTGTGCATGTGTGCATGTTTGTTTGGCCCTCATAACTTGGCATTTTGGCTACTGATTTTAGGCCTTTTTGAGTTGCCTAATTCATGTCTAAGTCCATCATTTCATTGGTTTGCATGCTCACCTTGCATGCTTGCTTGAACCTTTTACATAAGTGTGTTGCATAGTCCATGTTGCATGCTTAGTCGACATGCTTAGGTTTGCATTTCCATTGTGCATGTTTGGCCTCTTGAAGTGAAGTATGATGGAGGTTGAACACCCTTGTTTGCTTGTTTGATTTGCACACATTTGAGATCAAAGTTGCATCCTTGGCTCTTAGGGCCATCACGCATGGAAATGCGCGATTGGTGGTCCAAGGACCGAGGCACATCCCCCTTTGAGTCCAAAATATGATAAGGATTGTGTTTGGTGCATACATGCTTTGAATCGCATTGCCATGCACTTTGTTGCCCTCTGCTGCTGTGAGTTACAGGTTTTGCAGGCATTTTGTGCCGACCGGCACTTTTTAGTGCCGACCGGCAGTGAATTGGCAGCCGATAGCTTCACTCAGTGCCGGTGGCCACATCCTTCAGCCGGTGGTGTTGTACCTCAGCCGGTGGTACTCCCCAGTGCCCTGAGAGGCACTCTTGGGACTTTGGCAATTTTCAGAGGAGGGTAGCAGGGAAAACAGAGGCACACTTGCATGACAGTGCGATTCCGAGCCAATTCCGAGTGCGCGCTGCATTTGGGCCCTCCTCCCGAGGCATTTACTGTTTTAATTAGATTAATTATTTGTCTAATTAATTTAGTGAATTTGTAATAATTAATTAGCTTGCGTAGTTAATTATTTGTATTATTATTTTGGTCCCTCCGAGCGAGGGCAAAATTGTAATAAGTGTGTGTGAGTGGGTGTATGTCTTCCAATCCCCATTTCTTTCTATCCCTTTTATTTACCTGCTTACGATGGTAGATTAGGGCACGTCTATTTCAACATACCTTATGCAATGCATGTGTGCATCCATGCATTTGTTTACATGCACCGGGCTCGGTACATCATACAAACTGCATCGTACTTTCAATTCCAAATTGAATACGTGATAGTTGTTGCATTTCATGTGCCATGCTTAGGATAGCCGAGCCTGTCTAGATTACATTCCGCATGCGATGCATTAGCCACTTAACATGAACTAGGTCATGCATGTTTGCTAACCGGGTTATTTGTTTTTGGCACGGAATACGATGTAAGTTTTTATGCTTTAGCACTTCGCATGCGTGTGAATGCTAACATGACAGTATGCTTACCATGCGGCTAAATGCTTATGTGTTATAAACTGTTTGAATGCCTGTGGGTGGAGGTTGGATTGCGTGAGTTGGAACAACTCATTGAAATCCGTATTTTAGCCTACTTGCGAGTAGCAAAAACCAACACGTTTTTCGAGACAAAACGGATATGCAATGTTTATTTCCAAGTTAGGCAATCTAGTCTATACTTTTGTGTTGTGCGCATCACATAGTAATTCTAGGTTAAATAATCGGAATAAGAACGCATAAAGTTTTCAAAATTGGATATCACGGTTAGTAGAGGCCGGTCTTCGGACCGGGCGAAAGGGGGTGCTCATAGCTGACCTTCCCCGATCGTACCCAAGCTCCCGAGCCAAGTCACTTTGGTGATGACGGACACGTGGCCTTCGGCACCGAGTCAGGGTTTCCTAAATTCCCCCATTAAAAAATATTTAGGTGGCGACTCTGTAATCTGGCAAAGCAGTCCATGTTTGGCACTACTTTTTTCAAAAATCTGTTTTCTTCAAAACGATTTGCCAGAGTTGGACTCTTTGGTTCAGATTTAGAACCGCGACACAAAAGGGAGTCCGAACTGTAGAGTGAAGCCCACGGGCGCGTCTACAAATGGTAACAGCTATAAGCACACAGCAGAGTGAGAAATATTATACCAAGAGTATAGGGAATACAAAAAAACCATAGATAGTTAGTTAAGCCAAAATATTTACATAACTCAATTTGGTAAATAAACCATTTAAGTGGCAGAAACTGAAATTCAGAAATTATATAAATAAATAACCATAACCACGGTACAGAACAGAACAGAACAGAACAGAGGTCACAGAAGTGATAGTCAGAGCAGAGGTCAATGGATTCATGACAAACAGAGGACCACAAAGTGGCCAAACAGAGACCAATGGTTATTTAAGTCCCCCAAGGCATGGGACTTCCATGGTGGTACTTACAAAATATAATTGTTTATAAGGTCATAGTCAAATATTCTTTAAAATTTAAACAATCATATCCACGGGTTTCATTTTAAACAAATAGAGTTTAGAAATTAATCCACGTAATTGAAATATTTATGAAACATAATTTGTATTAATATAACTAATAAAATACAATTTGTATAAAATAAATTATGATAAGTCAAAATATACGTAAAATATAGTATGGTAACTCAAGGTATAATATAACTCACCTTAAGATTGAGTCTTGCTAATTCCTTTATATTTTTGTTAGTTTTCGGCTCCTCCCTTTTCTACTGTTCTCCTTTCTCTCTCTCTTTTTTTTTTTTTTTTCCTTCTTTGTTTACACGCTGGCCAGCTTCACCACTTTCTTCTTATTTATAGGCACATGTTGGGTGATGACTCACCCTTTCTTAATAACCCTACTGATGACTCACCACTACCCCCCACATGTAGACATACAAATGGCCCTTCCTCATCTTCTAATCTATATTTGCAAATCCTTCTAATTAAAACAAATCTCCGTAATATCTTCCTAATTCATTATTACCTGATTTATTTAACTAAATCCATACATTCCAATCTTTTTACACTAATTAGTGATTAATTTAACCTTCAAATAAATCTCCTCATAATATATTTGATAACCACAATGACAAATTAATTTACATAGCACGTATAGCTTATTTATTTTATTATTATTATTATTATTATTATTATTATTATTATTATTATTATTATTATTATTATTATTATTATTCCATATATTTATTTTATTATTATTGTTATTATTGTTCTTATTATTAAATTATACTTTATCGCATACCATCACAAAATTAATTATTTTAATTTACTATTATAGATTATTATTATTTTTATTAATAATCGTGGTTGGTTGCGATATTAATTAAATATTTAGGGTGTCACAAAGTTGGTCAGTGACATATGACAAAGACTCAGAGATTGATTATCAATCACAAACTGAAACAATTTATCAGAAAGTCTATCATATCAATTCAGCTCTTAAGAGAATAGATTATTAGTCAAATAGTAAGTTTTTCAATGGCGTATGACAATGTCTCAAAGATCGATTAACAATTCAAAACACAAACAATTGATTAGAAAATCTATATTCCTATAAATTCAATTCTCAAAAGATTAGATCAGTAGTCAAATAATAAGGTATACCATTTCAATTTGGATATGAATGATGAGATTTGATTTTCAAAATCAATCAAACTGTGCACAAACTTAGCCCGAAGGAACACCCAATTACAAATATAGACCACAACATATAGTTGGGTTATTAAAATAGTTTATTACTTATTAGTAATTTATTTTTTAAATGTACACTGATAACCCAATTTCATATTGGGTTTATTACACTTTCTACTCTTAAACTATCATTAAGTTATTTATTTAGCCCTTGAACTATCAATTGAATCTATTTAGTCCTTAACATGTATAATTACCCTTATCTTTATAAAGACAGAATAAAAAATTATGATTTTTTTGAAATAAAATTTTAACCAAATAGGGTGTTTTACCAATTTATAATATTTATGGACTTATATTTTATTTTTATAATCATTTTAGGGACTAAATTAATTTTAATTAAATACTTTAAGAATTTAATAAATTCAATCAATAGTTTAGAGACTAAATAAATTATTCAAGAACTAAATAAATAATTTGATGATAGTTAAAAGATACAAAGTGTAAAAACCCTTTCATATTTGTTGAGCCAAACGGTCATACTACCTATCAACCTGCCATACACTTTATTTCTTGAAAGTTGTTCTACTACCTATCATCTTGCCATACACATGCATCTCATTTAATGTTTAAGATTGACAATTCAATTTTTTATTATTTATTTGCTTCACTTGCTTCTCTCAGTGAACAAAAATTCAAAGAATACGTACAAATTTATTTTTTTTATGAATGGCCATTGCAGATAAAAAAAAAACTTTTTGAGTTTCTATATTTTTTTTTCTTTATAATTGTCTTGGGCACTGATACAATCATTCCATCTGGGTACTCAGTGATCTTTCTCTTCCATCAACACCAATACCAACACCAACACCAACTTTATATGATGGGGGAAAAGCAAAGAAAACAAACGAATGCAGAAGAAGAGCACCAAAAAAAACTCAAGAGTTTGCATACTCATATATTCCTATCAGCAGAGCATATATTCATCTGTGACAAATGAATGATATCCTTTCAAACACTTTCAGATTTTCCATTTCTTTTACAAAAATATTTTTTTTTTGTAATAATGTGTTGTATGTTAAGAGATTTTTCATGGATCCCCATAGTCAAAACATGGACTCTGAAGATGAAGTTGAAGAACCAAGTGCAACTCCACTTTGGAAATATGTTACAAAAGTTCTTGGTGAAGGATCTAGTGCCAAACCTGGAGGTGGTGAATCAATGAAATTCATTTGCAATTTTGGTTGCAAAACTGAGGCATACACTGGTTCTTATTCACGAGTTCGATAACACTTAATTGGAAAATTACCAGGCCAACGATATCAAGGGATAGGAGTATGTCCAAAGCTGAGCCAAGCTGAGAAGGAATTACTGAAGGAAGAGGAGTTGGCTGCACAAAGAATTTTTGATGGAAATTGTAAGTCTAGAAAAATTCCCATGCCTTCAAAGACACATCAATCATCTCAGACTACTGGAAAATCTTTAGTCAAGGATTCAATTGACAAAATGCTTCAAACAGCTAGTAGAGAAGAAGTTGATCAGAAGATTGCAAGATGCATTTACGGCAATGGCATTGCTTTTAATGTTGTGAGGTCACCACTATGGGTAGGTATGGTCTCTTCTATTCTCAATGTACCAAAAGGGTACAAATGCCCCAACTATGAGAATGTTAGGACTGCTCTTTTGGACAAAGAACATGAGAAGGTGCAACAATCTCTTACTCCTTTGATGTGGGATTGAAGCACTCATGGGGTCTCTATTGTTTCTGATGGTTAGTCTAATTTAAAAAACCAACCTCTTATTAACATCATGGCTATCTTTGGAGGTAAATCCATTTTTATAAATGGGCATGTGTAGACATCCCATTTTTGACCATCCTTAAGACTTGGACGTCACCGTTTGAACACTCGGTGATTATCTATGTTGGTGTTCGTTTGGAATTCCCGGAGGTCTCGGCTACGTGCCCTACCTCAGGATCCCCGAACTCACCCTTTTTGTGTCTGGTTTTGCACCAAACACCTGTGTTTTGTCTTGAAGGGCAGAGAATGGCTTATTGGCCACCCCCACACACCACCGGCCTTTCCTTACCATCACCGGCCGCATATGTGTACCGCCGGCACTGTTTTGTTAAAATAATTGGCCGATCGGCACTATATGTTGCCGACCGGCACATTTTTGTGCCGGTGATTTCTTTGGCTGGCCGGCGTGCACCCTTTGCACCCATGAGGCATGGTGCATGCCAGCTGTGCCAGCTGGAATGCACCATCACTCATCCCCGTGCACAGGAGTGACCACTTTGCACCTTTGCACCCTTTAAGCTTCTAGAAGCTTGAACCTTTGGCCAAGCTTCTTGGAGAAGCTTGGCCAGCTGTCTTAGCTTCTCCAAGAAGCCAAGACCCCTTTGCACCTCTTGCCCCTTTTCCTTTGCTTAGCCATTAAGTCATTTGGCTTGGTCTTGGCCTATATAAACACCACCTCTCTCCCTTTGAGGGAGGTTGGCCATTTTTGATCAAAAACCAGAGCTTCTATATCTATATATTTGCCATATATCTCTCTCTCTCTCTCTACATTTTCCCTCTCTCTCCTCTTGTGTGTGTGTTTTTAGGCCTAAAAGTGTGGTTTTACCTTACTTTTGCACCAATACACACACCATTACACCCTAGTTCGAGATTGAGGGACTTGGAGGGTCATTTGTTGAGTTTTTGGACTGGTTTTGATCAATAGAGGAGGGCTGCACCACCTGTTCTTCAAGTGTTCTTCAAGGGTGAGCACTTTACTTTAGATTCCCCATTTTTGCAACAAGTTTTTACCTATCTTGCTTTGTGTTTTGAGCTTTGTGTATAACTAAAAAAAGTCTTAGATTTTCTTGCTTTTGAGCTTTCATTAAGGTCATTTTGTGGTTTGAGTGCAAACTCACCCTTTTAGGCCTTATTTTGGCCTATTTGGTGTCTTTACTTTGAGTCTTATTTGCCTTGTTGTGTTGGGTCCTTTCACCACTGAAAACCAGTGGGTTTTTAGTGGTAAATAAGGTGGTTTGAAGTCTTGTATAGGGAAGGGACACCCCTCTCCCCTTTGTCCCTCTTTTGCTTTTGTCTTTGGCTTAAGAGGGAACATGTATGCTTGCTTGTTTTTAGCACCATTTCAGAGCTTTTTTTGGGTGTTTTGGATCATATTTCATCTCTGTCCAAAAGTGATTTTGTGGTCTTTAGCATGCTTTTATACTTGCTTTGTAATCCTGCATTTTCCCTAGAAATATGTCATATGTTTAGCCTTGCATATCCTCATGTTTAGGCTTAGCTTATTGAAGTCTTTGGTCATGATTTGACATGTTTAAGGGCTGTGAGCCACTGATTTTGCCATGTTTGGTGTGCTTGATGTGGTTGCTTAGTGTTTTGGCTTGTAAACCTTAAGCATATTAGCCTCTAACATGCTTAGCTTGGACCATCCTCATAATTTGGCATCATTTAGGATCATATTTCAGTCCATAAATCATGTTTGTATGTTTGCATACGTGACCTATTTCATGCTTTAAGGATGTGCTCCTTTATGCCTAGGAATATGCCTTATGCATGCTTGTATGTTTAGGGTATTTTGGGGATGCCGTATCAAGATGTGTGTGTGTATTTTTGCATGCTAAGGATCTGTTTTTGGTGGCCTAATACATGCTATGAATGGTCATGTTGGTGGTAGTGGAAAGCCCCTTGTTTATGCCTTGGTTTTGGGCCCATTTGCTTGCATGTTTGCATGAGTAGTGGTCCATCATTTTGGGCACTTTTTGCCACTGTTTTGGGAAGGTTTGAGGGCTGCCCCATTAGGGTTTAAGCCTACTATTGCTTGCTTGAATCATGTTTGTTGCATGCTTGATTAGCAAAGCCTTGTTAGATGCTAATTCTTCTACAAGAATTGTCCATGTTTGCATTATACTTTGCATCTTGCAAGCCTAGTATTGCACACTTGCTATAACATGTTGCATTGCATTTGGTATGTCTTGCACTTCATGTCATATTGCATCATTTGAGCCATGTTGTATACATGCATTTCATGTCTTGGTTTGGGGTGTCAAACCAAGTGTAAGGGTTAAGAGAAATTCACATTACAAGTGGTGCAACTTCTCTCAACTCTTGGTCACTAAGGCCCTTGATTTATACATGAAAGGGTCTTGGTCTCATTTGTGTGTTGCATGCATATTGACATTGAAATGCAATCTTGGTTCCGTAGGCTATCATGCACCAAGATGCATAATTGATGGCCCAAGAACCAAGGGTCATGCTTCCTTGAGTCCCATGCATGATAGGAAACATTGGCCATGCTTACATATGCTCAAAATCCCATACCATGCACTGTCTGTTTGCTGTTGCTGTCAAAACTGTCTTCTGCAGGAATTTTATGCCGACCGGCAGTAGAGAGTGCCGACCGGCACTATATGGGTGGCCGATAACCCCCTAAGAAGCCGATGGAAATTTTTAGCTGGCCGGTGGGCACTTCCTCCAGCCGGTGGTGTACAGCAGTATGCAAGGAAGGTGTTCTGGGACTTTGGCAATTTTTGGAGAGACAGGGCAGTAAAAACAGAAGCAGTAGTGGCATGGTACGGGTTTCCCGGGCGGGTCGGATCCGAGCATGCATCATTCGCGTATCCCGAGACGAGAGGCCGTGGCCTCCTTTCTTTTTGCATTTATTTACTAAGTAATTAGGAATTTTGTAATAATTTATTCATTCATTATTTGGACTGTATATTCTTTTGGCCCCTCCGAGTGAGGGCGTATTTGTAAAAAGTGTGTGTGAGTGTGTGTATGTCTTCCAACCCCACTTCTTTCTTCCCTTTTATTTACCTGCTTACGATGGTAGATTAGGGCATATTTAAATTAGTATACAGTATGATAGCATGCGTGCATCCATACATTTGTCTTACATGCACCGGGCTCGGTACATCACGCTAACTGTATTGTATTTCAATTTCCAAATTGAATACTTGTTACTTGTAGCATTTCACATGCTATGCTTAGGATAGCCGAGCCTGTCTAGATTACACCATTGCATGCGGTGCATTAGTCACTCTAACACGAACTAGGGCGTGCATGTTTGCTAACTAGTTTATTGTTTTGGCACGGAGTACTAGGTGAGTTTTTACGCTTTAGCATATCGCATGCGTGTGAATGTTAACATGACAGTATGATTACCATGTGGCTAAATGCTTATATGAGATAAACTGTTTGAATGCCTGTGGGTGGAGGTTGGATTGCTTGAGTTGGAAAAATTCGTTGAAATCCGTGTTTTAGCCTACTTGCGAGTAGCAAAATCCAACACATTTTTCAAAACGAACGGATATGCAATGTTTATTTCCAAATTAGGCAATCTAGTCTATACTTGTTTGCTGTGCGCATAACATAGTAATTCTAGGCTAATAACCGGAATAAGAACACATAACGTTTTTAAAATCGGATATCACGGTTAGTAGAGGCCGGTCTTCGGACCGGGCGAAAGGGGGTGCTCATAGCTGACCTTCCCCAATCGTACCCAAGCTCCCGAGCCAAGGCAACTTTGGTGATGACGGACACGTGGCCTTCGGCATCGAGTCAGGGTTTCCTAAATTTCCCCATTAAAAAATATTTAGGTGGCGACTCTGTATCTGGCAAAGCAGTCCATGTTTGGCACTTCTTTTCAAAATCTGTTTTCTCAAAACAATTTGCCAGAGTTGGACTCTTTGGTTCAGATTAAGAACCGTGACAATCGAGTCCGAACTGTAGTAAACCCAATATGAACAGAACGGGACCTAACCCTCCCGGGACGTTCGGGGACGTCTACAGTTTCTGGCGACTCTGCTGGGGATTTTAGAGAGCTTGACTCGAACTCGTGATATCCTGTTTTGACTACACTTATGTGTTTCTTTGCATTGCATGTGCATTGGTGCGCCTAGGACACCGTGTTGGCCATCTGCTATTCCTGAGCGGTTTGCTGGAGGCTTGTCTTGTCAAGGCATGACCATAAGGCTGACCGGTTGCGGGCTCTGCCAGTATGGGAACACAAACCCCGGTTTTACCGGGGCACCCTTTTTGACCATTCGACCTAGTGCATATTCGGATCTATAGTGACCATTCCAAACTAGGACAGGTTGCTTACCCGATATAGGTTGTTTGAAGCCGCTGTGTGCGTAGTGAAACCCTAGCTCCTGACAAAATAGGACAGGGAAACCCTACCCCAACATAGGGGTGTTTTGGCTCTCTTTTACATGTTATGTGCTTTTAGAATGTATCTCTACAGGGGAATGCGCATATCAGTTTGCAAGTTTTGATATCCGGCCTGAGGGCACCAGTAACAGTATTTTGGGGAATCAGTTATCTGTGGGTACCAGATTCAGACATGGGGGCAATGATTCAGGAACAGTGATCAGTATTTGAGGAACAGTGTATCCAGTTCACCAGCAGTGTGTTATGATATCCGAACCATGTGTTGTATGTTTATTTTATGCAGTTGTGCTGTCCAATTGTCTGTTTATTTATACGTTTTATTTATCTTTTTACTAGGTAGTTGAGCACGATTGCTTCTGACCCAGTAGATACTCCCCAAGCACTCTGGACTAGAGGTCGTCGACTGCATCGATCTGAGGATCTGATAGACGGACAACCAGTGTACTACTCACTACCCTCGGTTACTAGACGGAGGTCAGTCAGGCAGAGGACATCAGTACAGCAGTCAGTTCAGAGGGCCTTATCTACTCCACCTGTGTTTAGTAGGGATCAGGATTCCGTGTCACCAACAGAGAGAGAATATATACCGGTAATTCAACCAGAACAGAACAGTATGGCTAGTTTGGAGGAGATGGTGCGCCACCTCCAAGAAAGCATGAAAATGATGCAGCAAGATGCTGTCCGACTGGCAGAATTTGCCAGGCAACAGGCCACAGTTGTGAAGGAACAGGCAGAGACAATTGCCAGGCTAGAGCAGCAAACCGGAGCCTCCGCTTCGCAACAAGTTCCTCCCCCACCAGGAGTCCTGAATCTCGGAGAGACGACCAATGCTCAGAATGATACAGAACTTCCTACAGGACCACCCCCACCTCCGATCCTACCTCAAATCCAACCTCAGCTATCAAAAACACCTACCAACCTACCGGACTCTCCCTTTGAGTTCGAAATTGATCCTACCGCACTGAAGTTGAGTAAGCTTGAAAAGCTGTTCAAGAGATCACAGGGGGTCAAGACTATCCCCGATATTGAAGATGGATATACCGATGCAGCTGTGACGCTGCTCGACAGGTTCAAAATGCCTCATATTGATCGATTTGATGGGTCCGGGGACCCCATGGTGCACTTAAGACTATTTTCAGATGTCCTAAGGCCAATGGGCCTCAGTAGGCTTCAGAAGTTGTCTTTATTTGGCCGAACCCTATCAGGTGTGGCGGCCATATGGTACGCCAAGCTAGAAGATGACGTCAAGAGGAATTGGGACGAAATGGCTGAGGCCTTCATCGCGCAGTACTCGTACAATACGCAGATTGAGATTACAACCCGCGACCTCGAGACGACTAGGCAAGAGCCTAAAGAGAGTTTTTCAGAGTTCGTAACTAGATGGAGGGCCAAGGCTTCGATGATGACCTTGAGGCCTACGGACAAAGACCAGATTCGGATGATTGTGCGCAATCTTCAGCCGAAGTTGATGCAAAAGATGATAGTACTCCCCTTTCCTACTTTTTCTGACCTACATGAAATGGGGGTGCAGATTGAAGATGCCTTGAAGCAAGGCTTGATTGATAACGATCGGGAGCAACCCCGAAGGACCTTCAACGCAACACTAATGCAGGCCCGAGTGGCACTACTACTACGAGAGCTTCCGAAGTAAGCATGGTCACCGCCAACCCCCCTCCAAGAAATACGACAGCTGCACCATTCTCCGGTGCGTCTGGAAGTAACCCACCAACAGCCAGATACCCACCTAAGAACACCAGAACCTTCGCCCCACTTTACATGTCCCTGTCCAAGGCTTTGGGGGTGCTAATCAAAAAAGGCCACTTGAAGCCCCTGGAGCCGCGGCCCCTGCCAGAAAAACTTCCCCCTACCCATAACCCAGCCAAGTATTGTGCATTTCACCAACAGCACGGTCACGACACCGACCAGTGCTATCGATTACGTCATGAAATTCAAGATCTCATAGATAACGGGGTGATTCTGCCTCCCGAGAAACCCAATGTTACCACAAACCCTCTCCCCACACATAACCAAGCTCCACCACCAAAAAGACTCAATTTCATCCATACTGGGGCCGTGTTCTACGACCCTAGTATCTATATCACACCTACCCACTTGCCTAAACCGGAGGTGTTTCTTTCCGATTGCACCGACTTGTGCATGATGGACATCTCCATGACCCAACCCAAGCCAGCGGTGGTGACCACCGAGAACAGGAGAGAGGAGACCCCAAAGGAAAAGAGGATTGCTGGGCCGGAGTTTGCGGGATCTGGAAGTTGTGTTGAGAAAACGTATAGTCCGAGTGACTACATTTTATCGATAGGCCAGGATGCGCCAATTGTGGAACTTCCAGCAGGAGGAGAACTGTGTGTAATCCAAGGAGATGGTCTGGGACAGGGAGCAGATGGTGTAACAGCTGTGGGGGAGGACCTTGCCGATCTCCAGTTTTACAGTGACCAAGACCCAGAGGATGCGGCAGTCGCATGGTTCGATTATGAGAATTCAGCAGAAGTTATTGGGTGGTTGGACGATCAACCCGATGTGGTAGGAGAATTTCAGGCAGAGCAGGGCCCAGCAGGGGCAAGAATATCAGTAACGGCCGGGAGGGTCGAAGAACAGATTACATCGCCGGAGAGCGCCGGTGTCAAGAATTTCGCCCGAGATTGGAGTATTTTGAGTACAGGGATTATTGAACAGTCAGTTATGTCGGAACAAGCAAGTTTTGAAGATTCCGAGAGAATCAGGAAGGCGAAGGCCCATGTGGGAGTTGAAACTGCTGTGTGCACAGGAACCGAGAATGTTGCGGGCATGTGGACGGAAGGTGCTGCGAGTGCAAAAATAGTCATACCAAAGCCAGATAGGTGTCTGTCAGCCGCTGATGGAATGTGGTGGGAGGATGAGGACTTATGTCTCGCTCACACCGACGAAGATTGGGGGAATAACCAACCTGATAACACCTGGTACCTTGGAGAGGTCGACCACATGACGCGGAGTGGGCGGTATTTCAAACCCCCACACTTAGATCAACCAGAGGCCTCGGGGAAGGATAGAGAAGCTGAGAAGCAAAAGGAGAAGCAGCTTGAGGAGGAAGCTGTACTCAAACAGCTAAAAAGGATACAAGCGGACATCTCTATTTGGGGACTGCTCATGGCATCACGGGTGCATAGAGAGGCTGTTTTATCAGCCATGGACAAAGCGAAGCTCTCTATAGAGACTACACCAGAGCAGTGGTTGGGCTGGTTTTCCGGGAGGAGGTTCCCCGGCATTAACTTTTCAGACAAAGAACTTCCGCCCGAGGGCATAAATCACAATAAACCCTCTACATCTCCGTGGAATGTAGAAATAAGTGGATATCGGTGGTACTTGTTGATACCGGGTCCGCCATCAACGTCTGCCCAGCAAGGACGGCGTATGCGATTGGCTTGAAAACTGTAGATTTTGTGCCAACAGCCCAGGTCATCCGGGTGTACGACAATACCAGTAGGGAAGTAATGGGAACAGTTAAAGTTCAGACAAAGGTTGGGTCGGGACAACACGAGATAGATTTCCATGTCCTAGAAGTTCCCGCAACTTTTAATTTGCTTTTAGGGCGGCCGTGGCTGCATCAGGTGAAGGTAGTGTCATCTACTTTGCATCAAATGGTGAAATACCTCTACGGGAAGGGAGTAGCCATTGTTTTTGGGAATTCATCAATCCACCCGCCACCAGAGGTATCCACGCCTGTTCTAGAAATCGAGCATGGCATGGAGGATGTGTTCATATCAGGTTTTACCTTGGCCGAGGCTCAGGTCGTACAGAATATCATGGCTGCTAACGAAGGGATATATGTCAGTGCCCAAGCAGTGTATCTCATGAACAAGCTCCAATACATCCCCGGGATGGGATTAGGAAAGAGCGGCCGTAAGGGCATTGCAGCATTGGCCGAAGTGCCACACAACCCCCATACCTTCGGCCTGGGTTATCTGCCCACCAAGGAAGATTGGGTAAGGAAAGGAAAAGAGATGGCTGGGAGAGCCAAAGCAAAACAGATGGGAAAGCCCTTTGAATTGATGCATCGGCCCATCCGAGGTACCCTGAACGGACGCTTCGTCCGGGAGGGGGAGGATTTTCCATTCTGTGGTTTTCCGGAGCCATGGCTGAACGCAGAAAGGAAGCGCTTGCCAGGGTTTGAAATTTTCTTTGACCTTCAGTTGTTTGGGGATGATGTTACTGAAGAGCAGACAGACCCAATAGTCGAGGTTGAGCATAGCAAAGAATCGGAGTCTGCGGACACAGAGTTTGAAATAGGGGTAGCACTGGCATGTCTACTTTCAGATCCTTTGATCGACCAGTTGTGCTTGGGGGATAACTCCTCGGTGTCCATGATCGGAGATGAAACGGCTGCGGGCCTACCAGCAGCTATTTTGGATGCATCCATCGCACCCTCCCTCACCTGGCAGTACGAGGAGGGGTTTTTGTCGAGCAGCACCGGGTCAGGTAGTGAGCCGGAATCTGATTCCACCGAGTCTTGTGAGTCGGAATCAGGTTCCAGCTCGTCTGAGTCTGAGTCCGGTATTCCTGGGGGTGATAACCCGGATGCCACAGTCCTGTCCAGGTCGTCTTTTTCTTTCTCTTTTGAGTCTGTTGTAACAGAAGAATTGGACGGTTTGGAAGTACATAATGAGAATGAGGTGAATGTGGTTTCCGAGTACTTTTCTGTGCCTTTGATTTATTGCTTAAATCAGGACTTTCAAAATTTTGATGAAAACGACGAGGACGAAATTCCTCCGGTTTTGCAACGACTAATTGAACAAGAGCAGGAGAGGTTTGTTAAACCCTTAATTGATGAAATCACTACCGTGAACATTGGTACTGAGAAGGACCCGCGGCTGGTCCAGATCGGGTCCACGTTGTCTTCGGAGGAACGCGAGCGCTTAGTCGCTTTATTAAAAGATTTCAAAGATGTTTTCGCGTGGTCCTACGAAGACATGCCTGGAATCGATCCTGAGATTGTACAGCACCGGATCCCTCTTGACCCCGAGGCCCGACCTGTCAAACAGAAACTCAGAGGATCCGCCCTGATTGGGCCATCAAGATCAAGGAAGAGGTCACCAAGCAGATTGACGCAGGCTTCCTGCTGGTATCCGAATACCCGACTTGGTTGGCCAACATTGTTCCAGTGCCGAAGAAGGATGGCAGAATCCGGGTATGTGTGGATTTCAGGGATTTGAACAGAGCCAGTCCGAAGGATGACTTTCCCTTACCGCATATCGACGAGTTGGTAGATTTCACAGCGGGGCATGCTTTGCTTTCGTTTATGGATGGCTTCTCAGGTTATAATCAGATAGTAATGGCACCCGAAGACCGGGAGAAGACTGCTTTTACCACCCCGTGGGGTACATATTGCTACAGAGTGATGCCATTTGGGTTGAAGAACGCTGGGGCTACATATCAACGGGCTGCAACCACAATATTACATGACATGATCCATAAAGAGGTCGAGGTGTACGTGGACGACATGATTGTCAAGTCCAAAGAAAGAGAGGGCCACTACACCGCCTTGCAAAAGTTTTTTCAAAGGATCAGAGAATTTCGGCTGCGGCTGAATCCTCAGAAGTGTACGTTTGGTGTTACAGCGGGAAAAATGCTGGGATTTCTGATTACACAAAGGGGCATCGAAGTCGACCCTTCCAAAATCAAGGCCATCTTAGAAATGCCACCACCAATGACTGAAAAAGAGGTGCGAGGCTTTCTGGGTAAAGTGCAATTCATAAGACGGTTTATCTCAAAATAACCTTAACTTGTGAACCACTTTTTGGTCTCCTGAAGAAAGGAAAGAAGTTCCAATGGGACGGCCGATGCCAAGCCGCATTTGAACAGATTGAAGAGTATCTACAGAATCCGCCCGTGTTGTCACCACCAAAGCCGGGAAGACCGTTGATATTGTACCTGTCAATAACCGAGACTACAATGGGCTGCATGCTCGCACAAGAGTCGGAAGACAAAGTGGAAAGGGCCATCTACTATCTGAGCAAGAAGATGTTGGATTACGAGACCCGCTACACTCCGCTGGAGAAGGCTTGTTTGGCCTTGGTATGGGCTACCAGGAAGCTGCGGCACTACCTGTTAGCTCACTCTGTAATGTTGGTTTCGCGACTCGATCCCATCAAATATCTTTTCGAGAAACCAGCACTTACGGGTAGGCTAGCTCGTTGGCTGCTGTTGCTCTCCGAATTTGATCTCAAGTATGTGACGCGCAAGTCAGTAAAAGGGAGAGCGGTAGCAGAGTTCCTTGCCGACCACCCGGTTGAAGGGGATGAAGCGGTTGAGTACCTATTCCCAGATGAAGCTATTCTGCACATCGAAGATGAAACTTGGACGATGTACTTTGACGGAGCGTCAAATCAGTACGGGTATGGGATAGGAGTGTTGCTGATAGCGCCTGACGATTCCCGTATCCCTTTAGCATTCAAGCTTCGGTTCAAAGTCTCGAACAATGAGGCAGAGTATGAGGCATGTATTGCCGGTCTAGAAGCGGCCCTAGAACTAGGGGCAAGGCGATTGGACGTCATTGGAGACTCGAACCTTGTTGTGTCTCAAGCAAAAGGAGACTGGAAAGTCAAGGAGGAAAAGATGATAATTTACCACCAGACCTTGGATTTGTTAATTCCTCGGTTTGAGAAGCTAAATTTCACTCACCTAGTAAGAGAGAACAACAGGTTCGCAGATTCGTTAGCAACTCTATCTTCTATGATAGACATCCCATCTGGAGTCCGGATGCGTCCAGTCATTATTGACCAGAAATTTGCACCTGCCTACGAGTCAATCTCTGCCATAGATGAAGTGCAGGACAACAACCCCTGGTATTATGACATATGGAACTTCTTGGAAAAGGAGGCGTACCCACCAGGGGCAAATGCCAAGGACAAAAGGGCAATCAGAAGAATGGCTGTTCAGTTTATCATCTGCGGGGGTAAATTGTACAAGAGAGGTCATCTGGGAATGCACAAGCTGTGTGTAGAAGCTGAAGAGTCGAAGCGCCTGATGGAGGCCATCCATGGAGGAGAATGTGGGGCCCACATGAATGGGGTGATGCTGGCACGGAAGATCCTCAGACAGGGTTACTACTGGTCTACCATGGAGGAAGATTGTATCAGCTTTGTTTGGCGATGCCACAAATGCCAGATCCATGCAAATCGCATGAACATCCCGCCGTCAAAGCTGTACAATATGACTTCGCCGTGGCCATTTTCAGTTTGGGGAATTGATGTGATTGGGGCTATTATCCCGAAGGGTTCGAATGGGCATGATTTCATCTTGGTAGCAATAGATTACTTTACGAAATGGGTCGAGGCCCAATCTTATGCGGTGCTGAAGGCTTCGCATGTCGCGAAGTTTATTAGAAACAATATTATCTGCCGTTATGGAGTCCCGAACGAGGTCATTTCAGACAATGGTTCCCACTTCAAGAAGGAGGTGATTGATTTGTTGGAGAAATATAATGTGGCATTTCATAAGTCGTCCACATATCGGCCGCAGACCAACGGAGCAGTTGATGCCGCCAACAAAAACATCAAACACATATTGCAGAAGATGGTGGAAACCTACCGAGATTGGCCAGATAAGTTGCCGCTTGCTCTTTGGGGCTACCGAACTTCAATTAGAACTTCTACCGGGGCGACTCCGTATTCCTTAGTTTATGGGATGGAGGCCGTTCTACCTATAGAGATTGAGGTTTCGTCTTTACGAGTATTGGCTGAGTGTCAAATAGCCGAGGCAGATTGGCAGCAGAGCAGATTCGAGGAGCTCATGCTTTTCGACGAGAGAAGACTGAAAGCACTGTACCATGTCCAAGGATATCAGCGCAGAATTGCCCGGGCTTTCAACAAGAGAGTTAAGTCCAGGAATTTGAAGGAAGGAGATTTGGTGCTCAAGGACAACCGAGCCCCCATCCATGACCCAAGGGGCAAGTTTAGACCCAATTGGACTGGTCCCTATATCATCAAGTCAATCTGGTCAGGTGGAGCTGTGGTTCTGATGGACCTAGATGGCCTAGAGTTCTCCCAACTGATCAACATGGACAAGTTGAAGAAATATTACCCCTGAGAGGCTCGCTAGGCCGAAAACCCGAAAGGGCGACCTAGGCAAAATTCAGAGCACAAAAAAATTAGAAAATATAAAAACTGAGCTCGCAAGGTTGAAAACCCGCAAAGGGCGGCCTTGGCAAAAGTTAGAGCGCAAAAGGAGAGTGAAAATACTCGAGTGAACCCAAGCCTGAACTACGTAAGGCTTGATTCCCATCCTTGGGATACGTAGGCAGCTTCATCCTGAAGTTCAGCCATAGACTTTTCCCCGATCAACTTTGTCCATTTGATCATCTCGGTCATCTTTGTCCATCAGCGTCTATCGCAATCTCCGGTGCGGCGCTATTCAGACTAGGGGCAACTTTCCGTTGCTATACAGTGCCGCGGTATTGTTCAAACAAGGGGCAACTTTCCAGTTGCTAGGATCCGGGGTTGTGCATCTCAGTGACAGATCTCAGGCGTGTCCAGTTCTGATCCATATCAAAAATAGTTTTTGAAAAGTTTTAATAAAGGTGACTATGTTCAAATAAATCTTTTTACAACTAGGACCATTTCTGGACCAAAACGGAAAATTTTCAGTACCACAACCTTCAATTTCATTGATTTCAATACAGAGTTCTCTTGCTCCTGCATACAATCGAAGTTGCTTTTTATTACATTCATAAAGAAAACTTGAAAGTACTAATAAAGCAATAAATCCGGGGCATAGTCAAGTCAGGTGCTCCTGCGCCCCCTCCCAGAGCTGGTCGAAGCCTCTGATGCCAAAATGGGCCCTTCCTGTGCCTCTTCATTAAGCCAATCCAAGCACTCATCAGACAAAGTGCAGCTGAAGGTGGGAGCAGGAGCCAGGAGTTCTCTCGTCCTCCATGCTGTGGCATATCGGGCCAGCTGTGCGCCTCGAATCGGGAATGTAGCCGGGTACTCTATCCCTTTCGGCGGGCAAGTCTGATCATGACCAAATTGGCGCAAGATACGGAATGGAAAGTAGAAGACACAGTGAGTCAAGCCAATCAATTGGATCCCAGGTTGACGGGTCATGCTGTAACTCATTACCGGGAGATTGAGCCAAGGGCACCGCCAAGCAATACGGTCTGCAGACAAACTGCACATCCATTCGAACCACCAACCCTCGTCAAGGGCATCAACTAGGCGCTGCCTAAAGAAGTAACCACGAGCTGAATAAGCTGGGCAAGAGTCCACCACCTGTAGTTTATCCATCAACCACACCTGGGGGAGGGATGAAAAAATGAGAGAATAAAGAACAGAGAGATGTACGATGAGAGAAAAAGTAAGAAAAGGGTTTTGTGAGAAAAATCGAGCCTGAGGGCCGAGTGACGTGAGCAAACATATATATGAGATTGGGTGGGAAACATTACCTGTAGTAATAGTGGACTCCCTGCTAATCTGGTCGTCTCTCGACGATAAAAGGCGTCTAAGCCCAGCAACGTCTCAGCCAGAATCATGGTGATGCAGCTTTTGCCCTCCTTCAAACCTTGGGCAACCTCAATCAACCGGACACTAGACCCTCCGGGACCTGAGACAAACAGAAAATGAGATAGCATGCACAAACAGAGGGCGTGTCGCCGGAAGCCTTGCCAGTGATGGTCACCGCGATCACCAGTCTCAGAAAAACGGCAAACCAAGCTCGGAACATCCAGCATCCCATCACAAATTAGAGAACGAGCATCGGGTATTGAAAGCCCACACATTTGCCCTAAGACTTGGGCATGGCCGAAACGAAGTTGGGGCAAAATCTCTCAATTACGCTCATATTCCATTAGAGCTTGGAAATCTTCGAAGGTAGGACACACCTCTTGCCCGCTAAAGCTGAAGACGTGAGTCACCGGATTCCAGAACCTTGCCGCGGCATGAAGAAATGGAAAATGCAGCGGGGTACGATGCAAAGTGAATAGTGCGTTTATGCCAAAGGCCCGAAAATTCAGCTTTTCCGAGCCATCCAAGTTGTTAATCCAAACTGCGAGATTTTGGGCAAGGAATCCTTCCATTTGGAGTAAATCAGAGTGGAAATGAAGAAAACTACGAAGCTGGAGTCTTTTGTAGGAGATAAGGTTGAATGGATGACAAGTGTCAGCATTCTACTGGTTCCTCCCATTCTTGGCCGACCGGCCAAATAGATTGCCGACCGGCCATCTATTTTGGCCGATGGATCATTGTTTCGGCCGATGGCCTTTGCACACGGCCGGTGGCCTTTTTGATTGGGCCGGTGGTTCTTTCCCTTGTCCCCTGAGCTTTCCATGCTAAGTTGCTAAGTATCGGGGAATCCCACCACCCTCCGATGCCCTCCAGTGATCAATTCTCACGAGGGCGCGCCCATTTGCTTATCGAGTTGTTGTGTATTTGCTTATCGAGTTGTATTTCACTCTCTTTAAATCTTTGTACTGTTTATCGAGTTGTACTTGCACCTGGTTGAAACGAGATCCTTTGCTTTGCTTATCGAGTTTTAATTGGTTCACTTCCTGATTATTACGATGCGATGCTTCGTTTTCAAAATACAGCGTCATTTGATTCACATTGTTATGTGATGCCTTGCGATGCGATGCATAGAACGTGCAAATGCAACACCTTTTGAACAAATAGCTGTTTCATTTCCATCATGTATTTTTGTAAAAATATGCAATTTCAAAAAAATAGAACCTGCCTGAGGCAATGCAATGTGCTTAAACTCCTAATGAAAAGGAAAGTAAAGCAGGAAAATAACAGGGTAGCAGGGTACCGGAATGGATACCAGAAACCTCCCCTCGTGGTCATTGTACCTTTCGCGCCCTTGTTCGGGTCAATTGTGTGGTTTGGCACCTTCATCATTCAAGACAATACAAGAAAATGCACTGTCAGAATACAAGCAGACCTTCGAGTTGACCTCAGGCCATGACTTTTGTGAGCGATGCTCGGTACATACGAAGGACGCTCCTTCCCGTATCCTTTTATATATCTTGTGAATTCCGTGAATCATATCAATCATACTGTGTTCCAGTATGTTGCATTTCTGCATCATGTTTTACCGTGTTCAATTTCAAGTTCCCTTTTTATACACATTGCGTGCATGCGTGCATTGCTTTACTGATATGTGTTCAAGTTCCTTTTATATACACTTGCGTGCATGCGTGCATTGCTTTACTGATATGTGTTCAAGTTCCTTTTTTTTAATACACATTGCTTGCATGCGTGCATAGCTTTACTCACATGTGTTCAATCCCGCTATTTTTCTATACACATTGCGTGCGTTGTCGCGCACTTTCGAATGCATTGTCATGCATGTTGCTAACAACATTGTACCTGTTAAGTTTGCTTTCTTTTCAGGCACGATATTGTATGTACGGCTCATTTGAGGCCGGTGCAACCGGACAAACCGGACAGGTATTGTATCCTCCGAGTGAGACGTATTGAGAATTGCATAATTCTCTTACATCCTTTCTGCATTGTAGTGTAGATTGGCGTATGCTAGCTTATAACTGTCGCATGTGTGCTTCATTACAGCTCTCTTTGCATGATCATAAGTTATGCTCGGCTTCTTGCATTTTCAGTTGCATTTTGCCTCTGCCTTCGGGCGCATACCTTGTTTGTCTTGCATGTTTGTCCGAGTCTTCGGCCTTGTCAAAAATGGGTCGTCTCTGGGCTTTGACATTCACTCCCGTCATTGTTATGACTTTCGAGTTCTGTCAAAGAGGGGCAACTGTAGACACCCCATTTTTGACCATCCTCAAGACTTGGACGTCGCCGTTTGAACACTCGGTGATTATCCATGTTGGTGTTCGTTTGGAGTTCTCAGAGGTCTCGGCTACGTGCCCTACCTCAGGATCCCCGAACTCGCCCTTTTTGTGTCTGGTTTTGCACCAAACACCTGTGTTTTGTCTTGAAGGGCAGAGAATGGCTTATTGGCCACCCCACACACCACCGGCCTTTCCCTACCATCACCGGCCGCATATGTGTACCGCCGGCACTGTTTTGTTAAAATAATTGGCCGATCGGCATTATATGTTGCCGACCGGCACATTTTTGTGCCGGTGATTTCTTTGGCTGGCCGGCGTGCACCCTTTGCACCCCTGAGGCATGGTGCATGCCAGCTGTGCCAGCTGGAATGCACCATCACTCATCCCCGTGCACAGGAGTGACCACTTTGCACCTTTGTACCCTTTAAGCTTCTAGAAGCTTGAACCTTTGGCCAAGCTTCTTGGAGAAGCTTGGCCAGCTGTCTTAGCTTCTCCAAGAAGCCAAGACCCCTTTGCACCTCTTGCCCCTTTTCCTTTACTTAGCCATTAAGTCATTTGGCTTGGTCTTGGCCTATATAAACACCACATCTCTCCCTTTGAGGGAGGTTGGCCATTTTTGATCAAAAACCAGAGCTTCTATATCTATATATCTGCCATATATCTCTCTCTCTCTACATTTTCCCTCTCTCTCCTCTTGTGTGTGTGTTTTTAGGCCTAAAAGTGTGGTTTTACCTTACTTTTGCACCAATACACACACCATTACACCCTAGTTCGAGATTGAGGGACTTGGAGGGTCATTTGTTGAGTTTTTGGACTGGTTTTGATCAATAGAGGAGGGCTGCACCACCTATTCTTCAAGTGTTCTTCAAGGGTGAGCACTTTACTTTAGATTCCCCATTTTTGCAACAAGTTTTTACCTATCTTGCTTTGTGTTTTGAGCTTTGTGTATAACTAAAAAAAGTCTTAGATTTTCTTGCTTTTGAACTTTCATTAAGGTCATTTTGTGGTTTGAGTGCAAACTCACCCTTTTAGGCCTCATTTTGGCCTATTTGGTGTCTTTACTTTGAGCCTTATTTGCCTTGTTGTTTTGGGTCCTTTCACCACTGAAAACCAGTGGGTTTTTAGTGGTAAATAAGGTGGTTTGAAGCCTTGTATAGGGGAGGGACACCCCTCTCCCCTTTGTCCCTCTTTTGCCTTTGTCTTTGGGTTAAAAGGGAACATGTATGCTTGCTTGTTTTTAGCACCATTTCAGAGCTTTTTTTGGGTGTTTTGGATCATATTTCATCTCTCTCCAAAAGTGATTTTGTGGTCTTTAGCATGCTTTTTATACTTGCTTTGTAATCCTCCATTTTCCCTAAAAATATGTCATATGTTTAGCCTTGCATATCCTCATGTTTAGGCTTAGCTTATTGAAGTCTTTGGTCATAATTTGATATGTTTAAGGGCTGTGAGCCACTGATTTTGCCATGTTTGGTGTGCTTGATGTGGTTGCTTAGTGTTTTGGCTTGTAAACCTTAAGCATATTAGCCTCTAACATGCTTAGCTTGGACCATCCTCATAATTTGGCATCATTTAGGATCATATTTCAGTCCATAAATCATGTTTGTATGTTTGCATACGTGACATATTTCATGCTTTAAGGATGTGCTCCTTTATGCCTAGGAACATGCCTTATGCATGCTTGTATGTTTAGGGTATTTTGGGGATGCCGTATCAAGATGTGTGTGTGTATTTTTGCATGCTAAGGATCTGTTTTTGGTGGCCTAATACATGCTATGAATGGTCATGTTGGTGGTAGTGGAAAGCCCCTTGTTTATGCCTTGGTTTTAGGCCCATTTGCTTGCATGTTTGCATGAGTAGTGGTCCATCATTTTGGGCACTTTTTGCCACTGTTTTGGGAAGGTTTGAGGGCTGCCCCATTAGGGTTTAAGCCTACTATTGCTTGCTTGAATCATGTTTGTTGCATGCTTGATTAGCAAAGCCTTGTTAGATGCTAATTCTTCTACAAGAATTGTCCATGTTTGCATTATACTTTGCATCTTGCAAGCCTAGTATTGCACACTTGCTATAACATGTTGCATTGCATTTGGTATGTCTTGCACTTCATGTCATATTGCATCATTTGAGCCATGTTGTATACATGCATTTCATGTCTTGGTTTAGGGTGTCAAACCAAGTGTAAGGGTTAAGAGAAGTTCGCATTACAAGTGGTGCAACTTCTCTCAACTCTTGGTCACTAAGGCCCTTGATTTATACATGATAGGGTCTTGGTCTCATTTGTGTGTTGCATGCATATTGACATTGAAATGCAATCTTGGTTCCTTAGGCTATCATGCACCAAGATGCATAATTGATGGCCCAAGAACCAAGGGTCATGCTTCCTTGAGTCCCATGCATGATAGGAAACATTGGCCATGCTTACATATGCTCAAAATCCCATACCATGCACTGTCTGTCTGCTGTTGCTGTCAAAATTGTCTTCTGCAGGAATTTTATGCCGATCGGCAGTAGAGAGTGCCGACCGGGACTATATGGGTGGCCGATAACCCCCTAAGAAGCCGATAGAAATTTTTAGCTGGCCGATGGGCACTTCCTCCAGCCGGTGGTGTACAGCAGTATGCAAGGAAGGTGTTCTGGGACTTTGGCAATTTTTGGAGAGACAGGGCAGTAAAAACAGAAGCAGCAGTGGCATGGTACGGGTTTCCCGGGCGGGTCGGATCCGAGCATGCATCATTCGTGTATCCCGAGACGGGAGGCCGTGGCCTCCTTTTTTTTTGCATTTATTTACTAAGTAATTAGGAATTTTGTAATAATTTATTCATTCATTATTTGGACTGTATATTCTTTTGGCCCCTCCGAGTGAGGGCGTATTTGTAATAAGTGTGTGTGAGTGTGTGTATGTCTTCCAACCCCACTTCTTTCTTCCCTTTTATTTACCTGCTTACGATGGTAGATTAGGGCATATTTAAATTAGCATACAGTATGATAGCATGCGTGCATCCATACATTTGTCTTACATGCACCGGGCTCGGTACATCACGCTAACTGCATTGTATTTCAATTTCCAAATTGAATACTTGTTACTTGTAGCATTTCACATGCTATGCTTAGGATAGCCGAGCCTGTCTAGATTACACCATTGCATGCGGTGCATTAGTTACTCTAGCACGAACTATGGCATGCATGTTTGCTAACTAGTTTATTGTTTTGGCACGGAGTACTAGGCGAGTTTTTACGCTTTAGCATATCGCATGCGTGTGAATGTTAACATGACAGTATGATTACCATGTGGCTAAATGCTTATATGAGATAAACTGTTTGAATGCCTGTGGGTGGAGGTTGGATTGCTTGAGTTGGAAAAATTCGTTGAAATCCGTGTTTTAGCCTACTTGCGAGTAGCAAAATCCAACACATTTTTCAAAACGAACGGATATGCAATGCTTATTTCCAAATTAGGCAATCTAGTCTATACTTGTTTGCTGCGCGCATAATATAGTAATTCTAGGCTAATAACCGGAATAAGAACACATAACGTTTTTAAAATCGGATATCACGGTTAGTAGAGGCCGGTCTTCGGACCGGGCAAAAGGGGGTGCTCATAGCTGACCTTCCCCAATCGTACCCAAGCTCCCGAGCCAAGGCAACTTTGGTGATGACGGACACGTGGCCTTCGGCACCGAGTCAGGGTTTCCTAAATTTCCCCATTAAAAAATATTTAGATGGCGACTCTGTATCTGGCAAAGCAGTCCATGTTTGGCACTTCTTTTCAAAATCTGTTTTCTCAAAACGATTTGCCAGAGTTGGACTCTTTGGTTCAGATTAAGAACCGTGACAATCGAGTCCGAACTGTAGTAAACCCAATATGAACGGAACGGGACCTAACCCTCCCGGGGCGTTCGGGGACGTCTACAGCATGGTGTTTCTTCCATAGAGAAGATTAGGGCTAATATTGCTGAGTTGCTCTTGAAGGCCATTGATTATGTTGGCCCTTCTAATGTGGTCCAAGTTGTGACAGATAATGCTTCCAATTGCAAGGCTGCAAGTGTGATAATTCAGCGGAAGCATGCCCATAGTTTTTTGTCTAGTTGTATGGCTTATACCTTAAATCTGTTGATGAAGGATATAGCTAAAAGTGAGGATTCATTTCTGTCCTTTGTTGATGAGTCTTATAAAAAAGGCAAGGCAATTGTTAAATACATCAAAAATCACTTCTCTTGTCAGTACTTGTTCAAGACCTTTTCAGCATTGGAGCTTCTCAAAGCAAAAAAAACCAGGTTTGGCCATAATTTTATTGTATTGCAACGACTTGTTAAAATGAGACCATCATTAATGTCTATGACTCTAAGCAAGCGATGGGATAACTTGGGAAGGAGTTCATCCTCACCAGAGCAACATGACATTGTCCAACAAACAATTACGGACGATGACTTTTGGAAAAAATCAAAAAAGTCCTCAAGTTTACAAAGCATATATATAAGATGCTTCGTTTTTTTGATTTTGATAAAGCAATTATTCGGGAGGTTTATGAGCAAATGGATACAATGTTAGGAAATATCAAAGACTCACTTTCTGATGATCTTACAATCTATGATTTGGTTCAACAATTTGTGGTGGCAAGATGGGATAAAATGAATATTTCTCTACATTGTCTTGCCTATGTTCTTGTTCCTAAGTACTATACAAATTCTTGGCTTTCATAGCTAGCTCCTGGTGGTGTGAGTAGGAAGAAGCCTCATTTTGATAAAGAGGTGCAAACAGGATATCTTCAAGCAATTGAAAAAATTATTGCTGACTAAAATGAAGCTTCTTTGATACGCCATCAAATTAGCGATTTTGTGAGTAACAAAGGTGTTTTTGCACAACCCTAAGCTGTGAAAAATAGAGCAACCATGACTGCATTATCATGGTGGCATATGTATGGTGGGGCTGCTCCTGAATTGTTCTCATTGGCAGTGAAAGTTTTGTCTCAAAATGTAAACACTTCTTGTGCTGAGAGATGTTGGAGTACCTATTCCTACATTCACAATGTGAAAAGGAACGAGTTGAATGTGGATCGTGCTGAAAAATTAGTTTTTGTGCACTACAATGATAGGTTATTCTTTTCTTCTTTGTTTTATTTGTATTATTTATTATGTTCTAGTTTTTGTATTTTTTTTTCTTATTATAGTATAATATTTGTTTTTCTTTTGTCAACAAATTATAGGTTGTTGACAAGATATAGAGATGATTATGAGGACTTCAATAATTGAGATGCCTATCCAGAAGATGCCAATATAGAGGAGGATTTCACTACAATAGAACAAAAGGATAATGTGTCTCTCTCAGATAGTAAAGAGGATGATGAAAACAACTTTGATGATGTTGGTGTTCCAAGCCTAGCTTTAACTGCTACTGCCTCTCCATCTTGCCCACCTCCAAGTATTCAAGAGTCTTCTTCAATGGAGAAAATAGAGAGAGCACAGAGGAGGCTTAAAAAGGTAAGGGGTAAAAAGCAAAAGAAATGAAGAATTTGGTGTACTTTGGAGAAAGAATGAATCAAAAACTGTCTTGTTTGTTCTTTTTTTTTTTTTTTTTAATCTTTGTTTTTCGTAGCAACTCTACTTTTGTGGATCGATGAACTTTCGTTGTTTTGTTGGATTTTTGTTTTTTTGTGGTGATGCTTTATTTTTTTGCCCAGCCTTAGTGATATATTTTGTCTATCTAATGGGAATTTATAAAATATTTATATTTTGGTAGTAACTCTACTTTTTTTCATTTATAATATATATATATATATATATATATGTATGTCAATATATTTATTAAAAAAAATATATACATGTATGTCAATTAAAAAAATACATATAGATAAATTAAAAATATAATTAATAAAAATAATATATAAGCACTCATAATCTACGACTCCTCTAAGTGGTCACGTTCCCTTACTCTTGCCCCCGTTCCCGCTTCGTGCATCTAAGGTTCAACCCTAGGCTTGTAGCCGAGATGATTTTGCTCGGTCTTTGGAGTTAATGAATTGTTTAACTCCAGGCTTTTAGTCGAGCTGATTTTGCTCGGCCATTAGCGTTGGCGAATTGTTCAACTTTTCTCCAACTTTTGTTTAACTCCTAATGTTAAGCCGAGGAGTTTTGCCAGGCAAAATGAGTTGGAAAATTGTTCGACTCCAAATGTTAAGCCGAGGTGTTTTACCCAGCTAGACTAGTTGATGACTTGGTTAATTGCGAGTGTGAACTGTTTTGACCGGCCAAGAATGTTGTTTTGTTCAACTTCTATCATGACCGAGATGATTTACCCGGTTACATGAATGGATGCTTTGTTCAAGTATATAGCATGGTTGTAATGAAGACACACAACATACATTACAAGGGTACAAGCGGCACAAAAGTTGAAAAACTTTCATTGATTGCGAATTAATATATTAGGTTGGGGCAAGCAGCCCAGTTATAAAAGACTTCCAAAAGAAAACAAGAAAGAGTATAAATCTAAACTAGGAGAGAGGGGAAAGATCAGTAAATTCGTCCTTGGCTCCGATGGGGGTCTCCTCCAAGTCCACCACGACGGTTGTTTGGCCGGTCTGGTTTTGACTGCCTTCTTCTGTGACCTCCTCCTCGGCCTCCTTTTGCAGAGAGTTGAAGATATTGTTGGCATAAGGCACCATGTAGCCCGGTAGGAAGGTAGGGAGTGGAGAGGTGAACACCTCGATCTCAGGTCCTTGACCGAGCTTCTTGCAAGCTGCCTTCCAACCGAACTTGAAGAAGATGTCCTTGGTAGCTTCGACTTGCTTTGTGTAGCTCTCCATGGCCTCTTTGAAACCGAGGTTGTTGGCCTCATCCACCGCCTTATCTTTCGCCTTTTTCACCTCATTGAGCTCGGCCTTGAGGGCATCTCTCTCTTGCTCGGCTTTGTTGAGTTGACCAAGCAGCCTCGCATTATCAACATTCATAATTTTGAGTGAAGCTTTTGCTTGGCCCAACTTAGCCGAGACATTCTTCCCAGCAGCGTTCAACTCAGTTACCTTTTGCCGCAAGCTGACAATGCGGTCCATGACAAGGTGGGTCTTCTAAATAGACTGCAGGAAACCAGAGGAAGGTTAGACCGAACAAGAAACAAACCGAGCGGACAGTTGGGAAAATTTCAAATTTGAAGCTCTTACACTCGTCATTGATTTTACCGCGAACTTAACAAGCTGGGTGTCCGGAACGTGCTCGGTCCCTATCATGTCTTCCGGCAGAAGTATGGACTTGGAAAGATTGATGGCAAGGAGATATTCCTTGTCTCCCTTCACGGAAACGTTGGCCGAGATAGGGCCTCCTGGGACTTCAACCTCGGCTGCCAAGCAGGAACCGGTTCCACTTCGGTCGCTGCATGCTCAGTATTGAGCTCAGTTGCTAGCTCAACAGACGGATCAACTGAGTGGGCCCTCTTTCCAGTCCGGTGTTGCTCAACATGTTGTGTAACCGTGGAAGCCAAGGCAATCATGGTCCCCGAGCTTTGGCCAACGGTTGGTGCATGAGGTTGGTCGCTCAGCAGCTTGGTAGAAGTGGTGGTGATTAGGTTCTTAATCCGGCTCCTTTTTACCATCTCTTCCTCATTGGTCAATCGGATTAGGGGCACGTTTGGCAAAGTTGGGTCAGGCGCAGGAGAATGAGCCCAGAGGAAATCGGTATCCTTGCTCTTGCAAGGAGCTGAGTCATGGTAGCTCGGTATGTACTCGAGAAGCTCGTAGCAATCTCGATGCCGATACCTTAGCACGGTCCTGATCGCCTCTTCGTTCGAATATAGGTAATTGGCTTATAACTCTTCGATAGCTGCAAAATAAGGTAATTAGCTCGGCACAATTAGTAATGTCAAAATTAAGTAGTCAGAAAGCTTAGCATACAAGAAGAACCGAAGTCCTTGCTAATGTACCAACGGGGTACATCGGCCATTTCATAATTGCCGGTCACCTAGAAAAAATCATCGTCATGCATGTCTTTGTCCAGCGTCCCGGTCACTAATCGTTCCCTACTCGGTCTTATTTTTAAGAAATAGCTGTAGTCGTTCTTCATCCGACCGAGCGTATATTGACTCAGGATCTCTACCAATCCTAACTGTAACCCCAACTGATTATTCATCTCGGCCACTCCGTTTATGATCCTAAAAGTGTTGGTAAATACTTGTGTAGGAGCCAACCCGATACATCTCAAGAATTCACATATTAGAGGCTACACCGGGAAGTGCAACCCTCCCTCGACTATGCTCAATACGATGAAGGGGCAAGACTCTAATCTGCCCCATGGATTTATGCCCTTTTCACCGAGCTCCAAGTGTACGTCGGTGGGGATGCAATACTCCTCGCGGAACGCAGCTAGGGCGCCCGGCGTAGCGGTAACGCCCCATAAAGGACTGGCTTGTTCAGCTCGGCAGAATTGAGTTGACTAAGCTATGCATGGTGGCTGCTTGGTCTTTGAGAGCCCTGGTGTTGGTGTGCCTGGTCCCTTAGGAGTTTGTAGTTAAAAACCAAGTGTAAGTGGTAGCGCGGTCGCGCATATGATCCTGATTTTAGCTCGGTCACATCGAGCGCGCTTGGCAGCTCAGCTTATTTGGTTAGCTTGGTCGTGCAAGCAGGCCAAATATTAGCCCGGTCACACAACTCGAGTATTGAGTATCTTGGTTTTCCACCCTTCACTCCACGAACAACGAATTTGCCTGGTCGACTAGTCCTTTTAGATCAAAAAGGTGCTTCGAGCCTGGTTGAACCCAGATCCGCACCTGTTCATCAAAGGAGATGATAAAAAGTGGGAAACTAGGGGCACGTGAGCTTTTGGACGTCAAAAGTAACGCAAAAAACCTAACCCTATTCTATTCGTGGTACTATTTGGGTGTTTTTACCTTCCTCAGTGAATGAATGTGAGAATTGGAGTTCAAAAATATTGGAAAAACACGAAGAACAGATGAAGAACACAAAGAGCAGTGCAAAACTTACCAAATCGAAGATGCAGATGATGCTCCAATCGTCGGAGGGCGTTCCAGAGGCGACGATGGCAGAAAGTTAGTGAAACAGATGCTTTGATAGGGATGACAAACACAGAGAATGGGGGGCTTGGGTGCTCAGGATCGACGAATTGTTGCTGGAAAAGAGGATGAACAGTGGATATAGGGGATTAAAGATGCGTATCAATATATGTGAGAGAGGAAGGGGCGCCAAAAATTTGAATCTATAGGGACAATGTGGGACAGCTATATTGGCGTTACAGGACCAATGGATGAACGCCATGTGGCCATGACGAGATCGGTATCAATCATGAAGCGACAGGCTAAAAAGATGAATCACTAACTGGGCAAGTCGTTAGGCCAAACACGAGGATTAGCACGGTCGAAGATAACGGACCACCCGAAATAGTGGACGATCAAGCAATGAAACGGGCTCGTCCTATAAATGTAATCCCGGTCACGCTGGAGTCGACGAAATTAAGGGGCAATTAAGAGGGAGGTTTATGACCTAATATTGGGCCGAGCTGGTTTGGGTCGGAGTTAGAGTCCTTGCTCGCTCAGACGTTGGGTGCTCGCTGGATTGAGGACTCAGTCCGATTGAGTTCGAACAACTTTGGATTGCCAGACCGAAGTAGATGTGCGCTCTATTGAGTTGGACGGGATTAGTCTTCAGAAGATCAGGTTCGACCGAGCAGGAGCTCGGTTGTGACTAAGGAGCTCGGTTGAGCCCACGATGAGAAATTATCAAGGAAACCAGACAAGTAACACGGTCGTAAGGTGATGGTGTGGCGCCGCACTAAGCGTAGCTCGGTGGGAAGTATTATGCTGCATGACGGGACTGCAGAAAGAAGATTTCGTCATTCGTACGCGTCAATACCATTTGGCGATTTTGTCATTTGGTGTTTTGTTGTATAAGCGCTAACACGTGAAAGAACGTAAAAGGAGAGCAGGTCCACGCGTCTAGAGGGGAATGGATGTAGAGGCACGTGCAGAAACTATATAAACGATGTTGCGCCTCCATACATAGATCTGGAACATCTCTTGATTAGAGCTCACCTACCACTTTGTCTCATCTCTTTTCTTTCTCTCTAAGTGTGTTAACTTGATCATCGGTGGGGTTTTCCGGTAACACGCCGCCGGATAGCTCACCTTCTTTGTATTCTTAGGTCAGTCGGAGGGAAGTGCAGCTTGGATATAAGGAGTACGGGCAGCGACGGATATTTCGCCCCCGTACAATAAATAATGGCACTAAGGTGGTGTAACCAGTATACAAAGGGAAAACAAAAAAAAAAACATCTAATATATCTACACAAAGCTCTCTACTCAACAAACTTCACAAAGTCCAAAAAATGGTTCAAGGATGGATCAAATAAAATCTATATTTCCTTTTGAAAAGAGGTTCTTCAATCCTGTCAAAAGTCCTTTAGCTATGATCAGTCCAAACAATCCACAAAAAACACGACAATGCCAAAGACCAAGCCTTTTCATTCGCTTCCCTACTAAAAGCCCCCTCCAAGAATAAATGAGACCTATCACGCACTTTCGAAACACCCACATCATACCAAATATATTGAGGATCAAAACCCAAAATCTCTAGCCACCATACAATGAATAAGAAGATGATTGAACTTTTCCAGCTTTGCTTACACATGCAAGTTCTACAACACCAATTACAATGAATTTTCCCTCTCTTGGTATTAACTTGTTGGAAATAACTTCCCTCAAACGCTTTTGAAAGGTAATAACCTATGTTTTAAATAGCGATATCTAAACATAAATTTGTATTGACAATGGTGTTGCGGTATAGACTTAAAGAAGATTATAGTTCCAGAAGAAGCAATGTAACAACATTTTAAATAGTAGTATTGGGATATAATCTGTATTGATCGCGTTGTTGCAGTATTAAAAGGGTAAAAATTTGATAAGTATCAACTGAGGTTGCATTGGATCGGGCGATATTTAAAACTATGGTAATAATCCTGTTAGGTTTTTATTCTTGGCAATCCCGTTTGACAAAATTCCTTTCAGTTGTAATTTTGTTCAACTTTTATTTCAGTGAAGCTATGAGTTTTTAGATGCGAATCCAACCTCAAGTGTGTCTATGCAGAGGAGTTTGTGATCTTAATCATATCAGGTTTACTATGACAGGGTTAAGGGGTAGTGCCCCCGAAGCAAAATACAAAAATGCATTCAAAATTGCTTGTTCGCTCGAGCGGTCGTTTGTGCGCTCGAGCGGAGAATCTTTGGTTCCAGAAGTTTGGTCGCCTGCAAAAGTACTGGGAGTTGCATTTTTTTCGCTCTAGCAGAATTTCCTTCGCTCGAGTGTCAGTCTGCTCGAGCGGCCATTCTTGCACTCGAGCAGAGATCGCGGAACATATTACTATAAATATGTGTTTCAGTCAGATTTTAGGATTACGACTTCTAGATCTTCTTATTGGATATTAGGGTTTATATCTGGGGCTATTTTGCTTGGTTTCTTTGATATTTAATTGAGTATTCAACTCATGATTTAAGAAGTATACATCAAAGGATTGTTTGTTTATTCAATACAAAAGAGAGTGTTGTTCTTCGGTGGATTCCGGAGAATTCGTGCTTGAAGCTTTGATGGATTTTAGAGTGGCTCATTGTCGTGATTTGACATCGGCGCTGTGGATTCAACATTAGGCAAGACAATTCTGAGGTAAAGACCGTGGTGGAAGAGGCATATAGGGGTCGGTTCAATTCGGGCATGGATTCGCTAGGTAATTGAGAGTACACTTGTGTAATTCTTTTTGTCTTCTTAGGGGATTGTTTTGTGACTTTGACCCGTGGTTTTTTTTTATCACAATTGGAGGCACTTCAATTGTGATTTTTCCACGTTATATCGTTGTGTTGATTTGTTTTTGATTGTTTGATTGGGATTGCTATTTACTCGTTAAAATTGATACATAATCACAAATTAATATTTAGGGAATTTCTAGATTTTTCAAATCCCATTAAACACATTGGCAATAGTAGATTGATTAGTTGCTTTCTCATAAATAACTCCAGTGATATTATCTAAAGAGTAATTGACATAAGATCAAGGAAACTATTGGAAAATGGTTAAAAAATCATTCAAGAGAAAGGACAGTATCGAGAAAAAGTAGACTGGGAGCAACTTGGAGGATAGAATTCAACCAGTCAAAAACCATTTACTACATAAGAATCATCAATGAGGAATCACAAGCAAGCAAGAAAGATTCAGGTTATAGGTATATCAAATTCCACCAAAAATCATCACATACAAAACTCAAAGAAATGTCTACATTAGGTTATCTACTAAGATGAAAACTGATGTAGGACAAGAGCTCTCCAAACTTTCAAGTGGGATACAGGACAACATCAAGAAATTGAAGCCAATATACTTTATCAAAACTCTAAACACTACATGATGTAGAGAGTAATTTTACTTGGAAGATAGATTAGAGCCAATTGAAATGAAACAAATTCCTGACCATTTATTTACAAACTTACCCCAATCTCTCTCCCTCTTCTTTTTTATTTTTTATTTTTATTTTTATTTTTTAATTATAATTAAGCTCACGCAGCCAGTTAAGCCCCAGCAGTGGGCAACGCTGCCATGAAAGAGTTGTAAGATGACTCCAAATCAAAGTGAAGCTGCCGAGCCTGCTGCTCCGTCAACTCATCTGATGCTCCCATCTTCGACAGCCACCTAATCCACTCCTTCATCTTCATCTTCCCTTCAAAATCATAAGGCTAAATGGTATGCTTGTTGAGTGAAGCTGAAAGATCCGAAAGCAAAGGGTGGACCTGATCAACAGCAACCATGTTCAGTTTCAAAGATTCCATTGTTGTAATAAAGTTCTGCACGCATTCAGCCACAATGGCAGCCAAAGTAGTCGTTGACATTGCCGCAGCTGCCCTGTGCTCAACCGTTGCAGGCATGCCTGAAGTTACAAGGCGGTTCAAGGCTACCATGCAGTCCATTTTGTATGTGTCATGAAACCGTCAATGTTTGGAACAGTGTCTTTGAGAGTGAAAGTTAATGTTTTGAAATGGGCAATCAGTTTTTGGTACTCTGGCTCATGGGTGATTATTTAGTACTCCTGGAGTATGAACACGTGGTGCTCCATAAGATTTTGATTGGTGGAGAGACATAAGGACCTACGATTTATGTTGGGGATGAGAGAACAACATGAGGCTAACTAATTGGTGATTAGTTTGGAGTATGGACACGTAGTGTTCCGAGAGTATTGAATAATTTCCCTTATTTGGGTATTATCACTTTCTTCATGCTTCAAGTTTGTGTGTTGCCATTGATTTTATCAGTAATTTTTTTTGTTGGATTATTTTCTTCATTTTTAATAAAACTTTTATACTTTTAGGCTTATTTAAACCCAGTAGAAAAATAAATAAATAAATAAATAAAAAATCCCCATTATTGACAAAACAAAAGCCAAAAAAACTTATTTTTTGTTTTTCCTTTTTTTATTTAGTAAACTTTATTTAGATTTTATTTATTTATTATTTTTTAGGTCTTTTACACCAGACAATGTGAAAAGTAAAATAATTTGACACAAATCAAAAGTAAAAATACTAAAAAAAAGTGAATTTATTTATTTACTTGGGAAAATTATGAAAAAATTTAAGGTTTGACCCTTATAACAAAATAAATTCTGAGTTTTTAATTTTATTATTTTAAATCCTAAACTTTTAATTTGTTTTTAATCTAAACCATTTGTCTATTTTCATTAAGACTTCGTTTGTTTTGACGTAAAATATTTTTGTCAAAACTATTTTACTTAATTTATGTTGTTTTGTTGAACAAAAAGTAAGTAAAACATTTTTTAAGGAAAATATTTTTGTATCATTTTTTTTTTTCAAAAATGACTTACCTTTAAAAATTTCGCAAGTCAATTTTTACAAAGTTGACTCTCACTCACTACCTTTTCAACACATTTAGTCTTTTCAAATAAATATCTTAACTCACTAAAAAGTCATAAACGACACTTTATTGAATCCAAATTTCTCTTTTAAGCAATAAAATGTTTTTGTTTCAAATGTCAACCAAATGCCGAAAAACAAAAACATTTTTTTTTGTGTAAAATATTTTTTGTCGAAATAAACAAAACCTAATTAAAATCAACAGAAAAAAAAGTATTTTAGTCATCAAATTAAACGAAAAATGGTATTTTAATTATTTTATATATATGAAATTGAGTTGAATGACTGAAATATTTTTTTCGTCGATTTTACTTAACGAGAATAAACAAATGATTTAGATTAAAAATAAATATTAAATTTTAAATTGAAAAAATCAAAAACTCAAGATGCGTTTTGTTACAAGGCTTAAACTCAGAATTTATATAATTGTTTGTAATTATTTTATAAAATCACTACTAAATTGTAATTTCCTCAATTAGTTTCCTCTTTCTCTCTCACTCTCTCTCCCTCGATTTAAATCCTAAGGTTTTCAAACAAGTGACTATACCTTTATTAATGATACATCGATGGATGATTTTATTTTTATTTTTTTATCATGATAGGGATTTGAAATGCAACCAATAAAGCCCTAGTTCGGCCTTATCCAGGTTGAAGATCGTAAGGCATGAATCCAATGGATCAAGGTGGTATCCAATGCTTACTATGCCAAGTTATCAATGATGTTGTAGCTATAGCCTATATGCATCCATCGCATGTGTGTTATGAGCAGTACGCTTTAGAGATTCCTTTAGTATACGTGGTGGTGCTGTAACAACCTCAACTCATGATTAACGTATAATTCATGATTAAAAAAGTTTAATAAATAATTAAAGTGAAATTTTGTATGAATTGCCTGTTTGTTGCATTAATTGTATTCATATCTGTCATGACCCGCTTCCCGTACCCAAGAGTTAAGCATTGTGATGGCCAGTAACTGAAATTACCTCCGGCCAATTCTTAAATAAATAAACGCGAGCGGAAATAATATTCAAGTGAGGGTACCAAAATAATCATTGGAGCTTCTATTTAATTAACTTGTCAGAGTTGAACTATCTCTACAAAGTGCTTCGTGCCTACCCCATGCGTTGGCCCTGACATATCACCTGAAAGTGGTAAACAACTATAAGCACATGGCAGAGTGAGACATATTATACTAAGAGTATAAGGGTATAAAATTCACCATGGATAATTATTGGCTAAACAGAGCTTGATATTAAAATACAGAATATATAATACAGAGATCAAATACGGAAATCATATACATAATCATAACCACGGTACAGAACGGAACAGAACAGATGTATAGACTCAAGAGATGGCTCATACTAACTCTAGAGGTGGCTCCTACCATAGTGTAACACTTAGTTCCATATAGCACTTTGCTCCACACCAGAAGTCATAACCACGGTACAGAACCGGACAAATGTATGGACTCAAGAGGTGGCTCGTATGAACTCTAGAGGTGGCTCCCACCATAGTGTAGCACTTAGCTCCGTACAGCACTTTGCTCCACACCAAAAATTCAGAGGGTCAATGGATATTTAAGTCCCCCAAGGCATGGGACTTCCGTGGTGGTACTTATAAAACATAATTGTATATAAGGTCATAGTCAAATATTCTTAAAATATAAAACAAACATATCCATGGGTTTCCTTTTAACAAATAGGATTCAGAAATAAATCCACGTAACTGAAATATTTATATAATTTATAATGCTTTATAAAACATAACTTGTATAAAATAAATAATGGTAAGTCAAAACATAAATAAAATACATTTTGGTAACTCAAGGTATAATATAACTCACCTTAACTTTAATATCTCACTCTTTCGTTCTACTACCAAAGACCTGCTTAGCTTCTATATTTTTTTTCCTCTATTTTCTTCCTTTCTTTCTCTTTCCTTTTTTTCTTTTTTTTTCTCTTCCTTTTCTTTCTTATCTTCTGAGCACATCCCCTCCCCCTCCCTCACCCAATATATAGAAAAGGCAGCCATGGGCACCAAGCCACAGCTGCCACGTGCCGCGCTCCCATCACTCTCCCATTAATTCAAACTTATCTAAATTAATTCAAGTTTATCTTAACTTAGTTATTTATTTATACTTTAACCCCTAAATTTTTAATAATTATATTATTTTACAAAATTATACATAATAATACAAAATAAATCGTATATTTTCCTAACTGTGATTAAATAATATTAATATAAATTTTACAGAATAATTAAAAATCTGGGTTGTTACAATATCTATTTATCGTAAAAAGATTTATTCATGTTTATATTTTGTTCTACGAATTGACGGCCTTATCGGCATTCGATTACAAAATTGACTTCGGTTATGTGTTATTTGGAAGTTTTAGAATTTTATGGTAGGTCCAATTAAAATTCGATTCGAAGCGATTAAATTAGACTAATTTGATGCCTATTTGATTAGCTTTAATTAACCACCACTAAGTAGGCCTATATAAGGCCAATACACCTCTTAAACTCACTTCTTCATCACTTAATTTGCACTCTTGAGACCAAAACGTGAGAGAGAGTGAGAGACTAAAGAACTTGGGACCAAACTTGAGGTAGAGAATGACATTGCTAGGAGACTTGGAGAATTACTCAAGATTTTGACTAATTGAAGCTCAATTGGGTAGCCTAGGTAAGAGTTCAACCTTGCAACTTTGGAATTGAGTCATTTAGCACATGAATACAAGAGAATTAAGGTGAATTATACATGAATTGAGCTCTAGAGTGTAGAAAAGAAGAACAACCATGCATGCATGCATTTTTATAACATTTTGAGTTTCAATTTCAAACAAATCTCATTTGCATGTGTTCATTCCACTCTTGTTTTGAGAATTCACCAAGTTTCATACCATTGAACCTTAGTTGATCGTGTTTTGAAAAGCTTTGAAGTCAAGAAATACTTGCATGTTATGTTTTCTAAGACTTGAGTGTTAATTTGCACAATTGGCAAGCTTTTGGGCTTTAATTTTACGAAACAATTTTGAATTCCCAATGTTTTCCAAGTTCATACATGTATCTTTAAGTTTTTGGCCCAAAAAGATGAGTTTTGATGCATTGAATTCAAGTTTTGCAGCTTGGAGGTGAATCGAGAAATTCCAGAATTCGATCCCTCCGCTCGAGCAGTAAATGCTGCGCTCGAGCGACCACTCTGTAATCTTGCACTTCCGCTAGAGCGACCAGAAGTTTGCTCGAGCGTGAAACGCAAGCTCCCAAAAGTTTTATGTTTTTGCAGACCGCTCGAGCGACAAGAGTTGCGCTCGAGTAAGGACCTCAGTCTCACGCTCGAGCGACCGTCGAGCGAAGAATTCACACAATCAGTACTTTTGTAGAGTTTACAGACCACTCGAGCGACAGAAGTTGCGCTTCAGTGACCACTCACATTTTGTATGTCCACTCGAGTGAATAAAGTTATGCTCAAGCGGGACTTCTGTTTTCAGAAAATTTTGTTAAGTGTTTCCAAATGTATGTAGTATCCTTATTGCATCCTAGACATTCTTAGACCAAGATTAAGACACAATAATGAGCGTAAAGACTAGAAACACACTAAGAACAAAATGGAATGAGTTATGTACAATCCAAACGTGTGTTTCAGTATATATATCTGTTATGTTGGTGTAGGTCACGCGCCGTGAGCTGCTGATCCATTGGTTTGCTATCAAGCTATCTGTGAAGCTATCTGTGAGTAATAACTTAGTAAAGCTATGTTCGATATGAAATACTTTCTGAACATTAAGATATGATATGAACTGTTTTTGAATGATACAAAAGGCTATTTTGTGATTATATAAATGATGATCCAATTCTTTGAAATGTTTTTGTGGTATCCTTAGCGGAGGCTCTCGCCTAGGGGAAATAATATTGTGGCTTATGGTCATGAGGCCCTCGCCCGGGGGAGATAATACCGTGGCCCAGGCTCTCGCCTAGGAGAAATAATACCATAGTCTAGGCCCTTGTTCGGGGAAAATAATACGGTGGCATATGCCCTCGTCAAGAGGAAACAATACCGTGGCCCACGTATAAGATATGTTACCCGGTACCGGAGGTTCTATTATGGAACTTGATGTGCTTGACCAACATGATATGTTTCGCTAAAGGAAGTACCACACATGATTTGAATATGAATATGAATATGACTGTGTTTCTAATACGAATACGTACATGACTATGTTTCTGATTTGATAAGAGATTTGAAATCTAATTTCTGAATTTGATATAGACATCATTTATTAAAATCTTTACTCTATTATTATTCACTGGGCTTTTGCTCACTATTTATATTATGTATATAGGTGACCAAGCGCGTGACTAGGCTCAGAGTTGATGACCTGGCGTCTTAGTTTTGTCAGCCAACCGTTGTGCCTCCGAGGAGGTTCCTTTTTGTGAACGAGTCAAGTCTAAATGGTTTCTGTTTAAGACTTTGTCTTCTTTTGGGTATAGAACAAGTTCTGTTTATCTGTATACTGGGCTAAGTCTTACTTTTGTTTTATCTGTATATGAGATTGATGCACGACTAACGTATATATATATATATATATATATGATGTCACATGTGTGTAATTAAAGTTTTAAATTTCTATCCCATATATGTCAGCACAGCTCTATGGATAATGTATTTTATATAATTGCTTCCGCAGCTCCTAATTATATATTTTTCTGTTCAGAGGCCTTTGGTAATCCCAGGATTACTGGTCGGTTATGACGCTAAATCTATAGAGACGGGTTTGGGTCGTGACAGGTGCGGTGCATGGTTGCCACGAATGCATGGTATTTGCAAGGGACTCTGGATTCCATAGATTTCCCACATGAATGAATCAAAATCATATAAGTGATTAAGTCAAACAGGAGATAACGGATTGCCTTGGCGGAAGTAATTTTTTCTTTCTTTTCCCTCTGTTCCGTTCTCATCCCGTGAATTGTCTAAGTGCTATTAGCTTTCCCCAGGACCCTTATTAGACCCTTCTCTATCTATCCTTCCCTTAAAGAGCTTTAGAACTCAAGTAAGAAAAACCTTCTCCCTATGGGATTTTTTTTTAATGAAGAATCCCATTTGAAACTATCTTTTAACCTCAGACAATTATGCTATTGATTTGATATATATATATATATATATTTTTGGTCCTATCATCCTCTTGTTCTGTATATGTTTATACCAATCTTGGCTAAATTAGAACTCCTTCTATGTATCCTTCTCTTTGCTGCTATAAGAGAGCGGCTTGCCTTTCTTCCTTTCTTTAGTAAGGTACTAAAGTAGTAGATGCGCTTAGTTACCAGTCATTATTCCTAAATAAAGATAAGGACTTCTTCCAGATTTACCTTTTTTAGGTCAATTTACAAAGATTCGACGATTTTCTCTTCTGAATTAATGGCAAATGCCCGTGTTTCCTATCTTGACACTGAGGAATTCCCCTAGGTTGAAAGAGTGAGATAACCAAGTTTTTTCAATTCAATAAGAAAGATACATGCAGTTTGTTGCTATCTCTTGAGCATGGGAAGATAAAGAATATGAGCTCCAATAATTCATCTGTTCCTAGGGGACCTCTCGATACTCAATAGAAGAAGTAGAGGCCCTATAGTCCACAACTTCGTTATTAATATAATTGATTGTGTACTATACAGGGTGTGCCCCAAACTGAGTTATCAAGTCAAGTTTTAGATTTCTTCCTATGTCAAGGACTGGTAGACGGTCCTACCTTCTACCCTGAGTGAACTTTTTTCTTTAAGTTAACTAGGGCTAAGTTCTATATTAACTTAAGTGCACTTATAGCTCAATAAGATATTTGATTCTCTCCATGCCAAAGGACTAGTCTTGGGCCTTCCCTTCCCTAGTAGTTGGGTAGCTAGCTAGATTATGAGACTACCCTTTCCGAGGATAATTTTGTAAATTCGACATACAAGAAAGCTTATCTCTAGCTTTCACTTGGTTTTCCTTTATTTTATGGTTGGACCAAAAGGTGCTAGTTTGTTGCGTGTGGCAACGAGCTTTCTGCTCTTTTTATTTAGTGAATCCAATCCAGATCCAAATCTACCATACATACAAAAATAAGAAGGTCCCTTGAGCCTGAAGCCATGCAGTCTAGAAGCCTTCATTGATATAGGGGGAAGGCGCTGTATAGGTAGCTAGTCTTACGTGCGGTTTGAAAAAAAGTCTAATATAAAAGTGAGGGATCACCCATACTAGCACTTGATAGTTGCTGGATACACAAAAGCCATTTCATTTTTTAGTGGTTTCTTTGTTGAAGAAATATAGGAAAATAATCAGTTCTCCTACCACCTTTGAGGAGTTTTTACTAAGAATCTAATAGAATTTTTCTAGGCAAAAGTGATAGCTGGATTGAAAACCTAGTTCCATCTATAACTATAAGGCCCTGTTTGTTTTGGGGTATAATGAAGGAGAGGGGATTAGAATGGAGGTGAGATTATTTAGTGCTGTATTTGTTTGTAGAATTGAGAAAGAGATTAGGATGGAAGAGATGATTAAGATGGAGGTTGGAAGGGGGATTGAGATGGAAGAGGAGGAGGTGGAGGTGGAGGTGGTATTAGAAAAATAGTGAGGGGATTAGAAATTTTTTTATTTTTTTATTTTTTACACATTGAGAATTTTTTTTAAACATTAATATTTAATTTTTTATATTTTTTTATTTGTTTTATTATTTTATATAAAAATAATTTAACAATTCTTACACTAATAACTATCATCAAAATAAACATAATTTTACTTAAACCTCTTCACTAATAATTTTCTTACTATAAATCTCATTCATCAAATCTCTAAAAACAAACGGGAGCTAAAGCCCATCATTCCATTCTATCTGCACGTTTGGAATGAGATGATGTAAGTTCCATGTGCAGACCGTTCTATCTTATCCTATTCATTAGGTTCTTGTTTTTTGTCATCCCTATCCTACTAGTAGGAAGGGCGTCTATGAAACCAAGAGAATAGATAGTAGGAGTACAGATCGTCGGTCGCACAACCCTCTTGCCCTTTCCTGTCGCCCCCAAAACGACGTCGTTTTGGGGGCGAATTTTCAAAAAAAAAAAAACGCAGAGCAGAGGGAGGAAGGAGAGGAAGAGGGAGGGAGGGAGGGAGGAAGGAGGGAGGAAGGGGGAGGAGGAGGAAGGGAAGGGAAGGGAGGGGCCGGCCGGACTGGAGGGGGCCATAAAAATAGGGGGAGGAGGAGGAGGAGGAGGAGGAGGCAGAGGCGACGGCCGGAGGCGGAGGCGGAGGCGACGGTGAGGGACGAGTTGCGACGGTGAGGGACGAGCTCGGCGACGGCGGACGAGCTGCGACGGTGACGGACGAGCTCGGCGAGGGACGAGCGACGACGGCGAGGGACGAGCTCTCCCTCCCTTCTCCATCCTCCCTCCCTCTCCCTCTCCCTCTCCATCTCCATCTCCTTCCTCTGCGTCTGCGTTTTTTTTATGAAAATCGCCCCCAAAACGACGTCGTTTTGGGGGCGGCAGGGAAGGGCGGCAGGCTAATGCGACAGATGATCCGGATTCTAGATAGTAGGCCTTTGAACATCCAGTAATAGTTGGTGGCCAAAAAAATATGTGGTTCGAATGATTCGAAACATCTAAAATGATGTCGTTTTGTCATTTTTGAGCTATTCGAATCACATATTTTTAGGCCACCAAATATTTTTCTAGAACATCTCCAACAAATTAATTATTTTTTATTTTTTAGTTCAAAAAGTAAGTAAATCATTAAATTTTAATTCCATCAAATTAGTTATTAAGTTGACTATTTTAGTTTTTATTAATTTGACTCAACAAATGTAGCTAGTGGTTTAGACTAATCAAATATTAAAATATATTACTTTATAAAAAAATAATTTTAAATTAAAATTAATAAAAATAATATTTAAATAACATGGGAAAGAATATAGAGTTTGTTGAAGTATTTGAAATGTGTATATACAAAATATAAAAAGTAACTTTTAAATCAAAATATAATTAATTTGATTCTAGGGTAAAAAGTTTACTTATAATACAGATTGTTTCATATATTTTTAAAAATTATAAATACTCTCTTATCTTTATCAGAATTAACATAAAAAATAAAATTTATAATTATTTTTTTATACCATTATAAAATTACATGAATTGTTAATTGAAATAATTTTTAATATTATTAAAAATTATTAATTAAATGGATAATTTATTTATTACTAATAAATTGAGTAATTAGAAAATTGAATGTAATTTCTAAATGATACACAGATAAGAGCACTCGATCTCTCTGAACCTAGGAATTCTAGGGTTTATCAGCAAATCCACAAATCAATGTCGATTCCTCGCGAACTCTACCCGAGTGACGAGGATCTATTGTACGAGGAAGAACTTCTTCGTAACCCCTTCAGCTTGAAGCTATGGTGGCGCTACCTGGTCGCTCGAACCGAATCACCCTTCAACAAACGAGCTGTGATCTACGAACGAGCTCTCAAAGCCCTACCTGGAAGCTACAAACTCTGGTACGCTTATCTTCGCGAACGCCTCGAACTCGTTCGAAATCTCCCCATCACACACTCACAGTACCAAACCCTAAACAACACATTCGAAAGAGCACTCGTAACAATGCACAAAATGCCTCGAATTTGGATCATGTACTTGATTACTTTAACTGAGCAAAAGCTCGTCACTCGCACTCGACGCACTTTCGATCGGGCTCTCTGCGCCTTGCCAGTGACGCAGCACGATCGAATTTGGGACCCTTATTTGGTTTTCGTGAGCCAAAAGGGTGTCCCAATTGAGACTTCACTTAGGGTTTATCGGCGGTATTTGAAGTATGACCCTGCTCACATTGAAGATTTTATTGAGTTTTTGATAAATTCGAGTCTTTGGCAAGAGGCGTCAGAGAGGTTAGCTGGGGTTTTGAATGATGACCGGTTTTATTCAATAAAGGGAAAAACGAAACATAGGTTGTGGCTTGAGTTGTGTGATTTGCTTACGCAGTATGCCAGGGAGGTTTTGGGGTTGAACGTAGATGCGATTATTAGGGGAGGGATTAGGAAGTTTACAGATGAGGTTGGGCGGCTTTGGACTTCACTTGCTGATTATTATATTAGGAGGAATTTAGTGGAGAAAGCAAGGGATATATTTGAGGAGGGGATGACTACAGTTGTAACTGTTAGGGATTTTAGTGTAATTTTTGATGCGTACTCACAGTTTGAAGAGAGCATGCTTGCTCTGAAGATGGAAGAAGAAAGTGAGGATGAGGAAGATGATGGTGAAGAAATTGCTGATGAGGATGATGATGACGATGACCGTTTGGATGTGGCAAAGCTTGAGAAGAAGCTTAAAAGATTTTGGTTGGGTGATGATAAAGATGTTGATTTGAGGTTGGCGAGGTTGGAACATCTCATGGATAGGAGGCCTGAACTGGCTAACAGTGTGCTTCTTCGCCAAAACCCACATAATGTAGAACAGTGGCATCGGCGAGTAAAACTTTTTGAGGGTAATCCCACAAAGCAAATTCTGACATACACTGAGGCAGTAAGAACTGTTGATCCCATGAAAGCTGTGGGGAAGCCTCATACATTGTGGGTTGCTTTTGCCAAGTTGTATGAGAATCACAAGGATATTGCCAATGCAAGAGTTATTTTTGATAAAGCAGTACAAGTCAACTACAAAACCGTTGATAATTTGGCTAGTGTTTGGTGTGAATGGGCTGAAATGGAGCTTAGGCACAAGAACTTTACGGGGGCTTTAGAGTTGATGCGGCGTGCGACAGCAGAGCCGTCAGTGGAGGTCAAACGAAGAGGTAATTCTTACCTTTCTTTATTCATTGATGATTTCTTAGAATTACTTGTTATTCTCCAGATATTCATGGAATGGCAAATTTCTATATCAATTAGTGTACTCCATTGTTGCTCTTGATTATATTATCATACTTCTATTTGATGCCAAAACTTGTAAAATCAAAAGCAAACCACAAAATTGTAAAAGATTGTATTTGAACTAACTAAAAATTTCAATTGAAAATTGAAGTATTTAGTTCCCTTCCCTTTTTTTCTCTTCATTTTTTAAAGAGAACATAGGAAATATAAGAATATGTGTGTATGAAAAATAGTAAGATAGAACCAATATTATGCATATTTATCCTAATGCAAATATATATTTGGACCAAGTATGATATAAAAATAAAAAAAATATATAATCTTGTGCAATGTTTTAAAAGGCGTGCCTAAGCGCACCTGAGGCGCCTCAGATAGCTTGAGGTGAGGCGCAGTAGGAAAGGTGCATTTGAAGCGCTTGAGGTGCGTGCCTTAGGCTTAGGCGCGAGGCGCACATCTCATGTGCTTTGTTTAAATTTTTACTCCATCCTTATTTTTTGTGTGTGTAACCATATGGAATTACAACCCCTTTAATATAAAATGTAAACACATGCTTTGAGCCCCAATTTTCATATCAAAAAAAGCTCTAGGCATTAAGCAAAAGCTCTGGGATTGCAAGATGGATATATGGCTTTGGGATTCGATTCGATTCAATTCAATTCAATGTAGTAAATTATAACAGTTTTGAGCCAATGATTGAAGCTATCAGGCAATTTGGTCCTGATTCAAAATTAAAACCACTAAGGTATTATATGGTGTGAGTTTCTTAGCTTAAAAAAAAATGAATCACGTTAATAAATTGCTTAAAGAAAGATAAATAGTATAGGGCAAATTAAGATTGAATGTTATTTTTGAGAAATTTTTGGAACTTTGAATGTTATTTTTTTATGATTTTTGGAATATTGAATGTTGTTTTATTTATTTATATATTGAAATTCTAAAAATATTTATTTTATGTTGAAAATTTCGCCTATATTAATATTTTGGTTATCTTCAACAACTTGCGCCTCGCCTTGCGCCTCATGCTTAAGCTCCAGAAGACCTTAGCGTCTCAATGTGCTTGAAGCTTTTTAAAACACTGATCTTGTGACCAAAGTAGTAGTCATGTCCCAAATTGCAAATTTTGATAAAGTATACCTTTCTACAAGCTGTTGAGATACTTTTTGCTTGTTGGCATCATTGCCACCCAATCATTTTATCATTTTTTTAATTATCAAAGATGAATTTCATTTACAAAATTCCTTTTGTGAACATATTTTTTTCTCTAATGTTTTGGACCTCCATTGATGCCATTGATCATTATATCTAGTTTTTATGTCATGTTTCTTTTGCCCATAGTAGATTAAATGTTCCTTTATGCATGTTATCACAAGCTTATGTTGATTCATACAGTTACTTGTAGTAGATTATAAGTATGATCCTTTTGGTGCATCAGTTGCTAAATTAAATCTAGGTTTTCACAAACAAAGTCTTCTATGGTCTCGTCATCTACTAAGAATGTAAATTTGGAGTCTTAAAATTATGAGAGTTGGGTTTTGAAAATCAAGATACTGTTTTTTTAAATGTGAACTTTGGAGTTCTAAAAATACCAATTAATTCTTTGCAATTATATAAAAAAATCATAACCTTATTTTAACGATATGACTTACTTTTTTTTCCTAGTAAGATATGATTTACTTTTTGGATATGGTACCTTTATAAGTAAAGAAAAATAAGTAATGAAGTTTAGTATTTTAAAATGACGAAGTATGCACTTAAACATTGATCAACTGTTAGCTAGTAAGATTTTCCAAAACATATCTTGAAAGAATAATTTTTGGATAAAAAATAGGGGGACTATCATATAAATGGACAGTGGGAAAATTAATTGCAAATCAACAGAGAAAATCATTACTGCAGTTTGTGATTCCTAATTATTAAGATGTTAGTGGGAGTTACAACTCATTCATCTCACGAGGTATATATAGAAATTTTGATTTTTGATAATTTTGTCCTAGGAATGACCCAAATTTTCTAAGTCCCTTTATTCCAAGGTAATCAAAGTTTTGCCATAAGTTCAATTATAATCAAATTGCCCCTAGTTTGCCATAAATTCCAATGTAATTCCTGAGTCAAGGAGTCAAGTCTAGCCAAGCAAGACTCCCCCTGCCAATGCTACAACCTTAGATGTACTAAAACAAGAATAGATATTAGATGGAGTCTTATTGATAAAAATTGCTTTCTCCAAGAATCACTGAGCCACACTCTACAACTAGGCTCAAGTAGCTCTTAGGGCTCAATCATGTAAAGTGAAATTTTTTCTTTCTTTTTTTAGCCTAGGGTTACCATCATTTTTCACTTCAGAATTTATTTCAATTCGATATTATCCAAATTCATTTGTTCTATACGAAGTTTTAAAATACGTCATTGAGGCTCGCCTCAAGATGAGACTAAGGCAAAAAGTATTGAGGCTTTGATTTTTGGGCGAAACTCCTCAAAGACTTGTGCATCACAGTCTGAAGCGTGTGTTTTATATGCATTTTACACATAAGTATATGAGGAGTACGCATATAGAGAGCTTGTTTTGGGTTGTTGGTAAACTTGGTCTAATGTATAGTTTAAACATAAAATTGAAGAACATATTTTGTAACTATATTCCATAGGAAAAATCAAGTAAATGGCCAACCAAGAAAAAACACAGAGCTAAGGCTTTTTTGAAAAGCTCAATAATCGAAGTTAAGAATGTTGATGTCACAAGCGATGACGGCAAGATTCCTTTATCTATAGTGAAATGTTCTATGCTTTGAACAAAATTATTTACACCTTTATATTTAGTTTATAATATTTTTTAGTATTTAAGAATATTTTATTTATTTACTAAATATGAAAATTCAAAATTCGAAATACTTATGCCTCGATGCTTAGAGGTTTACACCTTGCCTCATGAGGGGTAAAACGCTTCGCATTGTGTATTTGCCTTTAACAACTTAGGTTATATAATATTACCTTGGTAGCTCTATATGGTCCATCAATACTTCCACAGCTAATTGCCCCTTTTTTTGTGCGTCTGTTGTAAAGTTTGGAAGTGTATTTTTAATTGAGTTTTTGGATGATTAGTATACACAAATGGTCCATTGTCTCACATACCTTAGTATACACAAATGGTCCACATTATGCTGTACATTATGTTCTTTTTAGTTTCTACTTAAGTTGGATTTTTAGTGATCAGGCATTTGTTGAATTTTAACTAACCTTTGTCTTTTGATCTATATGTTTTTGCATGCAGTGGCTGCTGATGGCAGCGAACCAGTGCAGATTAAGCTTCACAAATCCCTGAGGCTTTGGACTTTCTATGTTGATTTAGAGGAAAGCCTAGGTACCTTGGAGTCAACTCGTACGGTTTATGAACGGATATTGGATCTAAGAATAGCCACGCCACAAATCATAATTAACTATGCTATGCTTTTGGAGGTAAGAATCTACCTTATACTGTCTTGCTATTATCTGTCTAGTGTGCGAGCATGAAAACTAATGATTTAAATTGGCTTTCCCAGGAACACAAATACTTTGAGGATGCCTTCAAGGTATATGAAAGAGGCGTGAAGATTTTCAAATATCCACATGTGAAGGACATATGGGTCACTTACCTTTCCAAGTTTGTTAAAAGATATGGGAAATCAAAATTGGAACGTGCGAGAGAGCTGTTTGAGCATGCCGTTGAAGTGGTATGCACATTATTCTTCTCTTGATCCTTGTATAATAAGCACAGTTACCTATATGTTTCAGCCACTACTTGCGTTGTCCTTAGTTGCCTAAAAGCTGTTGAATTGTTGAGTAATCCTGAGTTGTAAGTTGTCTATGGAGGTTGAACTGTATTCAAAATTTCCTCTGGAGTTGTAAATTGTCTATGGTAAACTTCTGTTCTGGTCAACAGTTAGATTGAATTAAATAAACGAGTATTTGCTGACTTGGCTGGTTGGCCATAAGGATATTTGTGGACTGTTCTTACATGTGGTCCTGTTTGCCTCGGCTGCTTTATATCTCTGCCTGAAATTATTTTCTTGGTGTGCTGATATAAGGTATCTTTCATCGGTTGGATGATGTTTAGTATATGTTTTAAGTCAAGTTGTGGTCTAGGGTATGAGGACCTTCTCATTAGTGTGATAAAAAGGTAAAGGTAAGGAAACATTATAGGTGATAGGAGGTGGACTTGTTAGCTTCCATGCATATAATAAGGTTGCAAGTAGGTAGGCTATAGTGACAGTGATCTGATGGATTATGGTTATCATAGGAAGAAGATGAGGTGGTTGATCATTATTACTTAACAGTAATGACATATAATTTACAAAGTTTGTTCATAATACTCGAAGATTCTTAGCTTTATGAAGTTAACATGTCAGGTTATCTTTCATGTAGTAACAGCAGATTGAAAATTTGAGCCTGAGGAATGAGCCAAGCTAGCTCAGAAGATATGAGCATCCATCATAGAATTTGTATAAATTCAAATGTAATCTATATACTAGCTGTATCAAGTAAGATCCTGCTCAGGCAAATTTTAGGGGAATAACTAGGAAAACCTGATCCTTTACTTCACTTACTGCTCCCACCATTTTCTGTCCTTTTGAATTGTTAATGTAGCATTTTCCTATAGACAAAATTGTCTCTCTTTATTAAGGTGTATTTATATTGTCTACAATCATTGTGCTTTTGAGTTCAATGGTGATAAAATGTTCTCTTTTTATTTGCTCTAGGTGCTATGAATTATTGATCATGCTGACTTTGTATTTTTTTTTTTTAAATCTTATTGTCTATCAGGCCCCTGCTGAATCTGTGAAGCCACTGTACCTACAATATGCTAAACTAGAGGAGGATTATGGTCTAGCAAAGCGAGCGATGAAGGTTTATGATCAAGCTACAAAGGCAGTCCCACCCTCTGAAAAATTGAGCATGTATGAGATCTACATAGCTCGTGCTGCCGAGATATTTGGGGTTCCAAAAACAAGGGAAATATATGAGCAAGCAATAGAATCTGGTCTTCCAGAAAAAGATGTGAAGACCATGTGCATGAAATATGCAGATCTTGAGAAGAGCCTTGGAGAAATAGATCGTGCTCGTGGAGTTTTTGTGTATGCATCTCAGTTTGCAGATCCACGATCAGATCCTGATATCTGGAACAAATGGAACGAGTTTGAGGTGCAGCATGGAAATGAAGACACCTTCCGAGAAATGCTACGTATCAAACGGAGTGTTTCTGCAAGCTATAGTCAGGTTGGTTATGCTTTCTTTCCTTATATTTTGTCTTTTTCCCGTGCCTCTTTTCTGGCAAGGGAATCATTTTTTTGTAGACATTTTACTTTGTTTCAGAGAGTTACAACTGCATTGACTTGAGTGCCTGTCTGCATCTTGTGTTGGAAACAATTTTAACCGGATTTTCTGGGGAAAATTTTACTTGGATCAACTCATCAGAGAATGTTGACAAGATATCAAATAGAATGAGTTTTAGTTCCACTTAAATGGACTACTAATTAGCTTCTGTAAAAGAATTGTGCAACTAAATACTAGCATTTTCGTAATGGAGCCTAGTTGATAGTTTTTCCTAAAAAATTATTTCATGTTAGCACACAAAACGTTTAAGATGACTAGCATGAATGAGCCAGATTGAACACAACCTAGACTCTTTAATCATATAGACAGACTTTGAGGTCTGGAGGAGAATTGGCCATTCAATCTTGTGAACTAATTGAGACTGAAATTGGAAAAAGAGATATATGAAAGGAGTATAACCAATCGATAAAAGAACATGAAACCATTCTATTTCAATAGAGGTATTAGAAGTGGTTGGGGGCAATGAAGTAGGTGAAGTGGTTTTTTGTGATCTGTTCCAGCCACTGCTGGATGTGATTCCAAGAGCCAAACGAGAAAAGAAGAGTCAACACCAGGTTCCCTTCTAGAATGTTTTAGGTAGCGTTTGGTAGAGCTTTCTAAATATGATTTGAGAGTAGGAGTTGTATTTTGAGTTTGTGAGTTTTGGAATTGTGATTTGAGTGTGGAAAATTTGTTTGGTGAAAGAGTTTTGAATTGAGTGGGGAATTTTTGATGTGACATATGATATTTGATACAAAAACTTACAACTCATAATCAAACACATAACTCAAAATTCTATTAAAATTTATAAAAAAATTTTAAAAATTTGAAAAATATTTTTTTTGAATATATAAAAATTATCATGTCAATTGTCAAAAAAAAAATAAAAAATATTTGCATTGTTCCGGTCAACCGACTGAATGACAGGTGGGACGACCAGTTAGTCTAAATTTTCCCACCTTCGACCGAATTTTCAAAAGTGAGTGGAATTAATTTTTGAAATTCGTAAACAAATATCATGTGCAAAATAAGTCCTGGAACTAACGTTCCAGAGCTGTACCAAATAGAGCCTTAGTTTTACTTATTTATTGTTTTGCTTGCATTATATTGAATAAGAAGAGCAGTGATTTGTGTTTTTGTTTCTATTTGCTCATGTACTTAAATTGTTACTCATCATAATTTTAATCATTCTTCCAGACACATTTCATCCTTCCTGAATATTTGATGCAAAAGGATAACAACCCAAATCTTGACGAAACCATGGACGCATTGAAAAAAGCTGGGGTTCCTGATGATGAAATGGCTGTGCTAGAGAAGCATTTAGTGCCTACAGCCAATGACACCGCTACCAAAGATGGTACCCGCAAAGTGGGTTTTGTGAGTGCTGGAGTGGAAACCCAGACAGACGGAAATCACGAGAATATCGAATTGCCTGAGGAGAGTGATTCAGAGGATGACGGAAGAGTTGAGATTGCAGAAAAAATTGTTCCTTCGGCTGTTTTTGGTAGTTTGGTTCGGAAGCGGGAAGAGGAAGGTGATAATGATGGCAATGGAGACGACACCGCTGCTGTGAAAGATAAAGATGGTGATGCTCGTCTCGGTGCCCTGGAGAGAATAAAAAGGCAAAGGAGGGCCGGATAGGGGGTAAATTTACACTTACCTCCCCTTGAGGTTTAGCGTAATTGCAGCAATCACCCCCTTGGGTTTTTAAAATTATGCTAACCTTCCCTTTCTTTTTCCGACATTCCTTCTGTTGTCATTTATTGTGTAGATTGTGTTAAATTTTGAGATAAAATGACAAAAATATCCCTCTCATCTTCTCTATATTTCTTCCTCTACTAATTTTCATAAACAAAATTCAAAATAGCACGTATTTTTAAGATAATTTTTTATTAAAAGTAGGTATTTCAAATTTTTATAAAAACTTAATTTCTCAAAGTAGGTATTTCTTGACAATTTTTTTTATTACTAATTATTTCTATACATAAAATATAAATTGGTGGTCTTTCAAAAAAATAAAAATTGACATTTTTTATATTTTGTTTTGTAATTTTCAATTAAAAGATTGTATTTAATTTAGTATAAGGTTTGATGATGATCGATTTGTTGGTTTTTAATGTGTGGTTATTATACTATATATATATATATATATATGTGTGTGTGTGTTGATTATTATATGGGTCTTGATTACATGTAACGAAATGAGCAATGATTTCTATTTATTGTTTAAACACCTTTATTGATCTAAGTTAGGGTTTAATAACAAAGGGGAGACATAGTACGTTAATTTCTAAATTTTTATTTTATTTTATTTTATTTTTTTATAGATTCATACATATATATTGATGAACTGAATGTGAAATACTTAAGATTGTCCCATGTTATAAAATAAAACATGACCTAATTATACATATCCGAATTATGTAGTAAAACATGATCTAATTATAAATATATGCAATATTCAATGGGTTCCATGGATTTAAGGAGTTTGTTTTGTTTAAAAAATAAAAAAATAAAGAAGTTAATTTCTTACTAGTAGGTCTTACTTTTGAGATCTATTACCTAATATTAAGTTTTATTGATAAATTTATTAGTTTTGTTTATTTTTATGAATAAATATACAGTGATAAATTTATTAGTTAGGACATGTAGATAAATAAATCTAGTTAATAGGACTAATTAGTAAGTACCTTTTGTTTTTAATTTGAAAAAAAATAATAATGAAACAATAAATACATTAGTTCAAATGATAAATTTTGTGGTGTTTATATAGTGTGAAATAAATCTTATGTAAAATTATTTAGGTATTATCTACACTAAAATTAATTTTAGAGATATGATTTCCTTGTAAGTATTTTATAAAAAAAAAGATAGATTTTTTATTTTTTAATTTTATTTTGAAAGAGTTCATTCGTTAAGGCACGGAACATTGTATGGAAATTTGAGATTTTGTTTATATTTTATTTTATCTAAAGTTTTTAGATCTTGTAGTGAAATAAATTTATAGTTATTGCAGATTACTCTTCCCAAAAAACGAAAGAAAAGAAAAGAAAAGAAAATTATTGCAGGCTTTCCTTTTTTATATTTTGTTTTGAATTGGAATAATAACATTTCTTCAAGCATAATGATTTAACCGCCATAAGCATGTCCTTCACTTTTCTAAGCTTCTCATTAATTGAAAAAGGGACCGTGATGGTGTTTCTGTTCCTTCATTTATCTCACTTTTTTGCTGCTTCTAAAGAGCTGTTGGTCTAGTTTAGGTACTCCCTTATTTATTTATTTATTTATTTATTTATTTTAAATTTTAAGAATGTATAGTTTAGGTATTTGGTAAGAGCATTCACAATGAATGTGTTAGTGGGTGTACTAGTGTCAGTGGCTAAAATTTGAGAGACAAACAATAACTTTTGTCTTCACAATGGAAATGCTAAGGAGTGTGTTACTGGGTTGTGTTAGTGTCAGTGTTAGTTATTAACTTCTTTGTTAACTGTGGCTAGCATTTTAGCCAGTGAGAGAGAGAGAGAGAGGGGGGGACGTGGAAAGTGCTGTGGGGTCGTCCGGTTGGATGTTCGACCAGTCGTTTTCCCGGATGTCTGGACCTTCAAGTAAAAAAAAAAAAAAACAAAATTACAAAGTTTTTTTGGTCGGCCGACTGTGTCAAATGCTAAGTGAACAAGCAAAAGAGAGAGAAAAAAAAAAAGAAAAGAAAAGAGAGAGAAAGATAAAGGGGCACTGACAGTGCAGTGGGGTGGGGCCTACTGTATTTTTCAATTATTATTTATTTTATTTATTGTTTATATATATATATATATATTCTTAACACACATTTTAACACATTCATTGCACTATCATTGACTCTCTAAAATTAATAAACTCTTTAACACACCTTAACACACATTTTTGAGTCTCACTTTTATCACTTTTTGTCATATAACGCACACTTTAACACACTTTTTTTAACTATTTCATTATGAATGCTCTGATCAAGCAATGGCATCGTGGTAACGCAATTTGGCAAGTCAAATGAGTGCCATGGTAATATCATCAATTAGGATTGCAAATATGAATAAAAAACAAAAAAACAAAAAAACAAACAAATTAGGATTGCAAACAAATCAGACTATTGACCAATTTAGACTCAGCTCGTTAAAGGTTCAGTTCAGATTAGTTTGTTAAGTAAATAAACAAGTTTGGATCTTACTTTTATACTCGTTTAGTGAATGAGCCAAACTCAACCTCAAATAAACTCGGCTTGTTTATTATTATATATTAAATAATATAAAAATATGTATAAATAATAGCATAAATATATGATTTATAAGTTAAATAATATAAACCATCTTTATTTAAATAATATATAAATATATTAATTATATATTTAAATAATGTAAATATCAATAAAAAGAAAATTCATTATCAAGTTTCCAGCCTAACTCAAATTTGATTAATATTAACAAGCTGAGCCGAGTTGAATTTGAGCTTGATTAGTTATCAAGAAAAGTTCGAACTGAATAATCGAACTCGATAAACGAATAAGCCAAGCTCAAACTTTGCTAAGTTCAGTTCAGTTTCATTTGATTGCAGCTCTACTATCAATAGTATTTTTTTTTTTAACTAAAAATCTTAAACATAATGTGATCACGACTCACCACCACATAAATAACAATGGTGGTGGTGGTGGTGGTGGTGGTGGTGGAGGAGGAGGAGGAGGAGGAGATAGGCAACATGCACATTGACAAGCACATTACATATAAAATCAAATATAATTAAGCTTAAGAAATGACAAACTTCTTGTTTTTATTTTATTTTATTTATGGAAAACTCGAGGAAAGTGGCATTTGAAAGCCAAATTGAATGAGCCAATTGAAGCCAAACAGATACATTTGACAGTCTCTCTCAACCCAGTGGTCCAACCGAAAAAAGACCACAAACTCAAAATTTGTGCCTATAAATTAATTTTAAAAAAATTAATGTTTGATTCAATTGCATTTAGGATAATGTTATTTTTACCCTTTTTATTCACACGTTATATAAAAATTAAATCCAAGGCACAATTTTTTTCTCAATAAATTTCTAAGTACAAATACATAGTTCTATGTATTAATTAATCCAAGTATGACTACAACTAAGTCCACATATCTAAGGTATAGGGGTTAGGAAGATCAGGTGATTGTGTGTTCATTCAATAATATATTGTCATTTCTTTCTCATCTTTTTGATTTTAGGTCTCTTGCTATTAATTGGACACACTGTCAACATGAAATTTTCGAAAGAGCGAATAATTACTCTAAAATGAGGCTCTCTCTATCTAAAAATAAATCCAAATGATATAGTGTCTATTTCCCACAAAGTAGGGGCTGGTTCTTCTTTACTTTCTATTTTCTATTTTTTAATTTTTTTTATACTTAATTTTTTTTATAAAGATAGGCAATATGGTGCATCAAAGTGGGTTATTATGGTAAAAAGATAAGGTTGATGTTGTTCTATGGGTCTTTTTCACAACATCAACAACTTCTGAACGGCCCATGTCGAACCAACATAGTTCAGTTGACTAAACAAAGACCAATTTTGAGCTATCATCATCACACACCATTTTGTTTTTCAGTTTTCGTTTCTATATGGAGGACAGGGACCCCAAATTTCACCTATGTGAAATGGTGCAAGATTGTTAATCACCAGTTCATTTAAAAAATTAAAATATTAAAAGAGAAAAATAATTTTATTGTTTTTGTACTCAACACGTTCCTTCACATGTGATCAAACTATTTTTCGCCGGTAGATAAAAAAAAAATATATATATATATATATTATCTATAATCTATGATTATTTATTTATTTATTTTAAAAGATGAATGTCCATGATGAATTGATTGATTTTCTCATGTGTAACCAATATTAGGAGTCCTCTATCTTGTCTTATTTTTATAAAAGTACATAAAATGCTTATAATGTTTGGTTTATTTTTTAAAATATGTTTTTAGATGAGTTTGTTTATTTTTAGTAATTTTTTTAATATATTTTAATCAATTTTTTTTGTTGGTATTTTTTAGATGCACCTAATCAAGATGTATCTAAAATGTAAAACACATTCGCTTACCTTTAATAATGTGCATCAGGGGACAGAGGAGATAGCTCATTATGTGTCGAATTACCTCAACGAATATAAATTGGTTATGCAAACAACAAATGTGCCCATCCAATCTTGAGGGCTGACGCCTTGGTGTGTCTTTTATCTTATAAAATTTTAATATTAGGAATCTTAAAAAAAAATCCCATAAAACATGACCTCATTACAAATATATGCAATATTCAATGATTGTTCCATGGATTCAAGGAGTTTATTTTGTTTAAAAATTTTAAAAATAAAGAAGTTAATTTATTACCAATAGGTCTTACTTTTGAAGTTTATTATCTAATATTAAGTTATATTGATAAATTTATCAGTCTCGTTTATTTTTATGAATAGATTTATAGTGATAAAATTATCAATCAAGGCCTGTAGATAAATAAGTCTAGTTAATAGGACTGATTAGTAAGTACTCTTTGTTTTTAATTTGAAAAAAAATAATAATCAAACAATAAATACATTAGTTCAAATGATATTTGCATTGTTTATATACTGTGAAATAAATCTTATGTAAAATTATTATGGTATTATCTACAATAACATTAATTTTAGAGATATGATTTCTTTTTAAGTATTTTATAATAAAAAAATAGTTTTTTTTTTTTTTTTAGAAGAGTTCATTCGTTATTGTATGGAAATTTGAGATTTTGTTTATATTTTATTTTATCTAAAGTTTTTAGATGTTGTAGTGAAATAAATTTAGTTATTGCAGGTTACTTTTCCCAAAAATACGAAAGAAAAGAAAAGAAAATTATTGCAGGTTTTCCTTTTTATATTTTGTTTTGAATTGGAATAATGACATTTCTTCAAGCATAATGATTTAACCACCATAAGCATGTCCTTCACTTTTTTTAAGCTTCTCATTGATTGAAAAAGGGACCATGGTGGTGTTTTTGTTCCTTCATTTATCTCACTTTTTTGCTGCTTCTAAAGAGATGTTGGTCTAGTTTAGGTACCCTCTATTTTTTTATTTTATTTATAATGTATAGTTTAGGTACTTAATCACGCAATGGCATCATGGTAATGCAATTTGGCAAGTCAAATGAGTGCCATGTGTATATCATCAACTAGGATTGCAAATATGAATAAAAAATAAAAATAAAAAACAAACAAATTAAGATTGCAAACAAATTAAACTGTTTAGACTCAGCTCGTTAAGGGTTCAGTTCAGCTCAGCTTGTTAAGTAAATAAACGAGTTTGGGTCTTACTTTTATACTTGTTTAGTAAACGAGCCAAGCTCAACTTCAAAGCTCTACTCGTTTATTATTATATATTAAATAATAGCATAAATTTATGATTTATATGTTAAATAATGACGTGGGTAGGCCCATAAAAGCCATAACTCACTATGAACAACCCAAACTTACCACTTAGGGCCCAATACATAACCCAACTGATAAGGCTCAGCACAGTTGGAAGTCAACATGACTTGAAGGACCAATGATATTCAGACACGTGGCAGGTAAAGGGTAAGCCACATCAGCAGATAAAGATCTGCAAAGTTATTGCCACTGCACATCGCCATTAATGTAGCCCCTCACAGCATTTATTACGACAACACCTCTCCGTCGGGACATCACGTCCTCACCCTGAACAAGGTAAGCTACAGCATAGACTTTTGGCCAAGGTGATAGGTCGGAAGGGACAACGAAATGATTACCAAAGGATATAAGCAGACGTTGAAAACAAGAAGAAGGTTAAGGCTGTGTTTGGTTGTTAATTCAAAACATGATTCTACACGTGAATTCCCGCTTCATGTTTGGATAGGACGTTCAAAAGTTGATTCCGCGTGTTAATTCAAATTACACTTTGAAAATCTGTTTGGCAGCTTGTATCTCCACTTTCAACATTTCTGAAAAACTTCTATGTCATTCTCCTCCATCGTCTCTATTTCATGTGAACCTCATCTCTGTATCAAACATCAATACTTCAGATTCGGATTTATCACGAGTAGCTTCTCTGTATCAAACATCAGTTTCAACGTTTCTGCCTTCTGCCTTCTTCCTCATATTTCAGAAAAGCTGAATTGGTGTGAGATGGATGACCGGCCGGATGACCACCCGGTAGTCCACCCGGTAGTCCCTTTTCGACTTCCTGGGTACTATCTGAAGGTTCCACTGAAGGTTCATAAGGTTCAGCTTGGTTTTTATTTTTATTTTTTACGTTATGATTTCTATTTTAAAATATTAAACTTAGTGTATTTATGTTAATTTTTATTAATATGTATTCTCAAAAGTTGTTGACTTTAACAAAATTTTAGAGAAAAATAAAAAACGTATTGTAGAAGATGTTTGTACAGGCGTAAAAAATGAATTGATAGAAAATTTAATTGACACAAACTAATTGACATAGATTTATTTTAAAATGAAAAAAAAATTTGAAAAAAAATTATTCAAAAAAATTTACTGAAAAAAATTAATTGAAAAAAAAATCAATTTTTAATTTCAGTATTTTAAAAATAGTTTGGTTATTACTGTTGATAAAAAAAACGGATATCGATATATGAGTTGTGTGGTTGATTATAAATTATTGGTTGAATTAAGTTTTGAAAACTATTTTCAAAACACATCACCAAACAAATTTTCACCTTTCACATGTCACATCAAACTTTCAAAACTTAATTCAAAATACATCTTTAAAACACAATTCAACACTCTATTTAAAAACCATAACCAAACAAATTTTCTACACTCAAATCATAATTCTACAACTCACAAACTCAAAATACAACTCATACTCTCAAATCACATTTACAAAACACAATCAAACGCAGGCTAAGCTTTTCTATCTCTAATTCATATCCCTACATCTCACTTTCTCTTCTTCTAACTTGCTCGTCGGAGGGTTCACTGGGGGACTCCCCGTTCCCCGTTGAACTCATGTGCAGGTTCATTGGTGGGCTTGACCATTTAGATACCGGTTGGAGAAGCGTGGACCAGTCCGACCCATTCCATATGGAACCTGTTATATCATAACTGGCGGCCAAATGGGAAGGACCTTACATTGTTAACGCCAGACCTCGCCCAGGCACTTATCGGCTTCAGGACATGGAAGGCCGCGATCTCCCCCACCCATGGAACGCCGAGCATTTGAAGCGCTATTTTCAATAAAAGTTCAATTCTTGTATCAATCTTTTGCTGTATTTCCTTTTGGCAATTTGCACACTTCATTGCTTTCATTCTTCTCTCATGTGATGTAAATTTCTGATCAAATGGGCTACACTTTAATGACGACAAGCTTATATTCCAAATATATGTATGATCTTTCAAATAATGCTTTGATTGCAGCCTCAGCCAGACTGAGTATAAAAGCCTCGGTCAAACCGAGTATACAAAGCCTCAGCCAGACTCAGCATAAAAGCCTCGGCCAGACCGAGCATACAAAGCCTTAGCCAGATCGAGCATAAAAGCCTCGGCCAGACCGAGCATACAAAGCCTCAACCAGACTGAGCATAAAAGCCTCGACCAATCCGAGCATCAAAGCCTCGGCCAGACCAAGCATACAAAGCCTCAGCCAGACTGAGCATAAAAGCCTCGGCCAGACCGAGCATACAAAGTCTCAGCCAGACTGAGCATTAAAGTCTCGGCCAGACTGAGCATACAAAGCCTTAGCCAGACTGAGCATAAAAGCCTCGGACAAACCAAGCATCAAAGCCTCGGCCAGACCGAGCATACAAAGCCTTAGCCAGACTGAGCATGACAAGCCTCGGCCAGACTGAGCATGACAAGCTTCAGCCAGACCGAGCATGACAAGTCTCAGCCAGACCGAGCATGACAAGTCTCAGCTAGATCGAGCATAAAAGCCTTGGCTAGACCGAGCATACAAAGCCTCAGCTAGACTGAACATAAAAGCCTCGGCCAGACCGAGCATACAAGGCCTCAGCCAGACTGAGCATAAAAGCCTCGGCCAAACCAAGCATCAAGGCCTCAGCCAGACCGAGCATACAAAGCCTCAGCCAGACCGAGCATGACAAGCCTCAGCCAGACTGAGCATGACAAGCCTCAGCCAGACTGAGCATGACCAGCCTCAACCAGACTGAGCATGACAAGCTTCAGCCAGACCAAGCATGACAAGCCTCAGCCAGACCGAGCATGACAAGTCTCAGCCAGACTGAGCGTAAAAGCCTCGGCCAGACCGAGCCTACACAGCCTCAGCCAGACTAAGTTACTTCAAGCTACTGAATTACTTGCAGAGTCAGTTAATCATAGCTTAACCCCAACTGAGCACGCATGCAGAGCTCAGTCAAGGCCATTCATGCAAACTTCATGCTTGTGGCATTAGTAGACACACTTAGTCAAAATTCCAGGTCCATGCTTTTACACCACTCTTCACTTAGTCAAACTCCAAACTCATCTTTTATTTACCAACACTCTTGCAACATGATTTACAACTCCATTTTTGGGCATAATTTGAAACTCCACATCTTTGACATTCTTACATGTTTCCTTTACAAGTCAGATTATTTTCTTACTCTTTCCTTACAAATCAAGCCTAACTTGAATAAACCACCCTCATTCACTTCAAACTCACCAAAATAAAGGCAGTAGTGTGGCAAACACAAACTTATAATTTTATTACATTTTCAACTTCCCTCTGCATGGAGTTTTTATTACAAGTTCAACTTCGCTTTGCATTGAGTTTTTCTTAACTTTACTCTGCATTCAGTTTTTCTTACATTTCAACCTTGGCTTTGCGTTGAGTTTCCCTCACACAAGCCTCATACACAAGTCACCATTCTCATTCATTCCAGATGCACAAGCAAAAACAATGGAATGAAAACACAACTCAAATTTTATTTATTCACAAACTTGTACATAAGTTCATTACAGGAATTCAAAAAAAAAAAAAAAAACCCAAAAAAACTTGTACAACCCAAAGCACAATAAATACCCAAAACCCTAAGTACAAGTTTTGTTCACACCAGTCACTGTTCCTCACTTGGAACAAGGTCTTCTTCTTCAACGCCCTCATCTAGGGGGGTCTGGGCCACGTCGTCTTCATTAATCCTTACACCGCTAAGGTCCAAGTCTGGGAACAGTTCTTCTGCCTTCCGCTTGAACATCTTCCAGCCACTGTCCCAAAACTCAGTCATTTCATGTTTGTAGAAGTCCGACCGCTGGAAGCTCTCAATAACTTCTGCTTCAGTCTTGCCCCCAGCGGTCGTTCCCGATGGGCCCCCCCCAGACACCTCCCTTGCCAAGTTGCTGGCGACCGCGGCATCGACTGCCATCTGAAATTCAGCAGACCCCTTGAATTGCTCTACTGCTGCGACATACAGATCGGGGTATGCTGCCCTTTCAGAGGCGGCCTTGGTTTTTTCTTCCTCCAACTCCTTCTCCAATCTCGCCTTCTTCTCTATTGCCTTTGTACGCTCATCTTCCAGCTCCATCTGCAGCCCAGCAATCTTCAGGTCTGCTTCTTCCTTTTCCTTGATCTGCTGGGCACGTAGATCTTCATTGCTGGTCATAGCCTCTTCAAACCGCTCAGTGGCCACCATGCAAGCTTTCAAAGCATCTTCCAGCTTCTTCTGCTCGCCAGCCAGTTGGAACTCGAGCGACACTACAATGCGACGTTTGTCCTCTAGCTCCAACTTGGCCGCGAGCAGCTTAGCATGGGCTCGAGCGACAACATTACACTGAACGATCGCCAACACTTCCATCTTTTTTGCCTTCTCAGCCTCCTGCCAACCTCTGGCACACGCGCTTCGCGCAGCCTTCTTCCATCCTGCACTCTCCTTTTTGAAACTTGCAAGTTGGGCCTTAGCCTCCTCCGACTTGACCTTCGCAGCCGCTGCCTTTCTCAGCAGAGCCCCTGCTAAGGTGGTTACCTCAATTTGGGCAGAGCACAACCCCCTTAGCAGCTCAGCCTCATTGAACCTGGCCACCGAGCGCACGGCTGCGTCGTCCACAATCCCCACAAGGCGATCTGCAGCCGCCCTGGCTGGGCCTTCTTCTCCCTCCAGCCGCCCAAACACTGCGCGAGCGTGGTAGATAGCAGTCGTCAGCCTGGCCCCTTCTCCTTGGGGCACAGGGCCCCCCTTGGGCTGCTGCTCCATCACTTCCTTAGGGTCAGCTGACCCACTTTCCAATTGCATCTTGGGGTCGAGGGCGCTTATGTGCCCTTCTTTCTCTAGGACCCCTTGACTCTTCTTCCCCTGCGCCTCTGGGGCAACCACCATTTCTGGGGTCGCCACCGCTCCCCTTTCCCCTACTTCCTCCGCCATAGGGGTGTCCTTCCCACCGACCCTTACCTTCTTCGATCCAGGCACATCTGCAGCCCCCTCAGGGGCACTCCTCATCTTCTTCTTCTTCAGAGCCTCCCCCTTCTTGTTCGCCCTTTCCTTTACCGGATCAACTGGGGGCGGTCGTGGCTCAAAACTGCCCAAGTCCTTTTCCCCCAAAGGCTTGGGACGCGGTCGAATCCGCTTCCTCGAGATCGGCTTCAGAGCTGGCTCCAGTTGGGTCTCCCTGTACTTGTCCGCTCGCGCGAACAGTCTCCTCTCATCCTCCTCTTCCTCCTCCGCCTTCCTCTGCGCTTCCAGCTCTTCCCTTGCTGGGTCCTCCCCCAATGGTTGCGGCCCCAATTTCAGGGCGAACAATGTTGAAAGCAGGACCAGCTCGTCCCACCTCAACCCTTTCTCTTCTCTCCATTCCCTCACCCTTTTCACTCGATCCTCAGCCGCCTTGTCCAACTTGGGCTCCACTGATTTGGTTGGCACTTTCCACGTAGTACGAACTCCCGCCCCAGCGTTCGCAGTCACGAAGAACCATTTCGGCCTCCACCCCTTCACCGAGGATGGGAGCCCCGCCACCAAACCTCGCCCCGCTACTGCTTGCAACGTCACCCATGTCTCCTGCTGCCCAGAGGCCTTGTAGCACGAGAAGAACTCGTCTACAGTCATGGCCATTCCTCCGGTCGCTTGCTGCCAGGAACTCGCGCACGCCATCAGTATTTTCCAGGCGTTCGGCATCAACTGCCCTGGTGCCGCTTCCAACTTCTTCAGCACATTCACCACCACTTCAGGCAGGGGGAGCCTCAAACCTCCTCGCAATGCCTCTTCGTACAGACTGAATTCACCCGGCCGTACATCTGACGCCCTCTCCGTGGAAGTAGGCAGCCTCAACCCTATCTCCGAGGGAATTTGGTACTTCTCCCTTATCCTCTCCAACTCCTCCGCGGTCAGTACAGATCTATCCGCCTTAGTGTGCCAATGGTCCGGCTCCACCTAACTAATCGGTCTCGCTGTCGAAATTATTATCCTGGGGCGAACCTGCTCCGCTTGATTTGCCCATTCCGCTCCCCTACGCTCCGTACGGTATTGCTCCGCCAAGTCCACCGCATTGTCATCCCCTAGTGGATCAACCCTGGCATTTGCAGCTTCTTCTTGGGCCATTCCTGTGGTGTGTCTGCAAATAGCTTCGGATGCGGGCGCAAGGAAGTTCAAAAAATGTCGCAAGGGTGTATCACTTGCAATGAAGGAGTCTACACTTGGAATGTTTTGATTTTTCGAAAAAAGGTAGGTAAAACGTATAATCCCAAAAGCCCAAGGCTTGCCTGTATTCCAGGGGTCACAATTAATTGTCGCCAGTTTGAAAAATTTTCAACCATCCGCCAAAACTATCTTTTCAACACCCATTATGACCTATCATTTCACTTCTGGCCCAACGCCTAACCTCCCCCACCATGAGATGCTGCCACGTGTATGACCACGATTCATTGCCCCCTTCCCCTACCCTGTCTTTTCCACTTCAAGTCATCACGTGACCCACCGCCTCTCGAGCCCCGCACCCCGCCACCTCACCCTTTATGGTCGGCCCTCCTCATGGTCGGTTCCTTCACTCAGTTACCCTTCGCGGTCGGCCTTCCTCATGGTCGGTTCCTCCACTTGGCTACCCTTCGTGGTTGGCCCTCCTCATGGTCGGTCCCTCCACTCGGCTACCCTTCGCGGTCGGCCCTTCTCATGGTCGGTCCTTCCACTCAGTTACCCTTCGCGGTCGGCCCTCCTCATGGTCAGTCCCTCCACTCGGCTACCCTTCGCGGTCGGCCCTCCTCAGGGTCGGTTCCTCCACTCGGTTACCCTTCGCGGTCGGCCCTTCTCACGGTCGGTCCCTCCACTCGGCCACTTCTGGACGGTCGTTCCTTTCACTCGACCTTCAACCCCCATCTTCCTTATTATTTCCTTCGTTGTAGGGCTGTGCAGCGGATCCACCGACCCGCCCGACCCGAACACAAACGGATGGATGCGTGGTAAGTGGCGGACGGGTGCGAGCCAGGATTCTGTGTTATTTCAGGTTTGGGTCGGTTGGCGGGTCACCCGCCATTTTACCCAGCTGTAGACGTCCCCGAACGCCCCGGGAGAATGACTCCCGTTCTTGTTCATATTGGGTTTACTACAGTTCGGACTCAAATTGTCACGGTTCTTAATCTTGAACCAAAGAGTCCAAATCTGGCAAATCGTTTTGAGAAACAGATTTTTGAAGAGAAGTGCCAAACATGGACTGCTTTGTCAGATACAGAGTCGCCACCTAAATATTTTTTTAATGGGGAAATTTAGGAAACCCTGACTCGGTGCCAAAGGCCACGTGTCCGTCATCACCAAAGTTGCCTCGGCTCGGGAGCTTGGGTACGATTGGGGAAGGTCAGCTATGAGCACCCCCTCTCGCCCGGTCCGAAGACCGGCCTCTACTAATCATGATATCCAATTTTGAAAACGTTATGTGTTCTTATCCCGGTTATTAGCCTAGATTTACTATGTTATGCGCATAGCAAACAAGTATAGACCAAATCGCCTAAATTGGAACAAAACATTTCATGTTTGTTTTGAAAATGGTTTGCTACTCTCAAGTAGGCTAAAGTACAGATTTTGCCACCCTCAAGTGGGCTTTAGAAAAGGTGGTTTTGCTATTATCTAGTGGGCTTAAAACTCACAGTTTTAATGCATTATTTCAATTTAGGTAATTCAACCTCCATCCACAGGCATTCAAGCAGTTATATCACATAAGCAACTAGCCACGTGGTAAACATGCTGTCATGATAGCATTCACACACATGCGGTATGCTAAAGCATGAAAATACTTACCTCGTACTCCATGCCAAAACAATAAACTAGTTAGCAAACATGCATGGTCCTAGTTCATGTTAAGTTTGACTAATGCAACACATACATGATGCAATCTAGATAGGCTCGGCCATCCTAAACATGGCATGTGGAATGCTGCAACTAGCAAGTATTCAATTTGGAATTGGAATACGAATGCAGTTAGCATGATGTATCGAACCCAGTGCATGTAAGACAAATGCATAGATGCACGTATGCATAGCATAAGGTATGCTAATTTTAAACATGCCCTAATCTACCATCAAAGCAGGTAAATAAAAGGGAAGAAAGAAGTGGGGATTGGAAGACATGCACACACACGCACCCACACTTATTACAGATTCGCCCTCGCTCGGAGGGACCAAAAGAATATACAGGCCGAATGAATAATACCGAATTAATTATTACAAAACTCCTAATCTAATTAAATTAAATGCAAAGAGAAGATGGCCGCAGCCCCCGCCTCGGAATGCGTGAATGATGCATGCTTCAGTCTGTCTTGCCCGGAAGTGCACCGCCATGCATAGACTGCCTCTGTTTTCCCTGCTCTGCCTCCCTGAAGATTGTCAAAGTCTCAGAACTGCTTCCCTGGACATTGGAAGACACCACCGGCTGAGTAGAATTGCCACCGGCAGTGGGATGTGGTCATCGGCAGAGAGTGAAGCTATCGGCCACCAATTGATTGTCGGTCGGCACTCTGTGCAGTCGATCGGCAATAAATTCCTGTAGAACCTGTTTGACAGCAGCAGAGGACAGAATCTTGCATGGCAATGCAATTCAAGCCATGTATGCATCAACCAAGCCTCTCATCATGCTTATGACTCAAAGGGACATGGTCCTTGGTTCTTGGACCACCAATCAAGCATTTCCATGCATGATGGCCCAAAGAACCAAGTTGTGCATATTGATTTCAAATGCGATGCAAATCAAACAAACAAAGGCCCACTCCCTATCACTTAATCAAGGGACAAGGCATGCATGCTAGATGGAATGCAACCTAGGCATGTTAACTAGCATGCAATCATGGCAACGCAAATAAGCATACAAGCTAACAAGCATACAAGACATGAAACATCAATGTTAATCATCAAGCATGCAAGATGCGATGTGAATGTCCAAGCATGCAAACAAACATGTGACTTCATTCAATCATGTAAGTTCTAACATGCAACAACTTACCAATATGCTACAACACGCGAGGAGCATGTGTAACCAACAAAGGGATGGGCTTAAACATGATTTAGGTAGCTCTAAATAGGCCTAAAACAGTGGCCAAAAGTTCAAGAGGTGAGACCAAACACACATACACACATGCACATGTCAAGGCCTAACACTTAAGCATAAACAAGCAACTCTCAAGCACACTTGAAAGGGGCTAAGTATGGACATATGGAATGCATTGTAAAGCTCTGGAATCATGTTATAGAAGGTACCAAACCAACTAAATAAACCAAACAAAGCATGCAACAATGCTTACATATCCAAGGCCAATCAAGCCAAAATATAAGGTAGCTATACAAACCGTGCCACGGTCGACCAAAGCAACCTAGGACAGACCTTAAACATGGCAAAATAAACATAAAACCTTCACAAGGCTAAGCCTAAAACATGTTAAAACAAGGGCTTACAACCTAAGGCATGTCAAGGCCTAAACATGGCATTACAAGGCATATATGCAAGGCATGCATGGTGTACCAAAACCAACACACAACAATGTTATATCATGGCATAATAAGCATGAAAAACAGCCATGGCATGATCAACAAACACTCAAACATGGTGCTCCCTCAAGAGGCCAAAAATGGTCCTTTTCAAGGACAATAAGGAGAGGGGGTGGCCCTCTCCTTCTTGGGACTTCAAGGCATCATCCTTACCACTGAAATCCCTCAAGATTTCCGTGGTGAGGAGACCCAAACACCAAAGTCTCGAAGCTCACTCAAAATGGCACAAAATGGGGCCTCTCAAGGCTTAAGAGGGGTCAAACACCTCCAAACCACAAAACACTCTAAACAAACTATTTAGAGGGCCCAAAAACAAAAACTTTTTTATATTATACACTAAGCACAAAAACAGTTCTAAGATAGGAAAAATAGAATGCAAAAATGAGGTAAAAAGGGGGTAAGGTTCTTACCCTTGTTGACCACCTTCAAAAGGGGGGACCAGCTGCCCCTTGAGCTCCAAACCAGCTTCAAAGCTCCAAAAACAAGCCTCAAGAACCTCAGTTCCAAGAGGATGGTGTGATGGTAGGTGTTTGTGCACAAAACTAAGCCTAAAACACACACAATGGCAAGAGAGGAAGAGGTATAGATATAGGTTAGATACACTAACTGTAATAACCCCGACCCGTAATTAGCTCATTACCGGTAATTAAGGATGTTAATTAAGTGATTAAGATTGATGATGGGATTAATAGGTAATGTGTAGCATAATTAGTCGCCTATCTGTTGACCGTTAAATCGTTTGTCCATGCTTAATGGTTAAAACTGTAAATTTGAAGCCTTATCGGCATCCGAAAACGAAATTGATTACACCAATATGTTAATTGGAATTTTTAGAACCTTATGGTATATTTAATTAAAATGTGTTTTGGTATGATTAAATGAGATTAAATAAGCTAATTAAAGAGTTGGACTTATTTACCGTTTTGCCATCTAGTGGCCAAATCCATACAAACACATTTGAGCCCCTTTAGCTCATTTTCAGCTCATTTTGTTTCACCTTCTTAGTGGAAAAATCTGAGGTTCCATCTTAGAGAGAGAGTGTGTGCAATTTGAGAGAGAGGAAGGAGAATTCAAGAGAGATTGAAGGCTAGAGTTTGAATTAAACAAAGATTGTGCTAGAACAAGAGAAATTGAGGGCTCTAGGTAAGAACCTAAGCTATAATTCTTGTAGATGTTATGTTTAATTGTTGAATTCATGGAGATTATAAGTTTAGTCATGTAATGGAGCTTATAATGAGGAGTTGAGTTTCAAATCATGCATGCATGCATAAATTTCCAAGTTTTGGGTTTGATTTCAAAGGTTTCTTCCATGCATGTGTTAACACCTTCTACATTTTGGCCATTCAGCTTGTTTTCCATCAAATCACCAAGTTTGATCATGTTTTGGAAGGTTTAGTGTGGTAGAAGTTCTTGCATGTCATGTTCATGAATTGATTTTGGGTTTCAAGTTGTTTTCATAGAGAATTCTAGCATGCATGTCCACAATATTGATTTAATCCATGAGTTCATCTTGTTTTTCCATCAAATCAGCAAGTTTCCAGTTATTTCATGGTGTTTGATTATGTTTTAAGAGATTTGAAACAAGAAAAGTCCATGCATGTGGTGTTCTTGAGCATTCGTCATGTTTTAAGTTGAAAATGTGAGTTTTGACAAACCTTGGGCCATGGTTTTTATAAATTGATCTTTGAACTTTCATATTCTACAAGTTTTCTGGGTTATATCAAGTTTTGGGGCCCAAGAGAGGTGTTTTGGAGGTTTTAATTTGAGTTTTGAAGTTGGAGGTACAATCTGGAAATTTCAGATTTTGCAGCCTCGCTCGAGCGAAGGGATTCTCGCTCGAGCGACCACTCTGGAATCGTGCACCTCACTCGAGCGACCAAAAGTCCGCTCGAGCGTAAATTTCGAGCTCCCAGAAGTTTGCATCATTTACAGATCGCTCGAGCGAAGGAATGTGCGCTCGAGCGACCAGTCACATTTTTGCATGCTCGCTTGAGCGAGGACTTAAAATTCTGAAATTTTGCCTAAGTGTTCCAAGGCATGTTTTGACATCCTCATTGCATTTTAGGCATTCCTAAGCCTTAATTAAGCCATAGTAATGAGGTTATGGGCTAGAAACGCACACTAAGAAAAGAATGTAACAAGATATTGAACGACAAGTGTGTGTGTGAGTTGAGCATTGTAATAAGTATGAACCACATTAAGAGAATGCAAGGGTGTGTGTGTTCTAAGCCATGTAACAAGAATAAACATGAACCAACGTGATGTAAGCTAAGCCGTAATGGCCACATGAATAAGTAATGATAAGATTCGTTGGTGCTATGTATTTTGTGATTGTAGGTCAACGTCCGAGAAGTGATTGACCATCTACGGAACCACTGTGAGTAACGTTATCGTAAAGATACGTTCATATGAAATTATGTTCCAAATGTGATATATCAAGCTATGATTTCTGAAATGATATATGTTTCTGTGAACGAAGATCCATGTTTGAAATCTATTATGGCATCCATAGATAGTCCCAAGTCATGGGGGACGGCATGAAAATGCGGGTCCATGACAGTTACGAGATCTCGCTAGCCACTTCATTGTGGTGTTTGTTTAATCGGTGTCCGGGACCGGTTACTCTAGTCGGAAGACGTTATGTAATATGTGATATGTTCTATGTGATATGCCATTATTATGTTCTGATATGAGATGACTATGATTATACTATGATCTGTTTTGTACGTATAAAATGTTCGGATTTCGTTCACTGACCCCTTTACTTTAATGTTATTCACTGGGCTTTAACTCACTGTTTGTATATATATATTATAGGTGAGCATTCTGGAGTGCAAGCCCGAGGGTTTTGTGGGGGACTGTGTTTCTGTTGTCAGCCAGCCTTTGTGCCTCACATGGAGGTTCCTGAAGTGTCTTGGGTTCAAGGGTTGATAAATTTTGTTTATGCATGGGACTCTATTTTAATCATGTTGTCTATACGGAAAATACTATAACGTGTGTGGTATAACATAATGTATGGTTGACTTATGGCTATGTAAATAAAGTTTTAAATTATTATGTTTCATGTAAGTCAACACAGCTCATTGGACAATTATGTTTATGTAATTGCTTCCGCTAGCCCCTTATCGTATGCTTATCTGTTTAGAGGCCTTTGGTAATCTAAGGATTACTGGCCGGTTGCGGCGCTAAACCTATAGGGGCGGGTTTGGGTCGTAACACTAACTTAAACCCTAAAACCAGAGTCTTCTCACTCTCTTCTCCAACTTTTTCTAACCCTAATGCCAAGAGAGGAGCCCTCTTCTTATAGGCAATCCATTTTGTAAAGCTTACTCAAGAAGCTAACAAGGAAGCCATCCCTCCATACACGTGTATGGAGGGGAACAAAATGCAAGACAGCTGTCCTAAAATATCTGCAAAAGCAGATGAACAGTAGTCGGCTGCTCAAAATTGCCATTTTGACAAAATGGACTGCCGACCGGCAACAAAGAGTGCCGACCGGCAATATACATAGATGATGGCAACAAAACACCAGCCGATGGCCTCTAGCCATGGCTGGTGATGTGTGGGGATGCCTCACAAGGCATTCCCTGCCCTTCCAAGGCAAAACAAGTGTTTGGTGCAAAACCAGACACTAAACTGTCGAGTTCGGAGATCCTGAGGCAAGGCGCGTAGCCAAGACCTTCGGGAACTCCAAACGAACACAAACATGGATGATCACCGGGTGTTCAAACGGTGACGTCCAAGTCTTGAGGACGGTCAAAAATGGGGTGTCTACAGTTGCCCCTCTTTGACAGAACTCGGAAGTCATAACAATGACGGGAGTGAATGTCAAAGCCCAGAGACGACCCATTTTTGACAAGGCCGAAGACTTGGACAAACAAACAAAATACCGATAAATAAATGGTTGTGCCCGCAGGCTGCCTACGTATCCCTTTGCGAGGAATCAAACCAGCGTAGTTCAGGGGCAGGATGCAAAATGATGCACAATGCTAGTGCATAACTTATGATCACGCAAAGGATGCTGTGATGAAGCAATTATGTAAAATAAATGCAACATTTTAAGCGAAAGCTATGCAAGCAAGTAAACATGAACCAAACTACATCTCATGCAGAAAGGATGCAAGAGCATTATGCAATTCTCACGGCGTCTCACGCGGAGAAGGCTAAAAGCAACTACCGAGAATACCCGGAGTCTCAAACACAACATCTCTCAGCGTGTCGTACACAGGAGAGGAAAGAGCAACACTTCTCAACGTAGTACACACGAGAGAAGAAAGAAAGGCAAAGAGAAACCTCATCAGCGTAGTACACGCGAGAGAGGAAAGAGAAAAGCCTCTCAGCGTAGTACACGCGAGAGAGGAAAGAGGAAACCAAAAAGAAACCTCTCAGCATAGTACATGCGAGAGAGGAAAGAGAAAAGCCTCTCAGCGTAGTACACACGAGAGAGGAAAGAGGAAAGCAAAAAGAAACCTCTCAGCATAGTACACGCGAGAGAGGAAAGAGAAAAGCCTCTCAGCGTAGTACACGCGAGAGAGGAAAGAGGAAACCAAAAAGAAACCTCTCAGCATAGTACACGCGAGAGAGGAAAGAGAAAAGCCTCTCAGCGTAATACACGCGAGAGAGGAAAGAGGAAAGCAAAAAGAAACCTCTCAGCGTAGTACACGCGAGAGAGGAAAGAACAACAACGCAAGTAAAAAAGGCGCACAACAATGTGGGCGAAACATGCGTGATAACGCAAGTGAAATGAGTGCATAACAATGTGAGTGAAACATGCGTGACAACGCAAGTGAAATGAGTGCATAACAATGCAACTGGGATGTGCATCACAATGCAAATGAAGTGGGTGCATAACAATGCAATTGGAACATGCATCATAATGCAAGTGGAACGAGTGTGCATACACATTCTGTGCACAATAATCAATGCATATTCGATGCAATCTCAATAGTGTGTTTGAAATAAAATGTCAAATAAGGAAATACATGCCTTAACGAGACCAATTCAAACGCAACCTCCGATTTACCTTTCGGAGGAGTCACAATAGATTCCAAAAGGATACAACTCGTGCATGCAAACTGACAATGAGCTACGCATCGGAGACATGAGTTGATACTTCCGCAGAAACATTTTGAGCTTGAGGTAGAGGCACACTCATACTTCGGAGCATTGACAAGGCTTGAAGGGGTACATCCCACGGAATTTGCTGGAGGTGAAACACACTCAGATGCTTCGATTTTCCCTCTTTTCTTTCGCTTTGCAGTGTGGAACCTATATAGCTTTAGATAGATCCTGATTTTACTGTTCTCACATGACCTGGGTTGAACCCTGCGGTTTTTGAAAGAACAAATTCCTTTTTTGCACAAATGTGGAGAATGGCATAGCACTCTGAGCACAAGATGATTTTTTTTTTTGAAATTAAGAAATGAGTTCTTAACCGGGTATTGAGCCTACGACTGAACACAGCGAAAAAGACTCAACAACGGAAAACAATAGGTAAACAACCTAAACACATCGAGTAACACTCGAGACGACTCAAAACAAGAATCGAGATAAAACAAAAAGACACGACACTCAGACATGCACAGGGAGCCTGTTTCACCGGGTAGTGTTTCCCACCCTTTCTCATTTGTGATCCTCACATCACTCGGCCCTCAAGCTCTATTTTTCACGAAAAAGCCCTTTTCTCACTTTTTCTCTCAACGCACATCTCTCTATTCTTTAATCTCTCATTTTTTATCCCTCCCCTGGGTGGTTGATGGATAAACAGGAAGTTGCGGGTTCTTGCCCCTAGCATTCTGCTAGATTCTTTTCTTGTTCACAACAGTGAGTTTCTTCCACAGAGGGGCCGCGCTACAATTGGGTGTATAGCGAATCTGCGGCTGACATCGGTCGACGATGCTCTGCCGGGGAGTTTGGACATGGTTAGATCTGTCCAGATGATGGAGTGGAATATCTTGCCCCAGTCCAGTTCGTGCTTCGCACTTGGCTTGATACCTCGTTGCTTGGAGGATGTTGAGAGCTTTCAGCCCTTTTGTTGTTGACCTCAGTTGTGCCCTCTTCTGGCAGGTAGAGTGCCCTTTCTGGCAAGTATGGTGGCAACGGGGAAAAGACAGGACACCTGACTCAACTGTGTCCCTAGTTCATCATTTTGACCATTTTTTTGTTTTTTGGCTTTCTACTAAAACAATTTTGACCAATGTGAGAGTTAGATTAGCATGCTTGTTCGATTTTTTATTTGAAATCATGCAAGTCAGGCTATGAGCACTGAAAATTTTCCTTTTTTGGGTCCAAGAAATGGTCCGGTTTTTGAAAAAGATGGAACAATTTTCGAGAAAATTAGTCAACCTTAGTAAAAATTCTCAAAAACTATTTTTGCAAACAGCCACTTGCTCAACGAGCATGAAACCTACTCCTGAGATGCACAACCTCGGATCCAAAGGAAAACTGCCCTGTGCTTGAAGAGAGCTGCATGGCAACGGAAAGTTGTCCCTTGTTTGAACGGCACAGCGGCGCATTGAATGGCAACATAAAGTTGCCCCTTGTTTGAATGGCACCGCAGCGCATTGTAGTCAGTCTTCATGGTAATGATCACAACCAAACTCTCAGATACAGAGAAGGCGAGGACCATCAAAACCAATACATAGACACACTTGAATTGGAAGTGTTTATGGCTGGACTTCAGAATGAAGTTGCCTACGTATCCCAAACATGGGAATCAAGCCTTACGTAGTTCGGGGTTAAGGTACACTCGGGTATTTAACCTCTCCCTTTTAGGCTCTAACTTTTGCCAAGGCGCCCGATGCGGGTTTTCGACCTTGCGAGCTTCTTTTTTTTTCCTTTTCATTCTTTTTCATCATTTTTTTTTCTTCATTTCATTTCTTTTTCTTCTTTTTTCCTTTTTTTTCTTTTTCTTTTTCTTCATTTCTCTTTTTTGTTTTGTTCTTTTTCTTGCTCTAACTTTTGCCTGGGTCGCTCTTCCGGGTTTTCGACCCAGCGAGCCTCTCAAAGGGTAAAAGTGTAATAGGTCCATGCCAAATGGTTTTGAGATCCTGAAGTCATCTGAATCCAGGAAAATGACTGTTGTGTTGATTCGTAGAAGGATCCACCTTTGGCTCTTCGAGCACATCTGACATTTTTGCCCCTAGTTCGAGGGGTGCTTCTGATTTAGCTTCGCAAGCTTCTTCTGATGAGGTCTGATCTTCTTGATCTAACTTTGGTGCCTCTTGTTCGAGGGTTGCTTCAAATCTGGCCACACAGGCCTCACATCATGATTGACCTTTGAACGTTCTGAATCCAAGTCCAAGGTTTGAAAGCAAAGGGGTTGAGTCTCGAGGCCGAGAGCGATCCTAAGCTGCACAATCTCAAGAGCGATTCCACACATGTCTTCGCAGGACCGCGCAAAACATTTTTTGAAAGTTTTTAAGAAAGCGACAAATCGCTCGCGCTGAAGACAGTGTAGGACCAATCTGGATCAAAGCTAGGGTCCTTCTCAGTACTCACACTAACAAGTATGATTTCATTCATTAAGGGCTTAGCACGCCTCTCTTTCTCTCAATTTGATCAAAGTTTTTCAAATCTTGAGGAATTCGTCCCTCTTTGTTTTCACCGCAGTGTTCAAAAAGGTTTTGAAAAACTCAGGTCATTATAATGACTTCAAGGCACAAGAGAGCAGGTGGAATGCACTGCCATTTCATTCAAATCCCGGCACAACTAGCACACGGCAGAAGCAAACACAAGAGTGTGAAAATTACTGCTGTTTCAATCAAATCTGTTGGCACAACTGGCTCCTCGGCAGAAACAGACTCAAAAGAAAGCAAAGAGACAGACATAAAACAAGCGAGTGATGTTCGAGGTAACACCCCTGAAATCACCCGACTCTAACAAAACAGGACTGACTCGATACAACAAGACAAGACTGACCCAATACCCAAGTCAGAAAGCAAAATTAACTGCATTTGTACATTGCTCAAAACAGTGCATGCCGTCCACCACATCTGAAGTAAACTGAACACCGCCCGCAGGTGGTTCATCTCTTGATCACATCACATTATCCCCCAAGTTCACCGATCCAGTGCCGATAGACTTTGCAGGGTCTGGTGCGACGATAACTCCTTTATCAATCAGATCTTGTATTTCATGGCGAAGACGGTAACAATTATCAGTGACATGACCGACCTGTTGATGGAAGGCACAGTACTTGGCCGGATCATGGAAGGGAGGAAGTCTATTTGGCAATGGCCGTAGCTCTAGGGGTTTCAGGTGCCCCTTTTTAATTAAGACCCTCAAGGCCACTGATAGAGACATGTACAGTGGTGCGAACACCCTCTGGACTCGAGGTGGGTGTTTTGAGGTTTGTGGAGTTTTGCTGGATGCACCAGCAAAGGGATTGGCAGGCGTTGACTGGGTTTGCTGATCTCTTCCGAGCACGGGATTAGGGCTGAAAGGAACATTCCTGGTATAAAGGCCCTTCTCCCGGCTCACCCCTTGATTCAAACTGCCCCCAACTTGAGTGGCGAAAGTGTCATCCACAGCCTCTGTAACAACCGCAAGGACTTGCTCTTTGTTCAGTCCTTCAGTTTTCAAAGCCTCAATATCCCACCGAAGGTGTTCATGGGGGCCAATGCCTGCCCCTACCTTGTTCTTTCCACTTTCTTCCATTTCGTCAAGGGATTGGCCTTTTTCCAATGCAACTTGTCCCAAGGTTAGGGAGCCTTTAGACACAAACTCCCTGGTACGTGATATGGTCGATGATGGGGCCAAAACCCCAAAGGCTAGATCTGCCACAGTTCTTTGAAGGTCTTCAATCATTTTCATCAGCTCAGAAGTAGTGGGTTCATGGATTTGAGATGATTGGGGTTCAGATGCACCCATCATGCATAAGTCCATGCTTTCCGGGATAAACACCTCCGGTTTGGATAAATGGGCTGGGGTGATGTATACGCTGGGGTCGTAAGGGACGGCCAATGTGTGGATTAAATTGAGATGTGGATGAGGTACTTGGTCATTGGGGTCTGAAGGTGGAGCTATCGTTCGGTTGTCAATGAGATTTTGGATCTCATGACGAAGACGAAAGCACATGTCAGTGTCATGGCCAGCTCGCTGATGGAAGGCACAGTAGTCAGCTGGGTTATGTGAGGGAGGGGGTTTCTTTGGTAATGGTTGTGGCTCCAGTGGCTTCAGATACCCCTTTTTGATCAGGGTCATCAGGGCCGTTGACAGAGACATGTACAGTGGGGTAAACACCCTTTGGCCCTGAGGTGGGTATTTGGCTATTTGTGAGCTAGTTTTGGATGCACTGGTGAATGGGGTGGTCATTTTTTGTATGGTGGTGGTGACCATGCCCATGTCTGAAGTTATAGCAGCTGTGTCACCACAGGTGGTCGCATCCGAACTGTGGGTAAATGCTCTCCTGGGTTGCTCTTTCTCCTGGTCAATAAGGCCCTGCTTCATAGCGTCCTCGATTTGTACCCCCATCTCGTGTAGGTCTGAAAAGGTGGGAAAGGGGAGCACAATCATCTTTTGCATAAGCTTGGGTTGGAGGTTGTGCACAACCATCCGAATCTGATCTTTGTCGGGAGGCCTTGTAGCCATCATCGAGGCCTTTGCTCTCCACCTCGCCACAAACTCTGAAAAACCCTCATTTGGCTCTTGGCGGGTGACTTCAAGATCACGAGTTGTGACCTCGATCTGTGTGTTGTAGGAGTATTGAGCAATAAAGGCCTCAGCCAGCTCTTCCCAGTTCCGTTTCACAGAGTCCTTCAATTTTGCATGCCAGATTGCGGCTATCCCAGACATGGTTCGGCCAAAGAGAGACAACTTCTGAACTGTGGTCAAACCCATTGGCTTCAAGATATCGGAAAACAGGTGGAGGTGCACCCTTGGGTCTCCAGAGCCGTCAAAGCGATCGATATGCGGCATTTTAAACCGCTCTGGCAAGGTAACTGCAGATTCAATATACCCGTCCTCTAAATCCGAGATGGGGTTCACTCCATGTGCTTGTCTGAACAACTCCTCTAGTTTATTGACCTTAAGTGCAGTTAGGTCAACCTTAAATTCAAAGGGCGTGTCCACCGGATAAGCCGGTGTTTTGGACAACTGAGGTGGGATTGGCAGTGGGACTGCCCCTGTCAGAACATCCGTACTTTCCTGGACGTGAGCTGCCTCTCTGGGTATTTGAACCATAGGTGGGGGTGGAGCTGGGTGCGAAGCAGACGCTCCGTCTTGTTGGGGTTGCTGTTGCTGCTGAAGCTCGGTGATTAAGTCTGCTTGTTGAGCCAGAACCTCTGCTTGGCGGGTGGTAAACTCTGCCCGACGAGCAGCATCCTGCTGCATGGCTTTCATACTGTCCTGGAGTTGGCGCACCATCTCTTCCATACTGGACATATTATCCTGATCTAACTGAGCAACAGGTGTATCTGTGTCTGCAGTAGGCTCGGAAATCTCAACCCGACCGCTCAAAGATCACTGATCTGGTAGCTGTTGTACTGGTGGTCTGTGCCTGACTAGCCTTCTCTGGCCCTGATTACCCTTGAACTGAGTCTCTGACCTGACAAAGTCTATCAGCACAAATCCAATGTACCCGGGGGATAGTGGAGCCTTCTGAAGCTATGATTCCAGGACTACCTAGCAAAAGAGAAAACAAACAGCATCTTAACTCAACTTCACTGAAACGGATACGAGCAAAGCTGAACGACTATATTCTATTACTGATCACTGTTCCCCGAAATCACTTCCCCAAATCTGAATCTGATACCCGTAGATATAACTGATTCTCAAAATACTGATACTGGTGCCCGCAGGCCGGATACCCAAACTTGCAAATTGATACACGCATTCCCTGTAGAGATACACTCTAAAAGCACATATCAAGTAAATGAGAGCCAAAAACAACCCTATGTTAGGGTAGGGTTTCCCTGTCCTATTTTGTCAGAAGCTAGGGTTTCACTACGTACACAGCGGTTTCAAACAACCTAATATCGGGTAAGCAACCTGTCCTAATTTGGAATGGTCACTATGGATTTCGAATATGCACTAGGTCGAATGGTCAAAAAGGGTGCCCCGGTAAAAACCGGGGTTTGTGTTCCCATACTGGCAGAGCCCGCAACCGATCAGCCTTATGGCATGCTTTGACAAAGTCAAGCCTCCGGCAAACCGCTCAGGAATAGCAGATGGCCAACACGGTGTCCTAGGCGCACCAATGCACATGCAATGCAAAGAGACACGTAAATGAAATCAAAACAGGATATCACGAGTTTGAGTCAAGCTCTTTAAACTCCCCAGCGGAGTCACCAGAAACTGTAGACGTCCCCGAACGCCTCGGGAGGATGACTCCCGTTCTTGTTCATATTGGGTTTACTACAGTTCGGACTCAAATTGTCACGGTTCTTAATCTTGAACCAAAGAGTCCAAATCTGGCAAATCGTTTTGAGAAACAGATTTTTGAAGAGAAGTGTCAAACATGGACTGCTTTGCCAGATACAGAGTCGCCACCTAAATATTTTTTTAATGGGGAAATTTAGGAAACCCTGACTCGGTGCCAAAGGCCACGTGTCCGTCATCACCAAAGTTGCCTCGGCTCGGGAGCTTGGGTACGATTGGGGAAGGTCAGCTATGAGCACCCCCTCTCGCCCAGTCCGAAGACCGGCCTCTACTAATCATGATATCCAATTTTGAAAACGTTATGTGTTCTTATCCCGGTTATTAGCCTAGATTTACTATGTTATGCGCACAGCAAACAAGTATAGACCAAATTGCCTAAATTGGAACAAAACATTTCATGTTTGTTTTGAAAATGGTTTGTTACTCTCAAGTAGGCTAAAGTACAGATTTTGCCACCCTCAAGTGGGCTTTAGAAAAGGTGGTTTTGCCACTATCTAGTGGGCTTAAAACTCACAATTTTAATGCATTATTCCAATTTAGGTAATTCAACCTCCATCCACAGGCATTCAAGCAGTTATATCACATAAGCAACTAGCCACGTGGTAAACATGCTGTCATGATAGCATTCACACACATGCGGTATGCTAAAGCATGAAAATACTTACCTCGTACTCCGTGCCAAAACAATAAACTAGTTAGCAAACATGCATGGTCCTAGTTCATGTTAAGTTTGACTAATGCAACATATACAGGATGCAATCTAGATAGGCTCGGCCATCCTAAACATGGCATGTGGAATGTTGCAACTAGCAAGTATTCAATTTGGAATTGGAATACGAATGCAGTTAGCATGATGTACCGAACCCAGTGCATGTAAGACAAATGCATGGATGCACGCATGCATAGCATAAGGTATGCTAATTTTAAACATGCCCTAATCTACCATCAAAGCAGGTAAATAAAAGGGAAGAAAGAAGTGGGGATTGGAAGACATGCACACACACGCACCCACACTTATTACAGATTCGCCCTCGCTCGGAGGGACCAAAAGAATATACAGGCCGAATGAATAATACCGAATTAATTATTACAAAACTCCTAATCTAATTAAATTAAATGCAAAGAGAAGATGGCCGCAGCCCCCGCCTCGGAATGCGTGAATGATGCATGCTTCAGTCTATCTTGCCCGGAAGTGCACCGCCATGCATAGACTGCCTCTGTTTTCCCTGCTCTGCCTCCCTGAAGATTGTCAAAGTCTCAGAACTGCTTCCCTGGACATTGGAAGACACCACCGGCTGAGTAGAATTGCCACCGGCAGTGGGATGTGGTCATCGGCAGAGAGTGAAGCTATCGGCCACCAATTGATTGCCGGTCGGCACTTTGTGCAGTCGATCGGCAATAAATTCCTGCAGAACCTGTTTGACAGCAGCAGAGGACAGAATCTTGCATGGCAATGCAATTCAAGCCATGTATGCATCAACCAAGCCTCTCATCATGCTTATGACTCAAAGGGACATGGTCCTTGGTTCTTGGACCACCAATCAAGCATTTCCATGCATGATGGCCCAAAGAACCAAGTTCTGCATATTGATTTCAAATGCGATGCAAATCAAACAAACAAAGGCCCACTCCCTATCACTTAATCAAGGGACAAGGCATGCATGCTAGATGGAATGCAACCTAGGCATGTTAACTAGCATGCAATCATGGCAACGCAAATAAGCATACAAGCTAACAAGCATACAAGACATGAAACATCAATGTTAATCATCAAGCATGCAAGATGCGATGTGAATGTCCAAGCATGCAAACAAACATGTGACTTCATTCAATCATGTAAGTTCTAACATGCAACAACTTACCAATATGCTACAACACGCGAGGAGCATGTGCAACCAACAAAGGGATGGGCTTAAACATGATTTAGGTAGCTCTAAATAGGCCTAAAACAGTGGCCAAAAGTTCAAGAGGTGAGACCAAACACACATACACACATGCACATGTCAAGGCCTAACACTTAAGCATAAACAAGCAACTCTCAAGCACACTTGAAAGGGGCTAAGTATGGACATATGGCATGCATTGTAAAGCTCTGGAATCATGTTATAGAAGGTACCAAACCAACTAAATAAACCAAACAAAGCATGCAACAATGCTCACATATCCAAGGCCAATCAAGCCAAAATGTAAGGTAGCTATACAAACCGTGCCACGATCGACCAAAGCAACCTAGGACAGACCTTAAACATGGCAAAATAAACATAAAACCTTCACAAGGCTAAGCCTAAAACATGTTAAAACAAGGGCTTACAACCTAAGGCATGTCAAGGCCTAAACATGGCATTACAAGGCATATATGCAAGGCATGCATGGTGTACCAAAACCAACACACAACAATGTTATATCATGGCATAATAAGCATGAAAAACAGCCATGGCATGATCAACAAACACTCAAACATGGTGCTCCCTCAAGAGGCCAAAAATGGTCATTTTCAAGGACAATAAGGAGAGGGGGTGGCCCTCTCCTTCTTGGGACTTTAAGGCATCATCCTTACCACTGAAATCCCTCAAGATTTCAGTGGTGAGGAGACCCAAACACCAAAGTCTCGAAGCTCACTCAAAATGGCACAAAATGGGGCCTCTCAAGGCTTAAGAGGGGTCAAACACCTCCAAACCACAAAACACTCTAAACAAACTATTTAGAGGGCCCAAAAAAAAAAATTTATATTATACACTAAGCACAAAAACAGTTCTAAGATAGGCAAAAATAGAATGCAAAAATGAGGTAAAAAGGGGGTAAGGTTCTTACCCTTGTTGACCACCTTCAAAAGGGGGGACCAGCTGCCCCTTGAGCTCCAAACCAGCTTCAAAGCTCCAAAAACAAGCCTCAAGAACCTCAGTTCCAAGAGGATGGTGTGATGGTAGGTGTTTGTGCACAAAACTAAGCCTAAAACACACACAATGGCAAGAGAGGAAGAGGTATAGATATAGGTTAGATACACTAACTTAAACGCTAAAACCAGAGTCTTCTCACTCTCTTCTCCAACTTTTTCTAACCCTAATGCCAAGAGAGGAGCCCTCTTCTTATAGGCAATCCATCTTGTAAAGCTTACTCAAGAAGCTAACAAGGAAGCCATCCCTCCATAAACATGTATGGAGGGGAACAAAATGCAAGACAGTTGTCCTAAAATATCTGCAAAAGCAGATGAACAGTAGTCGGCTGCTCAAAATTGCCATTTTGACAAAATGGACTGCCGACCAGCAACAAAGAGTGTCGATCGGCAATATACATTGCCGATGGCAACAAAACACCAGCCGATGGCCTCTAGCCATGGCCGGTGATGTGTGGGGATGCCTCACAAGGCATTCCCTGCCCTTCCAAGGCAAAACAAGTGTTTGGTGCAAAACCAGACACTAAACTGTCGAGTTCGGAGATCCTGAGGCAAGGCGCGTAGCCAAGACCTCCGGGAACTCCAAACGAACACAAACATGGATGATCACCGGGTGTTCAAACAGTGACGTCCAAGTCTTGAGGACGGTCAAAAATGGGGTGTCTACACCAGCTAACCTGACCCGACCATGCCACATTATTATTATTATTATTTTTGTTTTACGCCAACAACAGCCCCTTTTGTTTCTGATTTGTCTCATTTTGCCCTAATTTCTTTGATGGAAAACACAACACACAGAGATGGACACACACACACACACACACACACACACACACACACACACACACACACACACACTCTCTCTCTCTCTCTCTCCCCTACCCATCGTCGTCGTCCGACGATCTATACCGAACGCCGATCGATCTATACTAAACGCCGATCGATCTACACTGAACGACAATATACACTGAGGTATCTCTCTCTCTCTCTCTCTTTTTCTTCTTCTTCCCTTTTCTTTTCTTCTCTTCTCTTTTTCTTTTCTTCTCTTCTTCTCCCCATTTTCTGGGTTTTTGATTTTTTCTTCTCCCAATTTTCTGGGTTTTTGATTTTTTCACCTTTTGATGGTTCTTAAATTTGGGTTTTCTAGATTACAACACAGCTGATTCGGAGAGCTTGAACGCTACAGAGGTTATATTGTCTCCATTTGACCTTCTTGCCAGGTTAGTTTTGTAGATTACCTAATTATTCATGCTTCTCTATTTAGGAACTCTGTTTGTTTGTTGTTTTCTTTATTGTAAGGGACAACTATATCCATGTAGCACCAATGTCTGATTATATATATATTTAGGAACTTTGATTTTACTTCGATCCAGTGTCTGATTACATATATATATATATATATATATATATATATATATATTGTGATTATTGAATAAAGAAATGCCTTTTTTAAACTTAAATTCTTTGTATTATCTCTTAGGTTATCAAACAAACATAGTGTGAAGTACAGAAAAAATTGGAACTATTAGAAGGGAAATTGATATGATGGTTGATTAAACTTTGGTGCTTCATGTTTGAGATAAATGTAGAACTATACACTGAGCTAAATTGGTAAGATTCAGGGTTAGGGGTTTCTGAAAAAATTGTAGTTTTTTCTAATAGCTTTGAAATACTATTTTAAAACTTGGGTACTGGAGAAGCCATCTGCGATTGTAGTCTATTGGCAATAATTAGGATTGTGAATCCAGTCAAAGTTAAATCAAATAAGTTTTTGGTAGAGCAAACTTTTGTGCTTGTTATAAGAGGATGGTGACTCTGTTCTTGGTTTTTGGTGCCATAATCCCTTTTATTTGTTTGTTTGATACAATTTAGGAAAATAAATGCTGTCAATATGGGAGTGTAGATTGAATGATTGAATGATTTTTAATAAGTTGAATGGATTAATGGATTAATTTAGGAAAATAAATGCTGTCAATATGGGAGTGTAGGCAGCTATTTTTGGGCCAAATGGATTAATCTTTTTTAGAACAAACTTCTTTATAAGTTTCTGCACTTCCCCCCATTTTCATATAACAGTGAGGAAAAACAGCATTTACTTGACAGAACACATCAGTACTGCAAACCCATTGTGAGATAGCAATTGCAATCATAGTTCTGATTAACAAGGATCACTAGTTTAGGTTTCTCACCACGGGTCGTTGTAGTAGCTATGAGATGTGCAGAGAATATTGCAGCTCATATTGATTGGAGTCTGGACTTAAAGTCAGATTTCTAGCAATGTGAAAGTTATTTCCAGGGTATATAAAAATCAAATTTTACTTGGAAAAGTTCAAATGACTCGAGAAGCATATTACAGGATAGCTGCTATTGTTTCATGTGCATGTCAATAGGAATCAAAACATAGCAACTTGATATATATAAACTTAAATCATCTCTAAAAACATCACTTCTTAAGTATTCTTATCTTTCATGGCATATTTGTTCCACAACATTTTGTCTCAGAGCTCTCCTCTACTAACAGTTCCATACATGGCATATTTATTTTTTTGTATGTTGAAAATTTGTAAAATTTCAAACCGCCAAACCGATTCGCATCCATCCGCCAATCCGCCAAATCCGTATCCGCCGGATTGGCGAACGGATGCGGATTGATTTTCTCCAATCCGCCAATTTAGCGGACGGATGGCGGATTGGAGGTTTCGTGGCCGCAACCGATCCGCGCCCACCTCTACTTCATTGGACTAAAGCTGCACTTGGGAATAGGGGACTACTGATGTGGGTAGGCCCATAAAGGCCAAAACCCACTATGAACAACCCAAGCCTACCACTTAGGGCCCAATACATAAGCCAACTGATAAGGCCCAGCACAGCTGGAAGTCAACATGACTTGAAGGACCAATGATATTCAGACACGTGGCAGGTAAAGGGCAAGCCACGTCAGCAGACAAAGATCTACAAAGTTATTGCCACTGCACATCGCCATTAATGCAGCCCCTCACAGCATTTATTACGACAACACCTCTCCGTCGGGACAGCACGCCCTCACCCTGAACAAGGTAAGCTACAGCATAGACTTTTGGCCAAGGTGACAGGTCGGAAGGGACAACGAAATGATTACCAAAGGATATAAGCAGACGTTGAAGACAAGAAGAAGGTTAGGCTTTTCTATCTCTAATTCATATCCCTACATCCCACTTCCTCTTCTTCTAACTTGCTCGTCGGAGGGTTCACTGGGGGACTCCCCGTTCCCCGTTGAACTCATGTGCAGGTTCATTGGTGGGCTTGACCATTCAGATACCGGTTGGAGAAGCGTGGACCAGTCTGACCCATTCCATCTAGAACCCGTTATATCATAACTGTATCATCAAATAATATAAAATATCTTTATTTAAATTATATATAAATATATAAATTATATATTTAAATAATGTTAATACTGGTAAAAAAAAATTCATTATCAAGTTTTCAGCCTAACTCAAATTTGATTAATATTCACGAGTTGAGCCAAGTTGAGAGCTTGATTAGTTATCAAGAAGAATTCGAACTGAATCATCAAACTCGAAAAACAAATAAGCTAAGTTCAAACTTTGCGAAGTTTGGTTCAGTTTCATTCGTTTGCAGCTCTACCATCAATAGTATCATTTTTAAAAATAAAAAAAAAAAAATCTTAAACATAATGTGATCACGATCCACTACCACATAAATAACAATGATGGTGGTGGTGGTGGTGGAGGTGGAGGAGGTGGAGGTGGAGGAGGAGATTGGCAACGTGCACATTGACAAGCACATTACTACAACATTTTTTTTTAATTCAGTGACACTTGAAAGTGCCACAAAATTATTCTTCTAGTGACATTTTTTAGTCTTGTGACATTTCGAACAAATGTCATTTATATCCATGTCACGGTAGATACTAGTGGCACTTCAACAACACTTGCAAATGTCACTACACCGTGAAGGCTAAAAGCTTTCACTGACACTTTAATGTCATATTAGACACTATTCGTGACACTATCAAGCGCCGTTAAACAAGACTTACAACCTAAAAAATGTCACTATATACTTTTTTAATGGCACTTCTTATGTCACAATTGATATTATTTATAGACAATTGGAGTGCCATATTAGACATTATTTAAGACACTATTATACATACATCTGGTGGCACTTCCAAGTGGCACTAGATTTTTCACTAGTGCCATTTAGAAATATCACCTTGTCTTAATTGTTGGTACTCATATGACACACTTAGTGGCTTTGTGGTTGTCACTAAAATTTAAAAATAAACAAAAAATAAAATAAAATTAATTGCAACAAAAATTCCATTAATCATTCTCTTATACAAGTTAAAAATTTATAATTTTATTTGTATGATGCAAATACAACATTTATAACACTAACAAAATATAATAAAAACAAAGTTCTATGAGTGAGGGACGGGACGTACCTCGTAGGAGGATTCTTTTTTTAGGAGGTCGTTCTTTTGAGCTTGAGGAGGAGGGGAAAGATCCGATTAGGCGACAACAACTGGCGATTGTGGAGTGAGGGCAGGGCCTTCATAGATCGATTGTTCTTTGCGGATGTGAGGTTGGTTGGTGTTGTCAGAAACTTCGCAGGGCCTCGCGGGAACCTGGTCGTTTGGCTTTTTTGGGCCGTTTGATTGGGGGATGTCGGAGTGTGGCCATGTGGATTCGAGGAGAAAAGGATAGCAAATCCTCGTTTTAGATGGTGGCCACGACTGCTGGCAGAAGAGAATAGATTTTCGTGCCAGAATCTGATTTTGGTGGTGGCTAGGAGGGAGTTGCATTGGTCATGGAGGGTTTTGCCTTTGAGGACGGTTGGGCTAGAACGAAGAACGGCCAACCTAAGGTGGAGGCAGTAGGGAGGCCACCGCTGGCGGTTGCGCCCGTACATCTGGATGCGGATGTGGAGGATATGGTGGTTCAGGAAGGTTCTGAAAGGGGGTGATTTTGGAAGTTGGATAGAGCGGTAGTGGGGAGGGTGGGGGTCTTGGGGGAAAAAGGTTTGGATACGTTGGTGGTCGCAAATTGGGTGCATCGATGGTGGAATTCGTCAGGGGAAGTGGAGGTTTATGGCATTGGAGGGCAATTTTACCTCTTTGTCTTTCGATCAAGGCGCGAGGTTGAGAGTGTGATGCGTCGGCAGTGGACGATAGCTGGGCGTGATTTGGTTCTTAGCTGGTGGTCGCCGGATTCGCCATGGTGTGTAAGGGGGGATTTTAATATGGTGCGTCGTTCGGAGGAGAAGTTGGGTTTGCGCCCAGCAGTGGGTGCTATGCGGGATTTTTCTTCGTTGATTGATGATCTGGAGTTGATTGATTTCCTGATGCAGGGCGGTAGCTTCACTTGGTCGGGTGGCCGGGTATTTTCACGTATTGACCAGTTTTTGATTTCAGGAGATTGGGAGGAGCATTTTTCCGAGTGGTTCAGCAAAGATTGGAGCATCTTGTCTTGGATCGTTGGCCGGTGCTGTTGGATAGTGGTGGGATTCGGAGTGGACCGGTGCCATTTAGATTTGAAAATATATGGGCACAATCTGCAGGTTTTATGGATATAGTTCGAACGTGGTGGGAAGGTTATGATGTCACGGGAGATCCTAGTTACAGATTGGCTTAGAAATTAAAACTTCTAAGGGCCGACTTGCGAAGGTGGAATAAGGAGGTGCTTGGCCAGTTAGATGCTCAAAAGGCTAATCTTTTGGTTGTATTTCAAGAGTTGGATGCAAAGGAAGTGGCGGGTAGCTTGACTGCTGAGGAGTTGGCGGTCCGTGAGGGGGTGAGACAGGAGTATAGTCAAGTGGCTCATATGGAGGAGGTTAGTTACCGCCAGCGTTCGCGATGTTTGTGGTTGAAAGATGGGGATCAGAATACAAAATATTTTCACCATATAGCGAATGCTCATCGTCGGGTCAATCAAGTTGGGAAGTTGTGGGTTAATGGGGTGTTGTTATCGTCAGAGGAGGAGGTGAGAGAGGGCATAGTGGGCTTTTACCAGCATTTGTTTCGGGGGGAAGATGAGACTTGGAGGCCAAGTTTGGATGGTATTCAGTTTAATGCTCTTTCAGAGGCGGACATGCAGATGCTGGAGTGGCCTTTTTCCGAGGAGGAGGTTTTCGGGGCTCTTCAGAAAATGTCTAGGGATAAGGCGCTAGGCCCGGATGGTTTTACTATGCTTTTCTTCCAACGGTGTTGGGAAGTGGTCAAGATAGATGTCTTAGCCTTGTTTGCTCAGTTTTATCAGTCCAGGCAATTTGAAAGAAGTCTTAATGTAACTTTTGTAGCGTTAATTCCTAAGAAGGAATGAGCGGAGGATATAACAAATGTCTGACCCATTAGCTTGTTGGGGAGTGTGTACAAGTTTCTGGCGAAAGTTTTGGATAACAGGTTGTGCGGTGTCTTGGAGAGGCTGGTGTTTGAGTCCCAGAATGCCTTTGTGGGGGGAGGGGGGGCGTCAGATTTTGGATGCTGCGTTGGTAGCAAATGAGTATGTTGACTCGCGAATTCGACAGGGGGGTGCTGGTCTTATTTGTAAGTTAGATATTGAGAAGGCATATGATAATGTGAACTGGCGGTTTTTTATGTATATACTGGAGCGAATGGGGTTTGGGGAACGGTAGAGGCAGTGGATTTAGTTTTGTATATCGACGGTTAGGATGTTTGTCCTAGTGAATGGGATGCCAGCAGGATTTTTCCCGACTCATAGGGGTTTGCGACAGGGTGACCCTTTGTCTCCTTTATTGTTTATTTTAATTATGGAGGCTTTGGAGCGCTTGTTATCTACTGCAGTTCGGAGGGGTCTTTTGATGGGTTTTGAGGAGGGTATGGAGCAAACTACTAGATTAGTGGTGTCTCACTTGTTTTATGCGGATGATGCTCTTATTTTTTATGGCGCGGAGGAGAGTTAGGTTGGTTATTTAAGGTGTGTTCTTCTCTGTTTTGAGGCAGTCTCGGGACTTCGGGTGAATTTGGGGAAGTCAGAGTTGATTCCGATTGGGTCCGTGCCACGTATTTCCATATTGGCTGCAATTTTGGATTGTAAGATAGTGGCCTTACCCACAACTTATTTGGGGTTACCTTTGGGGGCTTCTTTCAAGGCTCCAAGGGTGTGAGATGGGGTGGTGGACAAGGTACAGAGTCGTTTGGCAAGGTGGAAGCAGCAATATCTTTCAAAAGTGGGCCGCGTTACACTGATCAAGAATGTCCTCTCGAGTATCTCGACTTATTTCATGTCAGTACATGTTATTCCTGTGTCTGTTGCTCGGAGGTTGGAAAAGTTACAGAGGGATTTCCTATAGGGGAGGAGGGTCAGAATCCTTCCATTATCATCTCGTAGCCTGGGATCAGATTTATTCTCTTAAGGCGATGGGGGGTTTAGGGATCCGGAGTTTGGTTTCATTTAATTTGACTCTTTTGGGGAAGTGGTTATGGTGGTTTAGGGTAGAGAGGGAGCGGTTGTGGAGGAAGGTGGTCGGGGCTAAATATGGTTTGGGATGGGGGGATTGGAGTACGGAGGAGGTTACCCATTCGCATGGTCACAATTTATGGAAAGAAATTTGGTTGGGACAGGAGGAGTTTTGGAAGAATGTGAGTTTTTTGGTTGGGATGGGGACCCGGGTTCGGTTTTGGAGGGATAGGTCGTGTGCGGAGCTGCCATTGGCGGTAATGTTTCCGTTGCTTTTTCGGATTGCCACTGACCGGGAGGCGACGGTGGATTCTTATGCCTAGATGCAAGGCCAGGTGGTTGTATGGAATGTAGTTCTACGTCGTCAAGTGCAGGATTGGGAGATAGGGCAAGTGCTGGGTCTGTTGGCTTTTTTGTATGGGTTTCGGTTTAGAGGGGTTGGAGAGGATTTTATGAGATGGGATTGTCCGAAGTCTAAAGGGGTGTTTTCTGTATCTTTTTTTTACCATAGGCTTACAGGAAGGGTTGGGGTGCCTTTCCCTTGGAAGAGTGTTTGGGTGGTGGGTTGTCCATCTAAAGTTGCTTTCTTTGTGTGGATAGCTGCATTAGGCCGTATTCTGACGATTGATAATTTGAGTCGTCGTGGGCATATTTTGGTCAATTGGTGTTGCATATGTTGTGGAGCTGCGGAGTCAGTGGGTCATTTGCTTATTTACTGTCCGGTTGCTTCACGCCTTTGAATGTCTATAGTATCTCTTTTCGGTTTGGATTGGGTTCAGCCAGGGACTGTAAGGGTTGTGTTACAAAGCTGGGTTGGGGAGAGGGTTGGGAAGCGAAGGCAGAAAGCTTGGAACTTGGCTGGCCATTGTCTTATGTGGCTACTGTGGTTGGAGCGTAATTGGTGGGTATTTTTGGGGGAGATACGTTCGACGGTTTGGTTGGAGAGGCGTTTGCTCCTCGTGGTGCATAGTTGGTTAACGCTGACTGTGGACCCGACTGTTTTGTCTTTTGTTGAATTTGTAGAGGACTTGTCTTCATAGTTCTTTTGATTTTATCTTCATGTTTTGTGTAGTTTCGGTTTAGGCTGCTTCTTGTTTGTTAGTCTAGCTTTTGTATTCTTTGCGTCGCCTTGATGCCTTTTAATAAAGTTGGTTTATTTATCAATATATATATATATATATAATAAAAACAATATCTAACTCAAGAATATTTCAAACCGAAAATATTACAACTGTTTCAAATAATTCATCAAGATGTACTATCTTCTATCTTCAATGACTATTAAAACACATTTGATTTTTTTTTTTTTTTTTTTTTTTTTTTTTTTTTTTTTAATTTGCTAAAAATGTTGATTTCCTCACATTGGCTTCGAATTTTGTTACAAGGCTTTTCTTCATCATACCTCCCAATACGTAAACATATCCATTGGTGCTTCTATTCTTGTAATCGTACTTTGTTGAATTCCTTTTGCAAGAGCTTCAAACCTATCAAATTCATTAAAATATTTGTAAGTAGTAGAAGAACAGAGCAATTGACTTGTTTATGTTAAATAAAAATAAATAAATAATAATAATTGAAAATTGACCAAGTGAAAGGAATTACATACCTTAGAAGCCTTTAATAATGTCAAAAGTGCACTATGAGCAACAATTCCAATATAGTCAATGAATTACTCTTTGGTTATTCTAATACCGCTATTCTTGCAAAACCAGATAAATCCATTTCAAATAGTTATTTTCATTATCCAAGAAGGTTTAAAATAGAAAATAGGATCACCCTGCATTATAAATATAGTCCCCTGTTTGATATGAATTTTTTGTTCCCAAGCATCCACAAATAAAGATCACTTTTACTACAAAAAGCTAATTGATTGAGAGCATCAATAGAATTCACTTCCATTCCCCAAGAAGTTATAAAATACAAAATAGAATCACCATAAATGATAGTGATGTGTAAAGAAATGTTTTTGGGACAAAAAAAAATCTTATTAATAAGTAATACAGGGGTTCCAACTTGGGAACAAACTCTTAGAAAAATAAAATTATAAGAAACCATTACAAAACTTTCTTAATACCTCTAAATTATCAGATCTCAAAACCAAATTACAATTTATACTCCGTTACCTGATCTATGCAAGTAATAAAGTTATTAATTGAGTACTCCTTTATCTCCTTATAGGCCTTCACCTGGTGCATTGTTCCCACTAGTATAATGCCTACAACTTCCTTCCATTATGTAATTTCATTGATAGAAATAGAGTTATTGCATTGAATCAAAGACTGATTATAATTGTGAAGAATAGTGACTCCCAAATTAATTTATTCAATCCATTCATTTCAAATCAAAATCACCATCTCATTAACATTTTCAAATCAACAGGATATACTAACAATAAACCCCGCCATTTTAAACAAAAACTCCAAACCTTCATGAAATGGACATAAGCTATTTCTAGTAATCAACAAATCACAAGTAACAAAAAACATGAACTTTAGGTGGAAAATGAAGGATTTCTGAACCAGTTTGTATACTGACCTTGAGAGACCATATGAAGCTTGAAGATGATTATAAAATGACGCTACAATTAGGATTTTTACATAATTTCATAGATTTAATCCCAACTAACTACTACCACCACACTAATACACAATGATTAGAAACAAAATCACAAAAATTCATAAGATAATCACAAGATTCATAACACAATCACAATAATTCGTAATTAAAAAAATTTATGGTGCATGCTTCCTTTACCACCGTAACCCACTCTTCCTTTCCGACTATAGACCACAGCGATTGGTAACAAAAGTTAGAGGGAAAAGAAATTCATAACATAATCATAAGGGTTTGTAATTAAGAATCTTTTTTATGGTGCACCTTTCGTAAGTATATGACATTAATTCGTAACTAACACCACAAAAATTCTAACACTTTTTTTCATGGTAAGGTGGTGTGTACAATATAGTTTGACCCTAGAAAGTAATATGACACACACAAATATGTTATGTATAACCAAAAGACTAAAGCGATTGGCTAAACAATAGATCAAGATGCACACTTACATATGAACCTGATTACAAAAAAATCAAAGCAATAAAGTGGAAATCTAAAATGAGTCTGAATCCACATTGAAATTATGTGATAACAACTTGGAGGAATATTGCAAATTACTTGAAAATTTGTGAAAGAACTCTAACCCACCTAACAAATAACAAAACCATCATACATATATGTTATATATATATAACAAGTATATATAAAGAGAAGAAAAATGAACATACCCACTGAAGGAAAAACAGAGGAAAACCTCGTGGACTCCCACAGGATCAAACAAACAATGTGGAAACCATTTTGTTATTGCTAATTACTCCACAAATCTCCCACTCTACACTGATATATATGTATATATTTGCGAGGGAGATTTGCGCCGGACAAATATGGCCGAGCTACAGTAACGCAAGTTATAACGGACCTTGCGAGAGCCGGACTATGTCCGACCGAACTAAATCGGAGCGGTTCCTCAGTCCGTCACGCCGGGCCGAGCTAGATTTGTTGACCGGAGCGTGGAGTCATGGATGTGCCTGACCGAGCTATGATTCGGCTAGGTATTTGGTTGGATCCGCAGTGGTGCATCTAGACCGAGCCAAGCACAGCCCAGAATGGATTTAGACCGAGACGAAGGCCGGCATGCCTCACGGCCAGTAAGTTCGGATGGACCGACTTCTTACGGTTCAGCCGTCCTGATCATGGTGGTGTTTCTTTTCAAGGGATAGGCCGGTCAAGATATCCCAGTTGAGTGTACCACTTGGACCAATGGTGTGATGGAGGGACAATCCACTCTTGGCACACATCAATACCGTTTGGCAGTTCCACACATGCTGTTTGGGGGTTTTGGCCTTTACACGCGTAAGGTGGGTAGAGGGAAGCACTGCCATCTATCCAGGGAAGGACAGCAGAGGTAGTACATCCACAATCCCTGAGGCTGCATGGGCAGCCTAGAAAAAGAGGAAGAGGGGACGTCGGGGGTAAGCAATCCAAGCATTTCTAAATTCTCTCTCTAAGAGTACTCTCTTATTCTTCAAGTGTGCTGACTTGGGTGTCGGAGGGTTTATCCGGCACCACACCGCCGGGCAGCTTACCGTCTTTCTGTTTTTAGGCCAGGCAACGTTACGTAAAGCTTGAGTTCAAGAAGTACGGAGAACAAAGGATATTTCACCCCCGTACAATATTCGAATGAAAGAATGAGGGAAAACTCCAAATTCAAAATATAGAAATTCTCTGTAAATATATGTGCATATATTGATGATCTTCCCGAACAAAATCCTAATTTGAGATTGGCCCCTCGAAATCTCCAAGGGAAGAAGAAGAAAAGGAAAGAGATAAAGTCAGTAATGGCTAGGTGTGTACATATATCTGAATGTTAGTATGTTACATAAATTTCTAATGACTAGGGATTTGGAGAGAAATACCAAGGTTGGAGTAGCGAAAGGAAATACCGAAACCCAGCCCCACTTCGTTTTCCTACCACAGTCCCTCCACAACCTTGCCACCTTTCTACCACCAGAACCCCCACCCCGTTCCTACCAATATCCCATCACCGAAACTACCTCTCACCATTAAACCACCACAAGAGAGAGAGAAAGAGAGAGAGAGAGAGAGAGAGAGAGAAGAGAGAGAGAGAGAGAGAGAGAGAAGTCATACCTATGTGATGGAGAGAGTCAGTGTGCAACGTGAGAGAGAGGCACAGGTCGAAAGAAAATTGGGAAATCTTATTTGGGAGCTAGGGCAAATCAGGAGAGGAAAAGGAGAAAAAAATAATTTAGCTAAACATCAGGGAGAATTTGTAATTTAGCTAAATCTCAAAGGGGGTGTAGGTAATTTTCCCAAGAAATAAACGGTGTTCAGAGAGGATTTTTTTTTTCTTTCCTCTTTTTTAGATATAACTAATCACAAAGTAAAAGGAAGAATTTCAAAACAGTGGAACAGATTAAAAAAAATTATAAAAATATATAAGGTGCAAGCAATTTTACAATGGGGTGCAAGTGAAAGATTATAGGATGTTTGTGTGCATTTGTACCCCGGCATGCTTGCGTAAAAAAAATAAAAAATTTCTTCAGGATGTAATTTCCCAAAACAAAACAGTGCAATTTAACTTGCAAACTTTTGGGCATGCTATGAGTTTTTTCGCTAAAGAACTAAACACTTTTGTCGACGCAAGGAAGAGTCGTAGAAAGTGGCTTACTTATAGCAATGCAATTTCGACATTAAAATTATATATATTTTTTTTGTTGTTAACCCCCTTTCCCTTTTTAGAGCGCACATTGTCATTTGGCGCCTAAGGCTTGCTTTAACTCTGTAGTGACTTTTGAATAACGTCGCCAAAAAGCTAACTTTCATCAACGAACATCATTCTCGTGTCGCTAAAAGTATGCTTTTGGTTACGAAAAATGGACGTTGTTGCCAAAAATTGTCGCTAAAGCTGCAATTTCTTGCGGTGATTTTGGCTTAGTGACATTTCACAAAATGTCATAAAAATTTATTTGTTTATGACACTTTTTCATTCAATGCCATAAAAAAGTTACTCACACCTACTTAATTTAGTGGCATCTGTTGATAAATGTCATCAAAACAATTTTTTGTTTCATTCTTTTTTAAAATGTCATAAAATTGATGCAACTAAATCACATTATTGTTATAGTGATGTGACACTTCTTTATTGAAATGTCACTAGAGTCTTTTATGTTTGTAGCTCTATGATATTTTTCTAAAATGTGTCACCAAATATTATTTTTGTAGCATTTTCTAAAAATATGCCACTGGTATAGTGCCACCAAACTATGTTTTTAGTCTTGTGGCATTTTAAACAAGTCTCATTTATACTCATGCCATGGTGGATACTAGTAGCACCTCAGTGACACTTGTAAGTGCCACTACACCATCATAGCTAAAAACTTTCAATGACACTTTGATGTCATAATAGACACTATTTGTAACACTATCAAACGCCATTAAAAAAAGATTTAGTAGCACTTCAGTGACACTTGTAAGTGCCATTACACCATCAGAGCTAAAGATTTTCAGTGACACTTTAATATCATGGTAGCTACTATTCGTGACACTATCAAGTGCCATTAAAGAAGACTTACAATCTAAAAAATGCCACTGCATGGATTTTTAATGGTGCTTATTATGCCACAATTGATATTTTTAACAATTTCATAAATGCTACTAAATCCAATTCATTTGTTCAATTAAATGGATATAAGTGCTATTAGAGTTTATTCTAGTGACACTATTCAAAGCTACTGCCACTACTCCAAAATGCCATTTATATGTTCTTTTCATTGACACTTTTAAAAGCCACAAGCATGTGTACATGCCTGTAAAAATTGAATCGATTTTATAAACAATTGAATATTAATTGCCACATCCTATATTAATTTGACATCCATTCATCCTGTAATATTTTTTTGATAATAAACAAATATTACCACCATAGGATCATCACATCAAAAACAAAAAAAAATTCAAACCAAAATCATTGTTTTATATAAAAATATAAATTTATTTATATTGCAATAAAAATCATAATCAAAATTATAAAATATTCTACCACACTAACAAAGTTAAAGTAAAAAAAAAAGTTAAAAGAAAATTATTCTAACCATAAGTTATGAAAAGCCATAGTGATATCCATCTTTCGGAGAGACAAATTATCAAAATAAATTTAGTTCCCAAACTTTCAACCTCACTTGTATAAATATTCTCGACTAGCATCCATAACTTGCGAAATCTGTATCCAAAAGATAAACATATAAAGGTAATTGAAATTATATTAAGTTAATATAAATTTGTTAATGAAATTAGTATTTACGAAAGAAATATATCATAAATGGAGCAGGCCAAGCAACATGAGCTCCAATAGTTTGTTCAATTGTTTTGACAAGTCCATATCATCGGATCAAGCTCTCATTAGGTTTGACTGATACTTGAACATGTACCTCCCAATAGTCAGGGCCTAGTTCTTTTCCTTCTACTTCTTTAGATGGGTTTGTGCTTTTAAGTGCTCCAATTGTAACTGTTTCTGTTGGCCTAATGATATTTTTCAAAACAACTATATTTCCCACCTGTAAATCAAGACTTAACTACTTAAGTAATTATATATTTATAATTAATAAATAATATTTTAAAAATAAACTAGTACAAAGTGCCAGAGTGAAGATAATCACAACTGAAAGTGATATGCATTTCTCTAGTCGATAAGCAAGCTACATGATTTAATCATTTAATTGTTTCACCACACTACAACAAATTATATAAAAGTAACAACGGTAAGTCTTTAGACTATATCAAATAATAGCTTAAAAAATCAATAAGTCTTTACAATTTCAAAATATTTTTTTAATATTTATTTTTGTCAAATTAGTATATATTTTATTGAATTGACGATTTTGTCCTTAAAATTGAGTAATGGTATCTTTAATTGTCCTTATTTGAAGCAAGATTTAAAATTTAAGATTAAATATGTCACAATTAAAAAATTAAGAATTAAAGTAATACGAGTCCTAACTATAAAGATTATTAGTATAATTCGCCCTACAATGAAATGTAACTAAGCTTAAGAAATGACAAACTTCTTGTTTTTATTTTATTTCTTTTCCAGAAAACTCGGCGAAAGTGGCATTTGAAAGCCAAATTGAATGAGCCAATTGAAGCCAAACAGATACATTTGACAGTCTCTCTCAACTCAGTGGTCCAACCGAAAAAGGACCACAAACTCAAAATTTGTGCCTATAAATTTATTTTAAAAAAAATCAATGTTTGATTCAATTGCAATTAGGATAATATTTATTTTTACCCTTTTTATTCACACGTTATATAAAAACTAAATCCAACGCACAATTTTTTTCTCAATAAATTTCCAAGTACAAATACATAGTTCTATGTATTAATTAATCCAAGTATGACTATAACCGAGTCCATGTATCTAAGGTATACGGGTTAGGGAGATTATATGGTTGTGTGTTCATTCAATAATGTATTGCCTTTTTTCTATCATTTTTTTATTTTTTATTTTAGGCCTATGTAACTATTAGATCTCTTACTATTAATTAGACACACTGTCAACATGAAATTTTTAAAAGAGCGAATAATTACTCTAAAATGAGGCTCTATCTATCTAAAAACAAATCCAAATAATACAGTGTCTATTTCCCACAAAGTAGGGGTTGGTTCTTCTTTACTTTCTGTTTTCTATTTTTTAATTTTTTTTTTTTATATTTTTTTTTTTTAAAAGATACGCAATAGAGTGCATCAAAGTGGGTTATTATGGTAAAAAGATAAGGTTGATGTTGTTCTATGGGTCTTTTTCACAACATTAACAACTTCTAAACGGCCCATGTCGAACCAACGTAGTTCAATTGACTAAACAAAGACCCATTTTGAGCTATCATCACATACCATTTTGTTTTTTAGTTTTCGTTTCCATATGGAGGACAGGGACCCCAAATTCCACCTATGTGAAATGGTGTAAGATTGTTAATCACCAGTTCATTTAAAAAATTAAAATATTAAAAGAGAAAAATAATTTTATTGTTTTTGTACTCAACACGTTCCTCCACATGTGATCAAACTATTTTTCACAAGTAGATAAAAAAATATTTATTTTTATTTTTATCTATAATCTATGATTATTTATTTATTTATTTATTTTAAAATATGAATGTCCATGATGAATTGATTGATTTTCTCATTTGTAACCAATATTAGGAGTTCTCTAGCTTTCATAAAATGCTGATAATGTTTGGTTTGATTTAAAAAAAAAAAAAAAATGTTTTTAGATGAGTTTTTGTTTATTTTTAATAATTTTTTAAATATATTTTAATTAATTTTTAAAATATTTTTTAGATACACCTAATGAAGATGCATCTAAAATGTAAAACAAATTCATTTATCTTTAATAATGTGCATCTGTGCTTACAAGACATCTATCTTGAAGGTGTGATTAGGAGTGAGGCTTTATCTCGGTTTGGCCATCTCGCTCAAAGTGTCAATGAATTGTTGGGTTGGTTTCAGTCCACCAATGTGGCTCAGGTGTTTAGGGAGAGAAATTATGATTGCACATTACTTGAGTAGGTTAGTATAAAAAAATATTAGAAATTATAAAAATTTTATCAAATGTCTTACATGAGTGTGGGATATGAGATATTTAATAGAAATTTTAATAGAACTTTTGAAATCTCTACTATTACTCGGTTAGCATTTGATTCTATTGGATCAGGTATTTAAATGGAGGTTGTTCCATCAATGTTGGCCCCTTTAATTTTGTCTGAAGCTGTTCTTGATTAATATATTCTTTCAACCTTCTTTAAAAAAATAAATAAAGTACAACAAATTACCTGAAATACTTTAAAAAATAATAAAAAATTCAAACAAAAAATCTATGTGTATTTTTGTTCGATTTTTCATTTATTTTTAGTAAATTTTTTTTTTCATATTTTAATTCAGTTTCTTTTTTTTTTTTTTAAAGATACATCTAATCTTGATATATCTATAAAATAAAAAAATTTAACTAAAATATAAAAAAAAATTCAATAAAAACAAACGAAGACTGATTTGAAAATAATTTCTAAGAATTATAACCAATGATATTATTTTTTTCTTTTTCAAAATGGGTAATCAATAAGAAATATAACCTACAAATATTACAAGAATTATATCAAATAGAATATAAAAAATGGACGCCATCATTTGAAAATATGTTATTTTAGTAACTTTTTAACTTTTTACAAAAATATGTATAAAAAAATAGAAAAAATGACGTGATAATTTATAATAATTTTTTAACTTTTTAACTAAAATAGTGCCAAGGAATTGTTCCTTGATCACCAACAAGCATCAAAATTAATTGGCTAAAAATAACACCCCCAAAAAAAATGAGTATAAAATATGATCCTTTCACAAACCTTACAATAATTTCTATTCAATTCCATCTATATTCAAAGTTTCTATACCAAGCCCAAACCTTTATCTTTCAAAACCCTACCAAAAAAAATAAAAAATAAAAATATGTATGAAATTTTCTATTGCACCAACCAACACAGATTCAATACTTTCAATGGTCACCACGGTTAATCATCTCCCTATACTGATTCAACGACTCTTGTCTCTGCAACCTCATCTCCTCATTGAACTTCTTTATGAACGCTTCGACTCGGCGGTTCAACTCGTCTTGACTCAGTGACGGTTCTTTCCGGAGCTTCCCCGAACCGGGCGAAGAGGTATTCGACGACGGTGGATCGTAGTTCGTGCGGTCTCTGAACGTCTCACATTTCTTTACGTTCATCGGAGACAGGTCTTGTGGAGTCGTGGTGGTACTGAATTGACGGCCGTGATTCTCCCACGAGTCCGACTTCTTCAGGTGCCTATTCAACGGCATGTGACGGCCGTCCGTTATCATTTTCCAGGTGTTCTCCAACGTCTCGTGTCGCTTCGGCTTCACCACCCTTAACGCCCGTCCACCTGAAAAAATCGCCACCACCAAAACGTCCAAATTACTGATATCACCTTACAACAGAAAATCTTATAATAAAACCAAATCTAAAAAATTCTATTTGAAACCATAATTTTTAAAAAAAATTCATTTTCACTATTATCGTGAAATATTATATGTAATATTTTTTTTAAACCCGAATTGTTGACATGATTTTTCCAAGTTAGTTCTATCATTATACCAGAGAACACATGTACTAGTAATGCTCATTTTGGCAGCCCAAAAAAAAAAAATTTGAGTTCTTTTTCTAAATTTTTTATCTTTAGTGATTTCTTTTTTTTTATTTTATATTATGTCAATTCTTTTTTACTTTTTCGGTCCATCTAAAGTCTAAAAAGCATATATTCTTTTTGAAAAATTTTAGAAAAAAATACTGAAGACAAATTTATTTTAAATCTTTTTTAAAAAAATTGTAATTTTTCAGTTCATCCTGTATAGTTGAATTTAAAAACTTAAATTTTTTGAAAAATTTAAAAAAATTCATTAAAGACGAAAATAAATTACAAAAAAAGACACTTTCCAAAATACCCCTAAATACTCGAGTGTTTATGATTTGGTTTGATTCCAAATCAAATTCATAATTATAAATATATTAGACCGTGAAGTATAATTTCTTTAAAGTTAAGATCAAATCATAATTTTAAAAAAAATTAAAACAAGCTATATAATTTAATCTAAACTGAATTAATTTGCAATTTTTTAATTTTTAAAATTTTTTTTTTGGCATGTTGAAAAGTGCAGTTAAAGAAAGGCCCGAAGGCCTTAAAAGATCCACAAGTACAGGGGCAATTCAGACTTTTTAAAAGTAATCTTCTTGGGAGTACATCAAACGACATCGACGATCAAACGACGCCGTTACTATCATCATCATAGGTCAAATGTGAAACGCTCCGGCGTCACGTGGGCGGGGAGCCCGAAGCTGCGCCGACGGGAATCTCTCACAACCGCCCAAAGATCTCCGGCAGTCAAACTTTGACCAATGAAATCTAACGCTCACGATTTTATTATTATATATATTATTAAAAAATAATTAATAAAAATAAATATTCTATAGATTATTGTTACATACCTTCAGGACTGGCTTTTATAGGTTTCCGGTGACCGAACCTCGCAGAAACTAGTGGTTTCTCCGGCGACAGAAACATATACTCCGTTTGAATTTCCGGCGACTTTATCCTCTGCGGCGGCTTCCACGTGTTCCTCGAGATCACGAACGCATCTTCTTCATCTTCATCCACAGCATCCGGACCGTTCATCACCACAGCCTTCTCCTCCGCAACCATAGCTTCGCTCTCGTGCTTCCACGTGTTCCTCGAGATCACGAACGCATCTTCTTCATCTTCATCCACAGCATCCGGACCGTTCATCACCACAGTCTTCTCCTCCGCAACCATAGCTTCGCTCTCGTACACCACCGGCGATGAAACCAGCGGTGGATCTGGCGTTGATAAAACCAACGGCTCTGATTCATTTCTATCGTCTAGTTTGTGGAGGAATCGAGAAGAAGCAGCGATGGTGATGATGATTCCATTGAGGACGAAGTAGAGATAAGGAGGCCTTAACCACGCCATCAAAGAGGACCAAATCACAGGGATTTCATAGAGCACGAAATCAATCATCAATGGAACAGAGAACTTCAACATCATAGCGATCGATACAACTCCAGTGGAAATCAACAGGACTTTCAGAGAGAGAATCCAAGTACTCGAAACCGCCATTTCTGATCTGATTTCGCTTCTGAATAGTACCTTTGGGAGAGCCTTTGAAGTGAATATGTATGTGCGTGTGTGCGCTTTGTGAGTTCAAAGTGAAGATGCGAAGTTACATATATATATATATATATATACACACACACTTGTGGGTGGCATACATTCGTGTAATTTAAATAAGTTTAAAAATAAATAATAAAAAAATTAATATTATAATATATATATATATATTATTTAAATGTAAAAATTATTATTTTTTAAATCTTATTCACACTTTTAAATAATTTTTTATATTTTAAGATAAAAAAATTTATTACGTGACAAAAAAAATCATCATATTTTAAATATTAAATTATGTGTTTACATATATAATAATATAAATATAATCGAGAGAGTGGAGGAGGCGGTATGGAGGTTGTGATGACATGTGGACCGTCTAACGTAAAAGGAGAGCAATAATGTTTTAGAGCTTTAAATTGAGAGTATTAGAGCATCACTAATGATGTGGTACAGGAGCCCCACCAAAGTGATGTGATGTTTTGGCTTGAGTTTGTTTGTTTGTTTTTTTTTTTTAGTTCATTAATACTATTAGTGGTCAAAAAATTAGTGGGATGAATCACCACTCAAAGGAGAGTGTGCTGGGGACTTTCTGGGTCACTCGTTTGAGAAGTGGATTCGCTTTTTGATTTTTTGATTTTTTTGATTATTTTAGTTTGAGTTAAAAAGTTTGATTTAAGAAGGATTTTTTAATTTTTTAGCTTTTTTATGAGAGAAGAGTGTAATGATTATGAGTTAAATGTGATGTTTTGTTTGTTTTAACTAAAATAACCTATTTTATGTTTTGTGACTATTTTAACCATAAATCAACTTGGCAAAGTTGTTGTAGCGTGCATATCTGGTGATGGCCCACATTTTAATTTCAAACAGTAACATTTTATTTTTTGAATGAAAGAAAGTAAGATATATTAATTAGGAATAAGGTTGTGGATGTTGGTTAACCTTCCATTTTAAGGTAATTGAAAACCTTATATATATATATATATATATATATTTGATTTGTTGAATTTACCAAAATATCCTTTCTCTAGCATGTAGAAGTGATTGATTGATTCATGATACGTGAAATTTCATGTTCTTTTATTAAATATTAATTTTATTTCTTGTGTGAAAACAAAAAAAAAAATATGAATAATGTTATGTTTTATAAAATAAATATCAAAAAAATTCATAAAAATACTTTACTCTTCAAGGTTTTTTGATATTTTTTTCTTATGAAACGTAGCATTACTAAAAAATAATTTATGTTTGTAATTCAGAAGATGGTGTTGGTATGTTAGGACTCAACTTTTTATTTATTATTTTTAAAGAACTATTTATAGCTTTTGCCTTCTAGTTTCTAACTTTCTCTTTATTGTTATTATTATCATTATTATTTTCGAACTATTTTAAACAACTTAGTCTATATCATGGATTAAGATTGACTCAAATTTGTATGGAATCCCAAATGAAAGCTAATTGGCGTTACGGATTTAGTGCATTTCCAATTGTAAAGCTAGTTGGCATTACGTATTGAATAATACTATGCATTAATTAGCATATTAATTAATGTATCAATTGATGATGTAACATAATTTAAGAAATTTTTGATATTTATAATGTAATTAATGAGTTTGGTCAATAATAATATCATAACCAGTGTTAGTACATTAGTTAGTACACTAATTGATGTATGTAGCACCACCGTTATGTATTAGGACTTAATTATGAAAAATGATTTGGAACTTTAATTCTTGAGCTCTAAAGCTAGCTCTAATAAGCTGACAGTGAGTTCCACCTACTATGATGTGATATTGTGGTTTTGGTTTGTTTGTTTGTTTTTTTATTTTATTTTTCTCCTTACCATGTCATTAGTGCTCCATTAAAATATTAAAATTAGTGCTCTAAATCAATGCTGCTCAATTATAAGTCTTGGCACGAATTTTAATTCAAATATTGCATTCTAATTACTTTGTTTATTTTCAATTTTTAGAATTCACTTTTTACAAAATTCCACTTTTTTTTTTCATATTTTTTGTTTTCGCTGAATTTTTTTAATATTTTAAACAAATTTTTTTTTTAATTTTTAGACATATCTAATATAAATGCACTTAGAAAGTATAATATTTGTGAAAAAAATATTTAAAAATTCACTAAATACCAAAAATATAAAAAAAAAATGAAAATTCAATACATTTTTTGTATTTTTGTATATTTATTAATTTTTTAAAATATTTTTTCACAAATATTTTACTATTTAAATACATCTAAGTAAGGTACATCTAAAAAAGTAAAAAAGTCGCTTAAAATTTTAAAAATATTCACTAAAAATAAAAAATAAAAAAAATTCAAATTTCAAAAAATTAAAACCAAATATAGTAAATAGTATCTTACTTAACAATACTTAAGGGTATAATTGTCATACAAGGATAGATGTTTAATCGTATAATAAGTATATCAAGAGATTAAAAAATTAAATATATAATTAAATATGTTGAGGGGGACATAAACTTTCGTAAAGAGAAATCAATGCTTCAATTAATATAAAATAAGGGTTGCTGCGTTGAGTGAGGTGTCAGAAATATTTGAATTTTTAAATCAACCCGCAACGGTAACATAATTGACCGTTAGCAGCGGAGGCTGTCTGGGGATCCTGAAGCGGAGGTCCAGTGGGGTGGGGCTTAAGGCTCGAGCCACTCACGTGCCCAACACCTTTGTGGTTGCACCACCCAACCGACCAAATAGTTTCTTCTTATTTATTTATTTATTTATTTTTATGAAGTGATTTTAATAAAGTATATCTTCTTTAATTAAAAAAAAAAACATAAAAAGTTTATGTCCCACGGTTAAGAAAAGTATAAATGGTGCCTAGAGCTTGCCATGCCTGTACCTACAAAAAAATAATCAAATCATTTACTTTTATGTGTTCTCTTAATATTTTTGCCACATTTTTAATAACAAAGAAGCTTTTTAGGTCAAGTTTGACAAGTTGAAAAAAAGTCAAAATGTCAAAAAGTTACTCAAAAAATTAAAAAGTTATCACTATTCACCAAAAGTCAATTATGAAAAAAATCTAATACTTTAAACAATTTTTTTTATCACTATTCAAAAAGTTATCACTATTCACCAAAAGTCAATTACTCAAACAACCCCTAATATGAAAAAAATTAGTGAAAAATCCATTTTAACAATTGTTTTCTATCTGTTTAAAATTTTTATCACTATTCAAAAAGTTATCACTATTTACCAAAAGTCAGTTACTCAAACAACCCCTAATATGAAAAAAATTAGTGAAAAATCTATTTTAACAATTGTTTAAAGTATTAGATTTAGAGATTTTTTTTTATTTTTTATTTTTTTTGGTGAAAAGTCCACACTTTGTGAAATAGTTTGGTAAGAAATCCTAAACGACATTTTATTACCAATGTTATCCATTGACTTTGTTATCTGTTTGACTTTTCATTGACTATTTGTTCAAATAATTTTCTATCTGTTTAAATTTTTTATCTATCTGTTCAAATTTTTTTGTTTATCTGTTCAAATTTTTTTGTTAATATTTAACCAAAGGTATTATATATATATATATATATTGTCAATCGATAGAAGAGTAATTATAAATATGAAACAAATATTACATCATCAAACATATTACTAACTCACAATAGCTAGATAGCCAACAAAGTTTATCTAAGACCAAGTTTCCTACATAACAGGAGAGAAATAAACACCACCACAATAGATACCAAACTCTTCTTCATAGAAGTTGAACTCGAGAGCTCATACCACAAAATTACCAGGCTAAATGCCCAGATTCAAAGGTATTATGAATCATAACTCTTATTTTGGATGACTTTAATTTGTTGGATTATGTCCACTGCCCAGGTTATTTTCATAACACAGATGTTATTTTTATAACACATAGATGTGATTGTGAATATTTTCATAACTCTTGTTTTGGATGACTTTAATTTGTTGGATTATGCTCACTGCCCAAGTTATTTGTTGGATGCACAATTGTTTTTAGAGAAATACTTCGTAACTCGAAACAATGGCTCGACTTGTGGCTCGAAACAAAAAAGAGAGAGAGAAGGAGAAAAGAGGAAGAGAGGGAGAGGGAGAGGGAGAGGGAGAGAGAAGCAGAGGGGAAGAGAGAGGAGATGAGGAAGAAGATGGCGATGATGGGAGGAGAAGATGCAGTGGTGGAGAAGGTCGTCGACGGCGGTAGATCGAAGAGGATCGTCGCCCCGCTCAGCCCCGCCCAAGCCGCCGATCGTCGCCCAGCCCAGCCCCGCGGCAGCCTCCGACCGCCGTCGCCTCGCCTCCGCCTTCTCCTCCCCCGAATATTATGCCCCCTCCAGTCCTCATTCTCCCTCCTTCCTCCTCCTCCTCCTCCTCCTCTTCTTCCTGGTCTTTGTTCTTCTTCTGCAAAAAAAAAAAAGATATAGAGAAGAAGATGGAGTTGAAAATAAGAAAAAGAAAAAAAAAAAAAAAAGGGGTCAAAACGACGTCGTTTTGACCCCTCAAGCCAAAATCGAGCCAGAACTTTCGAGCTACGAATCAGAACCATTGTTTTTAATTATGCCCACTTCCCAGGTTATTTTCATAACACATAGATGTGATTGCGAATATGGATCTCGTTTGGTCTAGCTGTTAAAATAAATTATAAATTATAACTTAATAGATTATAGATTATGACTTTAATCAGAAGTTGTTAATCTGTTTGGTATAACTGTTAGATTATAAATTTAAGTTGCTGAGTAGTGTTTATTAAATAAGCTGTGAAGTAGTTTTTTCAATTAGTTTTTATTTATTTATTATTCACTACTTGTCTACATTTCTTATAAAAAATAATAATAATAATTCATAGTCCATTTGAGTCTTTTTTCTATTTTTAAAAAAATAAAAAAAATCTAAGAGTATAACCATAAATTAGCATGTCCACAGCAAAAACTAATAATCAGAAGTAAGGGGTGAGCAGCTTCTCAGAATCAGTTTTTTTGAGTTAAAATAAATTGTTAGAATCAGGAGCTATTTGAAATAAGTTTAATCAAACAGTTCAAAATAGTTTTTCGAAAGCTAGAAGTTATAAGTTGGCTCAAAAAAACTCAAACAAACACCCCCATTGCATTGCCCATGTGGTGTTTTTAAGGAAGTGCACAATTGAATTATGTTGAAAATTTTAAATTTATAAAATTTTCAACCGCCAAATCGATTCGTATTTATCCGTCAATCTACTCAATCCGCATCCGTTAGATTGGCGGATGGATACGGATTGATTTTTTCCAATTCACCAATCTAGAGGACGGATGGCGAATTGAAGGTTTCATGGCCGCAATCGATGCTTGCTCACCCCTACTTATGATGTGCAGTAGTCATTTTTAAAATATAAGTAATAAAAAAATTTGTAATTGTAAAAAATTCAGATTTTTTTTTTATTTATAAAAATGGAAATTGATTTCATAAAAATAAATATTATAAATTTATTTTTAATTTAAAAAAAATATATTTATGGGTTCTCAAAATATAAAATAATATGAAAATGATAAGGCTTTGTTTGGTTTGTTTTTTAGAAAGAATTTTGAGAAAAATTCTCTACAAACAAATTTTTAAGACTAATCAAACCAAACAAATTTTTTCAAAAAAAATCTCAAAATTTTGTTTGGTTACCTACTTTCCAAAATCACTCTCTCTTATACACATCAAATCAATCACTTTTTTTGAAACTCTCTCCCCAAAACAATTTTCCAAAACCATTTCTGAGAAAAAGTAAACCAAACAAGTTTTCGTACTTTTTATCTCAAAAATTACTCTACAACCACAAACCAAACACACCCTAAGTGTTTTTAAATTTTTTTACTTTTTCACCAAATTAATTTTTAATGTATTAAAAACAAACTTTGACATAAATTTTTGAAAACCAAATCAAACAACAATGTTTGTTAGTTCTCATCATTATAGTGATGGAATACCGAGAGGGAAAATCCGTATGCTTTTTTTTAATTGTGGTATAAAATTGTTAATTTCACCATAATTTTAGTTATATTTACCGTTCTTCTCTCATATCTCATATGAGTGTGGAAACTACGAAATGAGTTATATTTGGTTGAATTTTCAAAAAGTGTTCAATGAAATTATTTTTAAAAAAAATTAGAAAGTAGTTTGATAAAAATAAATCCAAGATATTTTTGAAATTGTTTTACCAACTAGATTTTGAAAAGATTTTAGAAAAACTGAAAACTCAACTAATATCAGTAGTGAATTTAACAACAGCAAAGCAATGCTATAAAAACAATATTTAAAAAATATAAAATGTGCAAATCAAATTTATTATTTTGAATGTGCCCCTATCATAACACACCACACCAAATTAATTTTACACAATATATATTCAAATTCAATATATTTTTGTAGTCATTTCTATGGGTGCATTTCATTTATTACAAACAATGTAACGTATCCAAAACAAAAAAATACTTAAAAAAAAAGTCTTAAGAATTTAAAATATATGATTTTTTAAAACCATGATTTCTTATTAGTTATGGTAACATTATCTTTAAATATGATTGTAAAATAAGTTGTTTGGACAACAATCACATCCTTGCTTACTGGTGCGGAACCATATGTTGTTGGCCTTTATTTTTCTATTTTTGTCAAACAAAATTACATGTAATTATGATATAAATATTAAATATAACACTAATATCGCACAATAATATCATCAATCGATGAAAGCTCTAACCTGTGCAATTGTAAAGATTGATGAGTGACCAGACTTTTAATCAATTAAAAATTCATTTGAGAATTGATTTTTTTATGAAAAGACATATAAAAAATGAATTAAATTTTTCTATTAACTTTTTAATTATTTTAATTAATTGCCAAATATAATATAATTGTATCTATAATTTTTTTATTGATTAGAAATACAATGGGATGGAAACGGGTCAGATTTTCTAGTTTTATGTACTAATGGGTGTTTTGGAAAGTTGGTAAAAAGTTGATTTTTGGTTTTTTACCGAGCTTTTTAGTTTTTTGGAAAGTGATTTGGGAAATTGGTAAAAAGCTGACTTTTTACTTTTTAGTTTAATATTTATTTATAATGTCAAATCAAATTAAAATGACCAAAATATCCTTACCCAACATAAGAAATTTATTTTTTTATTTTTTTGTCATAGGCCCTAATTTGTAATTTTACACTTGCGTTTTTGACACTTCCCAAACCAATTTTGTTGCGTTTTTGGCACTTGTATTTTTGGACATTTTGTCAAAAAACGTGACTTTTTATTTTGTTCCCAAAACCGCACTAATTCTTGATTTTAAACTCAACAAATTTTAATAATACAATTTTATATGTTACCTTAAATTTGATAGTTTTAAGCTATTTACTCTTATTTATATTTGATCCTACTATATCAATGTTCATTCAAATTTTTTTTTTTCATTAAAATCGTGTTAAGACAAATATAATCTGTAGTTTTTTTTTTTTTTTCATTAAAATCCTACTCTTAGTATTTCTCTACGAGACATTCCATATAAGATTATGTCACCATCACAATCAGTAGTTTTTATTTGTAATTTTATTGACGACTGTAACAAGCCATCATTTGAGGTCGGTCGGCAGGGGATTGAAAACTTGCCACATATATGTGTATGCATGGATGTCTTTTATTGGTTAATACTCTAATGATTATTAGTTAGACATGGATGTTTTTTATTGGTTAATACAACTGATTAGGATTAGGACTCTTCTACTAAAAAACAAAAGATAATAATCCATAAGTGAGTCATGCCCTTGCAAGCTTATCATAGGTCTGTGTATGGCACAGACTATTATCATAGCTTGTTTAAATTTTATATTTTGATAATTTTTTTAAAATTGAAATATTGTTATATGAGATTGAAGAGAATAAATTATTATATATATGATAGAATTATGTGATATGATATGTATATTTTTTTGATTTATTATATATTTAATGATGATGACTCTAATTTTATTATCATATCATTTTGAATGAATTTATGAGTTTTTAACATTTCTTCTGGATTTTTTAAAAAATAATTATAATGTGTAACTTTTCTCTCCAGATAAACAAAAAAACAAATATTAAGATAATTCTCCGATTTAAAAAACTATTAAGATAAGTCATTGAACTAATAAAGAAGTAGAAGCAAATATATATATATAAATGATTAATTTTATTATTAATACATAAATCATACTCGCATAACAAATGATCAATTTTATTAATAAGCAAATTATTAAGTAAATTAATAATTTTTAATAATAAGAAAAATATTTTTCAATGAACCCTTTTGTTAATAAATAAATCATTTAAGTCAATTACTTACATATAAGTCCTAATAAGTGAACTTATTGTCTAATAGATCCTATGGAAAAAAATTTGTCATAAAAAAAGTTACTAATTGTAAGTTTTAATGACAATTTATAAAAATCATGACAAAAAAAGTCACTAATTATCAATTTTTAGCGATGTATGTAAAAAATTGTCATAAAAAAAATTATTTTTAGCGACAATTTTACCAAGACTTATTTTCAATAGGTGATGGGAATTAAGTCTAACTATTAGGACCTATTGGTAGTTTATCCTAATTTTTAATGATATGAGAAATATTTTTCACTAAACAATTTTGATAATTTATTATTATATAGGAGAATAGTTTTTTTTTTCCTTGAGTATTGTGTTAAATTAAAATTTCTAACAAACGATAGTTGTAATTTCTAATATTATAAAACCAATTCATATTTTAAAAACTTTATGAGTGTATTTGTAATTTGTCAAGAAATAAAATATTTATGTTTCATAATTAACCAAGAATATTTGCATAATTATGAAAAAATCTATTTCATAATTGACCAAAAATATTTACGTAATTATGACAAAACTTGTTGCATAATTGACCAAGAATGCTTGTGTAATTACGAAAAAACCTTCACTGAACATATAGGCCACCATTAGTAAATTATTCAAAATAAAAGGGCAACATCGAAAAGAAAAGACGAACATCAAGCAGTTAAGCGCCTCTTATATATTTAGATATATATATATATATATTTTAAGTAGTGTTATTTATTTAATTTTTTAAAGTGACACCTTCTAATATTTGCTATTTTTTTTTTCTTAGAAAAATCACATCAGCATATATTTTCTTATTTACTTCTGTACAAACTCAAACCCAATTTAAATTATAATAACTCTACTTATTTTATATGGATTCTAACAAATGTTTTTTTTTTTTGAAAAAATTACCTATAAATCTCATCTTGAGAAATGGTGATCCGATTAGTTCCAAAAGTTTTCTTCTAGACCAATTAGTCCCATTGATTTTGAGAATATTTTTTTAAGATCCCTAATAATAGGAATTTAGAGGATAAACGACACTAAAGGACACTAAACAAAAATATAGTAGCTTAGATCCCTAAAACAAACGCGTTTTAGATTCAAATTTATTGGACCAAAATACCTTTGTTGGGATCTTCGATCTTGAAAGAGCGATAGTCAGCGACAACATCGAGGTCGGTGTCGAAGTGGATGTGGCCGTTTTTATGATTAAGAGAACAAGCAACGGCCTGAGACTTGGCCTTTTTCATCACTAGAAAAATGAGCTTTGCCGCTAGAATTGCTTCTAGCAGTGGTGGTGTTAAAACTAGATTGCTTGTTTTTGTTGTTGTTGGGATGAGACATAGAAAGTAATCAAAGAGATCATTCTGGGAAGAGAATCCCAAACACGAAGAAGAAGAAAGAGAGAGAGAGAGAGAGAGAGAGAGGTGGGTGTGGCTTGTTTGATTTTCACTGGAATTTCTCTAAAATTTCTCTAGGCATTTTCACTGGAATTTCTTTAGATATATCACAATCTTCTTAGAATTTCTCTGAGTGTGTGCGTTCGTGTTTGGAATTTCTCTGGGCATTTTCATTCGAATTTCTCTGGACACATTACAATCCCCTTGGAATTTCTCTAAGTGTGTTTGTGTGTTCATGTTTGGAATTTCTTTTGGCATTTTCACTAGAATTTCTCTGGACATATTGCAATCCCTTTGGAATTTCTCTAAGTGTGTTTGTGTGTTTATGTGTTTATGTTTGGAATTTCTCTAGACATATCATAATTCCCTTAGAATTTCTCTGAGTTTGTTTGTGTGTTCATGTTTATAATTTCTTTAGATACATCACAATCCCCTTAGAATTTCAATGAGTTTGTTTGTGTGTTTATGTTTGGAATTTCTTTGGGCATTTTCACTGGAATTTCTCTGGACATATCACAACCCCACGGTGTTTGAAAAAATTCACACAATAACCATAGCCAGAGAAAATCCATATAGTGACCACAATTAGAGAAAATTCACAAAATTACAAATAGCGACCACAATTAGAGAAAATTCACATAGTGATTACAGCCAAAGAAAATTTACACAGTTAGAGAAAATTTACAAAATTACAAACAGTGATCACAACCAGAGAAAATTCATACAATTCCCACATTTAGAGAAAATTCACACAGTATAAAAAAATTTCAATATGATCTGCACACACAATTTTCAATCTAATTTGTTCACATGTCACAATTCCCTCATCGAAATTCTGCTATATTTGTGAGTTTATTGTTGTCCATGATCACCCATTCTTTAGTCTTCAACCAAAAAAAATCAAGGACCCAACCTCATGGTAGTGGAAGAGCTAGATAGGGTGAGTGTGGCTGCGAAAGTGGTGAAAGAGGGTTCGGGACTTGGCATCGAAGACATGGACAAGCCCGACAACGATGAAGCAGTTGTCAGAGCGAAAGGAGGTGAAGGTAGCGGTGTCAGAGAATGAGGAAGTAGTGGATTTGGGTTTTAGGGTTTGGGAAGAGAAGATTATGAGGAGGTGAGGAGATCCAAATCTGTAGAAAGAGAGAAGAGAGAAGATAAATAGAAAGACGAGGTCGAAGTGGGAACCGACAACGGCGATGGAGCGGTCATTGGAGGGAAAGAAGACAAATGTGGCGGTGTCGAAGAGTGAGAGGAGATGATAGATTTGGATTTTAGGGTTTGGGAAGAGAGAGATCAGATAAATTGATAAGAGAGAGAAGAGAGACCCAAATATGTAGAGAGAAAGAGAGAGAGAAAGAGAGAGAAGAGAGAACCAAATATGTAGAGAGAGAACAGTGAGGGTAAAGTTGGTATTTTTTTTTTTTTGTGTGAATAAAATAGAAGTAAAGGATGTGAGGAATCTTATCTAATAGAAAAAATTTTTGTGGACCATTCCTATGACCTAATATTGAAGAGGGATGTTAGACTAATTTCCTCTTGATTTTGGAAAAGTATATTTAATATATTATTTAAAAATTATATTTATGGTTATGCCTTATTTCTATTATATTTTTCCCTTTTTTTTTTTTTTTTGGTGTGTGTGTTAGAAAGGTAAGATACACAACTTATGAAAATCAAATTTGAAATAAATTTTTATATAGGAATCATTTTTATTTGGAATGACTTGAAAGTACGATTTTTCAAACATTTTAAAAAGAGTACAAAATGACTTGAAATATAAGATTTTTCAAACATTTCAAAAGGATGTGTGATTCTTCAAATATTTTAAAAAGAGTGCAAAAACTTCTTAGTAAGTTTTGAGCAAATGTATAATTTTAATCTGTAACACTCAAGTATGTAACACTTCAAAAAATTACTTAGTGTAACACTCCAATATAACATACAAAAAAACTTATTGCTATACTTTTTTTCCAAACGTAATAATCTAATATAACACTTCAAAAAAAGGAGATGAGATTCTTCAAACCATTTCAAAAGGGTGTGGGATTCTTCAAATCATTCCAAAAGGAGTACAAAAATTATTTAATAAACTTTGGGTAAATGTATAATTTCAAATTGTGAGTGTTATGTTTAAAAAAAGTACACTAAGTAATTTTTTAGTGTGTTACATTGGAGTATTACGTTTAAGATTACATTGATTAGAGTGTTATGTTTGAGAAAAGTATATTAAGGAATTTTTGTGTGTGTTACATTAGAGTGTTACGTTTGGAAAAAGTTTGGAGTGTTACATTTTAAGAAAAATACACTAAGAAATTTTTTAATATGCTACATTGGAGTTTTATATTGGAGTGTTACGTTCTTATTTGTAATGTGAGATTTATTTTAGAATGAGGAAAAATCCAAAACCTCTATAGTGTAGATTGTCCAAATGTGTAATTTCACATTTGGAGAAACCCACTTTTATTCCTAAAAAATTAAATCCAAATGTGTAAGTGACTATCATTTTGTATAATTTTCACTTTAATAGGACATTTGGATTCATAAGAAAAAAGAGATGACTAAATAGTTCATAAGATCACATTTTGAGATTTATTGGTATTTCACCCCCTCCCTTTTTTCCATATAGTTTTCATCGTAAATTGAGATAATCCACAAACTTAATATCAATTTTGTGTTTCACATTTTTCTTCTTAATTCTTTCAAGGGTAATAAATTTTTTTTTTTAATATTCTATATTGCCTCTTTTTTTTTTTCTTTTTTGTGTGCTTATTTTCCCATGTATTATTCTATGCCCAATATTAATTTTATATTATTCTATATTATGGATTTCTCGTTTAAATTTTATAGTCAGAATTTCCCTTCTATTATATGAAATTATTTCCTACATTATTTTATATAATCACAACTCATAGGAGGAAAAACATGCACAACAACGATACTCTCAAAGAACCTCTAAAGTTTGGATTTACTGCTTTAGTTATTTTTTCAATTGTTAAACAATAAGTTCCTTTATATTTTGATATCATATTACAGATCATTAATCACTTTACACACTGAGATGTATCTATCGTTTGGATGTTTTCATTATTTTTTTCTTTTCGGTTTAGATATTATGTGATTCTTTCTTGGTTAGTCGTTATTGAATTTTTTTTATATAGTTGATATTTTAATTTAATTAAGAATATTTATTTTACAATCTTATAATTTAACATATATATAAAATCATTATATGATAATCCAACTACAACATATTTATATTTAATTTTTTAAATAAATTTTATATAGTTTCTATTTCTACATATTTTTATTTTTTAGATGAATATAAAAGAAAATTAAATAGTTAGAATTACTTTTAATTTTATATTACTAATTATTTTTCTAATTTAACTATTATTTTTAATATCAAAATGAGTATTTATTTTATTATTTTATAATTTAATATATATCATACAAAATTATTATATGATAATTACAATTTTATAATACAATAGAACTAAAATTATTAAAATATACAAATAATTTAACTAAAATTAATGTTCCCTCTGTCCCAAAATATGAGTCCCTTATTCTATTTTTCATTGTCCCAAAATATTAGTCCATTTTTAAAAAACAAAACTAAAATAAAATGAATTTTTTTATTTTGTCATTCTTTTAAATTCATTAACATTATTTGAAGTGTAATAATTGTACTACCAAAGGGCAGTTTTGGAAATTTTTTTTGAAGTGTAATAATTGTAGAGTGCTGCTATTAGCACCTTATTAAATTTTTTGGACCCTATTTTTTAGTTTTTTTATCACAATAATAACCTCAAGTGAAATTACTAAAAAGAAAATTAATAATTTTGGGACATCCCATCTCACAATTAAGCTTGCACACCCACTACATCATGAGTTAGGGTTTATGAGAGCACTCACCTTCATCACTACCCATCCATCTTCCCCAAATCCAACCTTTAAAATCTACTCACCCTCAAAACCTTGAAAGCCCTTTGGCGGCAATATTCTGACAGTAATGGTAGCAACTAATTGATTACCTACATTTCTCCGGCAATGACAATGAGTAGAAGTTTTTTCGGCAACCACAACTCCATGAGACGAGAAGAGTACAACAATAAAAGCTCAAAGGAGGTTCATAACTTTGATGATATTCTTACCTCAGAGGAGACTGACCTTATAAGGGGCGGAAGAGCCTAGAGCCTTGTAAGTGCGAAAGAGCCTCCCCTGTTTCCCCTTAGCTACTGAAATAATTGTACGTGTGGGGCGCACATGCGGTGGTGGTTTCGCACGTGCGGCTGGTGCCCCTGTATGTGTGGTTTTAAGGGTAGTCCCGGTTTTGTTTTCGCTCCACGTTTCTACTTTCTAGGCCTCCATTTGCATGGTTTTAAAGTGTTTTTTATTTTTTTCCATGTGCATTCGCATCTCATGAACACGAATGAATTATAGAGCGAAAGTACAAACCAAACGAATGAACAACGAATAGAAACCGAATAAGCAAGCAATCGATCGAATGATTGAATTGTGTATTGAGCTGTCGTGCTTGAATTTGTATGTTTAGGTCGGACGCCACATCTTTAATGCATTTTTAGCACGTGTTTCCGGTAGCCCACTGTGAGTGGCATTGTTGTAAAGCTATGTTAAATCATAATTAGTTTATGATTGATTAAGTGTATTGTTTTCTTACGTAATACTGTTTACTAAATGATTGATTATTCTATTTTCTGAACTGTACTAGTGGCATCCATAGCATATTACTATTGTTATCGCTATTGTTACAGAGATCTCTATCAGTTTCAATTCTCGGAACTATTGTTTATTGTATTGATGGTCATCAATTGATTGTTCAAGCTTTAAAACCTATTGCGTTGTTCTACTATTGGATGTACCACGTATGATTATTATGAATCTAAATGATTGAATGATACAAGATATTGATTAAGAAAATGATCTATTGATGAACCGATTGTTTCAATTATTGTAAGGACTTCATTCATAACTCCTTTATACAGTTGTTATTCATTGGGTTCTAGTTCATTGTTTATTATATATATATAGGTGATCAGGCACATAATCAGAGTTAGCAGCGTTGACCCGAACCCTGTTTTTGTCAAGCCAACTATTGCACCTCACCGCGAGGTTCAAATCCAACACATGTCAAGGCTTATTGGGTGGTTTAGATTCACCATTTTGAAATCATTCAAGTGGCAAGAGTGGTCTACAGCTTTTGTTTGTACTGTTTTTGATAATGGGATTTAATTTCCTAACTTGTGTTTTATTCTGTATATAAGTGTTTTATGGACTTAAGTGTTTGTGAATATCTGAGTATATGAAAGTTGTTTTATACATTTAAGTCCTCACAACTCATTGGACGTTATTTTCTATTATTGATTGGCTTTCGCCAGCCCCTATTATTGTGTTATTGTCATTATTGTTAAGCAGACATTTGGTAATCACGAATTACTGGCCAGTTACGATACTAAATCTATAGGGGCAGGTTTGGGTCGTGACAGAAATTCTCACTGTTCATATTTTGAAAATTTGATTAAAACATATAACTATCAATGACCGATCATCTTATTTTTGCATTAATATTTTACTCAACGAATCTTAGAAAATGAATTATTTGGATCATTGAAACGAGACCTATGGTGGTCTCCATAGATCCCTCAAATAATCTCATGTTGATATCCCAATATGAGAGAAATTCAACCCTTTTCAAAATCTTAGTAACCCTTTTGAATAAATAGCGCTTTGTACAATTGCAATTGCCCATAAAATTTATTTGAAAACAAATAATATAAGATTGAGATTTATTTCAAATGTAGATCATATTATACAATAATTAAGGGGTTGTTTGGGGTGTTTTCAATAAGTGCACTTTTTGACTTTTTGGTAAGAAAAGTAGATAGAAAAAATATGTGTGTTTTGAATAATTTTTTGTCTTTTTACGAAAAAATGTGTATTAAAATATTATATAAAATAGTAAAATTACATTATTAGCCCTATGTCCTAGACTCAGTGACAGTGCTGATTGAAGGACAATACGGATTGCCCTGCTAATAGTGATAACTTCAGAACATATATATACACACACACACATATATATATATATATATATATATAACATGAGGCTTCACGGGTACTGTTGGACCCGTAGGGGCCCACTAAGGGTCCCATTTCGATAATTCAAACCGATCAATGTGTAGAAATTGTTGAGTACTATATGTTTGTAAAAAATCATGTTGATCGGATATCGATAGTTAATTTGATCAAAATAGTTTTATATGAAAAAAATGGATGGTGAAAAACAAACGGCTGACAAAAATCTGATTTGATCACATAGCTATCCATATCCGATCAACGTGTTGTTTTACAGGCATATAGTACTCGACGAGTTCTACACATTGAATGGTTCAGATTATCGAAATGGAACCCGTGGTGAGCCCCCATGGGCCCAACAATACCCTCCAACTCAATGAATATATATATATATATATATATCTAATTTGTAATTTGTACCATCACAGTGTATGTATGTAATTTTTCCCATCACTTCAGTACCATCACTTGTGTAAAGTTGGATTGCACTTTTTTTGTGTAAATTAATTTTTTTATATTTTTAATTTGTGAATTGTGATAACTTTTTTGCTTTTTTAATAACTTTTTAACTTTTTATCTTTTTGATAACATGCCAAACCAGCCCTAAATTTAAATCACACAATAACTTTTGAGATAAAAAAATTCTTAACAAATTTTCATGATTAAAATATTTTTTTTCTGTTTCTTGTTTTCCATTTAGGCCTTGTTTGGGAACATGTTTTTTAGTAATTTTTTTGCTTTTTGGCTAAATATGATGTAAAAAAATCTAGTATGTTTGGGATGACTTTTTGACTTTTTACGAAAAGATGTGCAAAAAGTAGAGAGAAAAAGGAATCTTTGACTTTTTGATATGAGTTATTGACTTTTTGATTTTTTTAATAATTTTTTAATTTTTTGACTAAAATAATCACTTGCCAAAAGAGGCCTGAGAATGCAATAAAAAAATTCTTAACAAATTTTCATGAATAAAATATTTTTTTTCTGTTTCTTGTTTTCCACTTAGAATGCATATGCGTGAGTATATAATATATTATATGGGATTATATTATATGGGATTATCCTTAAAGTGGTCGAAATTTTGGTCGGTCTGCTGAAAAACTTGACAAAGTTGGAATGGGTTGGGCTTTGAAATGACTAGCTAGCTAGTATCCAAGTAAGATTTGCCAAATAAATTTTTTTTTTGTTTTTTCTCCCAATAAATATAACTTGTTCAACCAACTCAAACAACCAGATTTATTTATTTATTTATTGATTTTTCATGTAAAAATAAGTCAATTTTAAGGAATATAAAACGGTGTTATGTTATATATATATATATATATTTATAAAATTTGTCGGTTTTTTTATAGAAAGATCTAGTTTTTTCTTCAATTGGAAAGAAATTCAGCCAGGTGTTGCCATGCTCCTGAGGTCCATTATTGGGTTTTACATTAGTGATTCGAGCTATGTATTTTTTAAGTTATTGCATATAGATTATTCATGAGCAAAGTTAACTTGATTCATTAATCGTAATTATATAATTTTATCAGGTTTGTCTTTAAAAAAAATGTTATTCCACCTGAATTTTTACACTGAATTTTGCATCAAAATGATATGATAGTATCATATGTGTAATTAAAGGCATGTTAATGGACTATTTATTTTGAAGTGATAGGTTCAAAACTCAGCCAAGTCCTTATGTACATGTTTTTTATATAAATTTTATGTTGGTATATCACCTCTAAAAAAAAATGATAAATATGATTTAAAAATAGATTATTCTTTTTTTTAGACAAATATGATGAAATTATGTAATTCCAATTACCCGATTTGATCTTAATTTTATTTTTATTTTTTATGAATGATTTATACACATGCACGTTAAAATTAAACTTGAATCACCAAAATGATAAATGTAATGGACTCCACAAATCTAACAATAAGGACTGCACATGCACTTCACTTTGTTTGGAAAGAAGCCAAATCATTTTTAAAATTAATGTTGTAAATGAAATGTTTTCTTACAAAATATGATGTATGGATTATAATTTTAGTCACTATATTCATTCCCATATTCCCCTCTTACCAATTGCTAAAATTTTTTTTTGTTAATGTTTGATACATTCATCATAACAAGAACACATTTTACCAAATGTTTATCCACCATATTAATCCTTGATCTTTTCTTGAATTTTTTTTAGATAATTTAGGGGTATTATGTGTCCTTATTCCCTACCAATCAACAAATATCAAGCTTCCTGTTATTTTTTTATGTCTCAACACAAAGTTATAAACTTCATCTTTTATACCAATCACAACACTTCTAAAACACCATTTGATCATGCTTCGAAAGCCACTAAATTACTTTTCCTCTCCTCCATCTTTTCTCACATCCATTTTATTGTTGATTATTAAATTCTAAATTATCCAAATCTTGATAGCTGATTCAGTCACCATATCCACATCTCAAATGTTTCAAACTAGGATATTCAGCATGGCGTATGGACATTAAAGTCTAGACCTAAGACCTTGACCAGGATATTCATATCTCTTCTTCATTTCATTTCAGTCCCCAACTGTCCAAGAAGATAAGGTAGTCCCACTCACCCAGTCCCCTACTCCCCCAAAACTGGGCATTTTAATGTCCTCAACGGTTGGGGTGGCGGTGGGCAAGATTTTTGGGTCCCACCCTACCCAAAGGATGGGCGGTTAGTAGTACTTTTTCAACCGACTTAACTACCACTCCACTAATATTGGTTGAAAGGTTGGTTTTGTCTTTTAAAATATATATAGATATATATATATATATATATGTTTTTTTTTGAAATTAGAAAATTAGAAATGCAAATTAGCTTGGGAATGAAGTAAATGGGAAGCTAGTAGAGGGAGATAGAGAGAGATCACGAAGAAGCTACTTGGAAGCTGCCTTGGGCCTTTATCTCTTCAGAATCAGTTATGGACGGTGGCGGTTGCAAATGGGCAGTGGCGTGGGTTTGACACATGTACCAACACACGGTAATCACTCCTCAATTCACCCAAAGTCTCTGTCTCTCTCTACCTCCACGTTCCCTCTTAAAAAATGGAATGGTTGTTGTCCGGTTATATGGACTCATTTAAATACTGTTTTTATGATTCGAGTTGTTCATATTTTAAAATATATTAAATAGAATATACTTTTGTTGGCTTCATATTTTGTATGAGCTAATTACAATTCGACGCGTGGCGAAATAAGGGTAATATAGGAAGACTATTTAGGTTCTCGATCCTGATCGTAAACGTGTCAGTTAGTATTGGTTATTTAAAGATCTGAGTAGTAGCGGATCAACAAAAGAATACAAAGTGACGTGGCTCCAACAGTTACTCGCATTTCAGATTTAAATTTAGGAGGAAAGCTTAACTGCAAGTAATGGCGTAATGGAGCTAATATTAGGGCAACATGATCGATGATCATGGAGGAGCAGTTCGACGGTTGGAAGTGCAATTCGATGGTCACCCTTGAGCAGTATAAATAGTAGATAAGACCGCAGAAAAACCCCCGGACTCAAATCATACAAACCAATCTTACTTTACATATTTTCTTTTCCAGTTTTACATTTCCTGCTCTTTACATTCCTGTACTTTAAATTCTCGCACTGCACTTCATTCATAGGAATAGTTTCAAGTAGATTGTTGCTGTAAACCTCTACGAGGCTGAGTTTGGATCATTGTAAGTTTTCATTCTAATGAAATACTTCCATTGCTCTTTATTTAACTGTTATTTTGCTTAATTTCTCCTAAGTTAAGCTACCAGTAAAAGTTCTCTTCATTGAGACTGAAAGAACTAAAATACAATTGTCTGATAATTGGTTGGCAATTAACATTTCTGTAAAGACTGATTGATCCTTGCTGGCACGCTCGCATTTACAAAAATACCCTTCGAAAGCCAAAAAGCCAACAACCTTCAAAAAATTAAGTTGATTGGATATTATTAATCATTTTATCTACTCACATTTATATTCAATTTTATACTTCAAATTATAATTGTCATTTATTTTTATAGATATAAATGCAATTTGATGAAATGGCTAACGATATCTAATCAACTTATTTCTTGTAGGTATTTTCTACTCTATATATTATAAAATGTGAACAGTTTAGATTATCGAAATGGACCCCAAAATAGTCACATATGACTACACAACAGTAGTTGTTATGCCCCGCACAGCAACCACCCATCTCCCTTAAAATAAGAGTTTGCATGGTTCAATTTTAAAATAAATCAAGGTTAAATTACTACTCACAATTTTATAAAATTTGAAATCAAATAGAATCATGAAAATTTTAAAATTAAATCAAACTGAATCAGAAAAATGTGGTTCAGTTGGAATGACGGTTTTCATGAATTTTGTTATTATTTACAATATAATCACAACTTGCTTAAAGATTAAGTAATAAATATATCATTGTTTGACAAACAAAACTATTTAAATATTTATTTAGAACTATCATATTATCAAACAAGAACACATTTGTAAGCAAAGTGTTAACAACTTATGAGAATATATATGATATTAATAAGATAGATAAGTGTCTACCAGAAATAAAAAATAATATATATATATATATATATATTTAAATGGTACAGTTGAATTCTAAATCAAAGCTATAACTATTGATTGATGTCTTGTTGTCTAGGTTAAGTTTTATATCTTTCTTGGACTCTTGGCTAAGATAAGTATCTTGCAAATGTTATCTTATTAGATATAGTTATATATAATTTAAATAAAGTTATGTGAAAGTATTTGATGCAATTTCTATTTTACTAAGTCTATCATTCAAATATTCAGTTTATTGAGAAAATTAGGCCTGGTTTTGGGGATAAGTACGCAAAGCAACTGCTTTGGACCTACTAAAAAAGACTAAAAAAAGCCCCAAAATTATTATAGCTCTTGTACTTTAATAAGAAAAAAAGCCCACTTGAATTTTAAATGTTCAAAGTTATGTTTTTAAATGGCCCAATCTGAATTAGAAATCCTTTAAAAAGGCCTACTTGAATTTTGAAGGTCCAAAGTTTTTTTTTTTTTAAAGAATAGGCCAATCTGAATTAGAAAAACCCAAAAAAATTGGGACTCTAATTTATATTTTAAAAACTTTTGAGGCCTAAGTGTAAATAATATAAAATCAAAGTTTTGACTTACCTGGTGGATTTCGCTCAGTAGTAAGAATTGGGAAAGCAAACAGAAAGCTTCTGAGGCTTATAGTTGGTTTGTTTTCAGAGGTACATTGGGTGGAATTATTAGCGTAGAAATTAAAAGAAATTATATTTGTTTATAATATATTTTAGTGAGAGAATTAAATATATAAAATATCATAAATATCTTTTAGTATTTTTGATATATGCTAATATTAAAAATTATATTTTATAAATATTTTTTTGTTCTATATTATTTTAATATTTAATATTTATATATATAATGACATAATAATAATTAAAATTAAAAAAAAAAAAAACCCCTCACAAACAAAGGCACACAACATGGGCAAAACAGTCTTTTTTCAAGCTAATCCCCTCAATTTTGAAACTCAACCCTTAGACGCCTTTACTAATCCCCTCCTCCAAGGCCCATGCTAGTCTCAAGAGACAACCAATTGCAAACAAATATGATTTTAGAACTCTCAATTTACTAATAATCTAATCCCAAGCCTCAATTTCTGAAAACAAACAAAGTCTAAAAATAAGACTGACACCCTATTGAAGTCTTAAGACCAAGAAATTGGAGGTGTAACTTAACATTATTAATCTTCCCTCAACTGTTATCTATCACAAACATTGGGAACTATTATCATATTTCTGAATTTTTTTGTATTTTTTAATTTTTTTTATTTATTTATTGAACTATGATGGAAGGTCTCATATCATATTTGTACTATAAATCTTCCCTCAACTCTTATCTATCACAAACATTGGGAAATATTATTATATTTCTGATTTTTTTTGTATTTTTTTTAAAAAAAAATTATTTACTGAACTATGATGGAAAGTCTCATATCATACTTGTAATATAAAATAGGGTTCAAGTTACAACCTTTGTAATGGGTATGTGTTCATGTTTTTACTTAATAAAATATTTGTTTGATGATGATGGTATGATTTTCCCCCCCTATTATGATGACATGATTTTTTAATTTTATTTTATATTTCATTTCATTGATTATTTAATTTGTTATTGTTGAAGATCAAGTTAGCATTATGATGATGATGTTAGTAATTTTTGATAAATTGTATCAAACAGGTCATGCTTCTTAAAAAGTATATTTTGAATACAAAAGAAAAAATTATTTGAATTCATAATCTTTTCATTGCAAACTTTTTATTTTTATTTTTATTTTTTAATATGTATGAAAGGCTCCATATTCAAGATTTGTTTTGGGCTCCAGAAAAGTGAGAGCCTGCCATGGAGATAATTCAAGTCTTGCTAGACAAAATATCCTTCCTTCCAGGCTGTGTTAAAAAACAAAAACATAGTATGATAAATTTCTAAAATTTTTCTTGATTCCTAAGTCTTTTCCTTTTCACAAATCATAAAATACACATGTTCTGGTGTTATCTCTCACAAACTACCATTTTAAGCCAATCACAATAAACCATACTACTAGGTTAGCACATTAAGGTTTTGTTGAAAAATGACATTTTTAGTGATTATAGAGATTGAAAATAAATTTTATTATTTTTTTATTAAAAAAAATAGAGAGACAAAAGAAATCTTTAATTTCGTTGTATGATTTTTTTAATTTTTTAGTACTTTTATTTTTGACTTTTTAAGGATTTTAATCTTATCCCAAATGCATCATAAGATTGTGCTTAGATCATAAATTTAAATAATGATTTAAAAAGAAAAAAAAAAGTAAATAAAATGTGAATGAAATATAATTTACATTTCGCTCATATTTTACATCCTTTGTTTTTTTTTTTCTAAATTTTTACCTAAATACATAATCCAAACATCATCTAAATGTTAAATAATAGAACAGAAAGCACACAAAGATACGTTTCGTTTGGTCATAGAAAATTTGAAAACAACCACAATCAATGCAACAACATTAATATTTAATATCACAAATTAAAGATAAAAAAAAGATCATGCTACAATCAAAACTTGCACATAAAAAGTATTTTTAAGGATGTTTTATTTGCTTGCTATCACATGTTTAAGTGTGCTTATTAGCAATCTCTAAGAGACAGCAACAAAGTTCTTGAGGTTTTGAAAACATTGGCATATGATCCGCACCCTTGATCTCCATCACCTCTTTCACTCCTCCGATGTTTTCGATCATCCACCATTGATATTCCTCTGTTATTGTGTAATCTTCGTTACAGACAATAAAAACCCTCGTCACCGATCCATAACCTTCATGTGAGAAGTTAGTTGCTTGTGCCAAATCTTCTAAAAAGAATGACCCTGTCCTCACCAACATTGTTGCTAGTGTGAAATCCTATCAAGATAGCGTATTTTAGGATAAAAAAATCAAAAACAGATTCGAACACTAAAAATACATGATAATAGTTTAGACAATTATTAGCCTTTTTTTTTTTTTGTAATAAAAAATGTACATGAGCGGCATCTAATACAAAATTATAAACTTCTTCAATTTGTTGAGTTAATCTCAACTAACTTAGTTACTATTTTCTTTCAAAAACCTTAATCTGTATTATCAATTAAATTAAATTGACACAAAATCTAAAATTAAGGCTCCGTTTGTTTCTCCATAAAATATTTTTCTCAAAAATATTTTACCTATTTTTCATTATTATTTGGTTTGGCCAAAAAACAAGTAAAATATTTTCCAACATATTGAAGGAAATTGACTTACGAATTTAATTTTGTTTAAGTTAATTTACCATCATCAATGTACTGTAGTTCAAGCAAGCTGAATTGTTAGGCTTGCAATGAAATGTCAATTTATCATTATTTGCAGTGAGTTTTGTAAAAAAAAAAAAAAATTCACCTTTGTTGAATTTTTTATTAGTTCATTGCCAAACATCGGAAAAATGATTATTGAAATTATTTTACAAGTAAAATATTTTATATCGAAATAAATAGAGTTTAAGGGTTAAAATCGAGCTAATTAAAATGATAGGGACCAAAACGAGTTTAAGGATTAAAATTGAGTTAATTAAAATGATAGAGACTAAAATAACATAATTGATAGAATGTAAAGATTACTAATATAATTTATTTTAATACTTTTTGTATTCTATTCTGTGTTTAATTTTCCTATTCTTGGATTTATACATTAATTTGTGCACATATGAGAGAGAGAGAGAGAGAGAGAGAGAGAGAGAGAGAGAAGGGGGGGATGGCTTACTTGGATGGGGCATAGTTGGTAGAGTTTGGATGCCATAAATTTGGGGCCAAAGAACACAGATGTTAGGGGCACTTCAGGAGTTCCACAGGATTCCAAGTTGGTGTCCAACCATGATTCTGGGGTTGTCCCCTTAAGGCACTGTAGCATAAAGAAAATGAAATTTTTTTAAATTAGTGTATAAGCTCAAAAATAATTATAGTGATAAATTTTAGGAAATTTTTTTTTAAGATCCTTAATATTAAGATTTTATAGGATAAATAACATGTAATATTTTTATAGTGGTTGAGGTCCCTCAACATTTTTTCAAAAAAATTTTGATCCAAAGAAATTTCAAAATACAAAAAATTTATCTGTGTTTTGAAATTTCTTTGGTTTGCTTAAGTTCTTTAATTTTATCCGTATTTTGAAATTTCTTTGTGTTTTAAAATTTCTCTGATTTACTCACAAATTTCTCTGTGTTTTGACTAATTTTCTCTGATTTGTTCATAATTTTCTCTATATTTTGACCATATCAGAAAAAATTGAACTACAAAATTGAACAGAGATAAATTGGCTAGAACCAGTCATGGTGGTGATGATATATCACACTAGATCAGTCACCCAAATTAGCAACAACAACAACCAATTTATAAATCCAGAAAATGAAATTCACAACAATCAATTTATGAATCACAACTCATGCAATTGAAGGCACTAGTATTATATACACCGATAGATATTTATGCCCAACACATACAAATAAGCATGTATATATATATATATAACGAATTAATGACCAAATGAGAGAAAAATTGAAATACAAACTAATAAACAGTGGAGATCGTTAGTGATTGAACAATCAGATGATCCATCCACTGTTGCCCACCACCACAATTTTCGATTAGAGGAGGGCAAGAGATTTGGTGTGAGAATAAACAACAGAGGTGATAGTGGTGGCGGCAGCAGTAGTGGTTGCAGTAGTTACGATAACGGAGGAGGTGTCGATGTGGGAGGTAGAGGAGGAGGAAGCTACAGCGGGAGAAAAGAAGATAGAGAGGAGAGAAGAGAGAGAATAAGAGAGTAGGTGTGGTATGTAAGTGTGAATGAGAGATCTTAAGCTACAAAATATATATATATATATATTGTGCACCTCTCCCATTACTAAAAGTTAGAAATTGATATTAGACCAAATATCTCTAAATTTTGTCAATATTAATAATTAAATTATAAATATTTTCATATATATATCTATATAATAATTTTCTGTAATTATCACCTTCAAGTAATTTCCTCAAAGAAATTAAGCAAGCAAAACAATCGACTCAAAAAGTTCCTCGTTTAACAGAGTTTTTAGACGAAAAAATAGTCGGATACATACAAGTGACCACGTGGTGAGACTTATAGGTTGCGTTTGGTTGTGTTTTGTAAATGTGATTTGAGAGTATGAATTGTATTTTGAGTTTGTGTGTTTTAGAATTATGATTTGAGTGTAGAAAATTCGTTTGGTAAAGAGTTTTGAAAATAGTTTTGGAAAAGAGGTTTGATTTGAGTGGGAAATTGTTGATGTGATATTTGATATGTGATACAAAAATTTACAACTCATAACTAAACATACAATTCAAAATTATTTTAAAGCACATAAAAAATTTAAAAATTTTCAGAAAATATTTTTCCCAATTATATAAGTCAATTGCAAAAAAAAAAAAAAAAAAAAAAAATCTGTACAGCAGAGGACATCCGGTGGATGTCCTCAAGGACGTCCGGGTGGTAGTCCATAGGGACGACCGGGTGGTAGTCCCCGTTTGCAAAATTTTCACCACACAACGGCTGATGCACAGAGCTCTCTGCAAAGCTCATGAAAATTAATTTCAAATACATAACCAAACATCATACTGAAAAACACGCGTAGAAAATTGATTACAAATCACAACCAAACAGAGCCATAGTAATTATTGTTGGAAATGATTATAAAATTCTGGGTAAAACCAGAATTTTTTCCTAAGTTTGGTCTAATTTTTAGGTGGGCCCCGTCCATCGATTTACACGGGTCAAAGTGGTAACGCGTTCTATGCCGCGTTGTGATTCACGTGGTATATTTGGTTGCTCAAAACCATTACCGAGTGAATGGGAAATTGAAGCCAAAGTATGCTCCATGGAAATGGAGTTTTGGTGGAAATTCTTTAAAGGTTTGAATAAGGCTTGTCCCACATTGATTTGGTGGGAGGTTTTGAAAGGGTTTATAAGGCATGGGTTTGATACTTGGGGTGTGTCCCAAGGGGTACCCAAGTGTTTTAGAGGGAGAGGTTATGGGCAAAATGGGCTAGACCCATTGGACTCAAAAACCACCACACACGCGCCGCCGTCCGGTCGGGCGGGCTGGGCTGGGCTGGGCTTGGGCGCGGGTACGTGGTGTGAGGTTGGGTTGGGCTTGTTCGGCCCAATACTAATCTTTTTGGGCCAAAAACATTTGAATTTAATTCAAATAAACTGGTTTGGATTTTTTGTTCATCCAAACAGGGCCCTTCCCGTTTTCAAACAGAATTAAACTGGTCCGGTTTTTCTTGTTCATCCAAACAGGGCCCTTCCCAGAATTAAATTGGTTTGGATTTAATGTTCATCCAAACAGAGCCCTTCCCGTTTTTTATCTGTTTGAATGGTTAACCCAACAGATTCAAATCTGTTTGAATTTAAACCCAACAGGTTTCATACCTGTTCAATTCAAAACCAAGAGCCACCTTTACATCTATAAATAGACTAGCCTCCCATTTGGATTTTCACTCCAATTTTCGTACTCCATCCTCTCTATAATTCTCTCTGCATTTTGCTGCATTTTTATTCTGAAAGAAAGAGTGTAAACACTTAGTGTGTTCGTAAGGCAAACAATTTGTAGTGCTGCTATTGTTTGTGGTAAGATCATTTCATCCTGGGAGATAGACGTCCAGATTCTGAAAGCACCGTGGAGAGGACGAATCTGTCTTAAGGACACAGTGTTAAACACTGGACTTGATCAGAAAAGTAATTCAAAGAAATTAACCAAGTAAGTTGTTTAATTTTATTCTGTTTTTTAATTTGTTTATTTAATCAGATTTTAATTTTGTTTTTGTAACAAAATAAAATCTGCTATTTATTTATTTATTTTTATTTCGAGTTTGATTTTTGTAATCAAACATATTCTCTCCTTTTCTTTATTTCTTTAATTCTAATTGTTGTTTTGTACACAATAGAATTAAAATCTTTTAAATACAGTGAAGATTGCCTAACAATTATTGTGGATGCAGTAATACCACTTTTATCACTTTTTTTTATACAATTTTATGGGTTAATACTGTATAAGAGATTGATACACATGATGAGACTCATAATATTAATAATATGTTGACACATAAAAATGATATATTAAATATGATATAAAAATATTGGCTATATCTTTTATTTTATCATCTCCAATTATATTTCTAATGAGGGGGTAAATCCTTTTGAAAGTAAAAGGAAAAATTTGAAGAAAATTGTTTGATTAGTATTATTTGTCAGATCATTAAAAATATAATTGAGAATGATAAATGAGATAATGGGACATTTTTTAAAATATTGTAAGTGACATTACTCTTGTGAATGTTTGACGCATGTGTTAAACCAAATTAGATTTAAAAAATATGATAAATGTAAATTTTGATACATGACATCTAGAATTTTTTTAAATTTTTTAAAAAATATTTACAATTATTAGATTATATTGGAAGATTCATCTATCTTGAAATTTTCAAAGTACTGTGATTGCTTCCCTTCCTCAACCGCGAACCAATAATTAACAAATTAGCAAGACGTGCCAAAAAAAAAAAATAATAATAATAATAATTAAAGACCCAAGAGAAACAATTTTTTAATTTCAATAATTATATAAAACTATTAGATGTTTTTATAATAATACTACACTACTTTAGCCTATGACCTCTTAAAGCCCGCGAATTGGGAGAAAAGCCTGCAACCTTTGCTCATAAAATACGATGATGGAAGATTCACGGTAATTATAAATACATTTTTTAAGGTTTATTTAAATATAATTTTTTTTTTTTATAATTTTAAAATGTGTATCTTGCATCTTTAAGTTTTTAGTCACATAACAATTAACTCATTTTATTAATAAATTATCAAATTAATTAATAGTTTTAATGATATTAAAAATATATTTCAATTAACAATTCAGGTAATTTTATTATTATATTGGAAATTAATTAGAAATTTTATTTTTTCTATTAATTCTGTTAAATAAATTTTTTTAACAATACGGTATTTGTAATTTTTAGAACCATAAAAGGCAATTTATAATTTATGCAAACTTCAAGAAATAAATTTGTAATTTGCCCTATTATTTAAATAAATAATTATCAACTTAAAACAATAGATATATTTCTTCCAACAATAGTAAAAGGGAAATACCATTTCAATGAAAGTTAGAGAAAATATTTACATACTAATGATACTTAAAAAGTCAAACTCATAAGTTTTTTTCAGAGAATTGATATTTATTTTTTAGGTAAATTATAAATATATTTCTTGAGATTTGTTTAAAATATGAATTGTCTATTATGATTTTGTAAATTACATTTCGCCTATTCAAATTTCTAATCGCATAACAAATTACTCATTTTGGTAATAAATCATTGAATCAATTAACAGTTATTAATGAAGTCATAAATATATTTCAATTAACAATTCTAATAATTTTAATATTATATACCAGAAATGTTAAGAATTTTATTTATTTATTTCTTTTTGTTAATTTGATTAAGTGAAAAATTCTGATAAAGAGATATTTATAATTTTCAAACTTACAATATATAATTCGTATTTTAAATAAATCTTAAAGTGCGTATTTCTAAGAATAAACTATTAATAAGTTCTAATAGTTGGATTTAATTCCTATTATGTCCAATTGAAAATAGTCATATTAAAATTGTCGTTAAAAATATTTTTTTTGTGAGGATTTTTTTCACATGTTGCTGAAAATGAAGAATTAGTAACTTTTTTTTGTCACGGTTTTTATAAATTGTTTTAAAACTTATAATTAGTAATATTTTTTTGTGATAAATTTTTCAAATTGTCGTTGAAAGTTAAAAATTAGTAACTTTTTTTGTGACGATTTTTTTTTAAATTGTCGCTAAAACTTATAACTAGTGATATTTTTTAATAGTATTTGATGAAAAACACTATTAATTATTATAAGACCTATTAGATAATAAGTTTATCTTTTAGGACTAGACCTCATTTAGAAATATGCTATTTTAATATTTTTTAATTTTTTATAAAAGATATATAAAAAATAAAAAAAAATAATATAATAATTTATATTAACTTTTCAACTAAAATATGTAATCTCCAAATAACGCCTAAGTACTCTATTTATAATTTATTCTTGTTTTTGACTAACCACCTTTGTGCTATTTACTCAAGCATTAATTACTATTACTATCCAATGATTGCCTCGTTCTTACACGTGGTCGGCAGCTTGAACTTCCAAGCGGATCAAGGTTTTTTGGTCCAAAACTCTTCTTGCATTGGAGTGTGCAACCATTATCACTCCTTCCTTATCTATTGACTACTTTTTGTTTTTATTTTTATTTTGGTTTTTAATTTATTTTTATTTTTTCCGTTTTGGACCTTCTTATTTCAGATTTTTATTTTTATTTTTTTTAATTTACTCCTAACACTAATTTTTGTTTAAAATATAAAAATATATATCATTAGTGTGAGTTATATAATTAAATATTTTTACATGAATGTCAATATGTTATTTTTGAAATACTTATTCATAAATTACTCTTCACATACTTATGTTGCACTTATATATATATATATATATATATATTTTTATGTTCCAATAAGTCTTATAGGTGACATAGTTATCAAAATATCCTTAATAATAATATTTACATTAACAATGTGAATGTTTCGTAATGTGAACATTCACACCGTCAATGTAAATATTTGCATTATAAAATATGAATGTTCACATTATCAAATTGTTAATCGTTTAAAAAATATTTGTAATGGTAAAATTATACATAAAATACTTCAAATATGAGAAAAGGAATTTGGTGGATCAAATGTCCAAATAATAGGACTTATTGAAATATAATAATATGTTATGGATTAATTAGGATACAAGTACTTGAAAAATAATTTCCTAATAAATATCCTATTATTTTTTTTAATGTAATTTTAAACATAAGTTAGTTTTTGAAATAAATTTAAAAAAAAAAAAACTTGAAACAGGCAAAAATAGAAAAATAAACTTTAAAGTCAAAATAAAAAATAACTAAACATAAAAAGGTAAAGAACAATTTATCCTAATCCATTCATAATTACTCCATTAATATTAAATATTATTCAAGCATTAATTAACAATACTATGATAATTATATTTGTATAGATAAGTATATTTCTATATTAAAAATCATTTATTATTTTATAACTTATTATTATATAATTTAATAAATTTCACTACTACAATAATGATAGATAATATAATAAACAATTTTTTTATATACCAATGTGACTATCATAACATTAATATTCAAATATTAATCAGTACTTAAATAAATTTTTTAAAAAAATAAAATTATTTGCTTGAATCAGTAGTGACCCTCTTTGGCATAATTTATATGATTGTTTATAAATTTTTTTAAAGAAAAATTGTCAAAAAAATTGGTGAAACTTATGCTTTTATGAGATAAAAATAACTTAATTAGGCTGAAAAAGTGAATCTTATCCAGTACATAATTGTAATGAAAATTTTAAATTACATATTTAATGATTATAAATTAGTCATTTGAACTTATCATTATTATTTGAAGTTTAAAAATAAAAATAAAATCATTACTTACTTATGTGAATTTTTCTCAATCCAAAAACAACATATTAATAGAAAGCATTAAAATGATTTTAACTTCCACATTTTGATTATCAATTATTTACTTGCAACAAACTATAAAAAATATCTCAATAAATGAAGTGCAATGTAAAAACACAAAAAACCACAAATACTCGTACCATGTAGGGGTGATTTAGGAGTGAGAATTCTTTAGAGTGATTTTTCATAGAGTGATATTAAAGTAATTTTTTTAATAGTTGAGATTTAATTCTACCACAATTGAAGATATAATAATAATAATTTTATTTGTTAACTCTCAAGCCTAATCTTATCGTTCTATGAAAAATCTATATAAAAGATTATGACTTGTGATTTAGGCGTGAGCCTAATAACCAGGGGTGGAGGTAAATGGGGGCAAGGGGGGTCACGTGCCCCCCTGACTTTTGATATTTTTTTTATTTTTTTTTCCTATATACACAACCCACTTTGATTGAAACACTTTTCTTGTGCGTAACACTAATACACACACCCAAACAAACTGACACAAATCCAACCTAATTACTTTTCTTTTTCTTTTGTTTCATTTATGGAAAACGGTAGCAAGGGTTTTTTTTTTTTTTTTTCTTCTTCTTTATCTCTCTTTGCTACTTTATAATTTACCAACTCATGATTCATCAAATTAGAATCACACAAAACAGATTTGGAATCACACTACAACTTTAATATCTTTTCTTCATTATTTACAGGTAACTTTATTTATGATTTTTTATTTTTAAATAAAAATTATGAGTATCAATTTATAATTTGTTAAGTTTTGATTTGTAAAATTTTTTATTGTTTATTATTTATGTTAAATTAAGAAATTTTGATATGCTAAAATTATGAATCTTAATTGGTGGTGATTTATATTAAAAGTAGGGATTTTGGTTTGTTGTTGTTTGTGCTGAAATTAGGGATTTGATTTGTGCTACAATTAAAAATATTAATTTGTAGTATTTGTTATTTAAATTAGGGACTTTCATTTGTTATAATATTGGTATATTAGAAATTTTATTTTTTGTGATTTGTGCTAAATTTAAATTTTTTGATTTGTATTAAAATTAGAGATTTTGATTTGTGAGGGGTTTGTGATTTTGATTATGAATTTTTATTTTGATTTTTATTTTTTAAAACAGTCATGGAGAAATATTTCAAAAGAAAATCAAAATTTGAATCATCTCTTCCTCAAGAAGAAGATTATAATTATTCTTTCACAAAACAAAGTCGCATAGATTTCAACTTAGTAGACTTTCCTGCAGATTCGGGACTACGGCCCGGATTATGGACTATAATCAAGATTTCAAAAGATAAAAACTCGTCGGGGTCAATTGTAAAAGTTTAAAATTAAAAACTATTTGTAATGAATATTAATTTTTAATATTTAATATTAGCTCGAAAAATTATTATTATATTATTGTTATTGATTGAGAAAGAAAAATTTTGAAATTATAATTAATTGGTGCCCCTACATTAAATTCCTGACTCCGCCACTGCTAATAACTGTGAGTATTTTTATACCTGATTCTGCAATCAATTTCTATATAATTGTACCTGATCGATAACAAACGAAGGTTTGTGTACAGTATCAGGCATGAAAGCAGTGAGGAAGACAGCAACAGAGATTTTCTCGGGGAACTTGTCCATGACAAGGGCCAAGTTCATGCCACCAAGACTGTGCCCAACAAGAATCACCTTTTCACCTAGAGGAAGTGATTCCATGAGCTTCATCAACGGCACCGTATAATCGTAAAGAGTGGGAACCTCTTCTATCTTCTTCATGTTGATACCAGAGGCTGCGAGGTCGAGGACAGTGACCTTGTGGCCATGAGACTCGAGCAGTGGTTTGAGCTTGTACCAACACCAAGCTCCATGGCAAGCACCGTGTACCAGAATAAAATGGCTCTGTGTTTGTTGCTTGGCTGCTTCCATATCTTTTTCTTTCTTGGTGATTCTGAGTCTGTGATGGTGGATATTATTCCCTATCTTTGTATATATATATAAAGTCAAAATGGCAAGTTGATGGTGCATATTGGTCCAGGCAAGTGCACCGATGGCATGTTTGTTTGGATCATTAATGATGGGATTGAAAATAGAAGGAAAATGTTTGGGACTCTCACAACGGAGGATTCCTATGATTTTTACTGATATATTGATCATTGATGTGTTTGAATTTTTTTTTCTATCCTCGACAGTGACATGAACGGTCTAGATTATTTTGGAAGTTATAGGAATTGTATTTTGTGGGGGTCTCTATCATTACTGAATAGGAGAATATGTGAGATTTATTAGAAAAATTATTCAATACTCAGGAGCATGTTTAGGTGGTTACTTTAAATGAGTAGTTATTGATTTAAATCATGAGATATCACCACTTTTGTATTTGAATTTTAAGAAATAAAGAGTTAACTGTCAATTTGTTAATGGAAGGGAAGCATTGCTGCAGGAGCACCGAAAATTAATCGATTTATTGCAGAATAAAAAGATAATCAACCTCTGAATTAGGCATGCCATTTGCAATAAACTGCCCAATCCGTTCAGTTCAGTCTAATATCTTTAGAATTTGGAAAAAAATATTTAGTTTATAGAGTCGAATTGAACAAATGTTTGAACTCATTTAATTTTTTGACTGAGCTTGAAATAAAGAGTTTTAGTCCAACTCGTCCTGGCTCGGTCCACCCATTTAGAAAATTTTAATTTTAATATTATTTAGTTACAAAATAAATAAAAAATAATAAATAAATATAGAAAATAAATATATATACTTCCTTTCGTAACCTGCTATTTGTCCACCTAACTTTGAACCCACTCAATATTCACGGACGATTACCTGACAGTGGAGGTTGGGAAAAATTACTACATGTTGGTGGCAAATTTTCTGAAATTACAACAGTGGTAGATAGTACAAAAAATATTACAAAAAGATATAATAAGGTTTTGCAGAGATTAGAATCACAAAGTTTTATTCTTCACAGTAATATAGTCTTTTATTTATTCATCTTTCTTTCTCTTCGATTTTTTTTTGTCTTTTTTTGATTTTAAAAACTCTATTTTCTTACCTATTCATCTTAATTTTTAGTATATGAACATATATATATATATATATATATATATATTGTATTATGACTCTCACATACTTATCACGTAAGATAAATTATATATTGGTTGAAAATGAAATGATTTTCCATTTTTGTCCTTATTTCTTAGTCACATACTTGTCACATGATTGAATTCTGTTAAAGACTTAAACAATGGAATAACAGAGAAGAGACATTGACATTTGACTAGAAATGCAGAAGGTTGACTATTACGATTTCATGTGCAAAGATCAAAGTGTGATTTGACCAAAACTAAAAAGACTTGACTATCATGATTTTATTTGCAAAGACCAAAATGAAATTTGGTACAAATTGTAATTACCCTTATTACTTTATTAGAGTAAACTATAATGGAAATTTTTTTACTTATACGTTGTAATCGTAGAGAGGGACTCGATCAGTAACAGTACCAACGTATAGACATGGAAGCGAGAGCATGGCCTTGAGCGAACGTATTGATTCGAGCTTGCCCAATATGATTAAGCTTTGATTTAGGAAGAGCTAATTTAGCCCTTTTTTTTTTTTTTTTTGATTTTTTGACTAATTTCGTCTGATTAAATTAGTTCCGTTTACGGAGAACTTGTAACTTTTTTTAGTTTGGATGTGATGTTGTGAGAAAAAAATTAAAATGATTATGATTTGAATGTGATATTTTATCTTATTAACTAAATTAACCTATTTTATTTTTTGTGCTTCTTTAGGCATTTTAGCTCTTCCCAAACATAACCTAAATCATACAAACATTTGAAAGGTACTAGAAATATGAGACTGATTTGAAATAAAACATTGATAAAAAATAAAAATATTAGGAGTGTCTGCTGTATCTGAAGCACAGCGGGTTGTGCATATGTTGCACCCCTAATCGGTGATAATTCAAATTGTTTATTTTTAAAAAATATATCGTGTAGAATATATTTGTAAAAAATTAAAGTAATCGAATATCAAATATCTGTCTAATTTTATAAGCTAAATATTTTTTTAAGAAGGAGGATTCCCTCTAGTCCAAAATCTAGATTGGAGGGGATTGTTTGGATCAGTGGGGCCTATCACCGGCCCCTTTTCAATAATCCAAACCGTTCATTTTGTCGAACACTTCGTTTATTTTATATACAAAAAAATTAGGTCGATCCGATAATTGTAACTTGTTCAATTTATTATTTTTGTCATAAGAAAATGTATAGTTTATTTTTTAAAAACACAATTATAGTATTTTTTTAGTAAAAAATATGATAAACTGAATAAGTTATAATTATTAGATTGACCTATTTTTATTTTATTTTTGGATGAAATATACAAAACGACCAACAAAATGAATGATTCAAATCATGAAAATGGGATCCGCGGTAGGCTCCACGGGTCCAAATAGTCAACTCCAATCCAAATCCTCCTTTTAAACAGGCTGAGGGTGTTTTTTTTTTTATTATTATTATTATCAGAAAAGGGGAATATATTAAGCACCAAAATAGATTAAAGGGGAATATAACTCGTCGGCCGAGGGTTCATTTGAGAATAAGTTTTTTAGCTTTACTTTTTAATTTTTTGGCTAAGTCTGACTAAATTAACTCCATTTAAGAAGAATTTTTTAACTTTTTAACTTTTTTATAAGAGAAAATTTTTAAAAAAAAAAAAATAATTATAATTTAAATATAATATTTTATCTTGTTAATTTATTTAATTTATTTTATCTTTCTATACTTTTGTCCCAAACCCAATCCACATGCAAACGGCAGCTGCGTGTGATTCTAATCTCTCTCTTCCTCTCCCTCAACTCAACTGTCTCTCTCCCTCTCCTTTTCTTCAAATGCGCAGCGCAGTCTCCGCACCCACACCTTACGGCAGTTGGAATAGCCGACTGGGCTTGTAATTGGTCGGTTAGGGCTGGTGCTGTTACGATAAGACCGCAGTGTTTAGTTTTTTTTTTTTTTTTTAAATAATTTTTTTTAAAAAAATTGCATCACTTTATAGTTTAAAACAAAATAAAAAAATAAAATTTCGTCACTTTACATTTTTTTTTTAAATTAAAAATTTAGAATTTATTCACCTAAAAAAGAAAATTAGAATTGCAAATTAGCTTGGGAATGAAGTAGATTGGAAGTAATATAATTTGAAAATACCTGTTTTGGAAGCTAGTAGAGAGAGACAGAGAGAGACAGATCATAAGCTACTTGGAAGGTGTCTTGGCCTTTCTGCTCTTCCTCTTTTAACCCTCAGAATTTTAGTTATGGACTGTGGCGGTTGCAAATGGGTAGGGGCGTGTGTTTGGCATCATATACCGCCACACGGTAATCCACTCCTCAATTCTCCGTTATGTTTGATTTATAAATTTAAAAAAGAATAATACTTGAGAGTTCGAAATGGTCTTGGCCCGAATGGTTCAACTACTCAAAACGACGTCGTTTTGGACAGTTTCCCCTCCCTCCTCCCCCCTTATATCTCTGAAATAGAGAGGGAGGAATAAAGAGAAAAGAAAACAAGAGAAAGAGAACGAGAGAGGAAGAGAAGAAAGAGAGAAGAGTGAGGATTTACAAAGAGAGAGAGAAAGCGCTCGATCCATCACTGGCACCGCCATTATCTGTGTATATACATAAATGCCTCTCTCTCTCTCTGTATCTCTCTCTCTCTCTCTATATATATATGTATAGATATGTGTGTGTATAGAGAAGAAGAAGAAGAAGAAGAAGAAGAAGCAGAAAAGATCTGTGTGTGTGTATATAGATCTGTGTGTGTATAGAGAAGAAGAAAAAGAAGAAGCAGAAAAGATCTGTGTGTGTGTATAGATCTGTGTGTATAGGTGCCAAAACTGTTGTTGTTAATGATGATGATGATGATGATGATGATAATGATGATGATGTGTTGCTGTTTGATGTTGATGATGATGATGTGTTGTTTGATGTTGATGCTTTTTCTCAATTGATGATGATGATCTGAGTTGGTTGATGCTCTCTCTCTCCTCTCTTTTTTTCTTCTTTATCTTCACCTCTGCTTCAAAAAGAAAAGAGGAAAAAAAAAAAAAAAAAAAAAAATTTCCAAAACGACGTCATTTTGGAACTCGGGTTATTTGAGTCTCAATATTTTTGAGCTACAAATCGGAACTGAAAATAAAAATAAAAAGGATGTGTAAAAAGTAGATATTTTTTGTTTGTTTTTGTTTGTTTTTGTTTTTTTTTTAAATTTATTTTTAAATTCATGAATCAAACACAGCTTCCAAGTCTTAAGTTTTTCTCTCTGCCTCCATGTTCATTCTTAAAATAAGAGTTTGCATGCTTTAGTTTGATTCAATTTTAAAATAAATCAAGATTAAATTACTAGTTACAATTTCATAAAATTTGAAACAAAATAGAATGATGAAGACCTTAAAATCAAACTAAATTGAATCAAAAAAACATGGTTTAATTGGGGGTATGATTTTCATAAATTTTGTTAGGTTTTGATAATAGACAATCCCGTTTGGCAAAACTCTTTTCAGTTATAATTTTATTTGCTCTTTTATTTCAGTAAAGATATGAGTGTTTAGATACGAATCCAAGCCGAATTGTGCTTATACAGAAGAGTTTGTGATCTTGAGGCTTTGATGTTTGCCATGTCGTTGACTATGTACGAGAATCGAGCTGTCCAGTTAGCTCGTGAGGGTCCAAGGGGTAGCGCATAGGCAGGGTTGAGTGGCAGCGCCCCCAAAGCTAAAGTTATTTCACCGCTCGAGCGGTGAGTGGTATCATTCAGTATTTTTGCAAAGCAAATTGAACTTCTGAGAGAATCCTTCATGAGTTCGAGAGACGGGCACACATTTTAGTGAGTTCGTTTGAGTGATGAAGTGATCACTCGAGCGGTTTTCACAACTTTGTTTTCTATAAAGTGTGCCATTCATTGTTTTTAGGATTTAGGCCGTCCAAATTCTGGGAAAGCAAAGTTACTAAGATTTTCTATATTTGAGGGTATTGTTCTGAGTGTTTCCTTGTTGATTTGAGAGTGATCAATAGAATTATGAACTTCATATTAACATCAAGGGTTTTATTTGTTTTTTTTACTCACTAAAGAGAGGGGTGTTTTTCGGTGAATTCTGGAGAATTTGGGCCTGAAGTTTTGGTGAATTCCGAAGTGGCTTATCGTCGTGGATTCGACATCAACGTTGTGGATTTAACGTTGGGTAAGACAATTTCGAGGTGAAGACGGTGGTGGAAGAGGCATATCGGAGTCGGCTCAATTCGGGTGTGTATTCGCTAGGTAATTGAGGGTGTACATGTGTAATTCATTTTTGTTTTCTTAGTAAATTGTTTTATGACTTTAACTCGTGGTTTTTTTTTTTAAATTTTTAAATTTTTTTTTTATCACAATTGGAGACACTCTAATTGTGATTTTTTCACATTAAATTGTTGTATCGATTTGTCTTAATTGTTTGATTAAGATTGTTATTTATTATTTTAAATTGAAACATAATCACGAATCAATATCTCGAGAATTTTAATTTTTCCAAATTTTTTTATTATTTACAACATAATCACAACTTACTCAAAGATTAAACAATAAATATATCATCATTTTACATAATTATTTAGAACTAACCTATCATCATAGGAGAACATAGTTGTAAGCAAAGTATTAACATAAATGAATATCTATATTTATTATACTAATAAGATAATTAAGTGTCTATCGTAAATAATAAATTATATGTGTAATATATCTAAATGGTTTAGTTTTCGAAATTATAACTATAAAATCACAAACCAAACTTTGTAATATAGTTCACATATTTTAAGAATCTGAATTGGACCATAAATTAAGAAAATCAAACAAAATAATACAATTTGGTATAAATTGGATTAATTTATGATTTTTTAGGTATTTTTCTCAATCCTACCTTAAAATTTACAACAATACTAGGTTCATCTAATTTTTTACACACTTTTCTAAATAATACATTGTGTGAGTCCTACACCATACAAGAGATAGGGATGACAATGGATAACCTACCCTGTAGGTATCTATGGAGACCCAACCCAAATATATGAGTTTTTCCCTTTTTTTCTTATCCGTTGGGTAGGGTAAGTGATATTCTTTAAATATTCACAGGGGATGGGTCGGGGATGGATACCCACTAATTTCCCCATATGTTTTTTTTTTTTTTTCTTTTTTTTAAGGTTCACAACCAAATTTTTTTTTTATTTTTTTTATTTAAGATTCACAACCAAAGCTAAATATACATTCAATCTTATTTTATTTTATTTGGCTCAACAACAAAATCAAATATACATTAATTAATATTGCCACATTATTCTTGTCAAATTTTATGTATATCTAGAATTTTTTTAATTTATTTAGAAAAATTCTATTCCTACAAAAAAATTCCATCTTCTTTTTTAATTTTTTTAATTTTATGTATCTCCTTCTCCTCTCTATTAATTGATCTTCGATAATCTGAAGGCGAATTATTACTCTCGTTTCCATCTTCTTCTTCTTCTTCTTTTTTCTTTTTTAATTTTTTTTTGCATTTATAGAATGAATTTTTTTATTTCAATATCTCCTGCAATTGTTTTATTGGATTTCTCTTTAATTTGACGTAGCCTTAGATTGAATTTTCCATTTTCATCTTAACTAGCGATCGCCTTAATTAAAATTTTGTACATTTTTGTCTTCAATTTTCATATTTTGGTTATGATTAATTGCACGTTTTTGATCGATAGTCACAATCTTGTCACCGCTAGATTGTCATCATCACAAATCGCCATTGCTGTAGTGAGAGGATGAGAGACAGTGAGAATTAGAACTCTAATTGTCAACAGAGTAGTGAAAAAATATGGAGAAATTATTTTTCGATGTACCTAAAAAAAAATATGGGAAAATTAGTGGGTACCCATCCCCGACCCATCCCCGGTTAAGATTTAAAGAACATCACTTACCCTACCCAATGGACAAGAAAAAATGGGAAACCCAAATATTTAGGTTGGGTCTCCATGGATACCCACATGGTAGGTTATCCATTGCCATCCTTACTCTGTTGACAATTAGAGTTCTAATTCTCACTCTTTCTCATCCTCTTACTACAGCAACGACAATTTGCGATGACGACAATCTAGCGGTGACAAGATTGTGACTATCGATCAAAAACGCGCAATTAATCATAACCAAAACATGAAAATTGAAGACAAAAACGTACAAAATTTTAATTAAGGTGATCGTTAGTTAAGATGAAAGTTGGAAAATTCAATGTAAGGTTACCATCAAATCAGAGAGAAATTTAATAAAACAATTGCAGGAGATATTGAAATAAGAAAATTCATTCTATAAATGCAAATAAAAATTTAAAAAAGAAAAAAGAAGAAGAAGAAGATGGAAACGAGAGCAATAACTCACCTTCAAATTATCGAAGATCAATTAATAGAGAGGAGGAGATACATAAAATTAAAAAAATAAATAAAAAAGAAGATGGAATTTTTTGTAGGAATAGAATTTTTCTAAATAAATTAAAAAATTCTAGATATACATAAAATTTCACAAGAATAATGTGACAATGTTAATTAATGTGTATTTGATTTTGTTGTTGAGCCAAATAAAATAAAAGAAGATTGAATGTATATTTAGTTTTGGTTTTGAATCTTAAAAAAAAAAATGGTTGTGAACTTAAAAAAAAACAAAATTAAAAAAAAAAAGATTGAATGTATATTTAGCTTTGGTTGTGAATCTTAAAAAAAAAAAAAATGGTTGTGAAACTTTAAAAAAAAAAGAAAAAAAAAAGATTGAATGTATATTTAGCTTTGGTTGTGAATCTTTAAAAGAAAAAAAAAAATGAAAGAGGATTGAATGTATATTTAGTTTTGGTTGTGAATCTTTAAAAAAAAAAAAAAAGAAGTAAATAAGAAAAAAAAAATTGTGAACCTTAAAAAAAAAAAATAAATAAATAAATAAAAAAAGGAAAAAAAAAATTGAATGTATATTTAGTTTTAGTTGTGAATCTTTAAAAAAAAAAAAAGGTTAAAAAAAACAAAATTTCAAAAAAAAAAAGAAAAAAAAAGATTGAATGTATATTTAGTTTTGGTTGTGAATTTAAAAAAATAAAAATAAAAAAATTGTGAACCTTAAAAAAAACAAAAGAAAAAAAAAGAAAAAAAAAAGATTGAATGTATATTTAGCTTTGGTTGTGAATCTTAAAAAAAAAAAATGGTTGTGAACCTTAAAAAAAAACAAAATTAAAAAAAAAAGATTGAATGTATATTTAGTTTTGGTTGTAAATGTTAAAAAAATAAAAAAAAAAATGGTTGTGAACCTTTAAAAAAAAAAATTTTAAAAAAAGAAAAAAAAATTGAATGTATATTTAGCTTTGGTTGTGAAGAAAAAAAAAAAAGAACATTGAATGTATATTTAACTTTGGTTGTGAATCTTTCAAAAAAAAAAAAATAATAAGAGGGTCAAGTTGGGTTGGGAAATATCCAAACCCATTAGGAAATGGGGAGGGTAGTACCCATGGGAAATGGGGAATGGGGAAAAATAATTATAAGAGAATGAGGATGGAGAATTAATATACACCCCATAAACTCCCATTGCCATTCCTAACAAGAGAAAGTGTAAGTAAATTAGTTTTTGAAAAATGTTTTGGATCACTACTTTTGGATTCTGAAAAATGTTTGGGGGCCCTAATTTTTGTGGCTCAAATGGCTCAAAATTGTCAAAACGACGTTGTTTTGGCAATTTTGATGTTGTTTTGTACTCAAAACGACGTCGTTTTGGCAAATTCGAGTCATTTGAGCCACAAAAATTAAGGCCCTCTACCATTGCTGTAGAAAAATTATACTAAAACTAGGGATGGAAGATCTGAATCTCAAACATGTTAGGAAATTATACTTTTCATCTGTGTAATTCACTACGTCAAAATTGGGCTTTAGCGGCGGTTTTTTACCGCCGTTAAAGGTCGTAAAACCGCCGTTAAAGCCTTTAACGGCGGTATTAACGGCGGTTTCGTTACCGCCGTTTATGCGCGTGTCGGAAAAAGTGAAACCGTCGTAAAAAGGCAAATTACCGTCGTTAAAAGTCGACCAAAAACGGCGGTAATATAGGACAAAAAACGGCAGTTTTTTACCGTCGTAAATAGGTTCAAATTTTTCAAAAAATAATTCTTTCTTCTTGCATTCCCCAAGTTTTGAACCCAACACCTCTCATCCACCCACACCAACCACTCTGCCACAGCCACTCTTCATAAAATATATTCCCTAAATAAATATTTAAACATTACTTTTACTTTATTGTAGATGGTTTTGCCGGAACTCGCCGGAGCACGCCGGAGTTTCGCCGGAGCTCCGCCGTCAAAGACCGCCGTCATTAACGGCGGTAATGGTTGGGCATTAGTGGCGGTTTTGTTACCGTCGTTAAAAGTGGGCATTAACGGCGGTTTCGTTACCGCCGTTAAAAGTGGGTTTCATTACCGTCGTTAAAGACACTTTTAGTGGCGGTTTTTTTAACGGCGGTAACGAAACCGCCGTTAATGATACATTAACGGCGGTTTTCGTTACCGCCGTTAATAGTACCTTTAACGGCGGTTTTCGTTACTGCCGTTAAAAAAACCGCCGTTAATACCCTGTTTTGGCGTAGTGATTTGAACTAAATTTTTATTTAGTTTATATTATTTTAATTTGAACAATTTAATTTTTACATTTTAAGATCAACTTCAATTTAATTATTCCTTCTAAATTTTCGTTATTATTATTTTTGCGTATATACCTCATAAGATCCACAAATATTCTAAATATATATATATTTTTTATGAGAAGTGATTGGGACCTCGAATATGGGAGCCCCGACTGCCCCTAATATATAAAACGGCGTCGTTTTTGTATTTTTTTTTTTTTTTCTGCAGACGAAGGCGTCGTTTTTGTAATTTTTTTTTTTTCTGCAAACGAAGGAAGAAGACGAGGGAGGGGAGGGGGAGGGAGAGGGGAGGACTGGAGGGGGCCTAAAAAATGGAGGAGGAGGGGGCGGAGGCGGTGGAGGCCGACAAGGGGCGGAGGCGACGATCAGGGCAGCGACGGCGACGGCAGAGCAGCGAGGCGACGGCGACGGCGACGAGCAGACCAGCGACGGCGACGGCGACGGCGACGGCGACGATCTCCCTCTCCTCTCTCTTCTCTCTTTCTCCCCCTCTCTCTCTCTCTCTTCTCTGAAAATCGGGGCATTAGGGGCGGGGCTCATTCCGGGGGAAAATCTTTTCCCATTTTTTATCTTGAATAGAATAAACAAATTAAAATTAAATTTAAAATATACAGAGATTAAATTATTCAATTTAAAACAATAAATTGGAAAGTGAAATTTAAATCAAAATAGGTACATCTAATGCGACATTGTCGTTGCCATTTAGGGTGTGTTTGTTTAGACGGACTAGATAAGGGGAGATTGTAATCCATCGGACTGTTAGTCCTAAAATACATTGTCTCCGAACTATTTGGTTGGACTAAATTTGTATCCTATGTTTGTTTAGTCATGGGATTAAATGTCTGGATTGAATTATTTTTAGTGAATCTAATATTTGGTTTGGACAGATTGGATAAGGACAAATGTTCAAAAGACAATTTTACCATTGTAATTTATAATTTTTATTTAATATATAATTTTAAATTTGTAATCTATAATTTATAATTTATAATTTATAATTTAACAACACTAAATTTTTTTAATTTATAAAGCCATAATTTTTAATTTATTATTTTCAATTAAATTATATTTATAATTTATAGTTTTTATTTAATATATAATTTTAAATTAACAACACTAAAAAAATAATTTTATTTAATATATAAATTTAATTTTGTAACACCACTAAAAAAATTATAAGGCCATAATTTTTAATTTATTATTTTTAAATCAATTTAATTTATATTTTTTATTTAATATATAATTTTAAATTAACAACACTAAAAAAAATAATTTATAAATGTTCAAAAGACTATTTTATCATTTTTCAATTATTTATTAAGTAATAGCATGAGAGTAAAATAAACATTTCACACATTAATTCCATGGGATACCAATCCCATAGAAATAATCTCACCCCTCTTCCTAGAATACAATAATCCCTCAAATGAGGGATTAATAGTATGGAGAAACTATTAATCAAGAGTAAAAAAATTGAACCAAACAATGAAGTATTAGTCCAGATAGACTAATAGTCCAATCCGTAAAATAATCTCTCAAAACAAACACACTTTTAGTGGGTGTTTCAGAAGTGGGTTTTTTTAGTTGTAGATATTATTGGAGAAAAAAAATAGTTGGATTTTTTTAGAATCCAGATCCTCTGCCGTTCTTTCCTGCGGCGTTCTATGCCATGATTCAAAACAACGTTGTTTTGATAATATATATATATATATATATATTTTTTTTTTATTTTCTCCTTCCCCCTTTCCTTTCTACCTCATGTGCTTAAAGCCTTACCAGTTGACAGAGGCAAAGGTCCTGCAATATTCATTCTTACCTACTATTGTTGATTGCTAGTCATCGCCAATACTAATTGATGCTTCAAGACTGATCTAACCAAACCAAATATTTTGATTTCAGATTGTTTGTATCAAACCCCATAATGTGACAAAGTTAAAGGACGGCGTCAGCGGCGAGAAGTCTGATTCCAAGATTTGCCATTGAATATCAATCAAGAAAAGAAAATAAACCCAATCTGAGATTAAGAAAATATGACCCGAACATGATAAACAACAACAAATAATCGAAAGAGTGTTTGGGATAAACATGATAAACAACAGATAATAAAATAGATAGGTACATTTTATGATGAATATCACTGAAAAAAGAAAAGAAAACCAAAAATCCATTTTCGATCTTCGCATTCATCGGAGTATTTCTAATGAATATCAATCAAAATTATTAAAAAAAAAAAAAAACTAAAAACTAAACCAAAAACATAGAAACCCATTTTCGATCTTCGCATTCATCGAGCAATGGAAGAGTGGGGGAGAGTAGGAACGAGTGTGAGCTCCTTCATCTCTTCAAATGGCTCAAACAATACACCGATTAGAGGCCGACTGTCCGAGCCCTTGGAAGCGCAAACCAAAAATCCATTTCTGATCTTCGTTTTCGAAGAAATCCCAAAATAGAAGATGCAAAATTCAGCAAAGAAGACGAAGCAGACGACCCAAATGGATGTACTCAGTCGTAGCCAACTCGCCGCCTCGCGTTGCAGTCGATGCTCGTACCTACTATTCCGTTTCACCTCTGCCTCTGTCAACTGGTAAGGGTTCAAGCAAGTGAGGTAGAAAGAAAATAGGAGAAGGAGAAAAGAAAAAAAAAATATTACCAAAACAACGTCGTTTTGAATCATGGCAGGCCACACCGCAGGAAAGAACGGCAGATCGGGACTCCTTTTTTTTTTTTTTTTTTATTAGTTGTGATATTTGTGAGAAAAAAAATGAAATAATTATGTGATTTGATGTGATATTTTATTTAGATTTATTTTTTTTTGATTTTGTAACCAATTTATCTTTTAATGAAAAAAAAAAAAAATCCACAACCCAACTTCCCAAACAGCGCCTTAGACTTAGTTCATCGTCGCTTCAAAAGGGGCTGTTTTCTGTAGGGCTGAGCAAGGAATCCGTGAAATCCGTAATCCGATCCAGTCCAGTCCAATCCAGTAGGTTTGGATTGGTTTTTTGAATTCGTGGTTCGGTTCCGGATTGAAAAATTAAAAATCCGTAATTCATGGATTGGTTCCGGATTGAACCCCATAGTTCCGGATTGGAACCAATCCGGACCGTATACAAATAGTCTATATTTTTATTATACACCCTCCTGCATAGTGTTTTCTCTTATTTCATATAAAACTTAAATCCAAACCTAAACTTACATAGTATCTTCTTTTATTACTTTTGTTTGCTAATTTTTATTGTTAATTTGTAATGGTCTAAATGCTTATGGTGGAATTGGTTTTCTTATGATTGTTTAAATTTTAGAACAGTTTGTCGCTATTATGAAAAGACATGTTGCTATTGTGAAACTAATATAGTGTTATATTTATATTTTTATGAAATTAAAGTGTTATATATATTTTTTTGTTATTTAATTATGTAAATCTGTGGTCCTAAACCGATCCAATCCGTCTTTAAATGAATTGGTTCGGATTGGTTCCACGATTTAAACGGATTGGATTGGTTTCAATTTTTCAAGATCCGTAGACAACGGATTGGTCTTAGTTTTACTCCAATCCCAATCCGGACCATGCTCACCCCTAGCTTTCTGTAGCTGACTTTGCAGCTTCAGAGGAACCCAATTGCAAAGGTGAAATCTCTCTCTCTCTCTCTCTCTCTCTATATATATATATATATATGTGTGTATACTGTAATAGGTTTTCAGTGATCTGTTATAGAGTGACACAAACAATCTTCGTAATGATTTCTTACACTTCTATAATCTTATCTGTAAGATCTGCTTTTTTGGTGATTGTTGCTCTCAGTTCAATTGATTTGTCAGATAACCCAAGATTGAAGGGAAAAAAGATTGCAAGACTCTCTTAAGATTAAAAGAAGTTGCAATAAAACTTGAATTGATATGAGAAAGAAAACCCATTTGATTCGATGAGAAAAATGGCTACTTTGTTGCATACTGCTCATAGGGCACGGGTTAAATAGCAGAAAACAATGGGTATATAAATGGCTTTATTAGTTCAGCTTTGGTTCTTTCTAGGGGAAGATAGTGATTACTAGGTTATTAATCTTATCACTAACATTGATTGCTAGTTTTTGTTCTGCTTGATTGGATGTCATGTGGGGTGTTGGAATTCGGTCACTTGATATTGTTTTTTGTTTTTTGTTTTTTTTAGGCTGTGTTTGGATTTTAGATTTGTGTTACAGAAAAGAAGGGGGGGGGGGGGGGAATGATTTTTTTTTTTTTTCCTTGATTCACTTTTCCCTTCCTGATTGTTTTTCATTTCACAAATCCAATATCCAAACACAGCATTAGTCGTTATACTATTGGATATGCTATCTTCACTTATGCAGATGCTGATAATCTGATATACATATATTGTTATGATACTGTAATTTCTGGCAAAGCAGATACTGGATCATTCCATAGGTTCAACTTATAAAGTTGTCTTTTCTCTTTTGAAATCCTCGAGTTTGAGGTTTAAATGACTGGACTAATTAATTATCAGTAGGTGTTTTTTGTTATTGTGAACTATGAATGGTACTTTTTTTGGAGGAAAGACTTAGTTCCATTGTAGATTAATAATAATTCCCTTGTCTACTTATTGATAATGTATATCCTTCTGATACAATGATAAATCTTCTAGTAAGATATGGATGACCTTATGCATTGTTTGTGTTTTTTAAAATATGATCATGTTAATGTGTGTTTAGATGAGCTGGTGATTCAGTATGTTTCATGTAACCATAAAACCAATAAGCCAAATGATACATATTTTCATTCTCAAATTTTGTGTAATAATTGAAATAATGGGCGTCACGGTTGATATTGAAGAGAGAAGGAAAGGAGAAAGGGAAGAGCAGTAGGAGCAACCATTGGAGCCATGGTGAAACTCTTTGATGCTCACTGTCATCTCCAAGACCCGAGAATCTTTAACAAGGTTCCTCAACTAATTAGAACAACTGTTGACACTGGCATAGTTTGTTTTGCTGTCAATGGGATCACTGAGAAAGACTGGCATTTGGTCAAGCAGATGAGTGAGTCCTATCCTAGCGTAATACCGTGCTTTGGGCTCCATCCCTGGTTTGTCTCTGAGAGGACTCCCAATTGGTTGAGCACTTTGAAAGAATTCTTTGAGTCTACCCCATCTGCTGCGGTTGGAGAGATTGGCCTCAACAAAGGTTCACAGGGAAGAGAGATCGATTTCACAGATCAGATTGAAGTTTTCAGGCAACAGCTTGAACTTGCCAAAGAGTTGAAAAGACCAGCATCAGTCCATTGCGTTCGTGCCTTTGGTGATCTTCTTCAGATAATGAAATCTGTGGGGCCTTTCCCTGATGGAGTAATTCTGCATTCTTTCTTGGGTTCTGCTGAGATGGTTCCTGAATTTTCCAAGCTTGGTGCATACTTTTCGTTCTCTGGGTTCCTAATGTCCATGAAAGAAAGTAAGGCAAAGAAAATGTTGAAGTCAGTACCTGCTGAAAGAATCTTACTGTTGACAGATGCACGCACCCGATGCCCTTCCGAAATCAAATAATTTTGATTCCCTGTTTCCGATTGAAGGAGATGATTCTCTCCCTACAGGATTTCAGATTCGGGGAGAAAATTCTACTTCAAATTGTTGCAGCCCTCTGAAAATCAGTCTCAAGATGCAAGAGATGCATCGGTACAGCCAAAAGAAACACTTAATCATCCAGCTAACATCTATTATGTGCTCAAATATGTTTCATCTTTGCCTAAGATGAGTGAAGAAGAACTAGCAGACTTGAGCTACAGAAATGCAATACACTTGTTCTCTTACAAATGTTCCAAAGTGCTACTGGAAGGTTAGTTCACTTGTGCTTGTTTGTTGTGAGTTCATACATGGCACCATGTCTCATTTCAAGTAAATTGTTTATATGTAATATTTGCTTCATAAAGTGCAGTACATGCATGCAGCTACTTATGACTCATGAGTTACTTGTTAATAATTCTACACTGTAAGTGCATTTTCTGTTTTTGATCATTTGTGTGTCAATAGTGTCTAGAGAAAATCCAAACCAACCCATCCCTTCAAGTGCCTAACACCCAAGCATAAATGTCCAATCTGTCATTTGTCAGTCTTCATTTTATTGTAATTTTTATTTTTTTTAATTTTAATTTTAATTTTTTTATATAGAAGGGCTCCTTAACCTTAAGGGGTTGGTTTGGTGGCAAGGTCTTGGGTCTTAGGGTGTGCTCCCTCCAAGATTCAGGAATCGAAACCTTAGGCGCTAACAATTCCTTGGGATCATGGACTGGTGGAAAACCCTTGAATTAACCGTAGTGCATTTGCGGGAAACTCCTTGCCAAGGAGGGCCTCTGCACTTCTGGGAATTAGTTGGGCTTTGATCCGGACACCCCCTGTCAATCAAAAAAAAAAAAAAATTTGTTATAGAAGGGCTCCTTATCCAACCTAAAAGTGAGCCCAAACAAGATTTGGGGTGAATCGGGCGGTTACTGGTTAGGGACTTGGTATATTCACCAAGATTGTGGATAAGTTGGTTTGAAATCATTTAGATTTAAGAATCAGAACCTTATAATCTTAAATTCACACCTACGCATAACTAATTCCCAATTAGAGAAACTGGTTTAATTTTCACAAATTGAAATAGTCCTTCCCCCTTTTTTCCTTTAATTTCTAGCCAAGACACGAAGGTTATTTCTTTTCAATTGATGTTGTGATAAGTAATATTTTGGAAATTGGTAATTTTTGTGAGTACTTTTATATCCGATTCTGTGATCAATTTCTATATAATTGTACCTGATCGATAACAAACGAGGGTTTTTGTACAATATCAGGCATGAAGGCAGTGAGGAAGACAGCGACAGAGATTTTCTCGGGGAACTTGTCCATGACAAAGGCCAAGTTCATGCCACCAAGACTGTGCCAAAAAAGAATCACCTTTTCACCCAGAGGAAGTGATTCCATGAGCTTCATCAACGGCACCGTATAATCATAAAGAGTGGGAACCTCTTCTATCTTCTTCAAGTTGATACCAGAGGCTGCGTGGTCGAGGACAGTGACCTTGTGGCCGTGAGACTCGAGCAGTGGTTTGAGCTTGTACCAACACCAAGCTCCATGACAACCACCGTGTACCAGAATGAAATGGCTCTGTGTTTGTTGCTTGGCTGCTTCCATATCTTTTTCTTTCTTGGCGATTCTGAGTCTGGGATGGTGGATATTATTCCCCATCTTCGTATATGTATAGACAAAAGAGAATTTAAAGTAAAATTGACAAGTTGATGGTGCATATTGGTCCAGGCAAGTACACTGATGGCATGTTTGTTCGGATCATTAATGATGTGATGGGATTGAAAATAGGAGAATATGTGAGATTTAGGGGTTGTTTGGCATAAACAATAAGTGCACTTTTTGATTTTTTATGAAGAGAAAAATTAGGGATCATAAAAATTTTTTCATGAGAATGATCATGAAAGATTTATAATCCTTAGATTACCTTGATTAGTGTGTGGTACTTTATTCTAAGTGTAATCCAAGGGTCACAAACCTTTCATGAAAAATCTTGTTCGGATCATTAATGATGGGATTGAAAATTTTTCATGATCCCTAACTTTTCCTGTGACTTAAATAGGATAGTGATTTTTTGATTTTTTTTTTATTATGCCAAACCAAGCCTTATTAGAAAAAGTATTCAATACTCGGCAGTATGTTTAAGTGGTGCTTTAAATAAGTAGTTATTAATTTAAATTATGGGATATCACCACTTTTGTATTAAAATTTTAGGAGACAGTGTTAAGTGTTAATTTTTTTTTTTTTTTGATTAGAAAAAAAGGATGTTCTGAGGTGTCATCACTACATCCGTAGGCCCAGACCCCAGGATAACCAGTTGCCAGCCTGATTTAACCCAATTCATAGGAAGAGACCTACCACCAAAGCACCAGTGAAGCTCATCAACTGCCCCAGTCACGAACAAGTTTCGAGCAGAATACAGCGCGAGGTCTCCAAAGAGAGCCCCTAGAAAATCCAAAATTTTGTTAACAGAAGAGAAGCATTGCTCCAGGATCATCGAATAATCAATCAATTTATTGCTAGATAATAATCAACCTTTGAATTAGGCGGGCCATCCTCAACAAACCGCCCAACCCGTTTAATTCAGCCCAATATTTTTAGAATTTGGAAAAAAATATTTAGTTTGTAGAGTTGCGTTAAACAAATGTTTGAACTCATTTGATTTTTTGACTGGGCTTAGAATAAAGAGTTATAGTCCAACTCGCCCTAGCTCGGCCCACCCATTCAAAAAATTTTAATTTTAATAGTATTTAGTTACAAAATAAATTAAAAAATAAAAAAAATAAATATATATACTTCTTTTTGTAACCTGATATTTGTCCACCTAACTTTGAAGCCACTCAATATTAACGGACAATTACCTGACAGTGGAGGTTGGGGAAAATTACTGCATGTTAGTAGCAAACTACCATTTTAAGTCAATCACAATAAACAATACTACTAAAAAGGTTAGCACATTGAGGTTTTGTTGAAAAGTGGCATTTTTAGTGATTATAGTGATTGAAAATAAATTTTTATTTTTATTTTTTTACAAAAAGACATGTAAAAAAATAGAGCAAGAAAAGAAATCTTTAACTTTGTTGTATGATTTTTTAATATTTTAGTTTTTTTTTTTTGACATTTTAATTATTTTAATCTTATCCCAAATGCATCATAAGATTGTGTTTAGATCATAAATTTGAATAATGATTTAAAAAGAAAAAAAATAAATAAAATGTGAATGAAATATAATTTACATTTCACTCATATTTTACCTCCTTTGTTTTGTTCTAAATTTTTACCTAAATGCATAATCCAAACATCACCTAAATGTTAAATAAGAAACATAAAAGAACAGAAAGCAAAAAAAAGAAACGTTTCGTTTGGCCGTAGAAAATTTGAAAACAACCACAACCAATGCAACATCAATATTATTATCACAAATTAAAGATTAAAAAAGATCATGCTACAATCAAAACTTCCACATAAAAAGAATTTTCAAGAATGTTTTATTTGCTTGCTATCACATGTTTAAGTGTGCTTATTAGCAATCTCTAAGAGATAGCAATAGAGTTCTTGAGGCTTTGAAAACATTGGCATATGATCCGCACCCTTAATCTCCATCACCTCTTTCACTCCTCCGATGTTTTCGATCATCCACCATTGATATTCCTCTGTTATTGTGTAATCTTCATTGCAGACAATAAAAACCCTCGTCACCGATCCATGACCTTCATTTGAGAAATTATTTATATGTGCCAAATCTTCTAAAAATGATGACCCTGGCCTCACTAACGTTGTTGCTAGTGTGAAATCCTATCAAAATAGTGTATTTTAGGATTAAAAAATCAAATACAGAATCGAATACTAAAAATATATGATAATAGTTTAGACAATTATTAGTTTTTTTTTTTTATAAAAAAATGTATATGAGCATGATCTGATATAAAATTATGAACTTCTTCAATTTAGTAAGTTAATCTCAACTAACTTAGTTACTATTTTCTTTCAAAAACCTTAATTTGTATTATCAATTGGATTAAATTGACACAAAATCTAAAATTAAGGCTCCGTTTATTTCTCCCTAAAATATTTTACCTATTTTTCATTATTTGGTTGGCCCAAAAACAAGTAAAATATTTCCAACATAGTGAAGGAAATTGGCTTACGAGTTTAATTTTTTAAAGTTAAGTTACCATCGTTGCTTTCATCAATGTACTGTAGTTCAAGCAAGCTGAATTGTTAGGCTTGCAATGAAATGTCAATCTATCATTATTTGCAGTGAGTTTTGTAAAAAGTTTCACCTTTGATGAATTTTATTAGGTTCATTGCCAAACATTAGAAAAAAGATTATTGAAATTATTTTACAAGTAAAATATTTTACATCAAAATAAATGGAGTTTAAGAGTCAAAATTCAGCTAATTAAAATGATAGGGACCAAAATGAGTTTCAGTGTCAAAATCGAACTAATTAAAGTGATAGGGACCAAAATCACACAATTGATAGAATATAAGAATTATCAATATAATTTATTTTAATATTTTTTGTATTCTATTCTATGTTTAATTTCCCTGTTCTTGGATTTATAGATTAATTTGTGCACATGAGAGAGAGAGAGAGAGAGAGAGAGAGAGAGAGGGAGAGCGGATGGCTTACTTGGATGGGGCATAGTTGGTAGAGTTTGGATGCCATATATTTGGGGCCAAAGGACACAGATGTTCGGGGCACTTCAGGAGTTCCACAGGATTCAAACTTGGTGTCCAACCATGATTCTGGGGTTGTCCCCTTAAAGTACTGTAGCATAAAGAAAATGGAACATTTTTAATTTAAAAAATAATTATAGTAATAAATTTTATTAATATTAATAATTAAATTATAAATATTTTCATATATATATATAATAATTACCTGTGATTATCACCAGCAAGTAATTTCCTCAAGGAAAATTAAGCAAACAAACAACTCAAAAAGTTCCTCGTTTAACGGAGAGATTTTAGTAGAAAAAATAGTCGGATACATGTAAGTGTGGTGAGACTTATAGCAATTATTGTGGATGGAGTAATACCATTTTTAGCACTTTTAATACAATTTTACGTGTTAACACTGTATAACAGATGGGCATACAAGATGAGTATTAACAATATGTTAACACACAAAATGATATACTAATTGTGGTATAAAAATATTCGCTACATCCCTTATTTCATCATTCTCAATTACACCTTTAATTATATAGTAAACACTTTTGAAAGGAGAAAAAAAAATTTAAAGAAAGTTGATAGGCATACAAGATGAGTATTAATAATATGTTGACACATAAAATGATATACTAATTGTGGTATAAAAATATTTGCTACATCCCTTATTTCATCATTCTCAATTACACCTTTAATTAGATAGTAAACACTATTGAAAGGAGAAAAAAAAAATTTGAAGAAAGTTGATTGGTTGGTATTATTTATCAACTCATTAAAAGTATTGGGAGTGATAAAATGAAAGGATGGAACATTTCTTAAAATATTATAAGTGTAGCATTAGTCTTGTGAATGTTTGACTCATATCTTAAACCAAATTAGATTAAAAAATATGATATATAAATGTATAATTTAATACATGACATCTAGTTTTTTATTTTTAAATTTTAAAATACTTACAATTATTAGATTATATTGAAAGGTTCACCTATCTTGAAATTTTCAAAGTATTGTAATTGTTTTGGGACAGAGTTATTTTTAACATGGAATATCTTTGTTTTGTTAGGGTAGGGAAAGCATCTTAATTTTTCTTATATTTGCCTCCCTTCGTCAACGGCCAACCAATAATTTACAAATTAGCAAGACGTGGCAAATAATAATAGGGTGAAGCACTAATAAAATTCAAAATGTGATTTAGTAAATTGTTTAGTTTTTCCTTTTTTCTCATGAACCTAAAGGTCCCATTAAAGTGGAAATTATACAAAAAAAATAGTCATTTACATATTTGGGTTTAATTTTTGAGGAATGAAAGTGGGTTTCTCCAAATGTGAAATTACACATTTGGATAATCTGCACTATAGAGGTTTTGAATTTTCTTTCCTTTTTAAACAAATCTTACATTATGAATAAGAACATAACACTCCAATGTAACATTCTAATAACGTAACATTTCAATGTAACAAACTAAAAAACTCATTAATATATTTTTCCCAAATGTAACGAGGTAACACTCCGAACTTATCACAAACGTAATATTCCGATGTAACACACAAAAAAACTCTTTATTGTACTTTTTTCAAACGTAATACTCTAATCAATATAATCTCAAACGTTACACTCTAATGTAACACACATAAAAATACTAAAAAACTACTTAGTGTATTTTTTCCATACGTAACACTCACAGTTTGAAATTATACATTTACTCAAAGCTTATTAAGGAATTTTTGTACTTCTTTTAGAATGGTTTGAAGAATCCTATACCCTTTGGCATGAAGAATCCCACATCTTTTTTTTTAGTGTTACATTAGAATATTCGGAAATGATCGAGAGCTCGAAAGTGAGGCTCGAAACACGGCTCGAAAGAGGGAAGAGGTGAGGGAAGAGGAGAGGAGGAAGGAAGAAAGAGGGAGAGCAGAGCCTCGCCACCCCGCCACCGCCGCCGCAGACCGTCGCATCGCCCAGACCCGGTCGTCTGCCCAGCCCCGCCGACGTCGCAGCACCACAGCTCGCCGACGTCGCAGCACCACAGCTCGTCGCCTCCGCCCCCCGCCTCCGCCTCCAGCCCTAATAATTGGGCCCCCTCCAGTCCTCCTCCTCCTCCTCCTCCCTCCTCTCTCCTCCTCCATTCCCTTCTTCTTCTTCTCCGTTCTTCTTCTTCTCCCCTCTGCTTCTTCATTTCTGATTAACACACAGGAAAAAGAAAAGAAAAGAAAAAAAAAAAAAAAAAACTCGACACCAAAACGACGTCGTTTTGGTGTCGAGCCAGAATTCGAGCCGTATTATTCGAGCTACGTAGCACTGCCGTAGAATATTACATTTAAGAAAAGTACACTAAGAAAATTTTTTGTGTGTTATATTGGAGTGCTACACTAAGGAATTTTTTTTATAGTGTTATATTCGAATAGTTACGTTTGAAAAAAAGTATAATAATGAGTTTTTTTGAGAGTGTTACGTTTGAGTATTATATTGGAGTGTTACAGATTGAAATTATACATTTGCTCAAACCTTACTGAGAAGTTTTTGTACTTCTTTTGAAATATTTGAACAATCTAACATCCTTTTGGAATGTTTGAAGAATTTCATATCTCAAGTCATTCTAAATAAAAAAGATTTTCATATAAAAATTCATCCAAAATTTGATTATTATAGGTTGTGTTTCTTATATTTCTAACACAAAAAGAAAAATAAAAAATAAAAAAAAGAAAGAAAGAAAGAAAGAAGAAAAAGAAAGCATAATAAAAATAATGGTATAACTGTAAATTCAATTTTTAAATAATATATTAAATCTACCTTTTTAAAATTAATAATAACAATAATAATAATTGAAGACTCAAGACAAACAATTTTTTAATTTCAACAATTATATAAAATTATGGGAGGCTTTTTGAAAAATCCACTTTCTAAGAGTTTTATTCCATTTAACCCATATTCTTTTTTACTATTCCATTAGGTCCTATTTGAGATAAGAAGACCAAAATACCTTTTCATCTACTTATGTTCCATTTAGTTCACATTATTTTCTTATGTTTCAATAAGTCCTATGGGTGACATAATTACCAAAATACCCCTAATGTGAATGTTCACACTGTCAATGTGAATGTTCATATTGTCAATGTGTAGGGGCCCGGCCCATGTCGATCCTCGTTGGTGCCCGGAAAAATTCAAGTCGGGCCGGGGCGGGCCCGGCCCATTGACAATGTGAATATTCACATTGTCAACGGGCCGGACCGGGCTCGCCCCGGGCCGCCCATGGGCCGCGGGCGGGTTTTTCGCCGCCACGGGACGCGGGCCAATTTTACACTCCTATTAATGTGAATATTAACATGTTAATGTGAATATTCACATTGTCAACAAGCCGGGCCCGCCCCGACTCGAGGACGGGTTTCAGGCCGCCCACGGGCCAATTTTACATTCCTACAAATGTGAATTTTAAAATATGAATGTTCACATCATAAAATTGCTAACCGTTTAAAAAATATTTATAAGGGTATCAAAATTAAATATAAGGGCATAAGTGTCCAAGAAAATAGTGTAAATCAAGAAAAAAGACTTCATGGAATAAAACTATACATACATGGAACTAAATGGGTTAAAAAATTCATTCATGGACTTCTTGAGTTAAAACACTTCTAAATGGGATTTATCAATAATTTTCCCTAAAATTATTAGATGTTTTTATAATAATATTACACTTCTTTTGCCTATGATCAGGGTGTAATTATGGTTCAGCCCGGCTTGGCCCAAGTGGGCCTCACAGGCTTCTAATTTTTTGACTGGTCGGGTTGGGCCATGGGCCGAAAAATGGGGCCCAGGCCCACTTAAAATAGGGCCTATGACCGGGCCTAGGCAGGCCTCTTTTTTTTTTTTCCCCCTTCAAAAAATGAACGATAAATATATTATCTATCCATATTATTTATTAGAGATAAAAAAATAAAAGAAAAATTGTATTAGAGTATTTTAGTTAAGATTAATAAGATGTTGGTTATGTTTCATGTATGATGGTATTTAAATTTGATTATATATGACTTATATATATATTTTTATTATGAACTGATAATTAAAAAAGTATGCAATTATGTAACTTTTTCCTTTTGAAGTGGATAATTTTATATATATGAAAATAAAACTTTCAATATTACAATCATTAAATTAATTATATAACATTTATATAATGAATAATTTTTATCATTAAATAAAATATGTGTAGATTTTTTTAATCTTTAAATTTTTTGAAATTTGACGATTGGCAAGCAGAACCAGAGAGGGAATGCCGGGTGGGCCGGGCCAACAGGTCGGGTCAGGCTTCAAATGAAAGGCCCAAGGTCCTGGGCTGGGCTCGGGCCTAACCGAGCCAAAACTGGCCCGGCCCACCTCGGGCCACGGGCAAGCTTCGGGCCACCCACAAGCCTCGAACTATTTTTACACCCCCACCTATGACCTCTTAAAGCCCGCAAATTAGAAGAAAAGCCTATAAGCTTTGCTCATAAAATGCAAAGAGACTTACGAGGGTAGATCTACATTAAATACAAATACACTTCTTAAGATTTATTTAAATATAGATTTTTTTTATGATTTTAAAATTTATATCTTGTCTCTTTAAGTTTTTAATATCATAATAAATGACTCATTTTATTAATAAATCATTAAGTCAATAACAGTTTTAATAATGTCATAAATATATTTTAATTAACAATTCATGTAATTTTATTGTTGTACTAGAAAGTAATTAAAAAAATTATTTTTTTTGTTAATTCTGTTACATAAAATTTTTTAGCAATATGATATTTGTAATTTTTAGAACCATAAGAGACAATCCATAGCTTAAGCAAACTTTAAGAAATATATTTATAATTTACCCTTATATTTAAATCAATAATTATCAAATTAAAACACTAGATATATTTCTTCCAACAATAGTAAAGGGGAAATACCATTTCAATGAAAGAGAAAATATTTACATACTAATGATACCTAAAAAGTCAAAACTCATAAGTTTTTTTCATAGAATTGATATTTATTTTTTAGGTAAATTATAATACACTTTCTGAGATTTGTTTAAAATATAAATTGTTTCTTGTCGTTTTGTAAATTAGTTTTTGAAATAATTTTTTTTTAAAAAAAACTTGAAATATTAAGGGAGATGTACCAATAAATCTCAAATTAATAACTTATACACTGTTTAGTCCCAAATGTTTTCTTATGAACTGAACAGTCCCATTGTAAGGAAATTAACCATTGAGGGCATATACATTGTACGCGTGTGTGGTATAACTGCTGGACAACGTTGGTAATTTATTAATGTGAAATTACGGAAAAAAGGCGATCCATCATCAACATCAGTGCTAGACATCATCAAACATCAGGGCCATGATCAACATCATCAACATTAGTTCCATCATCAACATCAGCAACATCCACCACCACCGTATCCACTCTCACAACGACCACCACCACGGCGAAACCCGCCGCCTCCGCCACCACCGCTTCCGCGGGACTGGGCCTCGTTGAAGGTGATGTTGCGCCCGTCAAGCTCCTGACCGTTCGGAACAGATCCGCGGAATAGATCTGATCTCTGCGACGTGTGGATCAAACGAACCTTCGATTCGATTACTTCACCGAACTGAGAGAAAGCGCCATGATCGACATCATCAACATTAGCGCCATGATCGACATCATCAACATTAGGTTCCTTTTGTGATGTAATTGGACTGGTTACTACTCTTCTCACTTCACTTCAACCCTAGATCCCCAAATCTCCATGGACGAACTAAGGGAAGAACGGAGTAGAAACAGCGCCGGCGAAAGGCATACATCCCGCTACAACGTCTTTGAAGAGAGATGGTTTTCGATCTTCTCTCTCTAAATCACATTGCATTCGAAGATCTATCTAAAGGCCCGAATTTATCATTTTCAGAAACATTGCTTCTTTGAAATTGCTTTTGTATGTTGGTCTAAGAAAAAAATTTAGTTTAATGGATTTAGGATTTCAAAAATTTTAGAGTGTTGGACTGAAACTTTTGGTGTTTTTGTGTTCTCAGAGTAGAACACAGCAACTATTTTTTGGGTTTTGAAAGTACCACCGCCGTTGGTGATGTAATTGATGTTGTTGGTGATGTTTTTATGATGTTGCTGATTTTTAGGAAACAAACATTCACAAAAGGGGTACTATTGTAACTTGCAAAATAATGAAAATTAAATAAACAACATTACCAAAATAAAATGGGACTAAATGGTATATAAGAAAACTTTTAAGACTAAATGGTTCAACTTTTTAGAAAGTAGGATTTATGGGTAAATTTTCCAAACATTAAAGGTGGAAATAGAAAAAAAAACTTTAAAAGTCAAAGTAAAAAGTAACTAAACATTGAATCTTATCCATTACATAATTGTAATGACAATTTTAAATTTAATGACTATAAATTAATCTTGTGAACTTATCATTATTGTTTCATATTTAAAAAATAAAAAAAAAATCGTTACTCACTTATGTGAATTTTTCTCAATCCAAAAACAACATATTAATAAAAAGCATTAAGATGATTTTAACTTCTACATTTTGATTATTAATTATTTACTTGTAACATACTGTAACAAATATCTCAATAAATGAAGTGCAAAGTAAAAAATAAAAAACCACAAATACTCGTACCATGTAGGAGTGATTTAGGAGTGAGAATTCTTTAGAGTGATTTTTCATAGATATTAAAGTAATTTTTTTAATTGTTGAGATTTAATTCTATCACAATTGAGGATATAATAATAATTTTATTTGTCTCTAATCTTATCATTCTATGAAAAATCAATATAAAAGATCCTGACTAGTGATTTAGGCGTGGGCCTAATAACTGTGAGTATTTTTATATCCAATTCTGCAATCAATTTCTATATAATTGTACCTGATCGATAACAAACGAGGGTTTGTGTACAGTATCAGGCATGAAAGCAGTGAGGAAGACAGCGACAGAGATTTTTTCGGGGAACTTGTCCATGGCAAGGGCCAAGCTCATGCCACCAAAACTGTGCCCAACAAGAATCACCTTTTCACCTAGAGGAAGTGATTCCATGAGCTTCATCAACGGCACCGTATAATCATAAAAAGTGGGAACCTCTTCTATCTTCTTCATGTTGATACCAGAGGCTGCAAGGTCGAGGACAGTGACCTTGTGGCCATGAGACTCGAGCAGTGGTTTGAGCTTGTACCAACACCAAGCTCCGTGGCAACCACCGTGTACCAGAATGAAATGACTCTGTGTTTGTTGCTTGGCTGCTTCCATATCTTTTTCTTTCTTGGTGATTCTGAGTGTGGGATGCTGGATATCATTCCCTATCTTTGTACATATATAGACAAAAGAGAATTTAAAGTAGAGGTGACAAGTTGATGGTGGATATTGGTCCAGGCAGGTCCACTTGTTTGGATCATTAATCACGGGATACAATTATTTTTGTGTTAAAATTTTAGGGGATAAAATGTTAAAGGTCAATTTGTTAATGGAAGAGGAGTATTATTTCAAGAGTATTGAATAATAATCAATTTATTGCGGGATAAAAGGATAATCAATCTATGAACCAGGCATGCCATCTGCAATAGCCCGCCCAACCTGTTTAGTTCAACCCAATATTTTTAGAATTTGGAAAAAATATTTTGTTTGGCTTCTTTTGGGGAGAAGGGTTGGATTGGGTTTGGAGCTATTTTAGTTACAAAAAGACAAAATAAGTTTTTTAACGTAATAAGACAAAATATTACATCTAATCTATAATAATTATATTCTTTCTATTACAAGAAGTCAAAAAAATCAAAAAATCATTATCAAACGAGATTTTTTAGTCACAGGCTAAAATAATAAAAAAAAAATTAAAAAGTAAACTCACTTCCCAAACTAATCCAGAGAGATAGGTTGAATAAATGTTTGAACTTATTTAATTTTTTAACTGAGCTGGGATTGAAGAGTTTTAATCCAACTCGCCTTAGCTCGGCCCACCCATTTAAAAAATTTTAATTTTACTATTATTTAGTTACAAAATAAAGATAATAAATATATATACTTGTTTTTGTAACCCGATATTTGTCCACCTTAACTTTGAACCCACTCAATATTAACGGACAATTACTTGACAGTGGAGGTTGGGGAAAATTACCACATGTTAGTAGCAAATTTTCTGAAATTTCAACAGGGGTAGATAGTACAAAAAATATTACAAAAAAATACAATAGGATTTTGCAAAAATTAGAATCACAAAGTGCTATTTTTCACAGTAACATAGTCTTTATATTTTTATCTTTCTTTCTCCTCGATTTTTTTGTTGTTTTTTTTATTTTAAAAACTTTATTTTCTTACCTATTCGTCTTAATTTCAGTATATGAACATATATATATATATATATTGTATTATAACTCTCACATACTTATCGCGTAAAATAAATTGCGTATTGGTTGAAAATGAAATGATTTTCCATTCTTGTCCTTGTTTCGTAGTCACATGCTTGTCACATGATTGAATTCTATTAAAGACTTAAACAATAGAATAACATAGGAGAGACATTGACATTTGGCTGAAATGCAGGGGGTTGACTGTTACGATTTCATGTATAGAAATCAAAGTGTGATTTGACCAGAACTGAAAAGGATTGATTGTCATGATTTTATGTATAGGGACTAAAGTGAGATTTGGTGCGAAATATAATTATCATTATTTCTTTATTAAAGTAAACTGTAGTAGAAATTTTTTTACTTATAAGGTGTAACCGTAGAAAGGGACTCGATTAGTAAAAGTACCAGCGTATGGACATGGAAGCGAGAGCATGGCCTTGAGTGAACGTATTAATACGAGCTTGCCCAATATGATTAAGCTTTGATTTAGGAAGAGCTAATTTAACTTGATTTTTTGATTTTTTTTATTAATGTTGTCTGATTAAATTAGTTCTGTTTTAAAAAAAATTTTGACTTTTTTTTTATTTGGATGTGATATTGTGAGAGAAAAAATAAAATAATTATGATTTAGATGTGACATTTTATCTTACTAACTAAATTAGCCTATTTTATTATTTTTTTTTTTTAGGCATTTTAACTCTTCCCAAACATAACCTAAATCATACAAATATTTGAAAGGTACTAGAAATATGAGACTGATTTGAAATAAAATATTTATAAAAAATAAAAATAGTAAGAAGGTTTACTAGGAATAGGAGTGCCTCCTGTATCTGAAGCACAGCGAGTTGTGTGCACTCCTGATCTTTAATAATTTAAATGGTTTATTTTTTAAAATATCTCATATAAAATATATTTATAAAAAATTAAATTAATCAAATATCAGGTATTTGTCTGATTTTATAAGCTAAATATTTTTTTAAGAACGAAGATTTCCTCCAATCCAAAATTTAGATTGGAGGGGGATGTTTGGACCCGTGGGGCCTATCACCGGCCCCTTTTCGATAATCTAAACTGTTTATTTTGTCGGACACTTCATTTATTTTATTCACAAAAAATTAGATCGATTCAATAATTGAAACTTATTCAATTTATTATTTGTCATAAACAAATTTACGGTTTATTTTTTAAAAACACAATTATAGTATATTTTTTTAGTAAAAAATGCGATAAATTGAACAAGTTACAGTTATTAAATTGATTTTTTTTTTTTTCCTCATTGATGAAATATACAAAATGACCAACAAAATGAATGATTTGAATCTTGAAAACGAAGTCTATGATGGGCTCCACGAGTCCAAACAGTCTCCTCCAGTTCAAATCCTCCTCATTTTTTAAACAAGCCAAGGTTGTTTTTATTTATTTATTTATTTTTATCGAAAAAGGGGAATATATTAAGCACCAAAATAGGTTAAAGGGAATATAACTAGTTGGCAGAGGGTTCATTTGTGAATTTTTTTTTTGTAACTTGACTTTTTAATTTTTTAGCTAATTTAATCTCACTAAATTAACTCTATTTAAGAAGAACTTTTGAACTTTTTTTAATCTTGTTAATTTTTATGAGAATTTTTTTTTTACAAAAAAAAGAAAAATTATAATTTAAATATAACAGTTTATCTTGCTAACGTATTACTTGTTTTTATCTTGCTCTGCCTCAAACCCAATCCACATGCAAACGGCAGCTACGTTGCTGGGTCATTGCCCTAGCCAGAGAATTCACAACACTAAGCTCAACGCTAGTGTCAGATGCCAAGTTTTGGCTAGCTCAAGGTGTTGTTTAGGACTGCAATGGAGCTGCTAACTTGTGTGATAATGCTCAACGTTAGTGTCAGATGTTAACTTGTGTGTTTGTTAGAAATGTTTTGAAAAAATCTAAGTAAAAATAGAATTTTTTCTTAACTTTGGTTTATTATTTATGTGGGATCCATGCGCCGAATTTTGCGGGTCTAAGTGGTAACGCGTTCTATGCCGCGTTGTGATTCACGTGGTATATTTGGTTGCTCAAAACTATTATTGGGTGAATAGGAATTTGAAGCCAAAGTGAGCTCCATGGAAATGGAGTTTTTGGTAAAAATTCCTTAAGGTTTGGAAAATGACTTGTCCCACATTGGTTTGGTGGGAAGAATTTTGTGGGTTTATATAGCTTGGAATTATAACTTGGGGAGGGCGCCAAGGGATACCCCAAGTTTGTAGAAGGGAGATGTTATGGACAAATTAGGCTAGACCCAATGGACCCAAAAATAACCACATGCATGCGCACCGCCGCCTCCGATCGGACGAGCTAGGCCTGGACTTGGACACGGGTGTGAAGTTGGGTTGGGCTTGTCCGGCCCAATACTAATCTTTTTATGCCAAAAATATTTGAATTTAATTATATTTTTTGGTAAAATAAATTTTTTGTCCAGAATTCAAATTAATTCCGAAAATAATCTATTCCGATTTTTTCCCCTACATCCAAACAGGTCCCTATGGTTTTTATCTGTTCAAAATTTGAACCCAACATATTTGTATCTATTTATTCAAGCTGAACAAGTATCATACCTGTTCAAACAAGTTTTGCACCTGTGTTAATTCAAAATGAAAAGCCACCAATTCATCTATGAAAAGACTAGCCCTCATTTGATGTTTTCATTCAATTTTTTCGTCCAAATAATTCTGCAACTATTCTCTACATATTGCTGCATTATTTTCTTGTGAGAAAGAGTGTAAACACTTATTGTGTTCGTTGTGCGAATAAATTGTACTGCTGCATTTATTTGTTGATTGATGATGGACGTCTATATTCTGAAAGCATCGTGGAGAGGACGAATCTGTCTTAAGGACACAGTGTCTAACACTGGACTTGATCAGAATATTGTTCAACAAATTAATAAAGTAAGTTAATTTATTTTCTTTTTTGTTTTTATTTATTTAAATCAGATTTTAATTTTGTTTTTTGTAACAAAATAAAAATCTATTTTTATTTATTGGTTTGATTTTTGTAATCAAATAATCTCTCTCCATTCCTATTTTTCTTTGTATTCTGTTTGTCGTTTAGTACACAAACAGAATTAATTTATTTAAATACAGTGAAGATTGTCCAACAGTGTTAACTGCAGCGAGCGGTTTAGCCAGCAAGGGAGAGAGCGTTGTGTGCCTGGGGAAGTCCTTTCGAAAGTCCACCCCGAATGTCCGGACCCTTCAAGAAAAGGAAAAAAAAAATAAAACATTTGGTCAGACTGGTTGACCGGCCGGTCAACTACAATATTTTTTTTTTTTACTTGTTGAGATTTTTTTTGGCTTAAAATTTTTGATTAAATTAAATTATTTATTATATATATATATATATATATATATATTCTTAATACATACTTTAACATACTTTTTAACACATTCATTACACCACCACTCACTTTCTAAAATTAAAAAACTCTTTACATACCTTAACATATATTTTTAAATTATATTTTTATCATTATTTACCATATAACACACCTTAATATATTTTTTTTAATATCCACTGTGATGCTCTCATACCCATATAGTCAAGTCAACTGTCTCTGTCCCTCTCTTTCTTTTCTTCAAATGCGCAGTCTCCGAATCCACACCTTACGGCAGTTGGAAGAGCCGACTGGGTATGTAATTAACGGGTCAAGGCTGGTGCTGTTACGATAAGACCACAACGTTTAGTTTTTTTTAAAAAAAAATTGCATCACCTTATAGTTTAAAACAAAGTAAAAAAAATAAAATTTCATCACTATACATTTTTTTTTTAAATTAGAAATTTAGAATTTATTCACCTAAAAAAGAAGATTAGAATTGCAAATTAGCTTGGGAATGAAGTAGATGGGAAGTAGTAATTTGAAAATACCTGTTTTGGAAGCTAGTAGAGAGAGAGAGAGAGAGAGATACTTGGAAGATGCCTCGGCCTTTCTGCATATAGAGAGAGGGAGAGATCATAAGCTACTTGGAAGATGTCTTGGCCTTTGTGCCCAAGTCAGGATCCCTCCTTGAATTTTTTTCTTGACTTCTTTCTTGTTGAATTATTGGGTCCACTTTTAGACACAATTTTAATAATTCAAACCGTTCACATTTTAAGATTTATTGATTATATCATACTTGTAAAAAATCAAATTGATCAGATATCAGAAAGTATGTGTTCGGATCATTGAACTAAAAACTATTTTCTAAAAAATTTAATAAACAGTTTTCCGAACACATACTTTCTGATATCCGATCAACTTGATTTTTTACAGATATAATATACTCAACAAATTTTAAAATGTGAACGATTCAGATTATCGAAATTGGGCCTAAAAGTGGGCCCAATAACCTAACAAGTAAAACAACAAGGAGAAAACTCAAGAGGGGATCCTGATTCTTTCTGGCCTTCCTCTTTTAACCCTCAGAATTTTAGTTATGGACTGTGGCTTGCAAATGGGTAGTAAGTAGCGTGTGTTTGGCACCATATATCGCCACGCGGTAATCCACCCCTCAATTCTTCTGTATTGCTTATGTTTGATTTATAAATTTTAAAAAAAAATTAAAAAAAAGATGTGTAAAAAGTAGATCTTTTTCGTTTCCCTTTTTAAATTTCTAATTAAATCTATAAACCAAACATGGTTTCAAAGTATTAAGTTTTTCTCTCCACCTCCATGTTCATTCTTAAAATAAGAGTTTGTATGTTTTAGTTCGATTCAATTTTAAAGTCAATCAAGATTAAATTATTAGTTACAGTTTCATAAAATTTGAAATAAAATAGAATGATGAAGACCCTAAAATCAAACTAAATTGAATCAGAAAAACATGGTTCAATTGGGAGTATGATTTTCATAAATTTTGTTAGGTTTTTAAAAATGGCAATCTTATTTGACAAAATTTTTTTCAATTATTATTTTATTCGCTCTTTTGTTTCAGTGAGGATGAATGTTTAGATGCAAATCCAACTCGAATTGTGCCTATATAGAAGAGTTTGTGATCTTGAAGCTTTCATGTTTGCTATGTCGCTGACTATGTACCAGAATTGAACTGTTCGGTTAGCTCACGGAGGTCCAAGGGACAGTGCCCAGGTGAGGTCAAGAGGCAACGCCCCTGAAGCCAAAGTTATTCGACCGCTCGAGAGGTCATTTGTGTGCTCGAGCGGTGAGTGGCATCATCTAATATTTTTGCAGAACAGACTGAACTTCTAAGAAAATCCTTTATGCGCTCGAGAGGTGGAGTCTTGGCTCAAGGGATGGACACGCGTTTTAGTGAATTCACTCAAGTGATGAAGTGATTGCTCGAGCAGTTTTTTGCGACTCTATTTTCTATAAAGTGCGCCGTTCGCTATTTTTAGAGTTTAGGCTGTCCAAATTTTGGGAGAGCAAAGTCACTAAGGTTTTCTGTATTTGAGGGTATTTTTTTGAGTGTTTCCTTGATGATTTGAGAATGATCAATGGATCGGTGAATTTCATATTAACATCATTGTCATGACCCAAACCCGCCCCTATGGGTTTAGCACCGTAACCGGCCAGTAATCCGAGATTACCGAAGGCCTGCTTAACAGTAATAGAGTAAAACAGAGTACAGGGGCATGGCGGAAGCCAATACAGTAAATAAACAATGTCCAATGAGCTGTGACAGTCTGTATGCAAAAAAAAAGAGACTTTTCATACATATATATATACGCAGTACAGAACAGTATGCACGATATTCACAATCTTTCAGGACAGGGACCAAATCCCTGTTAACAGTACAGTAACAGTCTTTACAGTATAAACAGTAAACAAAACAGATGCAGAGACAGACAGGGGATTAAAACACCCATATGCCATAGCTTGGCAGGCTCGGAACCTCACAGTGAAGCACAGTGGTTGGCTTGACAAAACTGGAGTTTACCCCGACGCTTCTAGCATTGGTCCGGTGCCTGTACACCTACATATATATATGAGCAGTGAGCTAAAGCCCAGTGAATAACACAATGCGTAAAGAGGTTTAGAATGAATGTCCTTACAGTAATGAAAACAGTTCATTAAACAGTATTTCAGTCATTCAGTTTTTCAGTCATTCAGTCATATGTGGTACATCCATTAGCATAGCAGTACAGTAAACAGTAGGTCTTAAAGACCAAACAGTCAATGATGGCCATCAATCAGTAAACAGTAGTGGTTCCAACGAGGGAACCGACAGAGATCTCTGTAACAGTAACAGTCAGTAACAGTAATTGCTAAGGATGCCACAATACAGTTCAGAACATAGGACATACATTCATTCAGTTAACAAAATCAGTTCAGAAAGCAGTACAGTTTAGTATTCAGAAGATAATCATTTTGAACATATCTTTACACAATTGTTACTCACAGAGTTCTGGGCTACAGTAGGCTAGAGCGTCTCCTCGAAATGCCAACCCTAAACAGTACAGAATGAACACACACTAAGCTACACAGTTGGGAAGGATAATAATAGTTTAATCCCTAATTGCCTCGGTGTGTTCTACATCTATATCCTCATCAAAATGTCTTAAACTAGGCCTAAGAATGCCTAGGATGGGATGAGGGTGCAAAGATGTATTCAGAAAACATTTTCAGAATTTTCAGTGAAACAGGGTCCCGCTCGAGCGTAGGTTACTCCGTTCGAGCGTACAGGAAAACAGAGATCCCCGCTCGAGCGTCAACTTACCCGCTCGAGCGGACCAAAAAGTACTGGATAGGTGAAATTCACGCTCGACGCCCGCTCGAGCGTGTCACCCAATCCTCCGCTCGAGCGTACACTCCTTCGCTCGAGCGGACTGATGAACAGTGCAAAATACTGGGAGCTCGAATTTACCGCTCGAGCGGAAGACCAAAATCTGGAAAATCCATATTTGAGCTCCAAGTTCAAAATCATGTTTTCAAACACCAAATTCGATCCTCTTGGGCCCATTTTCTGGAAAAACACTTGTAAACACATGATATATTATATTTCAAAGGTCAATTTGTAAAAAGCCAAGGCCCAAGGGTGTTTAATTAAACTCATCCTCAAACCAAATTTCATGAACAATATCCAAACATGGCATGCATGAATTCAATCCAATTTAAAGCTTCAATACATGCTCTAATGAGCTCATTCTTTTCAAAATAGGATGAAATCATGGACTTAAATATAAATATGAGCATGCATGTAACCTTTTGCCATGAAAACAACTCAAACTCTTCAATATACACACATGCATGCATGGAATGAGCTTCAATTCAACATGCTAGAACTAAATCATGTCTTAGCTCTACAATTTGACATGAATCATGCAAGAATCAACTTAAAGACAACAATGAGAGGTTGAATTCCTTACCTAGGTCCTCAAATACAAGTCTAGAGGCTCAAGAAGGCAAATCTCCTACAATTTCTTCAAGTCTTTTAAGCCAATTCAAGATGAAGCAAGATGAACTCACTCTCTCACTTCCTCACTTCCTCTCTCTCTATGGTCGGCTATGCTCTCAAAATGAGCTGAGGAAATGTTTGCTAAGTGTATAACAAAACTTCAAAAAGGTTTCGATAGTGGGCCACTAAGTGGCAAAATAGTAATTAAGTCTAATTTGTGCATTTTATCAATATTTAATCTGATTTAGTCATACCAAATCAATTTTCAATTAAATACACCATAAAATCATATAAATTCTAATGAACACAGAACATCAATCAATTCTAGATTCGGCCGCCGATAAGGCCTTCAATTTGCAGTTTAAACGCAAAGACATGAACAGATAATCCAATGATCAACAGATAGAATGCACTTAAACAGATACAGTCAATCAGTCAGTTCATTATTTCAATCAATTCAATTATCAATTATAATCATTCTCAGTTTAGCAGTAATCGGCAATTAATCAGTGATCAGTGGTGAGGGTTATTACAATCATCAAGGGGTTTATTTGTTTTCTTTTACTCACAAAAAAGAGTGGTGTTCTTTGGTGGATTTCGGAGAATTTGGGCCTGAAGTTTTGGTGGATTCCGGAGTGACATATCATCGTGGATTCGATATCGACGTTGTGGATTTAACGTTGGGCAAGACAATTCCGAGGTGGAGACGGTGGTGGAAGAGGAACATTGGGATCGGCTCAATTCGGGTATGTATTCGCTAGGTAATTAAGGATATACATGTGTAATTCATTGTTGTTTTCTTAGTGGATTGTTTTATGGTTTTGGCTTGTGATTTTTTTTATCCAATTTTTATCACAATTGGAGACATTCCAATTATGATTTTTTCATGTTAAATCGTTGTGCCGATTTATCTTGATTGTTTGATTAGAATTGTTATTTATTGTTTTAAATTGAAACATAATCACAAATTAATATCTCGAAAATTTTAATTTTTTCAAACTTTGTTAGTATTTACAACATAATTACAACTTACTCAAAGATTAAACAATAAATATATCATCATTTTACATAATTATTTAGAACTAATCCTATCATCATAGGAGAGCATAGTTGTAAGCAAAGTATTAATATAAATGAATATATATATATATATATATTATATAAGATAATTGAGTGCCTATCGTAAATAATAAATTATATATATATATCTAAACGATTCAGTTTGGTTGTAATCTGAAATAACAACGATAAAATCATGAGCAAAACTTTGTAATATGGTTCACATATTTTAATAATCTGAGGTCGTTTGTCAACTATACATTTTAGTTAAAAAGTTATTATAAGTTGTCACATTATTTTTTTACTTTTGTACACATCTTTTCATAAAAAAATAAAAAAATTACTAAAATAGTCTATTTCCAACCGAAGCCGGAATTGAACCATAAATTAAGAAAATCAAACCAAATAATACAATTTGGTATGAATTAGTTTAATTTATGGTTTTTTAGGTATTTTTCTCAATCCTACCTTAAAATTTACAACAATACTAGGTTCATGGTAATTTTTACACACTTTCCTAAATTATACATCAGCCCTGCTTGGTGGAATCCTTTTTTAAGTTAAAAATTGATAATCAAAAAGTAAAAGCTAAAAACACCCTTACCTCAACTTTTAAATAATCAACTTTTTTTAGTTTATTTAAGTTATTTTTACTTAATAAGCTATAAACAGAAATTGTACCAAACAGTCTGGCACAGACTCTCAAATCAAAATAAGTTATAATCACTCTCAAAAGTTGTAATAAACAGTCTCATTGTGTGAGTCCTACACCATACGAGAGAAAGTTTAAATAAATTTGTTTTTGCAAAATATTTTGGATCACTAATTTTAGACTCTCAAACCAATTCCTAGTGATAGTGATGTGTGATAAGTCACATCATTAGGAAACTTATTAAAATATAAAAAGTATCTAATAAGTACTTATCATGTGATTAAGTTGATATTAGGAATTCAAAATTGGTGAGATGTAGCATTATTTTTTTTAATAGATTAAGTTCATAAATTTCTATTGGTCAATGGCCTGGGCTAAAGGTAGCCTATCAAGACCGGCTCATGGACTTCAAAATATATGGATTTATGAGGTCCACGTCGGATTTGGCCTATATGACCCCAATCATAAAATAAAATTAAAAAAATAAATCAATACAAATTTCAAAGTGCATCACAATAATCAACATTGCATATTTGATTATGCAAAATTGAAAAAAATATTTTTTTATTAAAATACATAAATACATAAATTAATTGATTATGTTATTAAGTTGTGCGTATTTTTAATCTCATAAAAATATGATTACTAGTTTTATAGTTCACATGCTATTCACTTAGGCTTTGTTTGATAGTAATATAGAGAAAAAGTCAAAAAATCACTATAATTTGTCACATTATTTTTTTTATTCTTTTATACATATTTTCATGAAAAACTAAAAAATTAATTAAAATAGTCACTTCCCAAACTACCCCTTAGTTTCTCAATAAATAATCTTATTGTTTGTACTAAAAATGCGTACATACATCAAAAACAAAAGAATAAGAACAATAGAGAGAGAAAATAGTAATCATTGTTTAGTATGTATGGACCTAAAAGATGAGCGTATGGGCTGATTTTAGACTGGGCTTCAAAAAGGTCATTTGGATGGCCCAGTAGTCGAATGGTCCTTCCATCTAATGAATCAAAGGACACCGATTCACTTTAACGTTATTCTATCCGGCCCAAGCCCAACTCATATATTTTCAGGCCAACCAATCCTCAACCCTGGGCCGTGTTAAAGGCTAATGGCCCGGACCAGCCCAAGACTTAGCATCTAATAGATTTTCTTTAGATTAAGGAGTTTACAAAACATCGAAATGATTAATAATTTGTAGACATTTGATTGGTCTGTTCAATTTTAACAAATTTTAAATTATTCAAAATTGTGATTAAAATTCAATGATAGAAATCAATGTGAATTTTTGTATCATTTGGCTTGCGTCAATATTTTGCTCTCACCAAGGAAGCTTCATTTGTTAAAAAATAAAATTTGGACACTAAAAAATAGATGCTTATATTAGCTTATAAACAGTGTAGATTAAACAAGGTCAAATGTAGAAATTATTGAGTGATCTAAACATCAAGGTCAGTTGGAGTTTTAATTGTTCATTAATTGATGAATAGTCTGACGAATGAACAGTAATGTCTTGATATGACTCTACTAATAAAGGGTTTCACCAATGTGAACAGAATAGTTGCACTATGTTATGTTATCCTTACACCAAGTCATAATTTCTTGATCAAACGAGAAAACTTAGCTCTTTATTTATGTTATGCAATGTGGACTACAGACATTGAGCACCATTATTCATTTTGTGGAGGATTTTCTAAGCATATTCCTATATATGGACATGGGCTTTTGCTATGTTAGATGACATTTATTTTTTGAGATATTTGGTGAAAAGCCCTTTAATAATAAAATTTTAGAAAAAATATATACATATACACTTTTTTAACAAATTAAAATTCTAATTTTTAATCTTAACCTTGAAGCTGCGACCATAGTTTTGGGTAAAAGATTTTATCAATCTTGCAGAAGCATGGGCTGTCAATGTTGTTAGTTCTTTGCCAATAGATTGTGCAATTGGGTTTGCATTAAAAACAGAATGAGATTAGGCCCATTTGGGATAGGTTATTTTAACTTAAAAATTAAAAATTATTATAAATTATCACATTATTTTTTATTTTTATTTTTATGAACATCTTTTTGAAATAAAAAAATTAATTAAAATAATCAATTTCTAAACTAACAAAGTTGATAAGTCATGACTTGTTTTGAGAGGAGAGAGAATTGTTGAAATGATTAACGACTTGATTTGTCGGAGTTAAGATGTATAAATTGAAGCAGCATGTGATAGCATAATAGATTACTAGAAATGGTTTTGGAAGTTTTGAAAAAATTTGATTTTTTTCTTAAATTTAGCCTATTTTTTAGGTGGAACTCATGTGCTAAATTTGGCTGATTTAAATGGTAATGCGTTCTATATTGCGTTCTGATTCACGTGATATATTTGGTTGCTCAAAACCATTATCAGATGAATGAGAAATTGAAGTCAAAATGAGCTCTATGGAAATGGATTTTTTGGTGAAATTTCCTAAAGATTTGGTTTAAGGATTGTCTCACATTGATTTGGTAGGTAAACCTTGAGTGGATTTATAAGGTTTGAGTTTGGAACTTGAGGTAGGCTCAAGGGGCACCCAAGTTTTGTAAAGAGGAAGGTTATGGACAAAATGTGGTAGACCCATTAGACCCAAAAATAAACACGCGCGCCGCCGCCCCGCCTGGGCGGGCTGGGCTTGGGCACGGGTGCGTGGTGTGTGAGGTTGGGTTGGGCTTGCCCGGTCCAATACTAATTATTTTTTGGGCCAAAAACTTTTGAATTTTATTTTTTTTAAATTAAATTCTAATTTTTTGGAATTTGAATCCAGAACAGTTTCAGTATCTGTTCAAATTCAAACCCAAACAGTGTCATATCTATTCATTCAAATTGAACAAGTTTGCACCTGTTTAATTCAAGCCAAACAACCACATTTTCTCCTATAAATAAATAGATCCTCTGTTGATTTTTCATTCATTCAGAAAATTCGTTCTTCCCTCTGTAATTCTCTCTACATTTTGTTGCATTAATTTCATTAATTTTCTGTGAGAAAGAGTGTATACACGTGTGTTCGTTGTACGAAAAATTTGTAGTGCTGCAATTTTTCGTTGTTGATCATTTTATCCTGGAAGATAGACGTCCACATTCTGAAAGTACCGTGGAAAGGACGAATCTGTCTTAAGGACATAATGTTGAACACTGGACTTGATCAAAAAATTTGTTTAAAAAATTAATTTGGTAAGTAATTAATTTATTTTATGTTTTATTAGTTTTCTATTTTAGATTTTCATTTTGTTTTTGTAACAAAATAAAAATCTGTTTTATTTATTTTATTTCATTTTTTGTTTGATTTTTGTAATTAAACAAACTCTCTCATTTTCTTTATTTCTTTTGTATTCCGTTTGTTGTTAAATACACAAACATAATTTATTTTTCAAATACAGTAAAGATTGTCCAACAATCTTAAGACAAAATATTTTTTGGAGTCTTCATTGTATTTAATTTTCTGTGTTTTCACAAAGTGATATTCTGATTGGAAAATACAAATAGTAGTAATAAATTGTTTGATAAATAGTAGTAATATACTATTGATTAAGACCGAAATGTACATCATTGAGACCGTTAATTAGAATCTTTTAACTTCACTTGCTGGTCAAACTGTATACTTTATGTGTGTTGAATGTCAATCAGGTTGTACATAGTCGGAGCATAAAATGGGCAAAAATGCAGAATTTGAAGAGAGTTGACTTTCCCACACGTGCGTTGACTTTTCCCGCACGTGTGTTGACTTTTCCGCACATGCGTTGACTTTTTCGCACGTGCGTTGACTTTTTTTGGGAAAGTCAGCCCGACGTTTTAAACCTATTTGGAAGAGTTCAGAAGTATAAAAAGGCAAGGAAAATGCTGGAATAAGGTTCGGAAGTTGTTTGGACCTAAAGAGAGAGGCTAGGGTTTGAAAGGGAAGAGAAACTTGAAGCTTCAAGGATGTCTCCCATGGTGGTTTCTTCTCCATCTACCTCCTTCCACTCCTCCATGAGTGGCTAGTCTCCTTTTCTAGGGTTTTGATGAAACCCTAGCCATGTAATTAGTTTTTCTTTTTGATTTTTAATTATGTAAATGTTTGAACATTTGTATGGTAATTTAGAAGTTTCTTTTATATATTTTTCATTATTTCTTCTAATATTTGACTTTCTGTGATTGTTGAATGTTATCCATACAAGAGTTTTCTATTCCTTCACATTCAAGGTATGAGATGAACCATACTACGAGGAACGAGTCATATCACTACCTTAGTTTAGAGTGAACGATTCGTATTACTTGAAATGGTTTGTGCTCGTACATTAAAGTGATGATCTTCTTGTTAAATGCTTTGAGCTTGTAGTTGCGAAGCATTAATCTGTTCAAACCATAGCATAATTGATTTCAATTGGAAACCCTAATTACGTGGCTAGTGGTGGACTATTTGCCCTAGTTTTTCCCCCAATTCAGTAAACTCAACTTCATTTATTATTGATAATTTAATTCCTTAGTTTAATTTATTTGTTATTAAATTAAGCTATGAACAATCAATCTTTTTATCAAAATTAATTTAGGAATTTAACAATTAAATTAGTTTAATTTCACAATTGTCCTTGTGGATCGATACCTAGACTTGCCATTATTCTAAAAGAATTTAGTGTAGTTTAGGTTTTATTTTTTGTGTGTTTAACGACCCATCAAATTTTGGCGCCGTTGCCGAGGACTTCTGCCAAAATTAGTTAATTTAAAGTTAAATTCTTATTTTAATTTTTAGTTTAGGATTTTATGCTTTTGTGTTGCTAAGTGTGCAGAGCGTTTGAAATTGGAGCTATCACCGAAGTGCAAGCGGAGCGCAGCCGAGCTGTAAAAATATAAAAAAAAAAAAACCGCAGCACTAAAGTGAATAAACAAAAGCAAACACTCACAAGCAAAGCACCAAAGTGCTAAAACGAAAGTCAAAGCTCAAATAGAGGTTAGAGACAACGTCTACACGTCAAACATCCACAAGACGAGTAAAGCATTTTCGTTAAACCGCTGTGAGTATTTCTCCTTTAGCATTCTGCTTTCGTAACTTAGTGCTCAGAGTCGAACTTTTTGTGTATGTGTGTGTGGGTAGTGTATGCATAGGCGCCATTCTTGTCACCCTGAACTGTGGAGTTTGGACCTTGAACTAGAAAGGATTCTTAGGAGACTTAGGGCCTCTGCCCATGTTCCTAGGCTTGAGTATTCGTATTCATATATTGAGCCATTAGAGATGGCAAATCCTAATGTCCTGAATGTGCCTAACCGGACCCTTAAGGATTACTTCACACCCACTGCATATACATCACCATCATGCATCCAATTACCCAACACAACTGCTGCTCATTATGAGATTAAGTCCAGCACCATACAAATGCTCCCATCATTCCATGGACTAACTCATGATGATCCTTATAAGCATTTGAATGAATTTCTGGAAATTTGCTCGACAGTGAGGATCTAGAATTTCACAAATAAGGCTTTAATGTTGTGATTGTTTCCATTCTCGTTAAAGGATAAAGCCAAACACTGCCTAAATTCTTTACCTGCTAATTCAATCACAACTTGGGACCAATTACAACAACGGTTCTTGGAGAAGTACTTTCCCATAGGTAAAACCAACCAACTTAGGCGAGCCATCACAAACCTTGCTCAAATGGATGGCGAGCAATTCCATGAGACATGGGAAAGACTTCGAGACCTTCTCCAACAGTGTCCCCACCACTAAGTGTCTGATTGGCAACTTATTCAAACATTTTATTATGGCTTAACTGCGCTACACCGCCAAATGGTAGATTCGTTCTGCGATGGGACATTTATGTCTAAAAATGATGCCGAGGTACGGCAATTGTTTGAGAACCTAAGTGATAATTCCCTTCACCATGCCTCCGCAGCTCGGCAAGTCCGGCAACCAGTAGTTAGAGCCCCGAAAAGAGGGGGCATTTATGAGGTCGGGCAAAACCTAGAGTTAGCCCAACAAGTAGAGGCAGTGTCCCGCAAGATGGACCAATTATTAGCTACGGGACATGCCCCTACTCAGTAAGACCAGCCTCAATTTCACGAGGCATGTGTTATTTGTGCGAGCCCTGCTAATGACTTGAGTGAGTGCCCTTCGGCATCACAATTTCCGGAGTTAGTCCAAGAGCATGTGAATGCGGCTCAAGGATTCTCCAACCCGGGTAATGATCCATACTCCAACACATACAATCCGGGATGGAGAAATCACCCTAATTTCTTATGGAGACCCCCTTCACAAGGTACTTCTTACAATCCTCCACCACCAAGGCAGAATTTTAATAATTTTGCCAACCAATCATCTTACCGACCACCGCAACCTTATAGACCCCCACAACCGTACTGGCAACCACAACCCCCGCCTGTTCCTCAGGGCAACTCTGCCTTTGAGACTCAGGTGTTGGAAGTTCTCTCAGAACTTAAGGGGTTAGCACCGGTAGTTCACTCCCACACTCACTCTATTGCCAAGCTAGAGACCCAATTGGGTCAAATGGCTAACAACATGAATCGAAGAGAGGAGGGAAAATTACCAAGCCAAACTGTGGCCAACCCTAAGGGACAATATGGGGCGGAGAGTTCGGGTGGGAATGGGAAGCAACATGAGCAAGTGCAAGCGGTGGTTGCTTTGAGAAATGGTAGGGAGTTAGAGTCTTAGTCAGTTGCGTCTGATGCAACTAGAGTTAGGAAGGGTGACCACGGTGGTACACCCAATGAGAGCAAGGGTGAGGGGGAAACACTTAAGAGGGATGACTTAGTCCCTAGCACTTCACTTGAGCCCAAGGCACCATATGTGCCTAAGGCACCCTTTCCCCAATGCCTTGATACACCGTCCTCTTTTAATAAGAAGGCGACATCTATGGAGGCAATGATGGAGGTCTTTAAACAGGTAAAAATCAACCTCCCCCTGTTGGAGGCGATTAAGCAAGTACCATCCTATGCCAAATTTCTGAAGGACTTTTGTACGCAAAAGCGTAAATCTAGGACATATGTGTCCCAAAAGGTCCTACTCACGGAGCAAGTAAGCTCCATCTTGTTGAATGACACACCTTCTAAGCTTAAGGACCCGGGTGCCCCAACCATTGCATGCATTATAGGGAACCATTTCATTGATAGGGCCTTGTTAGATTTAGGGGCTAGTGTCAATTTGTTGCTGTACTCTGTGTACGAGGATTTGGGCTTGGCGAGTTGAAGCCCACTACTGTCACTCTTCAATTGGCTGACCGGTTCCTCAAAGTGCCACGTGGCATGATTGAGGATGTGCTAGTTAAGGTTGATAGGTTCTACTTCCCTGTTGACTTTTTGGTGTTAGATATGGAACCGGTAGCCAGTTCTAGGAAACAAATCCCAATGATCTTAGGTTGACCTTTCTTGGCTACAGCCAATGTATGCATTAATTGTCGGACCGGGTTATGGAAGTTTCATTTGGAAACATGCAAGTGAAACTTAATGTTTTCCAAACATCCCAACAACCTCACGAGAGAGAGGAGTGCTTATTAGTGGATGTTGTGGATGAGATTGTGGAGGAGGCTTTGCCCTCCATTCTTGTAGAGGACCCTTTAGAAGCTTGTCTAGCTCATTTTGGGTTTGAAAATTTTGATATAGATGGGTCAGTTGAGGAGGTGAATGTCTTGCTTAATGTTTCTTCTACATCGGATTTTCCTCCATGGAAAGCCCGGTTTAAGTCACTTCCTCCTCTGTCGAGAGAGCCTGCCATACCATCTTTGGTCACACCACCTACACTTGAGTTGAAGCCACTCCCGGCCACATTCAAGTATGCATTTTTAGGGCCCCAAGATACTTTACCGGTCATCATTGCATCTGACTTGACTGTAGAGCAGGAGAGTCAGTTAATGAGTGTTCTCGTGGCACATCAGAGTGCTATAGGGTGGTCAATGGCTGATTTGAAAGGGATAGATCCCTCTGTGTGCATGCATTATATACACCTAGAGGAGGACACCAAACCTTCTCGCGAAATGCAACGGAGACTGAATCCTAATATGAAAGAGGTGGTGAAAAATGAGATATTGAAATTGTTGGATGCGGGTATCATATACCCCATCTCAGATAGCAAGTGGGTGAGTCCCATACAAGTGGTGCCCAAGAAATTGGGCATCACCGTTGTTAAGAATGAGGGAGAAGAGTTAGTTCCCACACGAACCATTACTGGGTGGCGAGTATGCATTGATTATAGGAGACTAAATTCTTCGACTAGGAAGGATCATTTTCCCTTACCTTTCATTGACCAAATCCTAGAGCGGTTAACGGGGCAGGGTTTCTATTGTTTTCTTGATGGCTACTCGAGGTATAATCAAGTCCCGGTGTACCCCGCTGACCAGGAAAAGACCATATTCACATGCCCTTTTGGCATTTTTGCTTACAGAAGCATGCCCTTTGGGCTATGTAATGCACCGGCGACTTTTCAACGGTGTATGATGGCCATTTTCTCCGATATGGTGGAGAAATTCTTAGAGGTTTTTATGGATGACTTTTCGGTGTTTGAACCGTCTTTTGAGGAATGCCTTAGGAACTTGACTAGAGTGTTAGATCGATGTACTGAGGCAAACCTAATCTTGAGTTGGGAAAAGAGCCATTTTATGGTTCGTGAGGGTATAGTGTTGGGATACATTGTGTCCCCTCGAGGTATAGAGGTTGACAAGGCTAAGGTTGACCTCATTGCAGGCTTTCCTCCACTAATTTTCGTGCGTCAAATAAGGTCTTTCTTAGGGCATGCAGGTTTTTATCGTAGGTTCATCAAAGACTTTAGTAAGATATCACGTCCTTTGTGTAGTTTACTGGTTAAGGACGTGCCTTTTGTCTTTGATGAGACATGCTTAAAGGCATTTGAAACACTGAGAATGGCCTTGACCACCGCCCCAATCATGAAATCACCAGATTGGTCGTTTCCCTTTGAAATCATGTGTGATGCCTCCGATTATGCTATTGGGGCTGTGTTGGGCCAAAGGGTCAATAAGGCACCATTTGCTATAGACTATGCTAGTCGCACTCTCTCGGATGCACAATTGAATTACACTACCATCGAGAAAGAGTTGCTAGCTGTGGTCTTTGCCTTAGACAAATTCTGGTCTTATCTCCTAGGTTCCAAGGTCATAGTCTTCACTGATCATGCCGCTTTGCAATATTTACTATCTAAGAAAGAGACCAAACCTAGGTTGATTAGATGGATTTTGTTGCTTCAGGATTTGACCTAGAGATCCGTGATAAGAAAGGATCCGAGAATGTGGTAGCGGATCACCTCTCCCGAATCCTCGTTGAGTATACTAATGACCCTCTGATTTTGCATCATTCGTTTCCGGACGAACAACTCTTTGAGCTGTCACAAGCGAGCCCCCCGTGGTTTGCACATATTGTGAATTACTTGGCCATTGGGCAAATTCCACAGAATTGGTCTAAGCAAGACAAAGACCGATTCTTTTCGTAGGTCAGGTATTACTTTTGGAAGGATTCGGAGTTGTTTAAATATTGCTCTAACTAAGTGATCCGACGGTGTGTGCCGGAAAGTGAGGTGCATAGCATTCTTACATTTTGTCATTCTTCTACATGTAGCGGTCATTTTAGTGGGCATAAAACGGCCGCCAAGATTTTACAGAGTGGGTTTTATTGGCCCACAATTTTTAAATATGCCCATCAATTTTGTAGAACTTGTTTGCGCTGTCAGCAAATGGGTTCGATGTCTCGGCGTGACATAATACCAATGTCCCCTATTCTTGTAGTAGAAATATTTGATGTTTGGGCGATTGATTTTATGGGCCCTTTCCTGTCGTCATTCGGGTTTGAGTACATTCTCTTGGCAATAGATTATGTGTCTAAGTGGGTGGAGGCAATAGCTACTCGAACAAACGATCATAGAGTGGTAATCAAATTTTTGCATGAAAACATCTTTAGTCGTTTTGGGTTTCCTAGAGCCATAATAAGTGATCAGGGTACACATTTTTGTAACCGATTCTTTGAGTCGGTAGTTAAGAAATACTCTATCACTCATAAAGTTGGCACTCCATACCACCCTCAAACTAGTGGCCAAGTGGAAGTCTCAAATAGGGAGGTAAAGCACATAATTGAGAAAACGGCGAGGCCGGATAGGAAAGATTGGTCACAACGGTTAATTGATGCATTATGGGCTTACCGTACTACTTATAAGACACCCATTGGGATGTCACCATAAAGAGCGGTGTTCGGCAAAGCTTGCCATCTCTCGGTTGAACTTGAGCACCAAGCATTGTGGGCTATAATGAAGTTTAACTTTGATATGGCCGTGGCTGGGCTCAACCGGAAATTGCAACTCAATGAGCTGGAGGAAATCCGGAATGATGCATATGAGAGTTCGAGAGTTTTTAAAGCTCGGACTAAAGAATTCCATGACAAGCACATTAATAGAAAATCCTTTGAACCCAGCCAAAAAGTGTGGCTTTTTAATTCAAAATTGAGACTCTTTTTGGGTAAGCTAAGATCAAGATGGGATGGCCCCTTTGAGGTTGTTGAGGCATTTATTCATGGCGCCGTTGAGGTGCGAGATCCAAAGACTGGCCACACTTTCAAAGTGAATGGCCAAAGATTGAAACCATATATAGAGGGGATTGGGAATGGGGATATGATTGAGTCCATTACTTTGATGAACCCATTTTACTGTGATTGATAGATTGATTTCTTGTTCTCTTTTCTTTCCCTTCTAAGCTATTTTGTTTTTCTTTGTTATTGTTATGCTTTATTTGCGTCTAGGAGACTTTAAATCCTCTAAAGGTCTAATTCCTTTGGTGTTAGCCGTGCCCGAACGGCATCTGACGGTCTGGTATAGCCACCTAACCGTGTTTGTAGTGAGTTCCTAGGAGACCAACTGAGACGGTGGAAACTAGAGTTCGAATGGCAAAGCCTAGAACACAAAGGTTTGGGATTTTTGAGACTAAAGTCTGGTTTAAATACCCAAGGGTGTGGAGATTGTTTTAAAACTACCTCGGCTTGAACTCTGTATGGCAGCCCCATAAGTTGAGGTAGCTTTATGCGCCTCGATTCTGGATACCGAATCAACCTAGTCTGTCACCCTGTTGGAGAATAGGAAAAGTTACAAACACAGTTAGGGAGAAAAGTAGTACTCGTGGTTTTTGCGTGAAGATTATACCTTTAGTGGGCATTCCGTTATTTTCTTATGTGCTATATTTATTTCGGATGTCAATTGAAGGTAGAAATGGTTAAGTATACTTTGAGCTGCACTAGCCCGAAGGTTATAAACTACGCTGGGTTTTATTACCTGGGGGATTCTGAAGTGGCAACTTTATACCATAACTCTGGTGCCTTTTGTTAGGTGCTGGGAGTTAGTTTTCCATTTTCTTGAAGCATGTACGCTTGCGAGTGCTTCTTGTTTTTATTAAATTATGCTGTTGCAATGTAGCAGAAAAATGTCATTGCATGCGTGTGGGTGGAAGGGACCCTCCCTAGCCTGGGTAAGACCTTGATTTCTGTTTTGTGGTTTATGGGAAATCAAGTATTCAACCATATTTTTTAAAAAAAATAAAAAATAAAAAATAAAATAAAAACATGTTTTCATATTTATTTTCTTTGTTTAAAAAATAAAAAAAATACAAAAAAGGAGCATATTTTCATGTTTATTTACTTGTTAAAAAAAAAAAATTCCCTGCACGTGCGGCACAATTGCCATCCCAAAATGTTGCACACTGCTTAATAAGCAGGTGCGGGGGCCAAGTGCGTTGACCAAGCCGCACGTGCGGCTTGACTCCTGCACATGCGGGACGACGATTTTTCCAAAAAAAAAAAAAAAAAAATTTACGATCGAGGAGAAAAATCGCCTCACGTGCGGCCTGGGCCCCACACGTGCGGGAAATTTGGTGAATGGCGCCGTTGCACACTGCTTAATAAGCAGGTGCGTGGATTGGTGCGGAAGAATTTTTGAAAAAAAAAAAAATTTGTTTGGTTTTGTTTTATTTTTATTATTATTATTATTTTTTTAATTTCTTTTTTGTAATTTGTTTAAGTAAATAAATTTTAAATAAATACATAAATAAATTTTAAAAATAAATAAATAAATATACAATTATTTTATTTATAATTTTTATATATATATATATATTTAAAAAATAAAAAAAAATCGTATTTTTTTTAATTTATTTTTATTTCCTATTTTCTATTTTCGTACAAAAAAAAAAAAAAAACCTCCGAAATCATGGTGCTAATAATAATCCTAATTTAGTTTTTTTTTATTTGCTATATTTTTTTATTTTAAATTGTTTCGTTAGTGATTCTTTTTGTCACGACCCCCTCCCCGTACCCAAGGGTTAAGCATCGTGATGGCCAGTAACTGAAGTTACCTACGGCCAATTCAAAAACAAATTAATAAACACAAGCGGAAGAAATATTTGAGTAAGGGTACCAAAATAATCATTGGAGCTTCTATTTTTATTACAAAATATATTGACCAAAAATGCCGATATTTACATATAAAAATATCAATAAAGTGTTGTGTGTGTCTATTCCGCAGCCCCGCGTCTAAGACTTTCCAAAGGCTATTTCTGAATTGCATGTTTCCTGAAAATTGGTAAACAACTATAACCACATGGCAGAGTGAGAAATATTATACCAAGAGTATAAGGGACACGAAATAACCATGGATAGTTAGTTAGGCCAAAACATTTACATAATTCAGTTTGGTAAATAAAGCATTTAAGTAGCAGAACTGAAATACAGAAATTATGTAAGTAAATAACCACAACCACGATACAGAACAGAACAGAACAGAGATCACAGAAGTGACAGTCAGAACAGAAGTACGGATTCAAGAGATGGCTCGTACGGATTCTAGAGGTGGCTCCCACAATAGTGTAGCACTTAGCTCCGCACAGCACTTTGGTCCACACAGAACAGAGGTACGGATTCAAGAGGTGGCTTGTACGGATTCTAGAGGTGGCTCCCACAATAGTGTAGCACTTAGCTCCGCACAGCACTTTGCTCCGCACAGAACAGAGGTCAATGGATCCATGACAAACAGAGGACCACAAAGTGGTCAAACATAAGCTAATGGTTATTTAAGTCTCCCAAGGTGTGGGACTCCCGTGGTGGTACTTACAAAATATAATTGTTTATAAGGTCATAATCAAATATTCTTTAAAATATAAACAGACATATCCATGGGTTTCACTTTAGCAAATAGGGTTCAGAAATTAAACCACGTAACTGAAATAATAATATAACTTAATATAATTTATAAAACATAACTTATATAAAATAAGTATGGTAAGTCAAAACATAAGTAAAATACATTTTGGTGACTCAAGGTATAATATAACTTACCTTATCTTTAATACCTTACTCTTTTTTTCAACTACCAAAGACCCTTTCACCTTCCACTATTCTTTCCTTCTTCCTCTTTTTTTTTCTTTCTTCTTTCTTTTCCTTTCTTCTTTTCCTTTCCTCTTCCTTCGGGCCAGATGAGCGCCTCTCTATTTATAGGGAATAAGGCGCATACGTGGCTCAAATCGAGATTCGATTAATAATTATATAGATTCGTTCTTATCCTTAATAGATATTTAAGATAATTATATTTTGACTCAATATTTTAATATAATTATATAAATTAATTAATTCTTAATTAAATTACACTTTATCATATACCAATAGAAAATTAATTATTTATTTTAGTATCACACCCATTATTATTATTTATATTATCTATATTATTATTATTTATATTTTGACCCCTAAACTTTTAATAATTATATTATTTTACAAAATTACACATAATAATATATAATAAATTATATATTTTCCGAACTGAGATTAAATAATACTAGTATAAATTCTACAGAATAATTAAAAATCTGGGTTGTTAGACTCATTAGTTTAATTAGTTTGTGGATTGTTTTGGTTTTATTTTTATTTTTAATTTTATTTGTTTAGTTAGTGCTGTTATTTTTATTTTTATTTTATTTTATTTTTTTTATTCTTTGATGTAGTTGTCCATTTAATTATTAAGTAGTTTAGTTTTTATTTTATTTTATTTTCTGAATTTTTATTTCATTTTATTTTATTTTATTTTTTTCTATTAACTAAAAAAAAGGGAGGGGGGGTTTAGTTTAGGTTATTTTATTCTATACTTTAGTCTCTTTTGTAGTTTAGTTATTTTATAGTTTAGTTTAGTTTATTTTATTTTATAATTTAGTTAATTTAATTTAATGTCATTTTTATTCATTTATTTAATTATTTTCATTTTTATCTAAAAATAAAAAAATAAAAAATGTGTGAAGTGTGTATATGTTACTCTCTGCCTATCTAGATGTGCACCTACAATTCTGGTAATATTCTCTCATTTCTCTTTACTTTTCCATTGAGGATAATGTCATATTCAAGTTGGGGGATGATGGTTATATTTTCTTTTGTGTATTTCTATTTGGCTCATAATTCATGCTTATACATGTTTCACTTGATTGCATTACTTCACCTGATGTGACTTTTTGCTAGTAGGGTGATGATATTTGCATATGTTAATTGGAGAGTATAGTAGACTTGTATGAAAAGGGTTTATTGGGTAGATACTTGCATGCGATGTTTGCACGATGAGAGTTGTCTGTGTTTGTGGTATTTGTACACTTGTCATGAGTATGCATTAATTCACATGAACACACTATCATAACGGTGATCTTTTTATTATAATCCCTGATGTACATCATTAATAATACCTAAAGTTGCAGAAAAGAATAAATGAGGAGCCAAGATTCTTTATAAAAAAAAAGAAAAATACTTGACTTGTTTGGGTTCGTAGCCTTTTTAACTCGAGTTATTAAGCCCGTAGGGATGTCTCTACACCTAATGCCCTAAAACCGTCTGGTTTGGGAGTCATTGGCCCATAACTTGCTACATGGGTTAATTAGAAAGCTTAAGGGACTTGAACATTGCACAGTTAAGGAAAAATAAGAAGAATGACTTGTTCGGATTCGTAACCTTTTCAACTCGAGTTATTAAGCCCGTAGGGGTGTCTTTACACCTGGTGCCCTAAAACCGTTTGGTTTGGGAGTCATTGGCCCAATGCTTGTTACATGGGTTGATTAGAAAGCTTAATGGATCAGGACATTGCACAGTCATCAAAAAAAAAAAAACTTTTGAGAATCTTGGCTGTAACAAGTTAGTTTTTTCTGTATATGTTGGGTGTTATTATGAGTTACACTGGGCTATTATAGTGGACAGTTAACTAATATGGAGATTGCACTTTACACCAAGGGTACTCACGACTTGTCTACTAGCATGCACAAGTACATGGGACTTTACTTTTGTATTAACTGAATTGTGGTTTTGACTTAATAGGTTCCTTCATGCTTGTCCACTATGCCTTTAATGACTGATGATGTCTCAATATCACACTGTAGTGGCACATAAGTTGATTGTTAGGTGGAGTAGTGAGGTCAATTGTTGTTGAGTATATATGAATATGTTAATGTTTGTAGGTATCATTTCTGGAAACCCTTACGAGACTTTACTCGTCCACTTAGAGTAACCTTGTGGTTTAAAGGCTTGTTGCATATGCTAACTGCAACCGTTTTCCCACAAAAAAGGAACTAGCTAGATTTTGTTTGATTTGATTTTATTTTTATTACTTGCTTGAGGACTAACAAGTAGTAAGTTGGGGGATGTGATTAAGGCCGAAATGTACATCATTGAGGTCGTTAATTAGAATCTTTTAACTTCATTTGCTGGTCAAACTGTATACTTTATGTGTGTTGAATATCAATTAGGTTGTACATAGTCGGAGCATAAAATGGGCAAAAAGACAGAATTTGGAGAGAGTTGACTTTCCCGCACGTGCGTTGACTTTTCCCGCACATGCGTTGACTTTTTATGGGAAAGTCAGCCCGATGTTTTAAACCTGTTTGGAAGAGTTCAGAAGTATAAAAAGGCAAGGAAAAGGCTGGAATAGGGTTCAGAAGTTGTTTGGACCTAAAGAGAGAGGCTAGGGTTTGAAAGGGAAGAGAAACTTGAAGCTTCAAGGATGTCTTCCATGGTGGTTTCTTCTTCATCTACCTCCTTCCACTCCTCCATGAGTGGCTAGTCTCATTTTCTAGGGTTTTGATGAAACCCTAGCCATGTAATTAGTTTTTCTTTTTGATTTTTAATTATTTAAAGGTTTGAACATTTGTATGGTGATTTAGAAATTTCTTTTATATATTTTTCATTATTTCTTCAAATATTTGACTTTCTGTGATTGTTGAATGTTATCCATACAAGAGTTTTCTATTCCTTCACATTCAAGGTATGAGACGAACCATACTACAAGGAACAAGTCGTATCACTACCTTAGTTTAGAGTGAACGATTCGTATTACTTGAGATAGTTCGTGCTCGTACATTAAAGTGATGATCTTCTTGTTAAATGCTTTGAGCTTGTAGTTGCGAAGCATTAATCCGTTCAAAACATAGCATAATTGATTTCAATTGGAAACCCTAATTATGTGGTTAGTGGTGGACTCTTTGTCCTAGTTTTTCCCCCAATTCAGTAAACCCAATTTCATTTATTATTGATAATTTAATTCCTTAGTTTAATTTATTTGTTATTAAATTAGTCTATGAACAATCAATTTTTTTATCAAAATTAATTTAAGAATTTAACAATTAAATTAGTTTAATTTCACAATTGTCCCTGTGGATTGATATCTGGACTTGCATTATTCTAAAAGAATTAGGTGTAGTTTAGGGTTTATTTTTGGTGTGTTCAACGACCCATCAACTATTTATTTTCTTTGACAACTAGTAGCAATATACTGGTGTCATTAACAATTGCAGAATATTAATTTGTATTACATAAAATTATTGTGCTATTTTATTTTTCTAGTTTTAGTAACAAGGAAAATAAAATTATTTTGTATTATAATTTATTTTCTGGTTTTAGTAACTAGAAAATTAATTTGTGTTTTGATTTTTTCTGATTTTTGTAATAAGATATTATGGCTACTGAAAGTAGTATTCCAAATTCGATCGTTACAACGACTCTGGTCCCTATCTAGAACCATGTTCAAGTTCCGATAAATCATGGAGAAAAATTAGAAAAATTTAATGGCACTGAGTTTAAGAGATGGCAGCAGAAAATGCTGTTCTATCTTACAACTCTAAATTTGGCCCGGTTTCTCCGTGAAGAGGCTCTAGTACTTAGAGAGGATGAAAGTGATCGGCAAGTTATTACCACTGTAGATGCTTAGAAACATTTGGATTTTCTGTGCAGAAACTACATCCTCAATGGCCTTGACAATATGTTGTATAATATTTACAGCCCTCTAAAATCAGTAAAAGAATTGTGGGATTCTTTGAAGAAAAAATACAAGACAGAGGATGCCGGCACAAAGAAATTTGTCGTCGGTAAATTTCTAGACTTCGTTATGGTGGACTTCCAAACGGTAATTTCTCAAGTTCAAAATTTTCAATTAATTTTACATGATATTCATTTTGAAGGTATGTCTCTTAGCGAGTCTTTCCAAGTCGCTGCTTTGGTGGAAAAGTTACCACCAGCTTGGAAAGATTTTAAAAATTATTTAAAATATAAACGCAAGGAGATGACCATGGATGAATTGATTGTAAGACTAAGAATTGAGGAAGATAACTGAAAGGCTGAAAAGAGAAATGGTAAAAATCCCATTGAGTCCAAGGCTAATGTGGTTGAACAAGTGCACAAACCACATAACAAAAAGAGGAAGTTTACTGAAGATGGTCCTAAACAAGGCGACAATAATGGCAACAAGAAGTTCAAAGGAAAATGCTATAACTGTGGCAAGACTGGACATCGAGCTTTTGACTACCGCCGCCCTAAGAAGGATCGCGAAAGTACAAGTAAGAAGACCACCAATCAGGCCAATGTGACAGAATTAGATTATATCTCTGACGGGGTAAATGACATTAATCTCTTTGCTGTGGTGTCTGAGGCTAATTTGGTTGGAAATCCCAAGGAATGGTGGATTGACACTGGAGCAACTCGTCATATTTGTGCGGACAAGAAGATGTTCACTACCTACAATGAGGTTGCAAATGGTGAACAACTTTTTATGAAAAATTCTTCTACTTCTACTGTGGTTGGACAAAGAAATGTGATCTTGAAAATGACATTAGGGAAGGAACTGACCCTCAACAACGTACTGCATGTACCAGACATCCGAAAGCATTTAGTTTCTGATTCTTTGTTAAGTAAAAATGGTTTTAGGTTTATTTTTTAGTCTGATAAATTTGTATTAACAAAGAATGGTATGCATGTTGGTAAGGGATACATGAGTGATGGTCTCTTCAAGTTGAATGTAATGACGGTTGTACCAAAACTTACTATTAATGAGAATAACACATATTTTGCTTATATTCTTGAGTCGAATTTATGGCATGGTAGATTAGAACGTATAAATTTTGATGCTTTGCGTAGATTAATTGGTTTGGATTATATACCAAAGTTTGAAATTGATTCTAATCACAAATGTAAGATTTGTGTAGAAGCGAAACTAACTAAGGCACCATTTAAATCGGTTGAAAGAAAAACTGAACCTCTAGAATTAATTCATACAGATGTATGTGATCTTAAATTTGTTCAAACTAAAGGAGGCAAAAAGTATTTCATAACATTTATCGATGATTGCACAAGATATTATTATGTATACTTACTTAGAAGTAAATATGAAGCCTTAGAAATGTTTAAACTCTAGAAAACTAAAGTTGAAAATCAACTTGGTAAAACCATTAAAATGGTTAGAAGTGATAGGGGTGGTGAATATGATACACGATTAAATGAATTTTGTGCACAACATGACATTATTCACTAAACTACAACAGCCTATTCTCCACAGCAAAATGGAATTGCTGAAAGAAATAATAGAACTCTTAAAGAAATGATGAATGCCATATTATTAAGTTTAGGCTTACCGCAGAACTTGTGGGGAGAAGCAATATTGTCTGCTAATTATGTTCTTAACAGAATACCCCACAAGAAAACCAACAACACTCCTTATGAATTATGGAAAGGTCGACCACTTTTCTACAAATACTTAAAAGTGTGGGGGTGTTTGGCAAAGGTAGAAGTTCCTGTTCCGAAAAAGACTAAGATAGGACCAAAAACAGTGGATTGTGTGTTTATTGGTTATGCTCAAAATAGTAGTGCATATCAATTTCTGACTTATAAATCAGAAATACCTAATATAAATGTGAACACTATTATAAAGTCAAGGAATGCTGTGTTTTTTGAACATGTATTTCCTTACAAGAAAGGACATGAATTAAGTTCACAGAAAAGAACTTATGATTGTACACAAAGTCAAGAGACTAATGACAATCAAACACAATAGACTAGTAATGGTCTCAACCAATAAGATTTAACTGATGATGAACCAAGACAAAGTAAGAGAGTAAGAACATCAAAATCCTTTGGTCCAGATTTTTTGACATACCTGTTAGAAAATGAACCTCAAAACTTTAAGGAAGTAATGACAGGTCCTGAAGCACCTTTGTGGAAAGAGGCTGTTAATAATGAAATTGAATCCATTATGCAAAATCATACTTGGGAATTGGTGGATCTTCAACCCGGATCTAAACCTCTTGGATATAAATGGATATTCAAGAGAAAAATGAAAACAGATGGTTCAATAGACAAGTATAAAGCAAGACTTGTAATAAAAGGTTACAAACAAAAGGAAGGTCTGGACTATTTTGACACATATTCTCCTGTGACAAGAATAACATCTATCTGCATGCTTATTGCTATAGCAGCGTTGTATAATTTAGAAATACATCAAATGGATGTTAAGACAGCTTTCTTAAATGGTGATCCAAATAAAGAGATCTATATGGAGCAACTCGAAGGGTTTGTAGTGCCAAGGCAATAAAAGAAAGTTTGTCGGCTTGTAAAATCTCTTTATGGATTAAAACAAGCACCTAAGCAATGGCATAAAAAATTTGATCATGCCATGCTTACTAATGGGTTTAAGATAAACGAATGTGATAAGTGCATCTATGTTAAAAACACTGACAAAGGTTATGTCATCATTTGTCTTTATGTGGATAACATGCTTATCATTGAAAGCAGTCAAATCATGATTAAATCAACTAAGCAAATGCTGAATAGAAGATTTGATATGAAAGATATGGGAGTTGCAGATGGTATATTGGGAATGAAAATTACTAAAACATCTGACGGATATGCATTATCTCAATCACATTATATTGCAAAAATTCTTGGTAAATTTATCAAGGATGATATGAATGTAGCTAGAACATCTGTAGACATCAGTCTTTATTTATCAAAAAATAAAGGTGATGTGGTGCCTCAGTTAAAATACTCCCAAATCATTGGAAGCCTAATGTACCTAATGAATTGTACTCGTCCTGATATAGCTTATGCTGTCAGTAAATTAAGTAGGTATACTAGTAATTCCGGAAAAGACCATTGGAAAGCGATCATTCGAGTTCTTAGATATCTAAGATATACCCGTGATCATGGTTTGAACTTTACTCGATATCCAGCAATACTTGAAGGTTATTGTGATGCCAATTGGATACTAAAGATTCAAAATCCACTAGTAGATATGTCTTTACTCTGGGAGGCGATGCTATTTCTTGGAAATTTACGAAACAAACATGCATCGCACGATCCACAATGGAATTTGAGTTCATTGCTTTAAACAAAGCAGGAGAAGAAGCAGAATGTCTTCGTCACTTCTTAGAAGATATTCCAATGTGGCCAAAACTTGTGCCAGCTATTTGTATTCATTGTGATAGTCAATTTGCAATATGCAGGGTACAAAATCATATGTATAATGGCAAGTCACGACATATTCGTCGTCGACATAATACCGTTAGGCAATTTCTCTCAAATGGAATAATCTCAATAGATTATATAAAATCTAAAGAGAATATTGCGGATTCGTTAACAAAAAGTTAGACTAAAGAACAAGTGTATAGTTCATCAAAGGGAATGAGATTAAAGCCTATTACATAAGAGTCATCATAATGGTAACCCTACTTAAATGACTGGAGATCCCAAGAACTAAGTTCGACGGGACAACTAAGTTATGTGTGGTTCGCCAGAAATCACCAAGGGATTAAAATTCCCTACCCATTCCTATGGTGAGAGTGATATCTACAACATATGTTGTATGTAAGGATTTAAGGATAAGCTTTGCTTTTAATGATTATTTATATCTTAATTTAGGCATAAAATCAAGACGAGTATAGGAGATACTCACAATAAGAATCACCTATATGAGTGTCGAACTGGGGCCAGTTCTATGAGAATGAAGAGGCTAAATTCTCTAGAAGCACTCATGAACAACCAGGAGCGTTCAAGGCCAAAATGAACACAACTGTGAGAACCACGATGTGTTAGAAGATATTTTGTGTGAAATCTATTGTCTTGGCTTACACAAACGGCTGAACAATTCAAGGCATCGCGTCCATTAGTTAGCTTGTAAGTCCGATAGGTTATCACTAGGGAAGGTTCAAGGCCGAAAGCTACCTATCCTGATGCAAGATATTTTCGATTTATACTCTTTCGACAAATTCTACATATTGTTGCAATTCCGTTGTCATTAAATTCCATTTATGTGGGGGATTGTTAGAAATGGTTTTGAAAGTTTTGGAAGAATCTGATTTTTCCTTAACTTTGGTTTATTTTTTATATAGGACCCATGCGCCAAATTTAGCGGGTCTAAGTGGTAACGCGTTCTATGCCGCGTTGTGATTCACGTGGTATATTTGGTTGCTCAAAACCATTATCGGGTGAATGGGAAATTGAAGCCAAAGTGAGCTCCATAGAAGTGGAGTTTTTGGTGAAATTCCCTAAAGGTTTGATTTAAGGGTTGTCCCAAATTGATTTGGTGGGTAAACCTTGAGTGGGTTTATAAGGTTTAAGTTTGGAACTTGGGGTAGGCCCCAAATGGCACCCAAGTTTTGTAGAGAGGGAGGTTATGGGCAAAGTGGGTTAGACCCATTGGACCCAAAAATAAACACGCGCGCATGCCGTCGTCCGTCCGGTCGGATGGGCTGGGCTGGACTGGGCCTGGGCTTGGGCACGGGTGCGTGGTGTGAGGTTGGGTTAGGCTTGTCCGGCCCGATACTAATTATTTTTTGGGCCAAAAACTTTTGAATTTTATTTTTCTAAAATTAAATTCTAATTTTTTGGAATTTGAATTTCAGAAATTAATTCCAAAAATTCTGCTCGATTTTTTCCTCCACCAAAATTCTGCCCAATTTTTATCTATTTGAATTTAAACCGGAACAGTTTCAGTATCTGTTCAAATTCAAACCCAAATAGTGCCATATTTGTTCATTCAAACTGAATAGGTTTGCACCTGTTTAATTCAAACCAAACAGCTACATTTTCTCCTATAAATAGACAGACCCTCTATTGATTTTTCCTTCATTTAGAAAATTCGTTCTTCCCTCTATAATTCTCTCTGCATTTTGCTGCATTAATTCCATTAATTTTCTGTGAGAAAGAGTGTATACACTAAGTGCGTTTGTTGTACGAAAAATTTGTAGTGCTGTAATTTTTCGTTGTTGATCATTTTATCCTAAGAGATAGACGTCTACATTCTGAAAGTACCGTGAAGAGGACGAATCTGTCTTAAGGACACAATGTTAAACATTAGACTTGATTAGAAAATTTGTTCAAGAAATTAATTTGGTAAGTAATTAACTTATTTTATATTTTATTATTTTTCTATTTCAGATTTTCATTTTGTTTTTGTAACAAAATAAAAATCTGTTTTATTTATTTTATTTTATTTTATTTTCTGGTTTGATTTTTGTAATCAAACAAACTCTCTCATTTCTTTTATTTCTTTTGTATTCCGTTTGTTGTTAAGTACACAAATAGAATTTATTTTTTAAATACAGTGAAGATTGTCCAACATAGGTGTGAAAGAAAAATTATACTGAAACTTGGGACGGAAGATCTGAATCTAAAAAATGTTAGGAAAATTATACTTTTTACCTGTATAATTTGACCTAAATTTTTTATTTAGTTTATATTGTTTTAACAGTAATGGTAGAGGGCCCTAATTTTTGTGGCTCAAATGGCTCGAATTTGCTAAAACGACGTCGTTTTGACAATTTTGAGCCATTTGAGCCACAAAAATTAGGGCCCCCAAACATTTTTCTTGTTTTAATTTAAACAATTTAATTTTTACATTTTAAGTTCAATTTCAATTTAATTATTCCTTCTAAATTTTCATTCTTATTATTATTTTTGAGTATATATATTCTAAAATCTTTTAATTTTTTTTTTATATCTAGAATAGAATAACTAAATTAAAATTAGATTTAAAATATATAGAGATTAAATTATTTAATTTAAAACAATAAATTGGAAAGTGAAATTTAAATCAAAATGTTATTTGCTGCCCATTCATCAGATTTGCAGCACGACGCCGTCTGACGGCCAAAAGGTACATCTAATGCGACGTCGTCGTTGCCATTTAGTTCATCGTCGCTTCAAAAGGGGCTGTTATCTGTAACTGACTTTGCAGCTTCAGAGGAACCCAATTGCAAAGGTAAAATCTCTCTCTCTCTCTCTCTCTCTATATATATATATATATACTGTAATTCTATAATCTTATCTGTAAGATCTACTTTTTTGGTGATTGTTGCTCTCCGTTCAATTGATTTGTGAGACAGCCCAAGATTGAAGGGAAAAAAAATTGCAAGACTCTTTTAAGATTAAAACAAGTTACAAGAAAATTTGAATTGATATGAGAAAACCCATTTGATTCGATGAGAAAAATGGCTACTTTGTTACATACTGCTCATAGGGCACGGGTTAAATAGCAGAAAACAATGGGTGTATAAATGGCTTTATTAGTTCAGCTTTGGTTCTTTCTAGAGGAAGATAGTGATTACTAGGTCATTAATCTTATCACTAACATTGATTGCTAGTTTTTTGTTCTGCTTGATTGGATGTCATGTGGGGTATTGGAATTGGGTCACTTGATTTTTTATTTATTTATTTGTTAAGGTTTTGTTTGGAATTTAGATTTGTGTTACAGAAAAGAAAAGAGAAGGGAAAAAGGAGGGGGGGGGGGGGGGGGGGGGGGGGGGGTGTTGTGGGAAGGAAATGATTTTTTTTTCATACTTCATTCACTTTTCCCTTCCTGATTGTTTTTCATTTCACACAGCATTAGTTTTTAAACTATTGGACATGCTATCTTCACTTATGCAGATGCTGATAATCTGATATACATATATTGTTATGATACTGTAATTTCTGCCAAAGCAGATACTGGATCATTCCATAGGTTCAACTTATAAAGTTGTATTTTCTTTTTTGAAATCCTCGAGTTTGAGTTTAAATGACTGGACCAATTAATTATCAGTGGGTGTTTTTTGTTATTGTGAATAATGAAAGACACTTTTTTTGGAGGAAAGACTTAGTTCCATTGTAGATTAATAATAATTCCCTTGTCTACTTATTAATAATGTATATCCTTCTGATACGATGATAAATCTTCTAGTAAGATATGGATGACCTTATGCATAGCTTGTGTTTTTTAAAATATGATCACGTTTATGTGTGTTCAGATGAACTGATGATTCAGTATGTTTCATGTAACCATAAAACCAATAAGCCAAATGATACATATTTTCATTCTCAAACTTTGTATAATAATTGAAATAATGGGCGTCACGGTTGATATTGAAGAGAGAAGAAAAGGAGAAAGGGAAGAGCAGTAGGAGCATCCATTGGAGCCATGGTGAAACTCTTCGATGCTCACTGTCACCTCCAAGACCCGAGAATCTTTAACAAGGTCCCTCAACTAATTAGAACAGCTGTTGACACTGGCATAGTTTGTTTTGCTGTCAATGGGATCACTGAGAAAGACTGGCATTTGGTCAAGCAGATGAGTGAGTCCTATCCTAGCGTAATACCGTGCTTTGGGCTCCATCCCTGGTTTGTCACCGAGAGGACTCCCAATTGGTTGAGCACATTGAAAGAATTCTTTGAGTCTACCCCGTCTGCTGCGGTTGGAGAGATTGGCCTCGACAAAGGTTCACGGGGAAGAGAGATCGATTTCACAGATCAGATTGAAGTTTTCAGGCAACAGCTTGAACTTGCCAAAGAGTTGAAAAGACCAGCATCGGTCCATTGTGTTCGTGCCTTTGGTGATCTTCTTCAGATAATGAAATCTGTGGGGCCTTTCCCTGATGGAGTAATTCTGCATTCTTTCTTGGGTTCTGCTGAGATGGTTCCTGAATTTTCCAAGCTTGGTGCATACTTTTCGTTCTCTGGGTTCCTAATGTCCATGAAAGAAAGTAAGGCAAAGAAAATGTTGAAGTCAGTACCTGCCGAAAGAATCTTACTGGAGACAGATGCACCCGATGCCCTACCGAAATCAAATAATTTTGATTCCCTGTTTCCGATTGAAGGAGATGATTCTCTTCCTGCTGGATTTCAGATTCAGGGAGAAAATTCTACTTCAAATTGTTGCAGCCCATCTGAAAATCAGTCCCAAGATTCAAGAGATGCATCGGCACAGCCAAAAGAAACACTTAATCATCCAGCTAACATCCATTATGTGCTCAAATATGTTGCATCTTTGCTTGAGATGAGTGAAGAAGAACTAGCAGACTTGAGCTACAGAAATGCACTACACTTGTTCTCTTACAAAGGTTCCAAAGTGCTACTGGAAGGTTAGTTTACTTGTGCTTGTTTGTTGTGAGTTTATACATGGCACCATTTCTCATTTCAAGTAAATTGTTTATATGTAATATTTGCTTCATAAAGTGCAGTACATGCCTGCAGCTACTTATGACTCATGAGTTACAATCTTGTTAATAATTCTACACTGTATGTGCATTTTCTGTTTTTGATCATTTGTGTGTCAATAGTGTTGAGAAAATCCAAACCAACCCATCCCTTCAAGTGCCTAACACCCGAGCATAAATCTCCAAACTGTCATTTGTCAGTCTTCATTTTATTGTGAATACTTTTTTTTTTTTTTTTTTTCTTTTTTTATATGTTATAGAAGGGCTCCTTAACCTCAAGGGGTTGGCCTGGTGGCAAGGCCTTGGGTCTTGGGTTGTGCTCCCTCCAAGATTCAGTATCGAAACCTCTTAGGTGTTAAGAATTTTTTGGGGTCATGGACTGGGGGAAACCTTGAATTAACCGTGGAACACTTATGGGAAACTCTTTGCCGAGGGCCTGTTTACTCCTGAGAATTAGTCGGACTTTGATCCGGACATCCCATGTCAATCAAAAAAAAAAAAATTTAAATTGTTGTAGAAGGGCTCCTTATCCAACCTAAAAGTGAGCCCAAACAAGATTTGGGGGTGAGTCAGGCAGTTACTGGTTAGGGACTTGGTATATTCACCAAGATTGTGGATAAGTTGGTCTAAAATCATTTAGATTTAAGAATCAGAACCTTATAATCTTAAATTCACACCTATGCATAACTAATTCCCAGTTAGAGAAATTGGTTTAATTTTCACAAATTGAAATAGTCCTTCCCCATTTTTTCCTTTAATTTCTAGCCAAGACACTAAGATTATTTCTTTTCAATTGATGTTGTGATAAGTAATATTTTACAAATTGGTAATTTTTGTGAAATCAAAATCGAACACTTTTTAAGTAGATTATTTTATAATATTGACCATTAAATAGTAAAAATAGTAAATATTTGGTACTAATTGCATGAATGTCTTTCATAATATTACTTCATGAGTAATAAAGGATATTAGGAACTTTCTTATGCTTTATATTAGATATTATTTCCTTATTGGGAAAATCATATATCTGTAAGTTTCTCATTATTAGTGCAGTATAGATAATAGATAAATTTGATGTCTTTTAATTCCGTATACTAATAGTTTTTAAAGTGTCTCACTAATATTGATCCTTAGAGGGTCAGCTCTATCTTTAAATGCCCTAAGCATGTAAATTTTTCTATGTTCATATTTAAAATTGGAATGTTAATGAATATATCCGTACTAGAAAAGAATATTATGTTTATTAAGGCCAAGTTTGGCAAGTCCATAAAAAGTCAAAAAGTTACTCAAAAAATTAAAAAGATAACACTATTCACCAAAAGTCAAAAATTACGGCTGCACAACTCCCAATCCTAATTTTCCACTACACACTAATTTATACAATTTTTTAATACACATTTTTTCATAAAAATTTAAAAAGTTAACCCAAACATTTATATTTTTTTCCTCAATTTTTAGTTTAAAAAGACAAAAAGTGCACTTATTTAGGACACCCCAAACAATCCCTAAGTATCAGCTTTAATTATAACTAAATACTAAAGAAAATAAACAAATATGCCATGAAAACATAGTAAAGTAGCAATTATAGAATTCAATATTTTCAAGAACAGTAGGCCTATATATAAAGAAAAAAAAATTTGTAGTAATTTGGCTTGATAAGTTTAGGTTTCTATTCATCTCCACAATGAGTAAACGAAAACTTGTAAACGAGGCAGAGTGGTTAACATTGAAAATTGTAGATGGTGGCCAAATTAGCAAACTTTCTTTTCCTCTCAGCCAAGTAAATGACTTCGTCCTCAAAAAGTTGAAGCAATCTCAACGCAATATATTGGATCTTGGTGGTGATGTTGATCTCAAGTTAGTGAATTTCTACACTAACAAGTCTTATGATGTTAATTTGAAGAAATTAGAAGGGAGAGACACTTATACTTTTCTTCTAAGTGATGAAATAAAAGTTCAAACCAGGGCCAGAGATTAAAATGCAATATGATAATCAGTCCCTTCAGTTCTACCTTGTATAAAAATTATTTTGTCTTTGAAAATACATGTTTTATATTAGGTTAATAACTCTTTGATTAAAGTTTTAATCGTCATGAAACTCATTTAATGCTCATATTTTCTCTGTTCTTCTTAGAATAATAACATATAGGTCTTTGATGTTTTTTTTGTCTATATTCCTTCTATTTTACTGATCCATTATCTTTGTCTATGAAATACTTCTAATTATTTTCTCTTTGTTATATTTTAGATCTAAAACACTTTTATGTGGACTTGAAACCAGGATAAAGACATAGCATTGCAGTTAGGTACCAAATGAAATTAATCCATTTAAAAATGTTTTACCCCATTAAAAAAATAATAATAATAATTGACAAAAACCAAACCCTGCAATGTGGTCCATTTTGGTTCCTCAACCAATAAAATCAAAGGTTTTGGTTTGGATGTTAAATTTTTCGCCAATCCTGACCCAAGACTGCTATTATTATATTGTTTGTTCCGGGTAAAAAAAATTAAAGAAAATCAATCCATCATTTGAAAGAAAAAATAAATCATTAATGACAGAGAAATTGAAATGAGATAAAAAAATAAATAAAAATAATAATAATAAAAAAAAAAACAGAGAGTTGAACAGGGCATATACACAAAAATCTTGAAAACAGGCAGCCTTTTGTTCTCCAAAGTGGAACAACGTAAACCAAGATTAGCAAATGTCAAATTTAAACAAACAACACAATTCATCATCCTATTACAGAGAGCTAATGATGAGATACAGAATCATATCCATTTTAATCAGAAGAATCCAAGGTATCATCATCATCATGATCATCATGGAACAAGTAGTATTTTCCCAATATGCTTGCTACTTTCCACAAGCTGGTGAGCATCCGCTGCTTCCGACAACGGAAGATACTTATAAACAACCGGTTTCACCTTCCCAGCCATGATTGCCGGCCAAATGTTCTTCTCCACTTCCCTCACAATCACGGCTTTGTTTTCTGGACTTCTGTTTCGCAAGCCAGCCGCTGCATATGGGAAATTCCAACTCTTTTTGGTAAAACTAGCACAAAAGTATATATCTAAGGCTACTCCCTAACATCCAAAATCAGTGGAAAAAAATAAAAAAATAAAAACAAAAACAAGAAGACGAAGAAGAACAAGAACAAGAAGAAGGACGTTATTGTAAGAGTGCATTATCTGATGTATCTACCCATCCCGTGATTCGGAATCAATAGACCCCACCATCAACATATGGAAACCAACACATATGGGAGTGATTTCTTAACTACAAGAGAAAGCACTACTGATTTTGATGGAGTTAAAAAATACAGGCATTTATGAGTTCAGTGTGAAAATTGCTATGGGTGATGGGTTCACTTCACTGCTCCTTCGAGGATGGAGCAACAGAAGTTTTGAGAATTCAAGAAAATGTCATGGCAAAGCGAGCTGTTTATCATTATGATGGGTGGGATTCTTTAGCTTGTCTTTATTAGTATGAATCAATGAAATGATAGAATCTATATAAATTTCAATTCAATACCATATTAAAAAGAAAAAAGAGCCTGTATTGAAAGTCCAAATATATATTTTTCTAATGTTCAAATGCAGTGCTTGCACATAAAGCTATCCCTTTGAAATATTCCATGAAACCAAGTTGATTCTCTTTTTTACAAATATTTTACTTTTTAGATGCATATATATATATATATATATTGTTGATAAAATATGAAAAAGTTCACTAAAGACAAAAAAAATAAAAAATAAAACCTCAAATAATTTTAAAATGTTAAACCAAACGGAGTGATTCATATAAATAGAGAAAAGGGCTTCAGAACATACCTTGCACTGTGAGGCGCCTCGTAATCAAACCTACAAGATTTACTTCTGTTACTGCTCCACCCATAAACCCAATAATAAAAAGTCTCCCATCAACATTTAGGCTGTCAATGTTTCGCTGAAAGTAGGCTCCTCCCATATTATCCAGTATAACATCAACACCTGCCATCAAACATCTTGAGGTTAGATTTTCTAGAGCTGAATCAAATCAATGTGATACGAGAAATTGTCTAAATGTCTTTTTTAGCTTTCAAGAAGATGAAAATATTGCATCAAGACCAGCAGTTCCAAGTGAAACCAAAAATCACAGATCAAAATTAAGATGGCAGGGACTAGGAAGAACACACCTTTCCCTTGCGTCTCTTCCTTCACACGTGCAACGAAATCTTCAGTCTTGTAGTTGATGCATACATCGGCTCCAAGATCCTTACAAGCAGCTAATTTTTCATTGCTTCCTGATGAACACAAGCATAAATGATTAGTAGGATCCAAACAAATGCCATGCCTCAAACGAGTTGAATAAGATATAAAATGTGTTGTGCTACTAAACCTGCTGTGACAAACACTTTGGCTCCTTGGTATTTGGCTATCTGTATTGCAAATGTACCAATTCCACTAGAGCCCCCATGAATCTGAAATTTTATGAGCCCTCTGTTAATGGAGTTGATTCAGACTTCAATTTAAGATTGGATAGCAACCATTATACATAAGAGCAGAGAAGAAGTCCCCAATTTAAACAAACGATTTTGTTACATTGGTTGTCTTCATTTGAACAATTTAAATAATTTTGTCATGGTTTCAGTTTTCTCTTTGCTCCATCTTTCCAATAATCAAATGTACGTTAACTCTGGAAGTAAAAACTCAGAATGGGATACAAGACCCTTCTCAAGTCCATAAGTAAGACTAGCATTTTCTCAGTACTCTAAGAAAGTTCAATACTTCAAACCTTAACCTGACAATTGTCACATATTTGATGAAAAAAAATAAAAAAAATTCTTCATCACTAGTTCTTGTCTGGTCTTGGAATTACTGTGATGAAGTATAATGTACAGAGAAACTGCTTGAGCGTAACAAAATCATAAAAAGTGGTTCTCCTGAAAACATAGAATGGGGTTGTAAGTTATACCAGAAATGTTTCTCCTGCAGAAAGCCGGCTCATCATAAAGACAGTCGACCAAACAGTGCATGCCACTTCAGGGAAACTAGCAGCATCTTTAAGACAAACACCAGATGGAACTGGAAGAACTTGACTTGCTGGAACAGCCACTTTCTCAGCATATCCTCCACCACTAAGAAGAGCACATACCTGCATCACATTCTTCATATTAGTATATTACTAACAAAACCTATAAAATTTTCCTTCCAAGAATGCATTTGAAACCTAGTAACCCAAAAGACGAGTGAGAACCAATGTTGGTTGATGATGCATGGACCGTCATATTAGCTGAATTACAAAGCAGTAAGCAATTAAAAGTTTTCTTTCAAGTATCTTGGTTCAAAAAAATTGGATAAGTACTTTGGTGTGAAAGCTAAATAATCAACAGACACCAAAAACGGTGCCAAAAAAAAGAAAAAACTTAATGTGTAATTTGAGGTGACCGTTGTGCTAATAATTTAATGTGTAACAATTCCAGCATTATAGAATCATACGGAAAGGTGATTCAGTATCTTCCAGTTTCCGAACCATGTCCAGCTCATATATTGAAATAATTCTGAATATTTGAAAATCACTATCCCGTTAAGCAAACTTTAGATAAAATGTTTAATTTTTCAAGTAAACCTACTTAACAAGACTGGCCCAATTACTTAGGACACTACATGAATTGATTTTATCAAAAGTCCTATCCTTAATCATGTCTTTTCTTATTGCCTCAACTCAAGTTCACCTTAGCTTTCCTCTATTTCTTTTACCACCCTCCACGTAGTTTAAACCACTCCTTACAAACACATTAATTGGTCTCCGTTATACTTGATCATACCATCTCAAATAACTTCTTTTGCCCATGAAATTTTACTCTATTCCCATCCTTATTTCTAATTTGGCTAAAATGACAATCCATATATTTTGTCTTGTTCCTGCTTAACCTAAATTTCCCTCTATTTCCCTTGTTTTCTTGGCAACAAATAATAATAATAATAACAAAACAACAAACTAACGACAACACAATTAAGAGAGAATTTGAAAATTTTCTCTCATTTCCTTGCTTTCTTAAGCATCCCAAAGCAGCATAAATGCAAAACTAATGAAAGCACAATGAGAAGACGTCTTTTCTCACTCAAACTAAAACTTATTAATTACCCAAAATTTGATATTCTCCCTTGTTTTCTCAGTTTTCTGAGCAATTTTACACAAAATAATAGAAGAAGATGTCCATGTTTGATCAATCGACACACAACAAAAGAACTAGAAACAAGCAAGTTTCCATTTCCTTCTTTTCCACTCATTTTTTTAGCTCCCAAGCAGATAACAAAACAAGAAACCTACTCATCCCAATCATAACATAAGATTCAAAAACTCAAAATTCTCTCTTTTCCTCCAAATTTTCAGCAACTAAACACACAGGACAAAAGAACAGAACTAATCAATGACAGCAAAATAAAGAAGATTCCTTTTCACTAAAATTAAAACAGTAGAATTCAATTAACCAACTTTTTTTTTTTTCTTCTTCTCTTTTGTCCATGTTTTCTTAACAAAACGCAGCATAAACTATCAAAAAAACCCAATTTTCTCATTTCTCTCTAATTTAACTAAAAATCAAAATATTAGATTCAAATACCCAATTTTCTCTCTTTCCCTCATTTATCTGAGGTTAGCAACTAAACACACTACATAAAAGAACTAAACCACTATAGGAGCTCATCAAACAACCCAGAAAACAACCAATCAAGTATTTTCCCGAGACAAAAAATACCCACATGAAATCAACTAGACTTTTTATTATTATTATTATTATTATTATTATTATTATTATTTAGATTTGATGAAATCAACTAGACTTAAAACAACCCATAAATAACCACATGAAATCAACGAAAACTTAAAACAACCCAGAAACAACCACTCAAATATTTTCCCGAGAAAACAAATACCCACATGAAATCAACGGAACTTGGAGCTTTACCTGATCACCAATTTTCCAGCGAGTGACGTTCCTCCCGACGGCTTCGATGGTTCCAGAACATTCTAGACCCGGGTACGGACTCTCACCTTTTGGTGGTGGGTGCGAGCCTTGGCGCTGAATAGTGTCAGCTCTATTGACTGCTGTGGCTTCGACTCTGATCAGAACTTGGTCGTCTCGAATTTCTGGGCATCCGACTTCTTGTAGTTGAAGAACATCGGGACCTCCTGGAGTGGTTATCACTATGGCCTTCATAGTTGTTGGAGTTTGATTGATTTTATCAGGAATCGGGGAGGTTGGAGAAGAAATTGAATGGTATTTGAGCTGAAGAAGATCATTGGCATTGGCAATCAAAGTGAGGAGTCACTGTGACGAAATTCTAATAAAAAATTATATATAAATTGTTAGGTCTATAACTTGGACCTGGATTTGGATGTGCACAATGCACTTGGACAAATTGAGAGAGTTGTTCTTTGTAATTTTAAAATTTAGCACTTAAATTATTGTCATTTTTTTAATATTTCCTCTTTCCCATATCAATTTGTCCAAGTGCATAGACTAAATAATTTTATTTTATTTTATTTTATTTTTTATTTCAATTATTTTAATAATTTTTGGATTTTATAGTGATTTGATAATTTATAATGACTTTTTAATTTTTTAGTTAAAATATATAGTTGACAAACGAGAAAGGGTCAATTTAAAAACTTGATTGAAAGTTAAAAGTCAGATTTTTACTTATTTGGAGTTATATCATCATTTTATTCTTTTATTTTGATTATGACCTAAGAATTCTTTGATTATATTTTAAGTAGTGTTTGGTTATAACATATTTTTTTAGTTATAAATCTCATATAGGGTTTAGGGTTTAAAATTTTGGAGTTTAGTTTTTAAATTTTGGATCTTGGGTCTTAAAATTGGAAAAAATATATTTTTTGAAATAAATTACAAATATTAGGGCCAAAGTGGGAAACTATAAAACTTAAAAGAGCAAAGTACAATTTTTTCATTTTATGCCACGTGCATTTTCTATCCAATTCCTAGTTTGGGAAGACTAAATAAGTGTACTTTTTGACTTTTTATGAAATATGAGTTGTCTTTTTTCAATCATGCCAAACTTGGCCCAAAAATGAATGGAGTTAACTTTTGTTAAATTCATCCCAATTTTATTAGATAGATTATCCATTAAAATTTAATTTAAATAACAAAAAAAATATAATTATATATTGAAATGTGAAGTTCATGTATCAATATTTCAAATCTTATATTATAATTCGTCAAATTCAACAAGGGCACACATTAAAAAAATTAATAAATAATTTATAAAATATTTAATAACGCATACCATTTTGATTGTGTCTTCATAAAAAAATGTTTTGATGGTTTGCATTTTGTGGAGGGGTCTGCCAAAATTTTAGTTTCTTTTTTTTTTTTTTTTCACAATGCCAAAATTTTAATTAAAGATTTTTTTAATTTGCTAGACATATAATGTCTGTTAGTTAAAATGTCCAGTATAATTTATTTTTTTTAATTCTAACACACTAGATATATGATTAGGTATTTGTAGGCAAAATCTATTTGACCCATATAATTATTTTCCTTCATCTCTGTTGATGATGTGATATTTCATTAAGTGAATAGTATTTAGCTGAATAATTAAAATAAAAAATATAATTAGAGTGAACATAAAAAAGCAAATATGCAAATAAAATATACATACTATATAACTTCTAGACAAGTAAAATACCTAATAGTATTGAAGATGCTCCAATGGAAGTTAGCTAGTCAATTTACCGAGTTGGAAGTAAATCAAACACATCAATCCAGTCATTCTCAAAATTGATAAGTTAATTCAATATTTTGATGGTTTCAAATCAATAATTGAATTAATTAGAAATACAAAATGTTAAAAACATAAATTAACATACAACTTTTATTTATTTGTTTATTTTAAATTCCAACAGAACATGCAAATTAATTATAGGCATAATGTTAAGCTTATTTTTTTGCACCTTCAAATAAGTTAAAAGTCGATAATTAAAAACTAAAAATTAAAAGCATCTCTTACTTCCCAATAATAAAAGTTTTTTTTATTTAATTTGTTATAATTATTTTTGCCTTATAAGTTGTAAGTAAAATTTGTATCATGCACTTTAGTACAAATTTTTAACATAAAAAAAGTTATTAGCAGCTTCATAAAATACACCAAATAACTTTATTATTCAAAATCATATTTCACAAATTAATATACAAAATAATCAAATTTTGATTTACCTTTAATGAAAAGGTTGGAGTTGGCTATTTGATCCGTTTGCATTTTTTATTGTGAAATTAAATAATTAGTGTATAGACAAACTTATTTTTTGAAATACATTAAAGAGTGATCGCTAAACATATTTTTTAGGGTTGAGTTGAACTTGAGAAATGTTGAGGCTAGTTCTGTTTTGATGATTTCAGTAATTTATTTTTGTAAGATTCTTAATGTATATTATTTATGAAAAAAAAAAAAATTGATATGATAATTATACTCAATTTTTTATCAAAACAAAATTTATGGTGAGTTCCATAGACCTCTCAATTTTTTTAAGTTCATTGAAATTGAGAAAATCTTTTTTTTTTCTCCAAATATTCATATTCAAGTAAAAGCATGATTATGAAAAGGGCCGTGAGGAATCCCCCGAATTGGGGGGCCCCGAATCCCCCGAAATTCCATATTAAGTAAAAAAAAAAAAAAAAAGAAGAAAAAAAAGAAAACAGTTTCCAAAATTGGAAACTAGGGCGATTAGGGGGAGTATTTTTAAGGGGATTTTTCATTTTCCTTATGATAAAATGCGATTTACAATACATTAGGCTGTGGACTTTGCTTTATGTAACAATGGAGAGACCATGATGTTACACCTACAGTGGTGTATGTGTATGTGTAAATTAAATAAATAACAAAATAAGATAATTCAGAAAAAATAATTATATAAATTAAATTCCGAATTAAATGTTTACAGAAATTAAACTCGAGGCTTGTGTTGGACACAATCTCCTTAAGGTAGATTTCACCCTCGCTCCGATACTTCGAGTTTTAACGGCGTCTACTTCCCAGGATGCAACGACTAACACTTGAATTTGCAAAACTACAAAATCAAGTCTGGCGAACCAAACGATGCTGTAACTTTTTTTCTTTCTTTTCTTAAAAATAAATGCAGAAACAAATGCATGAGCAAAAGAGGACGAACAAAAGAAGAAAGGGAAGAAGTCTGGAAAAATTTCGATAGAAATGAATGATGGATGGCCAACTATTTATAGGAGGAATGGTGGTTGTTCGAATAGGTACCAAACAAATAGAAACCTGTTTGGACAGATTCAATACTATTTGGACAGATTTGGTTGGAATTCAACAGGTATGAACGTGTTTTGAACCCTTTGACCCTGTTCGGGTGGGTCTGAACCTGTTAGGGATCTATTTGGGTGAAGGAAAAATTCTAGACCAATTTATTTTGAATTTTGAAAACAAAATAAAAATAAATAAATAAATTACAAATGCTTTTTGGCCCAAAAAGATAAGTATTGGGCCGGACAAGCCCAATTCAACCTCACACTATGCACCAGCGCCTAGGCTCAACCCGTCCAACCGACGGCGGCGGCGTGCATGTGGTTTTTGTTTTGGGTCCAATGGGTCTAGCCCACTTTACCCATAACTTCACCATTTCACAAACTTGAGTATCCCTTGGGGCCCATCGCAAGTATCCTAAGTTAAGGTATATAAACCAATTCAAAACCTTAATATTTTCCAATGTGGGACAAGCACATTTCACAAATGTGTAGGAAACCCACCTAAAGCCATTCCACAAACCTGAAAATGCGCGTTGAATTCTCATTCATCCGGAAATGGTTTTGAGCAATCAAATACACGGTTTTATTCACTACACGACTGTAACTCTCTCAAAATAATATCAAACACATCCACAAACATATATAAATAATAACATAAATCAGAGTCTTAGTCATTTCTTTACATAAAGTTAATGAATACAAAGAGTTTAACGTAAATGAATGCCCTATTAGCTTACACATTTCCAAGCTTTAACTTGGTAACAACAAAAGTGAGCTTCGCTCATTACATTTTAAGCCCTTGGCTTTATAAAAATATACAATCAAAATAACAAGCTCTTGCTCCCGAAAATCTTTCCAACGCTATTACCTTCGTGGAGGCATGCCATCATTACCTGAAAATGTTATTCCCAAGTAGGGTGAGCCACAACCCAGTAGAAATCATCTAACACAATATATGAAATTTAACAAAGGTATAAGTACAAGTGCATAAACAATGCTTATGATAAAACTTTTCAAAACTTTATATACTCACGAGATATCAATTTCAAGTCTTAATCCATTTACTTTCAATTCATATTCCGTTCACTTGTCTGTCTCAATTCATGAGTCAATTTCATTATTTCTCAACAACCGAACTGAGGCTACAACTCAATAGTTTTCAAACCATACAATACATATGCATAAACATTTCAAACTTCTTGAAAAATCTAGAAACCTCCTAGATGTTGATTTGTGATTATGTATTAATTTTAAGCAGAATATAACAATCTCAATCAAACAATCAAGACAAAGAGACACAACGATTTTACGTGGAAAAACCACAATTGGACACCTCCAATTGTGATAAAAAACCACGAGCAACAGCCACAAGAATAATCCACTAAGAAGATTTAAAGGAATTACACAGGTATATTCTCAATTATCTAGCGAATCCACAACGCCTAATTGAACTAACTTCTATGTGCCTCTTCCAACCCCATCTTCACCACGGAATTGTCTTTCTGATGAGCCACTCTAGAATCCACCGAAGCTTCAGGCTCGAATTCTTCAGAATCCACCGAAGAACAACTCTCTCTTTTGTATAAAAAACAAAACCTTTGATGTACTCTCTTTTAAACCATGAGTTGAATACTCAATAAAAATATCAAAGAAAACTTAACAAAATATCTCCAGATATAACCCTTAAGAACCAAAAAGAAGATCTGGAGGAAAAATTAATGAGTCATCTAGTTTTGGGAGAAAACCAACTACTTATAGAAAATCCAGAATAATCCTGTTTTTGGAAGAAAACCAACTTCTTAAAGGACTCCAAAGTAATCCTAGTTTTGGAAGAAAATCAACTTCTTAGAGAAATCCAAAGTAATCCTAGTTTGACCCAACATGTGAATTTAAAAAATTACAACTTTGGTTTTGATCCATGGAATTTGACAACAAAGAGTCTTAACAATCTCCCCCTTTGTCAAATCCTAGACAAAACCATGCTAAAACAGTTTTCCTAACAAAAACACTAAAACAATTTTCCAATCAAAACAAGAACAACGCCACCAACTAAGAACCAGCACTTATAACCAAATCTCTTTACAAACTTATTTCTCAAGGTCATGATCTGCAAAACAACTATTAGTGCCACAATCTCCAAAACAACTATTAGTCCCACAAGAGTATATGAAAAAGCAATAAAGATATGGCTAGATTATCTTGAAGTATGAGATGAAAAACATGAATAACATGAATAGATGCAACTTGGAGATTTTACGAACATGTAGCATGAAAACCTGAAAACTAAGACATATGCACCCGACACATGACATGAATACATGAAAAACAAATTTCTTCCCCTGTTTGTTACGAATTAACAAAGGAATCTCAAATAACAAAATCAAGATCAAAACCCACACAAGCAATGACAAGATAACGATTAACCGAACTCCCCCTCACTAAAAGCAACCACAAACATTGAAAACAGTAAACAAGAAAAAAATAACAAAAATAATATGGTGGAGCAAGCAAGGAATTTCAGAATTGTACCTTAAAACACACAAGATTATCCAAGAAGCACAATTACTTGAAAACACAATGTACACAGCCTCTAGAAAATTCCTCATAAAAGAAAGTGATGCATTATGTGAAAAGCATAGATCCCATGATAAAAGTGTGTGTGTGACTCTTGAAGTTCGACAAACACAAGATCCAAATCCTAGTAGTGATATGAAAGCTGGACCTCTGACAGGAAAATCTAAGCATAACTAAGGAAAGTCAAACCACTAAGAATCAAGGGGTATTTGGTGAGTAAAGGCGGTGGCTCCCCCTCACTCAATGAATCTTTTCTTTTTTTTTCTTTCTTTCTTTTGCACATTTTTTTTTCTTTCTTTTGCATATTTTTTCTTCTTCTTCTTCTGTTTCTTTTTCTTTTTCTTTTTCTTTTGCACACTCATTGGCGGCTGACACGCTCAAGAGTATGGAAACCGAACCAGAGAAGCATGGATATAATAAGGATGGCCTGGTTGGTGACTCTGAGGTAGCCTTTTCCTCATGCTTGGACTACAAAAAATAGAGGGGAAAGCCATGGAGATGCAAAAAGATGGAAGGTGGTTAAGAGACTCAACATCACCTATGATATGCTAGTATAGGTCAATTCCTCTAGAAAAGCAAAAGATACAATGCCAGAAGTCCATAAAAAAAAAAAAATAAAGACTAAGGCGGAAGACTCCAATATTTGCTAATCCAAGAGTGTATACAGAATGAGACATACTAATCAAAGAACACACACTCCAAAATGAGTAATGACCATAGAAAGCACACATATATTGACATGTAATGGATATTCTCATCAATTCCAATATGCACCAAGGACTACTCAAAAATTTCAAGCTTGCAAAACCATACTAAGAAAATCTTTTTGGGATTTTTTTTTTTCTTAAACAAAGCAAGACAAAAAAAACTAACATGCACACATTTTTTTTTTCTCATTAAAAAAAACACGCAGAAACCCAAAAACTAAAACAAATAAACAAATTAACACAAGTCAAGTTTTCTCACCCAAATCTTTTTGGTCTTAACAAAATCAGGTCTAGCGGTCTTGGTAAGTGTCGTGGTGTTGTGAACACCTTCATGAATCTTGGTATTCCGCCTAGATATGTAAGTCGAATTTCTACCCTTTTGAGGCACTCTCCCATGCAACTTATAACAATAAGGGCGAATATGACCATGCATACCACAATGATGACAAATAAAAACATGATGTACAGAGTGTACCTTCTTTTCTTTTACCTTACCAACTCTAGGGAGTTTGAGAAGTCTTTCCTCTTGTTGAATCTTTTGTCTTCCCTTTCCTTGAGTTCTTGTATCATGAGATGTGGAAGCACTCTGTTTTTGCTCTCTCTTATCTCCAAAGCCAATGCCACTCTTGTCTGAACAGATTTGTTGAGACCCAATGATAACCTCCAAAGTCTTTGATCCTTTGTTCCAAAGACCAATGGTAACCATGGCACACTTGAGCTCTTCCTCTTTCTTGATCATTAGTTCTTCCAAGGCAACTTGAGACATCTCGAGAGTTTCAATCTTTTCTTCATATGTTGCATAGATTTGTTGTAGCTCATTCCTCTCTGTCTCACAAGTCAAGAGTTTTGCACAAAGAACTTGTCGATCATTAGATATCTTGATGGCATCAATCTTAGCCTCGGAAATCTCCTCCTTAAGTTTGACATTCTCACTTTCACAAGCTTTGAGTTTCTTTGTGAGTTTGTCATTCAATTTGAATAAGTTAAGAGATTCCTTATACAACTTTTGATATGCTTGCTGAAGTTCTTCATCTTCACTCCCCGAGGATTCATCATCAGTGATAGAATTTCCCTCACGAACTCTATCCATTATCACAAATCAAACAAGATCTCGTTCTAAAAGATTTTTTTTTTAAAAAAAAAATAGAGCGTTCTAAAAGAAATTTTTTTTTACAAAAAAAATAGAACGACCCGCTCTGATACCAATTGAAAAATCTAGAAATCTCCTAGATGTTGATTTGTGATTATGTATCAATTTTAAGCAGAATATAACAATCTCAATCAAACAATCAAGACAAAGAGACACAATGATTTTACGTGAAAAAACCACAATTGGACACCTCCAATTGTGATAAAAAACCACGGGCAACAGCCACAAGAACAATCCACTAAGAAGATTTAAAGGAATTACACAGGTATATTCTCAATTATCTAGCGAATCCACAACGCCTAATTGAACCAACCTCTATGTGTCTCTTCCAACCCCATCTTCACCACGGAATTGTCTTTCTGATGAGCCACTCCAGAATCCACCGAAGCTTCAAGCTCGAATTCTTCAGAATCCACCGAAGAACAACTCTCTCTTTTGTATAAAAAAACAAAACCTTTGATGTACTCTCTTTTAAACCATGAGTTGAATACTCAATAAAAACATCAAAGAAAACTTAACAAAATATCTCCAGATATAACCCTTAAGAACCAAAAAGAAGATCTGGAGGAAAAATTAATGAGTCATCTAGTTTTGGGAGAAAACCAACTACTTATAGAAAATCCAGAATAATCCTGTTTTTGGAAGAAAACCAACTTCTTAAAGGACTCCAAAGTAATCATAGTTTTGGAAGAAAATCAACTTCTTAGAGAAATCCAAAGTAATCCTAGTTTGACCCAACATGTGAATTTAAAAAATTACAACCTTGGATTTGATCCATGGAATTTGACAACAAAGAGTCCTAACACTTCTGTTTCACGGATATTTCATCTGCGGGCAGCCGTCAAACGAGACCATGTAAACGTGGGCTATACAAGCACTACAATTGTCATTTTATGGATATTTTGTTCGTAGGCTAGGCACCCATGTATAATTTCGGGACTTTCACCCAGGACACTCTGGCCGACTTAATTATAATGGAGTCCATCCATTTTCTCCTCCCAAACAAATATCCATGCATATGCAATGTATTTAAACAGATAATCAAACATGAAGCACATCCACTTTCCACTTCCAAACAAACATACATATACAATGTACATAAACACGGTCATATTCATTGATAACCATCAAAAGATTAGTTTCAATTCACCTAATCCACATGCAATTTCTACAACAGTCAAAGCTATCTTCCACCGATAGCCCAATACAGTTATCACTAGACAGATATTCAATCTCAAACAGATAGTTTATTCCAAACTTCCAAAAGAATGAGTTAATACATAACCAATCCCACCATTCATATCAATACCCTCTCGATTTCACATTTTCAATGTCAATTCCAATTATTTGTACAAAATAATAGTTGATCCAATTGGGGCATGTAGCTCGGCTTTTCGCGCTCCCTTTCGGAAGAATGAAATAGCCCTTACAGTTCGGACTCCACTTGTGTGTTGGTTCTGAATCTGATTTCACAAGTGCAATGTGAAACAGTGGAAACACAAAAAGAGTCCAAATCCGGCAATTGTTTTTGGAAAATCGATGTTTGAATCAAATGCCAAAAATGGACTGCTTTGCCAGATTTCAGAGTCGCACCTAAATATTTATGGGAATTTAGGAAACCCGTGACTCGTGCCAAAGGCCATTAGTCCGTCGTTACCAAAGTGTCTTGGTTCGGGAACTTAGGTATGAGAGGGGAAGGATCAATAATGAGCACCCCACTCACCCGATCAAAGATCGGCCTCTACTAATTATGATGTGATTCTTATGTACAGTATATGTTCTTATTCTGATGTTTGTTTCTCGAAAAAGTTTGAATTTGCCACCCTTAGGTGGCTTCATTTGCCACCCTTAGGTGGGCTTAGTTTGTGAATCTTAAACGTACATTTGTTGAATCATTCCAATTTAAGCAACAAGCCTTCATCCACAGGCATTCAAACAGTTTATCATTTAAGCAATTAGCCTCATGGTAGGATGCTAAACATAATAAGAAAATTATGTACAAGCGGGATGCTAAAGCATAACAACTCACATATTTACCGACGTCCCGCGAACAAGCTATAAAACAAAGTTAGAAAATATGCATGATTCCTAACTATACAACACATGTGATATGCAATTACTAGGCTCGGCTACTAATATGACATATGAGATGATTTGATCGCATGCGGTCTAAGCATGTATTCAGAGAAGTATGGAAACGACAATGCGAATTGGATGATGAACCGAGCCTTGGTGCATGCAATACAAGTGGATGCAAACATGAGTATACTAAATTAAACATGATGCCTCTAAACTAACCATCATAAGCTGATAAATAAAAAGGAGAAAGACGTGGGGTTGGAAGACATGCACACACACACACACGCACACGCACACGCACACTTATTATAAGTTTGTTTGCCCTCGCGCAGGAGGGTCCGAATGAAATAATGCGCCCTCACGCAGGAGGGTCCGAATGAACTAAATTACTTAACTAATTATTACAAAACAAATCAATTAACTATGCTAGCTACACATCATTTAAAATTATCTAACTATTTTACAACTTAGAATTTAGCTAATTAATTACACTAATGAATGCATTATAATTCTAATGACCTAACCACGTAAACTAATTAATTACTTATAAAAGTCTAATTCACTAACTAACTACTTAAACTAATTAATTAATTATAAAAGTCTAATTCACTAACTAATTAATTACACTAATTAGTTAATTACAGTAACATTCTAATGACCTTACTTATACAATTCTAATTAGTGAAACTAATTAATTACGCTAATATCAAATTCTAATTAACTAAATTAACTTCTAAACTAATTAATTCTAGGACTACACTAATTAATTAACATCAATTAGTTAATTGAGATGGTGGCTCGGTCATGGAGTTGCAGCGGTGGGTGGCTCGGCAGTGGAGTAGTTGGTGGGGCTGCTGGTGGCGGCTCGGCAGTGGGCTGCTGGTGGCGGCTCGGCAGTGGAGTAGTTGGTGATACTGCTGGTTGTTGAGTTGCAGCTGTGGATGACCTGAGAGGGTGGAGTTGGTAGGTGTGTAGCTGCCGTGTGGTCTGGTCGGGTTCTGCGAGAGTGTGTGTAGAGTGTTGCATGGTCTGTGGGTAGGTGAATCTGCCGAGAGTGTGTGTAGAGTGTTGCATGGTCTGTGTCGTGTGTGAATCTGCCGAGAGTGTGTGTAGAGTGGTGATGTGCATGGAGTGGCTGGGTTGCCGTGTGTGCATGAGAGCCGTGGGTTTGGTGACTGGTGTGTGTGTGTGTATCAGCCATGTGTATGGTGTGTGTTTTGAGCTGCTGGTGTGTGCCCGTGTGTGTGTATGGTGTATATCAATGGTGTGTGTGTGGTGTGGTGTGTATGGGAGGAGAGTGAGTTTGTGTGTGTGTTGTGTATGGAGTGGTGTGTCTGGAATGTAGCAGTGCGTGTGAGTGAGTCATGCCGTGAGTGAGTGGGAGTGTGAGCTGCTGGGTATGTGGGTGTGAGTGAGTCATGCCGTGAGTGAGTGAGAGTGTGAGCTGGGTTTTGTGTGTGTGAGTCATGCCGTGAGTGAGTGGGAGTGTGAGCTGCTGGGTATGTGGGTGTGAGTGAGTCATGCGTGAGTGAGTGGGAGTGTGAGCTGGGTTTGTGGTGAGTGATGTGCAGGTGGAGTGCTGTGTTGTGAGTACAGGTGTGGTGGTGGTGTGTGTATGCAGCAGTTGATGAGGTTGATGAGGGAGAGAGAGCTTGTCTTTTGGGTGGGTATGGTGATGGGTTTACTGCGGTATGTGTGGTGAGGTGGTGTGAGGGCATGTGTGGTGTGAGTGTGTATGGGCTGGGTAGTGTGGTGTGAGTGTGTATGGGCTGGGTTGTGATGGTGTGGGTTTTGGGTGGTGTGTTGTCTCCTTCCTCCTCTTGAGTATTTTTTTATTGATCTCCTCTCTCCAAAAAGAGAGAACCCTCCGGGAGAGAGAGAAGAACCCATCCTTCTCAGTGTTCTTTTTTTTTTTTTTTCTCTAATGACTCCTCCTCCTCATTGTCCAAGCATCCCCTTAGCTGTCATCCCTTTTCAACATAATTTTCCACTACGCCCAACATCATCATTCGCCTACCCTCTCTTCCACCATCCACCGAAAGTCCACCTCCCTTCAGATTGATATTCTTTTAAAACATATGCTCCACAGCTACACCATTTCTTTTTCTTTTTTTCTTTTTTTTTTCTTTTTTTTTCTTTTGTTTGATTAATATTTTATTTTATCAAATATTTTATCAATTTATATAAAACACACTTAAAATAAATATTCACCTAAAAAAACAACACATATAAAATTATAAAATATTACAAATTATAAAATATGAGGGATGGCCAAAATGGTATCAATTTATATAAAACACACCTAAAATAAATACACACTTAAAATAATATACACACACATATAAAAATTATAAAATATTCCAAATTAATAAAATATTAGAGATGGCCAAAATGGGTGAGGTTTTGGAATTACAGCTTCACTTTGATTTTTATGCTGAGAAATTCATAAAATAGCACATTTCAATTTTCATCAGCGGGTGGTCAAAAGAAAGTGCCCAAGTCTTAGGGGCGGTCAAAAATGGGGTGTCTACAGGGCAATTTCCCATTTTTTCCCAAATATTATCCAAGTGCCAAAATTATCAAATTAGACACAAGCATTTATTTCACCTTCACCCAAAACCCCTCAAAACCCTAGGTTCGTTTAAAACATCCCCAATCACACCATTGTTACAGAAGAGACAATAACTAAGCTAAATATCATATGAAGGTGTAGAAAGATCCCAACTTCAAAGAGAGAAGACGAGCCAAGCAAGAGTGAAACCCCAAGAACGCCGAAACACACTTCTATTCGGTTCAAAATGAAGATCTTGACGAGCTTTACCTTTTTCTCAAAGGCACTAGGGTGGAAATCCCAATGGATCTAGATGAGATCTTAGAGAGAAAGTAATTTTAGAGAGAGAGACTCAAGAACAAGCTTTTTGAAAAGTTTTAGAGAGAAGAAAGAAGAAAAAGTGATTCAAAATGTCATCTTCTCGGACTGTTATACACGTAGTCCGCTCGAGCGTGGAAAGCCTCGCTCGAGCGTCAGACACAAAGTTTCGATCGAGCATGAAAAGTGGCGCTCGAGCATAGAATACGCACTTCCAGAAGTTTTGCAGACGAAGGGCTCCGCTCGAGCGTGAGACTGGACGCTCGAGCGTCTAACACACACTTCCAGTATTTTTAGACTTGCAAAAGAAATATTGAGAGTTGATGAATCCTGCTCGAGCGGAGGAGCAAAATTTGTGAAGCCCGCTCGAGCGCAAGAATGCCCGCTCAAGCGGAAGAGCCAAAATCTGGGCATCACAGGTTTGGGAAGACACGCAACTAACCTGTTCCAAGCACACAATCACATCCTAATAACCAAAATAAAGGGGAGACAAGGGAAACAAAATATGAATCACTATTCAGAACTATACAACCCGAGTCCGGAACACAACAAATGATAAGTCAAAACCGGAATCGTTGTAGCGGCATAAAATATGAACCCAATGAAAAATATTAAAAATAACGCTTGGGTCCCACCTTAATTAATACTCAAAGTAAGTAAAAAAAATAAGGATTTTGCAAAGTCATTTTCCAACAATCCCCCACATGAATGGAATTCACGATAACAGATATGCAACAAGGTACAAATAAAGAAAGAATACACAAAGAAGATACACCACATCGAGATAGGTAGCTTTTGGCTTTGAACTGTAATGAACCAGAATTTTTTTTTTTTAAATAGCCAATGTATAATTTAATTGAGCAAATTTTCGAATTTGAGTGCTGTGTAAATTCTGTGCGAAAACAGTTCGGTTTTGTATTTTTTAAAAATAATTACTGATCTCAGAAAATTATGAAATTTTTGTATGTTGTTCACATACGAGTCTATCACGTCAAGTAAAAATTTCAGAATTTATTGATGAGTATTTATTTTATGAAAATTCGCGGACTGATCGGTGTTCGGTCTAGTGTATAGCAGAATTTGAAAGTGAGTTTTGGGTGTTTGGTCCTTTTTAATTATATGATTGGTAGTGACCACCTTGGGAGTTGTTATTATTTATTATATAAGGTTATAATAAATATTTAAATGTTAAATTTATGGTGTGTACCATACAATGAAAAATTATATATTTTATAAAGAATGAAACATGAATGTATTGTGAAATGAGCAAAATATTATATTTTGTGGTGTGCAAAAATGTTATATTTTGTGGTGAGAAAAATTATATTATTTTATAATTTATATTATAAAATTCTGAGTTATTATAAAAAAAAAATTAAATTACATTTTTAATTTTTTATTTTTAAAAAAAAGAGCCCATCATTTGGGAGACAAAATCCATATGGGGTTGTTCCCCCATACCTCTCTTCCTTCCTTTATTCTTTTGCTTTTAATCTTCTTTTGACTTAGCAAACTCCAACTCTCCATCTCTCTCTCTCACCGTCTCTCTCTCCCTCTCTCTAACTCTCGGCTCTCTCTCCTCTCTCTCTCCTCCTCCTCCATTGTTGCTCAAGCTTTGAGCTTAGAGTGGGAGTCCTTAGAGTGAGAATTTGCAAAAGTGTTGTAAATGAAAGTTGTAGAGCTCGTCGTAATCTTCGCAATGGTGTTCTCGGATTCATGATCGGATGACGTTTGCATTTTCAGATTTGTTTTTCTTCATATTTGAGGTATGGACTTTCTTCATATTTTTACATTAAAGCTATGTTGGGATTATTTTGAGAAAATATATCATTATAAGAGGTATTGCATATATGTATATTTTCAGATTTTTGTTTGGTAATTTTTGGAAGAAAAATTATGTTGAAATGTTAAGAATGTTGGTATATTGAGATTGATTTTGGAGAAATCATTTTGTGTTGTAATTTTGTAAAAGAAATCTGAAAATAGAATTTAATAGTTGTATGGATTATATCTACATCATATTATGGTTAGATAATTTATTTTGAGGAACTAAGGTTGAAATATTTATCTCATCCTTGAGTTTTGGAATTTATTTTTGAGAAAAATAAATTGATATTGAGGAATATTGTGTAAAGTGTTAAGTAGAGATTTTTCCTACACTTCTTTATGCACTTTTGCTTGATTATATGGAGTTTAGAGTTGTATATAATTTAATTAGAATTTTTGAAAAATTTGTGTTTTATTTGCTTAAAAGAGAAAATTTGAAGAAAATAAAAAGGGGTAAACTACCAATAGGTTCTACTTTGGAGACTTATTACCCAATAGGTCCTACTTTGGAGACTTATTACCCATTAAGTCCTATTGATAAATTTATTAAATGATAAAGATAAATTTATCAGTCTTTTATTTTTATGAATAAATTTATAGTGATAAATTTATCAGTCTCTTTGTTTTTATGAATAAATTTTTAGTGATAAATTTATCACTCTCTTATTTTTATAGTGTTAAATTTATTAGTTAGGACCTGTAGGTAAATAAGTCTAGTTAATAGGACTAATTGGTAAGTACCCCAATAAAAAATTGATGCCCAAATTTAGAAAGTGTAAACTTGGAATATGTTTGTAAGGTTATGAAAGAGTTATGTTTTTAATTTGAACAAAAACGGACTTCGATTCGGTTGGTTTTGAAATTTTTACCGGTTTGTGGCCAAAAGAGCATTTTTAAAGAAAACAAAGGAATTATGTTTAACTTTCGGGGCTTTTGATCAAAATAGGATGTCATAGTTGGATAATGCTTGGAGAATGAGTTTGGAAAGAAAATGATATTTTCTTGGGCATTAACGGTATTATTTTACTTAATGTAATTGTTGAAATAAAACCGACACGGTTAGAAATGGACCTTGAGAAGTTACCGGACGTGATTGTGATATGAAAACTAGTGTAGTTGTTCATATTTGATAAAATGTGGAATATGATTGGTTTCTAAATGTTGGGAATCATGGGAGATTCTAAGTTATAGTTATATGTTGGATTATATACCCATGTTGTTATCTTTTAATTAATATGTTAGAGATAACTATTTTGTCCATCGGTGAAAATCTACCATGTTGCATTTAAATTAAGATTTTTATCAAAATGGTAATATTTAATAAGTAGGGATTTTCTTTGAGTTATATATATATTTTTGCAAGATCTAAATGATTTTAGAAATCATCCTTTGATTTGTTTGAAAAATAGATTGTTGATTCAAGAAGGTGAATGATTTTGAAAGTGGGTTAACTTTCTTTTTCCTTCTAAAAATAGAAATTCATATTTTTGAATTATGTTGATGAAAGAAAAATGTTTTGGTGAGATCTTCTCAAATATTTGAAGATGAATGGTTTTGGTAAGAAAACCTAGATATTGGGGATTTTAAGAAAGATGTTGAAAATCTTTGGAATATGCTGTTATATTTATTTTGTGTGCCAAAATAAATGATGTTTGAAAATTGTTTAGTTATTTCATGAAAATGATGGTTTTCCATAAAATAAGATAATTGTTGAGGTTTTGGAAATGTTTGAAATGTGGGAATTATGTTATCCCTTGGCGAATTGAAGTAAATGTATTTATTCATCTTGTGAAATTGTATTGAAAGGAGAAATGGAAGTTTTGATCACAATGGAAATATTGTGTGGAAGAATGGAAAATGGATAAAATGTTGCATTGCATTTGTTGATACATTGCATATCAATTCATTGAAAATGAAGAACTTTGAAAGTTGATTTGAAAACTCTGCATTGAGAAAAGCATGTTGAGAAAAGTTTTCATGAAATGATTTTGGGGTAAATACGGTGGTAAGTCTTGACAGGTAGTGTGGATTATAGGTGTCCAGCTTTCCGGTTGCGATCGGTAAAAATGACAAGTTAAAGGTGTCCAGCCTTCCAGTTGCGATTGGTAAAAATGACAAATTGGTAGTACTTGTACAGTCTACTTGCAGAGACTGACCTAGGGATTACCAGAGTTGTATTTACCGCCCCTTGAAATAAATTGTTAAGTTTTGAACAATTGAAATTGCATGACATCATTAAGCATGATGGTTTTCAAAGAATGAAAATTTGATTTATCTTCAAAAAGGACATAGTATGGCATATGCATTCATCTCATAAGATTGTATAAAATGGATTTGATGAATTGTTTAATTATTTGATTTAATTCATAATGAGATAATTCAATAGATTAAAAAGAATGTCATGTTATTATTAAAGCATGTTTATTTATTTAAGTTGACTGGTTGGGATTAATTAAATAATAAAATATGGATTTTTAGAGATTATGTGATAAAACCTTATGATTTTGACATGATATGATTTTACGAATATGCATGAGTATCTTTGTACTCGTATATCTTTTAATGTTTTAATATGGGATTGCTCAGTGAGTTTTGCTCACCCCTGCCTGTACATGTGTACAGGGAATGCTTTTCGGATTTGAAGATCAAACAATGGGTTTTACCATTTCATAAGTGTAATGTAGAAATGGATTGTACTACTTCATTGGTTGTTTGGTTGAGTGCTATCTTTTTGTAAAGAGTAGTGTCCTCTCTTTTATTGTAAGCCTTAGGGCATTTCTTTTATTTGTATGTAAATGTCATTGTTGTATAATGAGAGGGAATATGTATATTTAATTATTCATCATTTCATCCAATGATGAAATGTTATTTGTAAATGGACTTAATTAATGAATATTGGTAAGGTTATCCGAGAAATAAATATGGGGCGTGACATGAACCTCCTCTAGTGAAAGACTATTGGACGTACTGGCTAACCAGTAGACGCGATGCCTTGAACTGTTCAGCTGTTTGTATAAGTAAGACAATAGACTACACATAGTGTATCCGCAGACACAATTTGATTCTTACAGTTGTGTTCATTTTGGCTATGAACAACGCCTGGTAATTCATGAATGCTCTAGAGAATTTAGCCTTCGTAATTCTCACAGAACCAGCCCAGTTCATGCTCATATAGGTGATTTCTTATTAAGAGTATCATGCTATACCCTACTTGGATGTCTAAGCTATAAGAATCACTAAAAGCAAAACTCATCCTACTAACACTACAAGTATCACTCTTCTTATCATAAAAATGAGTATGAGTAAACCTCCTTAGTGATACGTGAAGTCATTGATAATTCGGTTGTCCCTTTGAACGTAGATCTTGGGATCTCCAGTCAACTAGGTTGGGCTGCCATTATGGTAACTTTTAAGTAATAGGCTTTAATCCCATTTCCCTCGATAAATGGTACACTTGCTCTCTAGCTAGCCCTTTAGTCAATGCATCCGTAATATTCTCCTTTGACTTTATATATTCTATGGAAATTATTCCATGTGAGAGTAAATGCCTAACGGTATTATGTCTTCGACGAATGTGTCGAGACTTACCGTTATACATATGATTATGTGCCCGTCTTGTTGCTGCTTCACTATCACAGTGTATGCATATAACTGACATAGGTTTAGGCCACATTGGAATGTCTTCTAAGAAATTACGAAGCCATTCTGCTTCTTCTCCTATTTTGTCTAATGCGATAAACTCAGATTCCATTGTCGACTTTGCTATGCATGTCTACTTAGAGGATTTCCAAGAGACTGCAACACCTCCCAAGGTAAAGACGTATCCATTAGTGGATTTTGAGTCTTTAGTATCCGATATCCAATTTGCATCACTGTACCCTTCAAGTATTGTTGGATATTTAGGATAATGTAAGCCATAATTCTGGGTATGTCTTAGATACCTAAGTACCCTAATTATCGCTTTCCAATAATTGGACCCTAGATTACTTGTGTACCTACTCAATTTGCTTACAACATAGGCTATATCTGGCCTAGTGCAATTCATTAAGTACATCAATCTTTCGATTATTCGAGAGTACTCTAATTGTGATATGCCTGCACCTGTATTTTTTGACAAATGAAGACTAATGTCAACATGTGTTTTAGCAGGACGGTCGTCATGCTTTCCAAATTTCTCCAGAATTTTCTTAACATAGTGAGACTGAGATAAAGCATATCCTTCAGATGTTCTAGTAATGTTTATTCTTAGAATTACAATTGCTACTCCCAGATCTTTCATGTCAAACTTTTTGTTCAACATTTTCTTTGTGGATTTAATCATGTCATTATTGCTTCCAATAATAAGCATGTCACATAAAGACAAACTATGACATAGCCTTTGTCTGTGCTTTTAACATAGATGCATTTGTCACATTCATTTATCTTAAAACCATCCGAAAGCATAACTGATCAAATTTTTCATGCCATTGTTTCGGAGCTTGTTTTAATCCATAAAGGGATTTGACAAGTTTACAAACTTTTTTCTCTTGGCCAGGAACTTGAAACCCTTCTAGTTGTTCCATAGAGATTTCTTTATCTAACTCGCCATTCAAAAAAGCTATTTTAACATCTATTTGATGTATTTCCAGATTATACAAAGCTGCAATCGCACTCAACATGCGAATAGATGTTATTCTTGTCACTGGTGAATAGGTGTCAAAATAATCAAGACATTCCTTCTGCCAGTATCCCTTAATAACAAGCCTAGCTTTGTATTTATCTATTGAACCATCTGCTTTTATTTTTCTCTTGAATATCCACTTATATCCAAGGGGTTTACACCCTGGTGGAAGATCCACCAGTTCCCAAGTATGATTTTGCAGGTTTGATTCAATTTCACTATTCACAGCCTCTTTCTACAATGGAGCTTCAGGACTTGACATTGCGTCCTTGAAGTTTTGAGGTTCATTTTCTAACAGGTATGTCAAAAAATCTGGACCAAATGATTTAGAGATTCTAGCCCTCTTGCTACGTCTAGGTTCATCTGCTTCATTATCATTATGGTCTTCACTGCTACCCATAGTAGTATCAAAAGTTCTTTTATTTGAACTTGTCTCTTCAGTTTCCTTGTATGGAAAAATGTGTTCAAAAAACGACGCATTCCTTGACTCAATAATAGTGTTTACATGCATATCCGGATTTTCAGATCTATGAACTAAAAATCTATATGCACTACTATTATTTGCATAAGCAAGGAACACACAATCAATAGTTTTTGGTCTTATCTTAGTCGTTTTGTGATTAGGGACTGCCAGCTCCATAATTCATGAGGTGTTTGATTGAGTTTCTTGTGGGGTACCCTGTTAAGGATAAAGTTAGTAGACAAAATCGCCCCCCCTTACAAGTTCTGAGGTAACCCTGAACTAATCAACATGGCATTCATCATCTCTTTCAGAGTTCGATTCTTTCTCTCAGCAACTCCATTTGACTGAGGAGAATAGGGTGTAGTGGTCTGGTGAATAATACCATGTTCAGAACAAAATTCCTCAAATGGTGCATCATAGTCACCACCTCTGTCACTTCTCCCTATCTTAATAGTTTTGCTAAGTTGATTTTCAACCTCAAGTTTATATTGCTTAAAAGTTTCTAAGGCTTTATCTTTATTTCTCAATAAGTAAACATAGCAATATCAAGTGCAATCATCAATAAAAGTAATAAAGTACTTCTTACCTCCTCTAGTTTGAACAAATTTTAAATCACAGATATATGTGTGAATTAAACTTAGAGGTACAGTACTTCTTTCTACTTTATTAAATAATGCCTTAGTGAGTTTTGCCTCAACACTAATCTCACATTTATGATTAGGGTCAAACTCTAAGTTTGAGAAACATTCTAAAGCAACAAGTCTCCACAAAAAATTAAATTTAACATGTCCTAATCTATCATGCCAAAAAAAGAAGACTCGGCAATATAAACAGAAGATGTGTTCTTATTATTAATAGCCAAATTAGGTACAACAGTATTTACATTGAGCTTAAAAAGCCAATCACTCATACAACCTCGCCCCACATACATGCCACTCTTGGAGAGTACAACCTTGTCAGATTGAAAGATTAATTTAAACCCTTTCTTGATCAATAATGACCCAGAAATCAATTTTTTTTTCGAATTTATGGCACATAGAGTACATTGTTGAGCGTGAGTTCTTTCCCTGAGATCATTTTCAGCACGTTCTTTCCTTGTCCTTCCACAGTTGAAGTGGAGGAGTTTCCCATAAAAAGTTGTTCCCCACTTTCCACCACTTTGTAGGTTGTGAACATTTTCTTTTCTGCAAATATGGCGGGTTGCTCCAGTATCCACCCACCACTCCTTGGGATTGCCCACCAAATTTGCTTCAGAGACTACTGCAGCAAGATTGATGTCTGTCACTTCATCGAAAAAATAAAAATCCTCGGCTATGTTGGCTTGAGCTGGCTTTTTGCTTGAACTTCCTTTGTCCTTGCGAACGTGACGATCCTTAGCGCGATGTCCATCTTTACTGCACACAAAATACTTGCCTTTGAACCTCTTGTTGAACCCGTTGCTGATCCCTTTGATCTTACTAGTGGATCCTTGTTTGGGACCATTGTCATTATGCTTCCGCTTGTTGTTGTTGAACTTTGACCCATGTCCATGTTCCACAACATTTGCTTTAGCCTGCCTGACATGTTTTTCTGACTTTTTGTTGGAACCACAATTGTCCTCCTCAATTCTGAGCCTCACTATTAGTTCTTCCAATTTCATCTCCTTACACTTATGCTTTAGAAAATTTTTCAATTCTTTCCAAGATGGTGGCAATTTTTCAATGATTGTCGTTACTTGGAAAAATTCACTGAAAACCATCCCTTCCGCATGTATGTCATGGAGAATTAATTGGAGATCTTGAACCTGGCTAATAACCATCTTGGAATCTATCATTTTAAAATTCAGAAAATGGCCGACAACAAATTTCGCATCCTCTGTCTTATATTTGTGATCTAGAGATTCTCACAGTTCTTTAGCAATGCTTTTGACACTATACACATTGTATAGTGTATTGTCCAACCCATTGAGGATATAATTCTAACACAGAAAATCACCATGTTTCCATGCATCGATTGTGGCAACCATTTGTTGGTCAGTTTCTACCTCGTTCAATGCCGGAGCTTTTTCATGGGTGAAGCGAGCCAAATTCAATGTGGTAAGATAAAACATCATTTTTTGTTGCCATCTTTTAAAATCATTTCCATTGAATTTTTCTGGCTTCTCTCCAGGATTTACCAGTACTGCCAGAGTCATCACTGGCATAACAGGTGTGGGGGTTTGAGTAATTACAGTCTCAGTACTGTTTATTTCAGTTATCATAATTTTGACAAAATAATAATATACCAATCACAAATTTATACAAAAAAAAAAAAAAAAAAAACACACACACACACACACACACACACAAAATATACATAATAATATTTTGTAACAAAATTCTAATGATAAACAGTATATTACTATTATTTAAGAAATTAAAAAGTATATGACTACTATTTAATTTTTCGAAACAAAATATTTGTTTGTCTAACACAAAAATAAATAAAAACTAGAAATCTACTTTAAGATTGTTACACCCACAGTGGTGTGTGTGTGTAAATTAAATGTATAAATTAAATAAACAACAAAATAAAATAATTCAGAAAAAATAATTATATAAATTAAATTTTGAATTAAATGCTTACAAAAATTAAAGTCAAGGCTTGTGTTGGACACAATCTCTTTAAAATAGATTTTGCCCTCGCTCCGGTGCTTCGAGTTTTAACGGTGTCTACTTCCCAAGATGCAACGACTAACACTTGAATTTGTAGCACTACAAAATTAAGTTTGGTGAACCAAACGATACTGTAACTCGTTCTTCTTTTTTTTTCCTGAAAATAAATGCAGAAACAAATGTAGGAGCAAAGAAGGACGCATAGAAGAAGAAAAGGAAGAAGTCTGGAAAAATCTCGATGGAAATGAATGCTGGATGGCCAACTATTTATAGGAGGAATGGTGGTTGTTCGAACAGGAACCAAACAAATAAAAACCTATTCAGACAGATTCAATACTGTTGGGATAGATTCAGTTAGAATTCAAAGTATGAACCTGTTTTGAACCCTTTGAACCTGTTTAGGTGGGTCTGAACCTGTTAGGGATTTGTTTGGGTGAAGGAAAAATTCTGGACCAATTTATTTTGAATTTTGAAAACAAAATAAAAAATTAAATAAATAAATTACAAATGTTTTTTGGCCCAAAAAGATAAGTATTGGGTCAGACAAGCTCAACCCAACCTCACATTACGCACTCGTTGCTGGACGGACGGATGGACGGTGGTGGCGGCACGCGCATGTGGTTTTTGTTTTGGGTCCAATGGGTCTAGCCCACTTTACCCACTATCTCACCCTTCCACAAATTTGGTACCCCTTGGGAGCCATCCCAAGTATCCCAAGCTAAGGTATATAATAAACTTATTCAAAACCTTAAGCCTTTCCAATGTGGGACAAGCACATTTCACAAATGTGTAGGAAACCCACCGAAAGCCATTCCACAAACCTGAAAACGCGTGTTGAATTCTCATTCATTCGGAAATGGTTTTGAGCAACCAAATACACAGTTTTATTCACTACGCGGCATAAAATATGAACCCAATGAAAAAAGTTAAAAATAACGCTTGGGTCCCACCTTAATTAATGCTCAAAGTAAGCAAAAAAAATAAGGATTTCGCAAAGCCATTTTCCAACACATGATGTGGGTTTGAGGGAAAGAATGGGAACCGCATCCAATGTTGAGAGTTAGGTGCCATGAGAAGGGACAGTCATTTCCGCTTCTCGTTTCGGATGGATTTTTTCTATTCCAATTAAGAAGTGGAGTAGGGATAAATTTTGCTTTATCCGTCTTATTTTACTCGAACTCTATTCCAATTTTATTTATTAAATATATTTATATGTGTAATACATATAATTTATTTATTTTTCATTATAATAAAGTTAAAACGCTAAAATATTATACTTAATATTAATTTTTATTCATTTTTTAAAATCATAATTCTCATTAAATATGAATTATTATTTGTAATATATATTGTCTATAATTTTTACTAATATTTTCATTTTTCAACTTAGAAAATTAATCCGCCTTTCATCCTATTTCCGTCACCCCCGATTTACCGTGCTCCACATATGATACGAGGCAAGGGCGAATTTTTATAAATCTGCCTCAAACTCGATCCGTGATCATCCTTACGTGACAAGTAATGGCTTAGTGGATGTTTAAGGTCTGCTTATTTTGTATTTTTTTTCGTCTTTAATGAATTTTTTTATAAAAAAAAAACTCAAAAAAATTTAAGTTTCTATATTCAAATCACCCAGACAAACTGAAAAATAAAAAAATTTACAAAAACTTCAAACAAAGTCCAGAAGAGATATAAATAAGTAAAGAATAGTTAACTTTTTTGCTTATTTTGATTTTTTCAATTTTTAATTTTTTTTTAAAACTTTTTTAGATTTGTTTACCCAAGAAGCACTGAAAAAAGAAATTGATATAATTTTGAAAAAAAATACTGAAAACAAAATAATAAAAAAAAGAGGTGATTTATATAAGTGTTCCCAAACATCCCTTAGCAGGGTATATTAGAATTTTAAATTTGATGGGTTTAAAATATTTTAACTAGGACTTTGAACTCACATAATCCGACTTTATATATTCACGTAAAAAGGAGGAGGATTTCCTCCAATCCAAGATCTGAATTGGAGGGGGCTATTCGGAACTTATTATAGGTCTTATTTTGATAATGTAAAACATTCATTTTATCAGGCACTTCACGTATTTCATTCATAAAAAAAAAAATAGATGGATCCGATAATTGCAACTTGTTCAATTTATTATTTTTGTCATAAAAAAAATGTATAATTCATATTTAAAAACATAATTATTGTCTATTTTTTTAGTGAAAACACGATAAATTGAACAAATTATATTTGTCGGATCGACCTAATTTGTTTTATGAATGAAATACACGAAATACTCGACAAAACAAACGGTTCAAGTTATCAAAACGAGACCCATAGCAAATCCCACGGGTCCAAACATTCTTGTTCGAAAGGGGGATCAGAAGAACATGACAAATAATAACTTAAAAAAGATATTAAAGAAGTAAATATCAAATTGACGGAAGGGATCATCAGATCTGTACAATTGATTGGCCAAATTGCTATGTCTCTCATAGTCAATAGCATCATCATCATCATCATCATCATCATTGTAAAACAAGTTAAGAGAGAGAGAGAGAGAGAGTTCTCTATGAAAATATATTGTGTTGAATCAATGTACATGGTCTCCTTTATATAAGAGAGCTTATAGATAATCTACAAACAACATTATGACCTAAAGTGAAAAGTGGCCGAAAGGGTAGAGGCTAAAGCATACACACTAACTATCTATATATATATATATATATATTTAAATCTATCTAGATATATATACATTAACAGCCCCCTTCAAACTCAAGGAGGATAAGTACCAACCAACATGAGTTTGGAGATAGTAACAAAACGTGAAGATAAAATAAAATAAAATAAAATAGGAGACACTATATGGTTGTGGCAGACCGGTATAGAAGACACTGTATGGTCGTGTCGGACCGGTGTAGAAGACACTGTATGGTCGTGTCGGACCGGTGTAGAAGACATTGTATGGTCGTGGCAGACCGTTGTAAAAGACACTATATGGTTGTGGCAGACTGTTGTAGAAGACATTGTGTGGTCGTCTCGGACCATTGTAGAAGACATTATATGGTCGTGTCGGACTGTTGTAGAAGACACTGTGTGATCGTGTTGGACCGTTGTAGAAGATACTGTGTGGTCGTGTCAAACCATTATAGAAGACACTGTGTGCTCGTGTCAAACCGTTGTTGAAGACATTGTGTGGTAGTGTCGGACCGTTGTAGAAGACACTGTATAGTTGTATATATATATATGTGTGTGTGTGTGTCGCCTTCGAAAGTCGCGCCTGACATGCGGCTTCGAGTATCGTGTCTGGCGTGCGATTCACGTGACCGACGGAGCTAGATGCTCCCTGATTTGCAACGATTGCCTCAGCTCTCAATCCCTCTTTGTCGTCTTCGTTTTTTCGTTCTCTTTTTAAACCGAGGCTGGTGAAAGAGGCAGAGCAAAAAAGCTACAAACCACTTTGCAAAACCACTTTGCAATCTTTTTCTTTTGTATCCTCTGATATGGCCTCTTCCTATGGTTCTCTTACCCTCTTTCCAGACCTCAATGATCCCATAAGCTCCCATGGATTGAGTGCCCCTACTTCTACTCTTCCTAACCTTCCTACGCTGTCAGTCGAGCAAATAATAGCAATTCAATCTGACATTAAAGCTAACCACTACATGCTGAAGTCTTGTATGGAGACAGTGGCTGCGGTCTCCAATTTATCTCATCGACTGCAAAACAAGACAAGTGAGATACACTGATTAAACGCCCAACTTTCGCTGCTCCAATGTATGTACAAGGATGCACGAGCAGAGATTAGTGCACTGAAGGCAGAAAATATAGAGCTAAAATGGAAGGCCATCGTCAGTGTTCAATTCGGAGTTCCGCCATACTCTGCTTTAGATGAGCAACGGGGAGTCAACCCGCTCGGTGGGCTTGTAAGTACTGAGGCAGGGCCATCAAGGGTTGTGAATGCGAGTGGCGAAGCTGGTGGCAAATGAAGTTGGTGAATAATCTTTGCTGCCGAGTTGGTTTCGAAGGAAATCGAAAAAGGCTTTTTTTTTTTTTGATAGGAGTGGGCACCTATAGCGTCAACTCTCTAGTGTAGAACTGTGATTGGGATTGATCCCCGGCATGAATAAAACGAGTTTGTTTCGCAAATCTGGATGGCAGGAATGACAGAGCAGAAAAATAAGTTAGTGTGAATGTTTGAATATATATATATATATATATATTTTTGGGAATGGAAAAAGGAAGATAAGAAAGGGGATGTGGGTGGTGGAAAGAAAAAGGAAATGATGGGTATGTTGATGAAAAAAAATATAAAATAAAATAAAGTTATGGTAGTGGGGAACATGGATGTGATAAATTGATTAAAAAAATAAAAATAAATAAAGAAAAGAATAAAATATGGATGAGCTTAGGTGGGTTAGGTAACTCAACTACTCATAAGGGAGCGTGTCACTTGATTACTTGCCCTTTGAGTTTAGGGCTCTTGAAATTGCTCTGGAGGCTGCTTGTACATTTTTTGATTCTCAGGCAACAGAATTAGAAATTGAAGCATATCCACTGCTAGATGAACTCACGTCAAAGATCAATACCATAAACTTGGAAAGTGTGTATCGACTGAAAAGTAGAATTGTTGCCTTAAGTCGACGAGTTCAAAAGGTTGGGGATGAGATAGAGCAGCTGATGGATGATAATGGAGATATGGCCGAAATGTATCTCATACTCATTTGGGTCACCGGTGAGAAGCTGGGATAAGAAGAGACGAGAGTGGCTGAAGTGCCACCCATCGTTAGTCGCCACGCGCGACGGCATAGTGGTAGTGACTAAAAGTCAGCCGCTGCTATGCAAGAACCCAATCGGTGATCACTTGTTGCTTCAATTGTTCAAGAACAAGGTCGATTACTGTCCGTGGACGTAGGCATTGAGGCCGAACTACGTAAATCTTGTGTCCATTATTGTGTGTTTGATTTCTGGTTATTTAGGTGGGTTGCTTTAAATCCCAACAATTGGTATCAGAGCCTCATCCGTCGTTTTTCAGAAAAAACAGGGTGTGTTTTTCAGAATTGCCCAGAAATCAAGTTGCTCGAAAATAGATTTTGAGTATACTAGGAGCAAGGTTTTGCCGAGAGGAGTCCAGAACTGCAAAGGAGAGGCCCAAAAGAGGTCCCACAATCCCTCACATTGTCAGTTGAGCAAATAATGGCAGCTTAATCTGACATTGAAGCTAACCACTACACACTAAAGTCTTGTATGAAGACAGTGGCTGTGGTCTTTAGTTCGTCTCACCGACTGCAGAACAGGACAAGTGAGGTACACCGATTAAACGCTCAACTTTCGCTAGTCCAACGTATGTATAAGGATGCACGAGTAGAGATTAGCGCACTGAAGGCAGAAAATAAAGAGCTGAAACAGAAGGCCACCGTGTGAAAACCCATATTTAAATTATTCTTAAAAGAAAATAAATAAATAAATAAATTAATTAATTATATTGAGAATCTATCTAAAATATATAATAGTGTAAAAAAAAAATTAGTTCTAAATTAACCCAATTCAATCACTAACAAAGACCTTATTAAGAATAAAATTTTTGTGGATTATTAGTAAAAAAAAAAAAAAAAAAAAAGAGAATCAAATTCGGTGGTAGAATATGCCACATGCTAACTTGCATGTAAGCTTGGTAAATTTCACCACATCATGACTCTTGGGTGGAGTAGATTTGTGACAGAGAATAACAAAAAGAAAAAGAAAGAGAAAGAGAGAGAGAGAGAGCTCTGCCTATATATACCCAAGAAGGACTAAGCTTATTCTCACATACAAACAAAAGAAGGCAGAAGTATATACGGGCGAGGAGAGATTCAGTAGAAGGAAAAGAAGAGAGGAAGGTTAAGGAAGCAAAATTTTTCTACCATTTCATCACTCATTTGAATCCTACTATTAAGTAAGAAAACCCTCTCAACCCTCTCATTTCTTTTTATTAGTGAAGTTTTCAGATTATGTCCTTGTGATTAAAATGACTACTCATAAATAGAAATTTTATATATATGTGTAGGAATTTTGTTATGTGTATATCAAGTGTTTGAAGATGTTGATAGTCTTAAAATCATCTTATAATTGTAATGAAATAAGCTTGCATGTGTAGTTTATACATTTAAAGAGAAGATTGAAAATAATTAATCTGTTTTGAATCTGCCAGAATGTTGCCCGAATTTTTAGACAATTTTATACTCAAAATTCCGAGATGATTTCTTCTACAAAGTTGTTGATAATGATGTCTAGTTCATCCATGAATTTTTGCAACAATTTTTGAGCTTTCTACGAAATTATACAAAATTTTAACTAAATCTGAAACTGTGTTGAAAATACTCTGTTTTGAATCTGCCATAATGTTGTCTGAATTTTTAGACAATTTTATTCTCAAAATTTCGAGATGATTTATTCTACAAAGTTGTTGATAATGATGTCTAGTTCATCCAGGAATTTTGGCAACAATTTTTGAGCTTTCTACGAAATCAACGATCAAGGAACAACAACCAACCACGCGGAGGAGGTCCAGTCCGCAACACCAGAAACCATCCTGCACCAGCACCTTATGCCGGAGGGATGCAGCAGCAACAAAGGCAGAATCGAGGAAACCAGCAAGGAGGAAACTTTGTAAATGAGTGGAAAGGAAGATGTTTCATATGTGGTCAACAGGGGCATCGTCGAAGTGAGTGTCTTCAAGGTGGGGAGTATTTTATGGATCAGTGAGGGGCACAACAATACAACAAATGCCAACCAGGGCAAGGTTCTAAGCCTACTCAAAATACTCAGACCAACAAGGGGCAGCCACAAGCCTCTAGGAATGCAGGCCGACCAAGAACACAACCACAAGGAGCTGGAAATGGAAAGAAACCAGGAGGGACTAACCAACAGGCAGTAGGGAGAATGTATGCTCTCCAAGAAGAAGAATATGTTGATAACCCATCAGTAATTCAAGGTCTGTTGATCCTTATGAATTATTGGGTTAAAGTATTGTTTGATTCTGGAGCTTCACATTCTTTTATATCCACTGCATGTGTGACAAGTTTGGGTTTAGAGCCAGAGACGCTAGAGATAGCTATGAGTGTCGCTTCACCCTTAGGAGGTCAAACCCGAGTAAATCTAGTATTTAAATCTTGTGAGCTAGAAATCTCCGGTTCATATTTGATATGTGATCTAAGAGTTATGGATATGTCTGATTTTGACGTCATCCTAGGAATGGACTGGTTGTCAGTTCATCGAGCCATTATTGATTGTTACCGTAAGACAGTGATAGCATCTCCCCTTAACGGCACGAAAGTTCAATTTAAAGGAGATAGACAAGATTCTCTAACTCCAACGTGTCGCAAGTCGCGGTGGCATGACCAACTGACTGAATGGTTGGCAAGTTTAATTTTGGAAGACGAAAATCGAAAGGATCCGGAATTACCCCATGTGGTGTGCGAGTACGCTGACGTTTTCCCTGACGAATTACCGGGATTACCCCCAAAACGAGACGTAGATTTCACGATCGAGCTTCAACCTGGGACTTCACCGATTTCAATAGCACCACATCGTATGGCGCTAGCCGAACTTCGAGAGTTGAAGGAGCAGTTGCAAGAACTGTTGAATAAAAAGTTCATCAGACCAAGTACGCCTCCTTGGGGAATGCCAGCATTATTCGCGAAGAAGAATGATGGAACTTTAAGATTGTGCATCGATTATCGACAACTAAATCGAGTCACCATTAAAAATCGATATCCCCTACCCAAAATTGATGACTTGTTCGATCAATTAAGAGGCTCAAAATGTTTTTCCAAAATTGACCTTAGGTCGGGATATCACCAACTTCGTGTCAAAGGAGAAGATATACCCAAAACTGCGTTTCGAACCCGTTATGGCCACTATGAGTTTGTGGTAATGCCATTTGGTTTGACGAATGCGCCTGGGGTATTCATGAGTTTAATGAACAAAATTTTTACCCCCTATTTAGACCAATTTGTGGTAGTATTCATTGACGATATTTTGATATACTCACGATCGGAGGAAGACCACAAGTAACATCTGAGAACCGTTTTGCAAATTCTAAGAGAGAACCAATTGTATGCTAAAGCTAGCAAATGTGAATTTTGATTGAAGGAAGTAAAATTCTTAGATCATGTTGTGTCTGAATCATGAATATCAGTGGATCCTGCTAAAGTAAAAGCAGTAATGGGATGGAAACAACCTAAAAATACGTTTGAGATTCGTAGTTTCTTGGGATTAGCAGGTTATTATAGGAGATTCATTCAAGATTTCTCCAAATTAGCCAAGCCGATGACACGCCTAACGCAAAAAGGAGTAAAGTTTGAATGGAATGAAACATGTGAGCAGTCATTTCAAGAACTCAAGAAGAGACTAACAAGCGCTCATATATTAATCATACCCGAACGTGACGTTGGGTACACTGTTTATTATGATGCCTCTAAAGAAGGGTTAGGTAGTGTGTTAATGCAAAACGGGAAGGTAGTAGCTTACGGATCAAGACAATTGAAGAATCATGAGAAAAATTATCCAACTCACGATCTGGAGTTGGCGGCTGTGGTCTACGCACTTAAGACTTGGCGACATTACCTTTATGGCGAAAAATTTGAGATCTTTACCGATCACAAAAGCTTGAAATACTTGTTCACACAAAGAGATTTGAACATGAGGCAGAGACGCTGGATGGAATACTTTGAAGATTACCAATTCACCTTGTCTTAACATCCCGGGAAGGCTAATGTTGTAGCAGATGCACTAAGTCGAAAGACAAGAAAGATTATAGCCAACATATCAATTAAAGAATGGGAAATGGTAAGCACCGTGAATGGGTTTAAGTTACAACCAGAGACTCAGAATGGGAAGGGTAGGTTGTTTACAATAGTTACAACACCCCAACTTCTTACCGAAGTGTTGGAAACCCAAAGATTTGATCTGGAGACTGACTTTATCAAGGCTCGATCAGTGTCCAGGGAATTTTCACCGGATTGGACGCTCCATCAAGATGGTAGTTTAAGGTATTTAGGTAGAAATTTTGTGCCAAACATCGAACAATTAAGAGAGGAAGTACTTAAAGAATTTCACCATTCGGTTTTTGCAGTTCATCCGGGAGGAAACAAGATGTACCAGGATCTTAAGCGACAGTATTGGTGGAGTGGAATGAAGAAGGACGTTGCTTAATTCGTATCTAAGTGCTTGACGTGTTAGCAAGTGAAGACAGAACATCAAAAGCCGGCAGGGAAACTCCAACCTTTACCAATACCTAAGTGGAAATGGGAACACATAACAATGGATTTTGTAACAGGATTACCCCGGTCGCCGCAAGGCCATGATGCCATTTGGGTGGTGGTTGATCGATTAACTAAGACGGCACATTTCCTACCAATAGGACCAGTAGGCACACTCGAATCTTTAAGTCGATTATTTATTCGAGAAATCATTAGATTGCACGGAGTACCAGTCTCAATAGTGTCAAATCATGATTCTCGTTTTACGTCACAATTCTGGCAAAGTCTGCAGAAAGCTTTGGGTACAGAGTTGTGTTTTAGTACAGCTTTTCACCCTCAAACTGACGGTCAATCAGAAAGAACAATTCAGACTTTAGAAGACATGCTTCGAGCTTGTGTGATGGACTTTAAAGGTAGTTGGGAGAAACACTTACCACTAGTCGAATTCTCTTACAATAACAAGTTTTCAAGCAAGTATTGGTATGGCACCGTATGAAGCTTTGTACGGACGGCCTTGCCGGTCACCAATCTGTTGGACAGAAGTCGGAGAAGCACCTCTTTTAGGGCCAGAGTTAGTTTAAGAAACTACCGAAAAGGTGAAACTAATTAGGCAACGGCTTGAGACCGCTCAGAGTATGCAGAAAAGCTATGCAGATCAAAGGAGAAGACCTTTAGCATTTAAAGTTGGAGATCATGTGTTTCTGAAAATACAGCCTCGCCGAGGAGTTGTTCGTTTCGGAAAGAAGGGAAAGTTGTCATCTCGCTTCATTGGGCCTTTCGAAATTTTGGACAAAATAGGAGAAGTGGCGTACCGTTTGGCTCTACTACCTCAACTGGCTGGAATACATAATGTTTTCCACGTTTCTATGCTACGGAAATACGAGCCACACTCTTCTCACATCATCAATGAGGAGGAAATTAACCTTGATGAAGACGTGACATTTGAAGAAAAGCCTGTCAAAATTTTAGATCGTCGCGAGAAGAAATTACGAGGTAAAACTATACCGTTGGTTCGAGTTCTCTGGAGACATCGTAGGACGGAAGAGTCAACGTGGGAGCGAGAAGATATGATGTGTGCCAATTACCCTCAACTTTTCGAGTCTAAAGGTATGAATTAATTTCAAGGATGAAATTTTTTTTTAGGAGGGTAGATTGTGAAAACCCATATTTAAATTATTCTTAAAAGAAAATTAATTAATTAATTAATTAATTATATTCAGAATCTACCTAAAATATATAATAGTGTAAAAAAAAATTAGTTTTAAATTAACCCAATTCAATCACTAACAAAGACCTTATTAAGAATAAAAATTTTGTAGATTATTAGTTAAAAAAAAAAAGAAAAAAAAAAGAAGAGAGAATCAGATTCGGTGGCAGAATATGTCACCTGCTAACTTGCATGTAAGCTTGGTGAATTTCACCACATCATGACTCTTGGGTGGAGTAGATTTGTGACAGAGAATAACAAAAAGAAAAAGAGAGAGAGAGAGAGAGAGAGCTTTGCCTATATATACCCAAGAAGGACTAAGCTTATTCTCACATACAAACAAAAGAAGGCAGAAGTATATACGGGCGAGGAGAGATTATGTAGAAGGAAAAGAAGAGAGGAAGGTTAAGGAAGCAAAATTTTTCTACCATTTCATCACCCATTTGAATCCTACTATTAAGTAAGAAAACCCTCTCAACCCTCTCATTTCTTTTTATTAGTGAAGTTTTCAGATTATGTCATTGTGATTAAAATGACTACTCATAAATAGAAATTTTATATATATGTGTAAGAATTTTGTGATATGTATATCAAGTGTTTGAAGATGTTGATAGTCTTGAAATCATCTTATTATTGTAAAGAAATAAGCTTGCATGTGTAGTTTATACATTTAAAGAGAAGATTGAAAATAATTAATCTGTTTTGAACCTACCAGAATGTTGCCCGAATTTTTAGACAATTTTATACTCAAAATTCCGAGATGATTTATTCTACAAAGTTGTTGATAATGATGTCTAGTTCATCCAAGAATTTTGGCAACAATTTTTGAGCTTTCTACTAAATTATACAAAATTTTAACTAAATCTGAAACTGTGTTGAAAATACTCTGTTTTGAATCTGCCAGAATGTTGTCCGAATTTTTAGACAATTTTAAACTCAAAATTTCGAGATGATTTATTCTACAAAGTTGTTGATAATGATGTCTAGTTCATCCAAGAATTTTGGCAACAATGTTTGAGCTTTCTATGAATTTATACAATTTTTAACTAAATGTGAAACTGTGAGACAGATTTTACTATGTATTTGAAAATTTGTTTAAAATTCTATACTAAGCCAAATCTGGTAATTTCTAACTAAAAGATGAAATTTGAGAAGTCTAGTTTCATGATAAATTTTTAGATTATGGATTTGATCTATAAAATTTAGCATGGAATTAATGTAAGGAAATGTGACAAATCTGTGTCATAAAGATTGGTGGAAATTTTACAAGATTATTTACATCTTATTTTTCTGAAATTCTTTCTGAAAAGTGACCTAAACATCCCTATTGAGTATTCTGTTCAATTGCACGAATTTTAGGATTGTGTAAATAATTTATATCTAAGTTATTATGTTTATACCATGGTTTACATTAATTTTCTGTTAAATTTTGGACATTGAATAATTATTGTGAGACATGTATAATGTTTTATGTTGGGAGTTTTTTTTTTTTTTGTTGGTATAACATTATTGGTGATTGAGATTTGAATAATTTGTATTTATTATATAAAGTTACTGATAAAGGATTAATACCGGTATTCAGGGTGAGCCCTGGTTTTTAATAATTTTTAAGTAAATTGTGTCGCGAAACCCTAAGATGGCACGAAGATTATTTGAACCCTTATCGGTATTTGGTTTTGGAATAAGGGTGGATGTGCGGGTGGCACGCAAGGAAGTTACGTACCCCTGGCAGACCGTTCCCTTGGGGCAGACCACGGATGTCACGGCTTGGGTATATAACTCCGGGCGTGGGCATCTTTGGTAGTTCTTGAATATTTGACCAAGGGGGGTTTACAAATTAACCGTTGCCATGACTTAGTAGTTGGTAAGTTAAACCTCTTTGGCGAGATTTCAATGGTCACCTAAGTTATTAAAATTACTTGAATTATTTTATTGGTTGTAATTTATGTTTACAATTATATTATTATCTCGTGTTTATAATCTCATTATTTTCTCTCAAAAAGAATGGTAGGTTGGTTATGTTTTCTTATTGTATTGCAAAACTCATGGCATATATTTTGTTACCCTGGCGTTTCATGCCAGATTATATCGAGGAAGGAACTGAGGCTGAAATTGGAGCTGCTGCTAATATCGAACCTTGGCTAACTTAGAGTCAAGATTTTATCAAATAAAATCCTGTTATTTCTTGTATTAGTATTTAACTATGTTGTGACATTGTGTGTGAACTTTTAGTTTTATTTTGTTGTTGGACTTTGACTATGTAAGAATTTAAAACTTCCTAATTAATAGTTAAAATTTTATCTTGCAAGTTATTGTTATTTAAATTTTATGACGTCTCAAAAAAAAAAATTTTTTGGGGCATCACACACCGTTATGGTCCGATTCGGAGTTTCGCCATACTCTGTTTTTGATGAGCAGCGGGGAGTCAACCTGCTCAGTAGTCTTGTAAGTACTGAGGCAGTGCCGTTAAGGGTTGCGAAGGTATCACGCCCTCAAAATAATACATAAAACCCATCACTTTTAACATGCATTGATATATAAAAGACCCTCATTCTTCTATTCATCAGAGTATTCCATTATAAAATGTATTACATGTTAACAACAAACAAATGCCCTACGGGCTTACAACTTTCCAAGTTAACACTTGGTTACAAAAAGAGAGTACTAACTCAATTACACATTAAGCCCTTGGCTTGAATCCACATGTAATACATCAAAAGAAAGAAAGGCAATAAAGTCTGTCCGCCTTAAGCCTCCCAAGCTATATCCTTGGAGGTGGCATGCTACCTGTACCTGAAAATGATATTCCCGTATAGGGTGAGCTAACAGCCCAGTAGAAATACACTAAACCAGCTATGAACAATGACTAAAAGATTAACAGTTTGATAGATGGTTAACACTTTTACATTCTTTCATAACACATTACAGTTTCATTTTCCATTCCTTTACAATTCTCAATTCATAACCATGGTTCAGAACCTGACCAAATAACCGATATGAGACAGTAACTCATATTAAACATTTCCTCATTTCACAATAGATAAGCATACTAGCTATATCAACACAACAACAGATAAGCATATGAGCTATATCAACACTTCCAAAGATAAGCATATGAGCTGTATCATCACATCAATAGACAAGCATATGAGTTGTATCTACGGAGTCCATCCCCTATCTCCTCCCACACAACACCCGGTTTAGAGGTCCATCCCCTATCTTCCCCTAAACCGTGGAGTACATCCCCTATCTCCTCCAACACAACACAATGTATACAAACAATTATTATACACATCATCAATCAATACATAAAGTTAATGTATTCTTTCAATCGTCATACTCAATGACACATTCTAGTGATTAGTTTTAGTTTACCTAATCATCATGCATTGTCTACAACAATCAAGACTATCCTCCACCGATAGCCCAAAACAGTTATTTCTAAACAGAAAATAAATGCACAAAATGAATATAAAATCAACATTTCAACTAGGTGAGCAGTAAATTGCCCCATTACATCTTTTAACCCCATACATTCCCAATTCCAACATTTCTCTATGCTAAACATGCATATAGGTTTATTATAAATAAAACCCCAACTTTTGTAAAATTGCACAAAAGCCCCAAACTTTTCCAAAATTACACAATAACCCCCAACATATCAAAATGCTAAAATTTAAGGACAAAGCTCATAAAGAGGAGTAGGTTATCCCTACCTCAAATTCGAAGCTCAAACGGAGAAGATGAAAAGAGTTGAAACTCGATCTCCACCACACACCACAAAGCCCTCGAGAAATAACACAACTTTGGCGAATGAACTATGGCCAAAATCCCAATGGAACTATGGCCAAAATCCAGCTCGGCGCAACTAAAATTTATAACTCAAGCTCGGTTCATAATGGCTCATTAAACCAAGAAAGAACCATAGAAGTTGATAAGCTAACCTTATGCACTTGCACCTATATATAGAAGTTTGTCCACCTTAAAATGTGTCTTGTAACTGATGTGGGACTTCCAACAAACACACCAAAGGTTCCCAAAATAGAATGAAGGGTCCAAATACATTTACCAAAAGCCTTAAAAGGCACAAGTGCTACAACCTCCCCACCTTAGGAAATTTCGTCCCCGAAATTAAGGATAAGTTTTTGAAAAATAAGTTTTTCTCCGTTTTTAAACAATGTTAAATTTCAACATTTAATAACTCGACCCATTACCGATCATTCCATCTCTTGTCAAGAGACATAACAAATACATTTCATCATGCATTTCCTTTCCTTCTCAACCATTTTCAACATACATGGTTTACAATTTCATATCATAAACAATTTTCATGATACATCTCCAGTTCTATAATATGGCCAACATATGCAATATTACAATCAACTCCCACATCAAGGCAGTTCTACAATATTTCCATAAACCAAAACATTTACAATGTTTTACAACTTAAGACATACTTAATGATCTTAAAGTCCAACAATACATCAATACATATATAACATATGTTCAAACATCCACAAATAGGTCCGAATATTTCTCTCGGACCTCTAACTCACGTTCCCAAGTGGCTTCCTCCACTCCGTGATGGTTCCACAAAACCTTTACCAAGGGAATGGTTTTGCCACGCAGGACTTGATCCCGCCTATCCAAGACCCGTACCGGTCTCTCCTAATACGAGGCATCCTCATCTACCTCTAAGTCGGTCCAATCCAATACATGTGATGGATCCGGCTCATACTTCCGAAGCATACTCACATGAAACACGTCATGAACTCCGGACAATTGCGGCGGCAAAGCCAAACGATAGGCAACCTCACCAATCCTCTCAAGGATCTCAAAAGGGCCAATAAACCGAGGGGACAACTTCCCACTCTTCTCAAACCTCATCAATCCCCGCCTAGGTGATATCTTTAGAAAGACATGATCACCCATCTCAAATACCAAAGGTCTTCTCCTTCGGTCAGCATATGACTTCTGACGACTCTGGGCTGTAACAAGCCTCCTACGGATAAGCTCAATCTTCTCCGTTGTTTCCCTCACCAACTCTGGACCCAACAAAGGTGCATCACCCACCTCAGCCCAACAAACTGGAGACCTACACGGTCGGCCATACAAGGCCTCAAACGGTGCCATACCGATGCTAGACTGGAAACTGTTGTTGTAGGCAAACTCCACCAATGGCAAGTGCCTCTCCCATGTCCCACCAAAGTCAAGGACACAACCCCGAAGCATATCCTCAAGGATCTGAATAGTACGCTCGGACTGCTCGTCAGTCTGAGGATGGTAAGCTGTACTAAAGGTCAACTTAGTGCCCCAGGCACTCTGCAAACTCTGCCACAACCTTGCAGTAAAACGAGGATCTCTATCTGAGACGATCGTCACTGGGACACCGTGTAACCTCACTATGTCCCGAATATACAAGTCGGCAAGATGATCTACCGAATCTCTCACGCGCATAGGAATGAAGTGCGCCGACTTAGTCAACCGGTCTACAACCACCCAAATAGCATCACTACCCCGCTGAGTCCTCGGAAGACCTACAACGAAGTCCATAGTGACATGCTCCCACTTCCACTCGGCAATAGGCAAGGGTTGCAACAAACCCGCTGGCCTCTGATGCTCGGCCTTCACTTGCTGACAAGTAAGACACTTAGACACGAAAACTGCCACATCTCTCTTCATACCCCGCCACCAAAACTGGCGACCCAAATCCCGATACATCTTGGTGCCTCCCGGATGCATCGCAAGGCGCGAATGGTGAAACTCTCGGAGTACCTCCTCTCGGCAAGACTCCGGCACAAACAGACGGTCTTGGTATCTCACACTCAGGTCGGGATACACCGTCAAACCCTTCTCAACTTTCCCACTGGAGATCTTCTCTCGGAGGGATTCTACCTCAAGGTCACCTCTCTGTGCCTCCAACACTCGAGTCACAAGTGTAGGCTGCGTAACAACAGAAAACAAGGCCGCAGCCTCAACAGATTCGCCCAGATGCAAATCAAACTCGCCAAGTGCCCCCAACATCTCCCACTCCCGGATGGCTACACAAGCTACATCACTAATGGATTTTCTGCTAAGGGCATCGGCCACAACATTGGCCTTTCCCGGATGATAATGCAACTCGAAGTCATAGTCCTCAATAAACTCCATCCACCTCCTCTGCCTCAAGTTCAAGTCTTTCTGTGTAAACAGATATTTCAGACTCTTATGATCCGAGAACACCTCGAATCTCTCACCATAAAGGTAGTGCCTCCAGATTTTCAAGGCAAAGATCACAGCTGCTAACTCTAGGTCATGTGTAGGGTAATTCTTCTCGTGTATTTTCAACTGACGTGAGCCATAAGCTACCACTTCCCCCTCTTGCATCAACACACAACCCAAACCCTCTCGTGAGGCATCACAATAAACCGCATAACTTAACCCTCTCTCCGAAATAGTCAAAATCGGAGCGGTGGTCAATCTAACCTTCAACTCTTGGAACGACTTTTCACAAGTCTCCCTCCATACAAATTGGACTCCCTTCCGAGTCAGTCTAGTCAACGGTGAAGCTAATCTGGAGAAATCCTTCACAAACCGGCGGTAATACCCAGCTAATCCCAGAAAACTGCGAATCTCAAACACACTCTTAGGCTGTGCCCAATCCTGCACTGCCTCAGTCTTGGATGTATCAACAGACACCCCTTTCCCGGATACCACATGGCCTAAGAACTTGACTTCTCCAAGCCATAACTCACACTTTCCAAACTTGGCATACAGCCTATGGGCTTTAAGTAACTTAAGCACCACTCTCAAGTGTTCCTCGTGCTCATCCTCTGAAGGTGAATAGATCAGAATGTCGTCCACGAAAACGACCACAAAACGGTCTAAGAATTCCCGGAAGATCCGGTTCATCAAGTCCATAAAAACTGTCGGTGCATTGGTAAGTCCAAATGGTATCACCAGAAACTCATAATGGCCATACCGCGTACGGAATGCCGTCTTCGGAATATCCTCCTCCCTGACCCTCAACTGGTGGTAACCCAATCTCAAGTCTATCTTAGAGAAACAACGGGAACCCTTCAACTGATCAAACAAATCATCTATACGGGGCATAGGATACTTATTCTTAACCGTAGCCCGATTCAACTTCCGGTAGTCGATACATAATCTCAAGGCACCATCTTTCTTTTTAGCAAAGAGGGCCGGTGCTCTCCACGGCGAAACACTAGGGCGAATGAAGCCCTTATCTAGCAATTCCTGGAGCTGAACTTTCAACTCAACCAACTCTGCTGGAGCAAAACGGTAAGGTATGTACATCGATTAAACACCCAACTTTCGCTGCTCCAACGTATGTACAAGGATGCGCAAGCAAAAATTAGCGTACTGAAGGCGGAAAATAAAGAGCTAAAACGGAAGGCCATCGTTATGGTCCAATTTGGTGTTCCGCCATACTCTGCTTTTGATGAGTAGTGGGGAGTCAACCAGCTCGGTGATCTTGTAAGTACTGAGACAGGGCTGTCAAGGGTTGCAAAGGCAAGCGACGAAGCTGGTGGCAAATGAAGTTGGTGGATAATCTTCGTTGCCGAGTTGGTTCCGGAGGAAATCGAAAAAGGCTTGTTTTTTTTGGTGTGTTTTTGTGTGTGTGTGTGTGTGTGTGTTTTTTTTTTTAAATTTTGTTTTTGGTGGGAGTAGGCACCTATAGCGTCAACTCTCTAGTGTAGAACTGTGATCGGGGTTGATCCCCTGCATGAATAAAACGAGTTTGTTTCGCAAATCTGGATGACAGGAATGGCATAGTAGAAAAATTAGTTGGTGTAAATGCTTGAATATTTTTTTTATTTTTTTTGGAATGGAAAAAAGAAGATAAGAAAGGGGATGTGGGTGGTGGAAAGAAAAAGGAAATGATGGGCATGTTGATGAAAAAAAAAAAGATATAGAATAAAATAAAGTTGGGGTAGTGGGGAACATGGATATGATAAATTGATTAAAAAAATAAAAATAAATAAAGAAAAGAATAAAATATGGATGAGCTTAGGTGGGTTAGGTAACTCAACTACTCATAAGGAAGCGTGTCACCTGATTACTTGCCCTTTGAGTTTAGGGCTCTTGAAATTGCTTTGGAGGCTGCCTGTACATTTCTTGATTCTCAGGCAGCAGAATTAGAAATTGAAGCATATCCACTGCTAGATGAACTCACGTCGAAGATCAGTATCTTAAACTTGGTGTAACATGCCCGGGGGGTACCCGCGCGCGTTAAACAGTTCAGACCCCCGAGATCTCTTTGATCTCAAGTTTCACGAGTGCAATGTGAAACATAGATGAGAGTCCAGATTTGGCAACTTTTATTGAAAATCCATTTTGTTGCAATTTTGTCAAAAATGGACTGCGTCATCAGAACTCAGAGTCGCCACCTAATATTTTGGGAAATTAGGAAACCCATGACTCGGTGCCAAGGCCACTGTTCGTCGTAACCAAGGATGCTTTGCTCGGAACCTTAGGTATGAGAGGGGAAGGTCAATAATGAGCACCCCCGCTCACCCGATCAAAAGATCGACCTCTACTAAACCATGATATGAATTTTATTTTCTTTATATGTTCATGTTCTGATTATTTTAGTAAATCCTAAAATTTACTATGTGAAGCATACAAGTATAGACTAGTTTGCTCAAATTGGAACAATTCAATCTCATGTTTGTTTTGAAAACGGTTTGATTTTGCCACCATCAAGTGGGCTTAAAGTTTGTGAATTTGCCACTACAAAGTGGGCTTAAACGTACATTCGTTGAATCATTCCAATTCAAGCAACAAGCCTTCATCCACAGGCATTCAAACAGTTTATCACTTAAGCAAATAGCCACATGGTAGGATGCTAAACATAATAAGAAAATCACACACAAAAGGGATGCTAAAGCATAAAAACTCAGAGATTTACTGACGTCCCTCGAACAACTACAAAACAAAGTTAGTAAAATATGCATGATCTTATATACAGAATCCTAATGCAATTCACTCATGAGATGCACTAAAGATTCGGCTTCTAAAATATGGCATGTGAATCATCTCGATAACATGAGGTAGCACACAGAATCACAGAAGAATTGATTAAATCCACACATGTAAATGTAGCCGAATCTTAATGCATGAGACATAAATGTAAAGTATGGATATGCATGGCATGTCAGATATATACACATATGTACAGTTAGGGAAAGCGATTAAAGAATGGGATAGAAAGAAGCGGGGTGGGGATTATTACAACACTTTAATATTACAGATCCGATGAGAGAGAGAAGGGAATAATAAAATAAAATAAAATCTCACAACACTCAAAATAAAAAATAAAATAAACAACTTCATCACTGGCACATGTCACTCCTTTTCGCATGTCCAGGGTTCCGCAACATCGCATGATTCACATTTTCTAGATTCAAGCGGCAAACCAATGAACGGATTTGAAATCTGACTAGCATGGCTTATAGGGAAATCACTATTGGATGATGTGCAAATTTCCTGATAGTGTAGAGAGGGAAAGAGTGACTATCTCCTCTTCAGAACCTCGGAGTTGTACCTATCGAGAGAGAGAGAGAGAGAGAGAGAGAGAGAGAGAGATTGAGTGGGTGCCCTCCTCAAAGAGAGACAGCAACCCATGTGTGTTGTAGAGAGAGAGACCCAGCTGGAGAGAGAGAGAGAGATTGTGTGTAGAGAGAGAGATGAGATCGGTCATGCATGGAGAGCCCCCCCGCTGTTCTGTGTGTGATCAAGGAGAGAGAGAGAGGGATCAGTGCCTGTGTGTGAGTGTCTCTTGAGTGTACCAGCGTGCATGGTCAGTGTATGGTCTGTGTAGGAGTGTATATGGTGAGTGTCTCGTCTCCTCCCTCTCTCTACCTGTGTGTATTCATTTTAGAGAGAGGGGGAGAGCCGTGGCAGTGTGCATGTGTCTCCTCCTTCAAAACCGTGCGTCTGGGTGCATGGTTTGTGATGTGTGTATATTGTGTTTCAGTGAGAGTGTATGGGTGTGTGTTAGAGAGAGAAGAGAGAGAGCTGGGTTGTGTAGTGGTGCTAGGTTTGGTCCTTGGTTTGGGGAGAGATCAACAGAAGTGGGTGCCCATGTGTGGAGGGTGTGTATGTTGTGAATCTGAGTGAGTGTATCCGTGGATGAGGATGGCAGTGGTGTGGAAGGAGCTCAGTGTATGTCTGTGTGAGAGTTGTCAATGGTGTGCATGTGTTGTGTGTGTTGTGTGTGTGTGGTCAGCTGCCGTGCTCATGCATGTGTGTGTTGGCAGCCGTGTGGGTGTGTATCCATACATGCTGGGTTTGTGTATGATCAGAGAGAGAGAGAGGTGGAAGAGAACAGCCTCGAATGGTGGGTTGAAGCTGTGTGTGTGTGTGCCGTGTCCATGAGTGTGTGTGTGTTCTGCAGTGTGAAAATGGGTGGGTGATGCATGGCTGTGTTGGGTGGATGTGTGTCAATGGTGTGTGTGCTCCCTCTCTCTCAAAACCGTGTCTGTCATGAATGGCCTCTCCATGGTCTGTCCCTCTCCATGATCTGTATGCATGTGTTGTGTCTATCCTTTCTCTCACCTCTCTCTCTAAGCCGAGAGAGAGAGAGAGCAAAGATCAGTCCATCTCCTCTCCCCCCATGAACCACACCTCCTCACCACCTTTTATTATTATTTTTTTTATTCCCTCATTCCTTCTCTCTAACCTTTTTCTTTCTAAAACAATGCTCTCAACCAAGAAACCCCACCATTACACAAAGCCCATTTTTTTTATTATCTCTCGCCAGCCTAATCCCATGAAATCAACATCTTTTTTTTCTTTTTTTGTCTACCCACCTCACATGCTAGCTGTTAGTACATTATTTATCATTCCCTCTGTCCCTCCACCGAATTATGCTCTACCCACCCATCAAAACATAATCATGCTATCTGATCATTTTTTTTTCTTTTATTTATTTATTTTTTTTGTATTTATTATTATTTTTTTGTTTTTTTTATTTTTTTTTATTTTATATTTATAAAATATCTAAAAAATATTATTTCTACTAATTTATATAAAAACACCTAAAAATATGTACACACACATAAAATTATAAAATACTACAAATTAACAAAACATTAGTGATGGTCAAAACGGGTGAGGTTTGGAATTAAAGTTTCAATTTGATTTTTCTGGTGAGGGTGGTCAAAATAAAGTGCCCAAGTCTTAGGGCCGGTCAAAATGGGGTGTCTACACTTGGAACGTGTGCATCGACTGAAAAGTAGACTTGTTGCCTTAACGAATTCAAATGGTTAGGGATGAGATAGAGCAGCTGATGGATGATGATGGAGATATGGTCGAAATGTATCTCATACTCATTTGGGTTACCGGTGAGAAACTGTGATAAGAAGAGATGACAGTGGCTGAAGTGCCATCCATTGTTCGTTGCCGCGCGCGATGACGTAGTGGTGGTGACTGAATGTCAGTCACTGCTGTAACATGCCCGGGGGGTACCCGCGCGCGTTAAACAGTTCGGACTCCCGAGATCTCTTTGATCTCAAGTTTCACGAGTGCAATGTGAAACGTAGATGAGAGTCCAGATTTGGCAACTTTTATTGAAAATCCATTTTATTACAATTTTGTCAAAAATGGACTGCGTCATCAGATCTCAGAGTCGCCACCTAATATTTTGGGAAATTAGGAAACCCATGACTCGGTGCCAAAGGCCACTGTTCGTCGTAACCAAAGATGCTTGGCTCGGAACCTTAGGTATGAGAGGGGAAGGTCAATAATGAGCACCCCCACTCACCCGATCAAAAGATCGGCCTCTACTAAACCATGATATGACTTTTATTTTCTTTATATGTTCATGTTCTGATTATTTTAGTAAATCCTAAAATTTACTATGTGAAGCATACAAGTATAGACTAGTTTGCTCAAATTGGAACAATTCAATTTCATGTTTGTTTTCCGAAAAGGGTTTGAATTTGCCACTTGACAAAGTGGGCTTAAGACGTACATTTATTGAATTATTCCAATTCAAGCAACAAGCCTTCATCCACAGGCATTCAAACAGTTTATCACTTAAACAGATAGCCACATGGTAGGATGCTAAACATAATAAGAAAATCACACACAAATGGGATGCTAAAGCATAAAAACTCACAGATTGACTGACGTCCCTCGAACAACTACAAAACAAAAGTTAGTAAAATATGCATGATCTTATATACAGGATCCTAATGCAATTCACTCATGAGATGCACTAAAGATTTGGCTTCTAGAATTGGCATATGAATCATCTCAAAGCATACAATAGCACACAAAATCATTGGATAATCAATTGAAGCATAAAGATGCAAATTTAGCCAAATCTTATGCATGGATCATGGATGTAAAGCAGGGATATGCATGGCATGTCAGATATATACATACACACAGTTAGGGAAAGCGATAAAAGAATGGGATAGAAAGAAGCGGGGTGGGGGAATTATTACAACACCTTAAATATTACAGATCCGAATAAAGGAGGAGGGAGAAATAATAAAATAAAATAAAACCTCACAAAACACTCAAAATAAAAATAAAATAAAGAAATCCATCACTGGCCCATTCCACTCCTTTTCGCATGTCCCGAGTTCCGCAACACCACATGATTCACATTTTCCAGATTCAAGCGGCAGACCAAGGAACGGATTTGAAATCTCCTTTTCAGAACCTCTGAGTTATATCTTCAAAATTTCTCACAAACTCTGCTCTATGCAAATTCAAATTGAAATAAATAAAAAAACACTAAACCCTCATTTACACAAACACAACTTGGTCAACCAACCCACTTGGTCAGGTTCAAAGAACTTTCAATTCAGTCCAACTATGCCCGTGAACCAAAAAAACCAAAAGTGAATTCAGATCTTATGTGACTAAAACCCACTAAACCCAATTGAAAGAAATAAAAACAACTAAAAAAAAGAAAATAAAAAAAATACATTTACTCAAACAGGGGTGAGTTATGCATGGGAGTCTAGAGAGAGAGAGAGAGAGAGACTCGTGGGTGTATGGGTGTGTATTATGCATGGGTGTGGTCTCTAGAGAGAGAGTGATAGGTGGGTTAGAGAGAGAGAGAGAGAGAGAGAGAGAGAGAGATAGTGTGCTGCTGGATTGTGAAGCCGAGAGGAGAGGGAGCCCGTGGGGATGGTGTGCATGGGAGATGGGTTGGCCACGGTGGTGGTGAGCTTGCATAGCGGAGTGTGTGTGTGGGAGTGCTACTGTGGGTGTGTCGTGAGGGAGAGTGAGGGAGTTGAGAGGGAATGGATGCTAGATGATGGGTGTGATGTGCACGGGTGATGGCAGTGTGGTGGTGTCTATGCATGCTGTGTGTTGATGATGGAAGGTTCTGTCATCCTCCCTCAATGGCCTTTGTTTCGTGTATGTATGTTTTAGGGAGTTGTGTGTGTTGCTCCATGTCTGCATGTGTGCCTTGATCAAATCAAAAGGGTGAGTTGAACCACCAGCAACCTCCCTCAACAAAGCCTTTCAAACCCATTTCAGATTCTCTCCTCCTAAACCCGTGTGTTCCTTCTTCTTCTTTTTTTCTCACAAAACCGTGTATGATCTCTCTCCCTCATCAACCCATTTTTTTTGTTCTACAAACCTCCTTCTCTTTTTTCACCCATGTCCGTGTATGTCTTCTCTTCTACATTTCTCCCCCCTCTTCCATTCACTAAACCCGTGTATCAGTGTGTGTATCTGCTCTCTAGAGTGGGTGAAAACCTTGATGCATGTATATGGGTTCTCTGAATTTATGTGGGTTTGCCGAGGGTATCATGGAGAGAGGAGGAGAGAGAGTTAGTGCATGTATCAGTGCATGTATGTGTCCGGTGTGTCTCCTCCACTTCCTTTTCTTTTTCACTCAAACTCACCTAACCCAATTCTCTTCTTTTAAAACTATATCCCCTATCAGTGTCCTCTCCACCCGTGCCTCTTCCACAATTTTTTTTGATTTTCTTTTCTTTATTTTATTCTTCACCTAACACACTCACAATGTTTAACATTTTTTTTTCTTTTTCTTTTTATTTTCTATTTTCTATTTTTTTTTTTTTGTTTTATGATTTGATTTTTTTTTTAATTTTCTTTTTGTTTTTAAAAACAGTTCAATTAGAAAACACACTTAAAAGATATGCACACACCTAATTTAATACACACACATGATAAAACACACATAAAATGATAAAACACTACAAATTACCAAAATATTAGTGATGGCCAAAAATGGGTGAGGTTTGGAATTAAAATGTCAATTTGATTTGATTTTTTTTTTTTTGGTGAGGGTGGTCAAAATAAAATGCCCAAGTCTTAAGGCCGGTCAAAATGGGGTGTCTACAGTTGCCCCTCTTTGACAGAGCTCGAAGTCATGAAATGACGTGAGTGAATGTCAAAGCCAGAAGACGACCCTTTTGACAAGGCCGTAAGACTTGGGCAATCACACAAAATGCAATGCATGTGGTTGAACCCAAAGGTTGCCTACGTATCCCTTTGCAAGGAATCAAACCAGCGTAGTTCAGGGGCAAAATGCAAATGACATACACAAAATGTAGTTTGAAAGTTGGACTTACACGCTTCGCGAAGCCGGTTTGTTTGAAAAACTTATGATCATGCAAAAGAGAGAAGACCTCAACCAAGAGAAATCAACATCCTAACGCGTCTCACGTGAGAGGAGAAAAGATGGTGTAAACAACAGGCGCACCTGATGTTTTTAACCGAGTGAATCAACAACCTAACGCGTCTCACGCGAGAGAAAAAGGGGTGGTGTGAACAGACAGGCGCACCTGACTGTTTTTTAACCGATGTGGTGGCCACGGATGCCGCTTTTCTGATCATATTTACAACTTTCCCTATTCTCCAACGGGGTGACAGACTAGGTTGATTCAGTTTCCAGAGTTGAGGCGCATACAAGCTACCTCAACCTATGGGGCTGCCATACAGATTTCAAGCCGAGAATGCACCCCTGGATGCACCTCTGGGTATTTAAACCAGACTTTAGTCTCGGAAATCCCGAACCTTTTGCGTTCTAGGCCTCGGCCATTCGAACTCTAGTTTCCACCGTCGCAGTTGGTCTCCTAGGAACTCATTGCAATCACAGGCAGGTGACTATACCAGACCACCTAAAGTCGTTCGGGCACGACAAACACCAAAGGAATTGCACCTTTAGAGGATTTAAGGTCTCCTAGACCGGGAGTGCTCAAGACAGTGCGAGTGGAGGATGCACAAGATGGTGCGATGCCCAAAGCAGGGCGCTTGAAATGGATGCACAAAGCATTGCGGTTCCCAAGGCAGGGCAATTGAAGGCCTAACTAACAGGCGTATCTCAACGTATTTTTATACAGAGAGAGGGAAGGTTAGGGCGATTGAAATTGATGCACAAAGTAGTGCGGTTCCCAAGGCAGGGCAATTGAAGGCCTAACCAACAGGCGTATCTCAACGTATCTTTATACAGAGAGAGGGAAGGTTAGGGCGATTGAAATTGATGCACAAAGCAGTGCGGTTCCCAAGGCAGGGCAATTGAAGGCCTAACCAATAGGCGTATCTCAACGTATTTTTATACGGAGAGAGGGAAGGTTAGGGTGTTTGAAATTGATGCACAAAGCAGTGCGGTTCCCAAGGCAGGGCAATTGAAGGCCTAACCAACAGGCGTATCTCAACGTATTTTTATACAGAGAGAGGGAAGGTTAGGGTGTTTGAAATTGATGCACAAAGTAGTGCGGTTCCCAAGGCAGGGCAATTGAAGGCCTAACCAACAGGCGTATCTCAACGTATTTTTATACAGAGAGAGGGAAGGTTAGGGTGTTTGAAATTGATGCACAAAGTAGTGCGGTTCCCAAGGCAGGGCAATTGAAGGCCTAACCAACAGGCGTATCTCAACGTATATTGTATACAGAGAGAGGGAAGGTTAGGGTTTTTGAAATTGATGCACAAAGCAGTGCGGTTCCCAAGGCAGGGCAATTGAAGGCCTAACCAACAGGTGTATCTCAACGTATATTGTATACAGAGAGAGGGAAGGTTAGGGTTTTTTGAAATTGATGCACAAAGCAGTGCGGTTCCCAAGGCAGGGCAATTGAAGGCCTAACCAACAGGCGTATCTCAACGTATATTGTATACAGAGAGAGGGAAGGTTAGGGTTTTTTGAAATTGATGCACAAAGCAGTGCGGTTCCCAAGGCAGGGCAGTTGAAGAACCAACAGGCGTATCTCAACGTATATTGTATACAGAGAGAGGGAAGGTTAGGGTTTTTGAAATTGATGCACAAAGCAGTGCGGTTCCCAAGGCAGGGCAGTTTTGATGCCCAAGGCAGGGCGGTGCCCATTGAATTTGATGCCCAAAGCAGGGCGATTGAATTTGATGCCCAAAGCGGTGCCCAAAGCAGGGCGATTGAATTTGATATGCACAAGATAATGCGATGGAATTGAAATTGAAATTTGAGTGGTAGGTGCACGAAGTGAGATTATTGTGCGATAGATGCACAGAATGAAAGAAGGAATTGTATGTTCGAACCAAATACCGTATACATATACCATGTACAAACAAAATACATACGAATACGGCAATATACACAGACAAATAACAGACCTATAAACAGACACAGACATATATAGTATATATACACGTATATATGACACAGACATATACGGACCTATACACAAACATATATGGATATATACACAGATATATACGGATATATCTTTTCTGGGCTTGCTGTTTTCTCTCTTTTCTTTTCTCTTTTTTTTTTTTTTTTTTTTTTTTTTTTTTTTTTTTGTGGAGTCTCTGTAATCGGGGATCCCCTGACTGTAACAAAATCAGTTTCTGTTTTTCTCATCAATGGCGTGACTGGCATATCACTTTGAATTTGAAAACATTTTGTTTGATTGAATTTGAGAGTGATTGAATTTTGAACTCTAAATTAAACATTGATTCTATACTGACCTGAATCAAAGAATGACTTAACGAAACAAGAACGAAGCAAAATATACACTGACTAGTATAAATACACCGACTGGTATAAATATACTGACTGGTATAAATACACTGACTGGTATGAATACACACTTATATACACTGACTGGTATGAATACCTTGACTGATATGAATACACACTTGTATATACTGAAGAGTTGACTCGAGTGGTGGAGAAGACAGAATCACTAACTCAACTATGCCCCTAATTCATTGCCTTGATTTTTTTTTTTTGATTTTTTTGTAAAAATGTTTTGATCAACATGAGAGTTAGATTAGCATACTTATTCCATTTTCTGTTTCAAATCATGTAAGCTAAACTGTGAGCACTGAAAATTTTCCCTTTTCAAATCCAAAGAATGGTCCAAGTTTTGCAAAAATGGAACAATTTTCGAGAAAAATTAGTCAGCTTCATTCAAATTAATCAAAATCTATTTTTGCAAATGGTCACTACTCAACTAATATGGAATCAACTATTGGGGTGCATAGTCCCAAACCAGATAATCAAAGGTGATATCTGAACCAAGCCAACCGAACCGAGCCAATCCAAACCGAATCGAACTGAACTAAACAAAGTTAAATCAAACCAATTGAACTGAGCAGAAGGAAGATATACCAATCCCAACACGGATAGGACAACCAAGTCGACTAAAGATACACCAATCAAACATAGACGCAATGAATGAGTTGAAAAATTATTGGGGCCGAACTTCGAGATGAAGCTACCTACGTATCCCAAAGATAGGAATCAGGCCATCGTAGTTCGGGCTGAGGTTCACTCGGGTATTGACACTCTCTTTTTGTGCTCTAACTTTTGCCAAAGCCACCCTTTCGGGTTTTCAACCTTGCGAGCTTTTCATTTTTTCATTTTGTTCATTTCATTTTTTTTTTTGGTTTCATTTTCATTTTTTCATCATTTTTTTTTTAATTTTTTTTTGTTTTTCTGCTCTAACTTTTGCCTGGGTCGCCCTTCCGGGTTTTCCGCCCAGCGAGCCTCTCAAGGGTTACTTTCATTTTAACTTTGTCCATGTTGATTGGGGAATCTCTAAGCCAACTATAAGAAACTGCTACACTTGACCGGTGGATATGATGATGTAGGGACTAGGCTACTTGGGTCTGATTTTGCCTCTAGTGTTGCCCCTAGTGTAGTGGATAAGAACTCGACTGTCCTTCAATAATAAAATTCATTCTCTCAAATTCTGGGTTGGCCTTTCTGGGCGGTCTTCATTGGGAAACGATTCAGTTTTAACTCTTTGATCACATCCAACCTTTTGCCCCTAGTTCAAGGGCTGCTTCAAATCTAAATCACATCTGACCTTCTTGCCCCTAGTCCAAGGGTTGTTTCCAATCTGAATCACAGGCTCTACATAGTTTTGGCTAAGGCTCAATCGGGTATTGACACTCTCCTTTTACGCTCTAACTTTTGCCAAAGCCGCCCTTTCGGGTTTTCAACCTTGCGAGCTTTTCATTTTTCTTTTTATTTTTCCTTCTTTTTTTTTTATGCTCTAACTTTTGCCTGGGTCGCCCTTCCGGGTTTTCGGCCCAGCGAGCCTCTCAAGGGTGATACTTTATTGCCCCTAGTTCAAGGGCTACCTCCATTTCAGCTATGCAAGCCTCACACTTTTGCCTCTAGTTCAAGGGCCGTTTCAAATCGAAATCACATTCTCTGCCCTGAGTTCAAGGTCTGTTTCCAATCTGGATCACATCATTGCCCCTAGTTCAAGGGCTATTTCCAATCTAAATCAGATTCGACCTTATTGCCCCTAGTTGAAGGGCTGCCTCCATTTGAATCACATCATGGCCCCTAGTTCAAGGGTTATTTCCAATTCGGCTATGCAAGCCTTACTTTGAATGATCAAGGTTTGAAAGCTAAGGAGCGCAAGGTTTGAAAGCTAAGGAGCGAAAGAGGTCGGACCACGAGTCAAGAGGAATCCTATGCTGTATAACTAATTCCAGGCATGTTTTCGTAGGACCACGCAAAAATAGTTTTTGAAATCTTTTCACAAAGTGACTAATCACTCGTACTCTTACGAAGACAAGATAGAACCAATTTGGACCAAGCCAGGATCCTTCTCAGTACCCACATTAACAAAGATGATCTCATTCATCAAGGGTTTAGCACACCTCTCTTCCTCTCAGTTGATCAAAATTTGCAAATCCCGAGGAAATTCTTCCTCTTTGTTTTTTGGAAAAAGTTTTTTTAAAAAACTTTGGTCAATGCAATGATTTAAAGGCACGGAAAAGTAAGCAGACTCCATGACATTTTTTTTTGTTTATTGAAAAGAGACTATGACTCAGTAATGACAACAGACTCAAAAGAAAATGACAAAGACGACCTAGACAGGACAGAAATGTCTAGGTTAGCACTCTTGAAATCAATAAACTCTGACTCACTAGAATGACTCGAGTCTGATCCCAACTCTACAAACTTGGTGGAATCAAACTTAGACTCAATACTCAATTCAGAACTCAGAATAAAACCATTCTCAATTTTGCTAGTCAAAGTGTGCGCCAGCCACAACATTCAAAATAAAGCCCGCTCAATCAACAGGTGGTCATTCCCCAATCACAGAGATGGTCGACTTCGTGGGATATCGGCCCTTTTTTTTTTAAAATTTTTTTGATTTTATGTTTTTGTTATTTTTTCTTTTTGAAGTAATGGTGCTAAACTGAACAACCTGAACCACTTATTCGAATTTGAGAACCCCTGTATAGATCCAATACATTGCACATAACACATAGCAGGAAAGAGAACAAACACCCCTATGGAGGGTAGGGTTATCCTGTCCTAGCTTTTGAAATGATCTAGGGTTCACTATTCAAACAAGCGGTATCATACATCCTAGAAATGGGAAAGCATCCTGTCCTAATTTGAAAGGTACTATAGCTCACTATATGTACAAGGTTAGCTCTGTTCTAAGGGTTGAAGTCAAGGTGACGTTACCAAAGAGTCCTTTGAGTCATAACCAATAAAGATCCCAGGAAATCAGAAGAGTCAAATAGCCTCTCTTCGGAGTCTGAGAACCTTAGATAGCAAAGCCAAATAGCAGAGCTACGTAGCAGAGCTACCTTTTTGACAGATCTCAAAAGGTTATAACACAAGGCCTCTAAAGTACCGTAAAAATAGGTGTAGTGTCACAAAAAGCTTGCCTGTGCTCCCACTAGTATCTGGGCAACACAGGAACTTTAAGTGCACCAATGCATGCAATGCAATAAACATATAATTGAAAATAACAGTCATATCATGGAGTTCGAGTCAAGGTTTCATAAATCCCCAGCAGAGTCGCCAGAAACTGTAACATGCCCGGGGGGTACCCGCGCGCGTTAAACAGTTCGGACTCCCGAGATCTCTTTGATCTCAAGTTTCACGAGTGCAATGTGAAACGTAGATGAGAGTCCAGATTTGGCAACTTTTATTGAAAATCCATTTTATTACAATTTTGTCAAAAATGGACTGCGTCATCAGATCTCAGAGTCGCCACCTAATATTTTGGGAAATTAGGAAACCCATGACTCGGTGCCAAAGGCCACTGTTCGTCGTAACCAAAGATGCTTGGCTCGGAACCTTAGGTATGAGAGGGGAAGGTCAATAATGAGCACCCCCACTCACCCGATCAAAAGATCGGCCTCTACTAAACCATGATATGACTTTTATTTTCTTTATATGTTCATGTTCTGATTATTTTAGTAAATCCTAAAATTTACTATGTGAAGCATACAAGTATAGACTAGTTTGCTCAAATTGGAACAATTCAATTTCATGTTTGTTTTCCGAAAAGGGTTTGAATTTGCCACTTGACAAAGTGGGCTTAAGACGTACATTTATTGAATTATTCCAATTCAAGCAACAAGCCTTCATCCACAGGCATTCAAACAGTTTATCACTTAAACAGATAGCCACATGGTAGGATGCTAAACATAATAAGAAAATCACACACAAATGGGATGCTAAAGCATAAAAACTCACAGATTGACCGACGTCCCTCGAACAACTACAAAACAAAAGTTAGTAAAATATGCATGATCTTATATACAGGATCCTAATGCAATTCACTCATGAGATGCACTAAAGATTTGGCTTCTAGAATTGGCATATGAATCATCTCAAAACATACAATAGCACACAAAATCATTGGATAATCAATTGAAGCATAAAGATACAAATTTAGCCAAATCTTAGCATGGATCAAGGCATGGATCATGGATGTAAAGCAGGGATATGCATGGCATGTCAGATATATACATACACACAGTTAGGGAAAGCGATAAAAGAATGGGATAGAAAGAAGCGGGGTGGGGGAATTATTACAACACCTTAAATATTACAGATCCGAATAAAGGAGGAGGGAGAAATAATAAAATAAAATAAAACCTCACAAAACACTCAAAATAAAAATAAAATAAAGAAATCCATCACTGGCCCATTCCACTCCTTTTCGCATGTCCCGAGTTCCGCAACACCACATGATTCACATTTTCCAGATTCAAGCGGCAGACCAAGGAACGGATTTGAAATCTCCTTTTCAGAACCTCGGAGTTATATCTTCAAAATTTCTCACAAACTCTGCTCTATGCAAATTCAAATTGAAATAAATAAAAAAAACACTAAACCCTCATTTACACAAACACAACTTGGTCAACCAACCCACTTGGTCAGGTTCAAAGAACTTTCAATTCAGTCCAACTATGCCCGTGAACCAAAAAAACCAAAAGAGAATTCAGATCTTATGTGACTAAAACCCACTAAACCCAATTGAAAGAAATAAAAACAACTAAAAAAAAGAAAATAAAAAAATACATTTACTCAAACAGGGTGAGTTATGCATGGGAGTCTAGAGAGAGAGAGAGAGAGAGAGAGACCCGTGGGTGTATGGGTGTGTATTATGCATGGGTGTGGTCTCTAGAGAGAGAGTGATAGGTGGGTTAGATAGTGTGCTGCTGGATTGTGAAGCCGAGAGGAGAGGGAGCCCGTGGGGATGGTGTGCATGGGAGATGGGTTGGCCACGGTGGTGGTGAGCTTGCATGGCGGAGTGTGTGTGTGGGAGTGCTACTGTGGGTGTGTCGTGAGGGAGAGTGAGGGAGTTGAGAGGGAATGGATGCTGGATGATGGGTGTGATGTGCACGGGTGATGGCAGTGTGGTGGTGTCTATGCATGCTGTGTGTTGATGATGGAAGGTTCTGTCATCCTCCCTCAATGGCCTTTGTTTCGTGTATGTATGTTTTAGGGAGTTGTGTGTGTTGCTCCATGTCTGCATGTGTGCCTTGATCAAATCAAAAGGGTGAGTTGAACCACCAGCAACCTCCCTCAACAAAGCCTTTCAAACCCATTTCAGATTCTCTCCTCCTAAACCCGTGTGTTCCTTCTTCTTCTTTTTTTCTCACAAAACCGTGTATGATCTCTCTCCCTCATCAACCCATTTTTTTTGTTCTCCAAACCTCCTTCTCTTTTTTCACCCGTGTCCGTGTATGTCTTCTCTTCTACATTTCTCCCCCCTCTTCCATTCACTAAACCCGTGTATCAGTGTGTGTATCTGCTCTCTAGAGTGGGTGAAAACCTTGATGCATGTATATGGGTTCTCTGAATTTATGTGGGTTTGCCGAGGGTATCATGGAGAGAGGAGGAGAGAGAGTTAGTGCATGTATCAGTGCATGTATGTGTCCGGTGTGTCTCCTCCACTTCCTTTTCTTTTTCACTCAAACTCACCTAACCCAATTCTCTTCTTTTAAAACTATATCCCCTATCAGTGTCCTCTCCACCCGTGCCTCTTCCACAAATTTTTTTGATTTTCTTTTCTTTATTTTATTCTTCACCTAACACACTCACAATGTTTAACATTTTTTTTTCTTTTTCTTTTTATTTTCTATTTTCTATTTTTTTTTTGTTTGTTTTATGATTTGATTTTTTTTTTATTTTCTTTTTGTTTTTAAAAATAGTTCAATTAGAAAACACACTTAAAAGATATGCACACACCTAATTTAATACACACACATGATAAAACACACATAAAATGATAAAACACTACAAATTACCAAAATATTAGTGATGGCCAAAAATGGGTGAGGTTTGGAATTAAAATGTCAATTTGATTTGATTTTTTTTTTTTGGTGAGGGTGGTCAAAATAAAATGCCCAAGTCTTAGGGCCGGTCAAAATGGGGTGTCTACAACTGCCGTGCAAAAACTCAATCGATGATCACTTGTTGCTTCAATTGTTCAAGAACAAGGTCGATTACTGTCCGTGGACGTAGGCATTGAGGCCGAACCACGTAAATCTTGTGTCCATTATTGTGTGTTTGATTTCTGGTAGTTCAGGTGGGTTGCGTTAAATCCCAACAATTGGTATCAGAGCCTCGTCGGTCGTTTTTCAGAAAAACACGATATGTTTTTCAGAATTGCCCATAAATCAAGTTACTCGAAAACAGATTTTGAGCATACCGGGAGCAAGGTCTTGCTGAGAAGAATCCAAGACTACAAAGTTGTAGACACCCTATTTTGACCGGCCCTGAGACTTGGGTGTTTTCTTTTGAACACCCGCTGATAAAAATTGGAATATGTTATTTTATGAATTTCTCAGCAGAAAAATCAAATTGAAGTTTTAATCCCAAACTTCACCCATTTTGGCCAAATCATTTTGTATCACTCAAATCTTTTTTATTATTTTATTAATTTGTAGTATTTTGTAATTTTATGTGTGTGTACATATGTTTTAGATGTTTTTATCTAAATTAGTATAAATTATACATTTTTGATATTTTATAAATAGAAAATAATAATTAAAAAAAGAAGACAAACAAAAAAAATAAAAAAAGATGGTATGGTCAGGGTATTTTTGGGGGAAAGTTAAAGAATTTTTTGGTGGTTGAAGAGAGAGTCAGAGAGATGATTATGTTTTATTGGTGGAGAGAAAAAGGGAGGCAGAGGTTTTTGTTTTTTAAGCGAGTGGTGTGTATGATGATGAGTGGTGCTCGAGTGCTCAGGCAATACTCACTTTCTTCCTTATTTTTACTAATTTGGGGATGCTTGGCGGGTCTCTCTGATTCTCTCCCTTTTGATTATTCGGCTCCACAATTTGGGATAGAATGGTTGGTGAATTAAACTTCAGGCATTTTGGGCATGCTGGTTTTCTAATCTTTTGATATCCATCACTGAAATGTTTGATGAACTCTTAGAGATCGTTCGTTTCCGTGCGTGACGGCGTAGTGGTGGTGACTAAAAGTCAGTCGTCGTCGTGCAAGAACCCAATCGATGATCACTTGTTGCTTCAATTGTTCAAGAATAAGGTTGATTACTGTCCGTAGACATAGGCATTAAGGTCGAACCACGTAAATCTTGTATCCATTATTTTGTGTTTGATTTCTGGTAATTCAAGTAGATTGCCTTAAATCTCAACAATTGGTATCAGAATCTTGTGAGAGCTTGAATTTTTAGACAACTAATTAGTATTAATAATAATATTAAGTCAGTTAATAGTGATTATTAAATTATCGAATTATAATTGTGAAAACCCATATTTAATTATTCTTAAAAGAAAATAAATTAATTAATTAATTAATTAATTTTATTCAAAATCTATCTAAAATATATAATAGTGTAAAAATTAATTTTAAATTAACTCAATTCAATCACTAACAAAGACCTTATTAAGAATAATAATTTTGTGAATGTCCAATATTTATTGTTATAAATTATTTTAACAACATACTAAAAAAAAAAAAAAAAGAATCAGATTCTCGGTGGCAGGTAGTGCCACCTGCTAGCTTGCATGTACCCATGGAAACTTTCATCTCATCATAGTTCTTGGGTTGAAGAGATTTGTAGTGGATAGTATAATGAGAAAGAGAAAGAGGGAGTGGGAGGGGGAGGCTCAGCATGAGTTTATATATATATATATACAAGGAAGACTTAGCTTATGCATATCTGCTCCTTGGAGGGGTGAGGAGAAACTAAGGAGAAAAAAAAAAGAGAGAATTCAGCAGAAAGAGAAGAAGAGAGAAAGGTTTAGGAAGTAAAATTTTTCTATCATTTCATCACCCGTTTCAATCCTACTACTAAGCAGGCCCGGCCTTGAGGGAAGGCCCAAGAGGCCTGCGCCTTGGGCCCCCAGATTTGGGCTGAAAATAGGGCCCCAAAATTTAATTTTTTGTTTTAGATATAAAAAAAAAATCCAAATGTTATAAACCCAATTGAATATAGGCCCAAAATATATATATATATATATATATCATAATAGAGGCCCAATAATGTTCATAATAGAGGCCCATAACAAAATCAGTTGGCTACATTAATCATTATGAACATGGGCCCAACCAAGATATACTCACCTGGAAGAAGAATTCACATGGGTCTTTACAATTTGATTTTGACGAAACACATTTGTCATTTTGAGAAGAACGAAACACAGCAGCACAGCAAGCACCTGATAAGAATGAAATGAAACACATCTCTGTTCTGTCTCCTCTATATTTGACGAAACCGTGAGTCTTCTTGCATTGGGCATCAAAACCGTGAGTCTCTCTCTCTCTCTCTCTCTCTCTCTCTCTCTCTCTCTATATATATATATATATATATATATCACATTTAAATAGAGGAAGTTTTTGCCCTAATTTTTTCCCTAATTTTCCTCTTAATTTCTTGCCCTATAATTTTATTTTTGTTGTGTTCTAATTCATGTTTGGTTGATAAAGATTTTTCTTGCCCTATATCACATTTATTTTTGTTGCCCTAGATTTTTTATGAAAGTCTATAATTTTTGTTGTGTTCTAATTCTGAAAATATATTATTTGCAGAGATCAGTGATTGTGAATTTGTGTGGATTTGTGATTATATAGAGTAGTCATCATGCCTCCTAGGAAGTATATTTCTGGATGTGAAAAAAGGAAAAAGAAGCAAAAATTAAAAAATTTTATTCAATCTCAATCGGGAGCGCTTGATAAATTTTTTGGTAACAAGAAACAAATAGAAAGTTCATGTTTGGTTGATGAAGATTTGGCAATTGAAGAACTTAATCAATGTAATGAGAATGATAATGAAGATTTGGGTGTTGAAGAGCCTATTGAATGTTTGAATGAGAATGACAATGAAGATTTGGTGAATGAGAAAGCTACTGAAAGTGAAGATTTTAATGTTGAATATGGACCTTTAAATATTAATGACCCAAGTAATTGGGACAAGATTGATCAGAATTTTAGAGATTTATTAGTTGAAATAGGTCCTATAAGAAGTGATGTTGTCAATTTTCCTAGAGATGACAAGGATAGGCATTTCTCCTCTACACATTACATTCGAAATTTACCAAATGAAGAGAAGCAAGATAGGAAATGGCTAGTATATTCAGATGCTTCAAACAAAGTATTTTGCTTTTGTTGTAAGTTATTTAAGGAAGATGGGAACAAGACTCAGTTGGCTACTAATGGATTTAAAGATTGGAAGAATCTAGGTCACAGGCTTAGAAGTCATGAAACTAGTAATGAACACATGACTTGTATGAGCAAATGGATTGAATTGGAAAAAAGATTGCAAAAGAATGAAACAATTGATAAAGGTGTTCAAGAACAAATCAATAGGGAGAGAGAACATTGGAAAAAGGTGTTACTAAGGATAATTGCTGTTGTGAGAACTCTTGCTAAAAATAATTTAGCGTTTTGTGGAGACAATGAGAAGATTTATCAAGAAAGAAATGGAAACTTTTTGAGTTTAATTGAAATGATTGCTCAATTTGATTCGGTAATGCAAGACCACCTTCATCGCATTGAAAGGAATGAAATTCATTACCATTATCTTGGTCACAAAATCCAAAATGAATTGATACAGATGTTAGCGGGTGAGATCAAAAGTACAATTGTGAAAAGAATCAAAGAAGCGAAATATTTTTCAATTATTCTTGATTGTACTCCATATGTTAGTCATGAAGAACAAATGTCTCTTGTAATAAGATGTGTGGATGTTTCAACTAATCAAGTAAAGGTGGAAGAGTTCTTTTTAGAATTTTTAAAGGTGGATGACACATCGGGATTGGGTCTTTTTAATGTACTTAAAGAGGTATTGTCCACACTCCAACTTGATATTGGTGATATAAGAGGGCAAGGATATGATAATGGCTCTAACATGAAAGGGAAACACAAAGGTGTACAGAAAAGGCTACTTGAAATAAATCCTAGGGCATTCTACACACCATGTGGTTGTCATAGTCTTAATCTTGCACTTTGTGATATGGCTAACTCTTGTCCCAAAGCTATCTCTCTTTTTGGAGTGTTACAACGTATATATTTATTGTTTTCATCTTCTACAAAGCGGTGGAAAGTTTTCAAAGATCATGTGGAAGGTCTCACATTGAACCATTGTCACAAACAAGGTCGGAAAGTCGCGTTGAAAGTGTTAAAGCAATAAGATATCAAGCTCCACAAATAAGAGATGCTTTAAATCATTTGGCAAATCTTGGTGAACCCCACAATACAAAGAGTGAAGCTGAGTCTTTAGCAACATATGACATTGAGAACTTTGAATTTTTGCTTGGCATGATTATTTGGCACAATTTATTGTTTGCAGTTAACTCAGTTAGCAAAATATTTCAAAGGGAAGGCATGCATATTGATGTTGCTATAATTCAGTTAAAAGGACTCATTACCTTTCTTAAAAAGTATAGAGAAACTGGATTTTTGGATGCCATGATTGAGGCAAAAGAAGTTGCTACTCTAATGGAAATTGATCCAGTATTTCGTGAAAAGCGTGTCATTCGCAGAAAGAAGCAATTTGATGAGAATGTTAGTGAAGAGGTGACACAGACTGCTGAAGAATCTTTTAGAGTTAATTACTTTATGTATATAATTGATCAAGCTCTTTCTTCACTTAAGAGTAGGTTTGAACAATTTCAAGTATATGAGGAAAATTTTGGATTTTTGTTTGATTTGAAAAAGTTGAGTTCTACCAACAAGGAATGTTTGAAGACTTATTGTGTTAATCTTGAAGATTTTCTGAAACACGATAAACTTTCTGATATTGATGGGAGAGATCTATTTTCAGAATTGAATGTCTTGAAAGAAGTTTTACCGGAAGGAATCAAAAGGCCAATTGAAGTATTAAATTATTTGAAAACAATGGATGGTTGTTTCCCAAATGCATGGATTGTGTATAGAATTTTGTTGACTATACCTATTACAGTGGCCTCTGGAGAAAGAAGTTTTTCAAAGTTGAAGTTAATCAAATCTTACCTTCGGTCAACTATGTCACAAGAAAGATTGAATGGGTTAGCTTTGTTATCCATTGAAAAGGATATGATGGATAAATTCGATTATGCAAGCTTCATTAGGGATTTTGCAGCTAAAAATGTGAGAAAAGTAATGTTTATGTGATAGTTGGTTCAATTGTAAACTGGATATTGCTAAACTATAAAGCAACAAAACCATATTTTTAGTTTTTTGAGTATTTGTAATGATTGCTTCCTATTTTAATATATGAAAGTAAATTTTTGTTTATAATTTTAATGATTATATGTGCAAATAATTTTTTATCCATTTATCCATCAAAATTTTTTTTTTTTCAATGTAAGAAAGGCCCCATTTCCAAAGGTCGCCTTGGCCCCCCTAAATCTCAGGGCCGGCCCTGCTATTAAGTAAGAAAACCCTCTCAATCCTCTCATTTCTTTTTATTAATGAAGTTTTCAGATTATATTCACATGATTAAAATGACTACTCATAGATAGAATTTATATATATATATATATGTGTAGGAATTTTGTGATGTGTATATCAAATGTTTAAAGATATTGATAGTCTTAAAATCATCTTATTATTGTAAAAATAAGCTTGCATGTGTAGTTTATACCTTTAAAGAGAAGATTGAAAATAATCTGTTTGTCCTTAAATCTGTCAGAATGTTTTCACAAATTTTTAGACAATTTTATACTCAAAATTTCGAGATAATTTCTTTTACAAAGTTGTTGAGAATGATGTCTAGTTCATCCAGGAATTTTGGCAACAATTTTTGAGCTTTCTACGAATTTATACAAAATTTTAACTAAATCTGAAACTGTAAGACAGATTTTACTATGTATTTGAAAATTTATTTAAAATTCTATGCTAAGCCAAATCTGGTAATTTCTAACTAAAAGATGAAATTTGAGAAGTCTAGTTTCATGATAAATTTTTAGATTATGGATTTGATCTATAAATTTAAGCATGGAATTAATGTAAGGAAATGTGACAAATCTGTGTCATAAAAATTGTTGGATATTTTACAGGATTATTTACATCTTATTTTTCTGAAATTCTTTCTGAAAAATGACCTAAACATCCCTACTGAGTATTCTGTTCAATTGCACGAATTTTAGAATTGTGTAAATAATTTATTTATAATTTTTAATACCTAAGTTACAAACTGGAATTTTCTGGACAGGATAAAATCATCACTTCAATATTGTGTTGGTCTAATCCATTAACTATTATAAATTAGTAATCCATGTATGGGTGTGTTGTGATTTATTTAATATTGTGCTAGTCTAATTTTGTAAATCAAAAAATTCGTGCATGTGTGTGATTATGGTTTATTTCTTGTATCTAAGTTATTATGTTCATACCATGTTTTAAATTAATTGTCTATTAAATTTTGTACATTGAATTATTATTGTGTGACATGTATAATGTTTTATGTTGGGAGTTTTTTTTGAGTTGGTATAACATTATTGGTGTTTGAGATTTAAATAATTTGTGTTTAATATATAAATTAACCGAAATGATTAATGGCATATATAAAGTTACTGATCGAGGGTTAATACCGGATATTCAGGGTGAGCCCTGGTTTTTAATAATTTTTAAGTAAATTGTGTCGCGAAACCTTAAGATGGCACAGGGATTATTTGAACCCTTATCGGTATTTGGTTTTGGAATATGGGTGGATGTGCGGGTGGCACGCAGGGAAGTTACGTACCCCTGGCAGACCGTTCCCTTGGGGCAGACCACGGATGTCACGCCTTGGGTATATAACTCCGGGTGTGGGCATCTTTGATAGTTCTTGAATATTTGACCAAGTAGGGGTTTCCAAATTAACCGTGGCCATAACTTAGTGGTTGGTAAGTTAAACCTCTTTGGTGAGATTTCAAAGGTCACCTAAGTTATTAAAATTATTTTAATTATTTTAATGGTTGTAATTTATGTTTACGATTATATTATTATCTCGTGTTTATAATCTCATTATTTTCTCTCAAAAAGAATGGTAGGTTGGTTATGTTTTCTTACTGTGTTGCAAAACTCATGGCATATATTTTGTTGCCCTGGCGTTTCATGCTAGATTATGTCGAAGAAGGGACTGAGGCTGAAATTGGAGCTGCTGCTATAATATCGAACCTTAGCTAACTTAGAGTCAAGATTTTATCCAAATAAAATCCTGTTATCTCTTGTATTAGTATTTAACAATGTTGTGACGTTGTGTGTGGACTTGTAGTTTTATTTTGTTGTTGGACTTTGACTATGTAAGAATTTAAAATTTCCTAATTAATAGTTAAAATTTTATCTAGCAAGTTATTGTTATTTAAATCTTATGATGTTTCAAAAAAAAAAATTTGGGGCATCACAATAATGTTAATAGCATCATGGTTAATACCAATACTAGGTTCCTTTAAATAAAATTATTTATCTTCCTATGAAAAAAAAAATAATAAATAAATAAATAAAATTCTGTAGCTAATGCAGTTGTGAAAACTAAATGGATTAAATTAATAGTAAATAAGCTAGTTAGAGTTGAGTAGGAAGAAAACCATCCAGTAAAAAAATAATAATAATAATAATAATAATAAATAAATAAAAAAGAAATCAAAATTTATTTTGGGCAGAGAGATTTGGCCCAAGCATGCCAATGCATGCTTTTGCTTCCTGCCACACTCCTAAGGCCTTTCCTTAGGTTTGTAGTATGTATCATGTACAGTGAGCATGCTCCTCTCCAACAACAAGCAACCTCCTTAGGGGAAGCAAGCATGCCTTAGGATAGAAATCCAAGCCAATAGGGAATTCTGGTGAAGATAAAAATAAAGTAAAGTAATAGAATAAACAAATATAATTTAAACACCAATTTCCCTTTTACAATGCCTACATAAGAACTCCATTTCAACCACCTTAGGAGGTACACGGCTGAGTAAGGGAAGAAGGGAAAGAGTAGAAAAGAAAAGAAAGAAAGAAGAGGAGAGGGTGCTTGGTGGTCGCCAATTCAAAACAATTTTTTAAGAATAGTTTGTAAGGAGCTCTTGAAGTAAGAATACTCAACCTCTATCCTTCCTTACATTTTTTTTTTACTAAATCTATACATCAAAAAAAAAAAAAAAAAAAAAAAGATATATGCAAGAGCATGCATGGTTAATATACAATAACCCAATGCATGTTGATAGATTGATGATCTTATGATTATATGATTTCTATCCTTCTTGCAAGTGTGGATTAGATGGTTTAGCTACTGATTTTCTATATTCTCCATTGTTTGAATTAGTCTTGCATGCTTATGAATTTGTGTTCATTCTTCATAAATATTATTTTTATCTAATCCCTATCACCACTAATGAAAGTAAATATGAAGGATTAGAGTTTCACATGGGAATAATAGCAAGAAACAATTTTTTTTAGTCTTGTATGTGATTCATGGCGAATACAAAGTGTGATTTTCACCAAATGCTGAACTTCCAGCAAAACAGATTTTTAATCTGTTTTGAATAAACACAAACAAACTCATGAGAACACTTTCAAAAATTCTAAAATTACTGGAGTTCGTTTACCATGTTCTCATGGTGAAAGAAAAATTATTTGACAACGTTTCGTGGTCAAAACATGTTTTTAACTTCACTGTTGTCTGGAGGCAGCAGCAATGCTGACTTTACCAGGTCACCGTTTATTCTACAGAATGAGTTTTCAAGTGATTCAGATTGGAAAAGTTATATTTTTAAGTTACCTTTCAAATTCCACTGGTTTCATAATTTTTTATGAAGTATCGAGAGAGAAACATCAATTTTTCCAAAATGTGACAAAATCTGTCCAGTTTTCTTATAAAAATTATTTGACCATCTTACACTAGTTTTCAGTCTTCAAATCCTTCTGGAAATAGTGCTAAACTCAAAAATTTAGCAAACTTTTCTGACCATGCCTCTTTTCGACACCGTTTGAAGCCCCTTTTTATTTTTCGAACACAGAACACCTGTGCTAGAGGTTAAAGTAACTCACTGTCCAGAAAACCAGTTTTCTTCCAAAAATTATTTCTCCATTTTAAAATCGTTTTTAGCCCTGGTATTCTTCTTGAAATATTTTCCTAACTCGATGAACTAGCACCAGTTAAAATATTATAATGGTTGAACTTCATTTGGTATGGGTTTCATATTTTTTTTTTGTCTGATCATACAATGCTGAAAGAAGAAGTGTGTGAATTCTTAAGAAATCTTGTGATGATTCCTAAGACATTCTATCACATTTATTTTGGTTGTCATATATGATTGTGTTGTGCTATATAAACCTTATGTCACTATGGTTCTCAAACTAAAACTCACACATGCATAAAAATGTGAATTCAACGAAGTAAAGAAACACGAAATTGAACCGATGATACATATAAAATTTAAAAGTGATGGGGCGAGCCCGGTTTAGAATCTTGCACAAGTGAGTTGCGAACCCTAACATGGCACGGGAAGGTATTTTAGCTCTTATCGGTGTAGGCGATATAAGGCTGGTGGTGCGGGTGTCACAACATAGACCGTTCCCTTGGGGCAGACCGTGATGTCACGACTCGGGTACGTAACCCTGGTGTGTGGGCATCATTGGTAGTTACAGCAAGTAACATTTGAATATTTGACCAAGGGGGAGTCATAATTGCCCGTGGTCATTGCTTAGCGGTTGAGTGGAAATAGTGCTCCGCGGGGAGTTACTTAAATTTATCTGATAAACTAAATATATGGGAATTTAAAAAGAAAAATGTGTATTTTCCTTATGATGAATCATTATTTCCGTTTATTATTTTAACTGTTGGCATTCCTGTTATGCTTATTAAATGCAACGTGTTATTCTGTTACTACGTATTATTCATTAATTATGAGTATTATTATCGGGGTGGATATTTTCGGGTTGTAGTATATTATTGAGCTCGTCGCTCATTGGCATTCTCGTTGCCCTAGTGTTTTATGCCAGGTACCAAAGAAAATGAAGAAAACACCGAGGCCTTGCAAGAATACATTCAGCCTTGGTTGGCTTGAAGAGTCCCCAAGTTCCATGAACCATTTTCTCAGTTTCCTAGTTTTTCTCTAGTTTTCTTTAATATTTGTGTAATTTTTTTTACGTATCGAGACTAAGTTTTAAGTTTTATTGGCATTGTAATTTAAAAACTTTAAATTTCTGGGTTGTTAGTTAATGGATGTTAATGACGTTTGGTGGCAACATTGATTTTAAGTTCTAAATCTTATTATGATGTCCTAAAAAAGTTGGGGCGTCACAAGTCTCATCGGTCGTTTTTTAGAAAAAACATGGTGTATTTTTCAGAACTGCCCAGAAATCAAGTTGCTCGAAAATAGGTTTTGAGCATACCAAGCGTAAGGTCTTGTTGAGAGGATTCCAGAACTGCAAAGCAAAGGCCTAGAAGAGGTCCCACGCGCCCTCACGTTGTCAGTCGAGCAAATAATGGCAGCTTAATCTGACATTGAAGCTAACCACTACACGCTGAAGTCTTGTATAGAGACAGTGGCTGCAGTCTCCAATTTGTCTCACCGTCTGCAAAACGGGACAAGTGAGGTACACCGATTAAACGCCCAACTTTCGCTGCTCCAATGTATGTACAAGGATGCGCGATCAGAGATTAGCGCACTGAAGGCGGAAAATAAAGAGCTGAAACGAAAGACCATCGTTATGGTCTGATTCGGAGTTCCGCCACACTCTGCTTTTGATGAACAACAGAGAGTCAACCCGCTCGGTGGTCTTGTAAGTACTGAGGCAGTGCCATCAAGGGTTACGAAGGCGAGCGATGAAGCTGGTGGCAAATGAAGTTGGTGTTACGACCCGCTTCCCGCACCAAAGGGTTAAGCATCGTGATGGCCAGTAACTGAGATTACCTCCGGCCAATTCTTAAACAAATTAATAAGCGCAAGCGGAAATAATATTCAAGTGAGGGTATCAAAATAATCATTGGAGCTTCTATTTTTATAACAAAATTTATTGATCAAAAAGGCCGATATTTTCATATAAACATATCCATAAAAGTGTTGTGTGTGTCTATTCCGCAGCCCCGCATCTAAGACTTCCCAACAGCTATTTTTGAATTGCATTATTTCCTGAAAATTAGTAAACAGCTATAAGCACATGGCAGAGTAAGAAATATTATGCCAAGAGTATAAGGGATACAAAATAACCATGGTTAGTTATGTAACTAAAATATTTAGGATAATTTAGTCTGAACAAATAATCATTTAAGTAGCAAAACTGAGATTATGAAAATAATAACCATAACCACGGTACCGAACAAAACAGAACAGAGGTCACATGAGTGACAGTCAGAACAGAGATACGGATTCAAGAGGTGGCTCCTACGGATTATAGAGGTGGCTCCCACAATAGTGTAGCACTTATCTCCGCACAAAACTTTGCTCTGCACAGAACAGAGGTCAATGGATCCATGACAATAGAGGGCCACAAAGTGACCAAACAGAGGCCAATAGTTATTTAAGTCCCCTAAGGCGTAAGACTCCCGTGGTGGTACTTACAAAACATAATTGTTTATAAGGTTATTGTCACATAATCATTAAAAGTTAAACAAACATATCCATGAGTTTCATTTTAAATAAATAGGGGTCAGGAAATAATCCACGAAATCGAAATATTAATTTAATTTATAATAATTTATAAAACATAACTTGTATAAAATAAATTATGGTAAGTCAAAATATATCTAAAATATATTATGGTAACTCAAGATATAATATAACTCACCTTAACTTTAATACCTCACTCTTTCTTTCTACTATCAAAGACCCTCTCGACCTCCACTATTTTTTTCTTCATTTTCTTCTTTTCTTTCCCTTCTCCTTCCTCTCTTTTCCTTCCTTTCTCTCTTTTTCTCCTTTCTTTCCGCCTAGTTGATCACCTCCTCCCTATTTATAGGGAAGTAAGAACGTGGCCGACTTATCTTCCCCAGATTCGATAATAAATTTCATAGATTCATACTTATCTTTAATAAATATTTAAGATAATTACACTTTGGCTCAGTTTTCTAATATAACTATATAAATAAATTAATCCCTAATTAAATTACACTCTATCGTATAGCAACAGTAATTTAATTATTTATTTTACTACCATACCCATTATTATTATTATTATTATTATTATTATTATTATTATTATTATTTATTTATTTATTTACTCTCACTTTTATATTTATTTATTTACTATCTTTAACTTTAATTTGGCCCAACTAGTATTATAATTCCATATTTCTGTTAATTTGGCCCCAAATAATAATCCCTAATTAATCCCATATTTGATAATCCAATGTCAAATTAGATTCTGTATTTATTATTATTTATTTAATAATACATTATCACATACAACCATAATACTAGTATAAAATTTAAGGGACAACTTAAATTTCGGGTTGTTATAGTTGGTGGGTAATCTTCGCTGCCGGGTTGGTTCCGGAGGAAATTAAAAAAGGCTTTTTTTTTTTTTTTTGGTGGGAGTGGGCACCTATAGCGTCAACTCTCTAGTGTAAAATTGTGATCGGGGTTGATCCCCAACATGAATAAAACGAGTTTGTTTCGCAAATCTGGATAGCAGGAATGGCAGAGTAGAAAAATTAGTTAGTGTGAATGCTTGAATATGTTTTTGTTTTTTTTTGGAATAGAAAAAGGAAGATAAGAAAGGGGATGTGGTTGGTGGAAAGAAAAAGGAAATGGTGGGTATGTTGATGAAAAAAAAAAGAAGATATAGAATAAAATAAAGTTGGGGTAGTGGGGAACATGGATATGATAAATTGATTAAAAAAATAAAGATAAATAAAGAAAAGAAAAAAATATGGATGAGCTTAGGTGGGTTAGGTAACTCAACTACTCATAAGAGAGCGTGTCACATGATTACTTGCCCTTTGAGTTTAGGGTTCTTGAAATTGCTCTGGAAGCTGCCTGTACATTTCTTGATTCTCAGGCAGCAAAATTAGAAATTGAAGCATATCCACTGCTAGATGAACTCACGTCAAAGATCAGTACCTTAAACTTGGAACGTGTGCGTCGATTGAAAAGTAAACTTGTTGCCTTAACTCGACGAGTTCAAATGGTTAGGGATGAGATAAAGCAACTGATGGATGGTGATGGAGATATGGTTGAAATGTATCTCATACTCATTTGGGTCACCGGTGAGAAACTGGGATAAGAAGAGACGAGAGTGGTTGAAGTGCCACCCATTGTTCGTCGCCGCACGCGACGGCGTAGTGGTGGTGATTGAATGTTAGCCGCTGCAATGTAAGAACCCAATCGGTGATCACTTGTTGCTTCAATTGTTCATGAACAAGGCTGATTACTGTCCGTGGACGTAGGCATTGAGGCGGAACCACGTAAATCTTGTGTCCATTATTGTGTATTTGATTTCTAGTAGTTCAGGTAGGTTGCGTTAAATCCCAACAATTGGTATCAGAGCCTCGTCGATCGTTTTTCAAAAAAATAGGGTGTGTTTTTCAGAACTGCCCATAAATCAAGTTACTCAAAAACAAATTTTGAGCATACCAGAAGCAAGGTCTTACTGAGAAGAGTCCAGAATTGCAAAGCTGTAGACACCCTGTGAGACCATGGAATATCCTCTCACATGGATGTTGTAAAGATCCAACGAAAAGAAGAGCTTCACCTCTGTAGATCTGCAATGATAAACATAGTCGGTGCCATCCAACCGGGGTTGCCGGCCGAGAGTACTCCGATGATGAAGTTAGTCATTGAATCAAGAAGTAAATAGTATATATATTTGAAGGGGTGTGTGTTCTGTAGAGAGAAATAAGACCTCCCTTTCACTTGGGATGCCCCCCTGCTTTATATAGATGGGGGGTGTGATATTTGTTTGGGCTGGACCCATTGCAGGCTTTGTTTGGGTTAGGCCCAATAAGCTAGTACCTATATTTTTCTGGCTCCCACAATTGCCCCAAAACTTTCATTATCTTCGGTAGAAGGAATGAGAGTTTTTATTGCCGAGCTATGTTGTTCAAATAGATGTTAGGTCCTTTGACAAAAAATACATTTGATATATGAAAAACATAAATGAATGAATGGTTGGATGAATGCAGGAATGTATGAATGTATGTAAAAATATATGTATATAGAGGAGAGAGGTGAGCTAAAGCACAGTGAGTAATACTATCTCTATAACAATGGGCCACGGTATTATAACCCCCGGGTAAGGGTGTAAGCCGCGGTATTATAACCCAGGGCAAGGGTGTAGTATATTGTCGAGTGCAAAGATTGCTTTCAAATATGGACTTTCGTGCCGAGCTAGAAATATTTCTATATGCCGAGCATGGAAATGATTGCTTGAACAAAATAAGACAGATTAAATAAGGTAGATATATCAGTCAAAAGATGGACTACGGTATTATTACCCCCGGGTGAGGATGTAGACCTACGGTATTCTAACCCCCGGGTGAGGGTGTAGGCCGTGGTATTCTAACTCCCGGGCATGGGTGTAGGCCACGGTATTTTAACCTCCGGGCGTAGGTGTAGGCCGCGGTATTCTAACCTCTGGGCGTAGGTGTAGGCCTTTCCCTTTGAATAACGCATCCTGTGTCAGTGATGGCCAGTACCGAATGAGGTAGACGTGTTAATCACAAAGAATATTGCTCCACTTGTAAGGAATGGCCAAATAGATATTAGGCCAATTATTTCATTGCTGAGTAAATTTTGGGCCAATTAGCATTGCTCGATTTGCGTTTAGTCCAATGTAGACTTGCCCCATTGCTTTCGAATGACAGGTGTTAGTCGGAAGGAATACAGATTGGACTTGCTCCATTGCCCTATTTGGCAGGTAGATTCGGCTTTGGTAAAATGACGGCTTGCAAAAATATGCGAATTGTCGATTGCCAAGTGTGTAATGTATTGCCCCAAAACTGGCACTTGCTTCGAACTGCGTGAAAAGGAGCGAGAGTTTGTAACTCAAGTAAATGTCGTTGTAATGTTTGGACCAAGTTGGCCGAGTATGCATGTATGGCAGAGTGAAAAACCGAATTGCGGAGTTGAGCAATGTCGCAGTTAATTGTTTTGCCGAATAATGTTGTTAGGCGTATAAAGTTGCCGAATACTGTGGCCAATGTTGCTACATAAAGTTGACAATGCATAAAGTTAACAAATGGTGCCAAATAATTTTGCCGAGTGAAGGTGATGCATTGCCGAGTAACTAGTGCCAAAACATCGGTGTCAGTTTCATACATAATGTGATTTTTTCGAGAAGTTGGTCAGCAATACTTGGGTCGGTGATCGTGCCGATCTTTTGGTCAGTGATTTTTCTTAGCTTCGCGGTGTGTCAGCATCCTTTCGGAGTTGGGTTTGCTAAACTGGGATGGCGACGGTTGTTGATTTATTGAACTTGAGTGTCTTGTCCAACGTATACTTGCCCCATTGCTTTTGGATGACATTGGTTATTCGAAAGGAATAAAATTGATTTGGGCCAAAATTACCGAGTAGGCCGATAAAAATTTGAAACGGATTATGTGCCCTCGTTCGGTGCCGTGGCGATAGCGGAATGAAGCCGAGACAAAGTAGGGTGCTTGGTGATATGTGGAGAAAGCCATTGCGCACAATTCTTTGAATAAATTCTGCATTATTATTATTATTATTTTTAGTATTATTTATTTATTTATTTATTGAGTTGAATTTGCAAATTATGACCGTACGGATGGACCTAGACTGCATCAAATAGCTGGAAAGGACTATTGGATTGTTGTAATCGGACTCCTGATGGCGTAGTTGTAGCCGAAATAGAGCTGATGGCTCAGATCGGTTGAGAATTGTGTGTCGCGAAGCACCGGATAACTTCTCTTGCACGGCTTGTTCGTCGTCCTCAGAAAATTCGTCAATTCTGGGCAAACTTTGATCGGCCTGTACGGCGTCGTTTTAGCTCCGATTTTGACGCTGTTTGTTGCGTTGGACGCGTCTTAATGAGTACTTCACATTGGTATGGTCAAAACTTGAGTTTGACAACTTTTGAAATTTCAGTTTTTGGCATGTGTGATCCGTTTCACAACTTTCGACGGACTTGGATTGCTTCTTGGCTCCTCGGGTTGGTGGGTTTGGAATCTTTGAGCCGATACGAATCTTGTGGTATGTTCAGATGTAGATTTTGGCAAACCGAGATGCTAATTCTATGCCGAGATATTAGTGCCAAATAAGTTACAACGTTGCCGAATATTTGATGCGGAAGAATATTTCAAGCTGTAGTCAAAGAATGTGCCGAGTTAATCATATGCATGTAGCGTTCGTAATGCCGATGAACTCTATTGCCGAATAAGATGACTGTTGTTTAGTCGAAAATGTTGCCGTATAAAGTTGACAAATGTTGTTAGCCGAATATCGTAGATAACGGGGCAGGATTGTCCGATGTTGTGCATGACATATGGGCGGCTGAGTAGTTTTGCGGCCAAGTAGTGTTAGCTGCTGGGTAAGTTGCCGAAGCCAAGATATGCAGAATAATGTTAATATGCAGTTGATAATAGGCCGAGTGATATACCGAATCGCAGAGGATAAGCAATACGGTATGATGTTCTGCCGAGTATTGTATAATTGAGTTGATAAGCAATGCCGAAGCCGAGATGTTAAAGCCGAATAAGTTGTCGTTGCTAGACGATGCGGCGTTGATATTAATATGTTGATATGCCAAATTGAAATGCCGAATAGATTGTGAGTTTGCAGAGTTGTCATGCCAAATAATAAGCTGAATAAGTTGTCTAAGCCGAGTTATAGCGGTGCCGAATAATCTTGCGGTGTTGATATTAATGTTGATATGCCAAATGAAATGCCGAATAAGTTGTGAGTTTGCAGAGTTGTCAATACCGAATAAGTCGTGAGTTTGCAGACTTGTCATGCCCAATAATAAGCCGAATAAGTGCAGAGTAGCTTTGGAGCTTTGCCGATCGATTGATTATGAGTTACGGCACTGCCGAAATGCGAATGCATGGGCTCGAACGCCGAATTTTGGATTTGTCTGGCCGAGCACACCTGTGCAACACTTCCCTTTTGTTCTTGGCTTGCCGCATACTTGGTCGGCAATCGGAATCATGGTGTATAGTCAAAACTTGGGTTTGACTGCGTCGAAAATTTCAGTTGCCGGATAAATACATGATGTAGGTAGTGAAACTATGAAAATTTTCCTGTGACCGAATAATGTCAACCGTATATTAAACTTGAAAATATAATGACGTAAGGTAATGAAATATTTGCCGAATAAAATTAACGTAAGGTAATGAATTGTTTGCCAAATAAAATTGAACTTGAAAATATAATGATGTAAGGAATAAAATTGAACTTGTAAATATGACGTAAGGTAATGAAATATTTGCCGAATAAAATTTGCCTATGAAATTCACATTGCCGAATAAAATATACGGCTTTTTTCAAAAGCCGAAAAATAAATTTTCATGGCCACAACTTTTTGTATGCATCCTCATTTGGTTGCCAAATAACTTCTTGATTAGCCAACTGTCGAATTTTCAAACTTTATAAGTAGCCGACTACCACAAAAATTAGATTAGTAACTCATGGTGGAAGTATATCTCAAGAATCAAAGAGTGTGAATCCATTATATAATGTCGAAAAGAAGCTAGCAAAAATAAGAGTGAAAACCATTTTTAGAGAGAGAATAAAAATGCAAAGGTAAATCCAACTAAAGGCATTTCAATGGATTTAGTATGTGCTGACTATATTGAATAAATGCTTGGACCAAATCTAAGAGCATAAATATATACACATATATATCTATATACATGTATATGCATATAGATAGTAAGATTGAATTTCAAAGATCAATTTAAACAAAGAGTAAAAAGATAGGATTAACTGTGGGTCATGTTTATAGTAACATGTAACAATGATCTGAGCATCTTGAGTATGGTATTTGTTGCCTTCTTCGTTGAACTCTATCAGACGTTTCCCACAGACGGCGCCAATTGTGAGACCATGAAATATCCTCTCACATGGATGTTGTAGAGATCCAACGAAGAGAAGAGCTTCACCCCTGTAGATCTGCAATGATAAACATAGTCGGTGCCACCCAACCGGGGTTGCCGGCTGGGAGTACTCCGATGATGAAGTTAGTCATTGAATCAAGAAGTAACTAGTATATATATTTGAAGGGGTGTGTGTTCTGTAGAGAGAAATGAGACCTCCCTTTTACTTGGGATGCCCCCCCTTTATATAGATGGGGGTGTGATATTTGTTTGGATTGGACCTATTGTAGGCTTTGTTTGGGTTAGGCCCAATAAGTTAGTCCCTATATTTTTCTGGCTCCCACACATCCCATTTTGACCGGTCCTATGACTTTGGCATTTTCTTTTTAACACCCGCTGATGAAAATTGAAATATGTTATTTTATGAATTTCTCAGCAGAAAAATCAAATTGAAGTTTTAATCCCAAACCTCACCCATTTTGGCCAAATCATTTTGTATCACTCAAATCTTTTTTACTATTTTATTAATTTGTAGTATTTTGTAATTTTATATAATTTTATGTATGTGTACATATGTTTTAGATGTTTTCATCTAAATTAGTATAAATTATACATTTTTGATATTTTATAAATACAAAATAATAAATAAAAAAAACAAAAACAAAAAAACAAAAACAAAAAAAAAAACAAAAAAGATGGTATGGTTACGGTATTTTTTGGGGGAAGTTAAAGAATTTTTGAGTGGTAGAAGAGAGGGTCAGAGAGATGATTATGTTTTATTGGTGGAGAGAAAAAGGGAGACAGAGTGGGCGTTTGGGAAGTGGGTTTTTATGTAGGTTTTTTTAGTTGTAGGATATTATTGGATAAAAAAATTTTGGTGTTTGGGAAGATAGTTGGATTTTTTTGTGGTTGGATGTGATGTTTGTGAGAGAAAAAGTGAAATGATTATGGAGTTGGATGGGATATTTTGTTTGGATTTGTTTTTTTTTTGGTTTTGCAAAAACTTTGTCTTTTAGTGGAAAAAATCAAAAAAAAAACCCAAAACCAAATCTTGCCAAACACCGCCAGAGATTTTTGTTTTTTAAGCGAGTGGTGTGTATGATGATGAGTGGTGCTCGAGTGCTCAGGCAAGACTCACTTTCTTCCTTATTTTTACTGATTTGAGGATGCTTGGTGGGTCTCTCTGATACTCTCCCCTTTGATTATTCGGCTCCACAGTTTGGGATAAAATGGCTGGTGAATTAAACTTCAGACATTTTGGGCATGTTGGTTTTCTATCTTTTGATATTCATCACTGAAATGTTTGATGAACTCTTAGAGATCGTTCGTCGTCGTGCGCGACGGCGTAGTGGTGGTGACTGAAAGTCAGCCGCCGCCGCCGTGCAAGAACCCAATCGGTGATCACTTGTTGCTTCAATTGTTCAAGAATAAGGTTGATTACTGTCCGTAGACGTAGGCATTAAGGCCGAACCACGTAAATCTTGTATCCATTATTGTGTGTTTGATTTCTGGTAGTTCAAGTGGGTTGCCTTTGTGACACCCCAATTTTTCTTTTAGAACATCATAAAATTTAAATAACAAATAACTTGCTAAATAAAAATTTTAACAACTAATTAGGAAAATTTAGATTCTTATATAGTCAAAGCTTAACAACTAAATTACGAGTCCACATACAATATTACAACAACTTTATAACATACATAATTACTAATACCAAGGATAATATAATTTTATTTCGATAGAGTCTTGACTTTAAGTTAGCCAAGGTTCAATATTAGCAGCAGCTCCAAATTCAGCCTCAGTCCCTTCTTCGACATAATCTGGCATGAAACGCCAGGGTAACAAATATATGCCATGAGTTTTGCAACACAGTAAGAAAACGTAACCAACCTACCATTCTTTTAAAAGAAAATAATCAAATCATGACAATTAAAATAATAGTAAAATTCAATAGCATGATAAATGTAACAACCATTATAGTAATTTCGACAATTTTAATAGTTTAGGTGACACTCAAAATCTCACCAAAGAGATTTTCTTACTAACCACTAAGCCATGGCCACGGTTAATTTGGAAACCCCCCTTGGTCAAATATTAAAGAACTACCAAAGATGTCCACACCCGAAGTTATATACCCAAACTGTGGCATCCATGGTCTGCCCTAAGGGAACGGTCTGCTAGGGGCATGTAACCTCCCTGCGTGCCACCCGCACATCCACCTTTATTCCAAAACCAAATACCGATAAGGGTTCAAATAAGTCTCGTGCCATCTTAGGGTTTCGCGACACAATTTACGTAAAAATTATTAAAAACCAGGGCTCACCCTGAACAACTGGTATTAACCCTTAATTGTTAACTTTGTATAAGCTGTTAATCGTTTCAGTTAGTTTTATATTAATCATAAATAATTCCAATTTTATTGACCAATATTGTTATACCAACTCATTAAAATTTCCAACATAAAATGTTACACATGTCACACCAAAAATAAATCAATGTACGAAATTTAAATAAACAATTAATTTAAACCATGGTATAAAATAATAATGTAGATACCAAAAATAAATAAATCATAATCACATACATGCATGGATTTTTAAGTTACAAGATTAGACTAGCACAATTTTAAATTTTAGTCCAAGTAAACAATTGAAGAGATAATTTTTGATTTCTCCTGAATCTGCCAAAATTTTCAGAATGTATATCTTGCAAATAAAATTATAAATAAATTACTTATACAACTCTAAAATTCATATAAATCTACAGAATACTCAATAAACATGTTATGGTAATTTTTCAGAAAGAAATTTCCAAAAATAATTTATAAATAATTCTAAAAAATTCCAAGAAAGTTTATGACACAGATTTATCACATTTTCTTAAATTAATTCCATACTTAAATTTATAAATCAATTCTATAATCTAAAAATTTATTATGAAACTAGAATTCTCAAATTTCATTTTTTGTTTAGAAATTACCAGATTTGGTTTAATATAAAATTTTAATGATTTTTCAAACACATAGTAAAATCTGCCTATAGCTCCAGATTTAGTTAAAAATCTGTATAAATTCGTAAAAAACTCCGTAATTGTTACAAAAATTCATGGATGAAGTATACATCATTATAAACAACTTTGTAGAATAAATCATCTTCAAATTTTGAGTATAAAATTGTTTAAAAATTCGTACAAATTTTCTGACAGATTCAAGGACCAAATAAATTCTTCAATCCTCTCTTTAATGGTATAAACTACACATGCAAGCCTATTTCCACACTAATACCATGACTTTAAGACTATCAATATCTTCAAATATTTGATATACACATCACAATATTTACATACATATATATAAAAATTTCTATTTATAAATTAGTCATTTTATCATCTGAAAATTTCAACAATTAAAAAAAATGAGAGGGTTGAGAGGGTTTTCTTATTTAGTTGTAGGATTGAAATGGAATAGTGAAATGGTAGGAAAATGTGCAACCTTAATCTCCTCCTCTTCTTCCATAAGAATTCCCTCTTCTTCTTTTTCTTACTCTTTCCGATTAGCCTTTTGAAAACATGAACACTGTGTGTAAATATATAGAAGCTTCTCTGAGGCTCTCTCTCTCTCTCTCTCTTCTTTCTCTTTCTCTTTCTCTTTCTCTTCATTCCATGTAGTCCAACGTGCCTCTCAATTCCAATGATGCATAATGAGGTGAGGGTTCCTACACTTACATGCAAACAAACATGTGGCAAAGTTGCAACCAAAAATCTGCTATATATATATATATATTTTTGTGAGTTGCTTAAAATTGATACACTAAAATTTTTAACTAAAGTATTTAGTAAGAATAATTATCATGTTGAATCCTAATTAAAATAATTTATAAACAATAAATATTGAATACCTACAAAATTATTATTCTTAATAATGTCTTTGTTAGTGATTGAATTTGGTTAATTTAAAACTAACTTTTACACTATTATATATATTAGGTAGACTCTGAATAAAATTAATTAATTAATATATTTATTTATTTTCTTTTAAGAATAATTAAATGTGGGTTTTCATAGCCTTAAATCCCAACAATTGGTATCAGAGTCTCATCGGTCGTTTTTCAGAAAAACATGGTGTATTTTTCAGAACTGCCCAGAAATCAAGTTGCTCGAAAACAGGCTTTGAGCATACCAAGCATAAGGTCTTGCTGAGCGGAGTCCAGAACTGCAAAGTAAAGGCCTAGAAGAGGTCCCACGCGCCCTCATGCTGTCAGTCGAGCAAATAATGGCAGCTCAATCTGACATTGAAACTAACCACTACACGCTGAAGTCTTGTATAGAGATAGTGGCTGCAGTCTCCAATTTGTCTCACCGTCTGCAGAACGGGACAAGTGAGGTGCACCGATTAAACGCCCAACTTTGGAGTTCCACCATACTTTGCTTTTGATGAGCAGTAGAGAGTCAACCCGCTCAGTGGTCTTGTAAGTACTGAGGCAGGGCCGTCAAGGGTTGCGAAGGTGAGCGATGAAGCTGGTGGCAAATGAAGTTGGTGGGTAATCTTCGCTGTCGGGTGGTTCCGGAGGGAATCGAAAAAGGAATTTTTTTTTTTTTGGTGTGTTTTTTTTTTTTTGTGTTTTTTTTTTTTTTTTTTTGTTTTGGTGGGACTGGGCACCTATAGCGTCTACTCTCTAGTGTAGAACTGTGATCGGGGTTGATCCCCGGCATGAATAAAATGAGTTTGTTTCGCAAATCTGGATGACAGGAATGACAGAGTAGAAAAATCAATTGGTTTGAATGCTTGAATATTTTTTTTTTTTTTTTTTTTTTTTTGGAATGGAAAAAGGAAGATAAGAAAGGGGATGTGGGTGGTAGAAAGAAAAAGGAAATGATTGGTATGTTGATGAAAAAAAAAAAAGATATAGAATAAAATAAAGTTGGGGTAGTGGAGAACATGGACATGATAAATTGATTAAAAAATAAAAATAAATAAAGAAAAGAAGAAAATATGGATGAGCTTAGGTGGGTTAGGTAACTCAACTACTCATAAGGGAGCGTGTCACCTGATTACTTGCCCTTTGAGTTTAGGGTTCTTGAAATTGCTCTGGAGGCTGCCTATACATTTCTTGATTCTCAGGCAGCAGAATTAGAAATTGAAGCATATCCACTGCTAGATGAACTCACGTCGAAGATCAGTACCTTAAACTTGGAACGTGTGCGTCGATTGAAAAGTAGACTTGTTGCCTTAACTCGACGAGTTCAAATGGTTAGAGATGAGATAGAGCAACTGATGGATGGTGATAGAGATATGGTCGAAATGTATCTCATACTCATTTGGGTCACCGGTGAGAAACTGGGATAAGAAGAGACGAGAGTGGCTGAAGTGTCACCCATTGTTCGTCTCCACGCGCGACGGCGTAGTGGTGGTGATTGAATGTTAGCCGCTGCCATGCAAGAACCCAATCGGTGATCACTTGTTGCTTCAATTGTTCAAGAACAAGGTCGATTACTGTCCGTGGACGTAAGCATTGAGGCCGAACCACGTAAATCTTGTGTCCATTATTGTGTGTTTGATTTCTAGTAGTTCAGGTAGGTTGCGTTAAATCCCAACAATTGGTATTAGAGTCTCATCAGTTGTTTTTCAGAAAAACAGGGTGTGTTTTTCAGAACTGCCCAGAAATCAAGTTGCTCGAAAACAGATTTTGAGCATACCAAGAGCAAGGTCTTGTTGAGAGGAGTTCAAAACTGCAAAGCAGAGGCCCAGAAGAGGTCCCACGCGCCCTCACACGCCTCATGAAGATAGCGCGTGAGGCCCACTCTCTGCCACCCGCCTCATGCGCCGTTATCCGTGCCAACGCGTGAGCTCAGTTGTCGACACACGCATCACGCGCAGCAAAAAGAAGAAGGCGAGTGACTGTGGCCGCGTCAGCGCCACATGTTAGATACGTCAGCGCCACGTCAGCTGCCACGTTAGCACACAGGAGTTATCCGGTGCTACGCGGCGAAGACACAGCCGTAGATCTAAGCTATCGAAATTAGTTTGGCTTGATCTAAGCTATTTTGAGTCCCTTTTTGACGATCCAATAGTACTTTCCAACTATTTGGAGTATTCCAGACACATCCGTACGGTCAGATTTTTTGAATCAGAATTTCTGTAAAAAGAAAAAATATCAAAATGGCAGGAAAATGTGCAAGTTTCATGATAGAGCCTTTTAATGGTAATATTGACTTTACTCTGTGACGGCAAAGAGTAAAAAATATTTTAATGTAGGAGGGATTAGTGAAAGCTCTCAACAAAAAGTCCAACAAACTGGAAGACATAGGAGATAACAAGTGGGAGGAGTTGAGAGAATTGGCAAACAGCACAATCCAGTTATATCTCGGAAACAACAAACTTCAAGAAGTCATCAATGAAGAAGATCCGACAGAGCTATGGGCAAAGTTAGAAATGAGGTACAAGTCAAAGTCTTTGACAAATCGGTTATCTTTGAAGAAGCAGCTGCACACACTTCAAATGCTAGAACGAGCGAACCTTACAGAACATCTGGATGAGTTCAACAAGCTCACAATGGAGTTGAATACAATTAGGGTGAAGACCGAGGAGGAAGATAAGGCTATTATCTTGCTGGTCTCCTTACCTTCATCATATGAGCATCTCAAGACTACTCTATTGTACATGAAGGACACTCTTAGATCGGATGAGGTGGTTACTATGCTTATTTCCCATGAAGCAATGAAGAAAAATGAAAGTAGCAAGTACCTGGAAGGAAATGCTATGGTTGCATCAAAAAATAAGTATGATAGATGGGGTACATACAAATCAAAAAGACGTTCGCAATCAAGGCCAGGCTACAGGAGAAAGTGTTATTATTGTGATCGGAAGGATCATCTCATCAAAGACTGTGCAAAGCTTAAAAAGGACAAGGCAAACAAGGAACAGGCAAGCTCATCAAATGTCGCTGCTATAGTGAATGCTGATGATGAGTATGCACTTACAGTTTCGTCGAGTATGATAAAACCTGATTGGATTCTAGATTCCGAAAGTACATACCATAAATGCATGAGCATGAAACTTTTTTTCACCTACCAAGCGAAGAACGGAGGTATTATTCGTGTGGCTAACAACACTGTGAGTAAGATTGTTGGCATGGGAATAGTACGGCTCCAAATAGAAGATGGAAAAATTTTCATGTTAGATAGAGTCCAACACGTGCCGAGACTAAAGAATAATGTAATTTCCTTAAGTATGCTAGGCTTGAAGGGTTACAGCTTCTCATCTGGTAAAGGAAATCTCAAAGTTATCCACAGAGATACGGTGATGCTGCATGGATAACTAGAGGGAAATTTGTACAGGCTTGTTCAAGAGATTGTGACAGAAGGAGCTACTGTCACTTACCAGGAAAGAAGTACAAGACACGCACTGAAAAAACATAGGGCTCAGCAGACATGGCAACCAAAGTGTACAAGAATGCATGGAGGCAGTTCGAAGCTGCCAAACCGAAGCCTTGCAGCCAATTTTGAAGAAAGTAAGCTTTGCATAGCACCCCAGTGAGGGGGTGTAGGGCACTCCAGGCAAGGGGTGCTATTGTGGATCACCTCACATGGGTTGATGGGGTGATTTGTTGGAGATCACCCCATGTGAGGGGTGATCATTTCCTCCATGTGAAGCCAGTTCTAGGCCACTATGGATAGTAGATGGTGGCTCTCCCACTCCACCTACCCTACTAGCTAGTGGAAGGGGTAAATGGTGACCAATCAAAACACCTCTCATTTGTGTATAAATGAGGTGAGGAGGAGGAACTGAAGTTTTGGGTGAAGAGAAGGTAGTGAGAGATTTTTGTGTAGAAAAACCAGAGAGTGTAAGGTAGTAGAGAGTGTGTGAGTTGAATAAGAGTGTCTAATCCTCTGTGTAATCTCTATTTGTTTTAGTAGAAATATCTGGTTCTCTCTATGGACGTAGGCATTGAGGCCGAATCACGTAAATCTTGTGTCCATTATTGTGTGTTTGATTTCTGGTGTGAGTTGAATAAGAGTGTCTAATCCTCTGTGTAATCTCTATTTGTTTTAGTAGAAATATCTGGTTCTCTCTATGGACGTAGGCATTGAGGCCGAATCACGTAAATCTTGTGTCCATTATTGTGTGTTTGATTTCTGGTAGTTCAGGTGGGTTGCCTTAAATCCCAACAAATGGAGATATGACCGAAATGTATCTCATACTAATTTGGGTCACCGGTGAGAAACTGGGATAAGAAGAGACAAGAGTGGCTGAAGTGCCACCCATCGTTCATCACCGCGCGCGACGGCGTAGTGGTGGTGACTAAAAGTCAGCCGTTGTCGTGCAAGAACCTAATCGGTGATCACTTGTTGCTTCAATTGTTCAAGAACAAGGTCGATTACTGTCGAATCCATGGTTATGAAATTTGTTTACAACAACACATTTCTACACTCGAAAATGGTCAGTGTTTGGGCGAAACTCCCATCAGTTAGAGTGGCAATGGTGGCGCATTCGGAGGCAGAGTGGATCTGGTGGGTGGACTCGGACGCAATAATCACTGACATAGAATTCAAGCTCCCAATGAAAAAGTATGAAAGCTACAATTTCATCATCAATGGTTGGGAAAACATGATTTACAAGAGAAAAAGTCAGTTCGCAATGAAAACAGTAGTTGGATGAGAGAGAGATGAGAGCAGTAGGGTTCCCAGCAACGGAACCAAGATAGAGAATGATGAGAAACAGAGAGATAGACAGAAGGAGAGAGTTTGGTTGGGAAAACATGATTTACAAGAAGAAAAAGTAGTTCGCAATGAAAACAGTAGTTGGATGAGAGAGAGATGAGAGCAGTAGGGTTCCCAGCAACGGAACCAAGATAGAGAATGATGAGAAACAGAGAGATAGACAGAAGGAGAGAGTAGCGTGATGCGAGGGTTGGATGAAGTCGTCGGGCGATAGTGCTGAGAAAGAGGAGTGCAGGTATGTGTAGAAAACTCCAGCGGGCAGTGAAGGCAAGGTTGCCTACTGACTGCCCGCCAGTGAGAAAGAAATACAGGCCTAAATCTTATAACTTTGATACTATGTAAAACAAGTTGAGAGAAAGAGAGAGAGAGAATTCTCTGTGAAAATATATTGTGTTGAATTAATGTACATGGTCTCCTTTATATAGGATAGCTTATAGACAATTTATAAACAATATTATGACCTAAAGTGGAAAGTGGCCGAAAGGGTAAAGGCTAAAGCATACACACTAACTATCTATATATATATATATTTAAATCTATCTAGATATATATACATTAACAATCATCATCATCATCATCTTCTTCTTTTATTATTTCTGGATCTGCACATGGAGTCCAACTGTTCATGCAATTCCATTTCTACTTTGCAAATGCTCTCCAAATTTCCAACAATATTATTGTTACCTCTGGTTAGAAAATTTCATTATTTGGTTGTAATTATCTTCATTTTGTAAAATGATCCGTAATATTTTAATTCATCAAATTTCCACCCCACCAAACTAATTATAATATAATCAGAAATCAGAATGGTTCATAACTTTCACTTTATGTCTATTATAAATTTATCATCTATATAGTTTATCCCAAACTGATATAATTCACCTCACAAATATTGTTACGATAAGAAGTGTACATAATAACATTTTTCAGAAGAATTTGATTGCTTGCTCTATAACACTTCTCTATTTCTGTTATGCATCTCACAATTTTTCATTGTTCTTTTGTGATGTAGATAGATTATTGCTTGCTTCCTCTCTTGGCCACCTGTTGCGGAGAAGGTTTGCCAAAGTGGAGTCCGCTTGGCTGCCACTCTTAATTAGAGGTGGCTAAATTATGTAGTCATTGATTGTCCCGATTGAGAATTGATTATTTTAGTTAATTTTTTAATTTTTTTTATTAAAAGATATATAAAAAAGTAAAAAGAATGATGTGATAACTTGCAATGACTTTTTAGCTAAAAATCAAAATATCAAAAAAAAATATTGTTGAAAACTTTAATTTTAAAAAAGCCAAATAAAATATGACTTTTTTTTATGTTTAGCCTTATGTCCGAAAAAAATTGAACTATTATTGCTCTCAACCACACATAGGATTTTTTATTTTTTTTAAACTCTTGTCTCTATCTTAATACATTTTCAGGTGCACAATTATCATGAGATTTTTGTGTTTCGATATTCATGCCATATCATACAATTAAAAATGAAATGGGATAAAGAGATCGAGATTTAGACACAAAGAACTCTTGACCGCTCTGCGACTATCAATCTCACAAGAATGAAATGAGGGGATACAGAACCATCATCCATCGTGTGTCGAGTTTGATTTTGTTCATTCACTTAAAAAACAATTAAATATTACCCTCAGCCTATTATGAGTTATGTTAGAGACTCCAAAAGTTTTACCAATTTTCTATCAAATGTCTTACATGGGTGTGAGACCTACATGGTATGAATCTCACACGCATATGAAACATTTGGTAGAAAATTTAATAAAACTTTTGAAATTTTTAACAATTTTCTTTTCATAACATATGTGGAATGGAGTTAAACAGAGGATAGTGTCATAAAGAATGGAGTTAAAAGGAGGATAGAGAATCAAAGCTTAGTTTTTATTTATGATAAAGAGTGGGACCAATAATTGCAACCATCCTACAAACAAAGCTTGGAATCTACCTCACGTCAACAATTCATCTACCAAAATTTACTATCCTCAGTTCTCCTTGTAAGTCAACTTTTAAGAGAAGCAAAGAAATCTATTTTATTTATTGAGTGTGGCCTTTCTAAGAAGGTCCTTACTCATATTCATTTCTTTAATTGCTGTGATTCCTCTGTAATTCTAGAATATGCACATCTTGCTTGTGTTCACAGCCAACTTTTGAGGGCGCCAAAATGGGGCAATTTTTATACTTGCACTCAATGTGAACTCTTCATTACTTATATTACATATTAGAAAGAGAACAAGTCCATCATGGTAGGTCATTGCACTTGTATTTCAATGTTTTGAGAAAAAAAGAATATAAAAGCAAAGAGAGAAAGGCCATCTTTGAGAAATGGGTTTTTGCAGAGGATTGTTGAGAATGTCTTTTTTGGGGTTTGTTTGGTTTCTTGGTTTTGTGTTGATTTTAGAAAGTGGGGGGGTTCAAGGTTGGAGCAAAGAGGGTCATATTATGACATGCCAAATTGCTCAGGTATGATCCTTTCTCTTCCCTTCCCTTGGATGTATCAAAGAGAATAGAATTCTAGGTCTGTTTGGTACTGTTTTCCTTTACTTCATTCCCATTTTTTGTGTTTTCAAAATCAAAACAATAAAAAGTTGGAAAACATTCATCATTTTCATGTTGTTTCATTTTGAAAGAGTTTAGGAATAGAAAAATTGATTACAGAATTAAATACAATCGTCTCACATGAGATGAGTACTATCTTTTTGTAGATCTCACACTCATATGAGAAACTGTCTTACTTTAGTGCAAGTAAAATCACTATTTCATTTTTGTTTGATAATTATTTTTAAAAAAAAAGCAAAAAGCAAATTTCGAAGTATTTTTTCAAATAATTTTCTTTGTTTTTAAAAATATAAAAACATAAAATGAAGGAAAACTATACAGATGGACCTACGATTTGATTCATCTCAGTAAGAGGATTTTAGAACATATAACTCATAAGATAGCTTGAAAATATTCCCTGGGTTTGCTTCAGGGTGAGATTTGTTAAGTGAAAGAAAAGTTTACCCATTGTTGATTACATGCTACTAAGCCTATTTTGAGTAAACTAGAGAGCAACATTAATGAAACAAAACTATACCTCAAGCAATCTCAATACAAACTGGATTTCTCTCTCTTTCTCTCTCTCACTCTCACACTCATATTTTGGTTAGGTGATTAGGTGCCTTCTCTTGATAAATCAACCCAACTCACAAGATAGCCTAAAAGCATCCTCTCTGTTTTTGGCCAAAAATCCACATCTTCATTTTCAATCTATGGAATTGTAACAAAACACTAAGTTAACTGTGTATAAATTATCACATCATTATAAATTTTAAAATTTCATAACAATTTTTTAATTAAGATAAAGGAAATCTCCATTGTACATGGCCAACTCAAAGATGAGGCCTAAGAAATTAATAGGCTTTTTTTTTAATATCTAAATAGTATTTATAATATTTTTTTTAATATTATAAATTATTTTATGTAAAATTCACTTTTTTCTTAGAGTCATGCAGCTAAAAATTCTAGTAATTATTTACAGATTTTACTATTAGAGGCCGTTAGAAAATGAGTTGGGCCTCTAACTAAAAACCCATTTTAGTTGGGCCTTCGACTAAGAAATTTATTTTTGTCTCTTCGGTTTTGGAAAGTAAAGTTTTTTTTTCAACAACCTTTGCGATTTAGAGTCAGTTTCTTTTTCTTTTTCTTTTTTTTTGGGTGTTATGGGCCACTGAATAAAGAGCCCCCACACCCATTTTATTTTAATCTGTATGGTTGAGGGTCTTTTTTTGGGTAAAGAGGCTTTTTGTTTTGATTGGGTCTTGACATACCAATTTTGTTGTAGGGCTATAGATAATAAAAGTATTTTTTAGTTGATCAAATTAAAAAGGAGACTTTTTTATTTGGATTCTTTGTTTTTAAATAAATATTTTTTAGTTTTTGAACAAAAACAAATAAATTTGAGGTCTCTTTCAAATTGGGGTCTAAAGCCACTACATCATGGCTTACGCCTTAGGCCGGCCTTGCCATTTACTTTTGTGAATTAGATTGTTTAATTAGGCGTGTCACAGACTCTATTCTAATAATGATTTGATTTGTTTATTTTAAAATAAAATTGAAAGAGTAAGTAACTTGATGATTAAACAGGAGCTTTTGGAACCAGAGGCAGCACATGCTGTAAAAATGTTGTTACCAGAGAATGTGAATGGGGATTTGTCAGCACTGTGTGTGTGGCCTGATCAAATAAGACACTGGTACAAGTATAGGTGGACAAGCTCACTTCATTTCATCGATACCCCTGATGAAGCTTGCAACTTTGACTATAACAGTAATATGCTCAATTCATGCTTCATATAGTTGCTTCTCATATAAACCTTTAATTTTATAAAATTGCTACAGACACATATTTTGTTTTTTTCCAAAAAAATAAAAAATAAAAAATAAAGTGTACACGATGCCTTTGTCCTAATGGATTGAGCCTCCTCCCGGGTGGAATTCTCCGTCTTCAAAATTCTTGGCTTATGTCTCTTATGCATTTCTAATCACATGATGAAGTGAAATTTTTTACACATGGAAATCTTGAAGTAGGATCGTGAGTGCAATACGGAGGAGGTGGAGGTAGTGGTAGTTGTGATAGTGTGCTGGTATTGATAAGATTTCAGTTTGAAAAACCTTTTCCACCATTCAAAAGTGTAAAAAGTCCTAAATCCAAATAAATTTGTTTTTTGTTGACCATAAAGAACGTTTTTTTTTTTTTTATTTATTGATTTTCGTTTTTCATCATATCAAATATTAGAAAATTTAGAAAATATTAAAGAGTGTAGGAACAAGGACAAGGATTTTGATCGATCAAAAAAAAAAGGACAGAGACTTTGAAACAAGGAATCTTGTACTCCATCCTAGATAAATAAATTTTGTATATATATTGATTAAATTCATGTGTACCTATAGTTAGTCAAAGTGTTATCAACTTAATTGAAGCATTAATAATTAATTACTGAAACGTGGGAAATATATAGGGGATTGTCATGATCCTCATGGGATGAAGGACATGTGTGTTGCTGGTGCCATCCAAAATTTTACCTCTCAACTCTCACATTACAGAGAGGGTACTTCTGATCGTCGATGTAAGCAAAGCTATATCAACTTCCTTGATTATTTATTCATTTATTTTTTGGTATATACATGTCTCTGACTCATGTATAGTTATCTTCAATGTTTTTAATTTTTTTTTTTTAAATTCTTTTGGTGCAGATAATATGACTGAGGCCTTGTTATTCTTGTCACACTTCATGGGTGATATTCATCAGGTTTGTGGTGCTGGTTCCATCCAAATTACTTGTTTGAATAGCTTAATGAGAGAGAAATTGAGATAAAAGAGTATTGGTTTAATTATTTATTTCTTCTTAAAATTCATCCAAATTCATTTTTTTGAATCTCTCTAAATTAAAGATCAATGAATATTTAATCTAATGAGTGATGATTCTTTTACTAGGCGCTTTTTCACCAATATTTAAAAACATAAAAAGTCTCATTTAAAGATATGACTTTGTTTCAAAACGGCTCATGATACTTGGGTTTAAGTCTAACTGTCAAGCAATGCGACTTTCCCTTCCCATATTCCCCTTTTACCTATGTTGAAAATATATGTAAATCTAAAATTGGAGGGATTATAGAAAAATAAGATGAATTTAAAAATTACTAATATTGTTCTTTGTCTTACTTACATTGTAAAGGTTTTTGTTTTGTTGGGGGGGGGGGAATTGTAAAAGTGGAAACAATTCAAAATAATTTACTTTCATTGAAGTGCAAGAAAGAGTTGTATCCATATCACAACTTTAACTGGTTAAAGATCCACTTGCACCTCTATTTTTCTCTCTCTATTTTTTTTTTTTTTTTATTTTGAATTCTTTTTACTGCTTTGCAATTCTTCGTAATTTCTTTATTTTCTATCCTTTCCCAGCCATGGGAGAGGATAACTAAACTCTCTTTTTTCCCTGTTTATTTCTTTCATAAATTATTATATTCTAGCAGAAGGAAAACTACAACCATCACTTTTCTTATTGTTAATATTTCAGCCATTGCATGTTGGATTTACAAGTGATGAAGGAGGAAACACCATACAATTGCGCTGGTTCAGGCACAAATCTAATTTGCACCATGTGAGTTTATGTTTGCCTATACTTGTTTTATATACTCCATGCTTAGGGTTTGTTAATGGCTACTTACCACAACATGCGCATTTTGTGGAAAAATTGAGTGAGAAAGTTTTTTATTTTTTATTTTTTTTTTCCACTAATATAATTCATTGTCAAATAGGCCTTTTTGTTTGTGTGTGTGTGTGTGTGTGTGTGTGTAACCAAAATAACCAAAAAGTGGCTAGTCAAAATCAAGTAAGGGTTTAAAAAAAGGGTAAATTACACTAACTTCTCCTAAGATTAAATGAAATTGTAAAAATCTCTTCTGAGATTTTTGAAATGACAAAAAGTTTCCTTGAGGTTTAGTTTAGTTTTAAATTACAAATTTGATGAAATTTCCGAAATCTCCCCTTAGATTGTGTTTAGTTGGAGAATTTGATAAGGGAAATGAAAAGAGAAAAAGAAATGCAATCACACTTTTTGTTTTTGGGTTCACCTATGCCCTTTTCTTTTTCTATGTCCTAACTCAACCAAACATAACTTAGAATTCGTATCCTATCAATTCTTTATTCTTTTATTTCTATTTTCCTTTTCCATTTGCATTTCTCTAATCAAAATCCTCTAACCAAACACAGTTTGAGAATTTTTTGAATGATAAAAACCTAGTTTTAAATTACACAGATTATTCTTGAGTGACTATTCTTGTATATTCAAATTCAATTACTCAAAACAGCAATTTTCTTATAAATTGATAGCTTCCTCAAGATTTTAATTACCAATCTTTGCAACACATATAGGTTTGGGATAGAGAGATCATTCTTACAGCTGCTACAGATTATTATGGAAAGGACATGGACCTCCTCGAACAAGACATAGAGGGCAACTTCACTGATGTATGACTGCCCTAAAATACTACTTTTGCTTGCAAAATTGGAATTTTTTTTATATTTTTATTTTTTGGATTTGTAGCAATTTGTCAACATCCCAAAAAATACTTTTATACTTTGTTCGAATCTTCAATTTGTGAAAAAATATTTAAGACTTTTTTTTTTTCTTGAAAATTTTAAAATTCAAACACATCTACTACACAGGGAGTCTGGCATGATGATGTTGCATCGTGGAAGGAGTGTGGCGATATCTTTACTTGTGTGAATAAGTGAGCCCTCTCTCTCTCTGTGCAACTGAAACTATAACACTTTATTATAATTTTTTTTAAAATTTATATTTCTCATTTATTCTTTGCACAGGTGGGCTGCGGAGAGCATAACCATCGCTTGCAAATGGGGTTACAAAGGTGTTGAGTCTGGTATGACACTTAAAGGTATGTACACGAGTTCATATTTTCTAGGAAAAGTTTACTATACATCATACACCCTTGTAGAAGTTGCAAATCATATGTATTCTCACCTTAAATTGTTGGACTAAAAAAAATAAATTTGATCTATCAATTATAGTAATATTGAGTCATAACTTACACTAATTTAGGTTATAACAAATGACACTTTGATCCTAACCAAAACCATAATGAGTTGTAATCGACGTTACTTTGAAGCATAACCAAACATTGTAATAAGATATAACCAACTTTTATTTTATAATTTGCTAATCGCACCACTACAATGATTGATAACCAAACATCACAATGGTTTGTAACAAACATCAATTTTGACCATAACTTGCATATAGCGTGCACTATGTATATTGTTGTACGACCCTATCTTTTACCGTTATTCTAGCAAAAATTATACAAAATATAATTATCAGAAATACTAGAGATCCTTAAAATATGACCCTAATGATGTGTAGGAGTTTGGCTTGGCTAGTTGATTTTTAATCCAATAATTAGCTAAGATGGATTAGTCAACATCATTGTAGATAAATTTAAGAGTGTCATTTTAATGGTTTCAATAATGGTTTCAAACTTTTTCCTATAATTGTAATGACAAATTCTTTCTTTTCCTCCAAAAGGAGTTATTTTAAATTTTCCATAAAATGATTTTATGTCCTCACCTCAATGAGGATGACTAGTAAATAATGTTTGACTAATGCTATAAAGTTAGGGGATTTATGTGTAGATTCTAATAGGTAGATTTATTGTCCAATAGGTCCTGTGAGAATTAATGGTGTTTTTATCAAACACTGATAAAAAAAGTCACTAATTGTTAATTTTCAGTGACAGTTTGAAAATTTTGTTACAAAAAATGTCACTAATAAGTTTTAGCAACAATTTTAAAAAATCGTCACAAAAAGTCACTAATTTTCAACTTTCAACGACAATTTGAAAAAATAGTCACAGAAAAATTTCACCAATTGTAAGTTTTAGCAACAATTTATAAAAATTAAGATTAAAAAAAAAGTCATTAATTGTTAATTTTTAGTGACATGTAAAAAATCGTCACAAAAAATTATTTTTAGTGACGATTTACTAGAATTTATTTTCAATAAGACTTAATAGGAATTAAATCCAACAATTACGAACTATTTATAGTTAACCCTAAAGTGGTTAAACAATTTTTTGGTAGATGTGGTTGAATTTTACTTATTCATTTTAAAATAAAACACTTATTATGATGTTTACTTTTAAAAATATCATCATCAAATTATTTTATATTTTCTTATATAATTTTATGTAAGAATAATCTTTTCCCTAATATATATGTGTTTTTACAGATGACTACTTCAATTCAAGGCTGCCAATTGTCATGAAACGGATTGCCCAAGGTGGAGTCCGATTAGCCATGGTTTTAAACCGGGTTTTCGGTGATTCGGATGAGGATATGGTGTCAGCAACTTGATTAGCCAAGCCAATTAACTCGAAGACTTAATAAATTCTACCCCAAAAAAAAATTATACAAAATTTTTGTCCAGAATAATGTGGTAGTCTTGGGTCCCATAAGTTGTAAAATAAAGCTTATCAAAATTATTTCTATTTTTTGAAATGTTATTACCATATCATTCCAGTATTAAATTTTGTATAAAATTGATGTTTGTGGAATATTTTTTTTCTACAAGTTTTTTACATTCCAACTCCTAGGCTTGACTTAGGATTATTTATCTAAATAATGTATAACAAGTTTTACCATTTTGACTTTATATTCTCAAGTTTATGTGGATTGTATTATTGATCCAAATGAATAATAATGACCAACATGCAACTCCTAAACTCTTGATGTTGCAATTCATGATTAGTAATTGCAAGGAGCAATTGTGTTTCAATTAGTGGACCAAAACTTTTATTTTATTTTTTATTTTTTTTAATAAGTTTAGAAACACTAATACTAAACATAAAACTAAACACAAAACAAATTTTGTAAAGTGGACTTACCAATATATCTTGTTGATTCATATATTTTGTTTTGTGTTTTTCATTTATTTAATTTTTTTAGTTACATTTTTTTCCCCTCCACATTTTGAACAAACATCTGTAAGGCCTCATGTGTTTTTGTTTGGGAAACATCAGAATCAACCATTTGAAAGAAGCCATGAAATGTCCATTCAATCATGGATTCAAACCATATCGAAAATTACAATTTTTCTAAAGTGGTTTTACTCCATATGAATCACAAAAAATAGTTATGTTACAAATTTAGAATGTTTATCCATAAATTTATCTAGAATTATCAATAAATAGTTTAGTATAATTTTTTTTTTTTTAAACTCCTTCATATTTTCCAAAATAATGAAATCAGTATATATTAAAAATAATATGAAAAAAAAAGATTCCCTAGGACCTATACGTAAGTCCTCCTTAATCTTTAGGAGAGCGAAACTTGAAACTATGATTTAGGCAACTTTTTTTTTGGGGGGGGGGGGGGGGTGTTGAAACTGGAATTTATGTTTGCGATCTTTCTCTTACAAGTTCTTTTTTCATACCAACTCGTATGCTTAATTTAGACATGTTTGGTATAATTTTTTGTAAACTGAAAACTAATAATTAGAAAATAGAAATTAAAAGCATCCTTTCCCAACATCCCAATAATCACTTCTTCTTCTATTCTTTTTTTACGTTTATTTAAGTTATTTTGTCTCATTAATTGTATGCAAAAATTGCACCAAACACTCTAGCAAGGATTTTAAATAAAAATCTATCTGCAGTTTCTATATATATATAAAAATAAATAAAAAATCTATATGCAGTTTCTATAAATTGCATCAAACAGGGCCTTAAAATTCTATTATTGATCTAAATCAATAACAATGACTAACATGCAACTCCCAAACTCTTCATGTTGCAGTTCATGACTAGTAAGCAAATTATGTTTGAATTTTGAATTTATAAAAAAAAAAAAAAAATTTAAAATTGTGAGAAAAAGAAGATGAAAAAGTATATGAATTGAAAGTGTGTGTGTCAATTTTCGACCACACTGCCAATCAAGCACTCAGCTGGAGAACACTGACAGAATAGATTAAGCCCGAACGATCTGTCACAAAAAGAAGAGATTCCGACGGTGGTTCGTCCACCAGGGGGCACTCCAATGATCAAGTCAATTATCTCTCAAAGATAGCAAAAGTACTTAACTCACTATTCAGAACATAAAAATCATATCTTAGACCCATGAGGGTGACTCTCTTTTATAGCCAATACTGTCCCAATCCCAATAGAAACCTAACTTCAATGGACTTAGGATTACTGCTAATCTTGAACTCTCAGTAGGATTAGGATAAACTCTCTAAGAGTCTTATCTTTACCCAAACTGAAGTCCTCTCTCATTCTAGGACTCTTGTCCCTTATCCGCTTATCCCGGATTCCGATATCTTCACAGATAATCTCGGCCTAGCCGAGATGATCTTGACGCCATGACCAGGACACGTGACACCTCGGCCACGTGTTATCATTCAAAAATTATGTCCCCACAACTGTCCCCTCGATTCTATTACCTCGGCATCCTGAGGTAATGGAACCTGTATCATTCCTTCCTTTAATCATGACCCCGGTTTAACTTCAGCTTGTAAATTTTTCTTAAAATTTCAAAAAGTGTTAAACATGACCTCAGTTTAACTTCAACTTGTAAATTTTTAAAATTTCAACAAGTGTTAAATATGACCTCGGTTTAATTTCAACTTGTAAATTTTTAAAATTTTAACAAGTATTAAACATATCCTCGGTTTAACTTCAACTTGTAAATTTTCTTTAAAATTTTAACAAGTGTTAAACATGACCTCGGTATCTATCTTTCCATACTTGGAGGTCGTCCTCGTTATAATACCCGCTCCTGTCTGATTTCTTCGGTACGTCGCCCTCTTGGCCAACGTCCTTTCCTCCGTGATTCTTATCACGAGTCTCTTCGTTGTAGTTGTCTTTTTCGACTTCAGGGTCAATATGTTTCCCACTCTCAGTAGGGGTGTCGTCCCCAACCTTCTCTTTCTGTCCGTCGTTGGTCATCTATTCTCCTTTCTTTCCTACAGATGACGCCAAATTGTGTGTCAATTTTTGACCACGCTGCCAATCAAGCACTCAACTGGAGAACACTGGCAGAATAGATTAAGCCCGAACGACTTGTCACAAAAAGAAGAGATTTCAGCGGTAGTTCGTCCACGCGGGGGCACTCCGACGATCAAGTCAGTTATCTCTCAAAGATAACAAAAGTGTTTAACTCACTATTCAGAGCATAAAAATCATACCTTAGACCCATAAGGGTGCCTCTCTTTTATTGCCAACACTGTCCCAATCCCAATAGAAGTCTAGCTTCAATGGACTTAGGATTACTGCTAATCTTGGACTCCCAGTAGGATTATGATAAACTCTCTAAGAGTCTTATCTTTACCCAAACTAAAGTCCTCTCTGATTCTAGGACTCTTGTCCCTTATCCGCTTATCCCGGATTCCGGTATCTTCGCAGATAACCTCGGCCTAGCCGAGATGATCTCGTCGTCATGACCAGAACACGTGGCACCTCGGCTGGCACTTTGGTGACACCTCGGTCACGTGTTGTCATTCAAAAATTATGTCTCCACAGAAAGCTATTTCTTTGATAAGTCGAAGAACATAGAAACAAAACAAATAAATGGATGAAAGGACCTTACATCTTTTAAGATCTTATCAATTTATACACTTTATGTATCCAATTATGTAATTATTTTTCTGTCTTCCTAACAAAACAATTATAAAAAACAAAAGGATGAATTACACTTACATACCTAAGGTTTGGATTTAATACATATCACTTCCTGACATTTGGAAAATTATACTGATCCCCTATCATTGTAATTATTTAGACAGAATGAAAATATTGAACTCATGCACTCTCTCTTTTCTTGCTTTACTTTACTTCTTCTGTTTTTTTTTTTTCTTTCCTTTGCTTTACTTTTTTTTTTTTTTGCAATATAATTTTTCTATTTTTCTACTAAAAGTTATTACATTTTATATAAACAAAGGGGTTTTTGAATGAAACTATTAACCACAAGGATGGGAATGTAATTTTCAAAACGTCAGGAAGTGAGATGTAATTGAACCAAATCTCAGAGGGTGTCAGTGTAATTTATCCAAAAAAAAATACATTCAGCTCGTTTGGTTTTGGTTTTCAAAAAACACTTTTCAAAAAATTCTAATTTTTTATTTTTGCATTTTTGTGTATTTATTAATTTTTTAAAATATTTTACTATTTAGATACATCTAAGTAAGATACATCTAAAAAAGTGAAAAAATTGCTTAAAATTTTAAAAATATTCCCTAAAAACAAAAACACACGAAAAATTTAAAAAAAATCAATTTTTAAAAAAATTGAATTCAGAAAACTAAAACCAAACAAACTGATTAACTTTTGCTTCCACATAAAATAAATGGCCAAACATATGTTGGGCCTTGAACCAACTTATAGACATTTTAGATAAGGGTACGAAGTACGAACCATGTATTGCAAGTTTGCAACAGTGAGTCCAAATCCTATGGGTGGGCTTTGCCTAAAACCCAACTTTGTTTTGGTAATGATAAGACATATGGCCAACTCTTTGGCAAAGCATCATCATCAATTATTTATTTTTTTATTTTTTTATTTTTTTGATTGGCAAACATCAGAATCAAACATTTTAATTCATTTGGATTAAATAGATTATATTTTGGTAGAATCCATGAAAATGTCCTTCAACCATTTATCCAAACCATATATTCATGAAAATTAATCAATGTCACACCTCATATTTGTGGGGGTCATTGGCCTTGACGAATTTAGTGGTGCTATTTATTCCAAAATGTAGAGGAATTTGTCCAAATCTTGGCTTAAGCCCGACTTTTGCTCAGAGCTCAAATTTAAGGATTGCCCAAATTCAAACACAAAAAATTATCTTTGATAGTTCTAAGTTTATGTATTTTACTTTTTGAAAATAAAAAAGAAAAAAAAAATCTCAAAAATACAAACTAACCATAATAGGAAATTAATTTGAGCTACGTGTATCAAACAATAAAATACATTACATTATTAATCCAAATGGTAATAAAAAAAATATGTAACCAATTCCTAAAACATATGTAATGTATTTTATTTGATGAGTTACGAGCAAATATTTTACTAGACGTTTCTAATATATTTTTGTGTGATTCCTGTTGAAGCATATACTCGAGGTGGGGGTAGAGAAAATAGTTTTATAGCAGACTCCCTATTTATTAGCTAAAGAAGATTGTCAAGATTTTGTAATTGAAAATTTAGCCAAAACTCTTCCATTGGATCACTGTTTGGTGAAAATGACAATCAAATTTATTTTGCTTCATAAATCCCAAAAGAAGGAGGCGCATAATTGAGTAAAGATAAAGTAAGATATTCTTTTTTTTTCTTGAACAATATTATCAAAATAACATGTTACTGGTGGTCGAGGATCCGGACTCTTGACTAAATCCCCCTTTTGTAATCTATTACCAAACTTTATTATATACTGGTGGTCGAGCCACACACGATTCATGTACAAATTAAAAATAAATAAATTATATTATGTAATTTATATATTTTTTTATAATAATATAAAGCAAGTTGAATATAATGTAATTTATATTTTTTTTTATAATAATATACGTATGTATTATATTATGTAATTTATATTTTTTTTATAATAATATAAGGTGTTAGTGGGGTGAAAAGGTTGGAACAATCACAGAAGAAGAATCAAATTGTTTGGGATGAAAACGTGGGAGTGAAAGTTTAGAGTTGTGCAGGGTGAGATGTGTGAGGGAACGTGGGTGTGTGAGGGATGTGGCTGTATTTATTTATTACTTTTTTTTATTATCTAATTTACAGGTGATAATAGTTTCAAGAGGCTAAAGTTAGGTTTTATTGTTAATTGTTAATATTTTTAAACAATCACTAAGATGTGGTTTTATATAAATAAATAAACAATCACTAAGATGTGTTCTTAAGTTCGAATTTTAGAAAGATTGTCCAAGAAAAGTGATATTACTTAACAAAATTTATAGTAAAAAAATAAATAAATAAACCAAAGTTTCTATAATTGAGAATATAATAAATTCAAGACTCTTAAACAACTAAAGAATTTATGCAAAAGAAAATAAACAAAATAAACAAATTCAAAACTCTTAAACAATTATAGAATTTATTTTAGAAAAAAATAAAAACAGAATTTATACCAAAAAATAAAAATAAAAATAAAAGACAATCATTGAGAATATTTAAAATATAAACAAACCTATTAATTCTAGTTATTTTTTTCAAACAGAATTTATAGTTTAGAATAATAGTGAACAAAATTAAACTATAAAAATAAATAAATAAACAATCACTAAGATGTGCTCTCAAGTATAAATTTTGGAAAGATTGTGATTAAGGCCGAAATGTACATCATTGAGGCCGTTAATTAGAATCTCTTAACTTCACTTGCTGGTCAAACCGTATAATTTATGTGTGTTGAATGTCAATCAGGTTGTACATCGTCGGAGCATAAAATGGGCAAAAAGACCAAATTTGGAGAGCGTTGACTTTTTCTGGAAAAGTCAAACTGATGTTTTAAACCTGTTTGGAAATTAATAGAAGTATAAAAAGAAAAGAGAAAGGTTTTTCTAGGGTTCTGATTTTGTTTAACCTAAAGAGGGAGAGGCTAGGGTTTGAAAAGGAGGAAAGCAAAAGCTTCAAAGATGTCTCCAATGGTGATTTCTTCTCCATCTTCCTCTTTCCACTCCTCCATGAGTGGCTAGTCGTCTTTTCTAGGGTTTTGAAGAAACCCTAGCCATGTAATAGTTTTCTTTTTGATTTTAAATTATGTAAAGGTTTGAACCATTGTATGGTGATTTAGAAGTTTTTTATATAATTTTCATTATTCCTTCGAATATTTGACTTTCTGTGATTGTTGAATGTTATCCATACAATTGTTTTCTTTTCCTTCACATTCAAGGTATGGGACGAACCATACTACGAGGAACGAGTCGTATCACTACCTTAGTTTAGAGTGAACGGTCCGTATTACTTGAGATGGTTCGTGCTCGTACATTGAATGTGATGATCTTCTTGTTAAATGCTTCGAACTTGTAGTCATTAATCCGTTCAAACCATAGCATAATTGATTTCAATTAGAAACCCTAATTATGTGTTTAGTGGTGAATTCTCTACCCTAGGATTTTTCCCCAATTCAGTAAACCAATTTCAATTATTCTTGATAATTTAATTCCTTAGTTTAATTTATTTATTATTAAATTAGATTATAAACAACCAATCTTTTTATCAAAATTAATTTAGGAATTTAATAATTAAATTAGTTTAATTTCACAAAAGTCCTTGTGGATCGATATCTGGACTTGCCATTATTCTAAAAGAATTTGGTATAGTTTCGTATTTAATTTTGGTGTGTTCAACGACCCATCAAATTTTGGCGCCGTTGCTGGGGACTTCTGGCGAAATTAGTTAATTTAAAGTTACATTCTTATTTTAATTTTTAGTTTAGGATTTTATGTTTTTGGTGTTGCTAAGTGTGCAGAGCGTTTGAAATTGGAGCTATCATTGAAGTGCAAGCGGAGCGCAGCCGAGCTTTAAAAATAAAACCGCAGCACTAAAGTGAGTAAACAGAAGCAAACACTCACAAGCAAAGCACCAAAGTGCTAAAACGAAAGTCAAAGCTCAACTGGGGGTTGGAAACAACGTCTACACGTCAAGCATCCGCAAGACGAGTAAAGCGTTTTCGTTAAACCGCTGTGAGTATTTCTTCTTTTGGTATTTTGCTTTCATACTTAGTGCATAGAGTCGAACTTATTGTGTGTCTGTGGGTAGTGTATGCACGGGCGTCGTTCTTGTCGCCCTGAATTGTGGTGTTTAGACCTTGAACTAGAAAGGACCCTTAGGAGACTTAGGGCTTCTGCCCGTGTTCCTAGGCTTGAGTATTCATATTCATACAGTGAGCCATTAGAGATGGCAGATCCTAATGTCCCGAATGTGCCCAACCGGACACTTAAGGATTATTTTACACCCACTGCATATACATCACCATCATGCATCCAATTGCCCAACACCACTGCTGCTCATTATGAGATTAAGTCCAGCACCATACAAATGCTCCCATCATTCCATGGACTAACTCATGATGACCCTTATAAGCATTTGAATGAATTTCTGGAAATTTGCTCGACAGTGAGGATCCAGAATTTCACAAATGAGGCCTTAATGTTGCGATTGTTTCCATTCTCGTTAAAGGATAAAGCCAAACACTGGCTAAATTCTTTACCTGCTAATTCAATCACAAGTTGGGACCAATTACAGCAACGGTTCTTGGAGAAGTACTTTCCCATAGGTAAAACCAACCAACTTAGGCGAGCCATCACAACTTTGCTCAAATGGATGGCGAGCAATTCCATGAGACGTGGGAAAGACTTAGAGACCTTCTCCAACAGTGTCCCCACCACCAAGTGCCTGATTGGCAACTTGTTCAAACATTCTATTATGGCTTAACTGAGCCACACCGCCAAATGGTGGATTCGTCCTATGGTGGGACATTTATGTCTAAAAGTGATGCCGAGGCATGGCAATTGTTTGAGAACTTACGTGATAATTCCCTTCACCATGCCTCTGCAGCCCGGCAAGTCCGGCAACCCGTAGTTGGAGCCCCGAAAAGAGGGGGCATTTATGAGGTCGGGCAAAACCTAGAGTTAGCCCAACAAGTAGAGGCATTGTCCCGCAAGATGGACCAATTATTAGCTACGGGACATGCCCCTACCCAGCAAGTTCAGCCTCAATTCCACGAGGCATGTGTTATTTGTGCGAGCCCTGCTCATGACTTGAGTGAGTGCCCTTCGGCATCACAATTTCCGGAATTAGTCCAAGAGCATGTGAATGCGGCTCAAGGATTCTCCAACCCGAGTAATGACCCATATTCCAACACATATAATCCGGGATGGAGAAATCACCCTAATTTCTCATGGAGACCCCCTTCACAAGGAACTTCTTACAATCCTCCACCACCAAGGCAGAATTTCAATAATTTTGCCAACCAATCATCTTACCGACCACCGCAACCTTATAGGCCCCCACAACCATATCGGCAACCACAACCAGCCCCCGCCTATTCCTCAGGGAAACTCTGCCTTTGAGACTCAGGTGTTGGAAGTTCTCTCAGAACTTAAGGGGTTAGCACCGATAGTTCACTCCCACACTCACTCTATTGCCAAGATAGAGACCCAATTGGGTCAAATGGCTAACAACATGAATCGGAGAGAAGAGGGAAAATTACCAAGTCAAACTGTGGCCAACCCTAAGGGACAATACGGGGCAGAGAGTTCGGGTGGGAATGGTAAGCAACATGAACAAGTGCAAGCGGTGGTTGCTTTAAGAAGTGGTAGGAAGTTAGAGCCTCAGTCAGTTGCGTCTGATGCAACTAGAGTTAGGGAGGGTGACCACGGTGGTTCACCTAGTGAGAGCAAGGGTGAGGGGGAAACAATTAAGAGGGATGACTTAGTCCCTAGTACTTCATTTGAGCCCAAGGCACCATATGTGCCTAAGGCACCCTTTCCCCAGTGCCTTGATACACCGTCCCCTTTTAATAAGAAGGCGGCATCTATGAGGCAATGATGGATGTATTTAAACAGGTAAAAATCAACCTCCCCCTGTTGGAGGCGATTAAGCAAGTACCATCATATGCCAAATTTCTGAAGGACCTTTGTACGCAAAAGCGTAAATCTAGGACACATGTGTCCCAAAAGGTCCTACTCACGGAGCAAGTAAGCTCCATCTTGTTGAATGACACACCTCCTAAGCTTAAGGACCCGGAGCCCCAACCATTGCATGCATTATAGGGGACCATTTCATTGATAGGACCTTATTGGATTTAGGGGCTAGTGTCAATTTGTTGCCGTACTCTGTGTACGAGGAATTTGGGCTTGGCGAGTTGAAGCCCACTACTGTCACTCTTCAATTGGCTGACCGGTCCCTCAGAGTGCCACGTGGTATGATTGAGGATGTACTAGTTAAGGTTGATAGGTTCTACTTCCCTGTTGACTTTTTGGTGTTAGATATGGAACCGGTAGCCAGTTCTAAGAAACAAATCCCGGTAATCTTAGGTCAACCTTTCTTGGCTACGGCCAATGCATGCATCAATTGTCGGACCGGGGTTATGGAAGTTTCATTTGGCAACATGCAAGTGAAACTTAATATTTTCCAAGCATCCCAACAACCTCATGAGAGAGAGGAGTGCTTATTAGTGGATGTTGTGGATGAGATTGTGGAGGAGGCTTTGCCCTCATTCTTGTAGAGGACCCTTTAGAGAAGGTATTAAAATTGTTGGATGCGGGTATTATATACCCCATCTCAGATAGCAAGTGGGTGAGTCCCACACAAGTGGTGCCCAAGAAATCGGGCATCACCGTTGTTGAGAATGAGGGAGGAGAATTAGTCACCACACGAACCACTACTGAGTGGCGAGTGTGCATTGATTATAGGAGGCTAAATTCCTCGACTAGGAAGGATCATTTTCCTTTACCCAGGGGTTTGATGGACCCATTTTATTATGCTTGATAGATTGATTCCTTATTTTATTTTTATTTTTATTTTTTTTTTTTTTCTCTTTCTTCTTTTCCTTCTATGCTATTTTGTTTTTCTTTGTTCTCGTCATGTTTTATTAGCGTCTAGGAGACTTTAAATCCTCTAAAGGTGTAATTCCTTTGGTGCCGTGCCCGAACGGCATCTGACGGTCTGGTATAGCCACCTAACCGTGTTTGTAGTGAGTTCCTAGGAGACCAACTGAGACGGTGGAAACTAGAGTTCGAATGGCAAAGCCTAGAACACAAAGGTTTGGGATTTCCGAGACTAGAGTCTGGTTTAAATACCCAGGGGTGTGGAGATTGTTTCAAAACTACCTCGGCTTGAACTCTGTATGGTAGCCCCATAGGTTGAGGTAGCCTAATGCGCCTCGATTCTGGATACCGAATCAACCTAGTCTGTCACCCTGTTGGAGAATAGGGAAAGTTACAAACACAGTTAGGGAGAAAAGTAGTACCCGTAGTTTTCGCGTGAAGATTATACCTTTAGTGGGCATTCCGTTTTTTTTCCTATGTGCGATATTTATTTCGGATGTCAATTGAAGGTAGAAATGGTTAAGTATATTTGGGTTGTACTAGCCCGAAGGCTATAAACTACGCTGGGTTTTATTACCTGGGGATTCTGAAGTGGCAACTTTATGCCATAACTTTGGTGCCTTTTGTTAGGTGCTGAGAGTTATAAATAAAAAATAAAAAAAAAAAAAAAAACTTGCTTTCATGTTTATTTTCTGTGTTTTTAAAAAAAAAAAAAAAAAAATAAAAAATAGTTGTTATACTTGTTCATTTAAAAAAAAAAAAACTTTGTTGTTAACTTGTTCAATTGTAAATCAATACAAATTAAAAAAAAAAAAAAAAAAAAAAAAAAAGAAGAAGAAAATGCCGCATGTGCGGCACTGTGCGCACATGAGCAAAAAAATATCTCACAAACCAAATATGCACCCTGCTTAATAAGCAGGTGCGGAGGGACATGCTTTGAACAAGCCGCACGTGCGGCTTGGGCCCCGCACGTGCGGGACGCCGAAAAAATAAAATAAAATTCCGCGAGGGAGGGGCAAATCGCCGCAGGTGCGGCTGATCCCCGCAGGTGCGGGAAAATGGTAAGTGGAGCGCCGCCAGGTGCGCCGCAATTTGGACAATTGTTTTATTTCTTTATTTTTTTATTTTTTTATTATTTTAATTTCATTTTTCATTTATTTAAGTAAATAAATTTTAAATAAATACATAAATAAATTTTAAAAATAAATAAATACATATACATTATTTTATTTATAATTTTTTATTTTTAAAAATAAATTTCGACTTTTATTTTTTTTATTTTTCTATTTTCTATTTTCATAAAAAAAAAAAAAAAAAAAAACTTCAGAAATCATGGTGCTAACATTAATCTTAATTTAGTTTTTTTAATTTGCTATATTTGTTTAGTTTAATTTGCTTCTTAGTGATTCTGGTTAGTTTAATTAGTTAGTAGATTTTGGTTTTAATTTTATTTTTATTATACTTGTGTAGTTAGTGATGTTATTTTTATTTTTTTTCTATACTGTAATTTTCATTTAATTAATAAGTAATTTAGTTTTTATTTTCTTCTTTTTTTTTTCTTTTTTTTTAATTTTCTTCTCTTTTATTTTTCAAAAAATAATAATAATACAAAAAAATAATAATAATAATAGAATAAAAAAAAAGAAAAAGAAAATCGGTTCGTTTAGGCTATTTTATTATATACTTCAGTTTAGTTTAATTTAATTTATAATTTAGTTAATTTAATTTAAGGTCATTTTTTTTATTCCTTTATTTAATTATTTTCGTTTTTATTTACCAAAAAAAAAAACCGTGTGAAGTGTATACATGTTACTCTCTGCCTACCTGGATGTGCACCTGCAATTCTGGTAATATTCTCTCATTTCTCTTTACTTTTCCATTGAGGACAATGCATATTCAAGTTGGGGGATGAGGGTTATATTTTCTTTTGTGCATTTCTTTTTGGCTCATAATTCATGCTTATACCTGTTTCACTTGATTGCATTACTTCACTTGATGTGACTTTTTGCTAGTTAGGGTGATGATATTTGCATATGAATTTGGAGATCATAGTAGACTTGTATGAAAAGGTTTATTGGGTAGATACTTGCATGTGATGTTTGCACGAGGAGAGTTGTGTGTTTGTGATTTTAGTACACTTGTCATGAGTATGCCTTAATTCACATGAACACACTATCATAGCGGTGATCTTTTTATTATAATCCCTGGTGTACATCATTGATAATAGCTAGAGTTGCAGAAAGAATAAATGAGGAGCCAAGATTCTTAAAAAAAAAAAAAAAAAAAAAAAAAACTTGACTTGTTTGGGTTCGTAGCCTTTTTAACTCGAGTTATTAAGCCCGTAGGGTGTCTTTACACCTAATGCCCTAAAACCGTCTGGTTTGGGAGTCATTGGCCCAAAACTTGCTACATGGGTTAATTAGAAAGCTTAAGGGACTTGGACATTGCACAGTTAAGGAAAAATAAGAAGAATGACTTGTTCGGATTCGTAGCCTTTTCAACTCGAGTTATTAAGTCCGTAGGGGTGTCTTTACACCTAGTGCCCTAAAACCGTCTGGTTTGGGAGTCATTGGCCCAATGCTTGTTACATGGATTAATTAGAAAGCTTAATGGATCAGGACATTGCATAGTCATTTAAAAAAAAAAAAAAAACTTTTGAGCATCTTGGCTGCAACAGGTTATTTTTCTGTATATGTTGGGTGTTATTATGAGTTACACTGGGCTATTATAGTGGATAGTTAACTAATATGGAGATTGCACTTTACACCAGGGTACTCATGACTTGTTACTAGCATGCACAAGTACAGGGGACTTTACTTTTGTATTAACTGAATTGTGGTTTTGACTCAATAGGTTCCTTCATGCTTGTCCACTGTGCCTTTAATGACTCATGATGTCTCATATCACACTGTAGTGGCACATAAGTTGATTGTTAGGTGGAGTAGTGTGGTCATTTGTTGTTGAGTATATATGAATATGTTAATGTTTGTGGGTATCATTTCTGGAAACCCTCACGAGACTTTACTCGTCCACTTGGGGTAACCTTGTGGTTTAAAGGCTTGTTGCATATGCTAAATGTAACCGTTTTTCCCACGAAAGAGGAAATAGATAGATTTTGTTTTTTTATTTTATTTTATTTTACTTGCTTGAGGACTAGCAAGTAGTAAGTTGGGGATGTGATTAAGGCCGAAATGTACATCATTGAGGCCGTTAATTAGAATCTCTTAACTTCACTTGCTGGTCAAACCGTATAATTTATGTGTGTTGAATGTCAATCAGGTTGTACATCGTCGGAGCATAAAATGGGCAAAAAGACCAAATTTGGACAGAGTTGACTTTTTCTGGAAAAGTCAAACTGATGTTTTAAACCTGTTTGGAAATGAATAGAAGTATAAAAAGAAAAGAGAAAGGTTTTTCTAGGGTTCTGATTTGTTTAACCTAAAGAGGGAGAGGCTAGGGTTTGAAAAGGAGGAAAGCAAAAGCTTCAAGATGTCTCCAATGGTGGTTCTTCTCCATCTTCCTCTTTTCACTCCTCCATGAGTGGCTAGTCATCTTTTCTAGGGTTTTGAAGAAACCCTAGCCATGTAATAGTTTTCTTTTTGATTTTAAATTATGTAAAGGTTTGAACCATTGTATGGTGATTTAGAAGTTTCTTTTATATAATTTCATTATTCCTTCGAATATTTGACTTTCTGTGATTGTTGAATGTTATCCATACAATTGTTTTCTTTTCCTTCACATTCAAGGTATGGGACGAACCATACTACGAGGAACGAGTCGTATCACTACCTTAGTTTAGAGTGAACGGTTCGTATTACTTGAGATGGTTCGTGCTCGTACATTGAATGTGATGATCTTCTTGTTAAATGCTTCGAACTTGTAGTTGCGAAACATTAATCCGTTCAAACCATAGCATAATTGATTTCAATTAGAAACCCTAATTATGTGGTTAGTGGTGAATTCTCTACCCTAGGATTTTCCCCAATTCAGTAAACCAATTTCAATTATTCTTGATAATTTAATTCCTTAGTTTAATTTATTTATTATTAAATTAGATTATAAACAACCAATCTTTTTATCAAAATTAATTTAGGAATTTAATAATTAAATTAGTTTAATTTCACAAAAGTCCTTGTGGATCAATATCTGGACTTGCCATTATTCTAAAAGAATTTGGTATAGTTTCGTATTTAATTTTGGTGTGTTCAACGACCCATCAGATTGTCCAAGGAGAGTGATATTATTTAAGAATTACAGAATTTATAGTTAAAATAAATACATAAATAAACAAAAGCTTTTATGACCAAGAATATAATAAATTCAAGACTCTTAAATAGCCAACGAATTTATACCAAAGAAAAGAAAATAAAATAAACAAATTCAAAATTCTTAAACAATTACAAAATTTATTCCCCAAAAAAAATATAGAATTTATACCAAAAAATTAAAAATAATAAACAAACATTGAGAATATTTAAAACATAAACAAACCTATTAATTCCACTCTTTTTTTTTTAAAACAAAACTTATAGTTTAGATTGAACTTTTATATGGTAAAAAAAAAATGAAACAAATTTCATAAAAATATGAGTCTAAAATTCACATCATAATATATACATGTTATATGATTTTTTTATTTATTGTTTTTCAGTCAACATAATCAACAAATTGAAAATTTGAATTTTTAATTTTTTTCAAAAATTATAGAATTTATATACCAAAAGCTTCAAACGTGTATTAAATAAAAACAAAATGAATGTAAACAATAAATAAAAACAAACTAAAGGCTCATAGAACACTTATATTGATAGACAACCACTTAAAGGTTATTTGTTCTCAGTAGTACAATGTAATAAAGCAATCTGAAAAGAGAAAAAAAAAATTATAATAATAATGAACAAAATTAAACTACAAAAATAAAAAATATCTATGATTTCAGTCAACTAAAATTAAATCTAGCTTTGTTGCATATGAAACTAAAATCTCAATTCCAGTCTTAAAAACAAACACCTAAATAACATATCAAAAAGTTCATACATATAGGATGAAACTAAATTCTCAAAAAGAACACAACATTAAATAGCATATCTAAAAGTTGATATCAATTGTCATTAACATTCCTAAACACTTACAGAATTTATATGGAAAAAAAAATAACTAAACAAAAATTAATGAGTTTTAGATCATTTACTTTCAAAGATGAATAATAATCTTGTTTGTATTTTTTTTGCCATAATTATATATAACAATTTTGTTTTGTACTTTCTTTGAAAGAGAAAATTATTATAAAAAGAGAGAAGAAACTAAAAAGTAGGTAGGAAGAAATTGAAAAAACATATATCATGAAACTAACAGAGAGATTGAGAGATGGTTGGTTGATTGTTGTTTGGATGGGCAAAAACGTGTAGGAACGTGGTGAGGAATCGTGGGTTAGAGCTGCGGTGCTCTAGTAACATGGAAATTAAAAAAAAAAAAGAAAAAAAAAAAAAGAGAAAGGTCAAAACATTACATTAATGTAGTGGGGTCTATCCCTAGAGCTCATATTTTAGAGTTTCAAAATATTTTTGTTTTTAAAATTCCTTGTCAAGTTGGGTATTAAATAGTTGGTTAGGAAAATGAGGAAAGGTTGGTTTTTTTATTTTTTATTTTTAAATCACCTAAATTCCACATGGTAGGAGTTTTAGGAGACTAAATCCAAGATTCACTTAATATAATAGTATAGATAATTTCTATATTGTAATAATATAATCCGGGTTATTTGAGTTGTATGCACTGTGAAAATTTCGGACACTGAGTGCACGATGTGTGGCCCTATGGAGATGTGTTCCGAGTCTATTTTGATTAAAAAAAATCAAATTAATTGGACATATATAATCATTTGATCAAGTCCTAACTATTTTAAAATAAATTATTAAATTTATGTTAACCGTTTATTTTTTTAAAAAACAAATATGGTCTTGGTTTGAGATTATAAATATTTAATTAATCTAAATTTTTTCATAAATAATCTATTTAACAAATCTTATAATATAAATAGTTCGGATCAACGGCATCGGCTCAGGACAAGGCCACATGAGGCTCACAACACTGTGTTGTGCCTACAACGCATATTACGCACCCCTTGTCAGAAAACTTTTGTCCAAATCTTTGATTGAATTTAATTTAAACTTTTCCAATAACAAAAAGTTAATTTTTTTAACATTTTTCAAACACATATCAACTTTTTTTAGAAACAATAATTTTATCCTAAAAATAAAATTAAAACTAAAAAAGTTATTATTATTATTCTTTAAATACATTAAAAAATATCAAATATCATTATCTACTCATTGGGGTGGTATGGAGATGCTAGGGTTCAAACCCTAGTGATTGGGTATTTAAAGTAGTGTTGATCAAGTAAATGGTGTATCATACGCATCTTATAATTAAAAAAAAATAATATAATTTTATATTTTTTGAGTCAAAATTAAAAATAAAAATAAAAAGTTATATAACTAAACATTACATGAGTCATAACCAAAGATCTCACTAGTTATAATTAAAATATTATCATAACTAAAGAAGAAAATAATATAATTAGGGATGTATATGGTACACTCATTTCAATGAGTGTGTATAGTAGAATTTTCCATTTATTTGTTTAGACTTTACTCCGATTGAAGTTAAGAGAATTTGAGAAGTTTGTAGGGCTCAATATAAGTTTTGTTTCGATAGTCCAAACTATTTATTTTGTAGAATATTCAATATATATCATATATGCAAAAAATTAGGTTGTCTAATTCTCGTAATTTTTTTTAAAAAAATTTACCACGTTTATCTTTGAGAAAAAAAATAGAAGACAATTATGTTTTTAAAAAAATACATCATTTATTTTTTTGGAGACAAATATCATAAAATAAAAATATTACGATTATCGGATCAGCTTAATTTTTTTTACAAATGATATATACATAAAAGATCTTACAAAATAAACAGTTTTAATATTCAAAATGAGACATATGTTGGGCTTCATGTTCCCTTTTTTATATATTTAGGTTTAGGTTTTTTTAGTATATATTAAAAATAAAGAAAATGATATAGGTGAACTAAGTTTAATATGTTTTTTTTTATTTTTCACTTTTTTTATATTTAAATTTTGTCGTTTATTTACGAGAGAAGGCAGTTCATGCTTTCCTGTCCAAAATTTTGACGAAGTCGTTGAATGACGACTTTCGGGGGCAGAGGATGTCTTAAATAAGTGTATTTTTAATTTTTTAAATTAAAAAATTGAAGAAAAAAATATTAATATTTAGATTAATTTTTTGATTTTTTATGAAAAAAATGTATATTAAAAAAAGGGCTGTGCTACATCGTCCTAATTTTTGGCCCCCTAATCCCCCTAAATTTCAAATCAAGGCAAAAAAAAAAAAAAAAAAGCCCAAAACGACGTTGTTTTGGGCATTAGGGGAATTAGGGAGGGCTTTTTTAGGGGGACAAATCATTTTCCTTAAAAAAATTGTATAAATAAGTGTGTAGGAGAATATTAGAAATGAAAAGTCAACAGCTGTACAATCTGAGTGCTAAATTGAAGGTAAGAAATTATTGGCTAATTTTCGAACATTACACTGAACGGTTTTGTTCGGCCCGTTGGGGCCATCACGGGTCCCATTTTGATAATCTGAACTGTTCAATGCGTAGAACTCGTCGAGTACTATATGCCTATAAAAAATCACGTTAATCGGATATTGATAGCTATCTGATCAGATGTGTTTTTCTTCAATCGTTAATTATAACACCATCCATTTTTTTATACAAAACTGATTTGATCATATAGTTGTCGATATCCGATCAATGTGATTTTTTACAGACATATAGGACTCGACAAGTTCTACACATTGCACGGTTCAGATTATCAAAACGGGACCCGTGATGGCCCCCATGGGCCAAACAGCAGTGTGTGAAAATTGCACTAAACTGTGCAATTTTTCCTTTCAAACGCAGCATAGAGCTTCACGGGTCAGTTGATGAGTTGTACAGCTGTGTGAATTGATGTGTGAAAAATTAATTTTTTAATATTTTTTTAGGTGAATAGTGATAGCTTTTTAATTTTTTAAGTAACTTTTTATTTTTTGACTTTTTGGAGAGATGCCAAACTTAGCCTAAATTATAAGCAATTGTTTGCCATCAATAATTTATTAAGTAGTTTCCAAATATAATATAAAATATTTACATGGTATTTATAATAAATAATAAATTTTAAACATATTAATAAGGCATCAATTGTCTCTCACTTAACTATTTTGGCAAACAGTGGATTAATATTAGAACATCCTAAATGAATACAAGAAAGTTGTGTGTAAGCGTGTTGTGTGGTAACAAATGATGAAAGTATAAATTAACTTTACGTGTTAAGGTTTATCATTTTAAAGATGTATGTAGAATGTTATAATGAAGATATATGTAAAGTGTGCATAAAGTCACTCTATAAGTTAGTAAATTCACAATCTTCTAGGGGTGTAACTTGGGTACATGAAATGTTTTTAAACTCCACTCAAGTTATGTTGCGAGTTGTCCAAGTCCGATTCATAGCTCGATGTTGTCTATTCAAACTTTACATGTGTTAAACTTGAATTGCTTGAGTTGGCTTAAAATTTTGATTTTTTTCTTTTTAAAGTTAGATTCTATTAACATTGTTTTTTAAGTAAAATCATTAATAACTTAAAAAAAATAATTATATGATGTAAGATAAATAAAGTGGAGAGATATAAGAAATACAATGGTCTTTGTAATTTGTTAATGAGAAAATAAAGGGTAAGATTTTATGTTGTGTTACTTATGTATATAATATATATATATATATAATTAATATGTTCTAATGATTAAAATTGCTTTAATATCATTCGATAACTAATAATTTATATGTATATTTAATATTTATATATACAATTCGAGTTTCGGATTGTTGGTATTTCTGTCCAATCCTGACCCAAATTTAATTTGGACCTCTAAATTCTGTCTAAACCTATACCAAAATTTAAAATATGTTGCCTAAGTCTTTAATTTTTTTTGAATTAAGTTCATATTGCATAAATTAAACCCTCCCAAATTTCACCCGCCAATCTTCTATCAAACATTTGACAACTTCAACACATGGTTTGAAGTCTTCATTGGAACAAAAATTTATAAAATCTCTGAACATATTAATCGGTAAAAAGATACATTTAACATTTGACTTTTAAGGAGTAGGTTGGATAGTGCTGTGACCTGTGGAGCTGACTATCGGTCTTATTTCGATAATTTGAATAATTTAATGTATAAAATTCATTGACTACTTCACTTTTATAAAAAATCATGTTGATTGGATATCAATAATCCCTCAGTCAGATCATCTTTTTTTTCAATGATAAATATAATTTTAAATACAAATTGCTAACAAAAATATGTTTCGATCAAATGACTGTCAATATTTAATTAACATGATTTTTTACATAACTAAAATAATTTACAAGTTGTTCATATTAAAAGATTTAAAATTATGAATCCCACCACTAAGAGAAGCCTTCTCCTTTTTTAAACGTTCACTATAGAAGCTCTTAGAGTATCTCTAATGGTTGTTGCTATATTGCCATTGTTATTGTTATAATTTGGCAATGAATAGTATTTTTTTGTCAAATTATAACAATGGTGCTCCAATGGTCATTTGCTATTTTGACAAATCCCAACCAACTTTGCCTCCAAATTTGTAGGTGTTGTTTGGATATAGGTTTTTTTGTGATTTTATTTATTTATTTATTTATTTGGTCTTTTGTGACTTTTTTTTAACTGTTTGTAAAAAAATTATATATTTATATTATTTCCGACTAGACAAATATAAAAAATGAAAAAAAAGTGAAAATTTGGAAAAAAAAATAAATTTTATCTTTTTAATTGCCTTCATTTGAAAAAATATATTTATTTTCTCATTATACTTTATTGAAAAAATTAAATTATACTAAACTATTTTGCTACATTATACATTGCAAAAATAATATTACATTCTTTTGTAGAAAATACTCAAAAATAAAAACAAATATGAAATTTTATTACAAAATAAAAATATGAGGACCACTTGGCGAAAATTTTATTACATTATCCCGTAATTATTCATTAGGAGGCAGAAGGAAATAGTAATTTGGGCTGCTAACATTTGAGGACCACTTGGCAAAAATCTCATTTTTTCGCACTGTGTAATACGCTTTCGTTGAGGGTCCAAATGAGAAATGTCTGTAGTCATTATTATATGTTCTTTCTTTTTCATCTCATGTTCTTGTCTTCTGATCTCAAAGTCATGTTTTTTCATCTCAAGATTTCATGATTACAACATTTCATGATTACACCCTATCGAGATGAGATAGACACTTGTGTTCTTGAGTGATCATTCTGCAGCGAGTAATAATTTTCAAAAATTCTTCCCCAAAAATGAGTATGCGATTGCGAATTTCCAACAATTGGGTCTTCAATATTATGACACCAAACTCTACAAATTACCACATCTTCTTCAGTAGTAAATGATTTTCCTCTCTTTGTTTTTGATGAACCTTCCATAGTGATTGTGTGAAAAAACTAAAAATAATATAATTTCGGAAGTTTATTATGAAATCAAATTGAGATGAAGAGAGAAGAAAAGAAAAATAAAATGTACAATGGTTGCTGTGAAAAAAAATTCAGATAAAGAGTTTCTATTTATAAAAATTCAAACAGAGCCCAACGGCTCTATCAAATGCCAAACAGAGCTGAACGGCTCTATTTATAAAAAATTAAGTTTATAATCAACTTGAGTTTCTTTTTTTTTAAAGCCAAACAGAGCCCAACGGCTCTATCAAATGCCATCCCCATTGTCCACGTGTTGGTCTTGAATGGTTGAGATGATTTGTGTAGAATCATCAGCATTTTCTTCCTCTCCCTTTCACTGTCTCTCTCATTCCTCCTCCATGTCACTCTCACTCTCAAATTCGTCTCTCACTTCTCTCTCTCTCTCTTCGATCGGTGATGAAGAACATTGAATCTTCTCACTCTCACTCTCACTCTCTTCTCTCCCTCTTCGATCGGTGATGAAGAACATTGAATCTTCTCTAACTCTCAGATTCGTCTCCCTTTCACTCTCTTCTCTCTCTCTTCGATCGGTGATGAAGAACCTTGAATCTTCTCAGATTCGTCTCTCACTCTCACTCTCTTCTCTTCTCTCTTACTCTGTCTCCCTCTCCCTCTCATTCTCACTCTGTCTCCATATTTCTTTTCTCTCTTTGATCGGTTATCCAGATCTACCTCTCTATCACTGTCATTCTATCTCTCATCTCTTTGTCTTCGATCGGCGACAGTATATGCTCAAAAAGACGATCAGCCACCGGCGACGGTATATGCTCAAAAACTAGGTATTTCTCCCTTTCAGTGAATCTGTTTAAATTTTTTCTGTGAATCTGAATGTGCTGATTTCGGGTAAAATGGTGAATTCTGAAACTATTTGAATTTGTTTTTTTTTTTTTCTCTATGAATCTGTTTGAATTTGATGAATCATTTGATGAATTTGATGAATCTGTAATTTTTGAATCTATAATTTTTCTATGAATTTGTTTTTTTACCGTTTGATTTCGGGTAAAATGTTGCATTATTCATGAAATTTTTTGGTAAATTCTGAAACATAAAAATGGTGAAACAGTTGTTGAGGGAGGGAGGGGGGGAGGGAATGAAGGAAGGAGAGAGGGAAACAGTTAATTTTGGCTGAGTTGGCATAAATGGCAGCTGCCAAAGCTTGTGTCAAATTTGACACAAGCTTTGGCATTTCTCAAATTTGACACAAGCTTTGGCATTTCTCAAATTTGGCACCTGCTATGTTTGCCATTGGAGCATCAAAATTCAACACAGCTGCTATATTATAGCAATGACAGCTCCAATGACAAACCATTGGAGATGCTCTTAAAATATCCTGACATAAACAATTGTACAAGGAATTCTAACTTTAGAATTATAATATTAATTATGGTGAAATGTGATTCTTTTCATTATATTATACAATAGTTGTGAAATAAATTATTTCATAACAATTAATAATATAATAAAAAAAATTTTACTCCCATTTAAAAATTAATTATTTTAATTAAAATTTATATTTTTTATAAAAAAATAAAAAGAATAATATAATAATTAATGATGATTTTTTAATTAACAAACCTCAAACATACCACATTTCAACATTTGAAATTGAAATGGACGGCACAAATACCAATTGGTCTCGATGCCCCCGATGTCGTGGGAGAGAAAAAAAACGTGATCAAATGAGGACCGTCTGTCTAAAAATGACTAGTAAAAATGCCAAACACATTTCACACGAATACTCCGCCCCCCAACCCCCTAACTTAAGGAAAAATTATTGGTTACTTCATAACATCATTTAATTATAGTTTTGATTAATCATAAATTACTATATTTTTTCATATTTTTCAATCATTCAAAATAAAATTATAAATTCTATCATTTTCATCAATCTCAGGAGTGATTTGGGATGATCTATATAAATGTATTTTTTAACTTTTTATGAAATATGTGTTGGGTATGGGTTGGATTTGAAGTGATGTGGTAGAGAGGTGATTTGATTTAAATAAGATGATGTGACTTAAATATGATAGTGACTTTTTGACTTTTTTTAAGTTTTGACAAACAAGACCTCAATATATATAGAATATCACATAATGCTATTTCTGAATCAATTAATAACTTCTCCCACCCTAAACTACAACTAAAATTAGAAGTATTTTAAGAAAATAATTAAAAATTACTTTTTAATTTTTTTTTTTATGAGAGAAGAAATTGGATTAAAAATTGAAAAATGATTTTCAACTCATTTTCTAAAATGAGCCTCAAAGTCATTTCCATTAAAAGCTGTCTTTGTTTTACTTTTCTTCCTCCAAGATTCTTAGTATATTCCCCTCCCCTCACGTCATTGCCTCCTGATACAATAATTGTTAGGGTAAATTGCAAAGATTGGGTCATTGAAGTTTTATTTTTTATTTTACGTTTCAAAATTTTTTATATTTATTTTTAAAGTTGGCTTTAATTCAAAATTAGATAAAATTATCACGTTAATTGTTACATAATATAAAAAGTATTATATTAAAATTTAGGTTTATATCACAGATGTAAATTATATATTATAAAATAATGTTATATCGCTTCAATGTGTTATTTTTTATCTAATTTTAAATATAAATTAACTTTTAAAGTAAATTGAAGAAATTTTCAAAATATAAAATATTAAAATGGAGAAAAAAAAAAACTTTAAGTGACTATGTGAAAAAATAGCTTAACACAAAAGAAGTAAAAGCGTAATTTACCCATAATGGTTACATAAATATTTTTTTTATAAATTTTATTTTTTAAAATTTGATGTAAAAAGTATTGGTCTTGATATTTAAAAGGGTAAATTATACTAATTTCTCTTGAAATTTAGAAAAAAATATAGTAAATATCACAATTTTGATATAAGGGTTTGACTTTTCTTTTATTCACATATCAACATGAGAAACCTACCATGCGTCCCGTTTTAATAATTTGATATGTTCAGTTTATAGGGCTCTCAATGTATATTATCCATAAAAAAAATTAATTCGATCTGATAATCGTAACCCTTTAATTTTATCACATTTGTCACTAAAATGAAAATATTACGATTATCAGATCGATATAACTTTTTTCATGAATAATATACATTGAGGGCCCTACAAAATAAACGGTTTGGATCATTGAAACAGAACTTGGGCTACACCGGCTCCTTAAGTTCTCTCATGTTGAACATGAAAGAAACCCAACCCTTGACATAATTACATTAAATTCCTTTGAGATTTTAATTCATATAACACTTAATCCATTTTTCATTAATAATTTGCTAGTTATATGGATAAAAAAATATTGTGTTATCTCTTTTACCTGAAAATATACTTTGTTTACTTTTTTAGTCTATTTAACTTCGGACACGGGGTGCGTGTTGTGTGGCCCTATGGAAACTTGCTCCGAGTCTATTTTGATTGAAAAAAATCAAATTAATCGGACATATATAACCTTTTGATCAAGTCCTAACTATTTTAAAATAAATTATCAAAATTATGTTAACCGTTTATTTTTTTATTTTTTTTAAAAAAACAAATGTTGTCTTCATTTGAGGTTATAAATATTCAATTAATCTAAATTTTTTCATAAATAATCTACTCAATAAATCTTATAATATGAATAATTTGGATCAACGACATCGGTCCAGGACAAGGCCCATGAGCCTCACAATACTGTGTTGTGCCTATAAGGCATATTACGCAACCCTTGTCAAAAAAACTTATGCCCAAATCTTGATTGAATTTAATTTAAACTTTTCCAATAACAAAAAAGTTAATTTTTATAACATTTTTCAAACGCGTATCAACTTTTTTTTAGAAACAATAATTTTATCCTAAAAATAAAATTAAAAAATTCTAAAAAATTTATTTTCATTATTATTATTATTTTTTAAATACATTAAAAATATCAATATCATTATCTACTCATGGGGTGGTATGGAGATGCTAGGGTTCCAACCCTAGTGATTGGGTAGGTAAATGGTGTATATCATATGCACTTTATAATTTAAAAAATGATATAATTTTATATTTTTTGAGTCATAATTAAAAATAAAAGTAAAAATTTATATAACCAAATACCACATGAGGTATAACCAAAAATCTCATTAGTCATAACTAAAATATTATAATAATTAAAAAAAAATAGTTATAACTAAAAATGAAAATAATATAATTAGGGATATATATGGTATGCTTATTTCAAGGAGTGTGTATAGTAAAATTTCCCATTTATTTGTTTGGACTTTATTTTGATTGAAGTTGAGAGAATTTGAGAAGTTGTAAGACTCATTATGAGTTTTGTTTCGATGGTCTGAACTATTTATTTTGTAGAATATTTAGTATATATCATAAAAAAATTAGGTCGTCTGATACTCGTAATTTTTTTTTAAATTTTTTTTTATCACGTTTATCTTTGAAAAAAATAGAAGACAATTATGTTTTTAAAAAATAGATCATTTATTTTTTTGGAGACAAATATCATAAAATAAAAATGTTACAATTATCAGATCAATTTAATTTTTTTCATAAATAATATATATATATATAAAAAATTTTATAAAATAAACAATTGTATGATTCAAAACGAGACATATGATGGACTTTATGTGCCCCTTTATATATATTTAGGTTTAGGTTTTTTTTTAGTATATATTAAAAATAAAGAAAATGATATAGTTGCACTAATATGTATTTTTTTTTCTTTTTTATATTTAAATTTTGTCGTTTATTTATGACAGAAGGCAGTTCATGCATTCCTGTCCAAAATTTGTCCAAGTCGTTGAATGACGACTTTTGGCGGCAGAGTAAATTATAAGCAATTGTTTGCCATCAATAATTTATTAAGTGCCATTTTGGGAATATGGAAAAAAGTCATGTCTAAAAATATAGTTGTCAAAAATGTCAGAAAAGTCATTTGGTAAGTGTCAAAAATGCAGTTCTAAAATTACAAATTAGGGCCTATGAAAAATAAATAAAAAAATAACTCTCTTATGTTGGGTAAAGGTATTTTGGTCATTTTAATTTAATTTGACACCATAAATAAATATTAAACTAAAAAGCAAAAAGCTAACTTTTTACCAACTTTCCAAATCACTTCTTAAAAAGCCAAAAGCTAACTTTTTACCAACTTCCCAAAACAACCCTAAGTAGTTTCCAAATATAATATAAAGTATTTATATGGTATTTGTAATAAATAATAAATTTCAAAACATATTAACAAGGCATCAATTGCCCTTCACGTAAGTAGGGGTGTGTGCGGTGCGGGTCGAGTGATTTGAGAGTAAATTTACAAATTGAATGGCGGATTAGTGGATTAACAAATTGCAGTTTGAGCGGTTTTTTACGGATTGGCGGATTGAAGAATATTCTAACTAATTATTATACATTTGTATAATATATAACAGTTATTTGTATAATATTTTTTAGATATATAACACAAAATAATTTTACATAATATGTTTCATATATATAGCCACTAATTTATAATAAATTTTATATCTTAAATCTCTCTCACACTCATTTTTACATTGATATTTCATTGGAGGTTAAAAATATATATGTATTAAGTATAGCAGAGCGGAGCGGTTCGGTTGGCGAATTATAAATTTTAAAGTTTAAACCGCGGTTAACGGTTAGAGCGGTACGAATAGATGCAGATCGGTGCGATTTTAATGGATTGAACGGTATTTTACACAGCTCTACACGTAACTATTTTGGCAAAAGTGAATTAATATTAGAACATCCTAAATGAACATAAAAAAGTTATTTGTAAGCGTGTTGTGTGGATTAAAGATGTATGCAGAATGTTCTAATGGAGATGTTAAAATATGTAAAGTGTACGTAAAGTCACTTTATAAGTTGGCAAATTCACAATCTTTTAGGGTGTAATTCAGGCAAGTGAAAAGTTTTTAAAGCCAACTCAAGTTATGTTATGAGTTATCCAATTTCGATTTATAGCCTCATATTGTCTGTTAAAACCTTACATGTGTTGAGCTCGAATTACTTAAGTTGGCTTAAAATTTTGATTCTTTTCTTTTTAAAATTAGATTTTATTAACATTGTCTTTGAAGTAGAATCATTAATAACATAAAAATAAATAATTTATATGATGTGAGATAAATAAAGTGGAGAGATATAAGAATTGAGGAATTGTTTGTGATGATACGATAGTCTTTGTAATTTGTTAGCGAGAAAATATAGGGTAAGATTTTATATTGTGTTATTTATGTATATAATATATATATATATAATTAATATGTTCTAATGATTAAAATTATTTCAATATCATTCGACGTTTAATAATGTATATGTATATTTAATATTTATATATACAATTCAAGTTTTGAGTCATTAGTGTTTCTGTCTAATCCTGACCCAAATTTAATTTGAGCCTCTAAATTCTGTCTAAACCTATACCAAAATTTAAAATATGTTGCCTAAGTCTTTAATTTTTTTGAATTAAGTTCATATTGCACAAATTAAACCCACCCAAATTACATCCCGCCAATCTTCTAACAAACGTTTTACAAACAACACATGGTTTGAAGTCTTCATTGGAACAAAATTTTATAAAATCTCTTGACATATTAATGGGTAAAATGTGTTTTTTAAGGAGTAGGCTGGATGGTGTTGTGGGCTTGTGGGGTTGACTATGGGTCTTATTTCAATAATCTAAATAATTTAATATGTAAAACTCGTCAAGTATTTTATCTTTATAAAAGATCATGTTGATTGGATATCAATAACCCCTCGATCAGATCAACTTTTTTTCAATGATAAATATAATTTTAAATATAAATTGTTAACAAAAATGTATTCCGATCAAGAGTTATCATATTAATTAACATAATTTTTTAAATAAATAAAATATTTTATGAATTGTACATCTTAAACGATTTAAAATGACGAGTCCCACCCCCTGAGAGAAGCCTTCTCCTTTTTAAACGTTCACTATAGAAGCTCTTAAAACATCATCACATAAACAATTGTACCAGGAATTCTAAATTTACTAATATTAATTATGGTGACATGTGATTCTTTTCATTATATTATACAACAATTGTGAAATAAATTATTTCATAACAATTAAAATAATATAATAATCTTTTTTTACTCCCATTTAAAAATTAATTATTTTAATTTTTTATAAAAAAAATAAAAATAAAAATAAAAGGAATGATAAAACATACCACATTTCAACATTCAACCAAATTTGAAATTGAAATGGACCGCACAAATACCAAACGGTCTCAATGCCCCCGATATCGTGGGAGAGAAAAAAAAAAAAAACGTGATCAAATGAGGACCGTCTGTCTAAAAATGACTAGAAAAAGTGCCAAACACATTTCACACGCTACTCCGGCCCACAACCGACTAACGTAAAGAAAACTTATTGGTGAAGGGGTTATTTAGGGTGTTCTAAATAAGTATACTATTTGTTTTTTTGGATCAAAAAGTTTAGGAAAAAAATATGGATGTTTGGGTTAATTTTTTGACTTTTTATGAAAAAATGTGTATTAAAAAATTGTATAAATTAGTGTGTAAGGGAAAATTTGAATTGGGAATTGTGCAGTCGTAATTTTTGAATTTTGGTAAATAGTGATAATTTTTTAACTTTTTGAGTAACTTTTTGATTTTTTTACACTTCCCAAACTTGGCCTAATTTAGAAGATCATATAATTATATTTTTAGTTAATCACAAATTATTATATTTTTTTATATATTTTAATTATTCAAAACAAAATTCTAAATTTCACTATTTTTATCAATCTCAATAAACCAATTAGAAAAAAACTTGATGGTCCGAATTTATGTAGCATGAATGGTTCAAATGTATTAAAACGACGTCATTTTATCTGTAAAATAAAATCATTTTAATGCATTCAAATTCTAAATTTTGGAATCACCAAGCATTACTGAACCAATTAATAACTTCTCCCACCCTAAACTACAAGTAAAATCAAAGTCATTTCCATTGAAAGCTGCCTTTGTTTTACTTTTCTTCCTCCAATATTTTAGTATATTTCCTTCCCCTCGCGTCATTGCCTCCTGACTACATGAAAATATGTACTTTTTTACTTTTTTTTAGTCTATCTAATCTTATTAAATGAGATATCAAGATAATTATATCAAAATTATATTATTTATTGTACGAGCACGAAATAATCTTCTTATATAATCTTATTGATAAAATTTACACTCCTTCAAACGTCGTCGTTTTATTACCTGAAAACATAAACGTGAGCTAGTCGGCGGGTGTGTGCCAGAAACATCTCCGATGCCTAAGTCAGCAAATAGACAATAGACACAAAAGTTCTGTATATTCCAGAATAAGAATTGAGATACCTGTACATAGGTCTTGCTATGAGCTTTTATAGATTCTGCTTGGCACAATCCTGGTAGGATTCCTACTCGCCTTATAAAAGTCCTCCTATGAATCACACTCTCAGTGAAAAGTGTCTATCGTGATAACACTTTACTTACTACCAACCAAGTAAGATGGTTTGCACAATCCTAATAGGGCTCTATAGAGTCTCATGCCTAAGGATAATGTTTATTCTTAAAACACCCTCATCACTACAAGCCAAGTGAGATGACCATTGTCTTATGCTCGGATATACATTCTTGACCGGGCTGCCTTATCTCGGTCCCCTGTCGTTCGGCCCGTGTGACCGGAAACCGATTTACCAAATTACACCCTGTCGAGCTACACGTAACTCGGCCCTCTCCATTGACAATATCTCAGTCCGATAAATGACTAGCTTCAGATAGCTAGGTCCAACCCCAAGCAACCCATCTCTAACTGACCTAGTGTCTTCTTAGCTCAAGACCAAGCTACATCAGTTCTTATCTCGGCCTATTGCGCAGCCTGACTTCCAAAGAAGACTTTTCCTAACTCAGCCCAATTTGTTTACAAATTACTCTTCCCTCACGTCATTGCCTCCTGACTACATGAAAATATGTACTTGTTTACTTTTTTTAGCCTATTTAATCTTATTAAATGAGATATCAAGATAATTATGTCAAAATTATAATATTTATTATATTTTTTTTTCAAATTTTAAGAGAGATTAGTATAATTTATCCTATTTAAAATGAGACCCATTAAAATTTAATGATGAAAACAATTCAATTATCATATTAATTTATAATTTAAGTTTCTAATTTTTTAAAACATTTTTTTTTTTACATACAACACAAGAATAGTAAAATTTCTGAGTTTCTAGACTTTTACTGTTCTTTTTTATGATTGGACAGACAAATTAAGCATTGCATTGGATCATGTTATTTTTTAATCGGTGATATTACATGTATCAATTAGTGTATTAATTAGTCTATCAATATTAGTTATGATACTATTATTGACCTCACTCATTAATCACATTATAAATTATAAATTATACTTTATTATCAATTGATACATAAATTAAATTAGTGTATATAATATTATTCTTTTTTAATTGACAGACAAGTTAAGCAATTCCATTGGAGCATTAATTCTAATTGACCAAACCATCAATTTTAAGGCGGCCCTTCAATTCACCTGTTCCAGTTCCGTCTTGCGTGTAAATTATGTATGAGAATAATATTAGGGATTATGAAAAAAAAAATATGAAATGTTTTATAAAAATTTTTACTTTTTAATTAGCGTGTAGTATTTTTTTATATGTGTAATTTAACGATAGAGAATCTTTCATTATCATTTTTATGATTTTTTTTTCATGATACGTAACATTACTCGTGTATGTAATATAAATAAAATGTAATTATATTTTATTTATATTTTAAAAGTATTAATATTTTTATTTTTTTAAATATTGTTTTTGTTTTTATATATATATGGAGAGGTATATTTGGAGTAAAGTGGAGTAAGAATAATAATTACGAAACATAAAAAAAAAAAAAAAAAAAATTGTGTTTAGAGTAAAATGAAGTAGAAATAGTGACTCTATATTTTAATTATTATTATTTTTTTTATTTTTAAATTAAAATTTTTGACCTATGCCATCGGTGAAAAGAAAGTGACAGCAGCAATATGACAAACAAACGCCAGCGTTTCATTACAACGCGACGTCGTATGTAAACCAAAAATGCCAATTTTCCCATCTACAACTTTCCTTCCTCTTTCCTTTCCAACACTTTCCATTCTCTCTCCTCCAATTTTCCATAGAAAACATGGTACGATTAATATACGCCAACATGCTTCCTAGAACTTGGTTCGTTTCAAACACAGTACTATACACACACATAGACACATTATATTATTATAGAAAGTGTCTATATATAATAACCCAAGTTTAATGTTTTTTCTCTAACCTTGTCTTCAAAGAATTCAGAGGCTTTTTGCCTCTCCTGAGATTGTGGGTATGTGTTCTGTTCCACCCTTTCTTCTTCATATTATACATTATGCTACACATATAAAGTTTCTATTTTTATTTTTTCTATTTTTAAAATGAGATTTTAACAGGTTCTATATGTTTGATTGTTTTGTTTTAGTAAGATTTTTGTTCTTTTTTTTTTTTCCCCCCCCCCTTTTACAAAGAAATAAAATTGTTATGTGTAACCCAGATGAAATATATATATATGCATTTATGTGATGTTTGTTGTTTGAACCTATTCAGAACAAAGTAACAGTTTTTACTAATATTCATTCACATTTCTGATGTGGGTCTGAGCTTGGTTTTAGCTATAGATGATGTTGCTAGATTTGTTTCTTCAAGTTTTATTTTATTTTTTCTAAAAAAACAAAGAGTGGAGTTTTTGTTTATGTAATAGTAATCTTGATTGTGAAATATTTCATGAAGCTTCTTTGATCTGGCATAAACCCTTTTTCACTTCAATTTTCCTTTATACCATTCTACGTACAGTTTGTTCCTAATCTTAAAAAAAATGCTCCATTTCAAATTTGTCATTGATTTATAGAACTTATGAATCGCTTTTATTAGACATTCAAAACTGGTTATGAACATTTTAATAGGGTTCTTTTCTTTGGCACATGGACTCTGTTTTGTTGCTGATTGATGCTTGATCTGTATAAAATGTCATCCAAGTATATATGGTGCCAATCTGCTGGAAATTCTTAGCTTTCTTATAAATTAACAGTTAATGATTGTTTTATGGAGTAGTTGTTTATACAGGGTTGTTAGATTGAAAATTATAGCCCTCTAATTGTTTGTTCTAAAGCCGGAATAAAGGTAACTTGGTACAAAAGATGTATTGATGTCTTTGGTTCATCAACACATCTTGATGGCCTGAATAATGAATTTTCTGGATTCAAATATTAGGATTCAAATTGATTGTTTACAAGCTTTGTCAAATCATAAGGTTTGGACCTTGAATTGGAAAACACGTGTCCATGGTCAATATATACAGGGTTGTTAGATTGAAAATTATAGCCCTCTAATTGTTTGTTCTAAAGCCTGAATAAAGGTAACTTGGTACAAAAGATGTATTGATGTCTTTGGTTCATCAACACATCTTGATGGTCTGAATAATGAATTTTCTGGATTCAAACATTAGGATTCAAATTGATTGTTTACAAGCTTTGTCAAATCATAAGGTTTGGACCTTGTGTCCACGGTCAATATTTTTTCTACTAGCAGATGTGTTTGATAATGGAGGAATACTAGTTTCTTTTTGGTTTTTAGATCCTTCTAGATTTTAGACTATTATAAATACGTTTCTCATTCGTTGCTACCAACAGCTAATGAGTACAGCTAAAGTTTGTTTTGTTTACTAGTCACTTGGTATCTAAGCCATGTCATTTGGACTAGAGCTTGAACTGTCCTAAGCTACTCTCTTTATAAGCTGTCTTTCTTTTGCAACTTTTCAAATTTGTGTAGCTCATTCAAATTATATAATAACCATTTCAGTGCAAATTCAATTCAATCAACTGAGTTGGATTTTTTGCAAAGAAGAGGTCCCAAGGGTAGTATCAGCTCGTGCTCAAAGAACTGATACTTACTGATATGGCATTAGCAAGGTTTGCAAGGACTGGCTTGAGGCGGTCTGGAGGTGCCATTGGTAATTACGCAAATGAGAGAGATATCATCTGTGAGAGTGTGTCGACAAGTAAGTGTTCCTTACGTTCTGTTGAAAATGGCACAGCATGTGGCAATCTGTCATGCCTTTGGAGCATCAAAAAGACCGATCACATGAATTTCTGGAGCAGGGGCATAAGGGTAACCCCACAATATCAGTTTCCTCAGGCACAGGAGGTTATAGTGGAATCTGATTCAGAGTGTGAGACTGTGAAGTATCCTACCTTGGCAGCTACAAGACCAGGTGAAAAGCCCAGGGTTGTCGTCCTAGGTACTGGATGGGCAGCTTGTCGATTCCTTAAAGGGCTTGACACCAAATTATATGATGTTGTTTGCATATCGCCAAGGAATCATATGGTTTTCACTCCTTTGCTTGCTTCAACTTGTGTTGGAACTTTGGAGTTCCGGTCTGTAGCTGAGCCTGTTGGTCATATACAGCCCGCACTAGCAAAGGACCCGAATTCCTACTTTTACTTGGCTTCTTGCAATGGTATTGACACAGACAAACATGAAGTGAGTACATCTTTTACCTCTGTTTAGGGACATAATTCAAACAAATTATAGATTTTCTTGCCTAGATAGATGAAAGGAATCATGAGTATTTATGCTTTAACATTCTTGCTCAACGAGAATCAGATTTGTCATTCTTTATTGGAATATGAATTCATTTCAATATGTGGGTTATCTATTAGTATACAGAAAACAAAAGCACACAGAGAGAGAGAGAGAGAGAGAGAGAGAGAGATATCATTCTGATTTGTGCAGTCACAATTATTATAAACTTATTACTAATGTGGCTTCACTGAATCAGGTGTATTGTGAGACGGTTGTGAATGATGGACTTCCTAATGAACCTTACCGATTCAAAGTAGCATATGACAAGCTTGTGATTGCTGCTGGAGCCGAACCCTTGACCTTTGGTATAAAGGGAGTGAAGGAACATGCATTTTTTCTGCGTGAAGTGAATCACGCCCAAGAAATTAGGAAGAAGCTTCTCTTAAACCTTATGCTCTCTGAAAATCCAGGTGATTCACAATTTTTTGATCACAAATTTCCTATTCCTAGTGTAAACAGAAATACATGGATTTAATATCTTACAAGTGCCAAAAACAGAGGAATTGAAAGACGGGATGGCAATTTATTTTGGTTTTCCTCACTTCTTTTTGACTGATATCGCGCTAATTTTTCCTAATTGCAATTAGTCTTAAAACCTTGGCTTGTGTGATTTATAGGGATTCTGTCGTTAAAAATAGTATGCAACCAATGGGAAAGAATGTTCTGAATCTATGCGTACGAAGAGTGTGTAGTTTATGTTTATGCTTTTAAAATCAGGATTGGATTTGTCTACAAAAATAAGATTAGAGAGGAAATGATCGGAAGTGTGTAAGATGTGGTCTAATCAATATCACAGTAAACAGCTTTAAATTCAGCATTCATAGGTCTAAGACTTATTATCAAGGCATATGGAATTCTATATTGTCCAAATACATCTGGTGTGCCTAGCAATTATCTCACTATTCCTTAAAACATTTTAATTACAACTTCTTTAGGACTCACGCGTCTTAATCATTTATTTATGGGCTGGATCATTGTATGCATCCTAACAATTACTGCTGATAAATATTGACATTTATATAATTGTGAATTTAGAATTCAATCTGTAATTGCAGGCATATCAGAAGAAGAAAAGGAGTGCCTGTTACACTGTGTTGTTATTGGAGGTGGCCCTACCGGGGTGGAGTTTAGTGGTGAATTGAGCGATTTTATCATGAGAGATGTCAGTGACCAGTATGCTCATGTGAAAAATTACATCCGTGTCACTCTCATTGAGGTATTATCGTGTTCTTTCTTTTATACTTATTCCCGAACAATCTACAATACAATGCAAATGTGAACAAAAAGCCTTTGTTAACTGTTGTTTCAATATTTTAGGCAAATGAGATTTTGTCATCTTTTGATGTTGGACTACGCCAGTATGCCACAAAACACTTAACCAAGGTAATTTGAATCGTTTTCCTAAACCATGGATGATACTTCATCTGTAGGTTTTTTTTTTTTTGAATTCTTAGTGACATTTGAAACTTTGTATCAGTATGGTGTTCGACTTGTACGAGGTGTGGTAAAAGAGGTGCATCCTAAAAAGCTTGTACTTAGTGATGGGAGTGATGTTCCTTATGGTCTCCTGGTATGGTCTACTGGGGTTGGTCCCTCTGAGTTTGTGAAGTCACTAAACCTCCCCAAGGCCCCGGGTGGAAGGTATGCTCACCCGCAATTCTCCTACTTCTCTTTCTTTCTTTTTCTCCCTGCAGTTCAATTGTGGAAACCATCAATTAAATTTTCCTTTTTGGGGCGTGACAGGATTGGCATTGATGAATGGCTACGTGTTCCTTCCATTGAAGATGTGTTTGCAATTGGAGATTGTGCTGGTTTTCTTGAACAAACAGGGAAGCAAGTGCTCCCAGCTCTAGCACAGGTCAGATTCCTCGAGTTCTTTGCAGTTTCTTCCTTCAATAGTATACCTTCCTCTCACTTTTGTGTAGAGCATTTTTCCATACTGATCTTTTCTCGAATATTTTAAAAAAAAAATTTGTATTTACTTTTTTTTAGAGCATAGACTCTCAAATCAGAATTGTGATGATAATTTAAGGAGTTCAATGCAAATTTATGTTTTTTTGAGAGGGCAAGCAAATTGAGTTCTTTGGCGTCTAAACTACTCGTATGTCATATGACAACAAATTTGTGAGCAGGTTGCGGAGAGGGAAGGGAAATATCTTGTGGAGTTGTTTAACAAAATTGGGCAACAAAATGGCGGAAAGGCTTCGTGTGCAAAGGATGTCGCTTTGGGAGATCCTTTTGTGTATAAACATCTCGGAAGCATGGCATCTGTAGGGCGCTACAAGGCGCTCGTTGACCTTCGCCAAACTAAGGTATATTCAATTTTGTTTTGTGATGATTCCGTTCTAAACTCCCCAACATATCCCGCTAAAATTGAAAATGCAAAATGTAAGAATTTATATTTTAGGGTTTAGTTCCTTTCAAAATTGAGTTCCATAGACTGAATAGAAGCCGAACCCATATTTTATACATGTTCATCTTGTGCAAATAAGAAGTTATATGGCCTTTCCCAGATAGGACTTGGCACCTACTTTTCTAATCATGAAGAACTCTTGTACTCCAATTTGTTTCAGCTTTCTACTTTTTAAACTTTCAATTATGTTAAGTTGTTCAATGACATTGCCATGCCTGAACCATTGGCTCTAAACCCAAAACCAGTTAGTACTATATTTTAAAACGACCAATACCTAACTTTCATATTCATTTGGCTAAAACTACATAGTGAGCTTATTTTTGTTTTGTTTTGTTTTTTTGAAATTTTTTTCGAGTTTCAATCAATTTTTTCTACTTTTTGGGTACATCTTCACTAGCTGGTTCTAAAATTAAATAAATTTGAGTCATTTTTTTTTAAAATTCACTAAAACGAAGATAAGCCAAATTTTATCAAAAAAGTCTTACAAAAATTGGCTTATTTTTTAAAAAATCCAAATTTAATTTTAAAAAAATTTACTTTTAGAAATGTTTATTCAAGTCTGATCTAAAAATTAAAGAAAGTAAACTTATTTTAAAAAAATTTCACTAAAATGAAAATAATTCAAACTAAAAAAAGCCAACTTCCACTTATTTTTTAAAAAGGAGACCCATATGTTTTACTACATTGATTAAAACATGAGTATTTTTTTCACTATCTTTATTTCAACAGGATGCAAAGGGAGTCTCCCATGCTGGGTTTGTAAGCTGGCTGATTTGGCGCTCTGCTTACCTGACTCGTGTCGTCAGCTGGAGGAATAGGTTTTATGTCGCGGTGAACTGGGCAACCACACTAGTATTTGGCAGGGATAACTCGAGGATAGGATGATTGTTCAATTAGTATTTTTTTTCCTGGGTGTAAAGGAGTTATCTGATCACTAGGGTTCTTCAAGAATTGAAGCTTTTTGTGTTGGACTAGTTTCCAGCTCTGCTTCAGCTTCAACATATAGTAATATTCATGAAATTATTTTTCAAAGTGATAAAAATTGATGGCTGAGTAATTAGAGAATTAAAGGATATAGGTAATATTCTATATTCATACAAATCAAAAGGTGAAGCAACATCTAAAGAATTAAAAGAATCATTTCATATGTGAAACATTTGTAGTAAATGTCATGAAGATGATGATTGATGTGTTGTTGATTCAAGTTTTTTCATTTATACATCTCTTATTTTTGTCATTGTTGCCTTTCAATAAAAACTCTATTGAGTTGGAACAAGAAAGTGAGTTTTGATGATTTACTCAAGCTAGAATCACTTTTCCAAACTAAGATATAGCCCAGAATGTTAAAGAGCCGAATTACTTATCTCTCGGTCTATTAGTGAACCATCTCTCCAAGAGTTGTGAAATATATTCCACTAGAAATATTTTAACACCTTATATGATAACATCATATTTAACAAGGAATGTGAATTAGTTCAGTAAAGGAGGTAGATAATATATATGTTTTTTGGGGGGTCAATCGGTAATAGAATTACATTGGACAAAAACAGTGCACGATGGGAAATAAATAAACAATTTAATGTGCCTGTTTGGTGCAACTTAAAAGTTGTTTATTTCAGCTTTCAGTTTAATTTAAGCTATTTTGATGTGTTTGGTTTAGCTTATAGCTTATAACTTATAGCTTTTTGGAAGTCAGAAATTAGCTTATTCTTTGAGTGGGGCAGGAGATGCTTAATTTATAAGTCAGAAATCAGTTTATGTTCATAGTTATAAGCTATAAGCTGTTTAGCCATAAGGTATAAGTAATTTCCCACAGCTCTACCAAACAGGGCCAATACTAGGACAAACTCAAAACTACTTGTTGCAGTGTTTCTATAAACCTTCAAATTTGGGGATGCCAATTTTTTTTCACATCCACCTAATTTGGTCTCGTCCGAATTGTCTGAATTTGTTTATGCCGATCGTTAAAATGACTGGGTGATGATCGCTGTAGATGAGGGTAACGACCGTGTTAGACAAAGGTGCAGCTCGTCATCGGGGCGGTCGTCCGGTTGGCACAAATTCAGGCGATTCGGGCGACAGCAAATTCTCTGGATAAGTCATTTCACTTTTTTTTAAAGGCTCATGTGCCAATTTGGCATATTTAAAAGTGATGTTTCCAACCAATATGTCAAATTTGAAAGTTATTTTAGACATTTTATGTTTTATATTTAGGGTTTGTTTGGGGTGTCTTAAATAAGCGTACTTTTTGTCTTTCTAGGTTAAAAAGTTGAGGATAAAAATATGGATGTTTGGGTTAACTTTTTGACTTTTTATGAAAAAATGTGTATTAAAAAATTATATAAATAAGTGTGTAGGAGAAGATAGTGTAGTAGACGTATGGAATGGCAAGGCAGTCGGCCCGGTGAATACATGGGAAAATATTGCCTCCTTTTCGGGCTTTGATTGAAAGGTGTTGTTTGGCCCGTGGGGGCCCGCCACGGGTCCCGTTTTTCTAATCGGAACCGTTTAATGTGTAGAACTCGCCGAGTACTATATTTTTATAAAAAATCACGTTGATTGGATATCGATAGCTATCTGATCGTGTAAGTTTTTTTTGTCAACTATTAACTATAACATCATCCATTTTTTATACAAAAATAATTTGATCATATAGTTAGCGATATCCGATAGACGTGATTTTTTACAGGCATATAGTACTAAACGAGTTCTACATATTGAACGGTTCGGATTATCAAAACGGGACCCATGGTGGCCCTTACGGGCCCAACTTTACTATCCAACATAGTACCCATAAACATGTAATTTTTTTTTTTCTTTCACTGCAGTGGGGTTTGACATCAGTACGGTTGATGGGCAAAAAGTTGATTTGTATATGTATATTTGTATATTAATTTTTTATATTTTTTTTTTGGTAAATAGTGATAACTTTTTAAGTTTTTTGGTAACTTTTTGGCTTTTTCTAAACTTGTCAAACCAGCCCTAAGTATAATGACCAAAGTGTTTTTTTTTTCCATCAATTTTATTTAATAAAAATAGATGAATGGTTTAAATTAAAAATAAATTAAAATATTAAGATTTAAATTGACAAAATTAAAAATTTCAAGGTTTATTTCATTTCAAGAGTCAAAGCACGGTTTTTTTTTTTTTCTTTCCAAAATCATATTATACTATAAATTGATAAAGTGACCCAAAAAAAAAAAAATACAATTTGATTTTTATTTTTAAAAGCAACATGTCTGTAGAAAAAAAAAAAAAAAGACTAGCTTGTTGCTAAAACTGTAGAAAAGAAAATAAATAAATGCAATAGATGTCTTTTATTGCTTCCATTAGAGCATCTTCAACGGTGAATCAAATTTGTCATCAAATTTAAATAAAAAAAAGCTAATTTTCTCAATCTGATATGGCTTGCTCCAACCGTGCATCAAAAGGGAATGGTCGATCGGCCGGTCGACTGGTAAGAGCAATTTTTTTTTTTTTTTTACTTGTTTGAACATTTTTTGACCGGTTTGAACCTATCTATTTGAAAGGGAACCGGTCGACCGGTGAGTCAACCGGTCGGACAACCGGTTGGTTGACCTGTTGGCCCATCCCAACGGTAACGCACAGTGAAATGGTAAAATCTGAAACCTGTTCTCAGTTTGATAAATTTTTTGTTCCATTCTCATTTTGATACCAATTTGGTGAAACTATTAGAGCTCCAAAAAATAACTTTTTTACCAAATTTCAAATCTGATGCAAAGTTTGATGAACCGTTAGAGATGATCTTAGTAAAGAATTTGATACCAAATTTGACATACCTTAAACTATGTCAATTGCCAACTCAGACTAAGACAACTTTAATGGAGTTGTTTTGCATGTGCCAATTTGATGAGACATATGATGCATTTAAATTGAAAAAATTATTTCGTGATTAAGGAGTATCACGTAATCATATTCTTAACCAATTATAAATTATTATGTTTTCTGTTATTCTTTGATTATTTAATACAAAATCATAAAATTCACTCTTTCCATCAATCAGAATACAACCATATTTCACAGCATCAAATAACTTCCCGCTAAATTGGGAGTGGTATGTACTAATGGGTAGTGTCATCAACAATTTACTTGACATATGATCAATGTGCACGTTTTTAAAACTCAAAAACGAGTAGAGATTAGTACTAAGCTAGTGTTAGACACGTAGGAATGTGGTTTTGTGTGGCCCATCTTTTTTTGTTTTGCACAAGGTGATTTTATAAGCAAAGTGATATAGATATATGTCAATTCTGTATCAGATCATTCTCTTTTTAAGCCCCCAAATGATGAGATGTGCAATAATAAGCATATGCACAAACTCCACTTAAAATTAGCAAGAGCACCTCTCTCCCAATAATACTAGGAAATTGTTAAGAAGTGTATAAAAGGGATTTCGATATGTATTAAAATATGTAAATATATTTTAAATTATAAAAATAACATATTGAGGCTAGGTTTGGGAAGATGGTTTGTGGTTATTTTAGGTACAAAAGACAAAATAGGTTATTTTAGCCACAACAAATAAAACATCATATCTAATTCATAATCATTACACTATTCTCTCATAAAAAAAATCAAAAAAGCTAAAAAGTCAAAAAGTCCTTCCCAAACTAAACTTTTTAGCCCAGGCTAAAATAGCCAAAAAAAATCAAAAAGTCAACCCACTTCCCAAAAAACCAACATCACATCCAATCTATAATCATTATAAATATTTTATTATTTTATATTTCGTAATTGTGTTCTTGCAGCAAATGATCCCAGTCCCAATGGCGTGGGACTTGGACTTAGATTAGATTTCTTACTCATCTGCTTAAATCTCAGCCTCAAATGAAAAATGTTCCTGTTCAAAAAGGCCACAGCTTCTCTCCAGTTTAAATTTGGATTGGACGGTGCTGTCCGATTCTTTGGGGCCCACTACGGATCGTTTTTCGATAATCTAAACCGTCAATGTGTAGAACTCGTCGAGTACTATATGCCTATAAAAAATCACGTTAATCGGATATCGATAGCTATATGATCAAATCAGTTTTTTATGAAAAAAAATAAACGGCAAAAAATAAACGGCTTACAAAAAACTGATTTGATCATATAGCTATTGATATCCGATCAACGTGATTTTTTACAGGCATATAGTACTCGACGAGTTCTACACATTAACGGTTTAGATTATCGAAACACGACTCGTAGTGAGCCCCAAAGGGCCGGACAGCACCGTCCAGTCCAGATTTGGACTGGAGAGAAGTTGGGCCCGTTCAAAAAAAATGAAAAATGTTCCTTTTTTATTTTAATTTGTTTAATTGAAAGGAGATTAATTACATAATATTAATTACATTAAATTAGACAATTAAAGTTCAACAATCACCACAAATAATAGGTTGATGGGTACAAATAAATATCTCAATGCAACTCTCCTAATGAGAGAGTAATAATCAACGTTTACTTTGGACAATGATTAATGATTGACACTTTAAATTTTTGAATAAGAATGAATATGAATAGACAACCGAACTAACTTAGTTAGTTAAATGAAAAACATTCGATGGCCTCAAAATTTTCCAAAAATCTCTCTAAGTAAAGTCCATGGGAAATTCTAATAAATACCTAGGGGTGTAAATTTGGACAGGTCCAGTCTGGCCCAACCCAGGCTTCGGCCAGCCCATGTCGGGCTGCACAGGCTCCCGCCAAAATTTCAGCTGATCGGCCCAGTCCACATGCCAGAAAATTAGGCCCAGGCTTAGGAGATATTCAAGCCTTGGGAGGGACAGCAGGCCTAGGCCTGGGCTTGGGCTTAGGTTGGGCCTAGGTGGGCCAGAACATTTTTTATATTTTTTTCTACTAAAATTTTATTTTTTTCTACTAAAAATAACATTGGCCTCAAGTGGGCCAAACCTTGGACCAGGTTTTGAATGAGTCTTGAGCGGGCCCATGGGCAGGACCAGGCTTCAAAATGACGATCCAAGCCAAAGCCAAGGGTCTCGGGCTACACTCGGGCCCGAGCCCATCCCGGACCGCGGGTCATTTCTATACTCCTATATACACTCATTTAAAAGGGGTATACTACTTGCACTCTTAATTATATCATTTTTTTTAATTATGATCAATTTTCTTTAGTTATAACATTATTTTAATTATGACTCATAAATTCTTTAATTATATCTCATATTATGTTTAGTTATGATATTTTTTTTTAAATTATAATTTAAAAAATTAAAATTATATTATGTTTCTTTTTAATTATAAAGTACATATTATAGTGTTTCCAAGGTTCATACAACTGAAGGCCGACATGGGACCTTAATGAAACACACAATTGAAAGAAAAAAAAAAAAAAACAGAAAAAGGAAAAGAAAATAAGGAGAGCCTTGACTTTTAAAATTGAATTCTAAATTCACATGATACTTTACTAATTACTAAATGCTTATGATCAATTATAGAACACAAAGAGAAGTTAGCCAAAAATAAAGACCTTCAAAAGTAACTACCGAAATATTCATCGTGATTCAGATCGCCCATTTTTTGAAAATCATTTTTGGAGCTTCCGCATTACACACATAAGAATGCAAAAGAAAATAATTCTTCATCTTTCAACATAGTCATGCTTTATTTGATGCAATTTTAACGAATTAAATGATATTTTGTATAACTATACTAATGAATTAGCACAATAAATGTCTCATTTTCTTCACGGCCTTTTTTTTTTGATGGCTTGTATATTTGTCTCAAATCCTTGGGCATTTTAGAACTGTTGGAATTTACTGTTGTTATGTTGAATAAAAATATACTACAAAAAAAATTAAGGTTTTAGATATCAAAATTTAGGGATAAAATTATTTTTTAGGAATCAAATATTTTTGTTGTGAAAAGTGTTATCACTATATTTTTAGAAACGAAAATTGGACATTAGTGATGAATTATTATCATTTTGGGACCAATTTTTTTGTCTCAAAAAATAAATCATTTTGAGACCAAATTATTTTGTCTCTAAAAGTCTATTTATTAGTGACATTTTCAAAAATTTGTCGCTGAAAGTCTTGTTTTTGACTTTTCGAAATGACTTTTTAGTGACTATCCCCACGACGATAGAAATTAGTCCCTAAATGTCTTTTGCAACAAAATTTTTACTTTTAGAGACTAAAAAATTTAGTCTTTAAAATTCTTATATGTTGTAGTGATAGTTTTGTTAGGGAAAATCGATGATTCCCCACAAGTAAATCAATCAATGGGAATAAAAACTAATGCGGAAAAATTAAATCAAAAGCAACACAAGAATTTTTACGTGATTCCCTCAATGTGAGGTACGTCCACGGGATCGAAATCCGATTCCACTATCAACCAAAGAGTTTCCAAACAATTACAAACGAGACACTAATGGTCTCACAAAACTACCCTTAGGTGAATTCCAAATAATCACAAATAAAGAAGAGGAAAGACCTCGCCAAATAGAAGAACCAAAAACTTCAAAACCAAAGTTGTAGAAGACCCAAAATAATAACCCAAATCAGTCAAGAGCCTTGGACCAATCTTAGCCACCAAAATTTGTGAATACACACAGCACTTCAACAAATTGATTAACGATGCACTATTTCCGAGGATCACCAAAATCAAATATGCTGCTTGTTCTTCACTAAGTCAAACGGCTGCAACTCTTCTTTGGGAAAAACAATACCAATCATAATATATTGAATCTAGGGTTTTTTTATCAAAACCTTAGTTGTTTCCAAATTGGATTGGGTCTCCACAAATTAAATATAATATATAAAAATATATTATAATTAATACTAAACCAAATTAAACTCTTTTTCCAGAACCAATGGGGTCCCACACTCCAATAAGGAGGTATACCCAACAATTCTCCCCCTACCGACTTAGGTGGAGACATCAACCATACTCGCCAAAGTTCGACACTTTAAATGTTTGTCCCTCGACAAAGTCTTTGTCAACATATCATCTGTGTGAACCTTTTCGAGTTGTAACAATTTCGAGTCTAACACATCACGAATCCAATGGTATCTCACATCAATGTGTTTCGATCTCGAATGAAATGTAGAATTTTTACTCAAGTGAATAGCACTTTGACTATCACAATAAAGCACATACCTTTCTTGCTTCAAACCCAACTCTTGCAAAAATTTCTTCAACCATAACTCTTCTTTGCAAGCTTCTGTAATGGCAATAAATTCAGCTTCGGTAGTTGAGAGAGCAACACATTTTTGTAATTTAGATTGCCATGCCACAGCTCCCCCTGCAAAAGTCATCAAATACCCCGAAGTAGATTTCCTAGAATCAACATCACCGGCCATGTCAGAATCTGTGAACCCATCAAGCATCGGCTTACCATCCCCAAAACACAAACACACCTTCGAAGTCCCTCGAAGATACCTTAGAATCCATTTTACCGCTGCCCAATGTTCTTTACCCGGATTAGAGAGAAAACGACTCACCACACCAACGGCGTGAGCAATATCCGGCCTTGTACAAACCATGGCGTACATCAAAGAACCAACTGCTGAAGCATAAGGAACTTTCAACATCTCTTCTTTGTCTTTCTCACTTGTAGGACATTGATTCGAACTAAGTTGAAGTGACCCGCAAGTGGACAACCAACCGGCTTTGCTTTATCCATGTTGAACCTCTCAAGAACTTTCTCAATGTAGCTTTCTTGAGACAACCAAATCAGCCCTTTTTGCGATCACGAACAATTTTCATACCAAGTATTTGCTTTGCCGGTCCCAAATCTTTCATAGCAAAAGACTTGCTCAACTCCAATTTCAACCTGTTAATCATGGTAGAATCTTGACCCACAATTAACATGTCATCAACATAAAGCAAAAGAATAATAAATTTGCCATCCGGGAAATTTTTCACAAACACACAATGGTCCGAAGTGGTTTTAGAAAAACCATTATTCATCATGAAAGAGTCAAATTTTTTGTACCATTGCCGTGGAGCTTGCTTGAGGCCATACAAACTTTTCTTCAATTTGCAAACAAATTTCTCTTTCCCTTTCTCTACAAAACCTTCCGGTTGCTCCATGTAAATTTCTTCTTCAAGATCACCATGAAGAAATGCGGTCTTCACATCAAGTTGCTCAACTTCAAGGTTCATACTTGCAGCCATGCCAAGTACAACCCGAATAGAAGACATCTTTACAACCGGTGAGAAAATCTCGTCAAAGTCAATACCTTTCTTTTGCCCAAAGCCTTTCACAACAAGACGTGCTTTGTACCTCAGATTCTTCCTATCATTCTTCAATTTGAAAACCCACTTATTTTTCAGAATTTTCCTCCCTTTAGGCAACTTCACTAAATCATAAGTCTGGTTTTCAAGCAAGGAATTCATCTCCTCTTCCATGGCCTTTTTCCAATCATCTTTCTTTGCATGCTCAATTGCTTCTTGGTAGCTCTCCGGCTCCCCTTGATCGGAAATCAACACAAATTCATTGGGAGGATACTTTCTTGAAGGTTGTCGGTCCCTTGTAGATTTTCTCAACTCAAGTTGTGGTGGCGGTTCTTGAGTTGGATGCTCTTCCTCAATTTCTGGCTCAACTTCATTAGGATTAGCATCATCCTCCACTCTTCAATAGGTGGCTGCACATCTCCCCCATTTTCATCATCAACTGAAGATGAAGGAGATGGATCCATGTCAATGAGATCACTAGTTTTTGGCTCCGGTTGATCACCTTTGCCAAAGTCTTCAATTGTTTGGTCTTCAAGAAACACAACATCACGGCTTCGAATGACTTTCTTGTCGACCGGATCCCACAATCTATACCCGAATTCATCACGCCTATAGCCAAGAAAAATACATTGTCTTGACTTACTATCAAGCTTGGACCTCTCATCCTTTGGAATGTGAACAAAAGCTCGGCAACCAAACACTCTCAAGTGCTCATAAGACACATCTTTACCAGTCCAAACTCTTTCAGGAACATCACCATTCAAAGGATAGCAAGGAGAAATTGATCACGTCAACCGCTGTACTCATTGCCTCACCCCAAAAGGATCTTGGCAATTTAGCTTGTGAAAGCAAACACCTTGTTCTTTCCACAATGGTGCGGTTCATCCTCTCGGCAACGCCATTTTGTTGAGGAGTCTTCTTAACTGTCTTTTGGTGCCGAATACCTTGGCTGCGACAATACTCATCAAATGGCCCAATGTATTCACCACCATTGTCTGATCGGATGCACTTCAATTTCTGCCCTGTTTCTCTTTCAACCATGGCCTGAAAATGCTTAAATACTTCTAGAACTTGATCTTTAGTTTTTAGTAGAAAAGCCCAAACTTTCCTTGAATAATCATCAATGAAAGTAACAAAATAAAGTGCACCACCATGTGTTCTAACTTTTAAAGGACCACAAACATCCGAATGAATCAACTCCAAAACATTTTCTTTTCTAGAAGCAACATTTTTATGAAAAGAAACTCTATGTTGTTTACCCGCCAAACAATGAACACAAGTTTTAAGATGTGTACCTTTCAAACCGGGTAGAAGCTCTTTCTTGAACAAAACTTGTAGCCCCTTTTCACTCATGTGCCAAGCCGCTTGTGCCACAATTCGGTAGAAGTATCATCTTCAAGTGCATTGACAACACCTTTACAAATTTTTCCTTGCATCGAATAAAGTGTATGAGTCTTCTTGCACTTAGCCACCACCAAAGAACCCTTTGTGAGCTTCCATATTCCATCACCAAATTTGTTGTTGAAGCCTTCATCATCTAGCTTCCCAGTAGAGATCAAATTGAGGCGAATGTCGGGAACATGCCTCACATCTTTAAGCAACAACTTGCAGCCCAAATTTGTTTCCAAGCAAACATCACCCATGCCATAATCTTGGACAAACCTTCATTACCCATTCGAACAGAACCATAATCTCCTCGGTGTAGGTAGTGAAGAAATCAACTCGAGAAGTCACATGAAAAGAAGCACCAGAATCAATCACCCAATTGCTCTCTTGGCCCACAAATTGATACAATCATCTTCACAAACGACCATGAGATCATCGGTAGTAACTGCCGTTGTGTCTTCTTGCTTCTTATCCACACTTTTGTCACGCCTTTTCTCCTTGTTCTTGAGCTTTCGGCATTCTCGCTTCATGTGCCCTTTCTCATGGCAATAATAACACTCAATGTCTTTCTTTGAAAAAGAACCATCTTTTGATTTGTCACATTATCTGTCACGACCCAAAAACCCGCCCCTATGGGTTTTAGCACCGTAACCCCGGCCAGTAATCCGAGATTACCGAAGGCTGCTTAACAGTAAGACAGTATAACAGAGTACAGGGGCAGGCGGAAGCCAATACAGTAAAATAAACATGTCCATGAGCTGTGACAGTCTGTATGCCAAAAAGATTTTTCATACGTTTATACAGTACAGTACAAAACAGTATGCATATCATATACAACCAGTCAGAAACATGGACTTAATCCCTGAGTAACAGTATAGTGCAAACGTTCAGTCTATACAATAAGTAAAGCCGTACAGTCTAAACAGTATTACAAAACAGTCCAAGACAGACGGGGAATTAAAAACACCCCTAGCCATAGCATGGCAAACTCGGAACCTCACAGTGAGGCACTTAAGCTGGCTTGACAAAACTGGGGTCACCCCGACGCTCCTAGCTGCTGTAGCACGTCCGCGGGGGACCTCGGCTACAGTTCGGACTCGATTTTTGTGTCGCGGTTCTAAATCTGAACCAAAGAGTCCAAATCCGGCAAATCGTTTTGAAGAAAAACAGATTTTTGAAAAAGTAGTGCCAAACATGGACTGCTTTGCCAGATTACAGAGTCGCCACCTAAATATTTTAAAATGGGAAATTTAGGAAACCCTGACTCTCGGTGCCGAAGGCCACATGTCCGTCATCACCAAAGTGGTCTTGGCTCGGGAGCTTGGGTACGATCGGGGAGGTCAGCTATGAGCACCCCCTTTCGCCCGGTCCGAAGACCGGCCTCTACTAACCGTGATATCCGTTTTTGAAAACTTTATGCGTTCTTATTCCAGTTATTAGCCTAGAATTACTATTTTATGCGCACAGCAAACAAGTATAGACTAGATCGCCTAATTTGGAAATAAGCATTGCATATCCGTCTTGTTTGGAAACAGTTTGAAATTGCTACTCTCGCGAGTAGGCTAAAACACGGATTTCAATGAGTATTCCCAACTCAAGTAATCCAACCTCCACCCACAAACATTCAAGCAGTTTATCACATAAGCACTTAGTCGCATGGCAGGCATACTGTCATGTTAACATTCACACGCATGCGACATGCTAAAGCATAAAACTTACATCGTACTCCGTGCCAAAACAAGAAACCAGTTAGCAAAACATGCATGACCTAGTTTATGTTAAGTGACTAATGCATCGCATACGGAATGTAATCTAGACAGGCTCGGCTATCCTAAGCATGGCACATGAAATGCAACAACTATCATGTATTCAATTTGGAATTGAAAGTACGATGCAGTTTGTATGATGTACCGAGCCCGATGTATGTAAACAAATGCATGAATGCACGCATGCATTGCATAAGGTATGCTAATTTAGATGTGCCCTAATCTACCATCATAAGCAGGTAAATAAAAGGGTAGAAAGAAATGGGGGTTGGAAGACATACACCCACTCACACACACTTATTACAATTTTGCCCTCGCTCGGAGGGACCGAATAAATAATACAGATTAATTAACTACGCAAGCTAATTAAATATTACGAATTAACTAAATTAATTAACAAATTAACTAAGTTAATTAAAGCAGTAAACGCCTCGGAAGAGGGCTCAAATACAGCGCGCGCTCGGAATTGGCTCGGAATCGCACTGCCATGCACGGATTGCCTCTGTTTCCTCTTTTCCTCTGCTTTCCTCCTCTGAAAATTACCAAAATCCAGGAGTGCCTCTCAGGGCACTGGGAGTACCACACGGCTGGGGCAGAGCACCACCGGCTGAAGGAGGAGGCCACCGGCACTGAATTATTCCATCGGCTGGGAAAACACTGCCGGTCGGCACTAAAAAGTGCCGGTCGGCACAAAATTTTCTGCAGATCCTGCAACTCTCACAGCAGCAGAGGACAAACTATGCATGGCAAGGTAATTCAAAGCATGTATGCACAAAACACATCCCACATCATGTTATTGACTCAAAGGGGCATGTGCCTCGATTCCCGGACCACCAATCGCGCATTTCCATGCGTGATGGCCCTAAGAGCCAAGGATGCAACTTTGATTTTCAAATGCATACAAACCAAATAAGCAAACAAAGGTGCCAAACCTCTATCAAACACTCACTTCAAGAGGCTTGGCAGCATGCATGTCAATGTGATGGAGTCCTAAGCATGTTATCTCATCATGCAAGATGGACAATGTGATGCACTTATGCCAACATGCAAACAAGCATACAAGGCAAGCGTGTGGACCAATGGAAGGATGGTCTTAACATGAATTGAGCAACTCTAAAAGGGCTCAAAATCAGTGGCCAAAGTGCTAAGGAGGTGAAGTTACAATGCATATAACATGCAACCATACATGCTCCAACACTTAAGCATAAACAAGACAACATTCAAGCACACTGAAAGAGTTAAACATGGGCTACTATCATGCATATAAAACTCTGAAATCATGCAAACATGATGTCAAATCATGCAACAAAGCAAGCCAAACATGCAACAAATGGCCCAGCACTAAGCAAGCCAAAGAGGCTTTGAACCACACCTATGCAAGACAATTATGGCATGCACTTAACAACTCAAACAGATTTTTAGCATGTCAAATTGGGCCCAAAAACCACTTAGATGGCATCTAAGAGGCTTGAATTCAAAGGCATGCATTAAGGCCAAAACATGGAGCATGCAACACAAGCCTAAGAAGCAACAAAGAGGCATACGATGTAAACATACAAGCACCTCTAGGGGACTGAAATAGCACATGAAATGGTTCCAAACCATCAAAAACAATGCAAGCATGGCATGCTACACATTCATGTTCTTAAGGCCAATAAGCCAAATGCAAGGGGCTATATTAAACATGCTAGATTGACCAAAATACTTATGGACAGACCTAAACATGGTAATATGAGCACAAAATCTTACAAACACAAGTCTAAAACATGCTAGAAATGGAGGCATACAACCTAAGCATGTTAAGGCATAAAGAGGCATTACAAGGCAACTATACTAAGCATGCATAGGAGACCAAAACCAACTTGGAGCATGTTATATCATGGCAATATAAGCATGGAAAACAACCAAGGCATGCTCTCAACACACACACTCAAACATGGTGCTCCTTTGGAAGCCAAAACTTGCCCTTTTCAAGGACATCAAGGAGAGGGGGTGGCCCTCCCCTTTCTAGGACTTTAAGGCACCATCTCCACCACTGAAATCCCTCAAGATTTCAGTGGTGGAAAGGTCCAAGCACACAAGTCCCGGATCTCTCCAAAATGGCCTAAAAATGGCCCTTTTCAAGGCCTAAGGGTGGTCAAACTTGCTCAAACCACAAAACAATCTTAATATACAACAAAGAGGGTTAAAAATCAGAGCTTTTTTGTGTTATAGACCAAGCACAAAAACTGTTTTAAACTAGGCAAAAATGGAGTGCAAAAATGGGGTAAATAAAGTAAGTTTCTTACCCTTGATGATCAACTTCACAAAGGTTGGAGTTGTTGTTCCTTGAGCTCCAAACCAGCCAAGAACACCAAGAACAAGCCCTTAGCACTTCAATTCCAAGAGGAAGGTGAAACACTAGGTGTTGGTGAGCAATAGTAAGCACAAACACCTAGTGTACAAAACAAGAGAAAGAGAGAGATAGGATAGATACACAAAATCTAACCTAAAACCAGAGCTTCTCCCTCTCCTAAAATGTCTAACTCTCCAAATCTTCTAACCCTTGAGCCAAGAGAAGAGCCTTCTCTTGTATAGGCATGAAAACTTACAAGTTAAGCAAGCCTAAAGGCTCATCCCTCCATACACGTGTATGGAGGGGAGCAAAAAGTGATACAGCTGTCTAAAAATATCTGATAAAGCAGCTGCACAACAGTCGGCAGGGCAAAATGGTCATTTTGCCAAAAAGAGTGCCGACCGGCACAATATAGTGCCGGTGGCAACACAAAACAGCCGGTGGCCTCTAGCCACTGCCGGTGGTGTGTGGGGATGCCTCACAAAGCATTCCCTGCCTTCCCAAGGCAAAACACAAGTGTTTGGTGCAAAACCAAACACCAAACGGTCGAGTTCGGAAGTCCTGAGGCAAGGCGCGCGAGCCGAGAACTCCGGGAACTCCAAACGAACACAAACATGGATAATCACCGAGTGTTCCAACGGTGACGTCCAAGTCTTGAGGACGGTCAAAAATGGGGTGTCTACAGCTGCGGTCTGGTGTCTGAACACCTACATATATATATATGAGCAGTGAGCTAAAGCCCAGTGAATAACATAACATGTAAAGAGGTTTGGAATGAATGTCCTTACAGTAATGAAAACAGTTCAATTCAATCAATGTATGAGTTGTTCAGTACAGTAAACAGTCATATGTGGTACATCCATTAGCATAACAGTAACAGTAGGTCTTAAAAGACCGAACAGTAATGATGGCCATCAATCAGTAAACAGTAGTGGTTCCACAAGGGAACCGACAGAGATCTCTGTAACAGTAACAGTAAACAGTAGTTGCTAAGGATGCCACAATACAGTTCAGAATATAGGACATACATTCATTCAATTAACAGTATCAGTTCAGGAAACAGTTCAGTTAAACAGTCAGAAAACATTCTCAGTTGAACATATCTTTACACAATTGTTACTCACAGAGTTCTGGGCTACAGTGGACTAGAGCGTCTCCTCAGAAAGCCAACCCTACACAGTTTACAGATTGAACACACACTAAGCTACACAGTTGGGAAAGATATTAACTTAATCCCTCATTTGCCTCGGTGTGTTTCTACATCTATATCCTTTTTAAGATGCCTTAAATATGCCCTAGGAATGCCTAGGATGGAAAGAGGATGCAAAGATGCACTTTTGAACACCCCACAAAATTTGCTGAAAATAGGGGTCTCGCTCGAGCGAGGCTTTCTTCGCTCGAGCGGACATGCAGACAAAGGAGCTTCACTCGAGCGTGGATTCCGTCACTCGAGCGAACTGCGTGCTACAGTAAAAATGCTGGATGCTCCAATTTTACGCTCGATGCTCGCCCGATGCTCGCTCGAGCGTGAGACACAGCTTTTCGCTCGAGCGTAGGTCTCTTCGCTCGAGCGCACGCCTGCGTGCACCAAGATGCTGAGAGCTTGCAATTTACGCTCGAGCCACCATTCCCTCGCTCGAGCGGAGCTCAAAAGAAACGATGGTCGCTCGAGCGTAGAATCCTTCGCTCGAGCGTAGAAGCCAAATTCTGGAATTTCCAGATTTGCCTCCCAAGCTCAAACCAAGCATTCCTAAGCTCAAAATTCGACCTCTTGGGCCCAAATTCAGGAAAACACATCCACACTCAAAATATAACAAGTTTCAAAGCTCAATTTGTGAATTTAAAGCCCAAGAGTGAAACAATTAAATCCAAATTCAAACCCATTTCATGAACATGAAGAACATGCAAATATGCATGAATTCAAACCATTTCAAAACTTCCAAAACATGCTCTAATGAGCTCATTCTTTTCAAAAACAAGTTGAAAACATGGACTTAAGCTTAATTATGAACATGCATGTGACAATTTGCCATGAAATCAACTCAAAACTCATCAACACACACATGCATGCATGAAATGAGCTACAATACAACATTTTGAGCCATAAGTTGGCTCTAGACTTCAACTTAGTTCTAAGTCATGCAAGAATTAACATAAATGCACAACCAAGGAGATGGATTTCTACCTTAAGTCTTGTATTCAAGGTTTAGGGGCTCAAATATGCAATTCCTCTTCCAAATCTCCAAGTCTATAAGCAATTTCCTCAAGAACAAGTTGAATTCACTCCAAACCCCTCACTCTCTCTCTCTAGTCGGTTGTGTGCTCCAAAATGTGGCTGATGAAATGTTTAATCAAGTGTATAACAATGCTCCATATGTGTGAGATAGTGGGCCACTAAGTGGCGAGGTTGTAAATAAGTCGAACTCATGTAGTTTAGCTTATTTTAATCCAATTTAATTGTACCAAATCACATTTTAATTAAATACACCATAAAATCACATAAATCATGACGATCATGAAACACTAAACGATTTCCGGTTCGGCCGCCGATAAGGCCTTCAATTAACAGTTTAAACATAGAAACACGAACAGATAGTTAAGCACTCAAACAGATAAGCATGCAATTAAACAGATACAGGCAGTCAATTCAGTTCAGACCTCAGTCAGTTGGTTCAGTATTCCAATCAATTCAATTATCAGTCTTAATCAATCTTAACTTAACAGTAATCGGTATAAATCAGTGATCAGTAATGAGGGTTATTACACTATCACCCTCAATGAGTCCATACAAATCTTTACAAAATAATAGGTCATCTATTTTAGTTTGCCAAGTTACCCAATTGCTTCCATTGAAGCTAGACATACGACCCACATTCCCCTCCATTGATTTACACAAATAAATAAACCCCAATAAACCGTATGCTCTGATACCAGTTGTTAGGGAAAATCGATGATTCCCCACAAGTAAATCAATCAATGGGAATAAAAACTAATGCGGAAAAATTAAATCAAAAGCAACACAAGAATTTTTACGTGATTCCCTCAATGTGAGGTACGTCCACGGGATCGAAAGCCGATTCCACTATCAACCAAAGAGTTTCCAAACAATTACAAACGAGACACTAATGGTCTCACAAAACCACCCTTAGGTGAATTCCAAATAATCACAAATAAACAAGAAGAAAGACCTCGTCAAATAGAAGAACCAAAATCTTCAAAACCAAAGTTGTAGAAGACCCAAAATAATAACCCAAATCAGTCAAGAGCCTTGGACCAATCTTAGCCACCAAAATTTGTGAATACACACAGCACTTCAACAAATTGGATTAACGATGCACTATTTCCGAGGATCACCAAAATCAAATATGCTGCTTGTTCTTCACCAAGTCAAATGGCTGCAACTCTTCTTTGGGAAAAACAATACCAATCATAATATATTGAATCTAGGGTTTTTTTATCAAAACCTTAGTTGTTTCCAAATTGGATTAGGTCTCCACAAATTAAATATAATATATAAAAATATATTATAATTAATACTAAACCAAATTAAACTCTTTTTCCAAAATCAATGGAGTCTCACACTCCAATAAAGAGGTATACCCAACAAGTTTGACATTTCACACTTTCTTATTTCAAACACTTCAAAAATATTTTTCATTGTCCAAAGAATTCCAAATTAAAAGATCAAAGTAATCAATTTGATTCACTTCTTTAAATCCAAATCGACATCTGATTTTATTCAATTTTTACATTCGTATAGACATCAATGGCAAGTGAGATTTTGGCCACATGATATCAACTAAATCATGATCAATGAATTTAAAAAGCCACTAATAATAATACATAATTAAATTTTAAAATCTATCTTAATTAATCAACATGAATAATTTGTTGCCCAAAAATCCCTATGCCCATCGATTTGTACATTAGACTTCCTTTCATATATATATATATATATACTAGCGTATACTCGTGCCTGAAGGTATGATGTAAATAATATTAGGATTAGAAAATAATTGTAATCCCAACACTATTTAAATTTATATTTTAATTTGATAAAATCACAAAATTATTATAAAATTTTAGAGTTCTCACAAAACTCCTTACGAAAACTCACTTTTACTTATATAATATATAGTTAGATAGATAGATGTGCCTAGCATATATACAATATTACTTTTGCTTATATAATTATATAGAAATTGTATGTATGCCCGTAATGTCTTAGTGTTTTACGAGCATACATATATTGTATGGAAATATGTGTAAAATATATTGAACAAAAAAGAAAAAATAAAAAAAATAAACAAATAGAGAGAAAAATAAAAACGGGAGAAAATAAAAAAATAAAAAGACGGGATCATGAGATCATGGAAGGAGGGGTGTGAGAAAAGGAAAAAGTAAGAGAGAGAGAAACAGAAAAGTAGAAAATGTATATGGAGAATATTTTTTGAAAAATATATCTCAGCTATTATTTTATAATTTGAATAGATCTGAGCCGTCCAAATTTCTCAATAGGACAAAAATATGTTGAAGATTCAAAAACCGTCTTGCTTTATTAAAATATGTTGAAGATTCATATGAGGTCTAAATTTACGAAGTCTATCAGGTGTTCAATATATTTAAAAATAATAATTAATTGTTCAAATTCATTTAATTTGTGGACTAAAAGATTCATCAATATAATCCCCACTACACACAGTAAAATCTAGCTCCTAATTCTGGGATTGTAGACTTTTTCATATAATATGAATAAAAATAAATGAACAAAAAGGAGAAAATAAAAAAATAAACAAATAGAAAATAAAAATTAAAATGGGAGAAAATAAAAAAATAAAAAATAAAAAAGGGAGAGGACGATAGGATCATGAGATTATAGAAAAATTGGTGAAAAAAGGAAAAAGTAAGAAAGAGAAGCGTGAAAATATAAAATGTACATGGAAGATTTTTTTGAAAAATATATCTCAACCGTTATTTTAGAATTTAAATAGATCTAAGTCGTCCAAATATCTTAGTAGCACAAATGTGTGTAGGATAATTCAAAAACCATCTTACTTTATTATTTAGATGTTAAAGATTCATATGATGTCTAAATTTACGAAGTCTACTAGGTGTTCAATATATTTAAAAATAATAATTAATTGTTCAAATTCATTTAATTTGTGGACTATAAAATTCATTAATATAATCTCTACTACATACAGTAAAATCTGACTCCTAATTTTGGAATCGAAGACTTTTCCATATAATATGAATAAAAATAATTGAACAAAAATGAGAAAACAAAAAAATAAACAAATAGAGAGAAAAATAAAAATGGGAGAAAATAAAAAAAATAAAAAGAAAAGAGAGATGAAGGTGGAATCATGGGATCATAGAAGGATGGGTGAGAAAAAGAAAAAGAAAAAGTAAAAGAGAGAAGCGGAAAAATAAAAAATGTACATGTAGGATATTTTTAGGAAAATATATCTCAGCCGTTGTTCTATAATTTGAATAGATCAGAGCCGCTCAAATGTTCTAGTAGGACAAATGTGTGTAGGACAAATTTAAAAACCATCCTGCTTTATTACATAGATATATATATTTTTTGTTCGGGAGTAAAATCCATTAAGGATAAGCCAAACGACACTTACAATGGACTCAATGCCTACACAAATAGAGCTTACTCTAAACAAAGTAAAAATGATAAAGAGACACACAGGCAAAGCCAAAATAATATCAAAGATATAATCATACAAGATCCTAACCCATACTGTAACACAGAAGCGACCATAAGAGATCAACACTAGGGTTAGTCAGAGATCCCACAAAAGTTTCCACCCCAGAAAGGGCAGGCTACCAAAATCACATCCATGAAGTCCAAACAAACACAAATACATTAAAAAAAAAAAAAAAATACAAACCAAAAACAAACCAAAACATAGATTTGAAGAAGGAGGAAATCAAATATGGTGGAAGATTGGCCACGGCGTAGTGGTGATGGTGTCGGCAGCGAAAAGAGGCGATGGGTAGTAGATCTGATTGTGGTGTGGTGGTGGCAGTGAGAAACGGTTAGATGCGACGGAGAGGCGACAGATCTACCTTCGGCTAGGAGAGAGAAGGAAGAGAAAACTCAAAAACTTTCACCCTAGGGGGAAGAAACACCTTACAAGGAAGGAGAAAGTGAAAAGAATAATCTCCTAAGATTTATTTTGCAGAAAGTAAAAGAAAAAAAAAGGGGGAAGGAAGGAGAGTGGCAGCCAAAAAAAGGCCAGAGCCCTCCATTCCCCTCCCAAACGACAATCTCACTCAACAACCCTAAGAGAAAAAACTTAGAGAGAGAGTAACACCTAATTTTATGTAATTTTTATAATATTCATCATTTATCATCAACTTATTATTAATAAAAAAATCATTTGATTATTATGAAAAATTTGTTACCATTAGGCCCATATTGCCTTTATTCTAATGGACCTACATTTAAAGTAAACTATCAATAGGTCTTAATAATTGAACTTAATTTTTATAAAGTCCTATTGGAAATAAATCTTATTAAAATCGTCATTAAAAATATATATATATATATATATATATTTGTGACAATTTTTTATGTATGTCGCTAAAACTTGACAATTAGTGAATTTTTTTATCACGATTTTAATAAATTATCTCTAAAACTTACAATTAGTGATTTTTTTTTTTTTTTGTGACAATTTTCAAACTGTAGTTGAAAGTTAATATAGCGATCCCGGTTTTGACCCAACTATTGTCGGATCCCGGACTTGGGTTTCATGGTTTAATATTGTTATCTATGTTTTTTCTTCCTTACACTCTTTGAGTTTGAGTATTGGGATGTTTTGGCCATGTTTGGAACAGGTTGGTTGCTAGTTGGTTTAGATTGATGTTGCCTAGATTTTGGCTTCTTCGCTCGAGCAAAACTTTCTACGCTCGAGCGAGCTTTGTGATCGCCTAGTATTTCTTTCAAACTTGTAGAGTTTCTGGGAGGGTGTTGTTGTTCGCTCGAGCGAGAACTCTTACGCTCGAGCAACGGTCTTCTGTCTGCAAAAGTTCTGGGACTTCATATTCTGCGCTCGAGCAACGCTTCTTGCGCTCGAGCGATGACACTTATTGTGTCTGGTCGCTCGAGGGACAACTCCTTCGCTCAAGCGAGCCTCGCGTATATCAGTTCGCAGCAGCTCATTTTTACATCACTTTTTGGTATATTTTCACTCAAAAACCCTAAATCAGTTCATTCTCTCTCTAAAATTTAACTTCTCTCTACAAATCCCCTAGGATCTAAGGGTCTCTCTACCTTACTCCCTTTGATAAAAAGATAGAGCATCTCATGGGCTTCCATTTAATCCGAATAAAGTCGAGTTTGTGCATCTTTGAGGTTTCTCCACTTCTCTTTTAGGCATCTACACTTGAGGTACGGATATTCTACACCTTGATATGATCTTTAACCTAGTTATTTGTTGTTATGTATAAATGGTGAGATTTGGGGTATTTGGAGAAAACTTAGGGTTTGGGTTCAAGTTTAGAAAAAAGGGATTTCTATGTGGTGTTATATAATTGATCATGGGGTTTGGATATGAGGTTATCTTATGTTAAAATAGTTGATTTTGACCTTTGGGTCAATATTTGGAAAATGAGGAGTTTCGCCCTAAAATGTTTGGAATAATGATTTTTGTATAAATAACAGAATTGGTATGAAAAATGTGAAATTGGAAAGATGTATGAATGAATGGTGTAATTAGATTTGTTTAATCATTCACCTATGGAAATTTGATGGGTTATCTGTTATAAAGATTGTATATCTGTTAGAAATATCTGTATTAGGCTATCGGTGGAGGATAGTTATGATTATTGTAGAAATTGCATGAAGACTACGTGAATTGAAACTAATTATTTCGCTGTGTCATTGAATATGACAGTATGTTAAAGCATTGAATATATAAAATTGATAGCAATTAAATATGATGGTGCTTTTAAATACATTGTATATGTATAATGTGTTGGGAGGAGAAATGGGATGTACTCCATATTTTGGGAGGAGATAGGGGATGGACTCTATTGAAATTAAGTTGGCCAGAGTGTCCAGGGTGAAAGTCTCGAAATTATATGTATACATGGGTGCCGATCCCGCGGACGAAATTTTCGTAAAATAGCAAGATTGAAGTCCTTGTATGATAGTTATGTTAATTGAGAACCACTGAGTTGTAGTCCCGGTTGGGTTATTCGAAGAATTATAAATTTGGCTCATGAATTGGAATGGAGTGAATTAACTCGAAGTGAATAAATGTTAATGGATTAAGATGTGAACATCGGTATTGTGTGGTCATGTGAAGAATGTGCGTTTGTCATAAATATTGAATATATCTCTGATACTTATATCTTAGTTAAACCTTATATATTGTGTTAGACTGTTTCTACTGAGTTTTGGCTCACCCTACTTGAGAAACCATTGTCAAGTGCTGGTGACATGCTTTCTCCAAGGATGTAGCTTGGGGGGACATAGGAGCTGGAGGCTCTATTTTGTTTCTTAAGTGTTCAAATGTTTATTCAAGCCAAGGGCTTTATATGTACAAAGCTTATGACTCTCTTTTGTTGTAACCAAGCAATGTCTTGGAAAGATATAATCCCATAAGGCATTTATTTTGTTTTTGTTAACTGGTATTACATGCTATAGATTCAGGATGAACATTTATGAATGCATATTGCATGTATTATCTTTTGTAATATGAACTCTGATGAATGAAAGTATAACGATTCTATTATGCTCACTTCTCTTATGAGTTGGATTATTCGTATTATTTTGGGGCGTCACAGTTAAATATTAGTGACTCTTTGGTGAGAATTTTTTTTAAACTATCACTAAAACTTATAATTAGTGATTTTTTGTGACATAATTTTTATACTGTCACTGAAAATTTACAATTAGTTATATTTTTTAATAGTATTTGATGAAAAATGTGATTAATTCTCACATAACGTATTAAACAACAAATCCACCTATTTGGACTAACCCATCACACCCTTACATATATTATCATTATTGCATTGCAAAAACCCTAAACTAAAAAATATCCTTAATTTTCTGCCAAATGATCTTGCTCATAAAAAAGTAAAACCCAGCTTATGACCATTGATTTGAATGACAACATTAATCCACAATTAGAATCAAAATGATCAAATGGCCATTCAAAATCCCAAAAAAAAAAAAAAAAAAAAAAAATTTGAACAAAGGTGCATCATAATATTATCATACAACTTCTACATTGTACATTTTCAAACACCTCTCTCTCTTATTACCAAAAAAAAAAAAAAAACACTTTCTTTCTCTCTATCTAAACTTCCAAAATTGGGTTCTTCTTATACTCTCTTTCTCTCTCTGTAAAATCATGAGATGAGAGTTGGGTTTGTCGTATTCAGGGAGAGTAATGAGATCGAGCATTGGAAGAGAAGAGAGAAGCGAAAGAATGGGCCAGAGTCAACACAATCGCAACCTTTACCTGACCTCACTTGGGGATCGGACGGCCATTAGACAACCTCCTCGACAAATTCCCACCACTGATCATCATCTCTCTCTTCACACCCTCTATTTCTGATTGATCATTGTTTGAGAAAGTCTCTAAAGAAAGCTAGAATGTTCTCCTGTATGACCTGATCTATGTGCTAGTGTTTTTATGACCTCAGTTCTGCTAGGTAGCTTGAATCCTTCAAGGCTTGAATGGCTCAAGATGTCAAAACGACGTTGTTTTGGCACCTTTTTTCCCCATCTATCTGTGTTTGTTCTTCCTCTGTTTTTTTTTTTTTTTTTCTTTCTTTTCTTCTTCCATAAGAATCAAAAAAAGAGATAGATTAGAGGAAAAATAAAAAAAATAAAACAAGATCTGTGCTTGTGTTGTGCTGGTTCTTCTTCTTCTTCTGTATTTTCTACTCCACCACCACAACACCCAAAATCAAAATCAAAATCAGAGAGAGAGAGAGAGATACATAGAGAAATCTATATAGATCAGGGAACAGAGAGAGAGAGAGAGAGATACACAGAGAGAGATATATAGATCTGTATATACACACATATCTCTGTGTGTACACACAGAATGGTGGGTGCCGGTGTTGGTGGCGCCGATGATGGGTGAAATGCTCTCTCTCTCTCTGTGTTACCCCTCTCTCTTATCTCTTCCTTCTCTCTTCTTCCCTGTCCCTCCTTTCTTCTCTCTTTCTCTTCTCTTTTCCTTCTTTCTTCTCTCTCTCTCTCTCTCCCTTCCTCTATTTCAGATATAAAAGATGAAAAAAAAAATTCCAAAACAATGTCGTTTTGAATTCGGGCCACTCGAGCCTCAGAAATTTCGAGCTCTGAAGCATTTTTCTTATGACCTGATCTATGTGCTAGTGTTTTTTGTGAGGATGCATAAAGACGAGTGATATGTATATATAGGCCTAGGTTCCTTATGCATTAAGGATGGAATTATCTTCTCAATATGCCTAAAATAAAAAGGTTTATTTATAGACATCTTTAAATTACTGACAAGTATCACTTTAACTCTTTAAATTTTAAAAGCGTATAAATAGAACCTCTTAAACTATTGAAAATAAACTACAAAAACTTACAAATATATCCTTTAAACTATTGGCGCGCTCCACTTTAACCCTTTCAAGTAACGATTAAATTTGTACGTTTTTATAATTGAAAGACATTTGTATTGTTTTATAATTTAATATTTCTCAACAATTTAAGAGATTCATTTATATATTTTTATAATTTAAAGATTAAAATAATACTTTTTAATAATTTGAAGAGTCTTAGTGTAAATAATCTAAATAAAAAATTTTAAAAATTCACAGTTCAACTGACGACATTGACCTTGTTGAATGTCGCGTTCATGTGAAGTGTGACAGAAAACGAAAGAAGGTCGGGTTCACACCGCAAAAAAGGCATTTGGTTCGAATTTGGTGGGTGCGAACCTATTTTAAAAGTCCGCAACAATTATTGAAATTATTCAAAAGAGTGAATTGACTAATCATAAGACTTGTATGTGAGGAATGGGTACACAATGATGCTTGAATTTTATTGTATTTATGTATCAAAAGTTATTAACAAACAATATTTTAATCAACCGTGCTACATACCCCCACTGGGGGTCGACCCCCAGTGAGGTGGCAGTCCCTGATTTGTTGAAACTCCAAAAAAAAAAAAAAAAAAAAAAAAAAGCTTTTTTTTGGTCCACTCCCGGAGTGACACCTCACTGGGGGTCGACCCCCAGTGGGGGTAGGAAGCATTTCTGTATTTTAATAGTCAGAAATCTGTGAGTCAATCTTCAATAACTTAATTATAAATTCCAATAAAATTTAAAAGGGATTTTTATTGATAAATCTCATTTAGAAGTGTTTTAACTCAAGAAGTCCATGAATGAATTTTTTAACCCATTTAGTCCTATGTATGTATAGTTTTATTCCATAAAGTCATTTTTCTTGATTTACACTATTTTCTTGGACACTTATGCCCTTATATTTAATTTTGATACCCTTATAAATATTTTTTGAATGGTTAGTAATTTTATGATGTGAACATTTATATTTTAAAAATTCACATTGGTAGGAATGTAAAATTGGCCCATGGGCGGCCCGAAACCCGCCCGCGAGCCGGGGGCGGGCCCGGCCCCGGCCCGTTAACAATGTGAATATTCACATTGACATGTTAACATTCACATTAATAGGAGTGTAAAATTGGCTCGCGTCCCGTGGCGGCGCGAAACCATCTTGCGGCCCATGGGCGGGCCGGGGCGGGCCCGGTCCAGCTCGTTGACAATTTGAATATTCACATTGACATGTTAACATTCACATTGATAAGAGTATAAAATTAGCCCGCAGCCCATGGGCGGCCAAAAGCTCGCCCGCAGCCCGGGGCGGGCCCGGCCCGTTGACAATGTGAATATTCACATTGACATGTTAACATTCACATTGATAGGAGTGTAAAATTAGCCCGCGCCTCGTGGCTGTCCGAAATGCGCCCACGGCCCGTGGGCGGGCCCGGCCGGGCTTGTTGACAATGTGAATATTCACATTGACATGTTAACATTCACATTAATAAGAGTATAAAATTGGCCAGCGGTCTAGGGCGGGCCTGACCCGGCCTGTTGACAATGTGAATATTCACATTGACATGTTAACATTCACATTGATAAGAGTGTAAAATTGGCCCGCAGCTCGTGGACGGCCCGAAACCCGACCGCAGCCCGAGGCGGGCTTGGCCCAACCCGTGACAATGTGAATATTTACATTGACATGTTAACATTAACATTGATAGGAGTGTAAAATTTGCCCGCTGCTCGAAGCTTGCCCACAGCCCGGGGTAGGCCTGGCCCGGCCCGTTGACAATGTGAATATTCACATTGACATGTTAAAATGCATATTGATAAGAATGTAGAATTGGCCCGCGGCCCGTGGACTGCCCGAAGCCCCCTACGACCCGGGACAAACACGTTTGGGTCCGGGCCCGAGCATGTTTGAGACCCTAGGTTAGGGCCTAGGTCATCACTTTAAAGCCCAGCTCGGCCTAGCCCATCGGCCCGTTTAAGGCCCATTCAAGGCTCGGTCCGAGGCCCAGCACGCCCGAGGCGCAATGTATTTTTTTGTGAAAAATAATAAAATTTTGATAGAAAAAATTAAAAAGAATTAAAAAAAAAATGGCCAGGCCTGCCCAAGCCCGACCTAAGCTCGAGGCTAGGCCCAGGTCCACCGGCCCGACTTGAGGCTTGATCCATCGGTCCGTCCAAAGCCCGAATACCCTTGTGCCAGGGCTAGGGCCTGGGCCTAATTTTTTGGCTCGTAGGCCGGCCTGACCCGGCCGGGGAAAGGCTCGTTTGGGCCCAAGTTCGAGCCTAGTCTGAGACCCTAGGCTAGGGCCTGGGCCATCACTTTGAAGCCCGGCCCGGCCCATCGGCTCGATTAAGGCCCATTCAAGGCTCGGTTCGAGCCCCAGGCCGCGCTGAGGCCTAATGTATTTTTTTGTGAAAAATAATAAAATTTTGATAGAAAAAATTAAAAAGAATTAAAAAAAAAATGGCCAGGCCCGCCCCGGGCTACCCACGGGCCGTAGGTGGGTTTTGGGCAACCACGAGGCACGGACTAATTTTACACTCCTATCAATGTGAATGTTAATATATCAATGTGAATATTCACATTGTCAATGGGTCGGGTCGGGACCGCCCTAGGCCGCTGGCCAATTTTATACTCTTATCAATGTGAATGTTAACGTGTCAATGTGAATATTCACATTGTCAACAGGCCGGACCCGGCCGGCCCCGGGCCGCTCACGGGCTGTGGGCGGGTTTCAGGCAGCCACGAGGTGCGGGCTAATTTTACACTCCTATCAATGTGAATATTAACATATCAATGTGAATATTCACATTGTCAACGGGCCGGGCCGGGCCCGCCCCGGGCCACGGGCGGGCTTTTGGCCGCCCATGGACCGCGGGCCAATTTTATACTCTTATCAATGTGAATGTTAACATGTCAATGTGAATATTCACATTGTCAACGGGCCGGACCGGGCTCGCCCCGGGCCGCGAGCGGGTTTCGCGCCGCCACGGGATGCGGACCAATTTTACACTCCTATTATTGTGAATGTTAACATGTCAATGTGAATATTCACATTGTCGATGGGCCGGGCCCGCTCCCGCTGGACTAGAAATTTTTCCGGGCACCCACGAGGATCGACATGGGCCGGGCCCCTACACATTGACGATATGAACATTTATATTGACGATGTGAACATTCACATTAGGGGTATTTTGGTAATTATGTCACCCATAGAACTTATTGAAACATAAGAAAATAATGTGAATTAAATGGAACATAAGTAGATGAAAAGGGTATTTTGGTCTTCTTATCTCAAATAGGACCTAATGGAATAGTCAAAAAGAATATGGGTTGGATGGAATACGGGCCGGACCTGGCTCGCCCCGGGCCGCGGGCGGGTTTCGCGCCGCCACGGGATGCGGACCAATTTTACACTCCTATTATTGTGAATGTTAACATGTCAATGTGAATATTCACATTGTCGATGGGCCGGGCCCGCTCCCGCCGGACTAGAAATTTTTCCGAGCACCCACGAGGATCGACATGGGCCGGGCCCCTACACATTGACGATATGAACATTCACATTGACGATGTGAACATTCACATTAGGGATATTTTGGTAATTATGTCACCCATAGAACTTATTGAAACATAAGAAAATAATGTGAATTAAATGGAACATAAGTAGATGAAAAGGGTATTTTGGTCTTCTTATCTCAAATAGGACCTAATGGAATAGTCAAAAAGAATATGGGTTGGATGGAATAAAACTCTTAGAAAGTGAATTTATCAAAAAAGCTCCCAATTTAAAATTCATCAAAATTTATAAATGAGATTGTATAAATGGGCAGCATCTTGTAATCTCATTTAAAATTAAGTTTAAAAGTGTTTAATATGATAGTTGTTGAATTTAGATAATAAAAAAAATATAATTTTATTTACTAATCATCATTCCTTTCCGCTCACGTCATTGGTTAATTTTTTAAATTACCATTTTATTTCTCAAGTAAATTACCATTCTAGACAAAAGCCTAAAATATAATTTTTCAGGACACACTACTAGTTATCACTATCTCCACTTGCCACTGTTGGAACCCATTCTCTCTTTCGCCACCCCATCGCCATCACCTTCATAGTCTAGTCACTTCCCTACCACTATCATCATAGCTTCAACTATTGGCGACCCACCGCCTCATCGCCCCTTTACCTTCCACAACTCACAATTCCCAATCCTGTAAGGCATAACCCCAACTCTATAACGCACAACCCCTACATCTTTCAAACCTACCGCACAACACACGTGCAAGAGAGAGAGAGAGAGATTAGGTTTTAGGGAAAAAAATGAAAGGACAACGAATGGAGGCAATGGATTGTAGAGGAAACTAGAAGGGGGAACGGGACTACTGTGGCAAAAGGGGATGATAGGGTTGAAAAGGGAGCTAGAAGGGGAACGAGGCAACGATGGCCAAAGGGGCAATGGAGATATGGTAGTAGCCGTGGTGATAGCTAGTGGTTAGGACTAAGGTTAAGGTCAGGGTTTGAAATTGAAGAATTGAAGAATTTGAAGCTATTTTGATATTATTTGAAAATTATTGGTGTGATTTTTTTTTTTTTTTTTTTTGGGGGGGGGGAATCAAGAAATTTGTTTTAAAAATTAATTTGCCGAAATAAATATGAGAAAAGAAAACAGAACTATTATTATTTTTATATAATTTTATCTTTTCAGAGGCCAAAAATAATTTTTGAAAATTTTAAATATATTTTTTATATTTACTTTTATCAAATTAGTTTTCATTTTTTTGAAAAAAAAAATGTGAAATGTTTTTATGAGAAACAAACCAAACATGGCAATATTTTGGATTTTTTTTTAATAAATAATATCTATTAAGGGCCATAGCTTGGAAGAGAAGAAGGGTTGCAGAGGAATGAGATTATATATTTCTATTTTTTTCATCTCTTTACTAACAAGTGTCTGAAAAGTATTTATTAATAAATTTAAAATAATTATACTTTTTTCATAGAAATGTGTCATAAAAAATGCTATACAACTATTTTAAATTTTATTAATTAGTACCTTAAAAATATTGGTTAACAAAACCCAAATATTAATTGAAAATTGATACATCGAGAAAAATTTTTAGAATAAAGAGACAAGAAAATAAATAGAATATCCTAAACCAATCGTGAAAGCATTAACATTGGCTGTGCATTGAATAATACTAGTAACATTTTTATTTGAAATTTCAATATTCTAGCTTTTAGGTTGACATAGGTGAATCCTCTGCCCATTCAAAGTGAAATTGTGAGTGGTCAATTAGGTCTATCGCTTTACAATCTTGAATTTATTTTGAATATGCAGAAGATCTTGCAAAAGTTTGTTTTTCTTTCTTATTTGTGGAGGACGAAAAAGAGTAGAAGACACTGATTAGTACGTCACGTGTGACGACTCTTCCTAGAGTTTTTCATAAAAGTCATTGGCCCTGTTTGGTAGAGATGTGGAAAAGTGTTTATAACTTATACTTTAACAGCTTATATCTTATAATTATGAACATAAGCTGATTTCTGACTTATAAATTAAGCTTCTCCTACCCTATTCAAAGAATAAGTTGATTTCTGACTTACAAAAAGCTATAAGCTGTATTGTTAAGCTAAACCAAACACATCAAAATAGCTTAAATTAAGCTGAAAGCTGAAATAAGCTGAAATTAAGCTGTACCAAACAGGGCCATTGTAAGCATAATGGGTAACAATTGGTGTAGAATTAGTAGGCATGGGTGTTTGAATGGGGCACCTTAATTAGTGTTGTAGCATCGTTTGACAATTGATTTTTGATTGAAAAAGTACAAAAAAAAATAAAATTGACTATATAAACTAGTAAGATAAAATATTATATTTAAATTATAATTATTATATTTTTTCTTTCATAAAAGTAAAAAAAAAATCAAACCAAACGAATCAAAAAAACCCAGACTTAAAAAGTTAATGCCAAACAAAAACTATACATATCACAACGTAGTTGTGGATACAATGGGTGTCACCCCTAACAATTTTATGAGACAAACTGTATATTATGGTAATTTGGTAATTCAAATCTTAATTTTACTTTCTTATTTTCATATTTTTTTGTTTTTACTGAATTTTTTTTTTATATTTAAAGCATTTTTTTTTTAAATTTTTAGACACACCTAACATAAATACATATAAAAAGTATAATTTTATGAAAAAATCTTTTAAAAATTCACTAAATATCAAAAATATTTAAAAAAATACGAAAATTCAGTGAATTTTTCATATTTTTATATATTTATTAATTTTTTACTTTTTAGATATATCTAAGTAAGGTGCATCTAAAAAAATAAAAAAATATTTAAAATTTTAAAAATATTCACTAAAAATAAAAAAAATACGAAAAATAAAAAATTCAATTTTTAAAAAATTTAATCTAAAAAACTCAAACCAAAACACACACAATAAATTTTTATTTTTTATTTTTTTATGATGATTATGAAAATTTTGTTACCATTTGGCCCACATTGCCTTTCATGTAAAGGGCTTACATTTGTTATCTATACCTTGTCAAAACCCTAAACTCAAAAACATCCTCAATTTTCTGCCAAATGATCTTGCTCATGACAGTAGGATAAATTATACTTTATTTCCTTTATATTTAATCATTTTCTCATTTTGACACTTAAAATTTTTATTTTTCATTTTGACTGTCTATGTTTAAAGTTTTTTCAGTTTACTCTTATGCTGTGTTTGGTTGGAAGATTTAGAGAGAGATTTGAAAAGGAAAATGGAAAAGGTAGGTGAAATGTGAATAAAATATGATTATATTTCACATAATTTCACACACCTTTTCCCTTTCCCTTTCCAAATCCCTTCTCAAATCTTCCAACCAAACACAGCATTAACGTTTATTTGTATGTTTATTTTATATATATATATATATATATTAATTTGACTTTCCATGTTTTAAATTTTTTTTAAATTTACTCTTAAAGTTAATTTATATTAAAAATTAGAAAAAAAATGACATATTAATAACCGGGTGGCATAATAATATTCTTTTATATTATGCAACAGTTATCGTATCACTTTCCGTCTAATGTTAAAAAGAAGTTAATTTTAAGATTAAATTAAAAAAAAAAACTTGAAACATAAAAGATTAAAATAGAAAAAATCAAATTTTAAGGGCATAGTAAAGAATGGCCAAACATAAATGGACAAATGTAATTTAGCTTAAAAAGTAAAACCCAGCTTATCACCATTGATCTGAAGAATGACCAACATTAATTCACAAATTAGAATCAAACGGCTATCCAAATCCCAAAAAAAAAATAAATAAATAAATAAATAAATGGATCATAACAAAAATCTTACAACTTTTACAGTCTACATTATCAACCACTGTTCATCAAACACATCTCTCTCTCTCTCTCTCTCTCTAAACTTTCAAAATTGGGTTCTTCTCCTACACTCTTCTCTCTAAAATCTTGAGATGATAGTTGGGTTTTGGGGTATTTACTGGGAGTCATCATGAGATCGAGTAGTGGAAGAGAAGAGAGAAGCAAAAGAGTGGGCCAGAGTCAACACCATCGCAACCTTCACCTGACCTCTCCTTGGGATCGGACGGCCATTAGACATCCTCCTCGACAAATTCCCACCGTTGATCATCATCATCATCATCATCTCTCTCCTCGCACCCTCCATTTCCGATCGATCGCTTGTTAGATTTTCAGAAGACTCTGAACTCTGAAGAAAGCAAGAATGTGAGAGCTGTTCTTGTGCTAGTGTTTTTGTGAGGGTAAAGAGGAAGATGAGTGATATGTATATATAGCCCAAGGTTCATAAATTGCCCCTCGTTTTGACACTAATTACGTATTATTTTATTTTATTTTGTTATATGCCAAAACAAATAAATAAATAAATAAATAAATAAAAATTCACAATTGGATTGACGATAGGATCATGTTAGGTTTCATGAAAATTTTCATGTAAACTATCATGAAAACTCATCTGCACCGTTGGATCATAAGATCATATCTGATCTAACGGTATAGACAATTTTCATAATAATTTTCTTTAAAAATTTTCTTTAAACCTAGCATCTCCCATCACGATATTGATCTTGTTGAATGCCGCGTTCACATGAAGTGTGACCAAAAAAGGAAAGAAGGTTGGATTCACGTGGCAAAAAAGGCATTTGGTTCTAATATGGTGGATTCGAACCTATTTGAATAGTCCCCTACATTTATTGAAATTATTTGGGTCAATGGGAACGCAATAATGCTTGAATTTTATTATATATATTATCAAAAGTTATTATTAAACAATCTTTTAACTAGTTAGAAATATGCGAGTCAATCTCAAATAATTTAATTAAAATTTATAAATTTTTATAATTTTGTTTGTTTAAATTCTTTTAAACTCATCAAAATTTATAAACGAAATTGTATAAATGGGTTGCATCTTGCAATCTAATTTAAAATTAAGTTTAAAAGTGGTGAATATGGTACCTCTTGGATTTAAAACCAACAAAAAAAAGGATGATAGTATTTCATTTCTGTCACTTCACACCATTGTCTAATTTTTTAAATTACCATTTAATTCCTTAGGTAAATTTTCATTGTAGGAAAAGCCTAAAATGTAATTTTTTAGTACACACCACTAGTAATCACTATGTTCACCAGCCATCGCCGGAACCCATTCCCTTCACCTCCTCTCCAACCCTATTACCATCACGTTCATAGCCTAGTCGTTACCCCATCATTATCAAGACAACTCTAGTTGTCGGCGACCCACCATCTTTCTCTACCCCCTACAACTCACAATTCCCCCCCCCTTACGAGGCATAGCCCCAGCTTTGCAACACACAACCCCTACATCTCTTGACCCTACTATATAGTGCACGTGTAATGGAGAAAGAGAGAGAGAGAGAGAGAGAGGCGATTGTGTCTTAGGAAGGAGAAAATGCAAAGACAACAAAATGAGGTAACGGAATTATGGAGGAAATTAAGAAAGGAAACGAGGTTGCAGTGGCAGAAGGGGGTGACGTTGTTAAAGAGGCAACTGGAAGGAGGGCGAGACATCGACGGTTGAAATAGGCAACGGAGATGATGGTAGCAACGATGGTGATGGGTAGTGGCTAGGGCTAAGATTAAGGTCAGTGTTTGAGATTGGAGAAAATGAAGCTATTTTGATATTGTTAGTGTGATATGATAATAATAATAATAAAAAAAAAAAAAAAGATTCATTAAATTCAATTTGAATGTGATGTGAACTGATTAAGTAGTTTGTAGTGAGATAATTAGTAATATGCAAATAGAAGCTCCCAGATAAAAACTAGCAACGAAGCAAGAAAGCCCCTCACCACCACCACCACCTTCTCTACTACCTCATCTTCCACTACCACAACTATCAGCTCCACATCCACCACTACCACCACCACTCCTATGACCTCTTCCACCATTCATAAAAAAATAAAAAAATAATTTTTTTTTGATTTATCTAACTTGTAACTTCCCTAAATTTTTTTATTAAATGAACAAATTTGAATTAAATTCATATTGTTTGATTTCAGAAAATTGAGCCCACTTTTTAGAAAATTAATTTTTTTGTTTTCTGTATATTTTGCTTTTAGTCAAATTTTTTTGGATAAATTACAAATACACCCCTCGAGGTTTGCTTAAAATACAGATTGCCTTATGTGATTTGAAAAATTACAAATACCCCTTTATTAGAATTTTTATTTATCAGAATTAACTAAAAAAATGAAATTTATAATTCTCTTATATATAATAATAAAATTACTTAAATTATTAATTGAAACATATTTTTAACATCATTAAAAACTATTAATTGACTTGATGATTTATTAATAAAATGGGTTATTTGTTATGAAATTAGAAATCTCATTAGGTGGAATGTAATTTTCAAAACCACAAGGGACGATTCGTATTTTAATCAAATCTCAGGGGGTGTATTTGTAATTTACCCAAATTTTTAATATTTTAAGAATTTTTTTTTATTTTTTAGATGTAGCTAATCTAGATACACTTGGAGAGTATAATATTTATGAAAAAAGTATTTTGAAAAAATCATTAAATACAAAAAATATATAAAAAAAATACAAACATTCAATATATTTTTATGTATTTATTGAATTTTTAAAATATTTTTTCACAAATATTTTATTTTTTAAATATATTTAAGTTATATACATCGAAAGTAAAAAAAAATTCTAAAAATATTTTAAAAAATTCACTAAAATATAAAAATAAAAAATTTAATTTTCAAAAAATTAATCAAAACCAAACAAAATGATGGTTTTTCTTTGCCCAAATTCACTCTAACAGCCGCCGGTTCATCACCCCTAGTTTTATGGGAAGTCAAGTCACATAAAGATCACGAGGTATTATTGGTGTCATTATCACGAGGTTAACCTATTCACAATTTAGCTTAAAAAGTAAAACCCAGCTTCTCACCATTGATTTGAAGAATGACCAACATTAATCCACAAATTAGAATCAAAATATCAAACGGCTATCCAAATCCCAAAAAAAAAAGAAGAAAAAGTTGGATCATAACAAAAATCTTACGACTTTTACAATCTACATTATCAACCACTGTTCATCAAACACATCTCTATCTCTCTCTCTCTCTCTCTCTCTCTCTCTCTAAACTTTCAAAATTGGGTTCTTCTCCTACACTCTCTCTCTCTAAAATCATGAGGTGATAGTTGGGTTTTGGGGTATTTACTGGGAGTCATCATGAGATCGAGTAGTGGAAAAGAAGAGAGAAGCAAAAGAGTGGGCCAGAGTCAACACCATCGCAACCTTCACCTGACCTCTCCTCGGGATCGGACGGCCGTAAGACATCCTCCTCGAGAAATTCCCACCGTTGATCATCTTCATCATCACTCTCCTCGCACCCTCTATTTCAGATCGATCGCTTGTTAGATTTTCAGAACACTCTGAACTCTGAAGAAAGCAAGAATGTGAGATCTGTTCTTGTGCTAGTGTTTTTGTGAGGGTAAAGAGGAAGATGAGTGATATGTATATATAGCCCAAGGTTCATAAATTGCCCCTCGTTTTGACACTAATTACGTATTATTTTATTTTATTTTGTTATATGCCAAAATAAATAATTAAATAAATAAATAAAAATTTACAATTGGATTGACGATATTGACCTTGTTGAACGTCGCGTTCACATGAAGTGTGACAAAAAAAGGAAAGAAGGTCGGATTCACATGGCAAAAAAGGCGTTTGGTTCAAATATGGTGGGTTCGAACCTATTTGAATAGTCCCCTACATTTATTGAAATTATTTGAGTGAATGGGTACACAATAATGCTTGAGTTTTATTATATATTTATCAAAAGTTATTCTTAAACAATCTTTTAACTAATTAGAAATGTGTGAGTCAATCTCAAATAATTTAATTAAAATTTATAAATTTTTATAATTTTATTCATTTAAAATTCTTTTAAACTCATCAAAATTTATAAACGGAGTTATATAAATGGGTTGTATCTTGCAATCTCATTTAAAATTAGGTTTAAAAGTGGTGAATATGGTACTCTTGGATTTAGGAAAAAGAAAAAAGAAAAAACAAAGATGATAGTATTTCATTTCTGTCACTTCACACCATTGTCTAATTTTTTAAATTACCATTTTGTTCCTTAAGTAAATTTTCATTGTAGACAAAGCCTAAAATGTAATTTTTTAGTACACACCACTAGTAATCACTATGTTCACCAGCCATCGCCGGAACTCGTTTCCTTCTTCGCCACCTCCTCTCCAACACTATTACCATCATGTTCATAGCCTAGTCGTTACCCCATCATTATCAAGACAACTCTAGTTGTCGACGACCCACCATTCTTGTATCCCCTCTACCACCTACAACTCACAATTTCTCCATCCTACGAGGCATAACCCAGCTTTGCAACAACCTCTACATTTCTCAACCCTACTGTATAGTGCACGTGTAAGGAAGAGAGAGAGAGAGATGATTGTGTTTTAGGAAAGAGAAAATGCAAAGACAACAAAAGGAAGGTAACAGAATTATGAAGGAAATTAAGAAGGGAAACGAGGCTGCAGTGGCGAGAGGGGGTGACATTGTTAAAGAGGGAGTTGGGAGGAGGACGAGGCATCGACGGTCGAAATAGGCAACGGAGATGATGGTAGCAACGATGGTGATGGGTAATGGCTAGGGCTGAGATTAAGGTCAGTGTTTGAGATTGGAGAAAATGAAGCTATTTTGATATTGTTAGTGTGATATGATAATAATAATAATAAAAAAAAAAAAAAAGATTCATTAAATTCAATTTGAATGTGATGTGAACTGATTAAGTAGTTTGTAGTGAGATAATTAGTAATATGCAAATAGAAGCTCCCAGATAAAAACTAGCAACGAAGCAAGAAAGCCCCTCACCACCACCACCACCTTCTCTACTACCTCATCTTCCACTACCACAACTATCAGCTCCACATCCACCACTACCACCACCACTCCTATGACCTCTTCCACCATTCATAAAAAAATAAAAAAATAATTTTTTTTGATTTATCTAACTTGTAACTTCCCTAAATTTTTTATTAAATGAACAAATTTGAATTAAATTCATATTGTTTGATTTCAGAAAATTGAGCCCACTTTTTAGAAAATTAATTTTTTTGTTTTCTGTATATTTTGCTTTTAGTCAAATTTTTTTGGGTAAATTACAAATACACCCCTCGAGGTTTGCTTAAAATACAAATTGCCTCATATGATTTGAAAAATTACAAATACCCCTTTATTAGAATTTTTATTTATCAGAATTAACTAAAAAAATGAAATTTATAATTCTCTTATATATAATAATAAAATTACTTAAATTATTAATTGAAACATATTTTTAACATCATTAAAAACTATTAATTGACTTGATGATTTATTAATAAAATGGGTTATTTGTTATGAAATTAGAAATCTCATTAGGTGGAATGTAATTTTCAAAACCACAAGGGACGATTCGTATTTTAATCAAATCTCAGGGGGTGTATTTGTAATTTACTCAAATTTTTAATATTTTAAGAATTTTTTTATTATTTTTTAGATGTAGCTAATCTAGATACACTTGAAGAGTATAATATTTATGAAAAAAGTATTTTGAAAAAATCATTAAATACAAAAAATATATAAAAAAAATACAAACATTCAATATATTTTTATGTATTTATTGAATTTTTAAAATATTTTTTCACAAATATTTTATTTTTTAAATATATTTAAGTTATATACATCGAAAGTAAAAAAAAAATTCTAAAAATATTTTAAAAAATTCACTAAAATATAAAAAATAAAAAATTTAATTTTCAAAAAATTAATCAAAACCAAACAAAATGATGGTTTTTCTTTGCCCAAATTCACTCTAACAGCCGCCGGTTCATCACCCCTAGTTTTATGGGAAGTCAAGTCACGTAAAGATCACGAGGTATTATTGGTGTCATTATCACGAGGTTAACCTATTTTAGTCTATTTTTTTATTTTTTTATTTTTTTTAAGTTACATCAATCAATATTTTCTTTCTATTTTTTACATATCATTTTATAAAAAATTAAAAAATACATTTATTTAGGACATTCAAACCACCCCTAAGGTTAAATTACTCATTAATATGAAGATAATGGCTGCAGTGCACAGGCTGTCGCATACTTGTCTCTTTCTTTCTTTTATTATTCCTAACTAACAAAATAAGGACGTGCATTGAAACCTTTTGCCTTTAGTTTCACTTTGATGGTTAAAAGGTTCATTCAATGGATGGCATTGCTTGTGAATTATAAACACTTAAATCAAAATTGTTTTACGCACTTAGTGGGCAATTATTGAAGATGGTTGTGTATTTAAAAGTTACTACTAAACATCTAATTCAAATCCCAATTGCCTCCATTCAAATCTAAATTATTATTATTCTTTTTCTTCTTCCCATTATTATTGATGAGAACATCTTTTAGAGTTTGCTCTCTTTATGTTTTATCATTTGTTTACTTTGGCTCTTAAGGGTTTTTTTTTTTTTTTTTTTCTTTTCACTTTAGCCTTCTCATTTTAAGTTTTCTTAATTTACTCTTAAAGTTAATTTTTTTTCTAAAATAAGACAGAAAACATCTTATTGGCTGTCACTTGAAATAAAAAAAATATATATATTATATTTGGATTTAAGTTTGGGTTAGAGGTGTAGGTTAAGTATAATGATATATTTCATGCCATGTGGCTATTAATGTGGTATTTTTTTTGTCTAATTTTGGATAAAAATTAATTTTAGGAGTAAATTGAAGAAAAAAAAACGAAAACATCTGATGAATGAAAGTATACCGATTCTATTATGCTCACTTCTCTTATGAGTTGGATTATTCGTATTATTTTGAGGGCGTCACAGTTAAATATTAGTGACTTTTTGGTGAGAATTTTTTTTAAACTATCACTAAAACTTATAATTAGTTATTTTTTATGACATAATTTTTACACTGTTACTGAAAATTTACAATTAGTTATATTTTTTAATAGTATTTGATGAAAAATGTGATTAATTCTCACAGAACGTATTAAACAACAAATCCACCTATTTGGACTAACCCATCACACCCTTACATTTATTATCATTATTGCATTGCCAAAACCCTAAACTAAAAAATATCCTCAATTTTCTGCCAAATGACCTTGCTCATAAAAAAGTAAAACCCAGCTTATGACCATTGATTTGAATGACAACATTAATCCACAATTAGAATCAAAATGATCAAATGGCCATCAAAATCCCCAAAAAAAAAAAAAAAAAAATTGAACAAAGGTGCATCATTATATTATCATAAAACTTCTACAATGTACATTTTCAAACACCTCTCTCTCTCATTACCAAAAAAAACCACTTTCTTTCTCTCTATCTAAACTTCCAAAATTGGGTTCTTCTTATACTCTCTTTCTCTCTCTGTAAAATCATGAGATGAGAGTTGGGTTTGTCGTATTCAGGGAGAGTGATGATATCGAGCATTGGAAGAGAAGAGAGAAGCGAAAGAATGGGCTAGAGTCAACACAATCGCAACCTTTACCTAACCTCGCTTGGGGATCGGACAGCCATTAGACAACCTCCTCGACAAATTCCTACCACTGATCATCATCTCTCTCTTCACACCCTCTATTTCCGATTGATCATTGTTTGAGAAAGTCTCTAAAGAAAGCTAGAATGTTCTCCTCTATGACCTGATCTATGTGCTAGTGTTTTTATGACCTCAGTCCTGCTAGATAGCTCGAATATTTCAAGGCTTGAATGGCTCAAGATGTCAAAACGACGTTGTTTTGGCACCTTTTTTTTCCCCTCTATTTGTGTTTGTTCTTCCTCTGTTTTTTTTTTTTTTTCCTTTTCTTTTCTTCTTCCATAAGAATCAAAAAAAGAGATAGATGAAAGGAAAAATAAAAAAAAAATCAAACAAGATCTGTGCTTGTGTTGTGCTGGTTCTTTTTCTTCTTCTGTATTTTCTACTCCACCACCACAACACCCAAAATCAAAATCAAAATCAGAGAGAGAGAGAGAGATACATAGAGAAATCTATATTGATCGGGGAACAGAGAGAGAGAGATACATAGAGAGAAAGAGAGATAGATACACAGAGAGATATACTGATCTGTATATACACACATATCTGTGTGTGTACACAGAGAATAGTGGGTGCCGGTAATGGTGGCGCCAATGATGGGTGGAGTGCTCTCTCTGTTACCCCTCCCTATTATCTCTTCCTTCTCTCTTCTTCCATGTTCCCCATTCCTTCTCTTTTCTCTTCTCTTTTCTTTCTCTCTCTCTCTCTCTTCCTCCCTCTCTCTATTTCAGATATAAAAGATGGAAAAAAAAAAAAAAAAACTTCCAAGACAATGTCGTTTTGGATTCAGGCCACTCGAGCCTCAGAAATTTCGAGCTCTGAAGCATTTTTCTTATGACCTAATCTATGTGCTAGTGTTTTTTGTAAGGATGCATAAAAACAAGTGATATGTATATATAGGCCTAGGTTCCTTATTTGCCCCTCGTGCTAGTAATTACGCATTAAGGATGGAATTATCTTTCTCAATATGCCTAAAATAAAAAGGGTTATTTATAGACATTTTTAAATTATTGACAAGTATCACTTTAACTCTTTAAATTTTAAAAGCGTATAAATAAAACCTCTTAAACTATTGAAAATAGACTACAAAAACTTACAAATATATTTTTTAAACTATTGGCGCGTTCCACTTTAACCCTTTCAAGTACCGATTAAATTTGTACGTTTTTATAATTGAAAGACATTTGTATTGTTTTATAATTTAGAGAACAAAATAATATTTCTCAACAATTTAAGAGATTCATTTATATATTTTTATAGTTTAAAGATTAAAATAATATTTTTTAATAATTTGAAGAGTCTAGTGTAAATAATCTAAATAAAAAATTTTAAAAATTCACAATTCAACTGACGATATTGACCTTGTTGAATGTCGCGTTCATATGAAGTGTGACAAAAAACGAAAGAAGGTCGGGTTCACACCGCAAAAAAGGCATTTGGTTCGAATTTGGTGGGTTCGAACCTATTTTAAAAGTCCGCAACAATTATTGAAATTATTCAAAGGAGTGAATTGGCTAATCATAAGACTTGTATGTGAGGAATGGGTACACAATGATGCTTGAATTTTATTGTATTTATGTATCAAAAGTTATTAACAAACAATATTTTAATCAACCGTGCTACATACCCCCACTGGGGGTCGACCCCCAGTGAGGTGGCAGTCCCTGATTTGTTGAAACTCCAAAAAAAAAAAAAAAAAAAAAAAAGCTTTTTTTGGTCCACTCCCGGAGTGACACCTCACTGGGGGTCGACCCCCAGTGGGGGTAGGAAGCATTTCTGTATTTTAATAGTCAGAAATCTGTGAGTCAATCTTCAATAACTTAATTATAAATTCCAATAAAATTTAAAAGGGATTTTTATTGATAAATCTCATTTAGAAGTGTTTTAACTCAAGAAGTCCATGAATGAATTTTTAACCCATTTAGTCCTTGTATGTATAGTTTTATTCCATAAAGTCATTTTTCTTGATTTACACTATTTCTTGGACACTTATGCCCTTATATTTAATTTTGATACCCTTATAAATATTTTTTGAATGGTTAGTAATTTTATGATGTGAACATTTATATTTTAAAATTCACATTGGTAGGAATGTAAAATTGGCATGGCGCCCGAACCCGCCCGCGAGCCGGGGCGGGCCCGCCCCGGCCCGTTAACAATGTGAATATTCACATTGACATGTTAACATTCACATTAATAGGAGTGTAAAATTGGCTCGCGTCCCGTGGCGGCGCGAAACCATCTTGCGGCCCATGGGCGGGCCGGGGCGGGCCCGGTCCAGCTCGTTGACAATTTGAATATTCACATTGACATGTTAACATTCACATTGATAAGAGTATAAAATTAGCCCGCAGCCCATGGGCGGCCAAAAGCTCGCCCGCAGCCCGGGGCGGGCCCGGCCCGTTGACAATGTGAATATTCACATTGACATGTTAACATTCACATTGATAGGAGTGTAAAATTAGCCCGCGCCTCGTGGCTGTCCGAAATGCGCCCACGGCCCGTGGGCGGGCCCGGCCGGGCTTGTTGACAATGTGAATATTCACATTGACATGTTAACATTCACATTAATAAGAGTATAAAATTGGCCAGCGGTCTAGGGCGGGCCTGACCCGGCCTGTTGACAATGTGAATATTCACATTGACATGTTAACATTCACATTGATAAGAGTGTAAAATTGGCCCGCAGCTCGTGGACGGCCCGAAACCCGACCGCAGCCCGAGGCGGGCTTGGCCCAACCCGTGACAATGTGAATATTTACATTGACATGTTAACATTAACATTGATAGGAGTGTAAAAATTTGCCCGCTGCTCGAAGCTTGCCCACAGCCCGGGGTAGGCCTGGCCCGGCCCGTTGACAATGTGAATATTCACATTGACATGTTAAAATGCATATTGATAAGAATGTAGAATTGGCCCGCGGCCCGTGGACTGCCCGAAGCCCCCCTACGACCCGGGACAAACACGTTTGGGTCCGGGCCCGAGCATGTTTGAGACCCTAGGTTAGGGCCTAGGTCATCACTTTAAAGCCCAGCTCGGCCTAGCCCATCGGCCCGTTTAAGGCCCATTCAAGGCTCGGTCCGAGGCCCAGCACGCCCGAGGCGCAATGTATTTTTTTGTGAAAAATAATAAAATTTTGATAGAAAAAATTAAAAAGAATTAAAAAAAAATGGCCAGGCCTGCCCAAGCCCGACCTAAGCTCGAGGCTAGGCCCAGGTCCACCGGCCCGACTTGAGGCTTGATCCATCGGTCCGTCCAAAGCCCGAATACCCTTGTGCCAGGGCTAGGGCCTGGGCCTAATTTTTTGGCTCGTAGGCCGGCCTGACCCGGCCGGGGAAAGGCTCGTTTGGGCCCAAGTTCGAGCCTAGTCTGAGACCCTAGGCTAGGGCCTGGGCCATCACTTTGAAGCCCGGCCCGGCCCATCGGCTCGATTAAGGCCCATTCAAGGCTCGGTTCGAGCCCCAGGCCGCGCTGAGGCCTAATGTATTTTTTTGTGAAAAATAATAAAATTTTGATAGAAAAAATTAAAAAGAATTAAAAAAAAAATGGCCAGGCCCGCCCCGGGCTACCCACGGGCCGTAGGTGGGTTTTGGGCAACCACGAGGCACGGACTAATTTTACACTCCTATCAATGTGAATGTTAATATATCAATGTGAATATTCACATTGTCAATGGGTCGGGTCGGGACCGCCCTAGGCCGCTGGCCAATTTTATACTCTTATCAATGTGAATGTTAACGTGTCAATGTGAATATTCACATTGTCAACAGGCCGGACCCGGCCGGCCCCGGGCCGCTCACGGGCTGTGGGCGGGTTTCAGGCAGCCACGAGGCGCGGGCTAATTTTACACTCCTATCAATGTGAATATTAACATATCAATGTGAATATTCACATTGTCAACGGGCCGGGCCGGGCCCGCCCCGGGCCACGGGCGGGCTTTTGGCCGCCCATGGACCGCGGGCCAATTTTATACTCTTATCAATGTGAATGTTAACATGTCAATGTGAATATTCACATTGTCAACGGGCCGGACCGGGCTCGCCCCGGGCCGCGAGCGGGTTTCGCGCCGCCACGGGATGCGGACCAATTTTACACTCCTATTATTGTGAATGTTAACATGTCAATGTGAATATTCACATTGTCGATGGGCCGGGCCCGCTCCCGCTGGACTAGAAATTTTTCCGGGCACCCACGAGGATCGACATGGGCCGGGCCCCTACACATTGACGATATGAACATTTATATTGACGATGTGAACATTCACATTAGGGGTATTTTGGTAATTATGTCACCCATAGAACTTATTGAAACATAAGAAAATAATGTGAATTAAATGGAACATAAGTAGATGAAAAGGGTATTTTGGTCTTCTTATCTCAAATAGGACCTAATGGAATAGTCAAAAAGAATATGGGTTGGATGGAATACGGGCCGGACCTGGCTCGCCCCGGGCCGCGGGCGGGTTTCGCGCCGCCACGGGATGCGGACCAATTTTACACTCCTATTATTGTGAATGTTAACATGTCAATGTGAATATTCACATTGTCGATGGGCCGGGCCCGCTCCCGCCGGACTAGAAATTTTTCCGAGCACCCACGAGGATCGACATGGGCCGGGCCCCTACACATTGACGATATGAACATTCACATTGACGATGTGAACATTCACATTAGGGATATTTTGGTAATTATGTCACCCATAGAACTTATTGAAACATAAGAAAATAATGTGAATTAAATGGAACATAAGTAGATGAAAAGGGTATTTTGGTCTTCTTATCTCAAATAGGACCTAATGGAATAGTCAAAAAGAATATGGGTTGGATGGAATAAAACTCTTAGAAAGTGAATTTATCAAAAAAGCTCCCAATTTAAAATTCATCAAAATTTATAAATGAGATTGTATAAATGGGCAGCATCTTGTAATCTCATTTAAAATTAAGTTTAAAAGTGTTTAATATGATAGTTGTTGAATTTAGATAATAAAAAAAATATAATTTTATTTACTAATCATCATTCCTTTCCGCTCACGTCATTGGTTAATTTTTTAAATTACCATTTTATTTCTCAAGTAAATTACCATTCTAGACAAAAGCCTAAAATATAATTTTTCAGGACACACTACTAGTTATCACTATCTCCACTTGCCACTGTTGGAACCCATTCTCTCTTTCGCCACCCCATCGCCATCACCTTCATAGTCTAGTCACTTCCCTACCACTATCATCACAGCTTCAACTATTGGCGACCCACCACCTCATAGCCCCTTTACCTTCCACAACTCACAATTCCCAATCCTGTAAGGCATAACCCCAACTCTATAACGCACAACCCCTACATCTTTCAAACCTACCGCACAACACACGTGCAAGAGAGAGAGAGAGAGAGAGAGAGAGAGAGAGAGATATATTAGGTTTTAGGGAAAAAAATGAAAGGACAACGAAAGGAGGCGACGGATTGTAGAGGAAACTAGAAGGGGCAACGGGACTACTGTGGCAAAAGGGGATGATAGGGTTGAAAAGGGAGCTAGAAGGGGAACGAGGCAATGATGGCCAAAAGGGGCAATGGAGATATGGTAGTAGCAGTGGTGATAGGTAGTGGCTAGGACTAAGGTTAAGGTCAGGGTTTGAAATTGAAGAATTGAAGAATTTGAAGCTATTTTGATATTATTTGAAAATTATTGGTGTGATTTTTTTTTTTTTTTTTGGGGGGGGGGAATCAAGAAATTTGTTTTAAAAATTAATTTGCCGAAATAAATATGAGAAAAGAAACAGAACTATTATTATTTTTTATATAATTTTATCTTTTCAGAGGCCAAAAATAATTTTTGAAAATTTTAAATATATTTTTATATTTACTTTTATCAAATTAGTTTTCATTTTTTTGAAAAAAAAAATGTGAAATGTTTTTATGAGAAACAAACCAAACATGGCAATATTTTGGATTTTTTTTTAATAAATAATATCTATTAAGGGCCATAGCTTGGAAGAGAAGAAGGGTTGCAGAGGAATGAGATTATATATTTCTATTTTTTTCATCTCTTTACTAACAAGTGTCTGAAAAGTATTTATTAATAAATTTAAAATAATTATACTTTTTTCATAGAAATGTGTCATAAAAAATGCTATACAACTATTTTAAATTTTATTAATTAGTACCTTAAAAATATTGGTTAACAAAACCCAAATATTAATTGAAAATTGATACATCGAGAAAAATTTTTAGAATAAAGAGACAAGAAAATAAATAGAATATCCTAAACCAATCGTGAAAGCATTAACATTGGCTGTGCATTGAATAATACTAGTAACATTTTTATTTGAAATTTCAATATTCTAGCTTTTAGGTTGACATAGGTGAATCCTCTGCCCATTCAAAGTGAAATTGTGAGTGGTCAATTAGGTCTATCGCTTTACAATCTTGAATTTATTTTGAATATGCAGAAGATCTTGCAAAAGTTTGTTTTTCTTTCTTATTTGTGGAGGACGAAAAAGAGTAGAAGACACTGATTAGTACGTCACGTGTGACGACTCTTCCTAGAGTTTTTCATAAAAGTCATTGGCCCTGTTTGGTAGAGATGTGGAAAAGTGTTTATAACTTATACTTTAACAGCTTATATCTTATAATTATGAACATAAGCTGATTTCTGACTTATAAATTAAGCTTCTCCTACCCTATTCAAAGAATAAGTTGATTTCTGACTTACAAAAAGCTATAAGCTGTATTGTTAAGCTAAACCAAACACATCAAAATAGCTTAAATTAAGCTGAAAGCTGAAATAAGCTGAAATTAAGCTGTACCAAACAGGGCCATTGTAAGCATAATGGGTAACAATTGGTGTAGAATTAGTAGGCATGGGTGTTTGAATGGGGCACCTTAATTAGTGTTGTAGCATCGTTTGACAATTGATTTTTGATTGAAAAAGTACAAAAAAAAATAAAATTGACTATATAAACTAGTAAGATAAAATATTATATTTAAATTATAATTATTATATTTTTTCTTTCATAAAAGTAAAAAAAAAATCAAACCAAACGAATCAAAAAAACCCAGACTTAAAAAGTTAATGCCAAACAAAAACTATACATATCACAACGTAGTTGTGGATACAATGGGTGTCACCCCTAACAATTTTATGAGACAAACTGTATATTATGGTAATTTGGTAATTCAAATCTTAATTTTACTTTCTTATTTTCATATTTTTTTGTTTTTACTGAATTTTTTTTTTATATTTAAAGCATTTTTTTTTAAATTTTTAGACACACCTAACATAAATACATATAAAAAGTATAATTTTATGAAAAAATCTTTTAAAAATTCACTAAATATCAAAAATATTTAAAAAAAATACGAAAATTCAGTGAATTTTTCATATTTTTATATATTTATTAATTTTTTACTTTTTAGATATATCTAAGTAAGGTGCATCTAAAAAAATAAAAAAATATTTAAAATTTTAAAAATATTCACTAAAAATAAAAAAAATACGAAAAATAAAAAATTCAATTTTTAAAAAATTTAATCTAAAAAACTCAAACCAAAACACACACAATAAATTTTTATTTTTTATTTTTTTTATGATGATTATGAAAATTTTGTTACCATTTGGCCCACATTGCCTTTCATGTAAAGGGCTTACATTTGTTATCTATACCTTGTCAAAACCCTAAACTCAAAAACATCCTCAATTTTCTGCCAAATGATCTTGCTCATGACAGTAGGATAAATTATACTTTATTTCCTTTATATTTAATCATTTTCTCATTTTGACACTTAAAATTTTTATTTTTCATTTTGACTGTCTATGTTTAAAGTTTTTTCAGTTTACTCTTATGCTGTGTTTGGTTGGAAGATTTAGAGAGAGATTTGAAAAGGAAAATGGAAAAGGTAGGTGAAATGTGAATAAAATATGATTATATTTCACATAATTTCACACACCTTTTCCCTTTCCCTTTCCAAATCCCTTCTCAAATCTTCCAACCAAACACAGCATTAACGTTTATTGTATGTTTATTTTATATATATATATATATATTTTGACTTTCATGTTTTAAATTTTTTTTAAATTTACTCTTAAAGTTAATTTATATTAAAAATTAGAAAAAAAATGACATATTAATAACCGGGTGGCATAATAATATTCTTTTATATTATGCAACAGTTATCGTATCACTTTCCGTCTAATGTTAAAAAGAAGTTAATTTTAAGATTAAATTAAAAAAAAAAAACTTGAAACATAAAAGATTAAAATAGAAAAAATCAAATTTTAAGGGCATAGTAAAGAATGGCCAAACATAAATGGACAAATGTAATTTAGCTTAAAAAGTAAAACCCAGCTTCTCACCATTGATTTGAAGAATGACCAACATTAATCCACAAATTAGAATCAAAATATCAAACGGCTATCCAAATCCCAAAAAAAAAAGAAGAAAAAGTTGGATCATAACAAAAATCTTACGACTTTTACAATCTACATTATCAACCACTGTTCATCAAACACATCTCTATCTCTCTCTCTCTCTCTCTCTCTCTCTCTAAACTTTCAAAATTGGGTTCTTCTCCTACACTCTCTCTCTCTAAAATCATGAGGTGATAGTTGGGTTTTGGGGTATTTACTGGGAGTCATCATGAGATCGAGTAGTGGAAAAGAAGAGAGAAGCAAAAGAGTGGGCCAGAGTCAACACCATCGCAACCTTCACCTGACCTCTCCTCGGGATCGGACGGCCGTAAGACATCCTCCTCGAGAAATTCCCACCGTTGATCATCTTCATCATCACTCTCCTCGCACCCTCTATTTCAGATCGATCGCTTGTTAGATTTTCAGAACACTCTGAACTCTGAAGAAAGCAAGAATGTGAGATCTGTTCTTGTGCTAGTGTTTTTGTGAGGGTAAAGAGGAAGATGAGTGATATGTATATATAGCCCAAGGTTCATAAATTGCCCCTCGTTTTGACACTAATTACGTATTATTTTATTTTATTTTGTTATATGCCAAAATAAATAATTAAATAAATAAATAAAAATTCACAATTGGATTGACGATATTGACCTTGTTGAACGTCGCGTTCACATGAAGTGTGACAAAAAAAGGAAAGAAGGTCGGATTCACATGGCAAAAAAGGCATTTGGTTCTAATATGGTGGGTTCGAACCTATTTGAATTGTCCCCTACATTTATTGAAATTATTTGAGTGAATGGGTACACAATAATGCTTGAGTTTTATTATATATTTATCAAAAGTTATTCTTAAACAATCTTTTAACTAATTAGAAATGTGTGAGTCAATCTCAAATAATTTAATTAAAATTTATAAATTTTTATAATTTTATTCATTTAAAATTCTTTTAAACTCATCAAAATTTATAAACGGAGTTATATAAATGGGTTGTATCTTGCAATCTCATTTAAAATTAGGTTTAAAAGTGGTGAATATGGTACTCTTGGATTTAGGAAAAAGAAAAAAAAAAAAAATGATAGTATTTCATTTCTGTCACTTCACACCATTGTCTAATTTTTTAAATTACCATTTTGTTCCTTAAGTAAATTTTCATTGTAGACAAAGCCTAAAATGTAATTTTTTAGTACACACCACTAGTAATCACTATGTTCACCAGCCATCGCCGGAACTCGTTTCCTTCTTCGCCACCTCCTCTCCAACACTATTACCATCATGTTCATAGCCTAGTCGTTACCCCATCATTATCAAGACAACTCTAGTTGTCGACGACCCACCATTCTTGTATCCCCTCTACCACCTACAACTCACAATTTCTCCACCCTACGAGGCATAACCCAGCTTTGCAACAACCCCTACATTTCTCAACCCTACTGTATAGTGCACGTGTAAGGAAGAGAGAGAGAGATGATTGTGTTTTAGGAAAGAGAAAATGCAAAGACAACAAAAGGAAGGTAACAGAATTATGAAGGAAATTAAGAAGGGAAACGAGGCTGCAGTGGCGAGAGGGGGTGACATTGTTAAAGAAGGAGTTAGGAGGAGGACAAGGCATCGACGGTCGAAATAGGCAACGGAGATGATGGTAGCAACGATGGTGATGGGTAGTGGCTAGGGCTGAGATTAAGGTCAGTGTTTGAGATTAGAGAAAATGAAGCTATTTTGATATAATTAGTAGAGCTGCAAACGAATCGAGTCGAGTTGAGCTTTGCTGAGCTCGAACTCTGCTTATTTACTTATCGAGCTCGTTTATGGAGTTGAGTTCGGCTTGATAAGGAACTGGGTTGAAGCTAGACTCAGCTCGTTAATATTAATAAAATTCGAGCTTGGCTCGATAAATTTTTTAAAATATTATTTAAATAAAAAATATTATATATTATTTAATATATAAATATATATTATATAATTTAAATAAAGATAAACGAGCCGAGTTTATGCGAGTTGAGCTCAGTTCATTTACTAAACAAGCCTAATATTCGAGGTCGAGTTCAACTCGTTTACTAAATGAGCCAAGCCAAACTTATTTTTGAATAACTTGATTTATTTGCAGCCCTAATTATTAGTGTGATATGATAAAAAAATTAAAAATTCAATAAATTAAATTTAAATGTGATATGAATCGAATAAGTGGTGTGTAGTGAGATAATCAGTAATATGCAAATAGAAGCTCCTAGATAAAAACTAGCAACAAAGCAAGAAAGCCCCTCACCACCACAACCTTCTCAACTACCTCCTTCTCCACAACTATCAGCTCCACATCCACGACTACCACCACCACCCCTATGACCTCCTCCACCATTCATAAAAAAAATAAATAAATAAATAAAAAGACTTTAATAAAGTATATGGGTAGGTAAAATTGATTTATCTAACTTGTAACTTACCTAATTTTTTTTAGGTCAGTGCTGGGTCCGAAATGGGGGCCCGAATCCCCGAAAACTGCCAAATTAAGTATAAAAAAAAAAAAAGAAAAAAAAAGAAAAAAAGAAGACAGTTTCCAAAAAGGAAATTAGGGGGATTATTTTTAGGGGGACAAATCATTTTTGTTTTTTTTAGGACCTTGCTATATCCCCCTAAAAACACTCCCCCTAATCCCCCTAATTTCCATATCAAGTAAAAAAAAAAAAAAAACAAGGAAACAGTTACCAAAAATGGAAATTAGGGGGATTAGGGGGACAGTTTTTAGGGCTCCAAATCATTTTCCTTTTTTTTATTAAATGAACAAATTTGAATTAAATTCACATTGTTTGATTTTAAAAAATCGAGCCCACTTTTTAGAAAATTAAATTTTTTGTTTTTAGTCAAAATTTTTAATATTTTAAGAATTTTTATTATTATTTTTTAGATGCACCTAACCTAGATACACTTAAAGAGTATAATATTTATGAAAAAAGTATTTTAAAAAAATCATTAAATACAAAAAAATATAAAAAATACAAACATTCAGTATATTTTTATATTTTTGTGTATTTATTGAATTTTTTAAATTTTTTTAACAAATATTTTACTTTTTAAGTGCATTTAAGTTATATACATTTAGAAAGTAAAAAATTTTATTAAAAATATTTTAAAAATTCACTAAAATAAAAATATATAAAAAAATAAAAAAATTAATTTTCAAAAAATTAATCAAAACCAAACAAAATTTTTCTTTGCCCAAATTCACTCTAAAAGCCGCCGGTTCATCACCTCTAGTTTTATGGGAAGTCAAGTCACATAAAGATCACGAGGTATTATTGGTGTCATTATCTCTACTATGTTGCCACTATGTTTAAATTACTCATGAATATGATGATAATGGCTGCACAGGCTGTGGCGGACTTGTCTCTTTCTTTCTTTTATTATTCCTAACTAACAAAATAAGGACGTGCATTGAAACCTTTTGCCTTTAGTTTCACTTTGATCGTTAAAAGGTTCATTCAATGGATGGCATTGCTTGTGAATTATAAACACTTTCATCAAACTGTTTTACGCACTTAGTGGGCAATTATTGAAGATGGTTGTGTATTTAAAAGTTACTACTAAACATCCATTTCAAATCCCAATTGCCTCCATTCAAATCTAAATTATTATTATTCTTTTTCTTCTTCCCATTATTATTGATGAGAACATCTTTTAGAGTTTGCTCTCTTTATGTTTTATCATTTGTTTACTTTGGCTCTTAAGGGTTTTTTTTTTTTTTTTTTTTTTTTTTTTAAGATTTTCTTAATTTACTTTTAAAGTTAATTTTTTTTAAAATAAGACAGAAAAAATCTTATTGGCTGGCACTTGAAATAAAAAAATATATATATTATATTTGGATTTAAGTTTGGGTTAGAGGTGTAGGTTAAGTATAATGATATATTTTCATGCCCTGTGGCTATCAATGTGGTATTTTTTTGTCTAATTTTGGATAAAAATTAATTTTAAGAGTAAATTGAAGAAAAAAAAAACGAAACTAGAAAGGTCAAAGCGGAAAAAAAAAATTCAACGGACAATGAAAAAATAATAAAACATAAAAAGAACAAAATATAATTTACCATGTCTTTTTATGTCCCCTACCATGTGAGTGTTCCTATTTTTATTTTGAAAATGAAATTTAAATTTTTGTGTACATTTTGGATGACATAAAAAAGCAGTCAGTCAAGTATCACCTTTTAAAATAAAATAAAAAATTATAAAAAAAATTTGGTATCTGGTGTATCACTTTTCTAAGTTGAATCTATTAATAGGCAAAAAAATATTGCATAAGATTTGTTGATATTCAAAGATTTGTAGGTTTGGATGCCAAACACACAATATTTTAGATTTTTTTAAAAAAATAATAAATAGTCTGGAAGAGAAAAAAGATTACGAAATCATGTGTTTTTATTTTCTTCATCTCTTTACTAACAAGTGTTTTAAGAATATTTATTAATAAATTTGAAATAATTATATTTTTTTTATATAAAAGTGTCATAAAAAAATATACAATTATGTTAAATGTTATTAATTAGTACCTCAAAAATATTTGTTTACAAAACCCAAATGTTAATTGAAAATTGATACCTTGGGAAATGTTTTTAGAACAAGAGGACAAGAAAATAAACATATAGTATCCAATATTTTTATTTGAAAATTCAATATTCTAGCTTTATGTTGACATGTGTGAATCCTCTGCCATTCAAAGTGAAATTGTGAGTGGTCAAGGTTAGCTCTATTGCTTCATGCTCTTGAATTTGTTGAATATGTAAAAGCTCTTGCAAAAGTTCTTTTTTTTCCTTCTTTTGGTGGATGAGAAAGAGAAAAGGAACCTGATTAGTGCGTCACATGTGACATCATAAACTTCATTGTAAGCATAATGGCTAACAATTGGTGTAGAATTAACAAGCACGACTGTCAAATTGGGGAGCTAGATTAAGCTCTGGTTTGGCAAATTATTTGGGTTAAATAATCATAAAAAGACAAACAAAAAAAAAAGTTATAAAATTACAAAAAGACAAAAAAGTTACAAAATTACCAAACTGATCCATATATAATAAAAAGTCAAAAAAGCATCATTTTTAAGTAGAGGGCAACTTTGTCATTCCAATGTTAGAAAGTCAAAAAAGTCAAACAAAAAAACCAAACAAACAAAAAAATTTCAGATTAAAAAAGTCAAAAAATTAACCAAAAAAGTCATTACTAAACGGCTCCTAATACTGTACACTCTTTTTGGGTATATCTGAAATGAAATATAACACAAAATAGAAAAAGAAATATATTAGAAACCATGGAGATAAATTGAAGATTAAAATCTTTTGATAAGCCGTTCCAATTATGTCAGTCACTAACTAGCTTCTAACTTTAGTAGGAGGTTCTTCCATGACTACAAGAGGATTGTTATACAAAATATATATTTTAATAAAAATAAATAGATCCATATTTAATTAAATTCAAATCACAAAACAAGAAATGATAGAATTTGTTTATACTAGAGATTACAATTTGATGCACAAAAATATATATAACAAATATTCTAGAACAAAATAGTAAACTGAAATAAGAAATATGAAGCAAACCGAATCCTGTGTGATACTACAGTTTTCTTAAAACAAATTCACCGCATTTCAATGGATGCCGGAGGTACGTTGGCATCTATCTCTTAAGATATGACGGTTGAAACTAACTTATGCAGAAGCACCTTCTGAATAGTTTCGGCAAACTTGACAGTGGCAACACACTCTCTCTAACAGGAACCAAAGAAGGGGCTAGCAAATAAGATAGAAAAAAATTTATTTGATATAAAAATTATCTCCAACTTTATGATCTCAAAACACTATTTCCGTTTTCTATCTCAAAAATCTCTTCTAAAACATACTACTAAGTTGGAGGGGAAATATCTTTATTTATATAAGTAGGAGAGTTTTTAACCATGAAAGCTATGGCATTAATTGCCATTAACCAAGGCTATCAAATGTCATCAACTCTAGCCCGCTATTAAGGCCAGAGTTACAAAGGTTTAAAACTCAAAAAATATTATATAAATCATAATGTGTATATAATGCATAAGTTTTGAGAATTAAACTAGATGGGTTGCAAAATGGATACATGTGTTGGGTTACAACCTGATTCAAGCTCAATCTCAAACGCATGCACAGTTTAGCCCAAGCTTAAGACTAGGTCCAGGTCCAAATCCAAGTCTAGGACCAAACCTAGCATATGCACAAGTACAAGCCTAGGCCCAGCTCAAATTAAGACTAAATTTAAATCTAAATCTAACTTTATTGATGTCAACTTTATGAGACAATTTTCATTTATTATTTCTAACTAACAAAATAAGGACGTGCATTGAAACCTTTTGCCTTTAGTTTCACTTTGATCGTTAGAAGGTTCATTCAATGGATGGCATTGCTTGTGAATTATAAACACTTATATCAAATTGTTTTACGCACTTAGTGGGCAATTATTGAAGATAGTTGTGTATTTAATATTTTAATATTTTAAACACTTATATCAAATTTTTAATATTTTAAGAATTATTATTATTATTTTTTAGATGCACCTAACCTAGATACACTTAAAGAATATAATATTTATGAAAAAAATATTTTAAAAAATCATTAAATACAAAAAAATAAAAAATACAAACATTCAGTATATTTTTATATTTTTGTGTATTTATTGAATTTTTTAAAAAAAATTTACAAATATTTTACTTTTTAAGTACATTTAAGTTATATACATTTAGATAGTAAAAAATTTTACTAAAAAAATAATATACAATTATTTATTTTAAATGTTATTAATTAGTACCTCAAAAATATTTGTTTACAAAACCCAAATGTTAATTGAAAATTGATACCTTGGGAAATGTTTTTAGAACAAGAGGACAAGAAAACAAACATATAGTATTCAAAGCTGATTGTGCGTTTAATAATAACAATATTTTTATTTGAAAATTCAACATTCTAGCTTTATGTTGACACATGTGAATCCCCTGCCATTCAAAGTGAAATTGTGAGTGGTCAAGGTTAGATCTATTGCTTCATACTCTTGAATTTGTTGAATATGTAAAGGATCTTGCAGAAGTTCTTTTTTTCCTTCTTTTGGTGGATGAGAAAGAGAAAAAGAGCCTGGTTAGTGCGTCACATGTGACATCATAAACTTCATTGTAAGCATAATGGCTAACAATTGGTGTACAATTAACAAGCATGAGTGTTCAAATCGGGGAGCTAGATTAATACTGTACACTCTTTTTGGGTACATATGAAATGAAAGATGACACAAAATAGAAAAAGAAATATATTAGAAACCACGGAGGTAAATTGGAGATTAAAATCTTTTGATAAGCCGTTCCAATTATGTAGTCATTAACTGGCTTCTAACTTTAGCAGGACGTTCCTCCATGACTACAAGAGGATTGTTGTACAAAATGTATATTTTAATAAAAATAAATAGATTTATATTTAATTAAATTCAAATCACAAAACAAGAAATGATAGAATTTCTTTATACTAGAGATTACAATTTGATGTACAAAAATATATATAACAAATATTCTGAAATAAAATAGTAAACTGAATAAGAAATATGAAGCAAACCGAATCATGTGTGATATTACAATTTTTTTAAAACAGATTCACCACCTCCCAATTGATACTGGAGATATGCCGGCGTCTATCTTTCAAAATACGACGGTTGAAACCAATTTATGCAGAAGCACCTTTTAAATAGTTTCAGCAAACTTAATAATGCTAACACACTCTCTCTAACAGGAACCAAAGAAGGGGCTAGAAGAAGATAGAAAAAAATTTCTTTGATATAAAAATTATCTCCAACTTTATGATTTCAAAACACCATTTCCATTTTCTATCTCAAAAATCTCTTCTAAAACATACTACTAATTTGGAGGGGAAATGCCTTTATTTATATAAGTAGGGGAGTTCTTAACCATGAAAGTTATGGCATTAATTGTCATTAACCAAGGCCATCAAATGTCATCAACTCTAGCTTGCCATTAGGGCTAGAGTTAGAAAGGTTTAAAACTCCAAAAATATTATATAAATTATAATGTGTATATAATGCATAAGTTTTGAGAATTAAACTAGATGGGTTAAAAAATGGATACGGGTGTTGGGTCACAACCCGATCCAAGCCCAATCTCAAACACATGTACAGTTCAGCCCAAGCTCAAAACTAGGTCCAAGTCCAAGTCCAAGTCTAGGACCAAACCCAGTATATGCACAAGTACAAGTTTAGATCCAGTCCAAACCAAGATTAAGTCCAAATCTAAACCTAATTTTATTGATGTCAATTTTATGAGACAATTCCCATTCACAACTCAATGGTTTCAGCCTATTATTCTCATATTGTAATGTTCTCACTTAAGAGAATACAACACCACTTAGACCCACCTCAACCGATAGTTAGGTCCTATTTTAATTTTACATTAAAGTTGCCGAAAACTATTATTTTCCAACAGATAAGTAAGTGGATCTTTAGAAGAAAGATGAAAACTGATGGGTCAATTGATAAGTACAAAGGTAAGTTAATTATCAAAGGATACAGGCAGCGAGAAGGCTTGGATTACTTTGATACGTATTCACCTGTGACAAGGATTACATCCATTCGCATAGTGATTACGATAGCAGTTTTACATGGTCTGGAGATACATTAGATGAATGTAAAGACACCTTTCTTAAATGGAGATTTAGACGAAGAAATCTATATGAAGCAACCAGAGGGGTTTTCAGCTCCAGGTTAAAATAAGAAAGTCTGTAAGCTTGTCAAATTATTGTATCGTTTGAAGCAAGCTCCTAAACAATGATATGAATAGGTTTAGAATCATTGAGTGTGACAAATGCATATATGTCAAAGACACTGACAGATGTTATGTCATTTTGTGTCTATATGTTGATGATATACTCATTGTTGGTAGTAATAATGAAATTATTAGAACTACCAAGAGATTGTTAAACTCTAAATTTGACATGAAAGATATAGGCCTTGCAGATGTGATTCTAGGTATTAAGATTACTATAACATCTGGTGGTACTATACTTTCTCAATCTCATTATGTCAAAAAGATACTTGAGAAATTTGGTAAATCAGATACGAGTGTGTCTAGGACACCAGTAGACGTGAGTCTACATTTGACCAAGAATAATGCTGAGAGTGTCTTTTAGCTACAATATTTTCAAATCATTGGAAGTTTGATGTATCTAATGAGTTGTACAAGGTTGGATATAACCTACTCTGTTAGCAGGCTTAGTATATACACGAGTAATCCGAATGCTACTCATTGGAGAAGCATTATGTGAGTGTTAGGTTATCTATGCTACACCTGGAATTATGGACTGCATTATACCAGATATCCAGCGGTACTAAAATGATATAATGACGCTAATTGGATATCTGATATAAAAGACTTCAAATCCACTAGTGGTTATGTGTTTACCCTCGGAGGGGCAGCCGTGTCTTGGAAATCTTCCAAGCAAACGTGTATATCGAAATCAATCTGAGTTTATTACTTTGAATAAAGTAACTGAAGAAGCTGAATGGCTTTGCCAATTTGTTGAAGATATTTTATGTTGGCCGAAACCTTTGCCAACTATTCATATTCATTGTGATAGCCAATTAGCGATTGGAAGGGCATAGAGTAATATGTGTAATGGAAAGTCTAGACATATCCATCGTAGATATAATTCCATGCGTTAACTACTCTCTAATAGAGTTGTCTCTCTAGACTATGTAAAGTCTAAGAACAACATTGTGGATCCGCTAACCAAAGGGTTAACTCGAGAGTTAGTAGAAACATCGTTAAGATGAATGGGGTTAAGGTCTTTAGTAAATATTACCGGAACAGAAAACTTAACCTAATTGACTGGAGATCCTAAAATCTAGGTTCAAAGGGACAACCTAACTACTTGTAACGGAAGAGTCACTGAAAAGGTTAATCCTCTTGCCCATTCCTTTGTTCAGTGATACCCTGTGGGGGTGGAAGGTTAAGCTAATACTTTCAATAACCTAAATGATATGAATAATCAACTGTAGTATAATGAGATACCTTATATAGGTCACCTACGTGAGTGCGAAGTAAGGTTGCTTCTTTAAGAATTGGTAAGGCGAATTCTTTAAAAACACTCACTGAACCAGGCTAGTGTTCCAGGGCCATATCGGACACACCAGTGAGAACAAGAATAATGATTAGACTAACTCCTGTGTGAGGTCTATTGTCTCGATTTATACAAACAGCAGAATAATTCAAGACATCACGTTCACTGGTTAGCTAGTAAATCCGATAGGTTTTCACTATAAAAGGTTCAAGGCCAACAACTACATTTTCTGTTGCAGGGTTAGTCTGTGTGCTTTTCTCCGAGTTTTTATTGTTAAACGTTGTCTTTTTTTTTATTCGGTCAATTTTTATTCATGTGAGGGATTGTTAGAAAAAATAGTTTTATGATAACTTTAATGTGAAAATTAAAGTAGGTCCCAACCATCGGTTGAAGTGGGATCAAATGGATTTAGATTCTTTATAACAAAATTTTTACATCACAAAAAGAATGACAAAAAATTATTAAGAATTGAATGAGAAATTGTCTCATAAAGTTGCCTCATGAATAAGGTATTGGAAATAGTGTATAACTATCTATCCCATATTAATTGTAGATTAAAGCATTAATGAGTATTTAAATCTTAAGATTTTGATAAGGGCTCAAATTTTTCAGAAGAAGAGAGTTATGGATGCTTCAAGGATGGGCTTGGGCCAAAACTATGATCCAAGTTGATTATATAAAATTGTTATGCGCACGCGTGCACCGCCTGCCAGCCCGAATCAAGCCGAGTATGGGTCCGTGGTCCATGATCTGTGGGACGTGGATTGTGGATCGCAGATCTTAGGACTTGAGACTTGGGCTTGGGCTTGAGACTTACTGGAATGGGTTAGGTTTAGGCTGGGGTCGGATTGGTGGTCCACTAACCTAATCTTTTTGGACCAGGTCTGTTTAGTGGCTGCAGATATACGCACATGTGTATATAGAGTGTGTAACTCACATACTTATTCTCTATCAGTTTTGTGCATTACTCCAACAATTTTGCAGGAATAATTGGCTACATTTGTTGCGAACCTTCATGGTTGTGAGGCTCCTCCTCTCTTCTCTACTGCGTATAAAAGGAGGCCAACTTCCTTGGTTTTTACACAGAATTTTTGGCTTTCATATACAGTCAATCTGCTCCTATATTATTCTTTCTCTGTGAGAGAGTGCTGTCATTGTCAGTTCGCCGGAGTTGAACAGAAGGTGCTTCTGCATTAGCGGGTCTATACCGTCGTATCTTGAGAGACAGACGCCGATATACCTCCAGCACCCACAGTGAGGCGGCGAATTTATTTTAAGGAGACTGTGGTATCACACAGGTTTCAATTTGATTTCTTTTACCATTTTATTTTGTTGAGTATTTTTGTTCATCGAGTTGTATAATTTAGTCCTATGATTTCATGTTCTATAATTTAATTTATTAAATATGAATTTGATTATTTTCTTTTAACGGAAGTGCTATGGACCCCCAGTAAACCGACCCCAGTGCCGACCCCCACTGAGGTGTTGGCTCCTCATTGGTTGAAAACACAAAAAAAAAAAAAAAAAAATAAAAAATAATTTTTTCCTCCAATCAGAGAGGACCCCCAGTACCCCCACTGGGGGTCCAATGCATTTTCCTTCTTTTAATTACACAATTTGTACAATGCAGTTCACCACCACGTACTTGCAAATACAACTAGCGTCACTCATAGCAGTTTCACGAGACAAATTATACTAAAGATATTACCGTAATTTATTAATATGAACTTTAATATATATATATATAATATATTGTAAATAATAATATGCATATATATATTTTTTTCTTTTTAGTCCTCATTTGAGAATTAATTATTTTAGTAATTTTTTTCATCTTTTTACTAAAAAATATATAAAAAAAATAAAAAAAGTGATATGATAACTTATAATGACTTTTTAATTTTTTAACTAAAATACATAATTTTGAAATGAGGCCTTATTATAATGAAATGAATACGAACTGTGAATATAATCAATCTTGTTAATCACTTAAATTTGTGTGGCGTAATTTTTTATTTGTAATTGATTCTTTCTACTATTGTGTGTGTGATTTAGGGGTTGTTTGGGGTGTCTTAAATAAGTGTACTTTTTGTCTTTTTAGACTAAAAGATTGAGGTTGAAAAAATGAATGTTTGGGTTAACTTTTTGACTTTTTATGAAAAAATGTGAAATAAAAAATTGTAAAAATTAGTTTGTATAGAAAAATTAGAATTGAGAGTTGTGCAGCCGTAATTGTTGAGTTTTGGTGAATAGTGATAACTTTTTAACTTTTTAACTTTTTTTAGACTTCTCAAACTTGACCTTATTACCCAATAACACCTCATCCTTTTCTAGAGTCCAACTCATCTCCTCTTATTAGTGAACCCCACCATTAAGCCATCGCTCTGGGTGATGTTTTTGGCTGTTAGTAAGTATTCTTCATCCTCCCCAATTTATGGTTGCAATCAACATCTTATGGTTGCTGCTATATTTGAATTAATCGGTCTAATAAATCAGATATTAAATTATTAAAATATTAAAATAAAAAATAAAAAATAAAATAAAAATTTTGGTTACTAAACATGTTTCTTTGACACAAGAACATAATCAAGACTTATCCTCACACAAAAAATAATAATAAAAAAAGAAAATGGACAAGTTGAGATTATTCAAGGCTGAAAGTGATGGTTGGGGATTGCTTCTAATTTTGTTTTGCTGTCAACTCAACTCAGCTAGTTGGGCATACTCTATCAAGTTTGCCAAGCCTGAGCTTTGGGTTCATGAGCTCTGTGTATCTGATTAATTACAAATCACTTTCTCAATCAAAAAAAAAAAAAAAAAAAAACAAAAAAAAACAACAAACAAAAAAAAAATCGAAGAATTTACCAACTTGAACCATCTCTGATAGAAAGAATCTAATTAATTGACTAATGGATCAAAACATAGCTAATTTGCAAAAGACTAGTGACAATTTCTCATTATATGCAAATTACACTCTGTACATGTGTAAATAAACTATTGAGGTACATAATCACACTGCTCAGAATCTCTCTCTCTCTCTCTCTCTCTCTCAGAGATATCATCAAAATTTTACTCTTCCAAGCTGATCAAAATATTTTCAGAACAACAAAGTAGGTTATCAAGCCTAAAAACCCTCTTTCTCTAATTCAAAATTCTCACAATCATTAGATCATGTCAAAAATTGAGGATTTCAAGACATGATCCAATAATTATGACTTAAAATCTGTTGGGACGACAAAGATATTTGGAGAAAGAGAATCTACGTCGTTCAAGCAGTGAGAATTGCACTTTTTGCGAGGAATTGGAATCATCGGCGGCTCAACCGAGGAGAACCATTCTTAGATGAGAAGAAAGAAGCCAAAGAGTTGGTCACACCCAACACAATAGCCACCTTCACCTGTCCTCGCCTTGGGATCGGACGGCCGTGAGTAGACCTCCCTGGGGAATTTCCACCGTTGATCATCATCTCTCTCCTTGTTCCTGCCATATCTATATGAAAGAAAAGAAGAGGTTGGGTTTTCTGAGGATGATAGTTGCTGTGTTTGTGATGAGTGATTTGGGATGGGTGTGTGGTGGAGGTATTGTCTATGCTCTATATATAATGGTTGAAGCTTAATATTTGCCCCTCACTTTTGGCAATAACTAATATATTAGCCTATTACTTGTGCTATGTACGGAATAATTATATATATTTTATATTTGTTTTAGATTTTTTTTGATATATAAATGTTTTTTAAGATTTTTTTATAAAAATAATTTAACAATCTTATTACTAACCATAGTGTATGGGAGAAGTTGAAAAGGGTATTACAGTAACTATATATGGATTGTATCTATAATTATTTGTTATGATGAGATTTTAAATGCTGATTAGGAGATTTTGACCAAATCAATAAATGCAGGCATGTGGAAAGACATGTGGATTGAAAAAATTTAATAAATACTTATCATGAGATTTTGACCAAATCAATAAATGCTGAGATTTTTTTTTTAAATAAAAATAAAAAATTTAAAAAATTTAGATTGGAATATTGAAACTCTCACAGGTCTTGAGGATAAAAATCTCCTTTTACTTAATATATAGTATAGATTTTGACATTTTTTTTGACCATCATCACCTGACCTCCTCCTTGCATTTACTTACACACCTCTTTCTTGATCATAAATACATTCTTATAATTTAAGCCTGTACTTTAGTTTCTAACCGTTTAATTGTATATATTTGATCTTAAATTTTAAATTTTATTTTAAATAAAAATAATTAAAGATATCATTACTTAGTTTTAAGGGTAAAATTGTTAATTTGATAAAATATAAACTAATTTGACAAAAATAAATGTCAAAAAAATAGTTTTGAATTTTTAAAAATAATTTTTACCGACCAAGATAAAATTATGTAAAATTAATAAATCCTTTAGACATTTATTTTTTTACCAAATTAATTTTTATTATGTGTTTGGATGATAATCATGTAATGGGTGGTTGTTAGGCTTTTAATGTATAATATATTTAATATATGAAATGTTTTAGTTTTAGATTTTTTTTAATTTCATGGATTGATTTAATAATAATATCAAAGTTGTCACTATATTTGACTTTTGAAAAATTGAAATTAATTAATGAAAATAAAACGACCACCCATTACATGATAACATCAAACATAATAAAAATTAATTTAGTAAAATAATAAATATCTAAAAAATTTATCATTTACATAATTTTAATCTTTAGTTGGTAAAAATAATTTTTAAAAATTCAAAAGTATTTTTTTGCATTTATTTTATCAAATTAGTTTATATTTTATCAAATTGATAACTTTGCCCTTAAAATTGAACAATGATATCTTCAATTGTCCTTATTTAAAACAAGATTCAAAATTCATGATTAAATGTGTCACAATTAAAAAGTTAGAAATTAAAATGATACAAGGACCAAACTATTGAGACCATTAGTATAATTTCCAATAAATAAATAAAATAGTTGCATTCACACTTGCAGGATGGAACATTGAGCATTCCATATAGGGTCAATTGCTCACTAGATTCACTAATTCAAAAAAAAAAATATATATATATATATATCTTAATTAATTGCAACTAATTTAAAATTTGATGTAATGGGCACAAACTGACTATCATATTTTTATTTTTATTTTAAAATGTAGTCCAACCTTGAACTAGGACTGTCTAGGGAATGGCATATTCCAAAGCATATAATGCCATTTTGCAAGAAAATGAAAGCAATAGATTGGGATATATTTTAGCAATATTTTAATTCTCTCAAAGGCAATTTCGTAATTTTAAAAAGCAGATCAAACAAGTGATAAAGATAAAGATACTGCCAAATGGCAGTGCAAGAATGTGCTTAAATTTCAGATGGGTGGAGATGGGTCAAGTCCGCATAAGAATCACGTGTACTTTTTTTTTTTTTTTGAAGATAAGATTGTTTTAAAAAGTTTGTTAACGTGTATTTTTAGAGTAAGGTCAAGTTTGGGTATTCTCAAATAATTCAAAAAGTCAAAAAGTTATTCAAAAAATTAAAAAGTTAACACTATTCATCAAAAGTCAACAATTACGGCTGCACAACTCCCAATTCAAATTTTTTCTAAAAACCAATTTTCACAATTTTTATTATACATTTTTCATAAAAAGTCAAAAAGTTAACCCAAACATCCATATTTCAACCTCAATTTTTTTTGTCCAAAAAGACAAAAAGTACACTTATTTAGCCTTCCCAAACTTGACCTAAGTTTTAACTAACTTAGAAAAATTATTCATTACATAAAAATAAATATGATGTGTACGTCGACAATATTTCTTTTGTTTTTTTTTTTTTTTAGCGAAAAGTATAAAATTAAGAGAAGCCTTTCAGTACACACCTTATAAGGTGTTGTATTATCGTATTATATGTTTTTGTTATACATTTTTTAATGCATGATATGTATTTTTTTGAAAAATGGTATGTAATTTTTTTGATAAAATTACGATAATTTATAATTCATATATAAAATTACATATTTTTGTGGAAGTGCTATATATTTTTGTGATACAATTACACATTTTGTGATATAAATGTCTTTTTTTTAAAAAAAATATGTGACATTATAAAAAAATGCATAACATTACCACAAAATGTACAAATGCATAATCATTACATCATTTTTTTTCAAAAAATTCCAAGAATTACCCACATTACCAATCTAATAAAATAATGAATGTTATCTAAATTGGTCTCATGGAAAGAAAGAAGTGCATTGAACCTAGACCTTGTTTGAAGGTTCAATGGATGACATTCCTCTTGAATTATTGTTACTTGCGTCAAATTGTTTAATACAGTTATACTATGTTTGATTGGGGATTTGGGGAGGGATTTGGAAAAGGAAAGGGAAAGGGAAAGGAAAAGGGAAAGGGAAAAGGTGTGTGAAACTAGGTGAAATTAGATATGTTTTATTCACATTTTACCTACCTTTCCATTTCCTTTTCCAAATCCCTCCTCAAATCTCCCAACCAAACACAGCATTAGTGGGCAATTATTGAAGATGGCTCTGTAGTTGGGAATTATATGCTACTAAAAATATAAAATTCAAATCCCAATTGCCGCCTCAACTAAACAGACCTCCACTCAAACCTAAATTTTATTTATTATTATTAACATTTATGAGAATATCTTTTATGTCCCCTGTCATGTGAGTGGTCCTATTTATATTTTGAAAACAAAATTTTAATTTTTGTGGATATTCTTGGTGACAAAAAGTGTCTAGTAAACTTTAGTCCGAGGTGTATCACTTTACTAACTTGAATCTATTGAATATCCAAAAAAAATTCTTGCCCAAGATTTGTTGATCTTCAAAGATTTGTTGGCTAAACACACATTATAGCTTGAAAGAGAAGATGAGTTGCGGAGGAATATGTTTCTAGGAAAATGAGCGGTAGCTTGAAAAATAAGCTCGAATTTGGCTCGAGAGAGGAGAAAAGAGGAAGAGAGGGAGAGGGAGAGGGAGAGGGAGGAAGAGAGGGAGAGGGAGAGGGAGAGGCAGAGAGAGAGAGAGAGAAGACGCCGATGCCCAGCCGCCGATCGTCTCGCGACCGCCGTCGTGGCCTCGCTACCCGCCATCGTCGCCCAACTCCAGATCGTTAGATCGTCGGCCTCCGCCTCCGCCTCCGCCGCCTCCCTTCCTCCCCTTATTCCCCCTCCCCTCCCCCTCCTCCCCCCCTCCTCCCCCTCCCTCCCCCTCCCCTCCTTCTTCTTCTTCTTCTCCCGTCTTCTTCTTCTTCTGTCAAAAAAAAAATATAGAGAAGGAGGGGTCAACGAGAAAAAGAAAGAAAAGAAAGAAAAGAAAAAAAAAAAAAAAGGGTCAAAACGAGCCAAATCTCGAGCCTCAACTCTCGAGCTACCAATCACTACCGTATGTTTCTACCTCGTGCCTTAAAACTCTTTTCTCATTGCATGATGTGTTAAAGTAACTTTTTTTTAAAGAAAAATAACAATTTTTAGTATGTTTGAGATAGAAAATTATATTTTTGTTAAACCTGTGTTATAAAAATTACTATGCAATTATTTTAAATTTTATTAATTAATGCATTTAAAATATTTGTTAACAAAATTCATTTTTTTTGAAATTGACACATTTGGCTTTTAGAATAAGGGACAAGAAAATGAAGAGAATACCCTATGCGGGTTGTGGAAGATTTAACATCGGTTGTACATCCGATTTAAATAAAAAAAAAAAAAAAAAAATTTGTGTTGTACATTTAATAATAATAAGGAACTGACTAATAAGAAGATAGGTGCATTATTAAATTGTACACCAAAAAGTTCTATATACTTTTAATTATCTCACAAAATTTTATTCTTTATTTTTTTTAACGGCATTTCATAAAAAAGTGTCACTAATTGTTAATTTTTAGTGACATTAAAAAATTCATTATCAAAAAATGTCACTAATTAGTAGGTTTTAGCGACAAATTTAAAAAATAGTCACTAACACTTATAAGACTTTTTAATCTATACAAACACTTCTAAGACTTAATGATATTTATAATAGGGCCGGTGAATTACTCCATAATAATATTATACTCTTTTCTTCATTCAATAATGTGTATATTTAATAATAATATTGTACAATTCTTTCATTCAATAACGTAGAATTGACATAAGTTGTGAATGTAAATAATATTATCAAATCATGTAAACCTATATGTTGTAATTTTTATATTACAATTGATTCTTCGTATTATTATGTAAATCTATATGGTATAATTTTTATATTTATAATTGATTCTTGGTATTATTGTGTGGGTTATTGCCCAAAAATATCTTGCCCCTTCTTTGGTGAGTCCAACTCATCCCCACCACCAAGCCATCACCATAGGGTGATGTTTTTGAGTGGAAAAATGATTTGTTTGTAAAATTTATATGCAAAATGTAGGATAGGAATGATGTGTTAATAACATTGTTAAAAATAATTTTAGGGATTGTGATACTTTGGTAAAGTTTTGGGGTATAAGTTCTGAGATCTCAGGTTTTACACTTCCTAAGCTAACTCGCAGGGGTTTGGTGGTGCAGTGATTCTAGAACGGTCCTCTAAGTGCTGGAAGAGTTGCATCCAGAGTTTGAGTGTGGAATCGAATCTTGGTAGATGCACTCTCTAACTTAAATGGTGTGTGCGTTATGGAGTCAATGCACACACCCAAGATTTGCCTCTCGTCCTGCTTCCGTTAAACTGACATTAGATAATTGATTCTGTAATTGACAGAGAACAGATTTGGAGAGTTTGCTTGTTAACCAAAAAACATTGTTAAAAATATAAGTTATCATTATAAAAGTTTTAATTTTATTAAAATTTTTTTATTTTAAAGTAATAAAATTAAAACTTTATATTATTATTTTATTAATTTTTCATATAAATTTTTTGTTTGTATAGTACTATTAGGATTGCTTCTAATTTGTTTGGCTCTCAACTCAGTTTAGTTCTGTGCATCTGATTAATTGGAATATCATTTTCTCAAAAAACATTGCAAGAATTACTGACTTCACCATCTCATGATAGAATGAATTTTAACTAGAATTGACTAATGGATCAAAACATAGCTAACTTGCAAAATACTTATGAAAAGTTCTCATTGTATGCAGATTACACTCTGTACATGTATAAACTCCCGAGTTACACAATGACACAGTTCAAAATCAATCAATCAATCAATATCTCTCTCTCACACACTCAGTTATCATCTAAATTTTACTCTCCCAACTTGTCAAAACATTATAAGATCAACAAATAAAGTTGCCAAGAATCTTCTGTCTCTTTGTCTCAAAATTCCCATAATCATCTAATCATATCATAAACTCAAGCAATGAGAATCTCAAAGATACGATTTGATACCGATGGGCATCCAAAAGAGCCCAGCTCACGGTCTGGGTAATACTGGACCAGGACTAACAACACAATGAGCACCTAAGAGGGTCCGGCCCACGACTCAAGACCCAGCCCACGGATTAGATATTAAAGTCCAGTAACCTTGAGAAACCAACGATGGACCAGGACCAATAGCATTCAAACACGTATTAAGTAGGGAATCAGCCATGTAGACAGACAAAGATCTTGCAAAGTTATTGCACCTACACATCAGCCATTAATGAGGCTTTGGTAGCATTAAATGTGATAACCCCTTCATGACGGAGCGGGTAGACTCACCATGAACGATGCGAACTAGAATATAGACTTTTGGCCAATAAGACAGTCTGAAATGGACAAGGAAATAATGAGTAAAGGATATAAGAAAGCCTTCGAGATACGTTAAAGGTTAAGTTCTTCCTCTATCTCTTCCATCCATCTATAATCACTTTTCTCCAAAACCTAACTTGATCGTCGGAAAGTCTGCCAGGGAATCCTTTGCCTCTCCTGACCTTTTTGCAAGCTCATCTGGGAAACGCCGAGACCAGCAGACCCGTTGGGAGCGTGGATCAGCCCGACCTATCCACCGATCGGAATCTTTGTATCATCAGTTGGCGCCGTCTGCGGGAAGCTCTAACTACAGTTGACAGTTGTGGTCATTGTCAATGGAGGAAACCCCATCCTCACTCATCTCCTACGTCAAGGTAGATGGTAACGATCAGGTCCATAGCTTCCCAACACAATGCTAGTAACCCTGAAGTTGAGTTCTCTAACCCGAATAACCCACCTCCATTTTTCGCAGAACTTACCAACAACATCAACCGTTTGACTGAACAAAACCAAGCCCTGATCAACGCTTTACTCCAGCGCGATTTGCCTATTCCTCCACCACCACCTATAGTTCCCCCGAACCTGGAACAAGCCCATAATCACCACCAATTCCCACCACATGTGTCCCAAGGAATATATCTGCCCTTCACCCCACGGCCTCAACCGTTGAACCTTGACAGTCTACACCCTCTTCCATCAAGCTCGCAGCTTTACTAAGATATACCGCCACCTTTCCATAACCATCCCTTACCACCCCACACTGTCGCCTATGAAGGTGAGGCTAGTAGTGTTCAACCCCCGATTCTTGTTTGTGGGGATCATGCCCCTGTATAGGACGAAGAACTGTGAGCCATGAAACTACAACTGCAGGGGGTCATGCAGAATATGCAGCACAAAACTTACTCTACCATCAACTCTCCTTTTACCGCTTCCATCATGGATAAAGCTCTCCCCCCCATAAGTTCAAAATGCCATCGATTGACACCTTCGATAGAACCACCGATCCCCTCGACCATGTAAAAGCGTATCAGACGCTCATGATCCTCCATGCCTTCCCAAACGAAATCATGTGTTGCGCCTTCCTCGTCACGTTGAAAGGGTCGACATGCCTATGGTTCAATCAGCTTCCCCCAGACTCAATCACTTTATTCAAGCAAACGTGCATGTCAAAATCAATGATGGAATCTGAGTTTATTACTTTGAATAAAGAAATTGAAGAAGCTGAATGGCTTCGCTTATTCGTTGAAGATATTCCACGTTGGCTGAAACCTTTGCCAACTATTCGTATTCATTGTGATAGCCAATTAGTGATTGGACGGGGCATAGAGTAATATGTATAATGGAAAGTTTGGACATATCCGTCGTAGACATAATTCCATACGATAGCTACTCTCTAATGGAGTTGTCTCTCTAGACTATATAAAGTCTAAGGATAACATTGTGGATCCGTTAATCAAAGGGTTAACTCGAGAGTTAGTAGAAACATCGTCAAGATGAATGGGGTTAAGGCCTTTAGTAAATGTTACCGGAACGAAAAACCTAACCTAATTGACTGGAGATCCCAAGTCCTAGGTTCAAAGGGACGACCTAGCTACTTATAACGGGAGAGTCATTGAAGAGGTAAATCCTTTTGCCCATTCCTTTGTACAGTGATACCCGGTGAGGGTGGAAAGTTAAGCTAATACTTTTAATGACCTAAGTGATATGAATAATCAACTGTACTATAATGAGATACCTTATATAGGTCACCTATGTGAGTGCGAAATGGGGCTACTTCTTTAAGAATTGGTAAGGCAAATTCTTTAAAAACACTCACTGAACTAGGCTAGTGCTCCAGGGCTATACCGGATACACCAGTGAGAACAAGAACAATAGTTAGACTAACTCCTGTGTGAAGTCTATTGTCTTGGTTTATACAAATAACAGAACAATTTATGACATCACGTTCACTGGTCAGCCAGTAAATCCGATAGACTTTCACTATGAAAGGTTCAAGGCCAACAACTACCTTTTCTGCTGCAAGGTTAGCCTGTGTGCTTTCTATCCGAGTCTTTGTTGTTAAACGTTGTCAGTTTTCTTTATTCAGTCAATTTTTATTCAGTGGGGGATTGTTAGAAAAATAATTTTATGGTGACTTTAATGTGAAATTAAATTAGGTCTCAACCATCGGTTGAAGTGGGATCAAATGGATTTGCATTCTTTATAATAAGATTTTTATACCACAAAAAGAATGACAAAAAATCATTAAGAATTGAATGAGAAATTGTCTCATAAAGTTGGTATCATGAATGAGGTATTGGAAATAGTATATAACTATCTATCCCACATTAATTATAAATGAAAACATTAATGAGTATTTAAATCTTAAGATTTTGATAAGGGCTCAAATTTTTCAAAAGAAGGGGTTTCAAGGACGGGCTTGGGCCAAAACTATGGTCCAAGCTGGTTATACAAAAATTGTTATGCACGTGTGCGCGCGCCTGCCAGCCCGAACCGAGCCAAGTACGGGTCCGTGGTCTTTATCCGTGGGCCGTGGATTGTGGATCATGGATCTTAGGACTTGAGACTTGGGCTTGGACTTGGGCTTGGCTTAAGACTTACTGGAATGGATTAGGTTAGGGCTGGGGTTGGATTGGTGGTCCACCAACCTAATCTTTTTGGACCAGGTTTGTTCGGTGGCTGTAGATATACACACATGTGTATATAGAGTGTGTAACTCACATACTTATTCTCCATCAATTTTGTGCATTACTCCATCAATTTTGTAGGAGTAATTGGCTGCATTTATTGCCAATATTCATAGCTGTAAGGCTCCTCCTCTCTTCCCTATTGTATAAAAGGGGGCCAACTTTCTTGATTTCTACACAGAATTTTTGACTTTCAAATACAATCAGTCTGCTCTTATATTATTATTTCTTCGTGAGAGAGTGCTATCATTGTCAGTTCACCGGAGTTAAACAGAAAGTACTTCTGCGTTAATGGGTCTATACCATTGTATGCTGAGAGACAGATGCCGATATAACCCCAGCACCCATGAGGCGGCCAATAACACCTCATCCTTTTCTAGAGTCCAACTCATCTCCTCTTATTAGTGAACCCCACCGTTAAGCTATCACTCTGGGTGAAGTATTCTTCATCGTCCCCAATTTATGGTTGCAATCAACATCTTATGATTGCTGCTGTATTTCAATTAATCAGTCTAATAAATTAGATACTAAATTATTAAATTATAAAATAAAAAATTTGGTTACTAAACATGTTTCTTTGACACAAGAACGTGATCAAGACTTATCCTCACACAAAAAATAATAATAAAAAAAAAAATGGACAAGTTGAGATTATTCAAGGCTGAAAGTGACGGTTGGGGATTGCTTCTAATTTTGTTTTGCTGTCAACTCACCTCAGCTAGTTGGGCATACTCTATCAAGTTTGCCTAGCCTGAGCTTTGGGTTCATGAGCTCTGTGTATCTGATTAATTACAACATCATTTTCTCAATCAAAAAATAAAAAATAAAAAATAAAAGATGGAAGAATTTACCAACTTGAACCATCTTTGATAGAAAGAATCTAATTAATTGACTAATGGATCAAAACATAGCTCAAAAAACTTCTCATTGTATGCAAATTACACTCTGTACATGTGTAAGCAAACTCTTGAGGTACATAATCACACTGCCCTCTCTCTCAGAGATATCATCAAAATTTTACTCTTCCAAGCTGATCAAAATATTTTCAGAGCAACAAAGTAGGTTATCAAGCCTAAAAACCCTCTTTCTCTAATTCAAAATTCTCACAATCATTAGATCATGTCAGAAAATTGAGGAATTTCAAGACATGATCCAATAATTATGACTTAAAATCTGTTGGGACGACAAAGATATTTGAAGAAAGAGAATCTACGTCGTTGAAGCAGTGAGAATTGCACTTTTTGCTAGGAATTGGAATCATCGGCGGCTCAACCGAGGAGAACCATTTTTAGATGAGAAGAAAGAAGCCAAAGAGTTGGTCACACCCAACACAATAGCCACCTTCACCTGTCCTCGCCTTGGGATCGGACGGCCGTAAGTAGACCTCCCTGGGGAATTTCCACCGCTGATCATCATCTCTCTCCTTGTACCTGCCATCTCTATATGAAAGAAAAGAAGAGGTTGGCTTTTCTGATGATGTTAGTTGCTGTGTTTGTGATGAGTGATTTGGGATGGGTGTGCGGTGGTGGTATGTCTATGCTCTATATATAATGGTTGAAGCTTCATATTTGCCCCTATTTTCACATTTTTTTTTTTTATTTTTTTTTGACCATCATGACCTGACCGCCTCCTTGCATTTACTTACACACCTCTTTCTTTGATAATAAATAAATAAGGCCGAATTAGAATTTGTGTTATTTTAATTTTTAATTTTTTAATTGTGGCATATTTAACTTTAAATTTTAAATCTTATTCTAAATAAGAATAATTAAAGATATCATTATTCAATTTCAAGGGTAAAGTTATCAATTTGATAAAAATAAGTGTTAAAAAAATATTTTTGAATTTTTAAAAATAATTTCTACGCACCAAAGATAAAATTATGTAAAATTGATAAATCTTTTAGCATTTTATTTTTTTTACCAAATTAATTTTTATTATGTGTTTAGATGATAACCATGTAATGGGTGATTGTTAGGCTTTTAATGTGTAATCGATATATTTAATATATGAAATATTTTTAGTTTTGGATTTTTTAATCTAATAGATTGGTTTACTAATGATATCAAAGTTGTCGCCATATTTGAATTTTGAAAAAATTAAAACTAATTTAATGAAAATAAAAACAACCGCCCATTATATGATCATTATCCAAATACATAATAAAAATTAATTTAGTTAAAAAAAATAAATAAATGTCTAAAAAAAATTTAATTTAATATAATTTTATCTTTTGTAGGTAGAAATAATTTTTAAAAATTCAAAAATATTTTTTGATATTTTTTTGTATCAAATTAGTTTATATTTTATCAAATTGACAACTTTGCCATTAAAATTGAGTAATGGTATCTTCAATTGTTCTTATTTGAAACAAGATTCAAAATTCAGAATTAAATGTGTCACAATTGAAAAGTTAGGAATCAAAATAACACATACATCAAATTATAAGAACTATTAGTATAATTTACTGAATAAATAAATAAAATAGTTGCATTCACACTTGCAAGATGGAACATTGAACATTCCATATAGGGTCAATTGCTCACTAGATTCACTAATTCCAAAAAAAAAAATCAGTTTTTTTCTTGGTGAGCACTGCATTGTGATCTTAATTAATTGCAACTAATTTAAAATTTGATGTAATGGGCACAAACTGACTATCAAATGAAGTTGGTTGATTTTTATTTACTTTTTTATTTTAAAATGTAGTCCAAACTTGAACTAGGACTGTGTAGGGAATGGTATATTCCAAAGCATATAATGCCATTTTGCAAGAAAATGAAAGCAATAGATTGGGGTATATTTTAGCAATATTTTAATTCTCTCAAAGGCATTTTCGTAATTTTAAAAAGCAGATCAAACAGGTGATAAAGATAAAAATAAAGATAAAGATAAAGATACTGGCCAATGAAGATACTGCCAAATGGCAATACAACAATGTGCTTAAATTTCAGATGGGTGGAGATGGGTCAAGTCCGCATAAGAATCACGTGTACTTTTAATTTAATTTTTTTATTTTTAAAATAGGATTGTATAAAAATTTGTTAGAGTGAATTACAGTCCTATAGTTTGGGGCTTGTGTCATTTTAGTCCCTAACTTTTTAATTGTGACATATTTGACCCTGAATTTTAAATCTTGTTCCAAATAAGGACAATTGAATATATTATTGGATTTTTCAAGGGCAAAATTGTCAAATTGATAAAATATAAATTAATTTGACAAAAATAAATGTTAAAAAATTATTTTTGAATTTTTAAAAATTATTCTACCTACTAAAGATAAAATTATATAAAATTGATGAATCTTTTAGACATGTTTTTTTACCAGATTAATTTTTATTATGTATTTGGATGATAATCATGTAAAATTAAATTTTAAAAATTAATTATGTAATTTTTATTAATTTTTATTAATTTTACATAATTTTATTTTTGGTGGGTAGAAATAATTTTAAAATATTTTTTTGACATTTATTTTTGTCAAATTAGTTTATATTTTATCAAATTGACTATTTTGCCCTTGAAATTAAGCAATGGTATGTTAACTGTCCTTATTTGGAACAAGATTCAAAATTCAGGGTCAAATGTGTCACAATTGAAAAGTCAGAGACTAAAGTGACACAAGCCCTAAAATATAGGGACTGTTAGTATAATTTGTCCAATTTGTTAAGATGTATTTTTAGAAAAAATTTTAACTAACTTAGAAAAATTATACATCACATGAAAATAAATATGATGTGTCTTGATATCACACGCTGACAATATTCCTCCTTTTCTTTTTTTTAGCGTAAAGTATAAAACTAAGCTAAGCCCTTTAGTACACACCTTATAAAGTGTTGTATTACGTATTATATGTTTTTGTTATACTTTTTTTAATGCATGATACGTATTTTTGTGAAAAACGATACTGTATGTAATTTTTTGGATAAAATTACGACAATTTATAATTCATATATAAAATTACATAGTTTTGTGGAAGTACTATACATTTTTGTGATACAATTACACATTTTGTGATATAATTTTTTTTTTGATAAAAAAAATATGTGACATTATCAAAAAAATACGTAACATTACCACAAAATACACAAGTGCATAAACATTACATCATTTTTTCAAAAAATTCCAAGAATTACCCACTTTACCAATCTAATAAAATAATGAATGTTTAGAAAGAAGTGCATTGAACCTAAACTTTGTTTGAAGGTTCAATGGATAACATCCTTTTCAATGATTGTTACTTGCATCAAATTGTTTAATACACTTAGTGGGCAATTATTGAAGATGGCTGTGTAGTGGAGAGTTATACCACTAAAAATATAAAATTCAAATCCCAATTGCCGCCTCAACTAAACACTCAACCTAAATTTTATTTATTATTATTAACATTCATGAGAATATCTTTTATGTCCCCTGCCATGTGAGTCGTCCAATTTATATTTTGAAAACAAAATTTTAGTTTTTGTGGATATTCTTGGTGACAAAAAGTGGCTAGTAAACTTTAGTCCGAGGTGTATCACTTTACTAACTTGAATCTATTGAATATCCAAAAAAAAATCTTGCATAAGATTTGTCGATCTTCAAAGATTTGTTGGCTAAACACACATTATAGCTTGAAAGAGAAGATGAGTTGCGGAAGAGTATGTTTCTATCTCATGTCTCAAAACTCTTTTCTCATCGCATGATGTATTAAATTAACCTTTTTTAAAAGGAAAATAACATTTATTAGTATGTTTGAAATAAAAAATTATATTTTTAGTAAAACTTTGTCATAAAAATTACTATGCAATTATTTTAAATTTTATTAATTGAAATTGATACATTGAAAAAAGCTTTTAGAATAGGGGGACAAGAAAATGAAGAGAATACCCTTTGCGGGGTTGTGAAAGCATTAACATTGGTTGTACATTCATAGACGTGTAAATCTGGCTCGGCCTGGCCTGGCCCCGATCCGTCCCATGTCGGGCCTCGCAGACTCCCGCCAAAATTCGGGTTAGGCCTAGCCACCCACAGGCCAAAAATTAAGCCCAGATCCTAACCCAAGCCCTAGCCCAGGCCTAGCCTCGGGCTTGGGCGGGCCTGACAATTTTTTTTTTTTTTTTTTAAAATTTTTTCTACCAAACTTTTATTATTTTTCACTAAAAAAACACTGGGCTTCGGGCGGGCCGGGCCTTGAGTGGGCCGGGTTTCAAAATGATGGTTAGGCCCGAGTCCCGGCCTGGGTTTCAAAATGATGGCTAAGCCCAAGTCCAGGAGCTCAGGCTGGGCTCGGGCTCGGGCTCGGACCCAAACGGGTTTAAACGGACCGGACCCACACCAGGTTGCTCACAGGCCACGGGCCATTTTTACACTCCTATAAATCTGATTTAAAAAAAAAACAGTGATTGTACATGTAATAATAATAAGGGACTGATTGAAAAGTCCAATAAGAAGATGCGCACATTAATAAGTTCTCTTGACTTTTTAGTACATCAAAAAGTTCTATCCACTTTTTATTATTACCACAAAATTTTATTTTTTATTTTTTTAATGGCATTTCATAAAAAAAATGTCACTAATTGTTAACTTTTAGTGATATTTAAAAATTTTATCATAAAAAAATGTCACTAATTATTAATTTTTAGCGACAAATTTTAAAAATTGTCACAAAAAAATAACACTAACTTGTAAGACTTTTTTTATCTATACAAATACTTGTGAGATTTAATGATATTTATAATACGGCCTATGGAATACTCCACAATAATATTATACTCTTTTCTTCATTCAATAACGTGTATATTAATAATAATATTGTACAATCTTTTAATAATAATATTGTATAATCTTTTCATTCGATAACGTAGAATTGATGTAAGCTATGAATGTAAATAATATTATCAAATCATGTAAATCTATGTGTTATGGTTTATTGCCCAAAACTCATCTTAGTCACAAAACCACATGATTAACCACCACCAAGCCATCACCCTAGGGTGACGTTTTTGAGTGGAAAAATGATTTGTTTGTAAAATTTATATGCAAAATGTGGGACAAGAATACTGTGTTAGTAACATTGTTAAAAATAACTTAAGGGCTGTGGTGCTTTGGTAATGTTTTGAGTATAAATTCTGAAATCTCAAGTTCTACAATTCCTAAGGTCAACTCGGAGGGGTTTGGTGTAGTGACCCTAAGATAGCCCTTTATGTTGGACGAACTGTATCCAAGGCTTGGGTGTGGGGTCGAATTTGACAGCTGCACTTTCTGACTTAAATGGTCTGTGCGTTGTGAAATCAGTGCACACACTGAAAGTTTGCCTATCATCATACTCTGGTTAAACTGACATTAGGTAGTTGATTCCGAAATCGATAGAAGATAGACTTGGGGAGTTTACTCATTAACAAAAAAAAAAAAAAATTTGTTAAAAATATAAGTTATCATTATAAATTTTTTATTTTAAATTAATAAGATTAAAACTTGTCATATTATTTTATATTAATTGGGATGCCTCAAAAGTCGGGAACATCAGATAATATATTAACAAATAAATACAGGGTTTATCTAAGATTACAAAATAAGAAATGTCACTAATGAGTCATTTGGTTAATAACCAAGTAAGATCCCAAAAAGGTCAAATGAGTTAATATAGCATCCCTTCAAAGTCCAACCACCTTAGATTGCAAAGCTACCCATTTGACACATCTTAACAAGATATTGGCACAAGGTCTACATGAGGCAACGATAAAAAGAGAGAGGAATCGATAGTATAAAAGATATGTATAGATATATAATAATTACAAAATCATGCCTTAAATACAACATGGGATCTATCACTTACAATCTCAAAATACGCTTACAAACTAGTTTCTAATCCTTCTAGGGTAGCCGTACGTCCTCAAATGCTTCGGCTTTGTCTTCGACCAGTCTAATAGTCTTCAATATTTGGCATGATACGAGCTTTGAATGCCTAGTAAACGTACACACACCCCGTCCATTTTTTCCCAATCCAATACACCATCACAATTATAACAAGTAAATAATGAAGCATGATAATCATTCAATAATAAAGGATTACATGGTTAAATATTAGTAATCTAGAAATCCCCCAAAGAGACTTCATCCTCCCAACCATAAGAATCGGGCACGGATTATTTGGTATGCCCCATTTTTTGCTGCTTTGTTGCATAATTTACCTTGGATGCCTACCAACGGTTATCTACCACATAGCGTCAACCGCAAGGCCTCAAAAGAGACGTTAATAATGGGCCTTGACCAAATCCTTCTTTACACTAAAATACCTAGGGTCCAAATACAACTCAAGGGTTTCGAAAACCACTTGCGCAAGACTTTTCTTTCGAATGGGGAACACATCCTGTCAACCAATCAATATCTTAGTAACTTGTCCAAAAAAATTTGCAACTCATTACCACCCATTAAGTTTCTCGTTTGAGTTAGATAATTTAATTCAGAGTTAGGACATGCTCTAAGTATGAACAACTACATAGCACAAATGGAAGGAAATAAAGTTATAACACATGAGATTCACATATCAAGATATGCACAAGTAACTCTAGGCATATTCAAGTAATTAAGGGAATAATTGTGCACAAGAATATAAATTTCCAGATTTGCATAAGTGTAAGCACCATCAAAGGACTAAATAAAAGGTATACACCCATGACATATGTAATATCATACCAAGAAATGTTCATATATTAATAAGCATATTCATGAACACAAGAGCATAAAATACCAATGCCAAACAGAATTTCCAAATTTAGTACTACTCAAAGATTAAAATCAAATGGGCTATTGCAGATTTTTCCCGAACTCAGCCTTCCTATGATTCATAGAGAATTTAATCTAGTTTTCATAACATGTTTCAGAAATGGAATAGCTTGTATAGATTTTTAGTTATTTAAGAAACACTCCAACGCTGTTCAGATTCGTCAACTGTTACAAAAATCATATTTTCTCACAAACCGCTCACTCTTTTCGATTAAACAATTTTTTCTTGAAAACTAACTCTTTAAGGAATATTTTGACATAAAACTAAAGTCTAAGAGAGTTTTCTACATTTTTTTAGAATTTTCAAGAGTTGGCTATAAAATAGGGTTTCTTATGCACAACATGCAAAATAAGAAGATTGGTGAGAAAAGAGGCCAACTAAGGAAAATTTTCCGCTTCTTTTGTGATGAAAACATACTAAATAATGTACCAATAAATCAGATTTTTAGAGTGATGGTATGCCTTTAAAAAAAATGTGAGATATGGAAAGAAAAAGACAGTTTTGCATCTATTAAGAGGAAATACGAATAAAAGAAGGGTTAAAGCCCAATTTATCAACTTTGAACACATGAATACCATTACAACACATCTGAAAATATTATCTAAGCCTCTAATAACATGTATTTGAAAAAGGAAAATAAAAGAGTTTTGTTGTGGCTTACTTGGTGCTTAGATAGGTTGATTGCACAATTTTTTTCCTCTCCTTTTCTCTCCTCCTCCACCAAGCTCTCTCCCTCTTTCTTTTTCTTCTCTCCACCGTGGGTTGAGTGTCTGAGTATGTATGTGTGTTCAAAAAGTGGAGATGAGTTTTATATTTATAGAAAAAAAACTGAAAAAAGCCTATTTTGCCCTTGGTTCCAATTCAATTGAATAGTTCTTTGATTTAGTTTCAATGTAATGGAATGAGGGGTGATTAGGACCTTAATTATATACTTAAATATGATCTAGTTAGACTTAGGTCTAATTTAATTTAATCTAGTTATAAGTACAAATCTTATATGTACAAATTGATACCAAAGTCAAAGACATATCCCATGATTTTAGCAATTTGTCCCACTTATTACATTACATATATGTAGCTTCTAGGGTGGCCGGCCACATGGGGATGATTTGAGGGGATTTTTATTTATATTTTGTGTACAAATGAATATATTTATTATAGATTTTGTGTACAAAAAGAATTGAATATGATTAAGGGTACATATATGTATATAAAGGTACTAGTTTGGTGTCAAAATGTGATTCAAGAAAAACATGAGGGCCAAAGCCTTAGATTATGAATTTGAATATTTAACTAAGTGTAGTATTTATTTAGAATTTGAGAATTTAATTCGGTTAAAATTTCTTTGTTTTGAATTAAACGGAGAATTGTACTGAGAACCGGAAACATAGGGTTTTGTATGAAAAATATATTTAGAAAATTAATTTAATTATTATTAGGGTTTTAGAAATGGTTCATGAGTTCTTAGATTCAATCAAGATTTGCAAGTTTTCAGTTGGCGCACGTTTTCGACTCTATAGCTAAGATTGAAAACAAATAAAGGAATCGGGGATCTCTACTGCAATAGTTCAAAAGTAAGGGTCGAAATAAAATTACAAAGTTCAGGTGCTTTTGTCACGACCCGCTCCCTGTATCCAAGGGTTAAGTATCGTGATGGCCAGTAACTGAGGTTACCTCCGACCAATTCTTAAATAAATCATTAAATGAGAGCGGAAGTAATATTTAAATGAGGGTACCAAAATAATCATTGGAGCTTCTATTTCTATTACATTGTCAGAGCTGAACTATGTCCACAAAGTGTTTTGTGCCTACCCCATACGCTGGTCCTAACATGTCACCGGAAAGTGGTAAACAACTATAAGCACATGCAGAGTGAGAAATATTATACTGAGAGTATAAGGGCATAAAATTCACCATGGATAATTATGGGACTAAACAGAGCTTGATATTAAAATACAAAATATATATTATACAGAAATCATTTGACATATACTACAGAAATTACGTATATAACTATAATCACGGTACGGAACAGAACAGGAGTCACCGGAGTGACAATCAGAACAGGGGTCAATGGATCCATGACAAGCAGGGGACCATAAAGTGGTCAAACAGGGGCCAATGGTTATTTAAGTCTCACAAGCCGTGGGACTCCCGTGGTGGTACTTACAAAACATAATTGTTTATAAGGTTATGGTCAAATATTCTTTGAAATATAAACAAACGTATCCATGGGTTTCCTTTTAAGCAAATAGGGTTCAGAAATTAAACCACGTAACTGAAAGATTTATATAGTTATAATAGTTTATAAAACATAAATTATATAAAATAAATATGACAAGTCAAAATATACGTAAAATATATTTTGGTGACTCAATGTATAATATAACTCACCTTAACTTTAATACCTCACTCTTTTTTTCCATCACCAAAGACCCTTTCAGCTTCCATTGTTTTTTCTTTCTTTTTTCCTCTCTTTTTCTCTCATTTCTCTCTTTTTCTTTCTTTCTTTCCATCTTCTTTTTTTTTTTTTTTTTTATCTTCCCCCCTTATATAGAATGGCAGCCATAGGCACCAAGCCATGCGGCTTCCAGGTGTCCCTTCCCCCATTAAATAACTCTTTAATTCAAGCTTATCCTTAACTTAGTTATTTATTTATATTTTGACCCCTAAATTCTTAATAATTATATTATTTTACAAAATAAATCATATATTTTCCTAACTGTGATTAAATAATATTAGTATAAATTTTATAGAATAATTAAAAATATGGGTTGTTACAGCTTCATAGTTAAATAATTAATATTAGTGTGTAGAAATGATTACTAAGCTATCGGAGGCAATTAGGGTTTGTATGGGTTCATTCGCGATGCGTCTTTGATTCTAGGGTTAAATTTGCAAATAATCGAAGAACTAAGGCTTTATTATAATAACTCAAAATTTAGGGACTTAATAGGGTTTACAAAAGTTAGGGGTCTTACAACCTATCCCCCTTAAATAAATTTCGTCCTTGAAATTTTCAGCCATTCTTCATGTTTCAAATGTTGTGGGCAATTACATCCTAGTGTTGCCAACGTATTCTTAATCATTCAGATCATTTTCACCCCTTAAGTTCTTCTTCGTTTTGTCTAGAGTTGCCATTTGTCTTGTCGATTTGTTGAATCATGGAAATTAATCTATCCCCCTTAAATAATAAAAGCATTCCGTTGGATAGGTAAGTCGTCTCCTTACATTGGTAACTATCGATAATAGCTAAGGTACGAGTAACAAATCTATTTCTAAGATGAGGTCGGAGTAGGGTATCTTTATGTCTCGGGAATTGAAAATTAATCATACAATCATTTTCTAGTTACATCTTCTCTAAGTTAGTCATTAATCATATCCATCTATTATTGTTTATGTCTCACATAAGGTGCTAATATGGTCTGATTTCTAGTGTTCTTTGGTCCTTTTCCCCTTAAATAGTCATCCTTGACTTCTTTCCGTATAATTCCTGCCCCCTTTTTGTCTTAGAGTATGGTGTTGTATTCTTTCGGTTGCTCCTTTCTAGTCCCTTATGAAGTTGGGTTTCCTTTCCACAAGCTCCAAATCCTCTTGGATTCTACCTCCTCTCATTTTGAAGTCAATGTTATGTCAACTATTTCCACAAAGATGGTAAGACTACTCCAGAATTTGATTCTTGATAAGGTTCGGATTTCGTCTGCGGTTACTAGTCTATTCTTAAGGTTTCAATTTCCTGGTACCACATTCCTATTGTTGCTTGCGAGCTCGTGTTATTACTTGTCTCGGAGTATGGTCTACCTGTCACAACCCAAACCCGCCCCTATAGGTATAGTGTTGTAATCGACCAGTAATCCTTGGATTACCAAAGGCCTCTAAACAAAATATCTCGTAATAAGGGGTAGCGGAAGCAAATATATATATAGATATATAAATACATAGTCCATCGAGCTGTACTAAATAATTTTAAACTTAAAAGCATACATATGACGTCATAAAGATACAGTAGTTACACGTCACCCCGCGTACAGATAAACATAAATTTGATCATAAACCAAAAGAAACAAAGTCTTAAACATTCATAAAACGTGGTCACAAGACTTGACTTAATCCAGAACCTCCTCGGGAGGCACAAAAGAGTAACTGGCAAACACAAAACTCTTCAGGCATCCCCTTAAGCCTGATCGCACGCATGCTCACCTACATACATAATAATAAATGGTGAGCGAAAGCCTAGTGAATAATAACGGAGTAAATAGTTAAATGAATGATGTCCCAAAACCAATTCAGAAAGTAGAGCTCACATCAAAGACAGATTCATGTTCGTATTCTTGTTCAAATCATATACAAAAATTTGAGTTCATGTTTAATTTTACGTTCATTAACGCTACAGATCACATACAAAGCATCAAAGGTCATACTTGTCAGTTCCATAAAGGAACCTCCGACCGGGTATAGATAACTTGTCAGTTCCATAACGGAACCTCTGGACTGGGAACAAATAACTTATCAGTTCCATAAAGGAACTCTAGCCGGGTACAGATAACTTGTCAACTCCTTAAAGGAACCTCCAGACTGAGAACAAATAACTTGTCAGTTCCATAAAGGAACCTCTAGCCGGGTACAGATAACTTGTTAGTTCCATAAAGGAACCTCTGGACCGAAAACAGATAACATACTTGTACCACAGAATTGTTGCCGCGAATACTTGTCAAAATTAGACAACCATTCATAGTACAAAATAACATTTCATAAAACATATCTTATTCCATATACAGAAAATAAGTAAAGTTGAACATAGCTTTACTAAGTTATTACTTACAGTTGGCTCCAAAGCAAACAAACGAAGTAGGCAAATCAGATATCTTGTGGTGTGTGACCTACACAAATACATAACGAATACGTACTGAATTACACACCCGAAATCATTAACTTAGTTCTTTCTTATCATGGTGTGTTTCTACTTTTTATCCTCATTATTATGTCTTAATCTTGGCTGGAATGCCTAGGATGCAATGAGGATACTAAAATACACTTGGAAACACTTAACAAAATTTGCTGAAAATAGGGGTCCTGCTCGAGCGTAACTTCCTTCGCTCGAGCGAATATACAAAATGTGAATGGTTGCTCGAGCGGTCTGTAAACTCTGTAAAAGGACCGGTTGTTTGATTTTTTCGCTCGACGCTCGTTCGACGCTCGATCGAGTGTGAGACTCATGATTTCTCAAGCACAACTCTTGTCGCTCTAGCGGTCTGCAAAACATGTAAACTTCTGGGAGCATGCATTTTATGCTCGAGCCACCTTTTGGTCGCTCGAGCGAATGTGGCTCGAGTGGATGTGCAAAACACAGAGGGGTCACTTGAGCGCAAGTTCTGTTGCTCGAGCAGAGAAGCAGAAGCTAGAATTTCCAGATTGTTGTACATGATGCAAGCTTCAAATTCAAAGCCTCAAAACTCATCATTTGGACCAAAAGTTAAGAAAACACTTGGAAACTTGTAAAACATCATGGATTAAGAATCAATACTCAAAATCAAAGCCCAAAAGTAAGTGGATTCTTCAAATTCAAACGTGAATTATGTGTATACATACCATGCATGTATTGACTTGGGTTCAAAACTTCCAAAACATAATCAAATGAGGTCTGATGGTGAAAAATGTTATGAATTAGTAAAAGCATGTTATAACTACCACATGCAAGAGAGAAAAAGCTTGACAATAACTTCTAAACTCCATGAAATGTACATGCATGCATGAGATGCTCTTATTTTCTATTTCCTAGTTCAATTCTTACTTAACTTAGCTTATTTCTCTAGAATTCATGTATGGAATAACTTAAACTCAAACCTAAAGGTTGAATTCTTACCTTAGATGTTCAATTATGCTCTAGAAGGCCAATTCTTTAAGCTTAAAGGCCAAATGTCTAAGGTTCCTCCAAATACTAGCAATTCTTTGCTTAATCTCAACTTTCCCCTCTTTTCTCTCTCTCACGTTAGTTTGTTGTGTAGGTTCAAAGATGTGATGAAGAAAAAGATGAATGGTGGTACAAAGGAGCCTTATATAAACTTAATTAAGAAGACTTAAAAAACTTGGCTTAAATTAAGCAAATGGGTCTTATTTATTCTAATTAATTTGTTTTGAATCGAATTTCAATTAAACCTACCATAAAATTCTAAAAATTCTAACTAACACATATACCAAGTCAATTTCGTGATCAGATGCCGATAAGACCTTCAATTCGCAGAACAAAACAAAAACACAAACAGATATTCCTATTGCCGACAGATATAAACACATATAATGCAATGCACATGCAATTAATTCAGAATTTCCTCTTAATTAGTCATTAGGCATAAGTAATCATGGTTAATCGGCTAATCATAGGTCAGGGTTGATACACTACCATTTGCCGTTCTTTGTATAGGGTGAGGTGTAAGTCGAATTCTAACTACAGATGCAATTCCTTATGGGTAATCAACTAATCTTAAGTTAGAGTTTAATTATCCTAGGGTGTTCATACAACACAAATTCATATATATAATAATTACAAGATTCTTAAAATTGGATTAATACAAAGTGGAGATGAAGAATACGAAGTGGTTATTGTGATCAAGGTCAACTGAAATACGGATGAATGGTATGATATTATGGCTTTGAATTTCAATGTGATCAAGGTTATAGAGGTAGTAACTAAACTACATATTTAACTTGAAACTGCATTGGCCATCCGCATTTCTAACTAAATATCCAAGATTCGTCACCGAGTAAAGAAAATGAAATTATTTACAAGAAGCCTTGGGCTAAATAAAATAATCAAGGTTCAAGGAGGTCAATTTTCCAAATAGTAGTATATAAAATAGAACTAGATGGACATGACTTAATCTTGGAAAAAGATGACATCAAATAAAGGTTATGAATTCAAGATGAGGGTATGATGATCGATAGAAGACACGTAGGACTAATAGTACCCCTACTGCGCGATATGAGGCCTTGTCCAGGGTTAAAATCACTCCCCAATCCTGAAATACGTCCTCATGAATTAATGTTCCATGCTTGGAATTCGAAGAAATGCCCTAAGGTAAGTCAAGAAAATTTCTATTTTTTATGTCTTTTAGTTGATAGAATAGGTAGTGTTATACTAATATAACATAGTCAGGTTAAGGTAGTCTCTAACTGCAGGTCAAATCGCGTGGGTAAGGGTTGAACCTAGGCTCTGATACCAAGTTGTGACACCCTAAAAATCGAGAACATCAAATGATATATTAACAAATAAATACAGGGTCTATCTAAGATTACAAAATATGAAACGTCACTAATGAGTCATTTGGTTAATAACCAAGTAAGATCCTAGGAAGGTCGGAGGAGTCAATATAGCCTCCCTTCAAAGTCCAACTACCTTAGATAGCAAAGCTACTCTTTTGACAGATCTTAACAAGACATTAACACAAGGTCTGCATGAATTGACGATAAAAAAAGGAATATGTGGTATAAAAAATATGTATAGATATATAATAATTACAAAATTATGTCTTAAATATAACTGTAGACGTCTCCGAACGTCCCGGGAGGAATCCCGTTTTGTTCATTAGGCTCACTACAGTTCAGGACTCAATGTCACGATCTCGTATCTAATTCTCGCAGAGTGCAATGCAAGACCGATGAATCATCAAAGAGTCCAAATCCGGCAAATCGTTTTTTGAAAAACAGATTTTTAGAAAGAAGTGCCAAACATGGACTACTTTGCCAGATACAGAGTCGCCATCTAAATATTTTATTTTGGGGGAATTTAGAAAACCCTGACTCGTGCCTAAGGCCACGTGTCCGTCATCACCAAAGTTGCCTCGGCTCGGGAACTTGGGTACGATTGGGGAAGGTCACTTCGTGAGCACCCCAGCTCGCCCGATCAAAGATCGGGCTCTACTAACCATGATATCGAGTTTTGAAAACATTATGTGCTCTTATTCCGGTTATTAGCCTAGATTTACTACGTGATGCACATAGCATACAAGTATAGACTGGATCGCCTGAATTGGAACAATACATTTCATGTTTGTTTATTTTGAAAATGGTTTGATGGTGTTACCCGCAAGTAGGCTAAGACGTGGATTTGCCACTCTCGGGTGGGCTTAGAAAACGTGATGGTTTGCCACTCTCAAGTGGGCTTAAAACTCATAGTCAATGCATTATTCAAATTCAGATAATCCAACCTTCACCCACAGGCATTCAGGCAGTTATATCACATAAGCAAATAGTCTCATGGTAAGCATGCTATCATGGCAGTCACTCACACGCGTGCAAGGATGCTAAAGCATAAACACTCACCGAGTACTCCAAGCCAAAACACAAACTAGTTAGTAATCAATGCATGATCCTAGTTCATGTTAAGATGGCTAATGCAACACATGCAAAATGCAACTAAGATAGGCTCGGCTATTCTAAACATGGCATATGAAATGCAACAGATAACATGTATTCAACTTGGAATTGAAATACAATGCAGTTTGTATGATGCGTCGAGCCCGGTGCATGCAATACAAATGAATGAATGCAAACATGCGAACATATAAATGCTAATTGAAACATGCCCTAAACTAACCATCATAAGCTGGTAAATAAAAGGGAGAAAGACGTAGGGTTAGCAAACATATATCACACACACGTACACTTATTACAAAATTGCCCTCCTTGGAGAGGCCGAATAAATAATACAGACCGAATAAATTATTAACTACTCTAGCTAATTAAATATTACAAAACCCTAATTAATTAACAAATTAACTAGGAAAGCGAATAAACTAGCATGCAAACTATAAAATGGACTGCCTCAGCTCTTGTTCCGAATGATGAAAGTTGCATGCGTGCTCGGGTCGCTTTGTCGGGAAATTCCTTGCGATGCCCCGATTTGCCTCTGTTTTGCAATTGGTCCTAGAACACTGTACAAAACTTCCGAAGTCTGCTGACTAGTTTTTGCTGCTGGATTCTGATTTGCTGCAACAGAGAGCAAGAAAGGGGCATGGCAAAGTATTTTCAACACATGTGTGCATGACCACTCTCACCGTCATTGCACAAGCTCTAGGGAGTGTAGACCTTGATCCTCGTGCCACCAATCACGTATCTCATGCATGATGGCCGAGGAGTCGAATTGCACGACTCAATGTGAAATGAATGCACATATAAACATAACAAGGCCTAAACTCCATCATAGGTGATCCGGAGTGTTGGCGACTGGAAATTGAGACACGTTTCGTCACTTGGAGTACGAAACGTCCCTCGTTTCCTGTGTTTGGACTAACCCTACTCCAAACACAATGCAATGAGATGGCATACACAATGTGACTAACATGCAACCCTAAATGCAATGCAACCTAATCATGCTGGCATGCGATGGATGATATGCACACATGCAACCTAGCATACGCAATGCTATGGACTAAAATGGCATACACAAGGCACATGAGCTATATGGCATACACAATGTACACATACGAAGATGGACATACACAAAGGCATAATCAAAGCATACACAATGCGATGGTCAAACATGCGACAACATGAACCAAATGGCATACACAATGCAAGGTGGACTTAAACCATATGAGTGGACCTCGGCCACACCCAAATCAGTGGCCATACATGAAAATGAGACAACCGAAAAATACAACATGCACGAATACAAAGGACCGATCCTAAGGCACAACATGCAACTCTAACTAAGCATGGCAAATGATGAAATATGACATGGAAACACACATCTCCAGCTCTGAAACATGATGCACAATGGTCCGAATCATGCAAACACTTCACACAATGCATGCTAGATGGCACAATTACCGAAACTAGTGAAGCGGATTACACTAGAGGTACACAAAGTGATGTACAAATGGCAAGACCAGCCCCAAACAGACCCTAGGCAGGTCCAAGACAGTGGGAAAATGGCCTAAAATGATGGCTCAATATGCAAAGAAATAAAGCTCATGCAATAGTCCGAAAACGAGGCATTTATGCACAACTCTCAAACACGTTTAAAGAGTGGAAATCATGGGAATATGGCATTCATATAAGCTCTGAAATATGATGTATAATGACCCCAAAGCATGAAAACACCTCAGTATATGCATGGAATGAGCCTCAAAACTCAAAGTTAAGCATGGGTATTGAACTACAAGCATGCAAAACAAATATCATTCGATCATGAGAGCCAAAAATAGAGCTAAGGCAGTCCAAAATATGCACAAAATCAGTTTAAGGCATGGCCAAAAAGTGCTAAAATCAAGGGTCAACAAAGCATGTAAAGAAAGCTAGTGAACCATGAGTTACACTACAACTATATGAAGCACATGAGGGCTCACCAAACCAGCCAAAAATAGAAGTATTCCATGCCAAAATATGCCCAAATAACCACTAGAATTCAGTCAATGCATGCAAGAATGATAGACTCCTTTGATGGGCTAATAAAAGGGTTATTCTACACACGTATGATGGACACACAAAATAGCAAAACCACCTCTGGAAAGAGGTTATGACAGCCCTAAAACCCACCAAAAAGGCCCTGAAATTAGTCTAGGAAGCATGCAAATGAAAGCCCCTTTGAAAGGCCTTGAATAGGATTGTTCTACACATGCATAATAGACATTCAAAATGGCCAAAAGGGCTCTGGACAGAGCTTATGCAGACCTTAAAACTCACCAAATAGGGCCTGAAACATGACTTCAAAACATGCAAAATGGAGCTCCTTTGGAAGGCCAACAAAGCTAGTAAAGAGAACAAGGGGTGAGAGGGTCACCCCTCTCTGATTTTAGGGCTCAAAAACACATATTGGCCACTTAAAATCCACTGGATTTCAGTGGCCAAAAGGCCAAACCAAGGCCAATACAAATGCTCTAATGCATAGCCCTAAACATGAGGGAATGAAGCATGCAAAGGGGAAGATGACCTCAAACAGAAAAATGACCTTGATCAAACTTAAAGAGGAGCTCAAAACAAAACTTTTTTCAGTTTATGTTGAAGTCCAAAAATGCTTAGAAATAAGGCTGAAGTATGGAGCAAAACAATGTCAAAATGGGGGCAATGGTGACTTACCCTTATAGAGCCGACCCTCAGCAACTTCTGGACCGAGGTAATGAGCCCTCAACCTCTACAAATCAGTTCCAAGGTGCTTGGATGGATGGTGGAGGTGGGTTGGTTTGGCAAGGGCTCATTGGGCTTTTTTGGCTCAATGAGCCACAAAAGACAGAATAGGCTCATGAGCTACAACAGACAAAATATCACATCCAACCCCATAATCATTACACTCTTCTCTCACAAAAAAGTCAAAAAAGCCAAAAAGCCAAAAGCCCTTCCCAAACCAAGCTTTTGAGCCCAGGCTCATATAGCCAAAAAAGCCAAAAAGCCAAAAAGCCAACCCACTTCCCAAACGGAGGCGTAGTGTAATGGGTGCAAGAATAATGGGGTTTGGGGCTTGAAGAAGAGAGCTATGGAGGGAGAAGTGTATAAGCCTCAGCCAAAATTTTTCAACCCTTGCAAATAGAGAGGAGACCCTCTTTTATAGAAGACAAAGGGCCAAGGCTTCTCTAAGAAGCTTTAACAAAGGGTCAAAGCTTCTAAAAGAAGCTTAACCAAAAGGGTCAAGCTTCTTGAGGAAGCTAGACCAAAGGGGTCAAGCTTTCTCAAGAAGCTTGACAAAACGGTCAAGCTTCTCCTAGAAGCTAAACAAAAGGACCAAAGCTTCCTTAAGAAGACAAACAAAGGGGTTAAATCCCGGAGGATGGGTCGAATGCTTCCCAGCTGGCACAGCTGTGTTGCACTCAGGAAGGGCAAAAAGCAGATGGTTGGCCGACCAGTTCAAGTGGTCGGCCAACCACTTGCCCTGGTCGGCCTACCAGGGTTCAAAAAGGTCAAGAAGAAAAGTTGGTCAGCCTACCCAGAAAGGTGGCCTCCCAGGTGAATGCAATACAGTGGTGGTATGGAAGACCAGAAAATGTGACCGAAGAGAGAGGAAAACCAACTTTCTAGCAAGGTTCAAAAGGGTCAGGAAGAAAAGCTGGTCGGCCTACCCATATTGGTGGCCTCCCAGATGAATGCAACACAATGGTGGTATGGGAGACCCGAAATTGTGGCTCAAAAGTGAGAGAGACCACCTACCTGCCAAGAAAAACCGGCTGACCGGGGAAAGGTGGTCTCCAAGAAGAAAAGGTGGTCTCCTACCCTACTACCACCTTCCTAACAATGAAAATAGGGTCCATGCCAAAAATGAACCCACACCGATGCAAAACGAAGGTTCGGGGGCCAAAACGCGCAGCCCGGGCCCCGAAAACTGACTATGAAGCATCGGAAGTGGCGTACGACCACGAAGGTGGTCTCCCGGGCCACAGTGTCCCTCTAGGGAGAGGAAACAAGGTGTGTGCCAAAAACCGGAGCAAACGGAGGTAGTTAAGTAGTCTCGAACCGAGGCATACGGCCGACGGCTCCGAAAATCGAAAACTGGTCTCCAAACGGGAAAAATGGCCTACAACCACGAAACATAGCCTACAGCCACTGAGAGATGGTCTACGAGACCTCTCCCTCCCTTCAGGAAGAGAAGACAGAGAAAACAGGACCTGGTTCGTAAACCGAGGCAAGGCACGAAAAGGTTCCGAAGCCCGGAGGCAAGGCTCTCAGTCGAGACTCTATGACCTCAGAACGAGCACAATATGTATCATCACCGAGCGCTCAATCGGTGACGTCTGAGTCTTAAGGTCAGTCAAAAATGGGGTGTCTACAATAACATGGGATCTATCACTTACAATCTCAAAAACACGTTTACAAACTAGTTTCTAATCCTCCTAAAGTAGCCGTACGTCCTCAAATGCTTCAGCTTTGTCTTCGACCGGTCTAATAGTCTTCAATACCTGGCATGACATGAGCTTTGAATGCCCAGTAAACGTATACATACCTTGTCCCTTTTTTCCAATCCAATACACCATCACAATTATAACAAGCAAGTAATGAAGTATGATAATCATTCAATAATAAAGGATTACATGGTTATATATTAGTAATCTAGAAATCCCCCAAAGATACTTCGTCCTCCCAACTATAAGAATCGGACACGGATTATTCGGTATGCCCCATCTTTTGCTGCTTTATTGTAGAACTTATCTTGGATGCTTACCAACAGTTATCTACCGCGTAGTGCCAACCGTAGGGCCTCAAAAGAGACGTTAATAATGGGCCTTGCCGAAATCCCTCTTTACACCAAAATACCTAGGATTCAAATACAATTGCTCCATTCAGGGGTTCCGAAAACCACTTGCGCAAGACTTTACTTTCAAATAGGGAACGCATCCCGTCAACCAATCAATATCTTAGTAACTTGTCCAAAAAAATTTGCAACCCATTAAGTTTCCCGTTTGAGTTAGATAATTTAGGTCATAGTTAGGACATGATCTTGAAACAACATCTATTGCACAAGTATGAAAAGCTACATAGAACAACCCAGAAAGGTGGCCTCCCAGGTGAATGTAATACAGTGGTGGTATGGAAGACCAGAAAATGTGACCGAAGAGAGAGGAAAACCAGCTTTCTAGCAAGGTTCAAAAGGGTTAGGAAGAAAAGCTGGTCGGCCTACCCATATTGGTGGCCTCCCAGATGAATGCAACACAATGGTGGTATGGGAGACCCGAAATTGTGGCTCAAAAGTGAGAGAGACCACCTACCTGCCAAGAAAAACCGGCTGACCGGGGAAAGGTGGTCTCCAAGAAGAAAAGGTGGTCTCCTACCCTACTACCACCTTCCTAACAATTAAAATAGGGTCCATGCCAAAAATGAACCCACACCGATGCAAAACGAAGGTTCGGGGGCCAAAACGCGCAGCCCGGGCCCCGAAAACTGACTATGAAGCATCGGAAGTGGCGTACGACCACGAAGGTGGTCTCCCGGGCCACAGTGTCCCTCTAGGGAGAGGAAACAAGGTGTGTGCCAAAACCGGAGCAAACGGAGGTAGTTAAGTAGTCTCGAACCGAGGCATACGGCCGACGGCTCCGAAAATCGAAAACTGGTCTCCAAACGGGAAAAATGGCCTACAACCACGAAACATAACCTACAGCCACTGAGAGATGGTCTACGAGACCTCTCCCTCCCTTCAGGAAGAGAAGACAGAGAAAACAGGACCTGGTTCGTAAACTGAGGCAAGGCACGAAAAGGTTCCGAAGCCCGGAGGTAAGGCTCTCAGTCGAGACTCTATGACCTCAGAACGAGCACAATATGTATCATCACCGAGCGCTCAATCGGTGACGTCTGAGTCTTAAGGTCGGTCAAAAATGGGGTGTCTACAATAACATGATCTATCACTTACAATCTCAAAAACACGTTTACAAACTAGTTTCTAATCCTCCTAAAGTAGCCGTACGTCCTCAAATGCTTCAGCTTTGTCTTCGACCGATCTAATAGTCTTCAATACCTGACATGACATGAGCTTTGAATGCCCAGTAAACGTATACATACCTTGTCCCTTTTTTCCAATCCAATACACCATCACAATTATAACAAGCAAGTAATGAAGTATGATAATCATTCAATAATAAAGGATTACATGGTTATATATTAGTAATCTAGAAATCCCCCAAAGATACTTCGTCCTCCCAACTATAAGAATCGGACACGGATTATTCGGTATGCCCCATCTTTTGCTGCTTTATTGTAGAACTTATCTTGGATGCTTACCAACAGTTATCTACCGCGTAGTGCCAACCGTAGGGCCTCAAAAGAGACGTTAATAATGGGCCTTGCCGAAATCCCTCTTTACACCAAAATACCTAGGATTCAAATACAATTGCTCCATTCAGGGGTTCCGAAAACCACTTGCGCAAGACTTTACTTTCAAATAGGGAACGCATCCCGTCAACCAATCAATATCTTAGTAACTTGTCCAAAAAAATTTGCAACCCATTAAGTTTCCCGTTTGAGTTAGATAATTTAGGTCATAGTTAGGACATGATCTTGAAACAACATCTATTGCACAAGTATGAAAAGCTACATAGAACAAATGGAAGGAAATAAGGTTAGAACACATGAGATTTACATATCAAGATAGACACAAGGATCTTTAGGCATATTCAAGTAGTTAAGGGAATAATTGCGCACAAGAATATAAATTTCCAAATTTGCATAAGTGTGAGCACCATCAAAGGACTAAAATAAAAGGTATACACCCATGACATATGTAATATCATACCAAGACATGATCATATATTAATAAGCATATTCATGAACACAAGAGCATAAAATACCAATGCCAAACAGAATTTCCAGATTTAGTACTACTTAAAGATTAGAATCAAAAGGGCTATTTTAGATTTTTTCAGAACTTGGCCTTCTTATGGTTCGTAGAGAATTTAATCTAGTTTTCATAACAAGTTTTGGAAATGGAATAGGTTATCTAAATTTTTAGTTATTTAAGAAACACTCCAGCACTGTCTAGATTCGTCGACTGTTATAAAAATTGGATTTTCTCACAAACCACTCACTCTTTTTCGATGAAACAAAATTTTCCTGAAAGCTAACTCTTTAAGGAAGATTTTGACATGAAACTGAAGTCCAGGAGAGTTTTCTATATTTTTCTAGAATTTTCGAGAGTTGGCAGTAAAACAGGGTTTCTCATGCACAATATGCAAAATAAGAAGATTGGTGAGAAAAGAGGCCAACTAAGGGAAATTTTACACTTCTTTTGTGATGAAAGCATACTAAATAATGTACCAATAGCTCAGATTTTTAGAGTGATGGTACATACTTTTAAAAAAAATGTGAGACATGGGAAGAAAAAAATAGTTTTACATCTATTAGGAAATACGAATAAAAGAAGGGTTAAAGCCCAATTCAACAACTTTGAATACATGAATACCATTACAACACATCTGAAAATATTATTTACACCTCTAATAACATGTATTTGAAAAAGGAAAATAAAATAGAGTTGTGTTGTGGCTTAGTTGGTGCTTAGATGGGTTGATTGCACAATTCATTTCCTCTCCTTTCCTTGCGTCCTCCACCAAGCTCTCTCCCTCTTTCTTTTTCTTGTCTTCACCGTGGGTTGAGTGTCTGAGTGTGTATGTGTGTTCAAAAAGTGGAGATGAGTTGTATATTTATAGGAAAAAAAAAATGATAAAAAGCCTATTTTGCCTTTGGTTCCAATTCAAATGAATAGTTCTTTGATTTAGTTTCAATGTAATGGAATGAGGGGTGATTAGGACCTTAATTATATACTTAAATATAATCTAGTTAGACTTAGGTCTAATTTAATTAATCTAGTTACAAGTACAAATCTTATATGTACAAATTGATACCAAAGTCAAAGACATGTCCCATGATTTTAGCAATTTGTCCCACTTAGTACATGACATATATGTAGCTTCTAGGGAGGCCGGCCACATGGGGAGGATTTGAGGAGATTTTTATTTATATTTTGTGTACAAATGAATATATTTATTATAAATTTTGTGTACAAAAAGAATTGAATATGATTAAGGGTACATATATGTATATAAAGGTACTAGTTTGGTGTCAAAATGTGATTCAAGAAAAACATGAGGCCAAAGTCTTTGATTATGAATTTGAATATTTAACTAAGTGTAGTATTTATTTAGAATTTGAGAATTTAATTCGGTTAAAATTTCTTTGTTTTGAATTAAACGAAGAATTGTACTGAGAACCGGAAACTTAGGGTTTCTGTGTAAAAAATATATTTAGAAAATTAATTTAATTATTATTAGGGTTTTAGAAATGGTTCCTGAGTTCTTAGAGTCAATCAAGATTTGCAAGTTTTCAGTTGGCGCGCGTTTTCGACTCTATAGCTAAGATTGAAAACAAATAAGGAATTGGGGGTCTCTAATGAAATAGTTAAAAAGTAAGGGTCGAAATAAAATTACAGATGTCAGGGGCTTCATAGTTAAATAATTAATATTAGTGTGTAGAAATGATTGCTAAGCTATCGGAGCTAATTAGGATTTGTACGGGTTCATTCGCAATGCGTCTTCGATTTTAGGATTAAATTTGCGAATAAACAAAGAACTGAGGGCTTTATTATAATAACTCAAAATTTAGAAACTTAATAGGATTTGCAAAAGTTAGAAATCTCACATTAATTTTTCCTATAAATTTTTTTGTTTCTATAGTAATATGAGGATTGCTTCTAATTTTGTTTGGCTCTCAACTCAGTTTAGTTCTGTGCATCTGATTAATTAGAATTATCATTTTCCCAAAAAAACATTGCAAGAATTACTCAGTTCAACCATCACGTGATAGAATAAATTTTAACTAGAATTGACTAATGGATCAAAACATAGCTAATTTGCAAAATACTTATGAAAAGTTCTCATTGTGTGCAGATTACATTATGTACATGTAGGGCGTGTTTGGTAATTATTTTGTTTTTAGTTTTTAATTTATATTTATAAAATTTAAAAAAATTATCATAAAAACTTATTTGATAATTTTTTTGGTTTATAAATGATTGTCTCAGTTTATAAATTTGAAGAAAAAACGTATTTTTTTACTAACAAATTTTTCTTTCAATTATTTTTTTTAATTAATAATTTTTTTGATTATAATATGTATGATCCCATTGTCATAAATAATAAAAAAACAAATATAAATATTTTAGGCTTAAATAAACATATTTTTTAGTTTATATTTTTAAAAATTTTCAAATATTTTGTTTAAACCAAACGCGTTTATGATTTATGTTTTTTTAAAAATAAACAAAATTAATTTATAAAATTTTTATAAACATAAACCAAAAACATAAACGGCATTACCATATAAACTCTTGAGTTATATAATTACACAGTTCGAAATCAATCAATCAATTTCTCAATCTCTCTCTCCCTTTCTCTCTCTCTCTCTCTAAGTTATCATCTAAATTTTACTTTTCCCAACTTGTCAAAACATTTTGAGATCAACAATTTGAAAGAAAAAGAAGAGGTTGGCTTTTCTGATGAATGGTGGTGGTAATTGTATTGTTGTCACACAGTTTGTGATGATGAGTGATTTGGTATGGGGTGTGATGGTATTGTCTATGGTCTATACACAATGGTGAAGCTTAATATTTGCCCCTTGTTTTTTGCCAAAATTATATTTTGCTATTTTCTTGACCAGCTTGACTTGCTACTTGCATTCACACCTCTCTTTCTTTGATTAATAATAGTTGCATTCACACTTGCAGGATACTACTTTAAAGTGTGGGGTCAAGTGCTCACAAGATTCACTCATGTCAACAAGGACAAAGATAACGATAGTGGCCAAATGGCAATTTTATAATACAAAACAGTGAGCATAAATTTCAGACGAGTGGAGTTGGGTAATGTAATGTCTGTCTGCATATGAATAGCGTGGGTTACCCTCTTTTTTTGTCCTTTTTTTTCTTTTTTATATTATTATTATCAAAATGTATATATAATTTAAGGAGCAGACTTCTTTCTAATTTAAGATTAGATTAGAGCATATTGTTGGATTTGTGGAGTCTATTATGAGTGTTGTGTTGATAATCAAACCATGCAACATGTAGAACTTGCCAGGTTTTATTTCTGTAAAAAATCAAGTTAATCGAATATCGATAATTGCTTGATTAAATCATATTTCTGTCAATAATAAATATAATTTTAAAAAAATGATTGACAAAAATCTAATTTGATCAAATAGTTATCGATATGTTTTTGTAAGAATGAAATATTTGATAAATTCTACATATTGAATAATACTAATTATCAAAACAGAATCTATGATATATCGTATGGACTCGAACAATATGGAGTGAACTAGAGAAAATCTGATTCTATAATTTAATGATAGAAAAATAATAATAATAATAATAAATCTAATGACACTATAACAGGGTCCATGTGGGCTCTGCTGGTCCTCGTCAGATCAAAAACACAAGTCCCCTTCCCCACTACTATATATTTGATTTCAGTTTTCTAAATTTAATTTTTTAAAAATTAATTTTTTATATTTTTAATAAATATTTTTAAAATCTTAAATATATTTTTTTTATTTTTTAAGATGCACCTTACTTAGATGTATCTAAAAAGTAAAATATTTCTGAAAAAAATATTTCACAAAATTAATAAATAAAAATACGAAAAATATACTGAAGTTTCATTTTTTTTATATATATTTTTGGAAAAATTTCACGAAAATTATATTTTTTATGTGTATTTATGTAAGTTGTATCTAAAATTTTTTTTTAAAAAATTGCTTAAAATATTAAAAAGTTCAATAAAAACAAAAAAAAAAATAAGAAAATAAAAAAGTAAAATTTTTTGAAAAGTATTTTTAAAAAACTCAAACCAAGTAAAGTGATTATTATTTGTCTTGGAGATATTTAAATCATGAATTTATATGAAAATTTGAATTTGAAAATTTAAAAAACTCAAACCAAGCAAATCACGAATTTAAACCCTTTTTTATGTTTTTTCAAATTTTCATCAAAATTTATAATCCAAATGCAGCAACTTGAATTTGGCAAAAAAACAAGAGAGAGAGAAAGAGAAAAAACTTGTCTGGTAGTCAGAGAAAAAAATTATCAAAAAAGTGATAAACATTAATTAAAATTATAAATTTTTTCATTAGTGTGTAATAACTTCTGAAAATTACCACTGAATTGTATTTTTTCTATAAAAAAAATGGTGGAGGGCTTGAAGGAGTAGGATGCTCTGTCTCAATTTATTTAGGAAAATTCTATGTTAGCGTATATTTCAAAAAATATTTATAAATTAATGATAAACTTCACAAATATTAAAGTGTGAAGAGATAAACTTTTTCATTAATTAGTAATTAATATTTTAAAAAAGAACTGAGCAGTAGTTTTCCATTTTTTTTTCAAACATATATATTAAAATAATTTAATTTTAATTACACACTATTAAGATTATAAGAGTGCTTGGAATAGGTTGTTTGCGCATAAAATATTTTCTTACAAAATATTTTTCTAAAGTTTTGGTGTTTGATAAAATATTTTTTAAAGAAAACTTTGAGACCTAAAATTGACCAAAAATGATTTTTAGAGTTGTTTTGAGAATAAGCTATTTTAATTGATTTTTTACGAAAAATAGTAAAAAAAAAAAATAGGGAGAAAAATTAATTTCTTGTAATAACTAATTCTCAAAACAATCCCCTTTTTTTTTATTGGAAAAACTTGAAATCCATAAAAAAAAAAAGCCAAATGGCTCAAATTACAGAGCATAAAAGAAACGACAACTAGTTAGGACTAAAGGAGGCCGAGCTACCCAATCTAGTTACAACGAATTAGATAGACAAGCACAAATGGTCCAATGAGTAGCTTCATTAGTACTTTTAGGGCACCAATTAAAAGATACTCCTCCTTATCTAACCATGAATCTAACATCCTCAACAATAACACCGCAATTTTAGAAGAGACAAATCTTTTATCGAATGTGACTTAAAGAGTGAAAATTGCTACGCCACTTTATCGAGTGACAAAAACAATACAGAGAGAAATCTACTTGGAACCAATCTTCTCTTATCCCTTCGAGATTCATACTCCATCTTTGTTGCCCCATCAACAAATTTTTTGGTCAAACATCTTCCACACTCATGTGCCCGATCACATTTAGAGATTGATATAGAAATAAAAAAAATAGAATGGAAAAAAAATGTAAGATGGAGACTTGGCTAGCAAAATTACTCAAAACATAAAATGAATTTTAATTAGAACATCAAATCTGATCTTTAGGTTGATGAAATAGAACATCATTTGTTTTTTCAAAAGCATTTTAAGAATTACCCACTTTAACGATCTAATAAAATAATGAATGTTAACTACAATTGGTCTCATGGAAAGAAGTGCATTGAACCTAAACTTTTCTCGAGGCCTAGGCCTACTGAGGTCGTGATGCCCCCTCATAACCTCTTTTTCTCCGATCAAAAAAAAAACAAAAAAACCTGAACTTTGCTTTTTAATTTCATTTTGGTTAAAGCTTCAATGGATGGCATTGCTTGTGAATTGTGCTTTTACTTTATATCAAATTGCTTTAGTGGTCAATTATGAAAGATGGTTGTGTGTTTGAGAGTTACTATTAACCGTATGGGTTGGGTTCCTCAAGTTTAATCTGAGGAGCGTTCTTCATGAATTTTGTTTTGATGATATAAATTATTATTATTTTTTTTTATCAAAAAAAATTATAATAAGCAAATAAAGACGAAACAAGAAATCTAAGCAAAACTTATTAGACAATTTTTACTGTAATTAAATTAATTAATTCTGTTTGTGTACTTAACAACAAACATAATACAAAAGAAATAAAGGAAAGGAGAGAAAAATGTTTAATTACAAAAATCAAACTAGAAACAGAATTAAATAAATAAAAATAGATTTTATTTTGTTACAAAAACAAAATTAAAATCTGATTTAAATAAACAAATAAACAGAATAATAAATTAAACAACTTACTTGATTAATTTCTTCGAATAATAATATGATCAAGTCCAGTGTTTGACACTGTGTCCTTAAGACAGATTCGTCCTCTCCTCGGTACTTTCAGAATATGGACGTCTATCTCCCAGGATGAAATGATTAACAACAAATATATGCAGCACTACAATATATTTGTACAACGAACACACTAAGTGTATATACTCTTTCTCACAGAAAAATAATGGAATAAATGCAGCAAAATACAGAGATTAATTGCAGCAGAAGAGGGACGAAAATTCGAGTGGGAATCTAAATGGAGAACTAGTCTATTTATAGATGTATTGGTGACTACAGATTTTGAATTAAACAAGTGCAACCTATTTGAACAGGTATGAAACCTATTTGGTTTTGAATTAAACAGATTTAAATCTGTTGGGTTCCAAATTCAAACAGATAAAAAAAAAAAAAGACCTATTTGGGTGTACAGTAAAAACTGGACCAGTTTATTTCCGGAATTAATTTAAATTTTGGATTTTATTTTACCAAAAAATAAAATTAAATTCAAATGTTTTTTGCCCAAAAAGATAGGTATTAGGCCGGATAAGCCTAACCCAACCTCACACCCAGCCCGCCAGGTGGCGGCAACGTGCGTGTGGTGATTTTTGAGTCCAATGGGTCTAGCCAATAACCTCTCTCTTCTACAAACTTGGGGTGCCCCTTGGGGCCCTCTCCAAGTTATAAGTCCAAGTTATATAAACCCATTCAAAACTTCTCACCAAATCAATGTGGGACAAGCTATTTACACAAACCTTAAGGAATTTCTACTAAAACTTCATTTTCATAGAGGACACTTTGGCTTTAATTTCTCATTCACTCGATAATGGTTTTGAGCAACCAAATATACCACGTGAATCACAACGCGGCCTAAAACGTATTACCACTTTGACCCGTGAAAATTGACGCACGGGACCCACCTAAAAAATAGACTAAATTTAAGAAATTTTGATTTTACTCAGAATTTTTCAATCATTTCCAACAAAACTAAACTACGCAGTTGCTACACAAACTGCAAGCCCAGACGGTGGTCGAGAAACCCAATCCAAAGGAAAAAAGATTCTCTCAAAACAAACAAACAAAAAAAAAGCTATTCATATTTTAGAATTCTCAATATATTTTATTCATAAAAAAAATTAAATCCATCAATAATTATAACTTTTTCAGTTTATCAACTTTGTGAACAGTATATTTTTAAAAATATATCTTCAATTTTTTTTGGTAAAATTAAAGACTAATGATTCATCCATTGAATTTATTTAGCCTAAATTTGCCTAATGAGACTTTTCTCGGAAAGAGTCTCCCTCGAATTTCCAAAACGAAAAATTATTATCGAAAAAGTCTCATTCAAATGAACTGGGATGAACAAATTTGATGAATCTAGTGGTCCCAAAAATGATAATAATATAATTATCATTTCAATATAATTTATTTCATGAATACTATATATTGAGAACCTTACAAGGCATCAAATCCTCTCAAATTAAAGCCTTAAACATATAATTGAAATGCTCAACTAAACAGACCTCCACTCAAACTTGAGTTTATTATTGTTTTTATTAATGATAATATCTTTTAGGTCCCCTGTCAGGTGAGTGCTCCTATTTTTATTTTAAAAACGTAATTTAAATATTTGTGAACATTCTGGGTGACATTACTTTAATAACTTCAATCTATTAAATTATGCTTAAAATCTTACATAAGATTTGTTGATCTTCAAAGATTTGAAGGTTTGGCTGCTAAACACAATATTTTGAAGATTTTTTTTTCTCTTTTTAATAATATATATCAAAGGTCATAGCTTGGAAGAGAAGAAGAGTTGGGGAGGAATAAGATCATGGGTCTCCATTTCCTTCATCATGTGTCAAAATAATTAAAAATTTTAAAGAATTTTGTTAGGCATTTATTAATAACTTTGAAAAATTATACATTTTCTTAAAGGCAAGTGTCAAAAAAATATAATTATATTAAATTTCATTAATTAATACCTTTAAAAATATATAATTATGTTAAACATTCAATAACAATTTAATATATATATATATATATATATTTGAAAATTGACACATTGTCGGATGAGGAAAGTTTTAATAAAGGGACATCAAAATGAACAGAATACCCTGTGCCAGCTATGGAAGCATCAATATCGGTTGTGTATTTAATAATAAGATTTTTAAAGGAAAAGTTAATATTTTAATAAATTTATTTTTATAAATAAACTTACGTGAATTTGTATAACTTCACTTTTATGAATAGAATTATGTGAATTTATGTTCACTTTAATTTTCAAATTAATCAAATCCTAATTCCGCCTCTATTAATATGTGTTATTTGTCCTCTATTTTATGGTTGCTATATATTGAAGGAACATGTTTCTTTCACACCAGATCAAGTCATATCATTACAAAAACTGGATTAATTAACATCGATAATTTTCTCAACATAATAAAAAAAAAAAAAAAAAAAAAAATCCAAGATTTACAGACTAGAACTATCTGATAGAATGAATCTAATTAATTGACTAATAGATCAAAACATAGCTAGTTTGCAAAGGACTTGTGACAAGTTCTCATTGTATGCAAATTGCACTCTGTACATATGTAAATAAATACTCGAGGTACATAATACAACACTGCTCAAAATCTCTCTCTCCATCTCTTTGTCTAGAAATTCTCACAATCATTAGATCAAAATATGAGAAACAAAAATTTCAAGACACGAGACATGATCCAATAACTATAACGTGGGACAACAGAAAAATTTGAAGACAGAGAATCTCATGCCGTAGTTGCATCCTTTGAGAGGAAATGGATTCAGTGGCTCAATCGAGGAGAACCATTCTTGGATGAGAACAATGAAGTCAAAGAGTTGGCCACACCCAACACAATAGCCACCTTCACCTGTCCTCGTCGTGGGCTTGGACGGCTAGAAGTACACCTCCCTGAGGAATTCTGACCGTTGATCATCATCTCTCTCCTTGCACCTGCCATCTCTATATGAATTTATGAAAGATGGGAAGAAATTGGGTTTTCTGATGATGAGTGTGGTTGGTTGTATTGTTTGTGATGAGTGATTTGAGATGGGTGTGGTCATATTGTCTATGGTGTATATATAATGTTGAAGCTTAATATTTGCCCCTTGCTTTTTGCCAAATTTATATTTTGACATTTTCTTGACCATTTTGACCTCCTTCTTCTTGCATTCACACCTGTCTGTCTTTCTTTGATTAAAAATACATTGTTGCATTCACGCTTGCGGGATGGTGCTTTTAAATGTGGGTTCAATCGCGAACAAGTTTCACTCATGTCAAATTTTTTTTTTTGTTTTTTCTTTCATGTCGTTTGGTGTTGATAGTGAACTTATTGGCTAAAAACTCACATTTTTTTTTATAAAAAAAATGTGAAAAAAAAAACTATAACCCATTTCACAAATTGGCCTTTCATCAAAAATTCCATTTCAACTACTCTAAAGAATATTTAGAAGTATTAAATTTACATGATAACGATATTATAGTTTTATTTACAATCTCCTCCCAAATATGATTTAGAAGTGAAAAAAATAAGTATTAAAAGAATCATAGAATCCAATATGTTAATTTTTTAGTCATTTGAAGTGTACTAAATTGTCTAACTTTAATAGTTGCCTCCTTATCAAAAGAAAAGAAAAAGAAAAATAGTCCAACTTTGATCTAAGCCTGTCTAGGAAGTGGGTATATTCCAAAGCATATAATGCAATGTAATGTGTTATATTTTAGCAATATTTTAATTCTTTCAAAGGCATTATTGTAATTTTAAAAAGCAAACCAACAGGGGACAAGATAATGATGGAGCCAAACGGCAATTTTATGACACAAAACACTGAGCATAAATTTCAGATGAGTGGAGATGAATGTAAAATGTCCACATATGAATCACGTGGTCCTTCTGTTTACTTTAGAAAAAGATACATATAATTAGAGATAGATACAAAAACATCCAATGACATTGACAGGGAATTTGTATCCTCTCCTTGAGCTTGGTCCTTGAGCTCGGTCCTTGAGGGCCTTTGGGTCCACTTTGAGGTCCGATTTTGATAATTTGAACCGTTCATATTTTAATATTTACTCAGTATAACATACCTGTAAAAAATCAAGTTGATCGGATATCAGAAAGTATGTGTTCGATAAACTGTTTATTAAAAAATAGTTTATAGTCCCAGTTTTTCGAACACATACTTTCTGATATCCGATCAACTTGATTTTTTACAGGTATGTTATACTGAGTAAATATTAAAATATGAACGGTTCAGATTATCAAAATCGGGCCTCAAAGTGGACCCAAAGGCCCTCAAGGACCGAACTCAAGGACCAAGCTCAAGGAGAGGATCTAGATTCATTGACAGGGACCATGTGGGCTATGTCTGGTCCTTATCAACCCAAATCAAACCCCTGTCCCGCTAAACAAAGGTGATGTTTGTTTAAAAAGATTTATGAGATAAGATCAATAGTGTATTTGGATTAATAGTATGTTGTTTAATTTAAAATTTTTACATCCGACTAATAGTTCATTCGAATTATGAATTACAAATTTATGGGATTATTCTATCTCATGAGGGTGGGACACAATCTATAGAATAACTCATCCCATACAAATTAGGTAATGAAATTATATTTTTGACCCTCTATTATTTAATATCTTTTTAAAAATAAAATTTATTTGTTAAATTAATTATACTTAATAAATTTTATTTATTAAATTATTTATTTTAATAATCATATGGTTTAGTAAAGGAAAATAAAATTTAAAAATCTCAACTACAAATTAAAATAAATTTATATAATTTTTATTAATATTATATTTATTTAATTTTTTAAAAGTTCTATTAAAAAAATTAAATAAAATTTATAATTCCGATTTAATATTTCTATTATTTAGTAAATAATTCAAAAGGCAAAATAGTCTTTTGAGCATTTATCATTTTCCCTAATATCCCAAACAAATATAGGATTCAATAGAATAGTTCAATTTAAACATCTAATCCCATAACTAAGCAAACATAGAATATAAAATCCAGTCCCACCAAATAGTCTGGGGACAATTATCACAGGACTAACAGTCCGGTAGATTACAATCTCTCTATTCAGTCCATTCAAACAAACATGCCCAAAGTGTACACCATATTATATTAGAAAATGTTATAGGTTTCAAATTTTTTATCAAACAAATAACCAAATGTCTCATATGGGTGTGGGGACTACAAAATTGCGAACCCCACACCCACATGAGACATTTGGTCATTTGTTTGGTAAAAAATTTGATATTTCTAACATTACCCTATTATATTATGGAATTATATACGGGTAAGAGAAAGAAAAATATACTACTGTTGGCTTTTTGGCTTTCGAAGGTTAGTATTGTAATTTTGAGCATGCCAGCAAGGATCAATCAGTCCTTACAGAATATTAATTGCCAACCAATTATCAAATGATTGCGTTTTAATTCTTTCAGCCTCAATGAAGAGGACTTTTACTGATGGCTTTGTTTTAGGAGAATTAAACAGATAATGATTTAAATAAAAAACAATTATAGCATTACATTAAGTAAAATAGAAGACTTACAAAGATCCAAATCAGCTTCGTAGAGGTTTACTGTGACAGACTACTTGAAACTACTCCTATGAACGAAGTACAGTGTAGGAATTTAAAATACAGGAATGTAAAGAACAAGAAATGTAAAAACTGGAAGAAAAATAAAATAAATAAAACTGGTTTTTTGGATCTGAGTCTGGGGGACTTTCTGGGACCTTCTCTGCTATTTATACTTCTCAATACCAACCGTCGAAATGAACTTCTAACTGTCAAACCACTCCTCCATGATCGCCGATGTTTCCTTACAATTAGCTCCACTATGCCATATTTGCAGTTAGGCTTCCCTCTTGATTTCGAATTTAAATGTATGTATAACCGTTAAAGCCACGTCATCTTGTATTCCTTTGCTGATCCAGTACTACGCAAATCTTTAATAACCAATACTGACTGTCACATGTACGATTATAATTGAAGATTTGAATTATCTTCCCGTATTGCCCTCATCTTGCCACATGTCAAACTGTGATTGGCTTACAAAATATGTAGCCGACATTACCCCCCGCACTAATATACCCAATACTTGGTGATATTAGTGGATCAAGGTATTTTATCCACGTCTCAGAACGTACATGGGCTTTACACTTTTTAGAAATGCAACCGTCACTCATCAATGAAATACTTGCATTAAATTCTCTTCTATCCTTTGATCATCCCCACTATCTCAGTATTCGAAAAGACTGATATATCCTTCATGGCCAAACAAGAGTTTCTTTACATTGATCAAGCATACGAAGAGTTATTTGATGATATTGTTCGTCCTCGAAAGAACCTTCATGCATTGATTAACCACTTTTATCCGCCTCAATTTATACAAGTTATGGAAGCTTTCGCAAATCATCGACCTTCGAACCAAGAACCTACTGTTTACGATTCTTTGGAACACAAATTTGAGGTCATGGATATCGAAAGCTCTTCTTCTAGAACAAAGCCGTCCGCGTGGGACGAAGCTGTTGCTGCTTCTTCTTTTTCTTCTACGACCTCTGGCTGGGGAACTTGGTCTACCCCTACTCAATCTCAGACAAGGGAACGCATTCATCATCCTTTCCTTGAATTCGATGACCCTCTTGACATTCTTCCTTCCAAACGCAGTTCTGTAGTATATCCATATGTTCCTATTAACCGTAGACGCAGTTTTGAAGACAATCTGCTTACATCATGGTATACTTCTACCTTACCATCTCGAATGGTTCGAAGTGTCCCACATCCTGATAAAGCTCTAGGGATCAGTCCTACGCTTTTAGCCAAAAAGGCAAAACTTTACCCCTCTGATTGGCTAGAATATGTGCCTAGACCTGAATTTCTGGACTCACCCAGGGAACCTCCGACTACTCCTCCTCTGCCTTCTAATCCAAATTGGATTGATGAGTTGAGGCTCACTCTCTCTAAGGGCCGATCCTTCCCCCTTACAGGTCCTAGCGCCTCCAACTCCTTATCAACAATTCAGGGCTCAGATATTGCTTGCTGTATTTTCTCGTTTATCCTTTGAAGTCCTTCGAAATGACACTCCCCACCAAAACTTTCTATGGGCTTGTGACATTATGTCTCGAAGCCATTTCCTTAACCCTGTGGCCCAAATGGAGCTCTATACCTTTTTAGACCAACTTCTTCTCTTGCTCAACTAGCACTTCCATGCTTCCATTACCAGTGAAGTTCTGGATGAAGCCATTTCTGCTCGAATCCAGGTTCAGTATGAGGCAGAGAACCTCCTTGATGAATATGAAGCCTTCAAGAGCCAAGATTCTGGGTATGGAAAGGATGCTGCTATGAGCGAAATACATGAAGAAGAAGAGATGGATGCCACAGATGAAGCTCTGAAACAGATAGAATTCAAAGTGAAGGCCCAACAACTATCTTCTCAATTGAGGGCTTACTAATTAGATAAACCAAATCTCAACAATATAGAGGATAGAGTAGGAAAAGAGTATTCATTTATTGAATTTTGTTGGACTAAATTCCATGATCTTGTAACTTTCTCCGTTCCATATTTCTATGAAATCGAGAATGTAATCAAATGAATCCTAGTATAAACAGCACTTATCAATACAATTGGGCCTTTTGAATTTCATTTATCAGATTCTGATTTATCACTCCAATTGTAAATTGTATGGTTGATGTGCTTTGACTCCATCCAACTCAAACTCTTCCAAAGTGTGAAATCTCATTTTTTGAGAAAACAAGTATTGCCTTACATACCGAGTCTAGGACTAACATAATTCTTCAGTTATCAGCTTCGAATTAACCAATTCTACATTCGAAACTTGATTTGATCATATTCAATTCCCTAACATATGGTTAATACAATCGAGTAATTTCAAATCAACTAACTTTGTTTCAAACAAACAGTCTACATTTTTCAAAATATGGAAACCACTTTTAAAGATTGCACTGTTTTATTCTAAAAAAGTGATTTCTTCTGTATATTATCAAACCAACTATTGGTTTGAAACTTAGAACAAACAATTCCTAACCTTAAGGTATTTCAAGTTTTGCTTCGAAGGATTTTACTATCACTAAGAAACCTAAAAACAGGTCTTTAATCCTTTTGAAGTAGACAAATATTTGCGCATTCTTGCATCTTTAGGTATGGAAAGTGCTTCGAAGTCGACTTCCTACCTTCGAAGCCGTTTGTTATTTGATTTTGGCGCCAAAATTTGGCTTCGAAGCCAAATATTTTATTTTCGAAGCTAACATCAGTATTGGAGATGTGTTTCCCTCAATAACTATCAATATTGAGGGAAACTTTTTGCTTCGTACCTTTAGTACTTCTTTATAAATTCCACGATTGGGTATATTTTCAGACACAAAGGTTTAAAACCCTTTTATTTCGTGCTCCCAATCCACTTGATCGTCCAATACACAAACCTTTATCTTCTGCTTGCTTGCCTTTTCCCTTTACCTTCGTCTTCTGAGAAAAACTCTCTATTAATGGCTTCTTCTTCCTTGAAAATACTGGTTGTGGAGCGTGCGAGTCCATCCGTAGCCTTGAAAAGGATCATTGATGAATAGTGTGAGAAGTACAAGGCTGGTGAGAAAATCCATTGACGGACGCATCTTCATTCCTCGTCGTCATGAACAGTAAGAGAATGTGCTTGGGCCTATCTTCACGGAGGTTTCTACTGAGATTTCAGCACTGTATCCACATCTAGAAGATCATTGTCTCCTTTACGAAGGTGGTCTTGATTGGGGAAGCTGGAGGATGAACCGCCCCCATCGCTGGTGGCCCACGGTGAGACCAGAGTAGGAGGAATGGTATGATCGGGTCGTCCCTTATAGGACTTTGGATCTTCAGGAGCTCTGCCTCTTCGACGCCCTCCAATTATCCAGGTTTACCATTTCGGAGGACCCTTTTTAATTCATGTTGCCCTTTGCTTTTGGAATCCTGCTTTTAATTTCTTTCAATTTAGATGTGGGATGATGGTTCCTACTGTTCTTGACATCTGCCATCTATTAGGATTGTCCCCCACTGGTACCCCCGTTGGTCCAGATTATCCTAATCTCAAAACTCCTTTTTCCTTCCCCTCTCTTAACTCATCCTATAATGACTTTGTCAAGGCTGAGAATAAAAGAGAAGGCCTTGTGACTGATAGGGAATTCTTCTCTTTTCTATTATATTGGCTTTACAAGTTCCTTTTCTGCACCTCTTCCCAGAATATCATGCCTGAATTTGCCCCTCTTGCCAAAGCCCTTGTCTTACAAAGAAATGTGGCCTTAGCTCCATATGTTCTAGGTCATGTCTATAGAGCTTGTTCCATTTTTTGTGAGAAACCCTTAGATGCCAATCAGGGAGGTCCATTTTGGATACTTCAACTTTGGATTTTTACATATTTCACCGAGTTACAATCTAAATGCCAAAAGTTTTTGGAGCCAAACCCTACTACCCATGGCATGAAGTTAGCCAATGTTTCACTCTATTCTTCTACCTTTACTTTTTATTTTTCTTTCTTCCACCAACTCCCAACTTCCCCCCATTCTCACAGCTTCCGTCCCTTCGAACCTTCCAACATTGGCCCATCTTGGTTGAGGACCTTTTTTAGTGATAGGTCCTGTTCTACACCCAATCACAAAAACATGTGGGCCTCCATCCTGATTTCCAGAGAATTATTCATTAGGACTATGAACCCGAGAGCTTACAAATGCATTGCTAAGCCCTATTGTCCTGCCCAATTCGCTAGGCAATTTGGCTTCTCACAAGGGGTCCCAATACCTCTCTGTAGCCAGACCAATTTAAGCTTTACCAGCAGGGATCTGAAGGTTCGAAGATCTAAATTGGAAGAAGCAACTTCCAAATTCATCCAGGATTTTATTGACTTTGAGTACTTCTCTTTCATACCTCAAGGCAATATATTGAAAAGGTGCTAAAACTGGTTGATGGCCAATATGGAGGTACATTTAGCCATTCCTCAAGATCTGTTAATGGTACTGGATGTACCTCAAGCCAAGTCCAAAGGGACTGGAGTTGTTACCTTTTCTACTGCTCCTGCCACCTCAGTTCTTGCACTTGTCACTACAAAGTCTGTTCCTGTAGTCTCAACTCCTTCTAGAGTTACCCGAGCTGCCTCGAAGAAAAGTATGTACTCCTATTTCTTTTCTTTTCTCCTCCTTTATGATGCTCTTGTCCTTACTTATAACTCTTCCTCTGGTGTAGGTGGTGTGGGTGCCTCTCAGGGGGATGCTCTCCAAAAAGTTCAAGCTTTAAATCTTCTGAAAAAGAAACAGCAACAAAAGAAGAAGAGAAGGCTCTTATTCGACCTTGAAGAAGAAATACATGAGGTTCGTATAGGAGAAACAGAAGCAGAACAAGAAGAGATAGAAAAAGAGCAAGAGACACCCTTGAAGAGAAGGAAGAAAATGACTATCTCTCTGTCTGATTTCACTGGAGATCCTATTCACGAAGCGTCTGCTTTAGCAGTAGAAGCAGAGCATTCCAAAGAGCTTATTGTATTTCAAAGGACTGAGAAGAGGAGGCAACAAGAAATGCTTAGAGATGAGGCTGCTATCGCTGATGCATTCCAAAGAGAGGTTGCAAGACAACAACAAACTGATGGACATTATACTCTTCGCAGCTCTTCGATCATAGCCACTACTCCTGAAACCAGTAATTTCCTTCGTGCCTCTATTTTCTTTTCTCAAAATCTTGGTATTGAGACTTGACATTACTTTGTATTTCTTCTTTTGCAGCAACAACTACTCTGCCTCCTTTAACAAGGACTCCTTCAAACTCATTTGAAGTTGAAAGACATCGAATTGTAAAGCAAATTCAAGCAATACTTCCACCTCTTGGTCCCATATTTTCCATACCCTTCTTGAAGCCAAGTATTCCTGCATCTCTTTCTTTTGGCTTAACTCCATATTTCCCTCATTTATCTTTCAATTCTACTCAATTTGATTTCCTTTCTAGCCTTGCTACTCCTTCCCCTCCTAAGGAAATTCCAGTTGTTACTTTATCTTTAATGATAGCTGATTCCTATAGAGAAGGTACTGGTAGCTCTCTAATTCATTGTCCATTATCTTTGCCTAGCTCCAGTCCTTCTTCTCTCGACCTACTGGTAGCCAAAACTATAGAGACTGCTAAGGATACTCTACATTCTTCTCCTATTCCTATGCAGTCATTTCTTCCTTCTACCAGAGCTCTTTCTGCACCTTCCATGTCAATGGATGAGGTGGACATCTTCGAAGCTAGGCTAGCTAGTCTCTTTGACATACCTTCCACCTCTCTAATAGCTAGCAATGAGACTGAGCCATTAGTTCTAGCTGATTCTCTACTAGAAATTTTTAAGGGCTCTTCCTCTAGTGGTAAGACTTCCTTGCGTTCAATAGACTTGGACAGTTGTCTAGAGCTGCTGACATCCTTCTCGAGGATTCCTTTCGAAGCCTTACAAAGGCCTATAATAAAAAATGGCTTCCTCCAGTGCTGCAAGATTGTTGAGCAATCTGGCATGACTGTTTTAAGTCATTTATCTCAGGCGGCAGCCACCATTGATTTTTTCATCAACATCTGTCATGCTGCCAAGGCTGCAGAGGAGACATTGATGAGAGACCAGAGCTTTGTTTCCAAAATACATGCTGAAGCGTCAGAACTGAAGGAACAACATTCCTCTGTCTCCCAATTTCGAGCTCAACTATTGAAGAAGAAAGCTCAACTTAAAGAGGAGTTATCAGCAGTCAACCAAACTTTAGATCAAACTGCCACCAAGTTGCAGATCACTAATCAAGGACTGGCCGATCGAAAGTAAGAAATGGCTACGACCATTCAGTTATTCTCATCTCTTAAGAATAGAGCATCTATTGTAAAAGAACAACTGAAACATTGTACTAACTTTTGGGCCAATCTATGGCTACATGTACTCAACTCTTTATGAAATAAAATTTTTATTTATCATTTGAATGTTCTCATGTTCTTTTCATTTAGCACTTATTTTATTCCTTATGTTTCCCACACGGTTGGATAATAAGGCTTCAAATATCTGTCATTAATCTTCTTGGGATGTACATATCCATTCAAATTTTCAAATGATATGCTCCTAAAGGCAAGACTCTATGAACTTGATATAGTCCTTTCCCAGTTAGGTGACCACTTGCCAAACTTGTGGCTTTTAATCCCTATTGAGAGTATTGTCTTCCATACCAAATCACCTTCATCAAAGCTAATGTGCTTGACTTTCTTATTATAGTTTTTGACTGCTTTCTTCTTTTGGAAAAGAATGCTATTTAATGCCAGAATTTTAACTTCATCTATACTTTCTAGTTCTAAGCACATGCTCTGATGGTACTGCTCAAGATCTAACTGATCCTGGCATCTCACCCTCAAGGCCTTAACATTAATTTCCACAAGTAGCACTGCATGCCCATATACTAAAGTATAAAGAGTGATTCATGTACTTGACCTTGGAGAAGTCCTATAAGCCCACAATACATCTAACAACAAGTTATGCTAATCCCTGGGATTATCTTCCATAACTTTCTGTAATCCTTTCTTCAAAGACTTATTAGATGATTCAGCCTGACCATTGACTTGTGCATAGTAGGGGTAGAATTAACAAGGCTAATTCCAAACTCTGCCACAAAAGACTTTACCATTTCCCATCAAAATACAGTCCATTATCAACAATTATAGTCTGTGGGATGCCAAATCTGTGGATCAGATCTTTAATAAATCCAATAACTTCGATCTGGTCTAACCTTATATGGCTTAGCTTCGACCCACTTAGTGAAGTAATCTGTGGCTACTAAGATGAAACAATGATGTTTCGAAGAGGGTGGGTGTATTTTCCCTATCATATCGATAACCCATCCTCTAAATGGCCAAGGCTTCACCATGCTTTTGGCATGCCTGGCAACCTTTAGCATATTCTATGCAATCCTTAAGGATGGTTGGCCAATAGTAGGAATGTCTTCGAAGCCTTCAGATGCCTTCATGAACCTCAGCCATGGCTGTCAATGCTTCCCTTGGACCTAAATAAACCATTCCAATAATAAACCATCTGCCCCCCTTTTGTAGAGAGCATTACTATACATTATGTATTGCATGGATTGCAATTTGATCTTTCTACTGGCTTTCGAAAATGGGCCAGTTAGATACTGCATTATTGGATACCTCTAATCTTGTTCTTGTAAGTCATTATGATTGACTTCTAAGACACATTCCTTTTATTAAGGTGATATTACTTTTTGATATATTGTTTGGCTTATGTTTTTGAGTGTTATCCCTTCTCTGAAATTCGAAGCTTTTTGAGCCACATCATTAGCTTTTATTCAGAATCTTGGGACAAAGTACATTTGCTATCTGAAACTGAGAAAGCAAATGTAATGCAACAACATAGTATGGCAACATGCTTATACTTTGACATTTGAAAATTTTTCACCTGGTTAACTACCAATTGAAAATCTCCAAATATATCAACTGCATGAGCTTGTAATCCAATAAGTATTTCGAGTCCCACTATTAAAGCTTCATATTCAGCTTGATTATTGGAACAAGTAATTTCATCCACTCTGAAACCATGTATGGTTTCTACCCGTAGTGGTGACTTAATCACCACACCAATTCCAGTTAGACTATTGGCTTTTGATCCATCGAACCACATTTGCCATGGTTCAATACTAACCATACCAAGTTCCATTATCTCTTGGCTTTCTGTTTGGCATGGATGGTCTGCCAAGAAGTTAGCTAAAACTTGTCCTTTTACTGCCTTTTGGGAGACATATTCTAGATGAAATTCTGATAAAGCTAATATCCATTTGCCAATTCTTCCTTTCAACATAGGTCTAGATAACATATATTTAACCAAATCTGTGGTTGCAATTACTAAGACAGTTGTAGGCAAAAGATAGTATCTTAATTTCATTGCAGCAAAATACAATGCAAGGCACAGCTTTTCCACAGCTGAATATTTACATTCACAAGAATTTAGAAACCTACTAAGGTAATAAACTGCTTGCTCTTTGCCTTCTTCATTGTCTTGGCTAGGAAAACTCCCAGTGAATCTTCTGCTGCAGCTATATATAACTTCAAGGGCTTATCACCCTTTGGTGGCATCAGCACTGGAGGGTTGGCCAAGTAGGCTTTGATTCCTTCGAAAGCAGTTTGATGCTCTGCTATCCACACAAACTCCTCTTCATCATTCAGCCTTAATAAGGAAGAAAATACTTTAGTTTTCCCTGCAGTATTAGAAATGAATCTTCGAAGAAAATTAACCTGTCCAAGGAATTTTTGTAATTCTTTCTTACTTGATGGAGGTCTGGCTTCAATAATAGCTTTGGCTTTATTCTGATAATCTATATTCCCTTCTTGTGTACTACATAGCCCAAGAAGTTTCTAGCTGATACGCTAAAAGCACATTTGAGAGGATTAAGTTTCAACTTGAACTTTCTCATTCTTTCAAAAGCTGTTTCCAAGTGAAACAAATGTTCCTCCATGGATTGGACTTTACTACAATATCATCAATGTAACACTCTAAATATCCCCAATGAGGTCATGAAAATAGTGTTCATAGCCCTTTGATATGTAGCCCCAGCATTCTTCAGGCCAAATGGCATTTTAACCCATTCGAAGGGTCAATATTCCCAGGACATCTGAATGCTGTCTTGTGGATATCTCTTCTGCAATGCAGATTTTGGTTATAACCAGAGTGCCCATCCATCATTGATAAAATCTTGTGCCCTGAACTATCCACCAATAAATCTACTATGGCATGGGGTACTCATCTTTTGGAGTTGCTAAATTTAGGTTTCTGAAATCGATGCATACCCTCATTTTACCATTCTTCTTAACTACAGGCACAATATTGGATAGCCATTCAACATACCTGGCTGTCCTAATAAAGCCTGCCTTGAGGAGCCTAAGAATTTCCTCCTTGACCTTCTGAATCACTTCAGGACTCATCATTCTTGGTTTTTGCTTGTATGGCTTGAAATTAGGTCTCATAGGGAGCCTATGTTCTACTAATGACCTATCTAATCCTGGTAGTTCATTATAAGACTATGCAAAATAATCTTTATATCTCTTTAAGACCACCAACAACTGGTCCATGTCAAGAGCATTTAACCAAGCACTAATGTAGGTGGGCTGTTGTATGGAACCTTCCCCTAAGTTCACTTCTTCCAAAGGGTCTTATATTTGGGAACTCACTGATGCTTCTTTTTTGATTTCTTCTGTCTTTGAAGCAAACTTCTTGCTTTGTCCTGCTCCCAGTTTCTTTGATTCAACATCTTTGCCCTCCTCTTCATAGACAAAGTCTGTCCATAAGGCTTTTTCTTCTTGTATCTCCTGGACTTTTGTTTCAATGTCCAATGCACAATATTTATCCAAAGCCAAAAATTTGACCTGTTGCTACTCCTGCTTGCAGCCAATTATCATGGCTTTTTCCTCTTGCTCTTGTACCTTCTGGACTATTGATTTTACATCCAATACTGAGAACTGAATTAAAGCCAAAGATATGGCCTCCTGGGTTTCATCTCTTTGCCTACAACGAGGCATCATTGTCATCTTTATTGACAAACTCCTCATCAGCACTTTCCTGGACTAAGTGCTTTAGGTGTGCCAATTCCTCATCAGCCGTCACTTCGGCTGATCCATCAGGCTTTCTTAGTATACTAAGTGTTGTCACTCATTCAGTATACAATTTGTCTTCTGCAAAATCTGCACAAACTATGAAGGGTTGAGGGTCTGCATTGATCTCCTCTGTCTCTCCATTGCATAAGGCCATTATGATCTTTTGATGTAAAGAGGAAGGCACACATTTATTAGTGTGAATCTAATCTCTCCCAAGTAGAGCATTATACTTAGCATTGTTGTCGATAACGAAGAATGACGTCATGCAGTCCTTAGTTCCCACACTCAGGTTAATGGGCAAAATGCCTTAAGCCATCTGTTTGTCTCCAGCAAAACCAGCAATGGTTGTACTGGTTGGGATTAGTCTGGGGTTCCTCTTTCCTAGTTTTTTCAAAGAAGATTTCGGAAGCAGGTTTACTGCTGCCCCATTATCCACCAATACCCGGTTCATCTGTATCCCATCGAAGAAGGCCTTGATATACAAGGGTTTGACATGTTGTGTTATGGATGTCGTGGATACTCAAAAGGGTATGAGAGGTTAATACTCACCTCTTCCTCACTCTCATCCTAGTTTCCATTGGTATGGCTACTTCGGATTCATTTTGCACCATACTCACTTGTGAGTCCTCACTAGAAACTGGAATTGGGTCAATTTCCTGATCTTGGTTTTCATCTTCAGCTTGAAACTCTTGTGGTAGTATATGCACCATATTCATTGACACAGGAGGAAATGAGCCAAATTGGATGACTGACTGTACCTGTTTCTCTTCTTGGCCAACTTGTTCAATTACTTCGGAAGCATCTTCCATGCTGCATTCTGGCACTTCAGTATTAGTAACTTTTTTCGAATGGTCTATTTCTGCTGGTTTTTTGATAAAAAAATGTCTGTTCAGCCATAAAGGTTTCAAACATTTCTTCCTCAACCATCTCTTTCTTTTGGCCTAAGCCAACTTCTCTCTCTGTCACACTATCACTTTCCATCAAAGCTTTTTTCAATCCTGCCAAACTGGATCTTTCTTTGGTTTTCAGTTCGGAATGAACTTTGGCCAGTTTCTCTCTGCTGCAAGTCCTTTTGTCTTGAGGAGTTGGTTTTGGATTACTTTTTTCTCCCTCTGCCTGGCCCTTTGGCTGGACCAATGAAGAACTTTCTCCGCTTTCTTTCAAATTCTTCTGGTACTGAGTGTACCTTCGCTGGATCTTCCTCCTTTGGGACCTAGAGATTACTGGGACCATATTTGGTTCCTTTGTTTTTGGATGCTTGAGTAACACCCAATTATTTGGAGCCACCAAAGGAGGTTTAACCATCCTACCTTGGTCTCCAATAACATTTCTTTAGGTAGACATTTCCCTAGGTTTGTTTTGCATGACAAACCAATCTGGGACTCCAAGCACCCATGAACCTACTAGCCCAGTTGTTAAATTGTCTCTTTCTTCCTTCGAAGCCATTTTCGAAGCTGGCTATGAGGGCCACTGCTTGGCCCTGACTCCCTGTTTTGGGCCAAATTCAGGCCTTCCATGAAGGTGGCCACTTTCTATCCTGTGTGAGATTGGTCAAGGGGGCTAATCCCTGGCTTTGATCCCATAACTTGAACCCCTTTCAGGTCTCCTTTTAGGATGATTGCCCTCTATTTTTTAATAGTTAGGTGGTTTGGACTCATGTAGAGATCTCTTGTCTTTGGAGTGCACTCTAGCGGCTGTTGGCTCAGCCATTAATGGCTACTGCCTAATACCAGTTGGATATGGCCTTTTGTTATAAGCACTGGTTGGTTTAGAACGCCTCTGCACATCCTTGTAATATTGCTTCCCATCAATCGGAAGCCCTTTCAACCACTTGTAGCTCAACCTGCATCTGGGACACATTCTTTGCATGACTGCTGCCTCTAAAGAATCATCATCCAATCATCAGAGTCTTCCCTCTTGTCTGGAAAACCTTGTCCAATAGCTGGTAAACTTCTAGTATTTTTCTTGACAGTAGTCTGGCTGGCAACATGCATTTGTACATTGACCTCTTCCAATTCTTTCAAGGACAAGTTCTTGAAGTCTAGCACAATAACATTGGCTGCCATTTCTCCAATTTCTGGGAATGGATTAGTGTCAATCCCCATGGCCTTTTCTGCTTTAGCTGGGAATTTTAGACTTCCTTTTCGAATCTGCTCTTGGATCTTGTCCTGAAAAACAATGCAGTTTTTAGTTGAGTGAGACAAAAAATTATGCCATTTACAATACACTTTTCCTTGAAGTTCCTCTGGAGACAGAATTTTGACTCATTTTGGTAACTTCAGGAAGTTTGCAGCAAGCAAATGATCAAAAATGTCATCTGCCTTTGTCAAATCGAAAGAGTATTTCCTGTGAAGGTCTTTCTTTTTAAACTCCTGGTCTATTGTTGTGTCTTTATGAATTAATGCTTCATAGATCACAGGTTCTTTCCCTACAATCTCTGCTGCGTCAATCTCATAATTAGGATCTCTATAGTACATTTTGTATGATGCATTACTTCGATCTTGTTCTTCTTCTAGTAATGCTTCATACCTAGACACCTTATAGGTCAGTTCCACTAAGTCTCTATACTCAGTTGAGTCAAACTTCTTTCGAAGCCTAAACTCTAGACCATTTTGAGCCAATCTCACAAACTCAGGCTCTGGTAGGACAATCCTACATTTGTTTCGTGCTCTTTTGAATCTGGCAATAAATTGAGCAGCCTTTCATCAGGCCTTTAACTCAACCTTGCCAAGTCTGCCATAGAAACTTCTGGCTCTGTTTGGAAGAATTGGGCATGAAATGCCTCCTCCATCTATTGCCAAGTTTGGATAGAACCAGGTGTAAGGTTAATATACCATACGAAGGCTACCCCAGTTAGAGAATTTGGGAACAATCTCAATTTCATGTAATCATTATTGGTAAATTCACCGCATTGGGCAGCGAACCTAGCAATATGCTCCACCGTTGACTGGTTTCCATTCTCATAAAAAAGAGCAAAGTTTGGTATCCTAAATCCTCTTGGGTATTCATGTACCCTATCTACCCATTCTGGATATGGTTTCCTGAACACAGGAGTTTGAACCCCTTGAGCCATCGGTCCTCTAACAATGTCAACAATTTGGTCCCCAGGAACCATATTTTGTGCTTGTTAAACCACTACTGGAGGAACAAACACAGGATTTGGTGGACAACCTTGTGTCTGAGGTCCTCTTGGTCCATAGGGCGGCACATTTGGGACTGGTTGTCCCTGTGGTGCTGGCTGCTGTTAAGGGTATGGGTAACCCCTCTGAGCCTGTCTTACGAAAGGACCTACGAAAGGTACTGGAACAAGTGTTGTGTCTCTTCCAATTGTAGGGAACCCTTCCAACCCCCCGGGTATAAATTCAAACAAAGGATTAGTGAATCCCCTTGTGCCAGGTATGGCTTCGAACATGGGATTTGGAAACATCTTTATGCCATTTTCTTGTGTTGGGCCAGATCCACCAACTTGCATGGCTTCACTGTTAAGTAATGAGGCATTTTGATTTGTCACAGGTCTCGAATAAGGCTCATACCAAGACTGAGGTGATGGTCTTTCGTAGTTTTGGTTACTAGTTTGACCATTAGAATGTCCATTAATTTGCATAGGTTGTTTATCTCTAGCCAATCTTTGCTGAGGGACATTTGAAATTTCCTCCATATGCCTTGTGTTTGTTGGTTGATGGGTATTCATTCGATCCACGAAGGATGTTGCCCACCTTTCCATTGTGTTCATTAACTGCTGTCCCATGGCATCTACTAGGCCACCCCATTGATTCATTGGCTGAGTAGATAGAATAGTGGATGGTCCAATTCCTTGGCCTCGTCCAATATTTTGATCATGTGGTACTTGTTTCGAAGTGCTAGTCTGTTCGACCATAGGTTTTGATAGAACATGTACTTCCACAGGATGTGTTATCACATTATCCTCTGGATTAGGCATTTCTACTTCTCCTTCCACGCCTTCTTCCAAGCGTTCATTTTCTCTTTGTCTTCTACATCTAGCCATTTCAATTAGTCCCACTGGGCGTGCCAAAAATATATGTTGACTTTTTGACTTTCGAAGGTTAGTATTGTAATTTTGAGCGTGCCAGCAAGGATCAATCGGTCCTTACAGAATATTAATTGCTAACCAATTATCAGACGATTGTATTTTAGTTCTTTCAGTCTCAATGAAGAGGACTTTTACTGGTGGCTTTGTTTTAGGAGAATTAAACAAATAATGATTTAAATAAAGAACAATAGCATTTCATTAAGGAAATAGAAGACTTACAAAGATCCAAATCAGCCTCATAGAGGTTTACTGCGACAGACTACTTGAAACTACTCCTATGAACGAAGTACAATGCAGGAATTTAAAATACAGGAATGTAAAGAACAAGAAATGTAAAAATTGGAAGGAAAATAAAATAGATAAAATTGATTTTTTGGATCTGAGTCTGGGAGGCTTTCTGGGACCTTCTGTGTTATTTATACTTCTCAATGCCAACCGTCGAAATGAACTTCTAACTGTCGAACCACTCCTCCATGATCGCTGATGTTTCCTTACAATTAGCTCCACTATGCCATATCTGCAGTTAGGTTTCCTCCTGATTTCGAATTTAAATGTATGTATAACCGTTAAAGCCACGTCATCTTGTATTCCTTTGCTGATCCAGTACTACGCAAATCTTTAATAACCAATACTGACTGCCACGTGTACGATTACAATTGAAGATTTGAATTATCTTCCCGTATTGCCCTCATCTTGCCACGTGTCAAACTGTGATTGGCTTATACAAAATATGTAGCCAACAACTACCAACACATGAGAGGTACAAGTTACACTTGCTTCCATATAACCTTTCATTTGCATTCCATCACAGACACATTTGAACCCGCATGTATTGATAAATTTTTTTTCCCTTTCTCTCACTTGCACATAGTTCCCCTATTATTATATAAGGATATGGATTAAATTTGGGAAAAATGATAATTCAGTGTAAATATAAAAAAATATTACACATTAATGGAAAAATTTATAAAAATTAATAATTAAAATTCTATATATATATTTTTAAGTATCTGTAAACATTTTTTTTTTTTTTTAAATCACACTGTAACATGATTTCTCCTTAAATCTTCTCCTGTTGGGATATATCCAATTAGACGCAATAGTCTGGTTCATTGCACATCCATTAGGCATCAAATTCTTTCAAATTAAAGCCTTAAACATATAATTGAAATGCTCAACTAAACAGACCACCACTCAAACTTGAATTTATTGTTATTATTATTATTATTATTAGCTTTTATGTCCCCTGTCATGTGAGTGGTCCTATTTTTATTTTGAAAACGAAATTTAAATATTTGTGAACATTCTGGGTGACATAAAAGTGGTCAGTAATCCATGGGGTTGTGACATTGTGGTAAGGCCTTAGGGTTTAAACCCCAAGGTCACAAGTTCAATTCCTCCCTTGGGCCAATCTCTTGAGCGAAGCACTGTTGGTTAGGAGGTTAGACCTCAAGTTGTCTAGTCAACACTTAGTGTGGGTTCAATGCTCCCTCGCTGTGCGAGTCCTGACTTAAGCGGAGCTTGTCTTAGGAGGTCGGGGCAAGTTCCCAGGTCATAGTCTCCTTGTTCGGAACGGCTAACAGGACACTTTGGTGATCTCTGCAAGGGGCGCTGCCTTGGACCTGCGGGAGGGTAGGGAGGATTTTCCTGCAACAAAAAAAAAAAAAAAGTGGTCAGTAAAGTGTATTACTTTACTAACTTCAATCTATTAAATTATGCTTAAAATCTTACATAAGATTTGTTGATCTTCAAAGATTTGAAGGTTTGGCTGCTAAACACAATATTTTGAAGATGTTTTTTATTTTTATTTATTTTTATTATAATAATATATATCAAAGGTCATAGCTTGGAAGAGAAGAAGGGTTGGGGAGGAACAAGATCATGATTCTCCATTTTTTTCATCATGTGCTCTAAATCCGTTTCTCATCCTATGATGTGTCAAAATAATTAAAATTTTTAAAGAATTTTATTAGGCATTTATTAATAACTCTGAAAAATTATACATTTTCTTATAGACAAGTGTCAAAAAAAGATAATTATATAAAATTTCATTAATTAATACCTTTAAAAATATATAATTATGTTAAACATTCAATAACAATTTTATTTATTTATGAAAATTGACACATTGTCGGATGAGGAAAGTTTTAATAAAGAGACATTAAAATGAACGGAGTACCTTGTGCCAGTTGTGGAAGCATTAATATCGGTTGTGTATTTAAAGGAAAAGTAAATATTTTAATAAATTCATTTTTATAAATAGACTTACGTGAATTTGTATAATTTTACTTTCGGTGGTACTATATGTATCAATTAGTGTACTGACTAGTGTACCAACATTAGTTATAATATTATTATTGACCATACTAATTAATCACATTACAAATCCTAAAAACCTTTTAAATTATATCACATCATCAATTGGTACACTAATTAGTATATTAATTGGTGCATATAGCATTATTCATTTACTTTTATAAATAGAATTATGCGAATTTGTGTTCATTTTTATGAATAGATTTTTATAAGTTTCCTTTTATGAATAAACTTACGCGAATTTATATTCAACTTACACATTTTTTCAACTTACACATTTTTATGATATCCCTTACGTGAAAACTTACATAATTTTATGATAAAATTACATACCAAAGAATTTTTCACTAAAAATTACCTAGACGTACATCACTATTTAGTCTTTTACTTTGGTAAAGATTTAAAAATTGAAAGATCCAAAGACATTCATTTAAAGAGAAAGTCCAAAATCAATTACACTAGTTAACTTAAAAATAAAAAATAAAAATACATTGATTTAATAAAAAATAACAACATTCAAATTAGGTTATCAATACAAGAATAGCGATAAAAAATGCTCAAAAAACATTATCAAAATTATATCGTGGAGATAATTTTTCTATCTCTAGTTATTTTGCATTTCAATAAGATAAATAATAAATAAAAAAATACTCCCACATTTTTTCACACGGTTGCTAGCAACAAACTCAAATAAAATATAAAAATTATTGAATATTGAGGGGCCATTTGGAAACATGAGTTAAAAGTCAAAAGACAGTTTTTAACTCATTTTGGATTACATCACCTCTCACATAAAACAGTAAAAAAAGTTTGAGTAAATTACACTTATTCCTCCTAAGGTTTGGGTTTAATATATATCACCCCCTGACGTTTGGAAAATTACACTAACTCTACTGTCATTGTAATTATTTAGACTGAAAATATTGAACTCATACATTCTCTCTTATTTTGCTTTACTTTGCTTTACTTTCTCTTTTTTTTTTTTTTTTCCCTTTCCTTTACTTTTTTTTTTTTAATGTAATTTTCTCTATTTTTCTACTAGGAGTTGTTACATTTTATATAAATAGGGGTTTATGAAATGAGACTATTAACCACAGAGGTGAGAATGTATTTTGCAAAAGGGGTGAGTAGTAATTAGATCAAACCTCAAGGAGTGTAAATGTAATTTACCCAAAAAGTTTAAAAAAGTCAAAAAATCAACTTTTAACTATATTTCCAAAACATCTTGAAAATTGCAATGAAGATCGACTATTGCAACTAACTAAATCCACAAGAGTTGCAATTATTCAGAGCTAAAGTGGTGGTTGGGGATTGCTTCTAATTGTGTTTGGCTCTCATCTGATCTCAGTAAGTTGGGTTCATGAGCTCTGGGCGTCTGATTAATTATAACATCGATCATTTTCTCAACATAATAAAAAATATATAAAAAAAAATCCAAGATTTACAGACTAGAACTATCTGATAGCATGAATCTAATTAATCGACTAATAGATCAAAACATACGTAGTTTGCAAGGGACTTGTGACAAGTTCTCATTGTATGCAAATTGCACTCTGTACATGTGTAAATAAATACTCGAGGTACATAATACAACACTGGTCAAAATCTCTCTCTCCATCTCTTTGTCTAGAAATTCTCACAATCATTATAGATCAAAATATGAGAAACAAAACTTTCTAGACACGAGACATGATCCAATAACTTTTGTGTTGTGAGACAACAGAAAAATTTGAAGACAGAGAATCTCATGCCATAGTTGCATCCTTTGAGAGGAAATGGATTCAGTGGCTCAATCGAGGAGAACCATTCTTGGATGAGAACAATGAAGTCAAAGAGTTGGCCACACCCAACACAATAGCCACCTTCACCTGTCCTCGTCGTGGGCTTGGACGGCTAGAAGTACATCTCCCTGAGGAATTCTGACCGTTGATCATCATCTCTCTCCTTGCACCTGCCATCTCTATATGAATTTATGAAAGATGAGAAGAAATTGGCTTTTCTGATGATGGTGTGGTTGGTTGTATTGTTTGTGATGAGTGATTTGAGATGGGTGTGGTCATATTGTCTATGGTGTATATATAATGTTGAAGCTTAATATTTGCCCCTTGCTTTTTGCCAAATTTATATTTTGACATTTTCTTGACCATTTTGACCTCCTCCTTCTTGCATTCACACCTGTCTGTCTTTCTTTGATTAAAAATACATTGTTGCATTCACACTTGCAGGGTGGTGCTTGTAAATGTGGGGTCAATTGCGAACAAGTTTCACTCATGTCAAATTTATTTTTTATTTTTATTTTTTTTTTCATGTCGTTTGGTGTTGATAGTGAACTTATTGGCTAAAAACGCACATTTTGTTTTTTTAAAAAAAACTTTAACCCATTTCACAAATTCGCCTTATATCAAAAATGTCATTTCAACTACTTTAAAGAATATTTAGAAATATTAAATTTACATGATAACGATATTATAATTTTATTTACAATCTCCTCTCAAATATGATTTAGAAGTGAGAAAAATAATTATTAAAAGAATCATAGAAGCCAATATGTTAATTTTTTAGTCATTTAAAGTATACTAAATAGTCTGACTTTAATAGTTGCCTCCTTATCAAAAGAAAAGAAAAAGAAAAATAGTCCTACTTTGATCTAACCCTGCCTAGGAAGTGGGTATATTCCAAAGCATATAATGCAATGTAGTTATATTTTAGCAATATTTTAATCCTTTCAAAGGCATTATTGTAATTTTAAAAAGCAAACCAACAGAGGACAAGATAATGATAGAGCCAAATGGCAATTTTATTACACAAAACACTGAGCATAAATTTCAGATGAGTGGAGATGAATGTAAAATGTCCACATATGAATCACGTGGTACTTCTGTTTAATTCAGAAAAAGATGCATATAATTAGAGATGGATACAAAAACATCCAATGACAATGACAGGGACCATGTGGGCTACGTCTGGTCCTTATGAGCCCAACTCAGACCCGTCCCACTAAACCTAAAGGTCATATTTGTTTCGAAGGATTCAAATATGGAATGAGATTAATAGTTTGTTATTTAATTTAAAATTTTTGTATTGAATTATAAATTTTAAATTTATAGGATTGTTCTATCCTATGTGGTGGTGGGACGTAATCTATAGGATAACTTATTCCATAAGATTAAGTACTGAAATTATATTTTTGATCTTTTATTATTTAATATTTTTTTAAAAATGAAATTTATTTATTAAATTATTTTTTATTTATTAAATTATTTATTTTAATAATCATATGGTATTAATTATACTTAGTAAAGTAAAACAAAATTTAAAAATTTCAACTGCAAATTAAAATAAATTTATGTAATTTTTATTAATATTCTATTTATTTAATTTTTTAAAAGTTCTAGTATAACAATTAAAAAAAATTTGTAATTCAGATTTAATATTCCTATTATTTAGTAAATAATTCAAAAGGGCAAAATAATCTTTTGAGCATTTATCATTCTCCATAATATCCTAAACAAATATAAGATTTAATAGAATAGTTTAATTTAGACATCTAATCTCATGGCTAAACAAACATAGAATACAAATCCAGTCCAACCAAATAGTCTTGAGACAATGTATCCCATGACTAACAGTCCGGTAGATTACAATTTCCCTTATCCAATCCGTCCAAACAAACATGCCCAAAGTGTACACCATATTATATTGAAAAATGCTATAGGTTCTAAATTTTCTATCAAATAAATGACTAAATGCCTCACATGGGTGTGAGGTCCACAAAATTGCGAACCCCACACCCATGTGAGATATTTGGTTATTTGTTTGGTAGATTATTTGGTATCCTTAACATTACCCTATTATATTATGGAACTAGAAAAATGGTTGATGGCCCGAAATTAGGGGCTCGAATGTGGCTCAAAACTCAAAACGACGTTGTTTTGGGTTTTGATTTTTTTTTTTCCTTCCTTTTCTTCCATTTCTTTCTCTTCTTTCTTCTTCTTCATTGAGTTGAACAGAGGCGAGAGAGAGAGAGAACACAGAGGCGAGAGAGAGAACGCAGGTCGTCGGCCGATCTCGCAGCTCGTCACTCGTCGCTCGTCGGCATCGCAGCCCCGCCTCCGCCTCTGCCTCCGCCCGCCGCCGCCTCCGCCTCCACCTCCACCTCCACCTCCACCTCCACCTCCGCCCGATTTTGTTGGCCCCTCCAGTCCAGTTCTTCCTCTCCTTCTTCTTCTCCTCCTCCTCCTTCTTCTTCCCCCTAATTTCGAGCCAAATTCGAGCCCCTATATTCGGGCTCTCTACCGGTTCTGATGGAACTATATACAGGTGAGAGAGAGAAAAATATGTTACCAACATATGAGAGGTACAAATTACACTTGCATCCATACAACATTTTATTTGCATTTCATCACAGACACATTTAAACCCTCATGTATTGATAAAAAAAATTTTCTCTTCTCCCACTTGCACATAGTTCCCCCTATTATTATACAAGGATAGGGAAATCTGGGAAAAATGATTATTCAGTGTAAATATAAAAAAAAAATATTACCCATTAATGGAAAAATTTATAAAAATTAATAATTAAAATTCTATATTTTTTTATGTATCCGCAGTGGCGGAGCCACATCGGGTCCGGGTGGTCACGTGCCCCCTCGAGTGTTGGAATATATATATTTTTTTACAAATATAAAGAAAATATTTTAAATAAAAAAATTATAAAATATTATTTAGAGTGAAATATCAATGACATTTTAAAGTTATGAGAATAATAATGGTTTATTTATTTATTTATTGAAAATAAAGATATTACGATAAGTCATATTATTATCTATGAAAATTTCAATATAATGGTGATATCTATCATTGTTGATATACAATTATAATTAATTTCAATGAAGATATGAAACATTTGACATGTGAGGTTCATCCTCTATGTGTTTCTTTACTATTCATTGGTGATATTATATGTCAATGATGACGTGGTATTACTATTATCTTGAATTTTTACTGAAATTTTTTATAAAAAATTATTTTATCATTATATAATTTATTTTAAAACTTATATCCATGACTTTTTTTTATATTGTTCATGATATATTAGTTACAAATAATATATATATATATATATATATATATTATCTTTCTTGAAGTCAATCGTAAAAATTTATGTAAATTATTTTTTGTAAAAATTTTTAATATTATAATTAATAAGTATCCCTTTGATTTAATTTATTGACTCCGCCCTGTTATATATATATATTTTTTAAATCACACAGCAACATAATTCTCCTTAAATCTTCTCCTGTTGGGATATATCCAATTAGACGCTACAGTCTGGTTCATTGCACATCCACTGTGGGTCTGTCTTGATATTTCATATTTTTTTTTATTTTGTAATACATATAAAAAATTATTTTATTTTACAAAAAATACCCACCACAACAGTAGATAAGTTTGAAACTATCATGTGAAAAAATTAACTGATTCAAAAATCTTAAATTGCACAAACATGGACAGTTCTATTTATTTTCTTTATTCATAAATTACAAATTTTTACATGTACATTGTATGTATACTTGCATATACAATGTATAATTTAGTTGGTTTGAACACTTTTTTTCCCACAACAATTGATGAGTATGAAAAACTGTCCCTGTGAAAAAATAAAACTAATTTAGATCCACAAACATAATAAATTATAGAACTTTATACGTACATTGTGTGTGCACCTACCGCTAATATATATATATATATATATACAAATTAATGATTTTTTTTTTTTATTACAACTGTTGGAAAGAAAATAAGTGAAAGGGAAGTTGCATTACGTAGTAGATAAGATTCGAACTTAAACATTATACCTTGTGTGAGTGATTTTCCGATCACACTGCCCTCCTTAGTAATTCAGCTATAGAAACAGGCAGAACAGATGGCACCCTGTTATCCTGCACAGAAGAAAAAGGCTCCGGCGGTGGTTCTTCTACCCGGGGGCACTCCGACGAACAAGTCAGTATCTCTTAAAGATAATTCAAGTGCTTAAATTACTGCTCAAGGCTTAAAATTGCGTACCTTAGACCGCCGGGGTGCCCTTCTTTTATAGTTTTACTCCATCCCCGTCCCACTAGAAGTCTCACTTCCATGGACTCTAATTTCGGATTTACCTTGGACTCTTCAAGAGATAAGGATAGACTCCCTGAGAGTATTACCTGTATCCATCTTGTAGTCTTTCTTTATTCTAGGACTCCTGTCCCTTATCCGTTTATCCCGCATTCCTGTATTCTCGCAGATAACCTCGGCCTTGCCGAGATCATCCTGGTATCTAGACCAGGACACGTGACATCTCGGCTGACACATCGGTGTCACCTCGGCCACGTGTTGGTACTCAGAAATATATCCCCACAACTGCCCCCTAGGTTCTATTACTCGGCATTTTGAGGTGATGGAACCTACATTGGTACTCTTGTTGAACATCGGCTCAAGAACTTCCCAGCCGAGATCATTTACTTTTAGCCCGTCATGCTCTCTTCGGAGAACAAGAATTCCAGTGAACTCTTTCACGCGTATGAGCTGTCATGCGTCACTTTTTAACCAGTTCACCTACGTGTTCCGTTTCCATTGGCTCGTGCCTGTGACGCGCTCGCAGGCCGTCTTTCATCTGTCTGTGCCGTCTGACGTCCGCGTTACCCAGGCGCATTAAATGCTTCTGTTTTGCCGCCGTTTCAAATTTTGACAAAACTTTTGCCTCTCTCTTTGGCTCTTCACTTTCGCATTTGATTTCCTTGCTTTCTCTCTCTCTAAACTTTCTTCTTCGAAACTGCCATTGCTTCAAGCTCCAAGCTCTGTGACTGTCTCTCATTCTCCTCTCTCGTGAAGCTGTCATCATTTCGTCACATCTGTAACTGCCGTCAGACTTCGGCGAAATTCATTCCGGCTCTATTTCTCTAAGCTACTGTCCCTTCGCTTTCATTTCCATTGATATTATTTGCTCCCATTTTTCTTTCAAATCTTGTGAGTCATATATCTGAAAGTTTTCAAGTGAATTTGATTTCTGCCCATACACTGTTCACCACTTTCTTGCACTCTTGTCACTGTTCTTGGCCGTATACTCCATGTATTCTTTATGCTTTTGATAGCCCTACCTCTGTTCTTGATTCTGAAACTTCGCTCTTTCTTTTCTATTTTCCAGATTTTTGCCCTTCATACTCGTTCTTCGTCGATTTAGGTTTGGGATTTGTCTGTAGGACCTTCAATTCGTAGGAAAAACTGAAATACTCCTTACCAATATATACCTAGGTTTAAGCCGAGGTCCCAATAACCCTTGAAAAGTACCCTCTTTGTGTAGTTAAGTACATTCATACCGAAGTCATGTGTATGTGGAGACGTAGGGTAAATACCCCAACCAAGCTTGAATATTTTAGGCAAGAGTTCTCCATTCCGGATGATGTTTACCTTAGGCTAGCTGGGGATGACGATTCCATCATGCCTACAGACCATACGATGCCTTTCCCTGTTGTAGCTTTGTGGAATGTGGACTCCGACTTCCACTCGATCCCTCTTCCGTGAAGTTCTTCACTATTACAAATTGAACCCATGCAACTTACCATCAACTCCTATAGAGTGATTAATGGTATCATAGTCCTGGCTAGGCAGGAGAATGTTAGGATTACCCTTGCCGATATCCAATTTGTATACCATGTGCGCCCTGGACTTAAAAGAAAAAGGCTTTGTTTATTACCTCAAGCCGAGGTCCACCGAATTCAAAATTATAGCCGACCTCCAGACTCCAACAAGGGGGCTGGAGACGACTACCTTATTGCCTCTGGAAATTGGGAGTTTGCCCAGATGAAGATGCCCATTTTATTCCCTCTTCCTCAAACTGTTAAAGAGGGCAAGGGTAAGAGCCCACTGTCAATCACTTTCTTGTTACTTTTTAAGTCTTCAGAACTTTGTTGTTTTTGACTTCTTGTTCTTCTTGCAGATGTTCGTAAACACCAAAGAACTTTCGCCAATCCTATTTTCTGGGCAAGGATTTGAAGAAGTTACTTGATCTGCCAATTGACAAACGAAAGGCTCCACTGGTGTTGAACTTTATCCCGACGTATAAGTCCGTTTTGCTCGACGTCCCCAAACGGAAGAAGAAAAGCCTCTCTCTATCTTCTGTTACAACCCAGACTGCGTCCACATCACGAGCTGACCAAGGATCAACGTCTAACCCAGCAGATTTGCCATCCACTTCGACACCTTACTTGATCCCTATTCTTGAACGAAAACGTCGGCGACGACTAGTCAAAACTGCTGAGATGGTTCGCCGAAAGCCCGTGGCTCAAGATCTTCTGGCCGACCTTCCTGCGACGTCGATGCTCAGTCGACGCACACCATGCCCCCAAAACCAAAAAGAACCAGAAAGCTCAGCCAAAGGCCACAGCCGCTCAAATTGAGACTGAAGACACAGTGCCAATTTCACAGTTGGCTGGGAGCCAAGAGACTGCTTCTGTTCCCTTAAAAAGATCTGCTGAAGCACAGCATCCTCCTCTTCAAAATCAAAGAAGCCGAGGTTGTCCTCTGGCACAACTTCTAAGTCAAAAAAGCCCTTGGTCCCCTGGGAGCCAAAATTACTCTGGAGGACAAGCAGTCTTTGAGAGTGACAGCGCCGAGGATATAATATCGGCGTTGCACTCAGCACTGCCCTCTTACTCCCGGGTGATCTTAATCGGAACGCCGAGATCAGTGAGTATGAGAACTACTGTCTCATGCTTCAACATTCTGTTCAGGTAAATGTTTCTACTTGGAACTTTTATTTCTTTTCTGTTTCTTACTTAGAATTTTTCTAACACTATTTTTTTTTTTTTTTTTTTGCCTTCAGGCCATCCAGCATGCCCACTCCTTTTCTATTCAGTCGTTTGAAAACCGGGAGAGGCTTGCGAGGCTAAGAGGGAGGTACAAAGCCTTAAAAAGTCCAATAAAGGTCTTAAAGCAAAAATGAAGAAATTGGAAGACCAAGCCGAGTGCTACAAAAGCCCAATCTTCTGCGAGGAGAAGGTCGGGCTGCTGAGGCTATAAACAAAGTTCTTCAGGCCCAGTTGAAGGAAGTTGAGGATAGGAGGGCCCAGGCCGAGAAGGAGCTTCAAGAAGCCCTGGCCACGAAAAAGGCCGAAATCGAAGAGACGCTGATGACAAGGCCTATGCTCAAGGCATGGCCGATGTTGCTGAGGACTACAAGCTTCAAGTCAGGCAGGCATGCAACAGGGGCTTCTCCCTTGGTTGGATGTCTCTTGCTAAGAAGCTTAACGTCCCAGATGACTCGCTATGCGCAAAGCTAATGCTATTCCTCTCTGCCATTCCCTCCTCCTCCACCTCCAAGTCAAACTGAAGACGAGGATGAATCCGAGCCTGAAGCGAGGAGGTGGATAAGGATGATGATAATGTGCTAGTAAGGAAGCCCAAGGATGCCAATGAGACCAAGTCTCCTCCTCAGGCTGATAAGTCCTGGACTTAACCCAAGATGAGGAGCTTGAGGAGGTGCCCAAGGAAGCTGATCCGGGGCATTATCATCCGACCTTCTTCTGGTGAGAAGAGTCTAGATAAGACGCTTGCTGAGATTGACGCCGAAGTGGCTGCAGAAAAGGCTGCCGAAGTAGTTTCGCAAGAATCTACCGAGGTAGTTCCCCAAGAATCGTCTGAAGTCCAGACCCAGATTGCTCCTGCAGAATCATAGTTTTGATGCTTTTTCTTTTTCTGTCTTTTGTACTTCTTGTACGTTTTCGTTTTCAGAACAATGTAAACTCTGTATATGGCCGATGTGCCTTTTTCCATTCTAATGCTAGATACAATTTTTTCTGCTGAGTGTTTGTACTTTTGTATTCGTTATGACTGCTTCTGTATAATTCTATACTTAGAATATTTTGCTAGTCTCTCCTTCCTTTGTACCATCTCCTTGGGGAAAAATACCGTCGGGTATGTTTACCCGAAGATTTATCTCGGCAAGAACCTGTAAATTTTCCATAAATTTCAACAAGTATAAAGCATATACAATTTTGACTGGTAAACTTTTCTCAAGTTTTGACAAGGGTCTGAATTCAGCAAACTTAATTAACTTCATCCTGTAAATTGCTACAAATTTCAACAAGTGAAGATAAACAATTATATCGACTTAACTTTAACTTGTAAATTGCTACAAATTTCAACAAGTAAAGATAAGGAATTTATCTCACAGCTTAACTTTAACTTGTAAATTGCTACAAATTTCAACAAGTATAGATAAGGAATTTATCTCAATTTAACTTTAACTTGTAAATTGCTACAAATTTCAACAAGTAAAGGTAAGGAATTTATCTCAGCTTAACTTTAACTTGTAAATTGCTACAATTTCAACAAGTAAATGTCACGACCCAAACCAGCCCTATGGGTTTAGCACCGTAACCGGCCAGTAATCCGAGATTACCGAAGGCTGCTGAACAGTAATACAGTTAAACAGAGTACAGGGCCTGGCGGAAGCCAATACAGTAAAAACTAGTGTCATTGAGCTGTGAAAATCTGTGTGCCAAAAACATTTTTCATGCATTCATACAGTTCAAAACAGTACGGTCTATGTACAGTCTATACAATCATAACAACTATTCAGTACGGGGACCTAATCCTCGATAACAGTACAGTAAACATTCAGTCTATACAATCCATTCGGTCATTACAAACAGCGAGACAGTACAAAAAGGGGAAATACTAAAACACCCCTAAGCCTTAGCATAACAGGCTCGGAACCTCGCAGTGAGGCACAGTGGCTGGCTTGACAAAACTGGGATTCTACCCCGACGCCTCTAGCTCTGATCCGGTGCCTGTACACCTACATATATATATGAGCAGTGAGCTAAAGCCCAGTGAATAACATAATGTATAAAGAGGTTAAGAATGTAATGTCCTTACAGTAATGAAAACAGTTCATTAAACAGTATTCCAGTCTTTCAATCAGAACAGTTATACAGTCTTATGTGGTACATCCATTAGCATAACAGTAAACAGTAGGTCTTAAGACGAACAGTAATGATGGCCAGTCATTCAGTAAACAGTATGATTCCACAAGGGAACCGACAGAGATTCTGTAACAGTACAGTCAGTAACAGTAGGTGCTAAGGATTGCCACAGTACAGTTCAGAAATAAAGGACATACATTCATTCAGTAAATAATTACATTTCAGTAAACAGTTCAGTTGATAATCAGATAACCATTTTTGAACATATCTTTATACAACTGTTACTCACAGTGCTCTGAGCTATCGGTAGCTAGCGCGTCTCCTCAGAATGCCAACCTATACAGTCAACAGATAGAACACACACTAAGTTTCACAGTCGGAAGGTGATAATTTAAATCCCTAAATTTCCTCGGTGCGGTTCTACATTTATATCCTCAATAAGATGTCTTAAACTAGCCTAAGAATGCCTAGAATGGGATGAGGATGCAAAAAATACACTTAGAAAACATTTCAGAAATTTCAGTGAAACAGGGTCCCGCTCGAGCGCAGGTTATCCGCTCGAGCGGACAAGCAAATACGGGTACCCGCTCGAGCGTCCCCTTAAGCCGCTCGAGCGGATCAAAAAGTACTGGATAGGTGAAATCTCCGCTCGACGGCCCGCCTCAGCGGTGTCCCAGTCCTCGCTCGAGCGCAACTTCTTCCGCTCGAGCGGACTGATGTACAGTGCAAGATGCTGGGAGCTCGATTTCCCGCTCGAGCGACACTTCCTACGCTCGAGCGGAAGGCAGAAATCTGGAAAACCCAGATTCGACCTCCAAGCTCAAAACCAAGTTTTCAAACACCAAAATCGATCCTCTTGGGCCCATTTTCTGAAAAACTCATTAAAACACATAATGTTACTTGATTCCAAGTTCAATTTGTAAAATCAAAGCCCAAGGGAAGTTTAATTAAGCCCATTTCCAAACCAATTTTCAAGAACATGTAAGAACAACATTCAAACATGACATGCATGCATTCAAACCAATTCAAGGCTCCAATGTGATGCTCTAATGAGCTCAATACTTTGAAAACAAGATGAAAACATAGACTTGTACATGATTATGAACATGCATGTGGTATTTAATCATGAAATCAACTCCAAACTCACTAAATTCAACATGCATGCAACAATTAGACTTCAATCTAATATGCTAAGCTTAAAACATGACTTAGCTCTACTATGAGGCATGAATCATGCAAGAACAAGTTTAAACTCAGCAATGAGGAGGTCAATGGTCTACCTCAAGTCTTGTATTCAAGGTCTATGGGCTCAATTTGCAACCACACTTCAATTTCTTCAAGATTTCAAGCCAAAACGACAAGAACAATTCTCTCTCTCTCTAACTCTCCTCTAAATTCGGCTGTGATGCTCAAATGTGGCTGATGAAAAGAGTTGGTTCAAGTGTAATATGGAATAAAAGTGTTGACATAGTGGGCCACTAAGAGTGGCAATTTGGTAGATAAGCCTAAGTTTGCAATTAGCTCAATTTAATCTAATTTAATCATTCCTAATCAATTTTCAGATAAATATACCATTAAATCACAAATATTCTACTAATTCCAAAACTCTAAACGGTTCCTAATTCGGCCGCCGATAAGGCCTTCAATTAGCAGTTTAAACATATGAATTCAAACAGATAATCAATCAATCAAACAGATGCAATATGCAATTCAATAGATAAACTCGTTCAACTTCAGTTTCGATTTCAATCAGTCCATTCAGTACTTCAGTTAATTCAATAATCAATCATTATCAGTTCAGTTTAGCAGTAACCAGCAGTTAATTCAGTAGTTTATCGGTAATCAGGACGAGGGTTGCTATAGTAAAGGTAAGGAATTTATTTCAGTTTAACTTCGGTTAAGCTTTATCTCAGATTAACCACGGTTAAACATAATCTTGGCTTAACCTCGGCTAAGCTTTATCTCAGATTGACCACGGTTAAACATAATCTTGGCTTAACTTCGGCTAAGCTTTACTGTCTTCTCTCTGCCCCCAATGTGAACCTAAGTTCCACTTGGGTTCTCATTATTCAAAAAACAACATTATGCATAGTTTCATAAGTTCTGGAAAATTCTGCTAAGATTTTATTGATCATATCGGCAAAAAATCAAACAGACATCTAATGATAGAAAAACTTTAAATTACAAGTGTTCCATGGTCTAGGCAATGCTTTGCCTTCACTATCTTCGAGCCGATATGCCCCATTTCCTAACACCGAAGTAATTCTGTAGGGACCTTCCCAGTTTGGGCCAAGCTTGCCCTCTCTGGGATCCTTCTTATTGCCGACGACTTTTCTCAAGACTAGGTCGTTGACTTGAAAATCCCTTGGATTGACCTTCTTGTTGTAAGCTTTGGCAAGCTGTTGTTGGTATGCTGCAAGCTGGATTGCAGCTTTCTCTCTTCTTTCTTCTAGTAGATCCAGATCTCGGGCTAAGAGCACATCATTAGTCCCGTTCTCAACTCCCTGGGTTCTGATTCCTGGGATGCCGATCTCCAATGGAATGACTGTTTCTGTGCCATAAGCCATGGCAAAGGGGGATTCCCCTGTTGATCTTCTCGGCGTAGTGCGATATGCCCAGAGCACATTGGGCAATTCGTCTACCCACTTTCCTTTTGTTGCCTGCAGCCTCTTCTTTATCCCATCCAGAATTACTTTGTTGGATGCTTATGCTTGCCCATTACTTTGGGAAAAACTTGGTGTTGAAAAGTAATTCTTTATCTTGAACTTTGCGCAAAAATTCTTGATGAGTTTGCTGTCAAACTGTGTTCCGTTGTCAGCAACTATTGCTCTTGGAATCCCAAATCTGGTGATGATGTTCTCCAGATAAAGTTCTTCACATCCACATCTCGGATTTTGGCAAGAGGCTCTGCTTCTATCCACTTTGTGAAGTAGTCTGTTGCTACCAGTAGGTACTTCCGCTGCCCAGTTGCTTGGGGCAATTGTCCAACGAGATCCATGCCCCATTGGGCAAATGGCCAAGGGCTGGAAACCGGGTTCAGGTCAGCAGCTGGCTGATGTATCAAAGGTGCAAACCTCTGGCATTGTTCACACTTCTTCACATAGGCCTCTGAATCTTTTTGCATATAGGGCCACAAATACCCCTGGGTAATGGCCTTGTGAGCTAATGATCTGCCCCCTGCGTGGCTTCCACAAACTCCTTCATGAATTTCATATAAAAAGTCTTCAACCTGAATAGGGTGTACACACCTTAAAAGAGGTCCAGTGAAGGATCTTCTGTAGAGATGTCCTTCTGCTGTCAGACTGAATCTTGCCGACTTCAATCTGACCTTGTGTGCCTCCTTTCGTTCTTCTGGCAGCTTTCCCTCTTTCAGGAATGCAACAATTGCATCCATCCAGCTTGGTCCCATGTCCACACATAAAGCCTCTTGCATTGTGTTCGGTGGCTCTATGCTCGGGCCCGATAGGTAATCGATCATTATTGTCCTCGTCTTTCCGGTTTGCATTGAACTTACTAAATTGGCCAACGCGTCGGCGTGGCTGTTATCATCTCGGCTAACTTGAAGAAGTTGGCAGTTTTCAAACAAGGCTACCAGCCTGATGACTTCTTTTGCATATGCCGACATCCTTTCATCTCGGGCTGCAAACTCTCCTGTAGTTTGATTCACTATAAGTTGTGAATCACAAAAAACTATTACCTCATCTGCTTCTGCTGCTACTGCTAGCTTCAGTCCAGCAATCAATGCTTCATATTCCGCCTCATTGTTCGAGGCTTTGAACCCCAGTCGAATGGACTGCTCCAATATCTCTCCGTCGGGGGATATCAACACTACTCCTGCCCCTGCCCCCTGCCGGTTTGAGCTCCCATCAACAAAAAGTTGAAAGGAGTCGCCGATGTAAATGCTGCAGGGTCTGAGTTTTTCCTTCCTTGGTTCTTTAGCCTTTGGCTGGGCTTCTCCTTCCTTGTTTGGACATCCTTTATCTCGGCTCAACGAAGCCCGATGTTCGATGTATTCTGGCGAGAACTCGGCCACGAAGTCGGCCAAGACTTGGCCCGTAATTGCTGTTCTCGGCCTGAACTCCAGGTCATATTGGCCCAAAGTTACGGCCCATCTTGCTATTCTCCCAGTTAAATCTCCTTGTTGCAACAAGGATTTTAATGGGTGCTCTGTTACTACCACAATCTTGTGAGCCTGAAAGTAATGGTTTAGCTTCTTTGAAGCCATTACCAAGGCCAGCATTAATTTCTCCAGTGGTAGATACCTTGTTTCTGCATCAGCCAAGGTTTTACTGACATAGTAAACAGCCTGCTCTCTCCTTCTCTTCTCGGATTATCACAGCATTTATTGCGTGCTCCGAAACTTAAGTATAAAAACAGTTCCTCCCCAGGTTCAGGTGTTGAGAGGACTGGAGCCGTGGTAAGATATTTCTTTAGGTCGGCCAAAGCGGCCTCACATTCCTCAGTCCATAGAAAATCCGTGGCCTTTTTCACCAGATTGAAAAAAGGTTTACATTTGTCCGAACTTCGGCTTATGAACCTGTTTAGGGCTGCGGCCCTTCCAGTAAGCATCTGAACCTGTTTCACCGATGTCGGACTCTGTAATTCCAGGATGGCCTTGATCTAATCTGGGCTGGCTTCAATGCCCCTTCTAGTCACTAAGTATCTCAAGAACTTACCGGATCCGACTCCAAACGCGCACTTCGATGCGTTGAGTCGGAGTCGATATGTTTTGAGTATGTCAAAGACCTCTCTTAGGTCAGCAAGATGATTCTTTGGTTCCTTGGTCTTCACGACCATGTCATCGATGTAGACTTCTACTATTCGGCCAATCAAGTGTTTGAACATCTTGGTTACCAGCCTTTGGTAAGTTGCTCCTGTGTTTTTCAACCCAAAAGGCATAACTCTGTAACAATACAGTCCTTTTGGGGTGATAAACGCTGTCTTCTCCTCATCCGGGGGGTACATGGCTATTTGGTGATACCCCCTATAAGCATCTAAGAAGCTCATCCTTCCATGTCCAGATGTGGCGTCCACCAACTGGTCGATCTTTGGTAGAGGAAAGCTGTCTTTGGGACAAGCTTTGTTCAAGTTTGTAAAATCTACGCAGACCCTCCACTTGCCATTCTTCTTCTTCACTACCACGGTGTTTGACAGCCATGTCGGGTAATTGGCTTCTCTGATGGCCCTGGCCTCCAGAAGTCTGTCTACTTCCTCCACTGCTTCGACGTGCATCAACGTCGGTCTTCTGGCCCGTTGTATTACAGGTTTGGCCGACCTATCAACGTTGAGTCTGTGACATGTGACCTCGGGGTCAATGCCAGGCATTTCATAAGGTGTCCAGGCGAACACTTCAATATTTTTTCTCAAAAAGGCTTCCAGCTCTCTTTCCTCTTCTTCGGCTAATCCTGTGCCGAGAAGAAAGAAGCGTTCCTCATCGCCCTCCTGGACGAGGATTTTCTTCAGTGCTTCTTCACTTTTCTCGGCCGGCTCCTTGCCGACATCGTCTAGGACCTTCATGTCCTCTTCTTCAACTTCTGCCTTCTCTGGTTCCTGAATGCTGCAGGTTAATTTCATTGCTGCCATGGAGCAATTTTTTGCCTGCAACTGATCTCCTCTTACTTCCTCAATCCCATGTTCTGTTGGGAATCGTAGCAGTTGATGCAATGTTGAGGGAACTGCCCCCATTGCATGCAACCACGGCCTCCCTAAGATAATGTTGTAAGGCGAGGGCGTGTCAATCACAATGAATTCTGTCTTGATCTTTTTCGTGCCGGCCTGTATCTCCAAGCTTGTTGCGCCCAATGGCCATGTCGGCGTTCCATTGAAGCCGACCATCGGGCCGTTTGACTGCTCCATGTCATCAGGGTGAAGGCCTAGTTCCTTGTAACATCTGACATACATGATGTCGCAGGAGCTGCCTTGATCAATCAAGATGCGTTTCACTTGGCACTCCCCAACCTGGAGGGATACTACCAAGGCATCATTGTGCGGGTGCTGGACCATATCTAGGTCGGCTTCTGTGAAGGCTATCATTGGTCCTTGGCACTCTTCAGGCCGAGGTCTTTTCAATCCGACCTGGTTGACGTGCTGTAGGTGTTTTACCCTCTGTGTCTCCCCCCGTATGTCGTTTTCGTTCACCTTTGAGTGGATCACATTAACCACCCGAGGTCCGCCTGCCTGTGGTTGCTGCGCTGGGGGAGGCGGGGCTGCTGGTGCTTGAGGCAATCGTGCCTGTTCTTCCCTTGTTTTGGCCTCATCCACAAGGTCTCTCAGATGGCCTTGCCTTACAAGATCTTCTAAATGTGCTTTAAGGGCTCTGCAACCCTGAGTTGGGTGCCCCTCCTCATTGTGGTAAGCACAACGCCTACCAAGGTTTCTGCCCATAAATTCTCCTGGTGCCCTTGCTGGCGTTCTGAAGTAGGGCTGATTTCGAATTTGGTCAAGGACTTTGTGGACCGGAATTCGGAACACCGTTGTCACTGCCTGCTTAGCCCTCAAATCTGTCTCTTGTTTGTTGGGTCCATTGTTACCTCGGCCTCGCTTCGGCGAGCCGTTGCCTTTTTCTGGCTTTGTCTCCTTATTCCCCGATGTATCTTCCTCGGCTCTGGCATACTTCTCGATTCTCGCCATGAGCTCTTCCATGCTCTTTGGCAGTGTCTTTGCCAAAGACTTCCGCAGTGGACAGTCATCCTTCAGGCCGTTCTTGAAAGACACGACCGCCACCTCCTGGTTGCATTCAGGTATTCGATTGAACACTTCGTAGTACCTTTTTGCATAGGCCCTAAGGCTTTCATCTTTGCCGATCTTTAAAGCCATCAATGCATCCACCCTCAATGGCTGCAGTTTGTTTGTTATGAACCTGGCCACAAACATCTCGGCCAGGCCTTCCCAAGTCTTCACACTCCCCTTTGGTAATTTGTGGAACCAATCTGATGCAATCTCCCCGAAGGATGAAGGGAACACTTTGCAGAGCAACGGCTCGTTCCCACTATATAATGCCATTGAATTCAAAAATAATCCAACATGGAAGTTAGGGTCTGACTTACCATCATATATTTGGAACCTCGGCATACTGAATCTTTTCGGCGCGGCGAATTTGTCCAATTCCACCGAGAATGGTGTCCTCGGTTTATCCGGGGAGGTTACTTCGACTTCGGCATTTTCTCGCTTCCTCTTGAGGTAATCTCTCAAGTCTTCTTTACTTCTCCCTGCAGCCCGGCTATCTTTGGACTTCAGCCTTTTCGGCGCACTACTCCCGGCCTCATGGTGGCTCCTTTTCGACCCTTCCCCGTTGGATGCATCGAAACACAATACCTGCCCCTGAACATGACGATGTTCTTTGGGGTCTGCCTCCTTCGCGTGATGTGTCCTTCGGGACTCTTCTCTTCTCGGCCGACTTCCCTGGAAGGTCGGTGAGAGTGCCTTCCACTCCTCGTGTGCTGAGGGGCTTCGGGGATTTCTTTCTGCCCCTTCTTCTGGGCGTTTGCTGCTGGCATTGGCGTGTCCTGTAGCGGGTATGGCGGCTGCATGACATTATTTTGCATCATGAAGTTGACGACCGATTGAAGGTCTGCCAACTTGTTCGCCATCTCCTTTACTTCTTCATCCCTCCTCAGACATCTGTCTTTCCAGACCTGGAGGTTGTCTTCGTTATAGTATCTGCCCTGGTCCGCTTTCTTTGATGTGTCGCCATCTTGGCCGACGCCTTTCTCTGCGTGATTCTGATCACGAGTTTCTTCGTTGTGGTCTCCTCTTTCAGCGTTAGGGTCGACGGGTCTTCCACTCCCAGCAGGAGTGTTGTCCCCAATCTTTTCCTTCTGCGTGTTACTGGCCATCTACTCTTCTTTCGTTCCCACAGACGGCGCCAAATTGTGTGAGTGATTTTCCGATCACACTGCCCTCCTTAGTAATTCAGCTGTAGAACACAGGCAGAACAGATGGCACCCTGTTATCCTGCACAGAAGAAAAAGGCTCCGGCGGTGGTTCTTCCACCCGGGGGCACTCCGACGAACAAGTCAGTATCTCTTAAAGATAATTCAAGTGCTTAAATTACTGCTCAAGGCTTAAAATTGCGTACCTTAGACCCGCCGGGGGTGCCCTTCTTTTATAGTTTTACTCCATCCCCGTCCCACTAGAAGTCTCACTTCCATGGACTCTAATTCCGGATTTACCTTGGACTCTTCAAGAGATAAGGATAGACTCCATGAGAATATTACCTGTATCCATCTTGTAGTCTTTCTTTATTCTAGGACTCCTGTCCCTTATCCGTTTATCCTGCATTCTTGTATTCTCGCAGATAACCTCGGCCTTGCCGAGATCATCCTGGTATCTAGACCAGGACACGTGACATCTCGGCTGACACATCGGTGTCACCTCGGCCACGTGTTGGTACTCAGAAAATATATCCCCACATACCTATAAGAGATTATCTTATCTATTAGGTCAATTCTTAGACTTTGTTTGAATAAAGAATTTGAGAGAAATTTGTTATGAAAAAGATTAAAGAAAAAGTGAATAAAACAAGAATATATTTTTTCTTTAGTTTCTTTTCTGGTTCTTTTTTCCTACATAAATTTCCCCTCAAATTGCGGGTCCAAAATGGTCCAAAAATGGCCTTAGTCTTATCATAAATGAATGAATGAATGAATATGTAATCTGCCTTTATGTTCTAGAAACAAAATTGATTGTATCATGAAGTACAATGAATGAAGACTTTTTTCCAATTCCTCCATTAAGGTTCAGTGAATGAGATTTTAGTTCAATTATGCTCAGAATTTATTAAACATGCTTGGCAGTTTTTAAGGACCTTATCATTCTTCTGCATATTATAAAATTGCTTCCCACTGGATTTTTGTACCAAATATATAATTTATTGTAACAAATGAATAGTTTCTGCCTCACAAATGGGAAAAATTATGTAGTATAGCCCTGGGTAATAGTGACCAAATTTGTAGTTGGGTGATTAGTGATTATACTATAAGTGTTTCAAATTTGAAATGTTTTAAATGGATTAAATTGCAATAAATCGAACCATTTCAATTGATGCGGTTTGATGGAAAAAGCGGTCTATATTGGTATTTAAAATAATAAAACTCACATTATTAGTTTGGTGTAAAATTTTACTTAAATACCGATCATACTAAACCAATTACATCCTTATGAGGGGCATAGTGAATGATGATTAGTGAAGGACTATAAATATGTTATGCTCTGACAATACCCAATAATTTTCCATAAAGAGACATTGACATAAACTAATTTAATTACTAAGGGATTGCTTGATAAACTGATTTAGCACTTAAAACTTATGTATTAAGTAATAACCAAATTAAGCTCGTTTGATAATAAAAAATTATATCACTTAAAAAATTAAGTGTTTTGTAAATATAGACTAAAATTTAAGAAAATTTTAAATCATATGAAACTTACTTAATTATAATTGAACATAAGCATTAATATACACTAAACACATCACCACTATTACCACTGCTACTACCACCATCGTTACTATTACCACCACCATCTCCATCTAGGGGTGGGCATTCATTAAGTTGGGCCGGGTTTGAGTTGGTCCGAAACTACATAATAAGAGACTTTGTATCTATCCAAGCTCGACTCAGTCTTAACATCGGGTCTCTACATCTATCCAAATCCGGTTCAAAAAATAATTATAAATCTTAAGCTCATCCAACGGGTTATATGTTAAAAAAAAATTAAAACATTCTATAATTAAATTCAATCACACATTATATTTCTTAAATAAATATACTGATACTATTATAAATTGAAGGATTTCTTAAATAAATTCAATCAAATATCACCACAAATGTGAGTTTCAATAAAATCAACAAAGATAAAGTTTAGATCCTAACAAAAATATATATATTTTAATATATTATAATTAATTAATTAATTAATTAATTAATTTAATAGCGGGCCAGGTTGAGTCAAAAGTATAAATTTTAAATTCAACCTATTAATATATCGGGCTGAAAATATTGGCCTAGTCTGACCTTACGATCTAAAACAACCTTTCCAAGCCTTAGAAAAATAGAATTGGGCCAAGCGGGACAATGAGCCAATGCCCACCTCCACCTCCACTGTTACTACTACCATAATCACTACCGTCATGTGGCTGCCATCACTACCACCACCACCACCGCCACCGCCACCGCCACTACCACTACCATTACCATCATAACTAGGGGTGCAAATCGGGCGGGCTCAACCTGAGCAACCTGTGCCCAGCCCGAGTTTTTTTAGAGCTTGACTAACAATATCTTGTAATTTGGACGGGCTTGAGCAGCTTTTTGATGCCCGAATGCCCGAATTGTAATTCGGGCCAGGCTTGGGCAAAGTCAGTGGCTAACCCGATTAACCCGAACTTGAATTGCATTTAATATATTATATAAATTATATAATATATGTATAAAATAAATTAAATAGCTGGCCCTTAATTTTTTTTATTTTTTTGGCTGGTCTTTGGCCCTTAGATTAGCATTTTTTATTTGGACCATTAGATTAAAACTAAAAACAAAACCCTAGCTTATCTATTATTTCTTCTGTCTCTCTAAGACTCTTGTGGTTGGGATGATGTTTAAGTTTGTTGTATGGACTAATGGACTTGTGTATATAATGAAGCACTGTTTGTTGTATGGAAAAATTCAAAAGCTGTTTGTTGCCTTGTGAAGTTCGGGCAATTCAGGCGAACCCGAATTCGAATTATGAAGCTTGGTTCGGGCTTGGGCAGCCATGCTCGAGTTGATAGTTGGGCTTGGACGAGCTTGGGCACTGCCAAACACAATTTGGGCTGGGCTTGGGCAAACTTCCAACCCGACCGAACCTGCCCGAGTTGCACCCCTAATCATAACATCACCACCACCACTGCCACCATCATCACAATATAAAAGTAAAATATACAACTTGAAAATAATAAATTTCAAATTTGATTTTATTCATGTAGAACAAATTATTTTTAGTTTAACATATAAATTTTTATCAAACAGTTTTTCAACATTCAATTTTTAAAATTTAATTTTTAGTCTTCAACTTTATCAAATATCACCTAACTCATTAACATACTACTTATGCAAAGAAAAATAAAAAGTAGAAAAACTAACAGCAATGCTAGGTGGTCACAAATTTTGTGGCTCGAATGGTTTGAAACTGCCAAAACGACGTCGGTTTGGGTGCAAAACAAAAGCCAAAACGACGTCGTTTTGGCAGTTTCGGGCCATTTGAGCCACAGAAATTGTGGCCACCAACATTTTTCAAAAACTAATTTATTTACAACCTACTAGTCATGGGACTGACAGACCTATGTGGACCGTGCTGTGGTCCGGAATTGAAGCCCATCGGGCTTTTTTTTTTCTTAGGTTTGAAAAAAAATGAAAAGCTAATCGGGTTGGCTTAACCTGTAGTATCTTTGGACTTGTCTTCGCTGAACAATTGAAATGGAAAGCCGGCCCAACCCCATACGCATAAGAGGCCCACAAGAACAATCACTATAAAATAAGAAAAATATAAAAAGCCGAATAATTTTTTTTTGCCTAAGTTAAATTTTTTCTTTTTAGGTCCATCTAAACTACACAATCCTACAAATATATAAAAAAATAACAAAAAATAACAAAAAATTGGAAATTTTTTCATTAAAAGCTATAATAAAGCCCTTTTTTAAAAACAAAATTTTGCTTATTTACGTATTTTAGTAGAAATCAAATAAATAAAAAACAATTTACAACTTTTAAATTTTTGAGATCATCTAATTTTGAAAGAGTTAAAAGGGGGAAAAAAATGGACACACTAAAGACAAATAAGTTAAATTATTCTTGCCTTTCATTGTGAACTTTCAATGCTAATTTTACCTTTTGTTTCCTTTTTTTCCCCCTCTTGTTTTAGTTGCGTTCTACAATATATATATATATATATGCAATAATGCTAGAAATTAACAATTCATATATAATAATAAAAAAAATAGTGTATAGTTCAGATTCAATAAAGCCCACTCTTAGAATAAATTTAAGGGTTATGCTAGGTTTCATGAAAAAGTTTCATGAAAACCATCATGAAATCATCTGCACCGTTAGATCAGGTATGGTTTTCATGATCTAACGGTGCAGATGGTTTCATGATGGTTTTCATGAAACCTTTTTCATGAAACCTAGCATTTTCCTAAATTTAAATTACACATTATTTTTCTTAGTATTTTTTTAGTATCTAAATTCTTGATTTCTAACATTATTGAAATTTATACCTCCTAATTCCATTTCCAAACTCTTTAGTTTTTATGCATGGGATTTACAAAGTCAATAATCATTAAAAAAAAAATTAGTATTTGATTGTATTCTCTAATATGGATAAAATATATATATATATATATATATATTTCATTTTTCAATCAATAGAAGATATTACATTAGTCATTCCACATAGTATAATACATTAAAATAAAATTAATTTTAATTCTCATTACATTCAAGTTGGTGGTTAAAAAATTTACACGCTATTTGTTTTTTTTGTTCTTTTTTCTTTAATTTTATATTGATTCACTAAACATAAATAGGGTTGGAAATGTATTAAAGTTTAACTGACAACCATAAAAAATAGAATTGTTCAAATATTTTTTTTTTAAAAATCTTAATATTTTTAATATGAGATCGCTTGCATTTGCTCAAGTTTTGAATCTGCATAAAAAGACATTTAAAAAAAGAAGAAATTTGTGATTTAGGTATCAAAAGAAATGGGTTTCTAAAAATTAATTTAACCATGAGTTATTTTAATGATTAAATTTAAAGCATAAACCCATTCAAATAAATTTTGATACTCTCTTCACTTTTAATCTAACATCTGCACCCAAAAAAATTAAACACAAACAATTAATAAGTGAGAGAGTCACAAATTAATAATAGTAGTGCTTCAAAAAGAATGAAATCTTAATTAAATGACACATTATTACTAAAAAAGAAAGAAATAAAAAAAAAATACATACTGTAGAAAAAAAAAAAAAAAACAGAATTTGTCACGCCTCAAAAATTTACACAATATAGATTCACTAACTTCCATTGTTTAATGTAAACAGAAACCAAATCTCGATATTAACATTATCCTCAAATCTCCAACATTTGTATTTCTTTAACCATCAAGAGATATACAAAAGAATATTCCACATGCGATTATATATTCAACATTTCTAAAATATGAATCTATAGCATGTAGCAAGGAAGTTTAGTACGAATTAATGCTCTCAAGACTACAAATTCCAAGGCTTAAATCTGGTTACACAAAAGTGGTTTCTGCGAGAACCCATATTTTTGCATATCAAATTATTTTGGTAATTATATTTAGCTACTTAAATTTTGTAATCAACATCCATAATCCAATTCTATAACAACATTTTGTGACGAAATTCTATAATTAACTTTTAATTATTTAATTAGTGCAATTTTATCTTCATAGTGTTATTATTATTGTTGTTGTCGTCATCATCGTTGTTGTCACTTTTATGACTACACAAATCTAATTTTTAATATATATTATTTTGTATAATTGTTCTGTATAAAGTTTTGCATTGATAATTTGTGTACAAGAAAATTAACCCATGGAAATTAATTGGTTCAATATCAAGTCTTTTAGTTACATATAATAATATTATAATATTAAGTCAATTAATAGTGATTATTAAACTATGAAATTATAATGTTAATAGCATCATGATTAATACTAATATTAAGCTCCTTTAAATAAATTTATTTATTCTTATGTGATTAAATTTCTATATCTAAATACAGTTGTAGAAATTTTTAAATAAATAGTAACTAAATTAATCAAAGGATGGTAAGGAGTAAAAAATATCTAGTGATTAAGTTATATATTCATTGATGTTTATTTTGTATATATATATATATAAAAAGGAAATCAAATTTGTTTTGGGCAGAAGAATTCGACTGTCTTTCTTCCCAAGAGGCTGTTGTCAAAGCATGCCAAGGCATGCATAGAAGCATCCTCTAAAGCCTATACATATATAGATGATAATTCTAAGCCAAGACGAAAAATAAAATAAAAATAAAAGAAATTATCTCCAAGCTCTTACATATAGAGCACTATATTCACCCCTTTTCATTTCCACGGCTGAGGAAAAGAAAAAGAAAGGAAGAGTAGAAAAGAAAATAAAAAGAGAAGAAGAAGAGAGGGTGCTTGGTGATTACCAATTCAAAATTAATTTTGAAAATTGTTTGTAAAAGCTCTTGAGGTAGGAATACTCAACTTCTATCCTCCCTTAGATATTTTTCTTAACTGAATCTATATATTAAAAATATGCAAGAGTGTGCATTGTTAATACACAATAGCTCAATGCATGTTTACATTTTGATAGAATGATAATCTTATGATTATATGATTTCTATCATTCTTGCAAGCATGGATTAGATGGTTTAGCTACTGATTTTTCTTCTTATGTTTTCAAATATTCTCCATTGTTTGAAATAATCTTGCATGCTTATGAATTTGTGTTCACTCTTAATAAATATTATTTTCACCTATTCCCTGTTCCCACTAATGAAAGTAAATATGAAGGATTAGAGTTTCACATGAGAATAGTAGCAAGAAATAATTTTTATAGTCTTGCGTATGATTCATGGTGAATACAAAGTGTGTTTTTCACAAAATAATAAACTTCCAAGAAAACATATTTTTACTCCGTTTTGAATAAACCCAAACAAACTCATGAGAATACTTTCATAAAATCTGAAACTACTGAAGTTAGTTTAACATGTTTTCATGGTGCTAGAATTTCGAAAAAATTATTTGACAACGTTTTGTGGCCAAAACATATTTTTAACTTCATTGCTGTCTGGAGGCAGCAGCAATGCTGACTTTACTAGGTCACCGTTTATTCTACAGAATGAGTTTTCAAGTGATTCAAATTGGAAAAGTTAGATTTTTAAGTTACCTTTCAATGCCGCTGGTTTCATAATTTTTATTTATTTATTAAGCACTGAGAGAGAAACGTCAATTTTTTCAAAATGTGACAGAATCTGTCTAATTTTCTTAGAAAAATTATTTGACCATTGGGTTTTGGAAATATGTTCTAAACTCAAATATCTAGCAAGCCGTTCTGACCATACCTCTTTTTGACACTGTTTGAGGCCCTTTTTTATTTTTCAAACACAAATCACCTGTGTTGGAAGTTAATGTAACTCACTGTCCCAGAAAAATCAATTTTCTCAAAATTTTATTTCTCCATTTTAAAATTGTTTTTAGCCCTAGTATTCTTCTCGAAATATTTTCCTAACTCGATGAACTAGAACTAGTTAAAATATTGTAATGGTTGAACTTCGTTTGGTATGGGTTTCATATTTTTTTTGTCTGACCATACAGTGCTGAAAGAAGAATTGTGTGAATTCTTAAGAAATTTTGTGATGATTCCTAAGACATTCTATCATATTTATTTTGGTTGTCATACATGATTGTGTTGTACTATATAAACATTATGTCACTATGATTTTCAAACTAAAACTCGCACGTGCATCAAAATGTGAATTCGACGAAGTAAAGAAACACGAAATTGAATCGATGATACATTAAAATTTAAAAGTTATGGGGTGAGTCCGGTTTAGAATCTTACGCACGTGAGTTTCAAACCCTAATGTGGCACGGGAAGGTATTTCGGCTCTTATCAATGTAGGTGATATAAGGTTGGTGGTGCGAGTGTCACAACATAGACCGTTCCCTTGGGACACATTGTGATGTCATGACTCAGGTACGTAACCTTGGTGCGTGGGCATCATTGGTAGTTACAACAAGTAACATTTGAATATTTGACCAAGGGGGAGTTAGAATTGCCCGTGGCCATTGTTTAGCGATTGAGTGAAAATGGTGCTCCGCGGGGAGCTACTTAAACTTATCTGATAAACTAAATCTATGTGAATTTAAAAGAAAAATTGACATTTTTCCTTATGATGAAATACTGCTTCCGTTTGTCATTGTTCTTATTTTCTGTTGTTATTACTTTAACTGATAGCATTCCGGTTATGCTTATTAAATGCTGCTTGTTATTCTGTTACTACACAGTATTTATTAATTGTAAGTATTATTATCGGGGTAGTATTTTCAAGTTATAGTATCTTATTGAGCTTGTCACTCATTGGCATTTCCGTTGCCTTGCCGTTCCATGCCAGGTACCGAAGAAACCGAAAGAAACACCGAGGTGTTGGAAGGCAATATTCAGTCTTGGTTAGCTTGAAGTGTGCCAAAGTTCCATGAACCCTTTTTCTAAGTTTTCTTCTTTTTTCTTTTTCTTCTTCTTTCTTCTTCTTCTTCTTCTTTTTTTTTTTTTTTTTTTTTTTTTTTTTTTTTTTGTGTGTCTTTCTTTCATATACTAACTAAGTCTTGAGTTTTATTGGAATTGTAATTTAAGAACTTTTAATTTCTGTATTGTTAATTAATGGATGATGATAAACTTAGTGGCAACATTGATGAGGAGTTCTTAATTAAGAAAATTGGTTTTAAGTTCTAAACCCTATTATGATGTCCTCAAATTTTGGAGTGTCACAATTTCAAACCCATACACATAAAGCCCTTGGCTTGTCAAAAATAATTACAACAAAAGAAAAGAGCCTTGTGCTCTGAAAACATATCTCCACGCCTCTAACTTGGTAGCATCACCACATCATTTCCTGCACAAAATCCCATAAGGGTGAGCACAAAACCCAGTAGGAAAACCTTAACAAAGTATATACATTTTATATAATCTAATGGGATAAATGCATATGCCAAACCATGTTCAAAAACAAATATCTTTATCTTTTGAAACTTTTGTGCGCAATACAATCTTGAAAATTTAACAATTCAATAACGTTAATGTAGTTCAACGGGGCGGTAAATACGACTCAGGTAATCCCTAGGTTGGTGTCTGCAAGTAGGCATGACAAGTACTACCAAATCCCCACTACCGGAAGGTACATGGTCCCTCATCCGCGCATGTTTTTTGATCTTTCACTATGGACACTCAAACCAACTTAACTAATACCAATTACACCCCTATCCAGACTTGCCAACGTATTTACCTCAAGACAATCAATATGATCTTGTTTCACAAAACAATGTCCTTTTTCCAATGCAATAATTAAAATCAATCGCATCAATGCTAAAATGACATGGTGATGCAAAAATGTCCAATGCATTAACATAATCACCTTTCAATTCCCCCCACACAATTCCCATTTGTGATCACTTTCCACATCTCTTATGCAATATCATAATATATTACAAGAAATAAAATAATACAACTGTGGGTGTTGATTTTTGACCACACAACCAAACAGAGAACTCAGCTGAAGAGCACCGACAGAATAGATTAGCCCGAACAACTTGTCACAGAAAGATAAGAATCCGACGGTGGTTCGTCCACCCGAGGGCACTCTGACGATCAAGTTAGTATATCTCTCAAAGATAACCAATAGTGCTTAACTCACTTGACAAAACATAAAAAGCATACTTCAGACCCACCGGGGGTGCACTACCTTTATAGCCAACACTGACCTGATCCCTCTAGAAGCCTAGCTTCCAAGGACTCAGGATCAATGCCTATTCTCGACCTTTGCCTAGATAGAGATAAACTCCTCTTAGGTCTTATCTTTATCCTGACTGAGATCCTCCCCCGTTCTAGGACTCTTGTCCCTTGTCCGCTCATCTCGAATTCTGATATCTCCAAAGATAACCTCGACTTAACTGAGATCATCTCGCACATGACCAAGCCACGTGGTACTCTGGCTGACACGTTAGCGTCACCTCAGCCACATGCTGTCATTCACAAAATATTCTTCTACAACTGCCCTCTAGGTTCCATTACCTCGGCAATTTGAGGTGATGGAACCTACATTGTCTCGTCGGTCAAAGTTCGCTCTTTCCTTCTACGGCCAAGATCATTACTCTTTGGCTTCACATTCCCAGGACTCTACTGTCCAACTTTTCTTATGACCAAGAACCAAGCTTTCTAACCGAGATCGTTTCTCTAACTGAGGTTGTTGCCTTATTAAATCAAGAACTCCAAGAGTTTTGTTTACGTATGAGCTATCACGCACGGTTTTCCTAACCGTTTCCTCCACGTGCCCTTTCCTCATTGGTTCGTACCTGACACGCGCTATCAGGTCGTGTCGTTTCTGCATAAGCCGCCTGACAAGCACGTCGTCCAAGGCATTTAATTATGTTTTGCCGCCTTTTCGCATTTCAACAAAAACTTGTTCTCTCTCTCTCTCTCTGTCTTTTCACTTTGCATTCTTGCTGCTCTCTTTCGAGGTTTTCTCTCTCTACGAAATTTTCCTCAAACCTCTATTATCATCCTTTCAAGCTTTCTACAATCACTCCATTTACCTCCTCCGATGAAGCATTTACTGTCTTGCTCCACTCGTCGTCACCGTCTGATTCCGGCGAACCTTAAACCGATGTCTTCGATCTCGGCTCCAACCGGTAAGTTCCTAATTTCTTTTGTTTTTTAGTTTCAGCTTTCCATTATTCTGAATATGTTCCTTCTTTACTATATGTCTATTTTTTTCTTATTGAATTAGTTGGCATGATTGTATCCCGTTTCTTCTTTGATTATGAATCAATTTCCCGTTTCTTTGAACTTTTATTGTACCTCAAGTTTGCTTGTGATTCATACTGTTCAACATATACTTGTATCTGTGCACCCTGTTTGTGATTCTTGTACACACGTTACGTAGTGTTCATAAATTTGAACAAATTTTGCCATTGCTTTTGGCCCTTGCACATCCGCTCACACCTATTCAGTGTTTTTTTTTTTTTTTGTGGAAAGAATGTTGTTTTCTTGACTCTGAATCATGTTTCTTTTTCTATTTCTTTTTGACTTGTTTCTAGATTCTTGCTTGTGATTTTCGTTTCTACATAGACCTAACTTTGTGATTTGACTTAGAACCTTGTTGCTTTAGAAAAATTGAAACAAACTCCTCAGATCTTCATAAATCTTTATCTTAGGACTTTCTAAGGTTTAGCCGATGTCTTTAAACCCATACCAACCATTCTTTTCTGAAATTTTGCCCTAACCTTCACTAGCTGACATCATGGGTATGTTCAGGTGGAGAGTGGGTACCCCAGAGAAAATAGAGTATTTTCGTCGAGAGTTCTCCATCCCAGCCGATGTTCATCTCAGATTAGCTGGAGAGGAGGACTCCATCATGCCTGATAGGGACTCCATGCCTTTCCCAGTAGTTGCTTTCATAGAGTGTGGACTCCAATTCCCTCTAAACACTCTTTTTCGAGAAATCCTTCATTATTACAAGCTTAACCCAATATAACTGGCCATAAACTCATATAGGGTTATCAATAGCATAATTGAACTAGCACACCGAGAAAAAGCTAGGATCACTTTGGCCGACATTCAATTCTGATATACCATGTGTGGCCTTAAGTCTGAAAAAGGCTACATATGCTACCTTAAACCCAGATCCATCGCCTTCAAACTAATAGCCGACCTCCTAGACTCCAATAAGGGTGCTGGAGATGATTACTTCATCATCTCAGACAACTGAGAGTTTGCACCTGATGACGATCTTCATCTCTATCCTTTAAGCCGAACAGTTTTTAAAGAGGGTGATGGTAAGAATGAGCTATCCTACTGTAACTTCATTTTGGTTAAAGCTTGCCAACTCACTCATCTCTGCTAATGTTTACTCTTTGTTTTTTGTAGTTCTTCCTCAGCCAGCAAAGGAATTTTAACAATTATTTGTCCCCAGCCGAGATCTAAAGAAGCTCTTAGATCTCCCTATGTAGAAACGCAAGGCCCCTCTACTGTTGAATTACATACCCACGTACAAATCGGCTTTGCTCGACGTTCCTCGCAGAAGTCAAAACTCTACCATCTGCCTCAACCCCACCAATCGCTTCTTCCCCTAGAGCTGATCAGGTTTCCTCTTCGGACCCTGTTGAGCTACCATCAACCTCTGCCCCCCAATTCATCCTGATATCACAACGCTGACGTTGACATCGAGCTCTACCAAATGTCCCTACCGGCAGAACTCGAAGCCACAGACAACGAGATTCTAAAGAATTAGCGTTTGATCCAGCAAATTGACCAATAGCACTGCCAACAATTCATTTTGGCACCAAAATCACCGTTACTACAACTGCCGACGAAATGGGTCGCAGCAAGGCTGTTGTGGAGGACCTCCTGGCCAACCTTCTAGGGGTGGTGACAGTTCAATCTTCCCCATTAGAATCCTAACCCAAGCAAAAACCAAAGAGGGTAAAAAGGGCTAAAGCAAAAGCCCCAGTTACCCAAGTTGATACTAATGATACAATGCCAATCTCAAAATTGGCCGAGGTTGAAAAGAGTTCTTTTAACGCCGAGAAGAGGCCCGCCAAGGACGAGCCAACCAACACCTCGCGATCAAAGAAGCCGAAGTCCCAGTCGACCGTAAGCCCAAGTGCCTTTAAAGCCGATGATTCTTGGGCTCCTGCCATCACAATTGGGGATCAACCAATCAAGGCGGGTGACAGTACCATTGATAATATTGAGGTCGGCGTCACTTTTTCTATCGTAGTTCTTCTCCCAACTGATCTAAATCGTATGGCTGAGTTCTCAGGGTATGAAAAATTTGCTTTGATAATGCAACACTCCGTCCTGGTAAGTTCTCAACACTTGAAACTTTTGGTTGTTTACTTCAAGTCTTTTTTATACTTCAAAAGTCTACTAACTTGTTCATTCCTTTTCTTCTTAGGCGATCCAGCACGCTTATTCCTTTGCGGTGAAAGCTGAGGATTTAAAGAAGGAGTTAGTCCATAAGACCAATGAGGCTGCTGGCTTCCTTACTTCCTTAAACAACGCCGATGCCAAAATGAAAGTTCTGTTGGATCAAGCCAAGGCAGCCAAACGAGCCCAAGACCAGGCTGAGGAAAAGGCAGAGGCGGCGGAGGCTATGGCCGAAGTTCTCAAAGCCGAGGCAAAGGAGACTGAAACAAAAACTGCCGAAGCCCAAGCAGAGCTCCGAAATGCCTTGGCCACTAAAGAGGCCGAAATCAAAGCTGCTGATGAGAAGGCTTTCTCTGAAGGACAGGCTGCCGTCCGTGACGCATACAAAGCCTAGGTTACCCAAGCCTGTAACCGAGGCTTTTTCTTCGGCTGGACTGCGACTTTAGACAAACTGTCAGTTTCTGTGGACTCCCTTCTTTGTGATACCAATCAACTCAAATTGCCATTCCCTCCTGTCTCCAAGAATTTAGAGGATGAGGCCGAGGACGAGGACTCCGAGGCTGATGATACTAACAAGGAGGAAACTGCTACTTGGGTCAAGTCCCCTACTCTGAATGATCAAGTCGTAGACTTGATTCATGATGAGGAGGAGGACTTGGTTTCCAAGGCACTCTATCCTAAACAAACCACTTCTAAGGCTGAGGTCCAGGTGGCCGAGAAGAGCTTAGATCAGACCTTGTTGGAAATTGATGTTGAGATAGCGGCTGAGAAGAAAGACATTTATGCCAATCAAGGCCGATACAACTCCAACAGCTGAGGTTGAGCAATTTGAAACCAGTGCCCATGTCTCCAACACTTAATCTGAACTTTTCTTCTTTTAGTTGTACTTTTTGTCTGAACAATTCTAAGCTTCAATTTGGCCGATGTGCCTTCTTTTGTATCGAAACAAGTTGCCTTTTTGCTAGGCTGAAGTGCCTTTTTTCTTGTGAACAAGTTCCATCTTCTGAACGCAAGTCTTTCCTCCAAGTGTTGAATGAATGCCTTTTTTTCTTCTATGCATGTTTACTGCTTCCATACTTAGAATATTTTTGAATTTCTTCAAAGTATACCTTAGCTGTATAATAACTCTGGGATATAATACCTTGGATATAAACCTTGACTGTTTTCCTTGGCCAACAATTGGAATACCTCAGATAACACTTAAAAACTTATAAAAATATTTTTACAAGTGTTATTCAGTCAAGCATTGCTTGTTTACCTCCATATGTTGTCTTCTATTAAGACTTCACCCTTTCCAAGTTTTGACAACCTGGTTGGTCATCTCGGCCAGTATGTAACTCGGATACTTCTTTCAATATTACCTCGGCTAACTTCAACTTATAAATTTTCCTGAAATTTCAACAAGTGTTTAAGCCAATTCTAGCTTGTAAATTCTTAAAAAATTTTAACAAGTCTTCCCAAGCTCTTAAACTTTTATCATTCTCCAGCTCTCTGTCCCCTAATGTAAACCTAAGTTCTACTTAAGTTCACATTAAGCACTTATGGCCTTTCGCCGAAGTCAGATTCGAACAAAGACTAGCCGAGCTGTTCAACCTGGGTTTCTCTGTTAATCCGATTAAAGCACACTTAGTTCTATTCGGAGTTTAACTCTACCGACATGGCAAATCTTAGTTCAACTCAATCATATGCAAGTACAATTCGACTCTGTCATATGATAAGTTTATTCATCATGTTTCATTTAGAAACATCGCCAACTTAGTTCAACTCTATTATATGTAAGTATAATACAACTTTGCCATATAATAAGTCTAAGCTATTCATCATGTTTTATTCAGAAACATCGCCAACTTAGTTCAACTCTATTATATGCAAGTATAATTCAACTCTACCATATAATAAGTCGAAGTTATTTGTCATGTTTCATTCAGAAACATCGCCAACTTAGTTCAACTCTATTATATGCAAGTATAATTCGACTCTGTCATATGATAAGTCTAAGTTATTCATCATGTTTCATTTAGAAATATTGCCATAGGATTAGTCAGTCCTATCACAAAAATTTCAGATTCATAAAAATCAAACTAAAATTTTATTATAACTTCGGCTAATGTCATAAACTTCGAAAAACAAAAATCTAATGATAGAAAAACTTCAGGTTGCAAGTGTTCCAAGGTCTTGGCAACTCTTTGCCATCACTGTCTTCAAGTCGATATACCCCATTGCCGGCGACCGAGATGATTCTATAAGGCCCCTCCCAATTGGGCCAAGCTTGCCCTCCTTAGGATCCTTCTTGTTGCCGACTACTTTCCTTAGCACCAGGTCCCCAACTTTGAACTCTCTTGGGTTGGCCTTCTTGTTGTAAGCCCTAATAAGTTGTTATTGGTATGCCCCTAGCCAAATTGATGCTGCTCTCTTTTTTTTCCTCCAGCAGGTCTAGATTCCAGGCTAGAAATGCCTCATTAGTGCCATTTTCTACTCCCTGGGTTCTGATCCCTAGAATGTCGACTTCTAGCGAGATAACTGCTTCAGTGCCATAAGCCATGGCAAAATGAAACTCCCCAATTGATCTTCTCAGTGTAGTTCGATATGCCTAGAGTACATTGGGCAACTCCTCCACCCATTTTCCCTTTGCTGCTTCCAGCCTCTTTTTAATCCCATCCAAGATAGTCTTATTGGATGTTTCGGCCTGACCATTACTCTGAGGGAAACTTGGAGTAGAGTAGTAGTTATTGATTTTGAACTTTGCACAGAAGCTTTTGATTAGCTTACTGTCAAACTGTGTACTGTTATCAAATCTCAAATCTTCGCAAGGGGTTCAGCTTCTACCCACTTGGGGAAGTAATTAGTTACTACCAGTAGAAACTTCATTTGCCCAATTGCTTGGGGCAGTTGTTCAACAAGATCCATGTCCCACTGGGCAAATGGCCAAAGGCTGGTTATTGGGTTCAAATCTACGGCTAGTTGATATATCAAATGTGCAAACCTCTGGCACTTCTCGCACTTTTTGACGTAGGCTTCAACATCCTTCTACATATAAGGCCACCAGTACCACTGAGTAATGGCCCTATGAGCAAGTGATCTACCTCTAGCATAATTTCCACATACCCCTTCATGTATTTCATACAAGAAGTCTTAAACCTGGGAGGGATGTACACACTTTAAAAGGGGACTAGTAAAAGACCTTTTGTAGAGATGTCCTTTTGCTGTTAGGCTAAACCTTGCTAACTTTAGTCTAGTCTTATGTGCCTCTTTGCGATCATCCAGTAACTTGTCGTCCCTAAGAAACATTACTATTGTATCTATCCAACTTGGACCCATTCCCACACACATTGCTTCATACTCTGTGATTAGTGGTTTCACACTTGGGCCTGACAAATAATCAACTATTATTGTCCTTGTCTCCCTTGATTTCATTGCACTAGCTAGGTTAGCCAAGGCATCGACATAGCTATTGTCATCTTGGCTAACTTGTTATAGTCGGCAATCTTGAAACAAGGCTAGCAGTCTAACAACTTCTTTGATGTAGGCTATCAGTCTTTCATCTCGGGCCGCATATTCGTCTGTTGCTTGGTTCACAATAAGTTGGGAGTCACAGAAGACTACCACCTCGTTGGCTTCCATTGCTGCTACTAACTTCAACCCCGCGATTAGTGCCTCATATTCTGCTTCATTGTTTGAGGCTTTGAACCCCAAATGGATAGGCTGTTCTAACATTCGCTCATCTGGTGATACCAGCACCACTCCTGCCCCCGTTCTTTGATGGCTTGAACTTCCATCAACAAACAGGCGGAAGGAGTCGCCGATGTAAATATCACAGGGCTTGGGTTTTTCTTCTTTCTTCTGCTCTGTTGTGGGGTTTTTCATTCCCAGTTGGGTCTCTTTTTGTTCCCTTGGACACCCTAAGCCGCGGCTCACCAAAGCCCAATGTGGGATAGTGCCAGGTGTGAACTCGGCCACAAAGTCGGCCAGAACCTGGCCTTTGATTGCCATTCTGGGTCTAAACTCTAAATCATATTGGCCCAATACCACTGCCCATCTAGCTACCCTGCCTATCAAATCTCCTTGTTGCAGTAAGGACTTCAAGGGGTGCTCAGTCAACACCACAATCTTGTAGGCTTGGAAGTAATGATTTAGTTTTTTTGAAGCCATCACCAGGGCTAGTGTTAACATTTCCAGGGGTAAGTACCTAGTCTTCATACTTGCTAGGGTTTTACTCACTGCCCTTTGTTCTCTTTTCTCTTCTCTGATTACCACTGTGCTCACTGTATGCTTCAAAACTGCCAGGTATAAGAACATTTCCTCTCTAGGTACTGGATTTGAGATAACTTAAGTTGTTATCAGGTATTTTTTCAAGCCGGTCAAGGCGACTTCGCACTCCTCTGTCCACAGAAAATATATGACTGTAGACACCCCATTTTTGACCGTCCTCAAGACTTAGACGTCACCGTTTGAACACTCGGTGATCATCCATGTTTGTGTTCATCTTGAGTTCCCGGAGGGCTTGGCTACGCGCCTTGCCTCAGGATCTCTCGACTCGACTGTTTTGTATCTGGTTTTGCACCAAACAGTTGTGTTTTGCCTTTGAGAGGCAGGGTAGGGTTTGTAGACCATCCCCACCCATCACCGGCCAGGGCTTGAGGCCACCGGCTGTTTCTTGTAGCCACCGGCCAAATGTTTGGCCGGCCGGCACTATAGATGGCTGGCCGGCTATCTTTTTTTGGTCAATTGCATCTTTGGCCGGCCGACTACTGTGCATCTGCTTTTGCAGATATTTTCTCACAGCTGGCATGCATTTGTGTATGGAGGGATCTCTCTCTTTAGAAGCTTGTCTTGTAAGCTTTACAAGACAAAAAGCTCTATAAAAGAGAGGTTTTCTCTCTTGTAAGGGGTTGGACAAAAAATAGAGACAATTAGACAGCCAATTTTAGGGTTTGAGTTCTAAGGTTAGGGTTTGGTCCATATCCTATCTCTATCTCTCTCTTTTGTGTGTGTTTTGCCTTAGTTTTGCACACAAACACCCACCATCACACCTTTTCTTGGAGCTGAGGCCCTTGAGGGTTGTTTTTGGAGTTTTGGAGCTAATTTGAGCTTGAAGAAGTTGCTGGTCCACCATTGGTGAAGAGGGTCTACAAGGGTAAGAAACTTGTCCCTTTATTCCCCATTTTTTCATAGCTTATTTGCCTATCTTGCATCTGTTTTTGGGCTTAGTGTATAACACATAAAAGTTCTGTTTTTAAGGCCTCTAAATAGTTTGTTAAGAGTATTTTGAGCTTTGGGGTTGTTTGACCCCCCTTAAGCCTTGTTTGGCCTTATTTTGTGCTATTTTGTGTGAGCTCCGGGACCATGGTGTTTGGGCCTCCTCACCACTGAAATCTTGAAGGATTTCAGAGGTGAGGATGGTGCCTTGAGGTCCTAGGAAGGAGAGGGCCACCCCCTCTCCTTGTTGTCCTTGAAAAGGGCACTTTTTGCCTCTTAAGGGAGCACCTAGTTTAGGTTCATGTTGGCCATACCTTAACTGATTTTTATGCTTATTATGCCATGAAATAGCATTGAGTTGAGTTGGTCTTGGTACACCATGCTTGCTTAGCATACATGCCTTGTAATGCCATTTTGTTGCCTTAACATGCATCTAGGTTTTAGCCCTTGTTCTAGCATGTTCTAGGCCTAGCTTTGTGAAGCTTTAGTGCATGTTTTTGTATGCTTTAGCTCTGTTTTAAATTGCTTGAGTCATACTTAGCTTGCATTGCATGCCCCATTTGCATTTTGGCTTGTTGGCCTTAAGTGTGTGAGTGTGTAGCATGCCTTGCTTGTATCATTTAAGTGGTTCGGAACCACTTAACATGTTATTTCAGTCTTTATAACATGCTTATATGCTTGCATTTAATCCTCCTTCAATGTGTTTAAAGGTTGTTGCCTTATGCCCTTTGTTTAGGCCTTGGAGTATGCTTGCATTTTTTAGACCACTTAGATGCCATCTAAATACATTCTTGGTTTTGTCTAGGTCTGCATTAGACCTATTTTAAGTCCCCTTGGCCTTGTGAGGCTTGGTTGACTTAGCCTTGGTTTAACCCCATTTGGTTTGCCTCAAGTATTGGGACTTTAATTGCATGCCATGCTTATCTTGTTCATTTGGTTTGGCACCATTTTAGCATGATTTCAGAGCTTTCCATTGCATGCTAATTGTCCATGTTTGCATCTTCTTACGTGTGCTTAGAAGTTGCTCTTTATGCTTGAATGTTGGTCTATGTTTGCATGCATGTTTGTGTGCCTATTAGTCCTTCATTTTTGAGCACTTTGGCCACTGTTTTAGGCCTAGTAAGGGCTGCCTAAACCATGTTTAAGTCCACCTCATTGCTTGTTGCATGTATTCCTTGTATGTTGTAGCATATTGATGAGGTGTTGCATGTTTGAACTTACATGATTGAATGAAGTCACATGCTTGCTCGCATGCTTAAACACCCACATTGTACCTTGCATGCTTATTGGTTGCATTGTCTCATGCCTTGCATGTTTTGTATGCTTCTTTGCATCTCCATGTTGCATGCTAGCTAACATGCTTAGGTTGCATTGCATTAGCATGCATACTTGGCCTCTTGAATTGCTTATGATAGAGGTTGAGTTCCCCTTTGGTTTGATTATGTGCATTGCATTCCATATTAAATGTGCACACTTGGCTTCTTGGGCCATCACGCATGGAAATGCGCGATTGGTGGTCCGAGAACCAAGGTTCATGTCCCTTTGAGTCATAAACATGATATGGGGTGTGATTGGTGCATACATTGCTTGAAATGCATTGCCCTCTGCTGCTGTCAAACCAGGTTCTGCAGGAACTTTTGTCCGGCCGGCCACATTCAGTGCCGACCGGCCACCATGGTTGGCCGATGGGTTAAATTCATGGCCGGTGACCATTCTACATGGCCGGTGGTGTTCTCCTTCAGCCGGTGGTGTTTCCCAGCATTCAGAGAGTAAACCCTGAGGCTTTGGCAATCTTCAGAGGAGCAGAGCAGGGAAAACAGAGGCATCTTGTGCATGGTGGCGGATTTTCGAGCAAAACCGAGCGCGCACTGTATTGGGCCTTCATCCCGGGACTGTTTATCGCTTGAATTAGATTAATTAATTTGCTTAATTAATTTAGTTGGTCTGTAATAAGTAATTAGCTAGGATAGTTGATTATTTATTCAGTCTGTATTATTCTTTCGGTCCCTCCGAGCGAGGGCAAGTTTGTAATAAGTGTGGGTGAGTGTGTGAATGTCTTCTAACCCCCACTTCTTTCTTCCCTTCTACTTACCTGCTTTGATGGTTAGTATTAGGACATATTTACTTTAGCATCCTTATGCTATGCATGCGTGCATCATTCATCAGTATTGCATGCACCGGGCTCGGCACATCATGCTAACTGCATAAGTATTTCAGCTCCAAATTGAACATGTGCTATCTGTGCATTTTCACATGTCATCCTTAGATTAGCCGAGCCTATTCTAGTGACATTTTGTATGCGATGCATTAGCCACTTAACATGAACTAGGATCACGCGCATGATTACTAATATGTTCTTGTTTTGGCACGGAGTACTTTGTAAGTATTTTATGCTTTAGCATCTCGCATGAGTGTGAATGTTAACATGATAGCATGCTTACCATGTGGCTAGATGTTTATGTGATATAACTGCCTGAATGCCTGTGGGTGAAGGTTGGATTGTTTGAGTTGGAACAACTCGTTGAAATCCGTGTTTTAGCCTACTTATGAGTAGCAAATTTCAAAACGTTTCCGAACAAATGGATATGCAATGCTTTGTTCCAAATTAGGCGATCTAGTCTATACTTGTTTGCTGCGCGCATAACATAGATATTCTAGGCTAATAACCGGAAAAGAACGCATAATGTTTTCAAAACAAGATATCACGGTTAGTAGAGGCCGATCTTCGGATTGGGCGAGAGGGGGTGCTCATAGCTGACCTTCCCAATCGTACCCAAGTTCCTGAGCCGAGACAATTTTGGTGATGACGGACACGTGGCCTTTGGCACCGAGTCAGGGTTTCCTAAATTCCCCCATTAAAAAATATTTAGGTGGCGACTCTGTATCTGGCGAAGCAGTCCATGTTTGGCACTTCTTTAAAAATCTGTTTTTTTCTCAAAACGATTTGCCGGTTTTGGACTCTTCGGTTCAAGATTAAGAACCATGACACAAGGGAGTCCGAACTGTAGTAGCATGAGGCCCAAGGGCGCGTCTACAGTTTCTGGCGACTCTGCTGGGGACTTTAGAGAGCTTGACTCAAACTCGCGATATCTTATTTTGACTACACTTATGTGTTTCTTTGCATTGCATGTGCATTGGTGCGCCTAGGACACCGTGTTGGCCATCTGCTATTCCTGAGCGGTTTGCCGGAGGCTTGACTTTGTCAAAGCATGCCATAAGGCTGACCGGGTGCGGGCTCTGCCAGTATGGGAACACAAACCCCGGTTTTACCGAGGCACCCCTTTCGACCATTCGACCTAGTGCATATTCAGAATCCATAGTGACCATTCCAAACTAGGACATGTTGCTTACCCGATGTTAGGTTGTTTGAAACCACTACGTGCGTAGTGAAACCCTAGCTCCTGACAAAATAAGACAGGGAAACCCTACCCCAACATAGGGTTGTTTTGTCTCTCTTTTACTTGCTATGTGCTATTAGGATGTATCCCTACAGGAACGCGCATATCAGTTTGCAAATTTGAGTATCGGGTCTGAGGGCATCAGTTCAGTATCTGTGAGAATCAGTTATATCTGTGGGTATCCGATTCAGTATTTTGGGGCAGTGATTCTGGGGAACAGTGATCAGTACTAGAGTACAGTCGTTCGGCCATACCTGCGTTTGATCCGTTTGGGCTGAAATGCTACTTGTCTTTCTTTTCAGTTCAGAAAATTGATCCAAGATAGCTAGTGCTTCCCTCTTGCTGAGGCAAGACTTATGATTATGCAGAATTCGGAGGAGATTGTGGTTATGACAGCTGCATTAGATCAAGGAATCACCTTGCAAAGTGAGACCAATGTTGATATGCCGCATCCACCCAGGTCGCCCGCTGCACACCCGGTTTGGACCCCCCAGCTATATCAGGCTCGCGAGCCTACTACATTCGAACTAATGGGGATGATAAGAGACCTCCAGAGATCCGTGGCGGATCTCGCCTACGGAATGTCAGCTTCGCCACCAGATGCACCATATGCCGGGCATTTTGTACCCCAGGAGCCCCCATTGCTGGGACGGATTGTGATTGAACTCAGCCAACCGGAGATGGCCTCCAGCTATGGCAATGACGTATCAACATCAACCCAAAGCCTCGATCAGGCTGAGGCCAGAGGTAAGGACAAAGTGAAGGCAGATGCCAATCCCATCGAACAACTGCTGTGGGCAGTTGAGGCTTTGAAAGCCGGGGCGATGAACAAGCAACAGATATCTGCAGTTGTGACAAAAGCTGTGGAGGATGCTTTTCCCACTCCACCTGAGGGTAGTTCAAGTCAGTCAGAAAGCCGGGATAGACCCCGTCACGCCAGAACAGTTCCTCCCAACCCTACACCTGGAAAGGACCAGAAAGTTAAGGCAGTGCCTGCCGACCCGTTCGCTAGTGCGTCTAGCAAAATACCAGACTTCGAAGTACCTGCCCGAGGGCGCAGGGTCTTTCACGCTCTTTACATGCCATTGTCCAAGGCACTTCAAATCCTTGCCGAGAGAGGGCATCTTAAACCCTTGGAGCCTCGGCCTCTCCCGAAGAATCTCCCTGCTACACATGATGCTGCTCAGTACTGTGCGTACCACCAGCAGACAGGCCATGCTACCGACAATTGTTTCCGCCTCCGTCATGAGGTACAGGATTTGATTGACAACGAGGTTATCCTCCCGCCCACCTCAGCCAAGTCCGTTACTACCCAGTTATTGGATTTTGAGGACACTGATACTGCAAGTATGTAACCAGAGGGTAAACCACCTGCGGGCGGCCTTGGCATATTTTGGATGTGGCGTTTGGCACGCGTTTTCGAGCATCTATGAATGATAGTCTTGTAAGTTCCGGCTTGGGTATCGAGTCGGTCTTTCGTTTTGTTTTGAGTCTGTCTCATTGTCTTGAGTCAGTCCTTTTAGCTCAAGGGTCTGTCTTGTTGTAGCGAGTCGGTCCCCTTTGTATAGGATGTCGGGTGATTCCGGGGTTGTTGCCTCGAACACCGTTTTGTAATTACCCCTTGTTTTCCTTTTGAGTCTGTCTCTGCTGAGGAGCAGTTGCAGTTGGAAGTTTTGAATGAAACGGTGGGCTATCATGTTCCCTTACTTATTGTTTGTTTGAGCCAGTTATGCCAGAGATTTGAATGGGCTGACAGTACATCTCGCCTGCTCTCCTGCGTGCCAAACTCATTGCATTAACCTAAGTTTTTCAAAAAAACTCTTTTTGAACACTGCGGTGATAAAACGAAGAGGAAGGAATTCCTCGGGTTTTGCGAAACTTTGATCATTTTTAGAGAAAGAGAGGCGTGCTAAGCCTTTAATGAATGAAATCATGCCTGTCAGTGTGAGTACTGAGAAGGACCCTGGCTTGATCCAGATTGGTTCCACACTATCTTCAGCGCGAGCGATGTGTCGCTTTCGTAAAAACTTTCAAAAAAATGTTTCGCGCAGTCCTGTGAAGACTGTGTGGAATTGCTCTTGAGATTATGCAGCCTAGATCGCTCTCAGCCTCAAGATTCAATCCGTTTGTTTTTCGAACCTTGGACCCATTCATAACGTTCAACGGTCAACCGCCATGTGAGACCTGTGTGGCCAGATCAGAAGCACCCCTCAAACTAGGGGCAACAAAATGTCGGACATGCTCGAAGAGCCAAATACAACAGCCATTCTTCCTAGATACAGAGGGCTTCAATCTCAAACCATTTGGCATGGACTTGTTACACTTTTACCTTTTGAGAGGCTCGCTGGGCCGAAAAACCGGAAGGGCGACCCAGGCAAAAGTTAGAGCAAGGAAAAATATCTACAAAGAAAAGAGAAAAGAAATACAAAAAGAAAAAAACGGATGCAAAAAAAATATACAATACGAAAAAAAAAAAAAAAAAAAAAAAAAGAGAAAAGAAAAAAGGAAAAGAAGCTCGCAAGGTCGAAAACCCGCATCGGGCGCCTTGGCAAAAGTTAGAGCCTAAAAAGTGAAGGTTAAAATACTCGAGTGTACCTTAACCGGAACTACGTAAGGCTTGATTCCCATGTTCGGGATACGTAGGCAACTTCATCCTGAAGTCCAGCCCCCAACGCTTTCATAGCGTCTCAGTCCATGTAATGGTTTTGATCACCTTTGCCTCCTCTGTATCCGATAGTCCGGTGGTGACAACCGGAACCACGAAGTCAACTTCCTCTGGAAGTCCAGCCACCAACGCTTTCACAGTGACTGTGTCCATATATTGGTTCAGACCGTCTCCGTCTTCTCCGTGTCCGAGAGTTCAATCATCATTTGTGAAGACCGTTTTCAGCATGCTGCGGCTTCATCCAAACAAGGGGCAACTTTCCATTGCCATGCGTTGCCATAAGTTGTCCTGAGTTGCCATCCAAACCAGGGGTAACTTTCCGTTGCCATGTCCCCCCCTTCAAGCAAGGGGCAATTTTCCATTGCCTCCGATCCGAGGTCGCGCATCTCCAGGGTAGGTTTCATACTCGTTTAACATTGGGCTGTTTGGAAAATAGTTTTTGAAAATTTTACTGAGGTTGGCTATTTTCTCAAAAAACTATTTCATTTTCCAAAACCGGACCATTTCTTGGACCCAAAAAAGGAAAATTTTCAGCGCTCACAGCCTAACTTGCATGATTTTCAAATCAAAAATTGAACGAGTATGCTAATCCGACTCTCATTTTGGTCAAAACTATTTTAGTGAAAGAAAACAAAAAAAAAATGGTCAAAGTGATGAACTAGGGGCACGGTGGAGTCAGGTATTCTGTCTTTCCCCCGCCGTTAACATGCTTGCCAGAAAGGCATCCTATTCGCCGGAAGAAGCTTTCCCTATCCGGAACCCCGACTCGACGTCACCGGAGGAAATAGCCACGAGCTAACAGTGCTGTGGGTGAACCCGCAACTTCCTATTCGTCTATCAATCACCCTGGGGAGGGATGAAAAGTGAGAGAATAAAGAATAGAGAGGTGTGAATTAAGAGAAAAGTGAGGAAAAGGGTCTTGCGAGAAAACGAGCTTGAGAGCCGAGTGACGTAAGAATCACAAGTCAGAAAGGTTGGGAATGATACCCAGAGGAACTGACTCCTCGAGATCTGCGGTTTTTGTTTGTAAACACGTTCGTGTGTCGTGTCTTTTGTTTTGTTTATCTCAACTTTCGTTTTGAGTCTTTTCCGAGCGTGTCTCGTTGTGTTTAGGTCGTGCACCTTTTCTTTGAGTCTTTTTCGCTGTGTTCAGTTGTAGGCTCGATACCTCGGTTGAAAAACCCTTTTTCAATTTCTAAAATCATTTATGCTCAGAGTGCTGTGCCATTCTCTACATTTATGCGAAGCAAAAGAAGAAAAGGAAAAATTTGGGACATCTGAGTGTGTTTCAACTTCAACCGTTTCAACCTTTGTAGCCCGTCTTGTTAGATTGGGCTGTTTGTTCAAGGTTTGCCGTGTGCAGGATGAACCGAGTGCTGTGATATGGGCTGTATGCAGACTAATCCCCAACAGAGTATGAACTGTGTGTTCAGGTTAAACTGTGGTTTGCTTGATTATTTTGCTATTGGCTGGTTGGTTATCTGATTATTACAGTGCAAGTGCTCAATTTTCAGACAACAGATCAATTTCACTTACATTGAGATGTAGCATGATGTGATGCGATACAATACATAAGATAGGTAAATGTAACACTTTTTAAACAAAAAGTTTGTTTCATTTCATCATCTTTTCAAGTACATAGTTTTGGAAACAAAAAAATCTGCCTGCGGCAGTACAAAGTACCCCTAGCTACCAAAAAGGAAAAAGTATAGAAAAGAAGAAGAAAACAGCAAAAGTCTGTATCAATGTCAAAAGGTCTCAGGCCTGGGAGCTCGTCCTAGTCCTCTTCCTGGACGAAGGTCCAGGAGCATCATCAGGAACATCATCATTTGGGCCCGAGTCCGAGCCGTCTCCGGTCCCCTCCTCCGATGACTCTGCTCTGCCTCCGCCTCCGCCTCCGCCTCTGACTCGTCGTCGTCTGGAACTGGCACCCGAGAGCTGCTCCCAGCATGAGTGCGCCCCGCCCTAGTACGGGGAAATACTTTGCCCTCCTCATCTCTGCCTCGGACAGGAGCGGAAGGTCCAGCTGGAGCACCTTCTGCAGTGGGAATCTGGAAGGGAGGCTGAAAAGTACAAAAGGCAAATGCATCAGTATGCCGTGAGCAGTTTATCAGTGCAGAATGCAGTGTATGAGTACAGTGAGTGAATGCCGTGAGCAGTTTATCAGTGCAGAATGCAGTGTATGAGTACAGTGAGTGAATGCCGTGAGCAGTTTATCAGTGCAGAATGCAGTATATGAGTACAGTGAGTGAATGCCGTTGGCAGTTTATCAATGCAGAATGCAGTGTATGAGTACAGTGTGTGAATATTGTGAACAGTTTATCAGTGCAGACTGCAGTGCAGAATACAGTCTATGAATGCTGTGAGATCAGTGTGTCAAGTGTTGTGTTGTGCATCGGATTATGCGAAGCAGTTTATGTATGGTTTGAGACTGTGGTTAGAAGAACATACCGGAATACTGTAGAGGGCCAGAAGGTCGAAAGTCCGCTGCAACATCCCCATCATGGAGGCATTCAGCTCCAGGGACTGCCGGGTGTACTCGGAGGAAGCCTGCAAAAGTATTAGATGCATTAGTATTCTGCGGAATATCAAAGAAATGAAATGAAATGAAATGACTATGCAAGATGCAATGTGGAAAAAATACATACCAGAAGCAAGTCGGGGATACCGACCAACTCGTGATCAGCCGGAGGAGGGGCAAAAGGGATCTGATAAGTCGCCCCGCCCTGCCCTCTGTATGTCATCAAGGTGGGCAGTGCAGGCCAACTAGCCCCCCACCCTCTCCGAGCTCCGCTCCCACCACGGACTCGAGCCCTCCTCGATGTCCCTACCCCTGCGCCTGTCCTAGCTGTCGGCACCACATGTCTCTCTCTCTCAGCTCGGCGGCCGCCGCTCAGAGGCCGCATAAGGAAGGTCCGGATGAACTCCGTGTAGTCACCTATGCTCCTGTGGCGTATCGCATCCCAACCGACTGTGTACTCAGTCATCTGCTCGAGAGTGTACCTCTCGGTCTCCCTCATGTCCGCAGGAGGAGGAGCTGGGACTATCTGCTCTGGTAGACCCAGGGTCTGGCGCAAGAAGCGCTCGCCTAGGTACCAGGCCCGACAGACTGGTCCCTCCAAGAGGATCCTGAACCGGGCAGTCTCTACCGCGCCCGCGAATCGCTCCCAAATCTCGGCCGGCAATGGGGCCTAGGGCCTCCAGGTGATCTGAAAATGAAATGCAATTCATTATCTACTGTTATTGAAAACGAACAATATAGTGAAAAAACGAAGCTTAAATGAACTACAAGTAAAACATACCTCCGCGGCGGTGATAGTGTCAAAGTAGCGACGGAAGAAGATGAACGTCTCCCGTGGTCTCCGCACACACCTCACGTCGAAGCGTCGCGAGAACGGGACGACGAGAGGGGTCTCTACATCAGGAACCGGGGCCAGCCTAGGGAAGTAGGCGTAGACCCACAACTGCAAAGGAAATGCCGGTATGCTTATCAGACAAAGCAGAATAAAAGTAGAAATAACAGAACAGTGAGTTATGCAGTGTACAGTGTGAACAGTGTACAGTCAGTGTAAAGCAGAGTATGTGTGTGCCGCGTGTACAATATACAGCCAGTGTAAAGCAGACTACAGTGTGTGCAGTGTACAGAATACGGTACAGAGTACAGAAAGTGGAAAAACAGAAATGTAAAGCAGAAAAAGGAAACGTACCTCCCAAGCGCACCAGTAGCCCCCGAGTAACTGTTCGCTGCCACGGGAAGCCGAGCTCATATATCCGTAGAGTGTGGCCAGAGCAGCGCCACCCCAGTCGTAGTCAAAGACCCGAGTGACGTCCACTAGAGCGTTGAGCAAGCACAAGGGCACGGTTTCGCCCGGTCGGCGAAAAATAGTAGTCTCTAGCAGGAACATCAGAAAGCTGCGGCAACTGCTCCACAGCCTCCGGGTCATCGGAACCTCCTCTACCAACGCGGGCTGGACCCTGAACTGCACCTCAAACTAGGAATAGCGGACGAAGCCTGGACGGGCGAGAGGCGGCGCCTCGCCAAGCAGATAGATCTGAGTAACTGTCCACTTGTCCATGTCAGTATCGAAGGGGATCGGATCACCCCCTACCCCGATGCCTGTGAGCATCGAGAAGTCGACGGGAGTCATCGTCATCTCCCCAGCAGCAGAAAGGTGGAACGAATCGGTGGTGTCCCACCATCTCTCCACTAGAGCAGCAAGGAGAGGTCTGCATGCAGTAAGATGGGGAAGTCCCCTGCAGAATGCGCCGAAGCCGGCCTCGTCCATAATGTGACGAACGGCGTCCGGAAACTCCATATACCAGTCTCGAGCAGCAACGTTCCCATACCCGCGGACGGTATGGGAATCTCCCTGTTCAAAAACAAACAGTGGCGAAGCAATGATAAATATACCGGTTTTGTAAGGCATGCAGAATTGAGAAAAATACAGCATGTGTGCATGTTTTCAGATTCAAACAGATACCGGGTGCCGGTGTGCTTACAGTGAACTACAACGTGTGATGCGTCAGCGTGTTTGAGTGGTTCAGTGCAAATACAGCATGTGTGCATGTTTTCAGATTCAAAAAGATACCGGGGACGGGGCTTACAGTAAACTACAACGTGCGATGCGTCAGCGTATTTGAGTGGTTCAGTGCAAATATAGCATGTGTGCAATTTTCAGATTCAAACAGATGTCGGGTATCGGTGTGCTCGTAGTGAAACTACCGGTGACTGATGTGTCAGTGTTTTTGAGTGGTTTAGGGCAAGTGCAGTGTGTGTGCGCGTGTTCAGTCTCAAATAGATTATTAGTTACAAGTATGATTACAGTCAACTACGGCATACAGTGCATCAGTGTATTCGAGCTAAAGCAGTTAAAGAACATAATCAGCTATGGCAGTTTTATATTCTACATTGCGGAAAATAAAACAGAGGAAAGAATGTTACCTCGGAAGCGCCGAAGGATACATGGGATGTCGGCTCGCGCAGAAGCAGGTCCTGTGGCATGCTCCGGTCGAAGCTCCTGAACTGACGAAGCCCATCAGGAGGCAAGACATGAATCGCTGGCCGGTAGGTCGCTGGGTCGAAGGGACGGACGCTCAAAGGTAGGAGCTCAGCCCCGGGATCCATCTCGTGATCCGGGGGAGTCCCACCCTGTGGAATGTCGTCGGCCATGTCAAATGTGACGGGGCAAATGGTCGGAAAATGAAAATAAGGCTAGAATGCGAAAAGTCAATAAAAAGTCAACCCCCGGGAGGGCGAAAAATGACTGGAAAAGTCGGGAAGTGGAAAATGTACGAAAGTCAAGAAAAACTTGAGGGGAACAAACCCCAAATGGTGGAAATGACAAAGGAAGCACCGAAATGAAGAAATATTCGGATGAAAATGTTCGAAACGCGAAGATATATGCGAATCGAACGACGAAACGGGCGTGAAACGCAAGGAAATGAGAGTAATGAGGAGAGAACAATGCTCTAGAGAGAATGAGGAACTATTTTCGGCCCTAAGAGAAATAAAAGAAATAGGGTTTAAAACCCTATTTTAAAAGACCCGGGGTGAAAGGACCAAACTGTCCCGACTCAGCAACTTTTGGCCGGTCGGCTACATTTTTGGCCGGTCGGCCAAATATTTGGCTGGTGGAATGTATTGATGGCCGATGGACAGCCGGTGGCTTCCTCTTCCGGCCGGTGAGCCTCCTACAACCTTGTTTTGGTCAGATGTGTAGTTTGGGACCTTCATTGCTCAAGATAGTGCAAGAATAGTGCATTTTCAAAGCTCAACCAGCCTTCGTTTTGACGCCGGACCATGTCTTCTATGCGTGGCATTCGAATATGTGCAAGGCGTATCCTTTGTGGTATCCTTTGTCTTTTACAAGATTCAAAAGTTGCCCCATGCGCATTTCAATTCAATTATGCTGTTTAGCGCCTCGCACTATCTTGTGCACCGTATTTCAATCGCGCTATTTTGCGCATCTCGTCGCATCTGGCATGCATTCATTGTTCGCGCTGTTCTGCGCATCTCACTCGCATTGTTTTGAGCCCCACGGTCTGGCGAGACCTTAAACACGCATGGTCCGGTGGGACCGTAAACACGCCCGGTCTGGCGCGACCCTAAACACGCTCGGTTGGTGTTTGTATGTCCACATACATTATAACACACATGTCATTCATTGTGCATTGTTATGCATTTCTAAAGCCGCGCGTTGCCGCGCATTTAAAATTCATGCATTTTCATGCATCTCAAGTTGCGCGTTACCGCGCATTAGAAAATCCATGCATTGTCTTGCATTTCAAAGCAACTTGCGTTGTCGCGTATTCCGTGCAACATACATCTCATGCATCATTTGCATTTACAAAAAAAAACAAACAATAAAAAAAAAAAAACAAAATCATGCATCATTTGCATTTTCAAAAACAACAAAAACAAAAAAAAAAACAAAAAAACATACATATGTAATGCATTCATTGTAAATAGAGCATTGTCATGCATACATGGTAAATATTGCATTGTCATGCATCGTAGAAAATAAACATGCATTGTCATGCATTTCCACTGTAAATATTGCATATCCATTCCATTGCATATTTGCATATTGCATTATAGATTGGATGCATTCATTGCATCACCACTTCCATCTATGGCTCGCGCCTTTCCATGTTGAGCTTGGTTTGGTATGTGCCCATACTTTTCACGTCGAAGCATAGTTCAGTAGACCGTTCTATGTTAGCCGCGGCTTGTATGCATACATGCCTTTTCTAGGCAAGATTTGGTTTGGCCCGCGTGCCATATCCATTGTATTGCATATTTGTAGATATTGCATTGTAGATTGCATGCATTCACTGCATCACCTTCCATCTATGGCTTGCGCCTTTCCATGTTGAGCTTGGTTTGGTATGTGCCCATACTTTTCACGTCAAAACATAGTTCAGTAGACCGTTCTATGTTAGCCGCGGCTTGTATGTGTACATGCCTTTCCTAGGCAAGATTTGGTTTGGCCCGCGTGCCATATCCATTGCATTGCATATTTGTAGATATTGATAGATTGCATTGCATTCCTTGCATCACTTCCATCTATGGCTTGCGCCTTTCCATGTTGAGCTTGGTCTGGTATGTGCCTATACTTTTCACGTCAAAACATAGTTCAGTAGACCGTTCTATGTTAGCTGCGGCTTGTATGTGTACATGCCTTTCCTAGGCAAGATTTGGTTTGGCTGCAGGCCATATCCATTGTATATATTACATTATAGTGTAATTTTGCATCCAGCATTAGGATCATTGTTCTATCTTCAGCGGGTCGTTTCCCCACTTATGTCATCCCCCCTCAAATACTCGTTCTTGTGTCTGTCTACATTACTCATAGTTCAGTAGACCGTTCTATGGTAGACGGACTTGTTGCCTCCATCCATCTATTTGACATATGTGTGATTTCGAACTGCTCATGATTGGATCATGACTCAATTGCTTTGCATATAGTTTGCATTGTTTCAATTGCATTGCATTTTAATTTGCATTGTTTATACATTGTTTTGTATATATTGCCTATCATTTTGCATTTATTTTTGCATTGTCATGCATGTTGCTAATAACATTGTACCTGTTAAGTTTGTTTTCTTTTTCAGGCACGATATTGTATGTACGGTTCATTTGTGGCTGGTGGAACCAGACGAACCGGACAGGTATTGTACCCTCCGCGTGAGACGTGTCGAGAATCGCATAATTCTCTTACATCCTTTCTGCATTGTAGTGTAGTTTGGTGTATGCTAGCTTAAAACTGTTGCATGTGTGCTTCGTTACAGCTTTCTTTGCATGATCATAAGTTATGCTCAGCTTTGTGCATTGTCTTGCATTTTGCCCCTGCCTTCGGGCGCATATCTTGTTTGTCTTGCATGTTTGTCCAAGTCTTCGGCCTTGTCAAAAATGGGTCGTCTCTAGGCTTTGACATTCACTCCCGTCATTGTTATGACTTTCGAGTTCTGTCAAAGAGGGGCAACTGTAGACACCCCATTTTTGACCGTCCTCAAGACTTGGACGTCACCGCTTGAACACTCGGTGATCATCCATGTTTGTGTTCGTCTTGAGTTCCCGAAGGGCTTGGCTACGCGCCTTGCCTCAGGATCTCTCGACTCGACTGTTTTGTGTCTGGTTTTGCACCAAATATTGTGTTTTGCCTTTGAGAGGCAGGGTAGGGTTGTAGACCATCCCCACCATCACCGGCTAGGGCTTGAGGCCACCGGCTGTTTCTTGTAGCCACCGGCCAAATGTTTGGCCGGCCGGCACTATAGATGGCCGGCCGGCTATTTTTGGTCAATTGCATCTTTGGCCGGCCGACTACTGCATCTGCTTTTGCAGATATTTTCTCACAGCTGGCATGCATTTGGCTTCCCTCCATACACGTGTATGGAGGGATCTCTCTCTTTAGAAGCTTGTCTTGTAAGCTTTACAAGACAAAAAGCTCTATAAAAGAGAGGTCTTCTCTCTTGTAAGGGGTTGGACAAAAAAGAGAGACATTAGACAGCCATTTTTAGGGTTTGAGTTCTAGGGTTAGGGTTTGGTCCATATCCTATCTCTATCTCTCTCTTTTGTGTGTGTTTTGCCTTAGTTTTGCACACAAACACCCACCATCACACCTTTTCTTGGAGCTGAGGCCCTTGAGGGTTGTTTTTGGAGTTTTGGAGCTGATTTGAGCTTGAAGAAGCTGCTGGTCCACCATTGGTGAAGAGGGTCTACAAGGGTAAGAAACTTGTCCCTTTATTCCCCATTTTTTCATAGCTTATTTGCCTATCTTGCATCTGTTTTTGGGCTTAGTGTATAACACATAAAAATTCTGTTTTTAAGGCCTCTAAATAGTTTGTTAAGAGTGTTTTGAGCTTTGGGGTTGTTTGACCCCCCTTAAGCCTTGTTTGGCCTTATTTTGTGCTATTTTGTGTGAGCTCCAGGACCATAGTTTTTGGGCCTCCTCACCACTGAAATCTTGAAGGATTTCAGAGGTGAGGATGGTGCCTTGAGGTCCTAGGAAGGAGAGGGCCACCCCCTCTCCTTGTTGTCCTTGAAAAGGGCACTTTTTGCCTCTTGAGGGAGCACCTAGTTTAGGTTCATGTTGGCCATACCTTAACTGATTTTTATGCTTATTATGCCATGAAATAGCATTGAGTTGAGTTGGTTGGTTGGTACACCATGCTTGCTTAGCATACATGCCTTGTAATGCCATTTTGTTGCCTTAACATGCATCTAGGTTTTAGCCCTTGTTCTAGCATGTTCTAGGCCTAGCTTTGTGAAGCTTTAGTGCATGTTTTGTATGCTTTAGCTCTGTTTTAAATTGCTTGAGTCATACTTAGCTTGCATTGCATGCCCCCTTTACATTTTGGCTTATTGGCCTTAAGTGTGTGAGTGTGTAGCATGCCTTGTTTGTATCATTTCAGTGGTTCGGAACCACTTAACATGTTATTTCAGTTTATAACATGCTTATATGCTTGCATTTAATCCTCCTTCAATGTGTTTAAAGGTTGTTGCCTTATGCCCTTTGTTTAGGCCTTGGAGTATGCTTGCATTTTTTAGACCACTTAGATGCCATCTAAGTACATTCTTGGTTTTGTCTAGGTCTGCATAGACCTATTTTAAGTCCCCTTGGCCTTGTGAGGCTTGGTTGACTTAGCCTTGGTTTAACCCCCTTTGGTTTGCCTCAAGTATTGGGACTTTAATTGCATGCCATGCTTATCTTGTTCATTTGGTTTGGCACCATTTTAGCATGATTTCAGAGCTTTCCATTGCATGCTAATTGTCCATGTTTGCATCTTCTTAAGTGTGCTTAGAAGTTGCTCTTTATGCTTGAATGTTGGTCCATGTTTGCATGCATGTTTGTGTGCCTATTAGTCCTTCATTTTTGAGCACTTTGGCCACTGTTTTAGGCCTAGTAAGGGCTGCCTAAACCATGTTTAAGTCCACCTCTTTGCTTGTTGCATGTACTCCTTGTATGTTGTAGCATATTGATGAGGTGTTGCATGTTTGAACTTACATGATTGAATGAAGTCACATGCTTGCTTGCATGCTTAAACACCCACATTGTACCTTGCATGCTTATTGGTTGCATTGTCTCATGCCTTGCATGTTTTGTATGCTTCTTTGCATCTCCATGTGCATGCTAGCTAACATGCTTAGGTTGCATTGCATTAGCATGCATACTTGGCCTCTTGAATTACTTATGATAGAGGTTGAGTTCCCCTTTGGTTTGATTATGTGCATTGCATTCCATATTAAATGTGCACACTTGGCTTTTGGGCCATCACGCATGGAAATGCACGATTGGTGGTCCGAGAACCAAGGTTCATGTCCCTTTAAGTCATAAACATGATATGGGGTGTGATTGGTGCATACATTGCTTGAAATGCATTGCCATGCCAAGTATTGCCCTTTGCTGCTATCAAACCAGGTTCTGCAGGAACTTTTGTCCGGCGGCCACATTCAATGCCGACCGGCCACCATGGTTGGCCGATGGTTAAATTCATGGCCGGTGACCATTCTACATGGCCGGTAGTGTTCTCCTTCAGCCGGTGGTGTTTCCCAGCATTCAGAGAGTAAACCCTGAGGCTTTGGCAATCTTCAGAGGAGCAGAGCAGGGAAAACAGAGGCATCTTGTGCATGGTGGCGGATTTCCGAGCAAAACCGAGCGCGCACTGCATTGGGCCTTCATCCCGGGACTGTTTATCGCTTGAATTAGATTAATTAATTTGCTTAATTAATTTAGTTGGTCTGTAATAAGTAATTAGCTAGGATAGTTGATTATTTATTCAGTCTGTATTATTCTTTCGGTCCCTCCGAGCGAGGGCAAGTTTGTAATAAGTGTGGGTGAGTGTGTGAATGTCTTCCAACCCCCACTTCTTTCTTCCCTTATACTTACCTGCTTTGATGGTTAGTATTAGGACATATTTACTTTAGCATCCTTATGCTATGCATGCGTGCATCATTCATCGGTATTGCATGCACCGGGCTCGGCACATCATGCTAACTGCATAAGTATTTCAATTCCAAATTGAACATGTGCTATCTGTGCATTTTCACATGTCATTCTTAGATTAGCCGAGCCTATTCTACTGACATTTTGTATGCGATGCATTAGCCACTTAACATGAACTAGGATCACGCGCATGATTACTAATATGTTCTTGTTTTGGCACGGAGTACTTTGTAAGTATTTTATGCTTTAGCATCTCGCACGAGTGTGAATGTTAACATGATAGCATGCTTACCATGTGGCTAGATGCTTATGTGATATAACTGCCTGAATGCCTGTGGGTGAAGGTTGGATTGTTTGAGTTGGAACAACTCGTTGAAATCCGTGTTTTAGCCTACTTGTGAGTAGCAAATTTCAAAACGTTTCCGAACAAATGGATATGCAATGCTTTGTTCCAAATTAGGCGATCTAGTCTATACTTGTTTGCTGCGCGCATAACATAGATATTCTAGGCTAATAACCGGAATAAGAACGCATAATGTTTTCAAAACAAGATATCACGGTTAGTAGAGGCCGATCTTCGGATCGGGCGAGAGGGGGTGCTCATAGCTGACCTTCCCCAATCGTACCCAAGTTTCCGAGCCGAGGCAACTTTGGTGATGACGGACATGTGGCCTTTTGCACCGAGTCAGGGTTTCCTAAATTCCCCCATTAAAAATATTTAGGTGGCGACTCTGTATCTGGCGAAGCAGTCCATGTTTGGCACTTCTTTAAAAATCTGTTTTTTTCTCAAAACGATTTTTCGGATTTAGACTCTTCGGTTCAAGATTAAGAACTGTGACACAAGGGAGTCCGAACTGTAGTAGCATGAGGCCCAAGGGCGCGTCTACAATGACCTTCTTCAATAAACTAAAAAATGGTTTACACTTATCTAAACTTCTGCTTATAAACCTATTCAGGGCCGCAGCCCTTCCTATCAGCATCTGTACTTGTTTTGCCGATGTCGGGCTCTTCGAGTCAAGGATGGCCTTGATTTGACCTGGGCTTGCCTCAATGCCCCTTCTAGTAACCAAGTATCCCAGGAACTTACCAGACCCAACTCCAAATGCGCATTTCGAAGCTCATCATTCCATGTCCTGAAGTGGCATCCACTAATTGATCGATCTTGAGGAGTGGGAAACTGTCTTTGGGACAAGCCTTATTCAGGCTGGTGAAGTCCACGTAGATCCTTCACTTTCCATGCTTCTTTTTTACAACAACTGTATTTGACAACCAAGTTGGGTAGTTTACCTCTCGAATGGTTCTGGCCTCCAATAATTTGTCCACTTCCTCCTCTACTGTATCTATATGAACTAACGTCGGTCTCCTTGCTCGCTGCATGATAGGTTTTGCCGACCTGTCTACATTTAGTCTATGGCAAGTGACCTCGGGATCAATGCCAGGCATCTCGTATGGCATCTAAGCAAACACCTCTAATGTTTGCTCGCAAGAATGACTCTAACTCCCTTTCTTCCTCCTTGGCTAAGCTTGAGCCGAGAAGGAAGAAGCATTCTTCATCCCCTCTTTGGACCAAGATTTTCTTCAAAGTTTCTTTGCTTTTGTCAGCCGGCTCTTTGCCGACGTCATCCAGGACCTCCATGTCCTCGTCTTCAATTTCTATTGTTTCTGGCTTTCGCACGTTGTAGGTGGATTTCATTGCTGCCATGGAGCAATTCTTTGCCTGCACTTGATCCCCTCTGACCTCCTCAATTCCATGCTCCATTGGGAACCGTAACAGCTGGTGCAATGTTGAGGGAACAACCCTCATTGCATGCAACCATGGCCTCCCTAAGATAACATTGTAAGTGGAGGGGGTGTCAATTACTGTGAACTCTGCGCTTACCTTCTTGGTGCTTGCCTACACCTCCAAATTTATTGCTCCCACGGCCATGTCGGCGTTCTATTAAACCCGGCCATCGGGTTGTCAGACTGCTCCAAATCATCTCGGTGAAGGCCAAGCTCCTTGTAACATCTGACATACAGGATGTCACAAGGGCTTTCTTGATCTATTAGAATGCGCCTTACCTAGCATTCTCTAATCTTGAGGATCACTACCAGAGCACTGTTATGTGGATGCTGCACCATGTCTAGGTCTGCTTCAGTAAAGGATGCCATTGGTCCTTGGTACTCGTCTGTCTAGGCCTCTTTTGTTGGACCTGACACACATGCTGTAAGTGTTTCACCCTCTGAGTCTCTCCATGCACCTCGTTCTCATTGACCCTCGAGTGAATCACATTGATCACTCGAGGTCCGTCTGCTTGCAGTTACGGTGCTGGTGGAGGTGGTGCTGCCGGTGCTTGGGGCAGCCTTGCTTGTTCTTCCCTCGTTCTGGCCTCATCTACTAGGTCCCTTAAGTGACCTTGTCTTACAAGATCTTCCAAATGCACTTTTAGGGCTCTAAAACCCTGTGTTACGTGTCTATCTTCATTGTGGTAAACACAGTGCTTTCCTAGGCTTCTCTCCATAAATTCGCCAGGGATCCTCTTCGGCGCTCTGTAATACAAGGATCTGGTCCTCACTAGAACACAGGGATCTGATCCTCTCCGGTTTCTGATCCTCACTAGAACTTTATAAACAGGGATCTGGAACACAATGGTGACTGCCTGTGCAGCCCTTAGTCTTGTTTCTTGTCTATTAAATCCAGTATTACCTCGTTTTGCTTCAGCGAGCCATTTCTCTTTTCCTGTTTCAATGCCTTTGCTCCCGGTGTAACCTCCTCTACTCTGGCATATTTCTCGATCCCTGCCATGAGCTCCTTCATACTCTTTGGCAGAGTCTTTGCCAGTGACTTTCATAGCATGCAGTCGTCATCCAGCCGTTCTTAAAAGACACGACTACTAACTCCTAGTTGCATCTTGGTATTCGGTTGAATACCTTGTAATACCTTTTGGCATAAGCCCTGAGGCTTTCACTCTCGCCAATTTTTAGAGCCATTAGGGAGTCTACCCTCAACAGCTGCAATTTGTTTGTAACAAACCTAGTCACAAACATCTTGGCCAAGCCTTCCTAACTCTTCACAGTTCATTTTGGCAACTTGTGAAACCAATCTGATGTAATTTTCCCAAAGGATGAGGGGAACACCTTGCAGAGCAACGGTTCGTTCCCGGTATACAGTGCCATTGAATTCAAATATAAGCCGATGTAAATGTTTGGATCGGACTTATCGTCGTATATCTGGAACCTCGACATATGGAACCTTTTTGGGGCCTCGAACTTATCCAACTCCACTGAGAATGGTGTTCTCGGCTTGACTGGAGATGTGACCTTGGCATTCTGCTGCTTCCTCTGGAGGTAGTCCCTCAAATCCTCCTTGGTCCAACCAAGAGCTCGGCTGTCAATGGATTTCAGCCTTTTTGGTGCGCTGCTCCCAGCATCATTATGAGTCCTCTTGGATTTCTCTTCATTCGTTGTGTCAAAACAAAGTTCCTTCCCCTGAACATGTCGATGTTCCTTGACATAGGTTCCTTTTGTACGAGGTGTCTTCTAAGACTCTCCTCTTACTGACTCTCCACGCCTGACTTCCCTAGAAGGCCGATGTGAATGCTCCTTTATCCTGTTATGCTGAGGGTCCGCTGGGACTGCTTTTTGCTCCCCTTTCTGGGCGTTGTTCTTGACCGTTGGAATCGGCATGTCCTTCAATGGAAACGGTGGTTGCATGATGTTGTTTTGCATCATAAAGTTGACGATCGATTGTAGGTTTGCCAACTTGTTTGCCATTCCTTTCATCACACCGTCCCTCCTCAGGCATCTATCTTTCCATACCTGGAGATCGCTTTCGTTATAGTAATTGTCTCGGTCTGCTTTCTTCGATGGGTCTTCCTCTTGGCTGACGTCTTTCTCCCTGGGATTCTGATTATGTGCTCTTTCACTAGGGTTCTCATCTTCCATGTTAGGATCGATATGTTTACCACTCCCACTAGGGATGTCATCCTCAATCTTTTCTTTCTGTCTATCATTGGCCATCTATTCTCCTTACGTTTCCATAGACGGCGCCAAATTGTGGGTGTTGATTTTTGACCACATAACCAAACAAGGAACTCAGCTGAAGAGTATCGGCATAATAGATTAGCCCAAACAACCTATCACAGAAAGATAAGAATCTGGCAGTGGTTCGTCCACCCGGGGGCACTCCGACGATCAAGTTAGTATATCTCTCAAAGATAACCAATAGTGCTTAACTCACTCGATAAAACATAAAAAGCATACGTCAGACCGACCGGGGGTGCACTACCTTTATAGCCAGCACTGACTTGATCCCTTTAGAAGCCTAACTTCCAAGGACTCAGGATTAATGTCTATCCTCGACCTCTGCCTAAATAGAGATAAACTCCTCTTGAGCCCTATCTTTATCATGATTGAGATCCTCTCTTATTCTAGGACTCTTGTCCCTTGTCCGCTCATCTCGGATTCTTGTAACGCCCCGAAAATTGGGCAGGGTATCTATTTATGCAACAAAACCCACATGATAAACAAACACATATATATTGCTAACTAATCCATACACCCATTTCCATTAAATCCCAAATGTCAATTACATGTTGTTCACATCTCAATGCCCCAGTTCCAATCCCAAACATGCATTTTACAACAAGTATGAAATGAAAGCCAAACAGATAATAAGTGCCCTGCAGGCTTACAAATTTTTCTAAGAACATTCTTGGTTACACAAAATAGAGTTTCAACTCAACACAAATACAGCCTTGGGCTTACATTCAACAAATAACAATAAAACAAAAATGAAGCCTCAGCTCCGAGTCCTCCCAAGTCAATGCCTTGGCGGAGGCATAGCACATGTACCTGAAATGATTTTCCTTATAGGGTGAATCACAGCCCAGTAGAGATATACTACACAACATATGAACAATGACAAGGCTAAAAAGGAGTATGCTCATGCCATGCTCATGATAAAACAGTTTATCTCTCTTTTTATAAAGCATGCAATGCTGAGATGCACAACAAATATAAAACCATTTCCATTTTAAACCATATCTGTTACATGAATACGGGCCCTGTGAATCTCTAGGTGAGTGTCTGCAAGTAGGCCCTAATGCACTACCACTGTCATTTTTACCAATAAACTGGAAGGCTTGACACCTAACCGCGCGGTTCCACACCCTTTACCCAGATTCACCAAGTATTCATCTTTTCGCAAATAGATACATTTCCAAACATTTCTCAAAAACATATACATTTCCAATGAAATGAATGTAATGCAATGTCCAATGCAACAAATGAGGAATGTGGTTCAATTTACCTAAGTCTCATGCATTTCTACAACAATCATGGCTATCCTCCACCGATAGGCCAAAACAAATATTTCTAAACGGATATTTAAACAATTAAATTCCATAAAAATTCCGATAAATACAATCTATTCCACATCTCATCAAATATGAACAACTACACTAGTTTTCATATCACAATCACGTCCGGTAACCTCTCAAGGTCCATTTCTAACCGTGTCAGTTTTATTCCAACAGATACATTAAGCAAAATAATACCGTTAATGCCCAAGAAAACATCATTTTCTTTCCAAACTCATTCTCCAAGCATTATTCAATTATGACATCCTATTTTGATCGAAAGCCCCAAAAATTAAACGTAATTCCTTTGTTTTCTTAAAAAATGCTCTTTTGGTCGCAAAACGGTAAAAATTTCAAAACCGATCCGTTTTTGTTCAATTTTAAAACATAGCTCTTTCATAACCTTACAAACATATTCCAAGTTTACACTTTTGCAATTTGGGTATCAACTCTTTATTTTTCTTAAAATTCCCCTTTTAAGCAAATAAATCACAAATTTTTCAAAAGTTCTAATTAATTTATATGCAACTCTAAACTCCATATAATCAAGTAAAAGTGTATAAAGAAGTGTAGGAAAAATCCCTACCTCAAGCTAGAAGTGGAAACAAGCAAAAACCCCAATTTCCAACTTTGTTGGATTTCGATCTCCACCGGTCAAAACGTTGCTCTCACCAAGGTCTTCACTTTGATCTTAAGAATTATGGTCTAAAACCTTGGGTTCAAAATTGAGTTGAGTTTGATGCCACCTTCTTCCCCTACCTTCTTAACAAGCATTAGCAATCTCATCGAGGTTTTCTTTCACTCTTGCCATTTCAAAATTCCGTGGGTCAAACCCACTCATCCTCATTAATGTCAAAATGCCTCTTAGCTTCAACTAAAAAAATGTGAACTGGTTACAAAATATAGGCTCATGAACAATATAAGCTTGCAAGACTAACATGGGCCTAATAACATCAGCAGAAACAGTGGCTTGCTAACAAATGCAACTCAGTCGATCCAACTTGAATAGCCTGCCATATAAAGCTAACCTGGCTCACTAAATTACATGTATATACATATATATAATATATAGATACAACCCACCTAATTACAGCCAGGCCAGGCACTTTCCCAATAGACTCCTGCATTCTGATTACTTCACCACCTATTCCTGCTATAATTTCCGCAGCCATGGACTTCCCATCAATTACTCTAGCTTTTCGTTCATTGTAGCATTCTCCTATAGATGGAGGATCACAATGCATGGAGTTTGAAGTCCATACATCATGTAGGTCAAGGGAAAGAAGAGGAGGAGACTTTATGATTTGCTGACTGGGGTTACTCTTCAAGGTACTGAATGCCCTTGAGCTAAATGGTGATAGGATGCTCTTCCTTAACCATTTATGCCATACAACTGCCATGCTTTGTGCTGTTCTGTTCACCACCGTCACTTTTTTTTTTTCTTCTTCTTTCTTTCCTTCTCTAACCACTATATTGCTTTCATTCTCTTTTTTCTACTTTTTCCAACTCTATCTCCCGCTTACGTATCTGGTTCAATCTATGGCGTGAGTGAGCTCCAGCAGATGGCCATGGCCCTCTCTCATTTCGTTTTGTTCCTCTTTCGTCTTCTCTCTCTTCGGCAACGCCGGTGAAGAACAGCGGCAGAGGGCGGAGGACACCGGTGATCGTTCCTCTCTCTTCGTTAGTTCTATTGTCTCTCTTTTTTGGTTCTTCTTCCAATGAACCATTGATATTGAAGTGGGTATGTGTGGTCTTGTAGTAGTAACAGTTTGTGAAAGTGCCCAGTGCAGTACAGAGAGAGAGGGATGAATTTGTAATGTATCATCCACATGTTGTTTTTCGGTGCCACTAACTCAACATCATGATGTTGAGCAATTGCTAAAGCATTAGCTAAAGTGTAAGTGGTGGGTCCTATTTTATTCCTCCCTCTAAAAATTTTCCAATTGCCTTGCAAGCAAATAATAACCACTCATCACTCTCACGTAGCGTTTCAGAGAAGGCCTGCTATAAAAAAAATTTGGGTCATTACAATTATGATATCTCCAAAGATATCCTCGGCCTAGCTGAGATCATCTCGCACATGACCAAGCCACGTGGTACTCTAGTTGACATGTCGGCGTCACCTTGGCCACGTGCTGTCATTCACAAAATATGTCCCCACAATACAACATTAACCTTCAAGCATTTTTCATACATTAATTATCATAATATAATTCTAAAAGATGATATAACAACCTCAACATTCATATATTCTCCACATGAAAATATCTATTTTTCCACTTGGTCATTTTAAGACTAACCAATAATAAGCTATACAACAAGCTTCAATTTAACCATTTCTCATTTTCTTTCTATAGAATTTCCTCTTTATATACAATCATAGGAATATCTCAATCAAACATTCACCATAATACTAGATAATCATAGATTTCATAACATCTTATCATTTTCCTAAAATAAATCCCAAATTTCTAGGGTTTTCACAAAACTAGGTTTTTCCTCATTTTTGAAAGGATTTTCCCAAGACAACATCCCTCCTTAACAATATAGTTCATACCCTCAAGAGTTTTTAGAAAAAATTGAGAAAACTCACTTTTGAAGTCATCAAGAACTTATGAGCCAAAATCAAAGTTCAATGCTACAAGATGAAGTTCCAAAATCAACATAAACTTGCAAAAATGTATATATAGCTTGTTAATCATGTTGTTTAATTTTGATGATGTCTAAAATATTATTTGAAAATTTTGAATTTTTTAATATACATATTTTATATTATTTGACACAAAATATTATCTGTTTAAAATATAGGTTGTATGATATATTTGTTATAAATATTATTTAAATGGAAATATTTGAAAATATCACTATTCACGATTTTGAAAAATTCAGGTGGTCACTATTCACTTTTTGACAAATTTAAAATTGATTAGTTGTATTACTTTGACAATTATTAATTGATTGGTTGTATTATTTTGACAAATGTGATATTGATGAATTGTTTTCTTTTGATATACTCACATGGGATGATTGGTTATTTTTTACTTGAGTGTATTTATAATCTCTTCAATAATTACAAAACTTTTAGAAGGGATATATATATATATATCTGATATGAATATTATTTTATTATGCAATCAAATTTTTTAAATAAAATAATTATTATATGCAAGTCACTATGTAAATTCTGTTTTCACATTATTATTTTAGAAAAAGGTTAGCTGATCACTATTCATTGAGAGTAACTTGACCAACATTTTCAAACTTTTGTGGTTACTCTACGTGATTGAAAAAAAAAAACAAAGACAAAAAAGAGCATCTTGAGCTCATGTCATCAATCATTACAAGAGGAGCATCTCTCCTCCCAATGGGTAGCTTTTTGGGTATAAATAGAAGTGTTGTGTGGAGAAAAATCAAGAACTTGAAGAGAAAAAATATTTGTACTCCAAAATTTTGAATGTATTGTATTCTGCTATTTCACTTTCAGATCTAAGTGTAATTTTTGTTCTTATACTTTCATATCTACTCTTTGTGAGAAAATTATTGTAAAATAGAGTTAAAGTACCCCTTATTTTTATTCATTATCTTGTGAGAGATTTTTGTAAGGGTAAGACATTTATTGTTGAGTGAGACTCAATAAACAAAAGTAAGACCTGTGTAAAATGTACAAGCTTGGTGAAGCCTTGGTGGTATATTGATTCATTTTGATAGTGAAGAAATTATTAAGGAGGTTCATTGGGGAGTGGACATAGGCCTGGCGTGCCGAACCACTATAAATCTCAATATTTGATTTTCTCTCCCTATCTCTCTTACTTTTATATTGATAATTATTGTTTTGTTTTTTATTCTAAATATTGTGTTTATTATTATTTTTTAATAACCCAATTCACCCACATCTTGGGTTGCCTAACTGGGATAACAATTGGTATCAGAGTCTAGACTCTAGTTTGTGTGACTTAACTGTCTTAGAGTAAATCATGGTAACCCCTATTTATTCCTTCCGTGAGGGACAAGCATCCAACAGGCCACCATTGTTTAGCGGCACAAATTTTAGCTTTTAGAAAACTAGGATGACAATACCTGTTCAATCTAATGATTATGAATGCTGGAAAATTATTTGCAATGGTCCAATAATTCCTACCAAAACCATAGATGGCCTTAAGGTATCAAAACCTGAAGATGAGTGGAATGAATTAGATATTAGAATAGCCCAAATTAATATCAAAGCCACAAACACGTTGTACTATGCCTTAGATGCCAACGAGTTCAACATAATTTCCACATGTAAAACCGCAAAAGAAATTTGGAATAAGCTTATAGTGACTCATGAGGGAACCAAACAAGTTAAAGAATCTAGAGTCAGTTTGCTAGTCCATAATTATGAACTCTTTAAAATGAAACTTGATGAAACTATTCCTCAAATGTTTAATTGCTTTATTGATATTATTAATGGTTTAACTTCTCTTGGCAAAATATATACTAATGCTGGAATTGTAAAAAAAATGCTTAGGTCATTGCCAAAAAGTTGGGAGACAAAAGTCATTGCCATTACCGAAGCCAAGGATTTATCAAAGCTAAGTCTAGATTAGTTAATGGGATCTCTCTTAACACATGAGCTCATAATGCAAGAAGGAAAGGAAGAGGAGGACAACAACAACAAGAAATGAATAGCTTTCAAATCTACCTCGAAACATCAAGAGAATGAGGAAGATGATTTGGATGATGATAAGGAAATGACATTCATCACTAGGAAATTTAAAATGTTTGTGAAAAAGAAACAAGGCGTGTGGAAATTTTTCAGAAACGACTTCAACAACAGGAATTTTCAAAGGGGGAGAAAATTACAAAAAATCTGAAGTTATTTACTACGAATGCAACAAACCTGGACACTACAAATCAGAATGTCCAGAACTTAAGAAACAATTCAAGAACGACAAGAAGAAAGCCATGATTGCAGCATGGGGAGAAGATAGCGATGAAAGCAACTCAAAAACCGAAGTTTGCAAAAATGAAGTTGCTAACCTATGTGTAGCTCGACTTTTCGTGCTCCTTTTGGATATGACTAGCCCTATAGTTCGGACTTCCACGATTTTGAATCTAATCTCACAAGTGTAATGTGAAATAGATAAACACTAAAGAATCCAAATCCGGCAAATTTTTTGAAAAATCGATTTTGAATCAAAAATGCCAAAAATGAACTACTTTGCCAGATACAAAGTCGCCACTTAAATATTTTTGAAAAATTTAGGAAACCCATGACTCATGCCAAAGGCCACATGTCCGTCATCACCAAGATTGTCTCGGCTCGTACACTTAGGTACAAGAGGGGAAGGTCATGAATTGAGCACCCCCGCTCGCTTGATCAAAGATTGATCTCTACTAATAATGATGTAAATCTTATTTACATTATATGCTCTTATTCCAATTTATTAGGCTAATTTATTATGTGTTGCACACAAATATAGACTAATTTGCAAAAATTAGAACATTTGATTTCAAGTTTGTTTTTGAAAAAGAGTTTGTGAATGTGCCACTTGAAAAAGTGGACTCAAATGTACATTAATCAAACTATCCCAATTCGAGCAACTAGCCTTCATCCACAGGCATTCAAACAGTTTATCACTTAAGCACTTAGCCTCATGGTGAACATGCTTTAACATGGTAACAACCACACTCATGTGATATGCTAAAATAAATAAAAGCTCACCTAGTACTCCAAGCCAAAAAGGATGACAGAGTTAGAACAATGCGTGATCCTAACTATGCAATATGACTAATACAACGTATATAACATGCAATTACTAGGCATGACTACTAATATGGCATATGAATCAATTTGATCGCATGCGATCTAAGCACGTATTCAAAGAATGTTTAACTACAATGGAAGTTAGAATGATGCGTTGAGCTTAATGCATGCAAGACAATGGATGCAAGGCACGAGAGATGCTAAACGAAACATGATACCCTGAACTAACCATCATAAGCTGGTAAATAAAATGGAGAAAGACGTGGGGTTAAAAGCATGCACATTATTACAATTGTTCCATCGCGCAGGAGGATTCGAATGAATGTCCTAGCTAATTACTATGAATTAACTAACTATTACAAACCAAATGGAATAAATTAACTATACTAGCTAATTAACTATTTATTATAACAACAAAATTTAACTAACTATTCTAGCTAATTAAATAAGTACAACACAACTAACTAATTATTCTAACTAATTAATTACAAACCCTCTACTCCAAGCATAATTACAACATCATCTTGATGGATCCCAAGAATCGAGGGATGGCTTATGCGTGGATGCGAATTTCCATCCGATAATGCTCTCCGTTTTGCTACCGGAATGCCTCTGTTGCACAGTCACTGTCGGAAAAATGCACTATTTTTCACCTCAGCTTCTGCTCTGCTCTACTGGAAAAATGACACTGTTTGCCTTGAAAAACTGGCCGACAGGCCACTAATAGGGGGTTGTCATCCAGAAAAAGTGGCCTACCGGCCATTGTTTTTGGTTCTCTACTATAGCAACAAAGGACAAACAGAGCACAAACCAGAGTATTTTCAGGGGATGTTTGTCCACCCTGCTTCTCCTTATCAGCAAACATGTCAAATGAGGGGTATGCTCGTTTCGCAAATCATCAATCAATGCAGTTTTATTGCGTGATGACTCATGAATCAAGGGACACAATTTCATAAATGTATAACAAAAGACCAACAAAACCTCCTCCCTATCATGGATTGATCAAGGGAAGTGTCTTGAACTGTTTACATCACTAACGAGTATGAAATGACTAAAGACTCAATGGGTTCAATTAAAGTCTGATTGAACCCAAATTGATTTTATCTTAGATCACTTTTAGTCCTAATTTTATTACTTCATTTTAATTGCCATCCATTCATTAGTTCATTAAGTCCAAAAGTGAAGATTAAGTCCTCTAATAGAAAGAAGTACCAAACCAAAATTTGTTTTAGGCATGAGAGAGATATCATGCCGTTGGTAATGAACTCCCAAAGGGATTAAACCATTAAGCACAACAACCTCAATCTCAAGCTTAAACAAACAATTGGTTTGAAACAACTTTCAAAACAAAGAAAAAGTCAAGAAAGAAGAGAGGTTGCAGAGGTGATTAGAGATGAATACAAGTATGGAAAGCAAGAAATAAATACTATTAATTCAAATAGGTTGGTGGCTAAGGCCTAAACCACCAAGCCTATGAGGACCATTATACTACAAGCATGCTATACAAAGCTCAAATGCAATGAACAACTAAAAACAGTCTAAAAAAGTGTTGGAATGAAGATAAAAATAGCTAAAACAATAAGCTAAAATATTGAGGAATTAATACTAGCACACAAGCAAGGAGGGGAGGCTAACCCCTCCACTTTTGGGATTTCAAAACATGATTTTTACCTCTGAAAAACCTCTAAAAATTAGTGGTAAAAATCTCAAAAAAATATGATGAGAATGTGGGAAACACAAGGGTAAAAGCCTTAGAAGTAAGGTGCAAAGAAGCGCTATCAACCCCTCTACTTTTAATGGCCTTGAACCACAAGTTTCAGCCCAAAAATACAAGTAATAAATAGTCCAAAAAACAATAGAAAATATGGAAAACAAGTAGTGTAAAGATGGTACAAAAGGACTAGAAGGTATACCTCTTGAAGAAGAATGCTTCTTTGAGTTACAAACCACCAATTTTACACTCTCAAGTGCCTTAAGAGCTCAAATTCAATATCAAATCACCTCAGCAAGAAGCTCTCTAGGTTTGGTTTAGAGTGTTTAGGCATAGGCTATGTAAGTTAAGAGAGAGAGAGAATTGTAGAGAGAGATGAATTTTCCAAAATTTGCTCTTCAAAAATGTTTTCTCACTTCTAAATTTTTCTAACCTTGAGAGCAAGAGGGGAGGTCCTCTATATATAGAAAGCCATGTGCCTTAGTCAAAAATATTTATATACAAACAGCTGGTGCAATGTGGGAACAACTGGCAACAAATATCTGTAAAAATCTGGCTTTTAAACACAAGTGGCCGGCAGGCCACTAGTAGGGGACACTTGGCTAGGCAAAACACTCAAATTGGCCAAATTTTGCACAATTGGCCGGCCACAAAAATCTACTTCCAGGCCCAATTTCAAATGGGCATATCTCCCTCACCCGGACTTGATTTTATGTCATTCTTAAGACTAAATTGAAGCCCCGAAAGTCTACTTTCCAATGGTGGTGGCCTCACATCTAAATTCTAAGTGTACAAAGAGATATGCCTATTTTAGTGAAGACTACTCATTTCTATCCTAACGGATTGATGCCCAACTTCTTCCCCAACTAGTTTTTTCTCCCCCTCCTATTTTCTTTAACTCCAAACCTCTAAATAAGATGTTTTAAAATATTTTTCAAAGAGTTCACCTCTCTTTCATTTATTTCCACTTTGTTCTTACTCGGTTTACCGAAAAGCACAATTTTTAACGAAATGCGAGCCTCGGAACATCGTAGAAACTTTTGGAAAAAATATTTTGAGAAAGGGGATTTTGAGGTCTAAAGTAGTTTTGGTCAAAATAGGGTGTAAGGTTGGGATTCAGAAACTCTTCTTGCTAAAGAAATTGAACATTTGTACAGCATAACTTTCATCATCGAGTGATCAATCAGTGGCACCCAAGTCTTAAGGGCCATAAAAAATGGGGTGTCTACATTATGCTTAATGGCACTTGGAAATGAAGATGTGGTAAATGACGAATCTTTTACGTTTGATGAATTATAATCAGCTTTTGATAAATTACATGCTGAATTTATGAAACTTAGTTTGAAAAGTAACTGTCAAAAGTAAGTGATTTCAAGTTTATCAAAAGAAAATAAATCCTTAACTTCTAAGATAAATGCTTTAGAAAATGAAGCCATGAAATTGAAAAAGGAAAATGATATTTTAACTCGAAAAGAGTCTTCAATTTATGAGAAAAGACTAGTTGTATTGCAAGAAGAAAATGAGTTTGTAAAAAAAGAGCAAATTGTTTTGAAAGAAAATATCGAAGACTTGAAAATTACTTTTTCAAAATTCACTTAAGGTAGAGAGACTTTAGATAAAATTCTTAAAAATCAAAATCGTACTTTTGGTAGAGCCGTAATTGGATATAAACCTTTTTCAAAAGTAAAAACTGCCAAAAATGATTTTATACATGCATCTTCTAGTCACTCTCATCTCACATGTCATTTTTGTGGTACAAAAGGTCTTATTTCATCTTCATGTCTTGTTAAAAGAAATCTTTTTGCTAAAATAAAAAAGTCGTGGGTCCCTAAGGACATTCAAGAGTGTCAAATTCTAACTTTTATAGACCCAAGAAAATATGGGTATCTATAGAAAAATCAAATTTTTGTAGGTATGTTTTAAGACAAAATCCAGTAACGATAGATGGTATCTTGACAGTGCATGTTCGAGGCATATGACTAAAAATAAAACTATGTTTGCCACACTTCAACCAAAGGATGGCGGATATGTGACTTTCGGCAACAATAGCAAGGGAAAGATCATTGGTGTAGGTAGTATTGATAAAAAATTCTTATTCTATTATAGAATGCTTTACTTGTTAAAGGTTTAAAACATAACTTGCTTAGCATTAGTCAATTATGTGATAAAGGTAATAGAGTAATTTTTGAAAAAACTCAATGCACAATTGAGAACAACAAAGATAATAAAACATTGTTTGTAGGACATAGATATGCGAATGTATATGTGTTTGATTTGCATAACTTGTCTTCTCATTTTGATGTTAAATGTCTATCTGTAATAAATGAAATTGGTTGGTTATGACATAGAAGATTAGGACATACTCATTTAGATTTAATTTCAAAACTTTCAAAAAATGAGTTAGTCATTGGTATGCCTAAAATTAGTTTTGAAAAAGACAAACTTTGTGATGCATGCCAACTTTGATAATAAACTAGAATTTCTTTTAAATCCAAGAATATCGTTTCAACTACTAGACCACTTCAACTCTTGCATATTGATTTATTCAGACCATCTAGAACATTAAGTTTAGGAGGAAAATCGTATGCTCTTGTTTTTGTTGATGATTATACTAGATATACATGGGTATTATTTTTAGCATACAAAAATAAAGCTTTTTATAATTTCTTAAAACTATGTAAAAGAATTCAAAATGAAAAATGTCTTAATATTTGTAGTATTAGAAGTGATCATGATAGAGAATTTGAAAATGATGATTTTATTATGTTTTGTGATGACTTAGGAATAGATCATAATTTCTTAGCCCCTCAAACTCCTCAACAAAATGGTGTGGTTGAAAGAAAAAATAGAACTCTTGAAGAAATAGCCTGTATTATGCTTTATGAGAATAATTTACCTAGATATTTTTGGGCTGAAGCCGTTTTCACTGCATGTTATGTTGTAAACCGTGCCATGATTAGACATATTCTTAAGAAAACCCCTTATGAACTTTGGAAAGGTAGAAAGCCTAATATTAGCCACTTGCGTGCTTTTAGTTGTAAATGCTTTATATTAAATAATAATAAAGATAACTTAAGAAAATTTGATGCTAAATCGGATAAAACTGTATTTCTTGGTTTTTCGAATTCTAGTAAAGCTTATAGAGTATTCAATAAAATAACTTTACTTGTTGAAGAATCGATACATGTTGCCTTTGATGAATCTAACAACGTTGTTTATAAGAATCTTGTAAGTGATGACACTGCAGAAACACATCCAAGAATAGAGAACATTTACATAACAAATAAAAAAAATCTATCTCCTAAACAAAAAGAAGAAATCACAATGCAAAATTTTCAAGAAGAATATGCTCGTCTAGAAAACGAATCAAATCTACCAAAGGAATGGAAGCATGCTCATAGTCACCCTAAAGACCTTATCATAGGTGATGCAGCGGAGGGTATAAAAACTCGTTCCTCTATTAGAAATATTTGTGGTAACTTAGCATTTGTTTCACAAATTAAATCATTTTTAGATACTGAAAAAGATGAAAATTGGATTTTAGTAATGCAAGAAGAATTAAATCAATTTGAAAGAAATGAAGTTTGGTTTTTAACTCCTCGGCCTAAGGATCATCCAGTTATTGGAACAAAATGGGTTTTTTAATCAAAATGGATGAATTTGGAGTTGTTACTTGAAATAAAGCTAGATTGGTAGCCTAAGGTTATAATCAAGAAGAAGGCATTGATTTTGATGAAACTTTTGCACCGGTTGCTAGACTTGAAGCTATTAGAATGTTATTTGCTTTTGCAAGTTTTAAAGATTTCAAATTGTATCAAATGGATATTAAAAGTGCTTTCTTAAATGGATACATTTCAGAGGAAGTTTATGTTGAACAACCTCCCGATTTTGAAAGTCATAAATACCCAGATCATGTTTTCAAACTTTCAAAAGCTTTATATAGTTTAAAACAAGTTCCTAGAGCGTAGTATGAAAGATTAAATAATTTTCTACTTGACAAAGGATTTTCTAGAGAAAAAATTGATACAACACTTTTTATAAAAATCAAAAAGGAGGATATGCTAATTGTTCAAATTTATGTTAATGATATTATTTTTGGTGCTACTAATGAAAATTTGTGCAAAGAGTTTGTTAAAGATATGCAGGGTGAATTTGAAATGAGTTTGATGAGGGAGTTAAATTACTTCCTTGGTCTACAAATTAAACAAACTAATGTGTAGACACCCCATTTTGACCAATCCTAAGACTTGGGCGCTTTCTTTTGATTACCCGATGATGACAATTAGAATGTGTTTCTCATAGAATTCTCAGTAAAAGAGATGGAATTTGAATTTTAATCCCAACCTTCACCATTATGGCCAAATTATTTTAAAATACTGAATATTTCATTAATTTAGATTTTGTAATTTTCATAATTTTATGTGTTTGTTAATATTTTTGGTGTATTTTATATATATAAAGAAAATAATAAAAATATTATATTATTATATTATATGTTTAGTATTTTGGTATAAATTAATATTTAGATATTTTATATAATTATATATATATATATAAAAAATATATAATAATAAAACAAAACTTTGATGTTGGCATGCCGACATCTTTGTTAAACTTTGCATATATATATATATATATTATATTTATATATTATTATTATTATTATTATTATTATTCTATGCCTATAAGGCAAAACAAGTTTGAGGGCTGAAAGAAAAAAAGAAAAAAAGGAAGGCAAGGCAAGTTTGAGGATTCTGGGGAAGAAAAAAAAAAAGAAAGGAAAGGGAGAGAAGGGCTCAGCAGAAGAAAAAAAAAAAGGGAGGAGAGGCTAATCAGGAAAGAAAAAGAGAGGGAAAATAAAATATTTTTTTTGATATTTTTATTTTCATTTCATCAATACACCATTCAAAAAATAACCACTAAACCTGTAATTCCAAATTTCAAATTTTGGACTGAGAATTGAGAACACATTCCACAGACTTGAGAGTAATCAAAAAGAAAGTTGTGACTCAGAAAATTCATCATTTCCCCAAAAGGTGAGTTTTCGCAAATTTTCATTTAATTTAAAAATGTGATTAATTTGTTTTAAATACTTCATTTACTTCTTTTTATAACTGTTTTTTTATCGCTTTAATGGGATGGCTGCACCCACATATCTGCTGTAATTTAAATATTGTATATAAACTGTTGTAATTTATTACTTTAAATAATCTACCCCACCGGATGCTGTAATTTAAATATTGTATTAAACTGTTGTAATTTTTATTTTAAATAATTAACCTCCGGCGTGAATAGTAACCCCGACGATGAATAGTAACCGACGGTGAATAGTACCTCCGGCTATTAATTTTGCTCGCTTTCTATAGCTTAATTTCAGCACTATTATATGCTATTTAGGGGGCTGTTTAATTTATTTCAATGATTTATGTTTTAAATATCAAGTTTGTTTGTACTAACCAATTAATCAATTTCGCATAATCATCTCTTCAACCCCCTCCATTCTTTGCTTATTCGATTAAAAAGTTGTGAAAATTAAGATTGTGATTCAAGTACAAGAAAGGAACTCTTTCATGCTTAATGGTTTAATCTCTTCGGAGGTTTATTATCAAAAGTATAAAACGCTCTATGCTTAATGGTTTAATCTCTTTGGAGATTCACTATCAACGACATAAAACGTTTTATGCTTAAGAGGTTCTACCAAAAGTATACAACGTTCTATGCTTACGGATTTAATCTCTTAGGGGATTTACTACCAAAAGCATAAAACGTTCTATACTTAAACGGTTTAAATTCTTTGGAGGTTCACTACCCCAAATGTATACATGTTCTTATACTAAAGCACAATCTTTTATTTTTTTCATTCTCTTTAATCATCAGTGTGTTTACTTTTAAGGGACTAATTGATCATTGGAAATCACCAAGGAAAGTGTCATTATCACTTATTATCAAGTTTGGATTTCAAGTCATTATCACTCAAGTTTGGGTTTTTCTAAGTCATTATCACTCTTTTGAGTTTGACTAGTTCTTGTTGCACATCTTGAGTTTGACTTGGAATCCCTTATTGCTTGTAAAATAATTTGACTCTTTTATGATTTCCCCCGAAGAAAATTTTCTCGGGTTAAGTTGATGCTTATTTCTCTTTATTGCATTTTGGACTTAGTGGACGTAAATATCACTTTGCACAAACAGGAGAAAAGATAAATAAATGGAAAAGTAATAAAAAAGGCTAATAAAATTGGTTAAAATTAGATTACAACTGACATAAAGAACCATATGATAATTGAATTCGGTCGGACGTTTATACCGAGTTTATTGTGTCAAGGCTTGCCTTACATCAATTCTTGTAATAAATAAACAGCCCCTTTCATTATTATTCATTCGGTTTTGTAATAATTATTTATTCGGACATTTGGACATTCGGACCGTCCTTCGCGAGGACAAATATGTAATAAGTTGTATGTCTTCCAACCCCCATTCTTTCTCCCTTTTATTTCACTACTTATGATGGTTAGATTAGGGACATCATGTTTAATTAGCATTTTCTATGATTTGCATCCATTCGTTTGCATGCATAAAAGTTCGGCTCAAATTATTCAAATGTCAAATTCAAACTCTTTATTGATATATGCTCTATCACATGCTTGAATTGACTCGCATGCCATGCTAGTAGCCGCTTATTAATTGCATGTTGTATGTGTTGCATTAGCCATATCGCATTAATTAGGATCATGCATTTTTTCTAACTATTTACTTCTTTTGACTCGCCTTCGAACATAAGGTAATTTTATGGCATATTGCATAAGGTGTGATTGCTGTCATATCAAACATACTACCATGAGGCTAACTGCTTATTGATATACCTGTTTGAATGCCTGTGGATGAAGGCCAATCACTTGAAATTGGGATACTTTGATCATGTATATATGAGATCACCATTTTCAGTGATACATATTCAAAGCATTTTTTTCAAAACAAACATGGAATCAAACGTTCCAACTTTTCGTGAAATTAGTCTATACTTGTATGTTACATATAGAACAAGAGCATATATTGTACATAAAAACCACATCATGATTAGTAGAGGCCGATCTTTGATCGAGTGAGTGGGGTGTTCAATTATTGACCTTTCCCTCTCATACCTAAGTTCCCGAACCAAGACACTTTGGTAACGACGGACTAATGGCCTTTGGCACGAGTCATGGGTTTCCTAAATTTCCCAAAAATAAATATTTAGGTGGCGACTCTGATATCTGGCAAAGCAGTCCATTTTTGACATTTGATTCAAACATCGATTTTCCAAACGAATTTGCCGGATTTGGACTCTTTTTGTGTTTTTCACTGTTTCACATTGCACTTGTGAAATCAGAATCAGAACCAACACACAAGTGGAGTCCGAACTGTAAGGGCTATTTCATTCTTCCAAAAGGGAGCGCGAAAAGCCGAGCGACATAATGATGGAATCCATTTAAATCAAATGAAATATATCAAGGATCTACTCAAAAGATTTGAAATGGAATCACCAAAGCCTGCAGCAACTCCAATAAGCACATCCATAAAAATTGACAAAGATGAGCAAGGTAAACATGTAGATGAAAAGAAATATTGAGGTATGATTGGTTCCTTACTCTATCTTACTGCAAGTAGACCCGATATAATGGCCCTGTTTGGTAGAGCTGTGGGAAAGTGCTTATAGCTTATGCCTAAATAGCTTATAGGTTATAACTATGAACATAAGCTGATTTCTGACTTATAAATTAAGCATCTCCTGCCCCACTCAAAGAATAAGCTGATTTCTGACTTCCAAAAAGCTATAAGCTATAAGCTATAAGCTAAACCAAACACATCAAAATAGCTTAAATTAAGCTGAAAGCTGAAATAAGCAGCTTTTAAGCTGCACCAAACAGGGCTAATGTTTAGTGTTTGTATGTGTGCATGTTTTCAATCCGCACCGAAAGAGTCACATATCACCATAGTCAAACGTATTTTCAGATATCTAGTTGGCACTCCAAATTTGGGATTATGGTATCTTAAGGGAACCACTTTTGAACTTTTTGGTTACTCGGATGCTGACTTTATGGGATGTAGACTTTGATCGAAAAAGCACAAGTGTACTTGTCACTTTCTTGGACACTCACTCACTTCTTGGTTTTGCAAAAAGCAAAACTCAGTGGCTCTGTCAACTACTGAAGTAGAATACATTGCCACCACTGGGTGTTGTGCACAATTGCTTTGGATGAAACAACAACTTCAAGATTTTGGACTTCTCTATGATGATATTTCTATAAAATGTGATAACACAAGTGCTATTAACCTTTCAAAAAATCCTATTTAGCACTCTCGCACTAAACACATTGAAATAAGGTATCATTTTCTAATAGATCATGTACTCAAAGGTGATATTGAACTCGAATTTGTGCCTACAAATCGTCAATTAGGTAACATATTTACCAAGCCTCTTAATAAAGAACAATTTTTTTTATATTAGAACCGAACTTGGTATGATGAATACTCCTATATGATGTTTATTTTTTAAATATAAATAATTAAATAAATAAAATTGCAATTAAAATTAAAAATAAAAAAAAAATTATATATTCTCTCTCTCGCTCTGATCTCTCTCTCTCTCTCTCTCTCTCTCTCGCTCTGATTCTCTCTCTCTCTCTTTCTCTCGCTCTCTTGCTCTTTCGCTCTTCCTCTCATCCTTAGACACCATCTTCATTCTCACCATTATCCACCACCAGCGCCACCATCCACAATACCATCCATCACTTTCATTACTACTATCATCCGCCCAAATCCCTCACCAATCTACCGAGATCCATCATTGCTCTACACAAAATCTTCATCACCGATCTTTGACATAATTTCCGATTCATCAATATCAATTACCGATTCATCAAGATCCATTACCAATCCACCAAGATCCATCACCGATCTATAAAAATTCATCACTGATCTATACACATTCATCCCCGATCTTCTCAATTCTTTCTAATCATTAATATCTTCGCAAATCAACATGTTAAAATTATTTTTGCATTGTGCGATATTTTTTATATGGTTATATGTGCTCTAAACTGTCTTATATTTAATAACATTTGCTTCTACCTGATATGAAGAAATTGTTTTTATTTATATTTTCTCTTTTTATTCTAGTGCACTCAGTGTAGTTGTTTATGGCTGGATCTTAATGGTCTTTGGTATTATAAATTGGTAATCTGTTTTTTACAATTTGTGTAATTTTTTTTTGTGCATTAATTTAGGGGGAGACTCAATTATGTAATCTTTTGAGATTAAATCAATAAAATAAAAATAAAAAATAAAAATACGAGTAATCTTAAGAGGGTGTTTATATATTCTATGCATAATTTTGGGGGGAGTATATATCGTTTTCAATTATTTTTTTTACTCCTTATCTGTAATTTTTTTTTTTAGCAAAGACAAACAATTTTTTCAAAGAGAAGTGCTTGCAATTTTATTTTAGAAGAAAAAATTACTGATCGATTACATGTACTGGTTGAGAAGGTTTCACAGATTTTTTGCGTTTCACTTCTCTCAACAACTTTTCATGAGCCTCATTTACATGTCTCTCTCTATTTTCAACTTCTATGAGTCTTGGCATTATAACTGTTGCATAATATTGCAGCGCATTTTCCAACTGAAAATTTTTCCTTTCTAGCTCTCTCTTCTCCTAACGAGTATTAGCTAGTTGTTGTTTTAACAAGCTCACATCGTCTATCAATTGTTGATTTTCTTGTACTCTTGCTTGTAGTTGTCAAGCCATATTGGAAACTGTTATCATCGCCTGTGTACTAAGAGCCATAGTGTTATTAATAGTATCGATATCATTCCGATTACCAAAAACACTAGGACTCTCATTTACAAGAATAGCGTGCGAATGCACTATCGGTAACCTTTCACTTGCCTGAATTACAAGCACCTCATGCATATTAGAACTATTGATGACTAAGGTAAGGAATGACATAATTACACAAGAAGGTAAAAAAAAAATTTCTCTACCAACACTTGACAATTTCATATCTCTGCCTATCATCTTTGTCACTTTTTATACACTCCACCGATCCAATACTCGATGCATATCTACTCAAATCTCTTGTTTGTCAACATTTTGGGCGCTGCTGCACTATTTTTCAGGCGATGCTCCAAATGTGATATTGATGAATTGTTCCTTTTGATATACTGACATGGGATAATTGGTTATTTTTTATTTGAGTGTATTTATAATTTCTTCAATAATTACAAAACTTTTAGAAGGGATATATATATATTTTTAATCTGATATGAATATTATTTTATTGTGCAATCAAATTTTTTAAATAAAATAATTATTATATACAAGTCACTATGTAAATCTGTTTTCACATTATTATTTTAGAAAAAGGTTAGCAGATCACTATTCATTGAGAGTGACTTGACCAATATTTTCAAACTTTTGTGGTTACTCTACGTGATTGAAAAAAAAAACAAAGACAAAAAAGAGCTTCTTGAGCTCATGTCATCCATCATCAGAAGAGGAGCGTATCTTCTCCCAATGGGTAGATTTTTGGGTATAAATAGAAGTGTTGTGTGTGGAGAAAAATCAAGAACTTGAAGAGAAAAAATATGTGAGCTCCAAAATTTTGAGTGTATTCACTTTCAAATCCAAGTGTAGTTTTGTTCTTATACTTTTATATATACTATTTGTGAAAAAATTATTGTAAAAGAGGGTTAAAGTATTCCTTATTTTTATTCATTATTTTGTGAAAGATTTTTGTAAGGATAAGACATTTATTATTGAGTGAGGCTCAATAGATAAAAGTAAGACCTGTGTAAAATCCACAAGCTTGGTGAAGCCTTGGTGGTGTATTGATTTATTTTGATAGTGAAGAAATTCTCAATGAGGTTCCTTGGGGAGTGAATGTAGGCCCGGCGTGCCGATCCACTATAAATTTCAGTGTTTGATTTTCTCTCGCTATCTCTCTTACTTTTATATTGATAATTATTGTTTTGTTCTTTATTTTGAATATTGTGTTTATTATTTTTTTTAATATTGTAAATTATTTTTTAATAATCCAATTCACCTCCCTCTTGAGTTGCCTAACTGGGATAACATAGCTCTAAGAGAATCCTTACCTCAAATTTGGAAGAGGAATGAGACAAAAACCCTAAAAATGGATGTTGATGAAAACTCGATTCGATCGATGAGAACGTAGCTCTCGTCACCCTCTTCGATTCGGTGTGAGAAGCCATTTCAAATTCTTGGTAGATCTTGTTAAATCTTAGAGAGAAGATTGAAATTTGATGGGTTTGTAAAGAGAAAGGAGAGCAAAGATGGATATATAAAGAGAGACCGACAGAGTTAAAAAAGTGGTCAAAACACCCCTTTAGCATCAGTTTTGAGAAAAAGAAGCACAAAATTCGAGACTAACCAGCTAAAATCCGCACGCGCAGTTCCAATTTTGCACAAGCAGAATCTCAAATCTGCATGAGCGAAAATTTTTCCTTCACGAGCAGATTACTCTAGAGAACTGCCCGAAAAACCACCCAAAATCCGCTCGAGCGAGACCCAAAATCTGCTCGAGTAGTTTTTTGCCCAGAAAACTCTGAAAATTTTGAAAAACTCTGTGAGGATTTGCTCGGGCGGTTTTCAATTCCGCACAAGCGATTTTGCCCAGAAATTCATAAAGTGATTTTGCAAACCAAGATAAGTTCCAATACCCAAAACTCAAAGTTTATAACCCGGAAAAGTTACGAGAGGTTAAGTAAGAGTAGAACAAATTTTCAATGACTCAAAATGATGAACAAAATATCCAAAGACTTACATACTACTCTACTAGACAATAATATTCAAGCCCAAAACCTGGGACATCATAGAATGTAGCACCTATACCCTTCGAAGCTTTTGGGAAGTGTATTTGAATCCTTTATTTTATTTTGGAAATCTTTAGTGTTGTTGTATGTTGGTTTTGGAGGAGTATAATCTGATTTAAAATCGTTGGGTTTGTTTGTTCGTACTTGTTCTTGTCAAAAGTTCCTTGAAGACTTAAAAATTCTATTTTAGGGTCGACACCAGCCTTCCTAAAGGTCGACCCTTACCTGTTGGTAAAGTTTTTGGGAGTGTTGCTGGAATTTAGGGTCGACACCAGCCTTAGTGGTGTCGACACCTGCCTCTTGTTGCTGTCCACAAGGGTCGACACTAGTCTGGGAAGGGTCGACCCTTGTATATTGCAGAATCTGTGTGTTAGTTGCTAGAAATTAGTGTCGACCCTTCCTATCTAAGGGTCGACCCTCTTGCTTGTTGCCAGATTGTCTTTTCTACCTAAAGGGTCGACACCTCTGCTCGAAGGGTCGACCTCTGCTTGTTTATTTCAGAATTTTTGGGTTTGAATAGGCCCTACCTTTTGGGGGGTTTTGGGGCCTATTATTTTATTTGACCTTAAGGCTATTTGCTACTACTATAAATAGGCCCAAACCACTTTTCTCTTGTTATTTTCCTTCCATTTTTCTTTTCAAACTGTGAGTTCTCTTCTCTCTCTTTAAAACTTAAACTTTTTCACTTAAATCTCTAGATCTACTCACCTAGAGTGATCTTTTCACCTTGCTCCTTTGAGATTAAGTGTAGAGCTTGTCAAGGGCTTCGTTTTGATAGGAGCAAATTGTTATTTCGTCGCTATCAACTTTTGAGCTTTTCTCTTTTCTCTCTCATCTAAGCTTGAGGTAGGGATCTTTTCTACACTTCCATATGATATTTAGCTTAGTTATTTGTATCTTGGGTAACAATGATGTGATTTGAGGATGTTTAAGGCAAACCTAGGGTTTGGGCATAAAATGGAAAGAGGGGTTTTTGGGTGAAGGTGAAATAAATGCTTGAGGGATTTGAAAATGATGTTGTATTGTGTATGATTTGATGATTTTGGCACTTGGTTAATATTTAGGGAAAAAGGGGAATTTGCCCTAATTGAATTAAATTATTATTTTGTATAAATAATGGAAATTTACGTTAAAAATATGAAATTGAAAGGATATTGATATGAATGGTGGGATTGGTTATGTTTTATTCCATTCTTTGGTAGTTTCGAATAAACTATCTGTTATGAGATTTTATATCTATTTAGAAATAACTGTATTGGGCTATCAGTGGGAGATAGCTATGATTGTTGTAGAAATTGCATGCGGATTAGGTGAATTGAAACTAATCACTTATGCTTGTCATTGAATATGACTATATTTATATACAGACTATATTTATATACATTGTATATGTATGGTAATTTGGGAGTGGAAAGAGGATGTACTCCATTGTTTGAGTTTGTGATTAAATACATTGCATATGTATGAATGATTGTTTGGGAGGAGAAATGAGATGGACTCTATTATAATTAAGTTGGCCGGAGTGTCTTGGGTGAAAGTCCCGAAATTATACATGAGTGCCTAGCCCGCGGATGAAATATCCGTAAAATGGCAATTGTAGTGTTTGTATAGCCTATGTTTACATGGGTCCCGTTTGACGGTTGCCCGCAGACAAAATATCCGTGAAATAAAAGTTTGAAGTGCTTACGTGTTGATAATGTGGTTCTAGAACTAATGAGTTGTAATCTCATTTGGGTTATTGAGAAATGATGAAATTGGCTCATGTAATTAAATGAAATGAAGGGAAATGGCTTAATGATTGAGTTTGGTAATTTAAGACTATACATAATGTGGATGCCTTTATCTTTGACGTTGTATATGTTGTTATCCTAGGTAGGCAACCTAAGAGGGGGGTGAATTGAGTTATTAAAAATTTTACAATATTAAAATTAACACAATATTCAGAATTTTAACAAATAAAAAAATAATAATTATTATCAATATAAAAGTAAGAGAGATAGGGAGAGAAAATCAAACACTGAGATTTATAGTGGTTCAGTACGCCTACGTCCACTCCCCAAGGAACCTCTTTGAGAATTTCTTTACTATCAATTGAATAAATACACCACCAAGCTTGTGGATTTGGCATAGGACTTACTCTTATCTATTGAGCCTCACTCAACAATAAATGCCTTACCCTTACAAAATCTCTCACAAAAATAATGAATAAAAATAAGTGGTAGTTAAACCCTCTTTTACAATAATTCTCTCACAAAGAATAGATATGAAAGTGTAAGACTAAAGGCTACATTTAGATCTGAAAGTGAAAGAACATAATACAATATACTCAGAATTTTGGAGCACCCATAAATTTTTCTCTTCAAGTTCTTGATTTTTCTCCACACACAACACTTCTATTTATACACAAAAATATAGGTCAGACGTTCCTTGCTGACGTCATGGATGACATCAGTTTGGAAGAGAATCACGTGGAAGAAAATTTGCACTCTTGCAAATTTGAACATCTTTAGGTATTAGTCAAAAGTGTACAAAAAAGCAAAAAGAAAAGTTAATTTGAATTATATCATGTATGACTTTCCACATGCTAATAATTAATGTTTCCATATGCTAATATTCAATGTTTCCACACGCTAATATATATGATACAATCAATGTTGTGTAAAAAAAAATATAATTGCTCCCGTGATGTATGCTATTTGTATTATATGCATTATATATATAATGTTCTAATCAAATATTTGCATATACAGAAAAATCTCTTTAAATAATATTTATGATGGATCTGAAAATATATGCCCTCTTTAAAATATTGTATATATTGTAGAGATTTTAAACTAAATATATCCTACCACTCCATATCAATTTTGTCAAAACAAGACAACCCATCAATATCAAATTTGTCAAAATAATACAACTAATCAATTTGTCAAAAGATGAATAGTAATTAGCCCTATTTTTCAAAAAGTGAATAGTAAAGTTTTCAAAATATTTCGATTTAAATAATAGTTATAAAAAATATATCATACAACTTACATTTTAAACAGATAATATTTTGTGTCAAATAAAGTTTTCAAATAATATTTTAGACATCATCAAAATTAAACAATATGATTAACATATGCATAGTGTACTTATACCTTTGTTAAATTTTATATACTGTGTTAGATAGTTTCTACTAGGCTATGGCTCACCCTACTTGGAAATAACATTTTCAGGTAATGATGGCATGCCTCCACCAAGGCAATAGCGTTGGAGAAACTTTTGAAAGCAAGGGCTTCTCATTTTGATTGTATATTTTTGTAAAGCCAAGGGTTTAAGATGTAATGAGCGACGCTCACTTTTGATTGTAACCAAGATATGTCTTGGAAAGATGTAAACTCATAGGGCATTTAATTTGTTGTTATTAATTTGCATTACATGTTGTAGATTCAGAATGAACGTTTATGAATGTATAATGCATATAATCTCTTTTGTAATACGAATTCTGTTATGAGAAAGTATACTAATTATGTTATATTTATTTCTCTTATGAGTTGGGTTATTTGTATTATTTTGAGGGCGTTTCATAGAATTTAAAGAAGGATAAAATAATAATATCCATTTACATAAACTCTTTTTCCCACACACGCAAAAGCCCATGTAAGTACATATTTTAAATGTAAAGCAGATACAATTGAAGAAAAAAAATACTTGTGACCTGACTTTAATGCAAGATGTTTTAGGCACCATAAAGTGAATTGAAAAAGACACAATGTTGATTGTGATATTTTTTTTTCTTTTCAATCTCTTATTCGTGGCTTCTTTTGCAAACACTTGTTTTTTATATTGAAAAGATTAAACTTAGACAAAAAATATACTTGGAATTCTATCATATTTAAAATTTATATGGATAATTAATTGATGATTTTAACAGATAAAATATTAAGTTCAACTTGAAGATAAACTTTGAAAAGATTAAGTTGAAATATATGGATATTCTACAATAATCAAGTTCAATTAGAAAAAAAAAAAAAATCAAATTTTCAAAGTAAATTTGTTTAGATAGACTTTAAAGATTTTTTAAATTTAAAATTAGTTATTAGGAGGAAAAATAAAGATTTTAACTTAATAGATAGAGATCAAATTTATTAATTTTATCTGTTTGTATATTTGATTTTTCATTTTAAACAAAATTAGAAATTAATGAAATGAATAAAGGAGACTGGAGAGGATACCATCAAGGAAAGAGCGTGCCTGAGAATTTAGAGTCAAGAGTTTGGAAGCCTCTCATGTTTTACATTACATTCTTATATAAAATTCGGCATAATATGTGAAAAGACATTTATAAAAGATGTGTATTGTGAAAACTCCATGCACATTTTTTATTTTTATTTTTTTTCATGCGTAAGATCCTCCTGTGGCCAATCACTACCTCTGCCCGTCGAAAACCACTTCCCATGACTAATAACCATCTTTGGTCACCGCCAACTACTTTTAACAGTCAATAACCTTCAATGACCACATCCGTGCGACTGACAACTATCCGACCACTATTTGCGATCGTTGACAACTAGTTTAGGTTTTGAGAAAATACAATAAATTTCACAATTTTAGCATTATTACACTAACTTCAATTTTCGTAAGGTTAAGATTCTATCATAAATTGATTTATGTCTTGACATCTCAAATATTTTCAAAATATTTGAAATGACCTTACTATAATTTTCTAATTTTTTCTCTTTCTAGTTTCATCATTTTTTTACTTATGTTAACAACCATGACTTCCTGGTCGGCCTTGAGCTAAGGCCACTAAAGTTTGTGCTTTAGGCTTCAAAATTTGACCCAAAAATAGGGTCTCTAAATTCATTAATAGTATATTTAAAATTTAGGAGAACTTACGTATAGATCCTAATAAATGGACTTATTATCCAATATATCCTATAATAATTAATGGCATTTTTCATTAAAACTATTAAAAAAAGTCAGTAATTGTTAATTTTCAACGACAATTTAAAAATTTTGTCATAAAAAATGTCACTAATTATAAATTTTAGCGATAGTTTAAAAAAATAGTCACAAAAAAAATAACTAATTTTTAACATTCAGCGACAGTTTGAAATTTTTTCATAGAAAAATGTCACTAATTGTAAGTTTTAGCAACAATTTATAAAAATCATGAAAAAAAGTCATTAATTGTCAATTTTTAGCAACATTTGTAAAAAAATGTGACAGAAAATTATTTTTAGCAACGATTTTATTACGACTTATTGTCAATAGGACTTGATGTGAATTAAGTCCAACTATCTACTTTAGCTATCTTCTATTAAAATATTCTTATACTTAACTACCTTCTTTCCAATCTAAGAAAAAAAAAACTAACTTCTTTCAAATTATTATTTTTTCATTCTTCTAAATATAGTTATATTTTTGTAAAAGTTATATTTTTCTACTGTCGTATTTTTCAAATGGTCATATTTTTTCAACGGTCATATTTTTGCAACGGTCATATTTTTTCAAATTTTTACAACGGTCATATTTTTTAAAATTTTTACAATGGTCATATTTTTACAACGGTCATATTTTTTCAAATTTTTACAACGGTCATATTTTCACAACGGTCATATTTTTTCAAATTTTTACAACGGTCATATTTTTACAACGATCATATTTTTATACTTTTCCATTATAAATAAGACATTCCCTATCATTTGATCTTACCTTCAACTCAATTTTCTACTTCATCCAAACTTCCATATCTCTCTCTATGGCTTCCAATTCTCTTTATGATATGCTTGTAAATGACTCTGACTTCTCTGAATCTGACGATGATTTGAAGATGCTCAAAGCTGTTACTATGGATGAAGAACTACTAGATAGTCAGATAGGATCAAGCTCACGTCGTAGTTCTATTCGAGGTCGTAAAGTCATTCATCGTGATCATATTCAAGGTCATGAAAGGCTTTTTCTTGACTATTTTGCTGAATCGCATGTATATCCTCCTGAGCTATTTCGAAGGAGGTTTCGGATGAAGCGTTCACTTTTTCTTCGAATTCAAGCTGCAGTAGAAGCGCACGATCCATACTTTCTCCAAAAAAGAAATTGTGCTGGAAAGCTTGGTTTGTCTTCTCTTCAGAAGATAACTGTTGCACTTAGGATGCTTGCTTATGGAGTAGCCGCTGATTTTATGGACAAATATATGAGAATTGGAGAAAGCACTACAATAGAAAGCTTAAAATATTTTGTTAAAGCAGTTGTTGATATTTTTTCTAATGAGTATTTGAGGTCACCAAATAGCAATGACATCGCTAAACTACTAGCGGTTGGTGAAAGTCGTGGATTTCCTGGAATGCTGGGGAGCATTGATTGTATGCATTAGAAATGGAAAAATTGTCCGACTGCGTTGAAAGGTATGTATACTAGTCACATTCATGAACCAACAATTATTTTGGAAGTTGTTGCATTATATGATCTTTGGATTTGGCATGCATTTTTTGGATTACCTGGGTCTCATAATGATATCAACGTGCTAGAAAGGTCTTTTGTATTTACCGAACTTGCTCAAGGGCGTGCTCCTGTAGTCAATTACACCATCAATGGTAATGAATATACAATGGGATATTATCTCGCCGATGGTATATATCCACAATGGTCAACATTTGTGAAAACAATTCCTTCTCCTCCAGGAAATAAGAAAAAACTTTTTGCTACAGCTCAAGAGGCGACAAGAAAAGATGTAGAACGTGCATTTGGAGTGCTTTAAGCACGATTTGCAATTGTGCGTCGACCGACACGTTTTTGGAATACTAAAATGCTTAAATATATTATGAAGGCGTGCATAATTCTACATAATATCATTGAGGATGAGCGGATGACAATGGAGTAAAAGACTTCAATTATGATCAAATCGATGATAGTCCCCATGTAACAGTGTTACAGGAGAGAACTACTGAACTTATGGAATTCATTCAATGTCATCATAACATTAGAGACAGGCAAACACATTCTCATCTCCAATCGGACCTTGTCGAACGCTTGTGGCAATTACACAGCGAGATGTAAAAGCTTTGAATTGGAAGTTTTATTTTATGTAGTATGCTATTAGTTTTGAATGTAATCAGTATATGCTTTTAATTTATGTGTAATTTATAATTTCTATATGCCTTTTAATTATATGGTTATCATGGTAGCCTATTAAGGGAGAGTTGTGCTTAAAAAAAAAAAAAAAAAAAAAAAAAAAAAAAAAAACCTAAGCTCTTAAAATTTTATCTAAAAAAAAAATATTGAATGATTGAGATTCATTATTATATAACATTAAATCTAAATCACATATCAATATTTATAGTAAAATTATGATTTCTTAGAATTTTAAAATATTAAAATATTAAAATATTTTTTTCTGATTTCTTAGAGATTCTGAATAAAAAAGAAAAAAAGTGAGGATTGAAGCAGGAGATTATATATACAATTAAAAAAAAGTAATTCGTTAAAACTTACGTATACTAATACTATATTATTTTTTTATAAAAGAAAAATTTCTAAGAGATAATAGAACTTTTGAAAATTTAAAACCTCATTAGTAAAACTTGGTACTCAAAAAATTGAAGGCAAGTTGAATTTGATGAGCTGAAGATGTATTATATGATAAGTTCCTTTGAAACTTTCTCAAGAACATATGTAATGGTTTGGAGATCCAAGCAGCAGGACTATAAGAAATGATAGATTTATGCAATCCCATTCTGTTGCATAGATTTAGTACCATGGCATGTAAACCAAAAAAAATAAAATAACAACCATCAACTTGCATTGGCATCCTAAAACTATAAATCTTTTACATATATACATCAATCCATTTCATTATGATTCTGCCCAACCACCAAACTACACCTCAAGCTTAAACACATCACTCCTCCCAATATCATCTTTGATGATCATTCATCAATGCTTAAAGCTAAACCACAATTAATCAATTAGTACTAGTTGTTGCCTCGTCTCAACCACAACCTCTTTTTGGATTCAAAATCTAAGAACAAGTACATATTAGTACTTACATTAAACAGCAGCAAAACAGCCCAAAAAATGCCATCAAAACAGCCCAAAACACTAGCAAAAATAGCAAACAAAAATAGATTAGAAAACAGGCCAAAATGGCAGCAACACAGCCCAAAGAGCAGAGTAGAACAACACAACACAAAAAGCATCAGATTAGACAACTAACATTGTGTACCAAAACATTGCTGAGTTCAACATCTATCCTAGATAAAAGCAGAACCAAAAGCAAAAGCCAAAATATCACATACCAAGTTTCTAGCCTACTAGACAAAAGCCAAAATATCATAAAGAGCAAAGAAAGAATGAATACTAATTCGTTTTTCTTTTCTTAATGATTTCCATCTGCCGAGCACGATAAAATTCTTGTTGGATTTCCGGCAAGCCACTGAGATCCATCAAAATAACTCTTTCGTCCTCTTTGAAAAGTTCCATTTCATGCTTTTGAAGTTCCACTTCATGCTTTTCTTGCATGATACGAAGTTCCACTTCTTTTGAACGTACACTTTGTCAATCATTTCAATTTTCTTGTCAATCATTTCTTTTTGTCTTGCTTGATGTCCTCCAAAGTTTTTGTATTACTCGAATGTACGCTTTCTTTGTTTTTTCGTTTATTCAATCGCTCCTTTTTAGCCTTCTTATTGGTTGGTCTCTCCAAGTCTACAAAATCATTAGGTGAGACATCGTCTTCCTCTAGATTTATCGAATCTGGAGTACAAGGAGAAGAGGTTGTCCCTGTTCTTGGTCTTTTTGGTTGTTTTTTCTTCTCAGACTCTACCACCCATTTTGGTTGATCCCTTAACATAATCCAACAGTGTTTGAATTGGAATGTAGATTTCTTGAGTTCCTTGTACATAATTTTTGCCTTGCAAATCTGAAAGTTAAATAATAATAATTATAAATGTACAATATTCAATACCTTGTCATCCTCATTTATGCCACTTTGATGCAATGATTCAATTTGGGCGTAGCACCCACAAAACTTATTCATGGCAAGTTGAATGGTTGACCATCAAGTCATAAGAGAATTCTCATTTCGATTAGACTCAAATTTCTTGTGCTCATGGAAAAAATCCCACACTCTTTTCCAATAGGTAGAGCGTTTTTGCTCATTCCCATGTACCGCATCTAAACTATGTTAGGGAAAATCTATGATTCCCCACAAGTAAATCAATCAATGGGAATAAAAACTAATGCGGAAAAATTAAATCAAAAGCAACACAAGAATTTTACGTGGTTCCCTCAGAGTTGAAGAAGACCCAAAATAACGAACCAAATCAACGCCGAAAACGAAGCAAAGAACCACCCAAATTAATTCCACTTTTCACACACCCAAATAATTGATTTCACCAAAGTGGAGTATGTGTAGCAGCCGTTCTCTTCACCTCGGGATGAGCAAAAACAAACCCTAAAATATTGTGAATCTAGGGTTATTATCAAACCTTAGTTGTTTCCAAATTGGATTGGGTCTCCACAAATTAAATATAATATATAAAAATATATTATAATTAATACTAAACCAAATTAAACTCTTTTTCCAAAACCAATTAGGTCCCACACTCCAATAAGGAGGTATACCCAACAATTTTCCCCCTACCAACTTAGGTGGAGAGATCAACCATACCTGTCAAAGTTCGACACTTCAAATGTTTGTCCCTCGACAAAGTCTTAGTCAACATATCCGAAATATTATCATCCATGTGAACATTTTCGAGTTGTAACAATTTCGAATCTAACACATCACGAATCCAATGGTATCTCACATCAATGTGTTTCGATCTCAAATGAAAAGTAGAATTTTTACTCAAGTGAATAGCACTTTGACTATCACAATAAAGCACATACTTTTCTTACTTTAAACCCAACTCTTGCAAAATTTTCTTCAACCATAACTCTTATTTGCAAGCTTCCATAATAGCAATAAATTCAGCTTCGGTAGTTGAGAGAGCAACACATTTTTGTAATTTAGATTGCCATGCCACAGCTCCCCATGCAAAAGTCATCAAATACCCCGAAGTAGATTTCTTAGAATCAACATCACCGGCCATCTTAGAATTTGTGAACCCATCAAGCATCGGCTTACCATTCCCAAAACACAAACACACCTTCGAAGTTCCTCGAAGATACCTTAGAATCCATTTTACCGCTGCCCAATGTTCTTTACCCAGATTAGAGAGAAAACGACTCACCACACCAACGGCGTGAGCAATATCTGGCCTTGTACAAACCATGGCGTACATGAAAGAACCAACTGCTGAAGCATAAGGAAACTTTCAACATCTCTTCTTTGTCTTTCTCACTTGTAGGACATTGATTCAAACTAAGCTTGAAGTGACCCGCAAGTGGACAACCAACCGGCTTTGCTTTATTCATGTTGAACCTCTCAAGAACTTTCTCAATGTAGCTTTCTTGAGACAACCAAATTAGTCTTCTTTGCGATCACGAACAATTTTCATACCAAGTATTTGCTTTGCCGGTCCCAAATTTTTCATAGCAAAAGACTTACTCAACTCCAATTTTAACCTGTTTATCATGGTAGAATCTTGACCCACAATTAACATGTCATCAACATAAAGCAAAAGAATAATAAATTTGCCATCCGGGAAATTTTTCACAAACACACACAGGTCCGAAGTGGTTTTAGAAAAACCATTATTCATCATGAAAGAGTCAAATTTTTTGTACCATTGTCGCGGGGCTTGCTTGAGACCATACAAACTTTTCTTCAATTTGCAAACAAATTTCTCTTTCCCGTTTTTTACAAAACCTTCCGGTTGCTCCATGTAAATTTCTTCTTCAAGATCACCATGAAGAAATGCGGTCTTCACATCAAGTTGCTCAACTTCAAGGTTCATACTTGCAGCCATGCCAAGTACAACCCGAATAGAAGACATCTTTACAACCGGTGAGAAAATATCGTCAAAGTCAATACCTTTCTTTTGCCCAAAGCCTTTCACAACAAGACGTGTTTTGTACCTCAGATTCTTGCCATCATTCTTCAATTTGAAAACCCATTTATTTTTCAGAATTTTCCTCCCTTTAGGCAACTTCACTAAATCATAAGTTTGGTTTTCAAGCAAGGAATTCATCTCCTCGTCCATGGACTTTTTCCAATCACATTTCTTTGCATGCTCAATTGCTTCTTGGTAGCTCTCAGGCTCCCCTTGATCGGAAATCAACACAAATTCATTGGGAGGATACTTTCTTGAAGGTTGTCGGTCCCTTGTAGATTTCCTCAACTCAAGTTGTGGTGGCGGTTCTTGAGTTTGATGCTCTACCTCAATTTCTGACTTAACTTCATTAGGATTAGCATCATCCTCTACATCTTCAATAGGTGGCTGTACATCTCCCCCATTTTCATCATCCACCGAAGATGAAGGAGATGGATCCATGTCAATGAGATCACTTGTTTTTGGCTCCGGTTGATCACCTTTGCCAAAGTCTTCAATTGTTTGGTCTTCAAGAAACATAACATCACGGCTTCGAATGATTTTCTTGTCGACCGGATCCCACAATCTATACCCGAATTCATTACGCCTATAGCCAAGAAAAATACATTGTCTTGACTTGCTATCAAGCTTGGACCTCTCATCTTTTGGAATGTGAACAAAAGCTCGGCAACCAAACACTCTCAAGTGCTCATAAGATACATCTTTACCGGTCCAAACTCTTTCTGGAACATCACCATTCAAAGAATAGCAAGGAGACAAATTGATCACATCAACCACTGTCTTCATTGCCTCACCCCAAAAGGATCTTGGCAATTTAGCTTGTGAAAGCAAACACCTTGTTCTTTCCACAATGGTGCGGTTCATCCTCTCGGTAACGCCATTTGGTTGAGGAGTCTTCTTAACTGTCTTTTGGTGTTGAATACCTTGGCTACGACAATACTCATCAAATGGCCCAATGTATTCACCACCATTATCTGATCGGATGCACTTCAATTTCTGTCATATTTCTCTTTCAACCATGGCCTGAAAATGCTTAAATACTTTTAGAACTTGATCTTTAGTTTTTAGTAAAAAAGCCCAAACTTTCCTTGAATAATCATCAATGAAAGTAACAAAATTAAGTGCACCACCATGTGTTCTAACTTTGAAAGGACCACAAACATCCGAATGAATCAACTCCAAAACATTTTCTTTTCTAGAAGCAACATTTTTATGAAAAGAAACTCTATGTTGTTTACCCGCCAAACAATGAACACAAGTTTTAAGATGTGTACCTTTCAAACCAGGTAGAAGCTCTTTCTTGAACAAAACGTGTAGCCCCTTTTCACTCATATGGCCAAGCCGCTTGTGCCACAATTCGGTAGAAGTATCATCTTCAAGTGCATTGACAACATCTTTACAAATTTTCCTTGCATCGAATAAAGTGTATGAGTCTTCTTGCACTTAGCCACCACCAAAGAACCCTTTGTGAGCTTCCATATTCCATCACCAAATTTGTTGTTGAAGCCTTCATCATCTAGCTTCCCAGTAGAGATCAAATTGAAACGAATGTCGGGAACATGTCTCACATCTTTAAGCAACAACTTGCAACCCAAATTTGTTTCCAAGCAAACATCACCCATGCCGATAATCTTGGACAAACCTTCATTACCCATTTGAACAGAACCATAATCTCCTTTGGTGTAGGTAGTGAAGAAATCAACTTGAGAAGTCACATGAAAAGAAGCACCGGAATCAATCACCCAATTGCTCTCTTGGCCCACAAAATTGATACAATCATCTTCACAAACGACCATGAGATCATCGGTAGTAACTGCTGTAGTGTCTTCTTACTTCTTATCCACACTTTTGTCACACATTTTCTCCTTATTCTTGAGCTTTCGGCATTCCCGCTTCATGTGTCCTTTCTCATGGCAATAATAGCACTCAATGTCTTTCTTTGAAAAAGAACCATCTTTTGATTTGTCACGGCTTTGATCATGACCATGAGGAGTCTTACTCCTCCCCCTTGTTTTACTTCGGCCTCTCACAACAAATGCTTCTGAATGAGAGGAATCCGCTGATTTTCTATCACAAAGGCCTTCTAATTTTTTTCCATAAATCATGTGTTGAAGTTTCAGTAGCAACATGATGAAACACATTATCATCAATCCATTGACGGATAACACCAACGGCTTTTCGATTAAGCCTATTCCATTCATCATCTTTCATACCTTCGGGTTGCCACTATCACCCTCATTAGGTCCATACAAATCTTTACAAAAAAAGGTCCTCCATTTTAGTTTTCCAAGTTACCCAATTGCTACCATTGAAGCTAGACATACGACCCACATTCCCCTTCATTGATTTACACAAATAAATAAACCCAAATAAACCGTATGCTTACCAGTTGTTAGGGAAAATCTATGATTCCCACAAGTAAATCAATCAATGGGAATAAAAACTAATGCGGAAAAAATTAAATCAAAGCAACACAAGAATTTTACGTGGTTCCCTCAATGTGAGGTACGTCCATGGGATCGAAATCCGATTCCACTATCAACCAAATAGTTTCCAAACGATTACAAACGAGACACGAATGGTCTCACAAAACCACCCTTAGGTGAATTCCAAATAATCACAAATAAATAAGAGGAAAGACCTCAGCAAATAGATGAACAAAAATCTTCGAAATCAGAGTTGAAGAAGACCCAAAATAACGAACCAAATCAACACCGAAAACGAGCAAAGAACCACCCAAATTAATTCACTTTTCACACACCCAAATAATTGATTTCACCAAAGTGGAGTATGTGTAGCAGCCGTTCTCTTCACCTCGGGATGAGCAAAAACAAACCCTAAAATATTGTGAATCTAGGGTTTATTATCAAACCTTAGTTGTTTCCAAATTGGATTGGGTCTCCACAAATTAAATATAATATATAAAAATATATTATAATTAATACTAAACCAAATTAAACTTTTTTCCAAAACCAATTGGGTCCCACACTCCAATAAGGAGGTATACCCAACAAACTAATATTAAGCCAAGCCGATACAAGGAGTTTGTCTTCTTCAATTGTGAAGTTTCCTCCACGTTGAGGTTTCTTCGACAAAGATTCAATTTCAGTAGTAAATTGAGACTCTTGGGCGAAGACTTGAGTACTTTGATTCAAATATTGAGATCCATTAGATAATGTTCATCATTGTTGGGCCTTTCTTGTAAAAGATTGGTAAAGTAACCATCTTGTTGTGAATCCATACCTATGATTGAATAATATATAAGAATTAAAATTTAATATCCAAGCTACTGTACAATAAAATTGCAGTAGAAAAATCTAATTTCAGAGGTGAGACCTCTTTTCATTCTCATTTGGTTTGTGAGTAGTTTTCCATGCAAGACCAGCCACATGAAACATTTAAGTTTTTGAGGCAGTCTCACTTTCTATATCCAGTTCCAATGTTCTTCACATCTTTGATTACCAGTGATTAAATCATAGACAGAGGCCACTAGAAACTCCGCACATTGAGTTCCTTTCCAAGTTGGACTATCTGGGATAGTATTAGTAGGAGGTTGAGTTCTCAAAATGAGAGTCAGGAAATTTTGTTCACATCCCACCCTTCTTGATCATTTACAATCTCAGCCACAGAGCCAAAATTTTAGTAAGTGTATGGTTAGATTGGTGTATGGTAGACATTTCATCCTCAAATGATTTGTCCCCGCACCACCAATCATACCAAATATCAACCAATCACCAGTGCCAATTTTCCACTTCACTCCTTTTCTAAGGATATGTCTGGTTTGAAGGATACTTCTCCACACAAAGGAAGCATTTTTCTCTTTGGGCCAGTGATAGAGGTGAGGGTTCTTAAAATACTTGTTTCTAAGGACATTACACCACAAGCTATCCTCTTTATTCAAGAGTTTCCAACCAAGTTTAGCAAGAAGTGCCAGATTTTGATCTCTGGCTTTCTTTAAACCAAGCCCATTAGCATTTTTAGACTTGCACACCTTCTCCCATTTAACAAGGTGAACTTTCTTTCTCTCTGGGGTATCACCCCACAAGAAATTTCTATTTATTCTATCAATTTCATCACACACTTTCTTAGGAATAGCAGTGGTTTGCATAGTGTATGCAGGGATGGCAAAACTCACAGCTTGAATAAGAGTAGTTCTATAAACTATGGAAAGCACCTTAGTTTTCCACCCAGCCAGATTCTTTTGCATTTTCTCAATGATATGATTGAAATGGCCTCTAGTGACTCTCCCATGCATCAGAGGGACCCCTAAATACTTTCCTAAATTAGAAGTTAAAGGGATACCGCACTTAACACTCAAGTCTCTAGCCACCCTTCTATCAATATTGGAGGACACAAACATCTTAGATTTTTGGGCATTGATTTTAAGCCCGGAAATCTCGCAGAATTCCTCCAAAGTAGACATAATTGTAGAACAATTTCTTATATCAGCTTTTCCAAACAACATTAAATCATCAGCAAAGAATAAATGGGTTAGACATGGACCTCCTCTAGAGGTTGTAATGCCTTTCCATTTTTTCTTTGCGGCTTTAGCACTGATCATGTTAGATAGTCTTTCCATACACAAGACAAACAGGTAGGGGGATAGGGGATCTCCCTGCCTCAGCCCCTTTTCAGGTTTGAATTCCTCCAAAGGCTTCCCATTCCACAAAATAGCCATGTTCACAGTGGTAACACAACACATAATCAAATCAATAACTTTCTTATCGAAACAAAATTCCTCAAGAGTTTGTTCCAAGAATGCCCAGGAGATGTTGTCATACGCTTTCTCCAAATCTATTTTAAGAATCATTCCTCTCACTTTTCCTTTTTAGAGTTTAAGGTATGGATAATTTCCTGAGAGATAATATATTATCATTAGTAGATCTGCCAGGAACAAACTACTTTGGTTTGGTCCTCACAAGATTACAAAGAAGGGGCCTTATTCTACTAACCAAAATTTTAGCTATGATCTTGTAAGTCACATTACACAGACTGATGAGTCGAAATTGTTTAATGGTCTGGGGGTTTTCCAATTTAGGAATGAGAGCAACTAAGGTTCTATTGATGACAGAGGGTATGGTGTGGGTAGCAAAACAATTTTTAACATAATCACACACAGCCGGACCAATCACCTGCCAATAAGTATGATAGAAAATGGCCTGGAATCCATCTCTACCTAGGGCTTTGAAAGCCTTAATATTCTTCACAGCCTTCCACATTTCCTCATTAGTGACATCAATCATAAGATCACTATTATTTTTACTACTAATTGTGTGAAGGGCCAGATTATTCCAGTGAGTCAAAGTGGTGTTAGAACTATGAGTGAATAAATTAGTGAAGTAGTTAGTCACCAACATCTTCAGATCTTCAGGCCTTTCAATCCAAACACCATCTTGCCCTTTTAAAACATCAATCTTCCTTTTCCTTCTTTTAGTCAGGGTGAGGAGGTGGAAGAATTTGGTGTTTTTATCACCTTGGGTGATCTATTTAGATCTCGATTTCTGGAACCAGAGAATTTCCTCTTGGTAGAGGACTTTATTATACTGATCAATAAGATCCATCTCCAACACATGGAGGTTATGGGAATAGATGTTTGCTTGGGATTTCTGAATGCCATCAATCCTTCCAAGCAGCTATCTTTTCCTCCGAAATATCTTACCAATAACTTGTTTATTCCAATGACTAGCCGTGTGAGCTAGGTTATCTAATTTACTTAAGAATGACTCTTGGTTATTCAACCAATTATCCTTCACCACTGTTTGGAACTCTTCATGAGATATCCAGGCAGCCTCAAACTTGAAAAGCTTACAGGAAGGATTATAAGGGGACTTACCTTGGGTAAAGATTACCATTGGGGAATGGTCAGAATATGTTCGAGGAAGATTTCTTTACTATCAGATATCAGATAGTGAAGACAGTGAGTGAATTGTGTGGAAAATTGATTATATAGTTATTTTTCTTTTCCATTCATGTTTGCTTCATACTACTGGTGAAGCAAAATTATTATCTCACTCTTCAATTTAACACAATGTGAAATCATTAATGTTTGCTTCACACCGCTAGAACATTTCATTAATTAGATTTATTAATTAATTAGTTTGTTTTGTTGATTTGAATTATACCTTTTGGTAACTTTTTTTTTTTTAGTATTCTGAAATCAAAACATTTTGATATTTATTTTGATATCAATTGGCGATAGTGGTACTAAACAGGGTGATTTTTCTTTTTATATGAATATAGGCCTTTTTTTGGTTTCGCCTTATGTCCCTAAAAACTCAATGGCGTGATATGCTATGATATTTCTTAATGTTTGAGATTTTGAATGCAAGTCAAATATCAATTTATTTATTTACGTAATAAAAATTTAAAGAAATGTTCATAGTAATTCAAATTAATAGTTTAAGATGACAAAATGTCACATTTTAATTAATAACGCAAAAAATATTAAATGCATTTTTTTATAAATATATGACAAAATTGTCATTAAGACGAATATTTTAACTTATGCGATAGTTACATGAATTGTTTTGGGTCACTTTTCATCACTAAGACCATCTCTAATATTTTATTAGATCTTTTATCAAATAACTGATAAAAATAGTACTTCAACTATTTCATCAGTCTGGTATCAAATGAAAGAAACGTTACTTTTTTTTTTTTATCAAATGAAGGGAGCGTTTATTCTTTCATTAAATTTGTAAGTGACTATTGGGCTAGAAATCTTCCCACCCAGAAAATCGATTTTGGGATGGATTTGATAAAATTTATTCTAGGCGGACAATCGGCCGGCTAGATTTGATGAAAGGATTAGAATGCATCGTATCAGATCGAAATTTTACTCAAATTTGATGAAATATCTGATGAACGATTGGAGATGCTCCAAGAGGAGAAAACTTGAGCATACATTAAAAGAAGAAATAATTGAACTTTTACAATTACCTATAAGGAAAATTTGAGTAGTTTAAACAAGAAAGGGTTGAACTATTTTAAGCAAATTTTTGGTTTAGATTGATTTTTTGAAAATTTGATTTAGATTGTTTTTTTTTTTAAATTGAATTTTTTAGTTTTTGTATTTTTTTTTTTGTTTTTTTTTAGTAAATACTTAAAATATTTTAAGCAAATTAACCTCAAGGCTTCGTTTGGTTAGATAGAGAATACAATAAAGTGAAAGATTTTTTTTAAATTTTTATTTTTATTTTTATTTCTTATGTGTTTGTTTAGAGAGAGAGTTCTAGAAAATAATGAAAATTAAAATTTTATATACAATTCAAATTAGCGTGTTAGTCAGGCTTATGATTTCTTGTAAAATATAGAAAATTTTATTTTTTCTTACAAAATTTGACAATGCTTATTTTGCTTTCTTTTTTGCCTATGTTTATTTCTACAACTCTCTATTTTGCAGTGATTATATTTTTTTTTCATCATTTTCTAAATTTTCATTCATCTTTTCCTTTCTTTACTTCACTTTCTGCCATTTTTACTTTCTATCATTCGCTTTTTTTCTAAAAAAATGGAACCCAAGGGATTCGCTTAGTTTGTATAACTTTGGGGGTATACTTTTTTCAAGTGTTATGTTCAACTTGAATTAAAGGGTTGTTTGGAATGTTCTAAATAAGTATATTTTTTGACTTTTTATGAAATATAGGTTGTGTAAAGATTGTGTTTGAATTGATGTGATAGAGAGGTAATGTGACTTAAATAGGACAGTAATTTTTTGACATTTTAATTTTTTTAAGTTATGACAAACAAGGTCTAAGTATTATGAATTCTTTGGAATCACGCTTTTAAATTCTGCCTAAAATTTACCTAATCTATATGAAGAGTCGTTTTACGTGAATCTCAAAATTTATCCAACTACGTGTAAACTGACATAGAGACATGATCATCAATTTTCTTTCTTTTTTTGTTTCCTTAACTTTTTAAAATAATCGGAGAAAATGTAACCATTTCGACCTAAGTTTGGGGTAGAAATGTATTTTTCATATTTTCGCAAGATCTAGGGTTTTCATCTCTCAGCCTCCCCCTCATATATAACCGAAACAAAACCCTAGAATCGCTTCTCCAACGCCTCACACACTCGGAGAGAGGGAGAGAAAATGGTGACTTACAGGGTAAGTTGAGCTTCTCTTCTTCGTCTCTCAGGGCTTTCTCTGTTTTCAATCCACTCAAAACTTCTCTGACATCTCTGTCACTTTGATCAAATTCGTTTTTTGTATGTGATATGATTTTGGGTTTTGAACTGTTCAATTGTTTCTTTGTGTGCAGATTCATCAGTATCAGGTTGTAGGGAGAGCTCTTCCTACGGAGACCGATGAGCATCCGAAGATCTACCGCATGAAGCTCTGGGCCACCAATGAGGTTCGGGCCAAGTCCAAGTTCTGGTATGTAAGAGTTTGATTATGGTGTTTTCAATCTGGATTTCTATTTGGGTTGTTGTTCTAATTGAATTTTGGTTAAAAATTTCTAAGGTATTTTCTGAGAAAGCTTAAGAAGGTCAAGAAAAGCAATGGTCAAATGCTTGCGATCAATGAGGTATATCTGTCTCATATAGTAAAATACTTTCTAGGGTTTTGAATATAATCAATTCATGTTTTGATTAGTGGTTAGTATATGCCGAATGCCTATTAGTTAGTTTGTTGGTTCTGGGTAACAAAAGGAACATCAATTTAAGCATTCAATCAGATAGATTGTTATCTAGGCTTGTATGTTCTATGCCACTTAATTGAATCATTCTATGTTTGTAGTTGTGTTTTAATCTATAATTGGGTTTGAATCTTTCAATTTTCTGTTTTCACTCTCATTATGTGCTGTCCATGGAAATACAGTTCTATACTAAAATGCATTATCTCCAATGGCTTATTCTGACAATTTTCAATATCAAACCTTATGCTGTGCTGCATTTGTTAATGAAGTAATAGTCGTCGTTTGCATGTACCCTGTATTACATGATGATTGGGCACAATGCATTGAATAGACAATAGGGGTCCTCTTTTTTCGTTATTCATTTGTGTGGTGAACATGAAACCTGTAATCAGACACAGATGTGTTTATTCAAGCATACATTTACTCGTTAAAACACTAGTTGTTGTGGGAGAACACCTTATGACAAAAGGCTTTGGTTATTTATTAGAGTGCACCAGGCCACCCAAACACTGTTATGTAATTGTTAAATGATGTAATTTATTTGTTCAACTAAGTCACCCGTGGGCAGTCCCAATTGCCATTGCTACTGTGACACTGGCTTTTCATTTTGGTTTCCAACTTTTTAACCAATCACTTTGCTTGGTTCTAAGTTTCCAAAAACACTTTTCAGAAAATTTTACTTTCTTGTTTTCTGTATTTTTTTATTTTTACTGAATTTTTTTAATATTTTAGTCAATTTTTTTTTTTACTTTTTAGACATACCTAACATAAATATACCTAAAAAGTAAAAAAATTGTGAAAGAAACCTTTTAAAAATTCACTAAATACCAAAAATACAAAAAAAAAAAAAAAAAAAAAAAACGAGAATTCAGTACATTTTTTGTATTTTTATGTATTTATTAATTTTTTAAAATATTTTTTCACAAATTTTTTACTTTTTAGATACATCTAAGTAAGATGCATCTAAAAAAGTAAAAAAAATGTTTAAAAATTTAAAAATATTCACTAAAAACAAAAAAAATATGAAAATAAAAAAACTCAATTTTCAAAAAATTTAATCCAAAAAACTCAAACCAAACATACTGAATAGTATGATAATTATGGTCCTGTTTTTGAGGAAGTCTTTGATGACATCTTGTTTACCTCTTCATTACTTATTGTATACATCATACAAGGAAGATGCTTTGTTTTTGGCCTTGGTCCAAATGTGAGTGGTTAGTTCTATTTTTGTCTTATCTATGTTCTTTTCTTTCTGCGAAATCTAGTGATGCATGATTGATATGGCACAAATCATCTACTCTTTCTAAGCCTCTGTTTTGTAGATTTATTTTATACCAAATGTCAATGGTTGAATTTTCTATCTTGATTGCATGACAAGTTTGCTTTTTAAGGTGGTAAAGAAGATCCAATAATGAAAGTCAATATAAGTTGATTTTTATTTTTTTTTATTTTTTATTTTTTTAAATTTAGTTGGATCTGCCGCCACTTGTACTCATTCTTTAGATCTTTGAAGTCTATAGCCATGATTATTGTTTCGAAGTGGTTGACATCGTGGTATTTTGGAGTGGTTAGATCACTTTTGATCCTGATAAAAAAAAGATCACTTTTTGATGTTCTATGGTACCTGCTCAAACCCCTTAATTAAAACTGATGAATATTTCCTTTTGTGATACATTGTTTGTCTATTATTATGACCATGTTTCTAAAGTTGAACATCTTTGGTAAGCAAGTCGTTTTGCTGCCCATTTATATATTAATTGTTTAAAATAGGTGTTGAATTTGGTGATATCATTACTTGAACTAAATATTTGGATGTGGTTTTGTGGTTCTTTGAGCATGCTAGTGTGATGATTTATTCTTTGCAAAGAGGATGAGACTAGAATTACTTGTGCATTTGGCATCCATTTGGCTGTCTTCTATATTAAGTGTAAAGAAAGATCAAAGCAAAAAACAAATAAGCATCTTATCTAATGAGTTGTTTGTTCAGTAGATTTGTGCAGTTAGAAATTATTTAATTTGCTTTCTATTGCTTTTATTTGAGACCTGAAGAATCTCAGTAATGATAATAGCTCATTGTGTCTTTACATAATACGTACTACATTTGGGTGTTTTATAACATTGGTTGAAGTAGTTGGATAAATAGTGTTGGAACATGAGATTTCTAAGCAGAATAAACCATCTTTTGTATTTTGTCAATTCTACCTTTCTGCTTGAGTTTCCATGGTTATGAATAATTTCTCATGGTATTTAACTTGACCTACTTGTAGATTTTTGAGAAGAACCCAACCAAGATCAAGAATTATGGTATCTGGCTGCGGTATCAAAGTCGAACTGGGTATCACAACATGTACAAGGAGTACCGTGATACCACACTTAACGGTGCTGTTGAGCAGATGTACACTGAGATGGCTTCCCGTCACAGGGTCCGTTACCATTGCATCCAGATCATTAAAACTGCTACCATCCCAGCCAAGCTTTGCAAGAGGGAGAGCACCAAGCAGTTCCACAACTCCAAAATCAAGTTCCCCTTGGTGTTCAAAAAGGTCAGGCCACCATCTAGGAAGCTGAAGACCACATACAAGGCATCCAGGCCCAACTTGTTTGTGTAACTCTCTCTTGATCATTTGTTGAAAGATAGATGAAGAGCGGTAAGACACAATCCAAGTTTTGAAAATTTGTTGGAGAGCTAGTTGTCATTTTGTGCTTTCTTTGATATTGTTTGGGTTTGAGAATTTTAGGATATCAGATATTGGAAGATCTTTATTTCAGAATTTAAATCCTGTTTACTTTATGATTTCCTCAGTATCTTTGCTATATGATGACAAGACTGTGAACTTTAGCCCCCCTTTCTTGCTGTTATATTCATATGTTATAATTTAGTGGTGGCTTTTGTTTTGGAGAGGCCTCTAGTTGATTATGTATAATTCTTGAATGTAGTAAAGATGTTGGGCCAGCTGATATGCTCTTTGACTTAATTTTTATGTTTGCTTTGGAAAAACAAGTTGAGAGATATTATTATCCTATCAGTATACATCATTTTAGGAGAAATTATTTAATGCTCTTGGAGCAATGTTTCATTCCGTTTGCTAATTGTCACATTGCATCGTTTCTTTTCAACACAACCTGTAGGTCTTGCAGTTTAGACGAGCAACTATAAATTTAGAGCACCACATGCACTCTTTGTAAAGCCCTCAATAGTTTCTCGCATTTTAGTGCACAAGTAGTCTGGGACAAGAATTGAAGGGACAATTCTGGGTTATTTGGTGCACAAGTAGTGTGGGACAGGAATTAAGGGGCCAATTCTGGTTTTATAACTGTGGCCTTCATGAGTCGATGGGCTGAGTTAATCATTGTGCTAGAAACGAGTCGAATTATTTAACTAGTTTGATATGAAAATTTAATAGTTTTTAAGATGTGTTAAATTTGGTTCATTTAATTGAGTTGAGCTAGGCTGTTTGTTATAAAAATGTGAGTTTGGTTTGTTTATAATATAATGAGACAATTTCAAATAAGTTCTCAAAGAGTTGAATATGAATTGAATCCAAATAACTTGGTTTTACAATCTGGGTTTTGTTTTACCAAGATGCGCAGAGAAATCTACTATGAAACTGTACAAGGAACTGTACGTTGTTTTGATATTTGTCGAAAGTAGATCATGCAATTTATAGAATATTGTACCTTACAACGTATAGAATATATTTATTCAAAAATGGAAGATCATGTGACACCCATAAATATTGGGTTTAAATGTGTCATCATCTTAATTGGTGTTATGAATAAAAAAATCATATACCTCTTATCACTCACTAGAGTTATTATTTAGTAATATTAGATTAAATTTTTCGAGTATAATACCTTTTGTCGGTGTATGAGAGGGTTTAAGAACGTCGTTGGAAAATTCGAAGATCTTTGAAGATCCTTGAAAAAAAATTCGAATTCTTTAGAAGATGATGAGAGGCTTAGATTCTTCAATAGTCTCAACTAAGAACACGAGCAAAGAGATGATGGAGATAAGTAATTGGGTGAAGAAGAAGGCAAAGTAGCTAGAGAGAGAATAATGTCAAGACTCTTCCATGGATCCCCCACTTTCACTCGCAAGGTTGATAATGGAAAAGGGAAATTAGTTCTTTCCCAAGAGTTATCTCTCCTAAAATTCATCCCTTGTAAAGCATGGGTGAGTGTTATTTATAGGCACTTTATGATGTAGGATGGAGCCCATGTGCAAGGCATATGGGGAATATTCTCTCTAATGACCTTGTCCGATGAGGTGACCTCTCCGAGGATGAGGAAAATCCCGAAGAGGAGATCAACCTCTTGGCGAACCCTTCTTTTTAGCCACACCTAACCAATGATCCCCAATCATCCCAAAGGGTCAGGAGTAGTCCCAGAGGACGTCCTGCCGCAGAAGGGTCATGGGTAGTTCAAGAGAGCGCCCTGCCGCAAATATTGCCGAGTCTCAGGGACCCCCTAGATTGTGCCACCTTGACCCGGGTATAGGCTAGTTTAACCGAAGAGTGAATTTTTCTTCACTCACCGTCCTCGGGATCGGGTCCTTTGTTCAGACTCCATTACGTCCATGGTATTGGTACGTAGATCCCGGAAAGCTCCAAGTCCGCAAGTGTTCTGGGACTCATTAATGGAGCGGCTTCTAGATTGCGTCTGAATCTGTTCGAAGTCAAGTGCTTCGGATCTCTAGGTTCGTGGATCCGAACCCTTTCGAGTCCACGCCCGAGTAAGTCTCTAAGTTCGTGGATCCGAACCCTTTCGAGGCTTAAAGCGATTCGGCCCATTTGATGACGATAAATCCGGACTCACCAATCTTGGACTTGCGATAAATTCGGGCCCGCCAACCTTGGACTATTGGGCCTAATTAATTTAGTGGGCTCAAATTAGCTCCTCTTACATTTGCCCCTTGCGTGTGTGAGAAATTGTAGTTTTCTCGGACATGCATAGTTTCACCTTGTCAGCCATGCTTCGCATTATGTCTTCGGGAATATTTGGTATTGGCAGAGCTTATGGATAAAGTTGAGAACTCACCGTAAATTATGGGTAAAATCGACAAGTAAAAAAAAAAAATAATAATAATAATAATAAATAAATAACTTTCTTCTTTTTTTTTTTTGAATTTTTTTTGAATTTTTTTTTTTATATTTATTTAGAACAACTCAATATATATATATATATATATATTTTTCACTCCAAGCAAAAATAAAGTACCCATCACCATTTTTTTATTCTAGAAGGATAAGGCCCATTTTTTTTAATTCTGCAAATGTCCAAATCAAAGGCCTCCATTTATTATATAGATATAATATTTGAGAGAATATGCCAAGAATCACGCCCTTTTTTTTTTTTTTTCTATTTAAGGAAAGGGGTAGCAACCCTAATCAATAGCCCCTCACTTTTTCTTCGTTGCATAGTTATTTCGGCTCTCTCTCTCTTTCTCTCTCTCTCTCTTCATAGAGAGACCAGCCCAGTTCTCTTCTTCTTCAAGAAGGCTCTGCCATTTGCACACTAATCTTCATCACAGCTTCAAGCAAATGCTGCCGACCTCAGCTTACTCTCTCTGACTGCCGCAGACGTTGCGGCCCAGCCACTGCCTTGTCCCAGCTTCGTTACAACACAGGCTTCACCAATGTCGTCAAGCACTCCGTCAGTGCTGCTGCTAGTTTAGATGTCGCCAGCTCTATCTCATCGTCGGTGGAGATACAAGCACACTGGAGCTCGGTTTTTGCTCCCATAGCCACCGAATATGACCACTGCTTGCATGCTGCCTGTCGTCCTAGCCCAAGCACCGTCGTCGGCCTACGAGAGAGTCACTCAAGGCACTGTCCTGCGCGCGACCACCCCAACTCGCGCGGCTTGCACGCTTCGTGTCTGACCCATGCGGTATCGCCGCTGCTTTCGACCTCGACTGGCTAGCGTCGACCATGAATATCGCCCACTCAACGCGATGTTGTCTTGCCTCTTTTGCGCCTACTGCTCACATCGTGGCTCCGGACACCACTGACCTGCTCTGAAACCCATTTTTGGACCTTAATTTTTGGTGGGCCTTGGTCTTCCTCTCAACTAATTTCATTTCTTTTCAAAACCTTTCTTCTCTTGATTTCGGGTTTCAAAAATCTAGGTAAGTTTTGGCCCTTGTACAACTTGATTTAATACTCTGAGAATTTGCAATTTTTTGCTTGAGACAGGTAATACTCTGTTGACCCTGCCCTGATTTATATAACTTGAAGAAACAGATTTCAAATCCATGTCTGAGCTACGAAATTCTATTAATGAACTTGACTTGAATATGGCTTGTTGGCATTTATCATTGAGAAAAGGCACGATGGGACTATGTTGAATATTGAGCTTCATTTTTTTTTTAGCACTTGTGTTGACCATTCTGATATTAATAGAATACTTGATGCTTGCATTGAGTTATTGATGTTGAGAAAGAACATGTAATCCAAGTGAGTGTTGTTGCTAACTTTGCTTGAATGGAACAAATAAAATCAATGTTGTTGTTGTCGATGAAACCCGAGTATATAATTCTTGTTGTCAAATGATTGATTGTCGTTTTGTTGATCTTGTGGATGCTTGGGAAATATATAGCTGATGCCAAATTTTGTGTGACCGTTGTAGCTTTATGTTGGCTTTAGAGGAATCGACTCGAATAGACAAAACATTGATTGTTGCATTTTCATGAACTTGCTCGGAGGTATAAAATTGTTGCACCTTAAGTAGATCATTACTATTGTTGATGTCGCCTCTATTTCGATAATGTTTGAATCATAATCTGAACTCGATATTGTTTGTCTCGTTTGTCGGCTTTGCTATTTCAGGCGAATGAATTCTTGTACAAACTCCACGACCTTGGTGCCCTCAGAACCCACACTAATGAGAGCAAGGGCTATTCCTCGGAAGTTCGAATGGAAGCATGACTGTCTCTCGGGAGCCCGAAAATAGCACACACCCTACTTTGGTAAGAAAGATCCCTCTAGAAGGCAACAGAGTCTACCAAGCTTGCTCTAACAAAAGTAAAGATTGTCTCTCGAAAGTCTGAGCAGAAATAAGGCTGTCCTTCAGAAGTTCGAGGCTGTCCCTCAAGAGTTCGAGCGAAAATAAGGCTCTTTCTCAAAAGTCCGAGTGGAAACAAGGCTGTCCCTCAGAAGTTCGAGTGGATATGCACTTCTACTTCGGCAGCTAATGGAAGCAAAGGCTATCCCTCGGGAGTTCGAGTAGGAGTCCACTCTACTTTGAAAAGAAAGATCCTCGGAGCTCGTATTGATGAAAGCAAGGGCTGTTCTTCGGACCCGCACTAATGAGAGCAAGAGCTGTCCCTCGGAAGTCCAAACGAAAGCAAGGTTGTCCCTCAGGAGTTTGAATAGTAGCACACACCCTACTTTGGCAAGAAGATCCCTTCTGATAGGCCACCACCTCGAGGGCTGTTCTTCGAAAGTCTGAATGGGAGAACATACTCTACTCCAGCAAGAAAGATCCTTGACACTCTTTGAAAGTCTAAGTGGAAGAACACATTCTACTTCAGCAAGAAAGATCCTTGAGGCTCGCACTAATGGAAGCGAAGTCTGTTCTTCGAAAGTTTGAGTGGGAGCACACACTCTACTTCAACAAGAAAGATCCTCGAAGCTCGCACTGATGGAAACGAGATTTGCTCTTCAAAAGTCTGAGTGGGAGCACACACTCTACTTCAACAAGAGAGATCCTCGAAGCTCGCACTAATAGAAACGAGGTCTATTCTTCGAAAGTCAGAGTGGGAGCACACACTCTACTTCAACAAGAAAGATCCTCGAAGCTCGCCGAGTGGGAACACACATTCTGCTTCAACAAGAAAGACCTTTTAAGTTTGCACTGATGGAAGTAAGTGTTGTTCTTCGGAAGTTTGAATAGAAGCAAGGGCTGTCCCTCGGAAGTCTGAACCCACACTAATGAGACCAAGAAATGTCCCTCGGAAGTTCGAACAAAAGCAAGGCGATAGAAGTCCGAATAGTAGCACACACACCCTACTTCGGCAAGAAAGATCCTTTCTGGCAGGCAACTGAGTCTACCAAGCCCGTAATAACAGAAGTAAAGATTGTTCCTTGGAAATCTGAGCGGAGGCAAAGCTGTCCCTTGGAAATCCGAGTGGATGTACACTCTCTTCTTCGGCAATCAATGGAAGCAAATACTATCCCTCGAGGCTCGCACTGACGGAAGCGAGATCTATTCTTCGAAAGTCTAAGTGGAAGCATACACTCTACTTTAGCAAGAAAGATCTTCGAAGCTCGCATTGATGGAAGCAAGGGCTATTCTTCAGAAGTCCGAGTGGGAGCACACACTCTACTTCAGCAAGAAAGACCCTCAAAGCTTGCATTGATGGAAGCAATGGATGCTCTTCGGAGGTCCGAGTGAGAACACACACTATTTCGATGACTAATGGAGGTTATCTCTCGGAAGTCCGAGTGGGAGTACACTTTACTTCGGCAACTAATGGAAGAAGAGGTTGTCCTTCGGAAGTCTGAGTGGGAGTACACTTCTTCTGCGTCAAGAAAGGTCCCTTCAGGTTGGTAACTGAGTTTACTATTCCTCTTTCTTCTTCGAGGGGCAACAAAAATTGAAAACTGTTTCAAGCAACATAACACAATGAAGATATACAATACAGAGAAAATAACTTCTAATGGAGATACACAATATAGAGGAAATGACTTTCTTCATAACATAAGAAAGAAAGATAGAAAATTCTTGGACAATGCAGGAAATACAAATTGTAAATGTCATAGATAGACTTCTTCTACAAAATGCTGACATTTGCCCCTAGAATTGCAAGGTCATTTGGAAAACTTTTACCAGCTGCTCGGGTTGTGGCCATCATATGCCATCATAGCCATGTTTTCTAAGATATCCTGGGGCCCCTGTTCTTTGAACTCTAGCTCATCTGCCTCCATTTTCTTTCTAAAGATCTTCTTCAGCGTCCAACACTTTTTGTAGGATGTCCTAGTGATCGGTGGAAAACACAATAATTAGGGCCCTCGCGATCCTTCTTCGGCAAAAGCTTTTCGATACGAGGCAACTTCAGTTCCCCGTCTGCCACCCATTCTTTAACCAAGGCCTTCACCTCCTCAACACTATACAGAAAATGAGTGTCATTTCACAGTTTTTCCTCTTCTGACCTCTGAATTCCTCCCCCTGCGACTTTCGAGTAGAAGACGCGGAAGTCGCAGTGACAGAAGGTCCTCGGATGACTTGAAGTTGGTTTTATAACTAGTCTCGAACCCAATCTCCTGAGATTGAGGTATGTTGATGTTCCAAGATGCTTCAATTAGTGCCGAGAAGGTGGGTAGCTTGTGATTAACAAGAAGCATCTTGTATCCGTTCAATGCCCCTGCAACACAGATTTGGACCAGGTAGCTTTCCTCCGCAGCCTCGTGACAGTCTACGACTTTGTCTTGGAACCTCTTCACATATTCAAGAATGTCTTTACCTTCCTGCTGCTTTTCTTTATACAGGGTAAGTGTGGTCACTTTCTCAGCCACCTGAAAGAATTTGGCGTGGAATTTGTGACCCTCTCTTCTCAACTTCGAACAGAGTTTGGGGCCAAGTTAACGTACCAACTATATGCTCGGTCGGTGAGGGACTTGGAGAATTCTCTCAGTCGAAGGACATGATTTGAACCATGAATCCTTAAAGTCTCGATGAACCGAACAACATGTTCTCGAGCATTTCCTTGCTTGCTATTGAATTTGATGAACTTCGGCACCGTGTACCTTTCCGGGTATGGATAACTTAACATCTCAATAGGGTATGGTGGCTTGACATCCGGATCGGGCAAAGAGGGTAAAGTCCTCTTGCTCCGTTCGAAATCGAACATGCTTGCACATCGGCGAGAGTGAGAAATTGTTGAGGGAGAGAACTTGATGGTGGTATTCCTGGAACCTGACTTGTAGACCCGAAGACTGAGCTTGGAGCAACTTGGCCATTTGGGTGCTGAGAATTCACCATCGGTGAAGACACATGATGATATTGGCTATCGGTACCTATGGACACGCCATTTGGTGATGGGACGTTGCATTGGGCCCCATAAAGTTCATTGCACGCCACGACTATACTGGGTTGGACTTGTAAACTTGGCGTCGAAGCCGAAGGAGACCCACTCGGTACATGAGTAGAATTTACGATCGATGGAACAAAATTAGGCATGGATAAAGCACTATTTTGTAGAGAAATTTCTATAGGCCTTCCTTGAACTTCCACAGCCATTGGAACACCATTCATCGCGCCGGAAGCTCCTCCAACCACCGTTGGACCATGGCTCGATCCTCCAGGTGTGTGATTTTGCGCTCCATGGGCTGCAGGTTGGCCATGACTTGTTCCTCCTAACACTTGATTTTGCACACCATTTTGTACAACTTCAGGGAGAACTTGGGGTGGATCTTGATGGTTTTGACCATTCCCAACATTTCCATGAAGTTGTTGATGCTGTCGGTGCCGATTTGACCTCCATTTGTTGCTGGTGGTAAGAAATTCGAACCCATCACCAACATGTTGTGGGTGAGATTTTGAAGGGTCGTGAGAATCTCTTGTTGAGTATGTTAGAGTCCTTAAATGGCTTCTAGGATGAGAGGTGAGTCTTAAACTTCAGTCATTTCATCACCACCATTGGAAGAGCCTTGTTGATGAACTTCTTCTTCTCTCGCCATCTTCACCGGAGTTGTGTAGATTCCAGATCTTATTGAGACCATTAACCAATCCGCCTCCCCAGCAGAGTTGCCAAATGTATGAGAGGGTTCAAGAACGTCGTTGGAAAACTCGAAGATCTTCGAAGATCCTTGAAGAAAAATTCGAATTCTGTAGAAGATGATGAGAGGCTTAGATTCTTCAATAGTCTCAACTAAGAACACAAGAGTAAAGAGATGATAGAGGTAAGTGATTGGGTGAAGAAGAAGGTAAAATAGCTAGAGAGAGAATAATGGCAAGGCTCTCCCATGGATCCCCCACTTTCACTCTCAAGGTTGATAATGGAGAAGGGAAATTAGTTCTTTCCCAAGAGTTATCTCTCCCAAAATCCATCCCTTGTAAAGCATGGATAGGTGCTATTTATAGGCACTTCATGATGTAGGATGGAGCCCATGTGCAAGGCACATGGGGAATATTCTCTCTAACTACCTTGTTCGAGGAGATGACCTCTCCGAGGATGAGGAAAACCCCGAAGAGGAGATCAACCTCTCGGCGAACCTTTCTTCTTAGCCACACCCAACCAATGATCCCCAATCATCCCAAAGGGTCAGGAGTAGTCCCAGAGGACGTCCTGCCGCAAAAGGGTCAGGGGTAGTTCAAGAGAACGCCCGCCGCAAATATTGCCGAGTCTCAGGGACTCCCTAGATCGTCCCACCTCGACCCGGGTATAGGCTAGCTTAACTGAAGAGTGAATTTATCTCCACTCACCGTCCTCGGGATCGGGTCTTTTGTTCGGACTTCATTACGCCCATGGTTCTGGTACGTAGATCTCGGAAAGCTCCGAGTCCGCAAATGTTCTGGGACTCATTAATGGAGCGGCTTCTAGATTACGTCTGAATCCGTTCGAAGCCAAGTGCTTCAGATCTCTAGGTTCGTGGATTCGAACCCTTTCGAGTCCACGCCCGAGTAAGTCTCAAGTTCGTGGATCCGAACCCTTTCGAGGCTTAAAGCGATTCGGCCCATTTGATGGCAATAAATCCGGGCCCACCAATCTTGGACTTGCGATAATTCGGCCCGCCAACCTTGAACTATTGGGCCGAATTAATTTAGTGGGCTCAAATTAGCTCATCTTATAGTCGATCACTAGAGTAATTATTTTTTAATGTTATAGTAAATTTTGCAAGTGAGATATACTAACTCATATTTGTTGAATAGTTGAGAGATAAATGACTCACTTATTAGTATGTATTGTTACTTTAGGAATATCTAATAATTTTCTCACTAACCCTACTAAGATTTCCCAGTCAGTCACATAATATCACTCTTATACTCAAAGTTTACTCCACTTTATACTCTCCCTCTTTTGTTTTCTATTGATTTCTCACATCTTATTTCTGAAGGACTTTAAAACTATACCCAAAAAAAATAAAATAAAATAAAATAAATTCCAGAAACTACATATGGTGTATATATAAATAGTAGTGATTTCAGATTTTTTAAGATTTCGGACTAAATGAGATTTTATTTTATTAGAACCTTGAAAAATTAGATCTTTTGACAATAAAAATTTTTAAAATTTCTTTTGGGAACATTAAGCGACAGATTAGCATTTTCCTTCTTTTGCATTGCAAGTTTTGTGCAAAATTGCAACTAGATTAGTGGGTTTCTTTAGGCTCCCAATAACAAATATTTATTTGTTTATATTTAGTGCTAATGTATTTGGAATGTCTCTGAAAAGAATTTCCAAAGTGGCCATTGTTTTTGCATTCATTCATCCAAGCAATTGTTTATTGTAATAGTGTTATGAAGCATAGACACCAAGAAAAAATTCTAAACAAGGTTTATAATTTTAATAATATTACCCAAAAGATAAATATAAACTATGTGATGATGCTTTAAATGGTTTTACTGTTGGAAATCCAATACTTGCACTTCAAATGGTGCTTTATAATATATGAAAAATGCTGAGAACACAAAAAGTTTTTACATAGAATGCACAAATATGACACATACATTTGCCTCCATTCGTAAATACAAATATAAATATTTTTTACTTAGGGTGTTTGGTAACGTTTACGTTTTCAGTTATATTTACAAAAATTTTATAAAGTAGTTTTTGTTTTTTTTTGTTTATTTTAGAAAAACATAAATTACAAACACGTTTGGTAATACAAAATGTTTAAAAAATTTAAAAATATAAAAAAAGTGAGAAATGGCAAGTGGCAGCGGCGGAAGAAGGTGGTGGAAATGTGGTTACGGTGGGTGGTGGGTAGCTGGTGGTGGTGGGTTGCGGGTGGGTGGTGGTGGTGGATGGGTGGGTGACGGTGGCAGGTGGGTGGGTGGTAGCGAGTGGGTGGTGGTGGCGGTGGTGGGTGGCGGATGGCGGTGGTGACGGTGGTGGTGGTGGTGGTGGGTAGGTGCGGGTGGTGGTGGCAGGTAGGTGGTGGTGGTGGGTGGGTGGGTGGGTGACGGTGGCGGTGGTGGGTGGTAGTGAGGGGGTGGTGGTGGCGGGGTGGTGGCTGGTGGTGGCAGGTGGGTGACAGATGGCGGGTGGTGGCGGGTGGTGGGTGGTAACGAGTGGATGGTGGTGGTGGTGGTGGTGACGGGTGGTGGTGGCAGGTGGGTGGAGGACGTCGGGTGGTGGTGGTGGTGGGGGTGGTGATGGGTGGGTAGGTGACAGTGGCGGGTGGTAGATGGTAGCAAGTGTGGTGGTGGTGGTGGTGGGTGGTGGGGTGATTGTGGAAGTGGTGGTGGGTGGTGGTGACGGGTGGGTGGTAGGTGCTGGGTGAGTGGTGGTGGCAAGTAGGTGGTGGGTGGTGGGTGGTGACGGTGGATGGCAGGGGGTGGTGGGTGGTGGTGGTGGCGGCGAGCGGGTGGGTGGTGGTGGCGAGCGGGTGGCACATGTGTGGTGTGGCAGGTGGGTGGTAAGTGGGTGGCAAGTGGTGGTGGGGGTTGGGTGGGGTGGCGGAAGACGATAGTGGAAAATGGTGGCAGGTGGTGGCAGGTAAAAAAAATAAAAATTGAAGACTCAAAACGAAAACACTTTTTTGTGTTTTCATTTTTTGGCCAAATTTATAAATTGAGACCATTGATTTATAATCAAAAATTTTTCCAAATAAATTTTATTTAAATTTTTAAAATTTTTATAAATATAAATAAAAAATTAAAAACGTAAGTGTTACCAAACTACACGTTAATATAGTAGTATTTCGTGTTTAAAATCTTTTGTATTCCAAACGCTACTAATATATCCTATGGTGAATGCACAGAGTCACAGCCTTTACACAGACAAATCCAATCAAAGATATGATGAATGTGACTTCTCACCAAACCTCTTAGTAGTGCAAAATCTGATCCATATATACCTTTCGTCCTCTTTATATATTGCAAAATTGAAAAAATGGTTGAATGATAATAATTACTACAATTTTGCATTGATCCATTTGGTTCCCCTCTTTTGTGAGTTGATCAAGATATGTTATGGGCTTTTCTAGCTGTAATTTTAATTTTAATTTTAATTTAATTAATTAATTTATTTTGCATAGAGGCACCTCACCTTCCTTAATTATAAAGAAGGATAAAACAAATAACCATGGTAATGTATAAAATAAGGCCTGGCCTTCTCTCTAAGAGCATCTCCAACCACATCCTCTTCTTAAGAGAATGGAAATAATATTTTTTATTCAAAAAATAAATATAGAGGAGGTCACTATTCATTAAACTCCAACCACAAACCTTCATTTCCTTCATTCAAACTCCAATCAAAAAGTAATTTTTGTTCATTAATAAATATTTAATTTTAAAATTTTTGTAAAACATATTTAATATATACTCATTTAAAGGTATGATTTCATACTTTTCATTGATGTCAATTTTAATAAAAATTAAATTTACACATTAAAAGTTATTTCGAATATAATTAAGAAATATAGAGTGAATAGTGTTTTAGAGTCTCCTCCATTTTTTCATCCTCCCTCTATATTTGGAGGATCAATTCATCCTCCTCCCATGGAGGAAGATATAGAGTATGGGTTGGAGTTATTTTTGGGAGAGGATCCTCCATATTTGAAGATATGGAGGATGGGTTGGAGATGCTCTAAGGTGTGAATTGGAGGGTGATGTCTGTATTCGTGAGGTTTATCACGGATCCGTTTTGATAATCTGTATAATTCATTGTGTAGGACTATTCATGTATATTATTTACACAAAAAATTAAGTCGTTTTTATAATCATAATCCATTTAGTTTATCACATTTGTCTTAAAAAAAATAAACGACAAATATATTTTTAAAAATAGATTATTCATCTTTTCGGTGACAAATGTAATAAATTGAATATACAATTATTATATTAGTCTAATTTTTTTTGTCAATGATATACACGAAATATCCTACAAAATAAAATGATTGAATCATTAAAATGGGATCCATAGAATCTCAATAGGAGGCAATCCAATCCCATAAAACAAATCCTCTTTTTCTTAGTTAATGGGGCATTTCCTTGTGACTTCACAGGGTTATAAACAATGTGGCATGTGTGATGTTTCCATTTTTTACCATATGATGTGAAAATTCGTACGGATAATCCAGCAGTTAAGGGAATAAAACTTTGAGACAGGAGATGTAAACTTGAATATCTTAGGTTTGATACTGATTAATTATTTTTTAAATTTAACTAATATTTGTGATTTACAAGTGACTGTAAATATCTAAAATTTTTGCAAGAGAATGGCCAAAAGGTCATATCTTGGGAAGGTTACTAGTCACAAAAACAAAAACAAAATGATGCCGTTATGGGATGTTTTTCTCACTATCTGATTATGTGGTTTTCTTTCAAAAGTGATCTGTCTCCTTGAACATTATGAACATTTTAACCCCTTGGCCGGTAGCGCAATTGGGTTGGGGGGAAAGCCTTAGTTGGCTTGGGGGGAAAGTCTCAAGGTGCTGTTGCGCAGCAAATTGGTGTGGGTTTGACTACTCTTCACTACTCAAGAATTAACTTAAATGAGGTTTGTGTTGAGGGGTCGATGAAAACTCTCAAGTTATAGTCTCTCATCTGAAACAAATAATAAGACACATTGGTGATCTCGTCATGGACGCTTTCTTAGACCTATAGGAAGATGTGAGGATTTTCTTATAAAAAAAAAAAAAAAATGACAATACAAAATTATACCAAAATTTCATTAGTTTTCCTGGAATATTGTAGGTCAATAATGCTAAAAATACTAACTAATATACCAATAAACATATCAACTAAGATATACAAATAGTACTAACTAATATACCAATAAACATATCAACTAAGATACAAAACATGAATGTGGGATCGGTGGTGCTACACGCATTAATTAGTATACCAATTAGCGTACCAATATATGTTATGACATTATCACTTTAAAATTATGATCCCATCCATTATACAAATTAGAAAGATTCAAAACTTTTAAAATTATGTCATATCATCTGTTAGTACACTGATTGGTATATCAATTGGTGCATATAACATTATTTATATGCTATCCATCATTTGATGTGAGACTCATTTAACATTGTGTGTAATTAGTATATTTGTTAGCACACTAGTTAGTGTTTATAACATTATTGATTATATGCATAACACAATGAACTTTTTCTATTATATTTATTTGGAGTCTTTGTTGTATTTGTTGTATATTTATAATTATGTGTTGGGCGTCTTTATTTCATATTGGATGTTTACTTTGATGTAATTTTCATAATATCACGATAAATTTGATAAAAAATAAATAAAGAATATATATATATATATGCACAGCACAGAGGTGCACCATGCTCTTTATCTTTATACCTCTCAATTTTGCTATGATGAATGCAGAGAAATCAAAGTGTAGTGTCCAATAGTTGGTGGGCCAATAGGCAGCTTTGTTCAAAAGCACTATATTTGATTTGTACACCACAGAAAGTTAGCACAAGACTGAAACTACATGCACTAATTGGGACACTAGTATTTGTTATGCAATAACATTTTAAATTATGTCATATTATCAATTAATACAATAGTTAGTACACTAATTAGTGCATATAGCATTAGTCTTTAAGTAAATAGTTTTGTGTTAAAATTAATTATGCCTCAGAAATCCACTTAGTAGAAGAGTGAAACACCTAACTAACTTGACTCTCTCTCTTAACCAATCTTGTACAATTTTATTTGGGATGTTTGGGATCAATAATTGTCAAAAGACAAAGATTAATTATTGAATAAATTACGGCATTGATCCTTATAGTTTAAGTGACTTTTCTACAATTCTTTTAGAAGACTAAATTGTGCCATTTGGCTCCTTGAGTTTATCATAAGTCCCATTTTATTCACTTTTTAGATTTTTAAATAATTTATAACCGCATAAATATTTTTAAGATTTGTGTTTTTATATAAAAAATAATAATGTTTTATTTTATAATTTAAAACTTTCAATTATATTCCAAGATTACAGTGTACAAATCCCATGCACCTTGCAGTGAAAACCATTGGCCATGGAAGTGTTGTAAATTCACCCAGTGAAAGCTAATTCAAGATTTCATCATTACATATTATGCAAAGGTGGGTTGTTAGTTATTTATTGGGGGAGAGTGAAAGGAACAACATCATAATGCTTGATTTTGAAGTGGACAGAATATTGTATTCTATTTTTTATTAGGTTTTATTAATAATCGCTCTTAGAACACACACACACACACACAAAAATAAAATAAAATAAAATAAAATACAAAAGATATTTAAAATTTGAGATAATTATTATTAAATTTAATAAAAATTTTATGAATTTTGAAATATTTTATAATTTTTTTTACAGTTTTTCAAGATATATATATATTTTATATTTTCAATATTAACAAGTGTCGTTTGTCTTTCATTTATAAATCTTTTTGAGTAATCCTAGTCTAGTGGAGCATCATGATGGATCCTCAAGTTTGGTCATTGCATGTGACAAGACAATGGTTGAAATTATGAAACTTATGTCATTTTTTCAGAAGGCAAGAAAAAAGTTCAAACAATAATTTTGAAATTAGTTGGAAACTAGTATCTTAAGCTAAATTTAAAGATGTAATCATCATCGTCTTTCTTTTGGTCATTTTTGTAATTATCATCGGTACAGTTAATTGTCCGTCGTTGTGATCACTTAAAATTTACACTTTTGAAATAAAATAATTATTGTTCTTATGAATTTTACATGTATAAACTTTTGAATCCACACAAAGTAACAATAACGTTTTGAAAATCATATTGGATTGACTGGTTCGACTAGTTGACTTATCGACCGGTTTAAGTTTCGGTTCGGATATATCTATAAATTCGTTTTAGTTCGAAAGCTAGCCTTTATTCATTAAGGATTGTTTTGGGAAGTTGGTTAAGCAGACTTTTTGACTTAATTTTTTTTATTTTTTTAAAAGTATGTAAAAAAATAGCGAGGTGATGTGATCCATAACAGGTTAAAAATAAAAAAAATGACTTTTTATTATCTTTCCAAAAAAGCCTAAACTGGATAAACCCGATTGAGCTAGCCGGATTTAACTAGTATAATGAGGCGCTTTAAAAAACAACTTATTATAAAGTTCAAACTCAATACCTCTCAAGGATGAGATTGTTGCTTCTCTTCACTGAACCAACAATCATCTTGTTAAGTTACAGTATAAATATTTAATTTATTGCATTCGGTACATTTTCTTTCATCTACTATTATAATTAACATTTTTACAAACAAGATCAACATAAAAATAAATATTTAAACTCATATATTTGGTATATAAATATATATTTTACAATTATTATTTATATTTATTTTAATTATAATTTTTAATATATTATTAAGTAATTATGACGTCGCGATTTGATCCAGTTCAACCCAATAATTGAACCAGTGACCTATTCACCCGATTTCTTTTTTGATTCGCTCAACGGTCTAATTTTTAAAATATTGGGTACTAACACATTGATAAAATGAGCTTACTTTGATATGAATCATTATAAATTTGTCTCCGCCTAATATTGCATCCAACCTTAATTAATACACAAAATTTACGAGTAACTGTATTTTGATTTATTCTCGAGAGATGACTCTAATGTGACGATACCTCATATTAAAAAATAAAAATAAATACATGACTTTTGATTTTGAAGGAATACCATGAATAAATTAAAAAGGCTTACTTTTCATACCCACTACAATATTGTGCCACCACTATATCTTCCTTTTCATCTCTTTACATATAATTAGTTTTCTGACCCTTCTTGTATGCTGCACTCCCCAAATTGTTAAAACCAACCACTATGTTTTTACACGAAATCTATTTTCAATTGTGATAATTAATCTTTATATTTCTGATCAAGTTGTAAAGTATTTAGTTAATAGTCACGTAACCATTGCACACTACTGTCATATGATTATTTTTCACGACTCACGTTTTAATAAAGCATTATAACTTGACTAGGAAATGATTGGTATGATCAAAATTAGATTGGTTAGAGTGAAATTTTGTATGAAGTTTCCTCTTATCAACCTTTTTTTTTTTTATCCTTTTTTTTTTCAAATTTTCACATTTGCCCCATCAAAATACCCATTTGCATTATATTTGAATCAATAATTTGTGAAATAACCGGAAACTTAAGAAAATTTAAGTTATATTTCATTCACTTTTTTTTTTCCCCCCTTTTCCCATTGTAAATTCTTTTTCAAATTCTCAATCCAAAGTCTTAAAATCCATACTTTTGAAAACCCACTATTATTGTATAGTATAATATCCGAGTAGCTAGCTCTTTTGTTTTCCTAATCATTCCTAGTCATCCCTACTTGCTTTGCTTAAAAAGGCAAAAACAAAAAAGTTGAAAATTATATGACAGTTAGCATAAATATGCCTTCTTTAAACCTAGCACAAAATTTCTTACAGCCATATCCAAATAGAAAGCAATCAATCGTGTCTGTTTTTATCTTGAGAAAGAAAGACGAAATGCTGAAAACACACACACACATACGAGAGAGAGAGAGAGAGAGAGAAAACTAGTGGGTAATGGGCTATGTTCATCTACTGCATAACAGCTTGTTCAGCATCTTCAACTATTGCATAGATATGTTAGGAAAAATCTATGAAGTACGGATATTTCAAAAAGGGAGATCTATCCGTATCGGATACTTATCGGATACCGATACTCCTTGGATACTCGTGGATACGTATCGGATACTTCTTAAAAGTATCGGATACTTCTTAATTAATTTTTTATTAATTTTGAAGTATCGGATACTCGAAGTTACATATTACTTATAATATTTTGTTTAGTTCTTTGATAAGAGGAATATAGTAAAAGTTAAAGTAATAGAATTTGTCAAATTGATGTATCCTATGTCTCTCTCACTTCTCTCTCGGTTTCTCACTCTCTCACGTTTCTTGTCTTTGCTCTCATTCTTTTTGGTGTTGGCATGTAAGGATGATGTTTAATTTGCATTTGCTTTTGTTTTTAGTTTTGGATGTTTTATGAATGTTTGAAGACTTTTAGGTTAATAGGAATCTCTCTCTTTATTTATTAATTTACTTTAAGTTTTATTTTCATGCATATTACATTATTAAAATTATAAAAATATATATTTTTTTACGAACGTATTCCCGCCGTGCCTGTATCATACTTTTTCAAATTTTGATGTATCGCTATATCCATATCGCCATATCCGTATCCATGCTTCCTAGGTTATCATTGATGACTTAAAAAAGTATATTTGCTGAAATTTTTATTTAATAATGGTTTTTTGGCTTTAGCTAAGGTCCTGTGATATTCACTGAAGAAGGGGAACAAGTTGAAGCTATTGACCTTGAAGACTCTTAGTTTTATAGGAATCTTTCTTTTTTATCAAGTTGTCTTTTGTTACAGGTTTTATTTTTATGCATACTGCATTACTAAAAATTGTAAAAATAATATTTTTACGAACGTATCCCTGCCGTACCAGTATCCTAGTTTTTCAAATTTTTCCGTATCGCCGTATCCGTATCGTATCGTATCCGTATCCCGTATCTGTATCCGTGCTTCCTAGGGAAAAATAGATGATTTTTTTATAAGTAAATCAATTGATAGAAATAAAAATTAATGCGGAAAAATTAAATCAACGATACAAAATTTTTTACGTGATTCCCTCAATGTGAGGTATGTCTACGGGATTGAAATCTGATTCCACTATTAACCAAAAGTTTTCAAACAATTACAAACAACACCACTACTAAAAAAAGTATTTTTTGCGATCGCCATAAACCGTAGCAACTAATAAAAAAAAAGTCGCAAAAGATCTTTTGCGACGGCCCAGGTGACGGCAAATGGGGGTCGCGAATGTGGGGGTGGCAAATACTTTTTGCGACGACAAAGCAACAGTTGCAAATTATTCGTGACCGCCTAAACTACTTATGGCGATGGCTATTTTGCCGTCGCAAAAAACAAAGAAAAACACTAACATGATTTTGGCGACCATCTTGTTACTGTCGCAAAAAAAAAAAAAAAATGAAAGTATAACATTAAGCACTCTAGGAATAGCAATGACAAGAATTCAAACAGTATAGCATTATAGTTTAATAAGGCATTCTATTTGAGTCTCAAAATTAGAGCCATATGTGAAAGTTATTACAATTAAAAACTTGGAAAAAATTCTTTTATGAAAAAAATACAATCCAAATAGAATGCTAGTAAAGTCAAAATCTACAATGTTGGTGTTCACCACTATACAAGGTATTGGTTGAGTTCCAATTTGTTACTATAGAGATATATGTTCCTCAAATCCAAGCTTGCACCTGATCAATACACATTATGAGGGGGAATAGATCAGAACACAGAGTACCTAATTTGTAGATCTTTCTTTAGATATAAAGCTTCAAGCAGAGCAGAGAAAAGGCAGAGATGGCAAAGAAATAATGAAAACTTAATAAACATTGCAAAGAAATTATGAAAATCAAAATAGACAGTCACAACACAACCCAGGTGCCATTTAGAATTTCAAACACTAGATATGTACCTATAAAATAACTACCAATTTTTATCTTGAATGCAGGATTCTTGTGTATGTCATTCTGCAGCAATAATATCAACATCAGTATATTTTTTAATCACTAAATGCTGAGCATATTATAATGAACATCTTAAACTGCCAAATTGATAAAACTTGATAAAACTCAACCCAATACTCCCAAAACATACCAACTCATATATACCTAAATCAACCCACAATAACAACATTAGCAACTGGAATGAGAAAACCAAACAAACAAACAGAGCACGAAGGTAGCAGAATTAAATAAAAAAATAAAAATAAAAAATTCAAATCCAATGGAAGTTGGCATGGTTTACCTTATCAGCTGAACCAGTAACAACCAAGTCACCCTCAGCTACAAATTTAACACTTATAACCTGCAAAAAGAGTAGAGGAAAAAGGAAAGACAAATGTGCTTAGCCAAAAGATTTTCATAAGTAGATAAAACTCAAACAATAAATAAAAGAAAGGAAAGCAGTAGACCTTCTTTGAATGACCATTAAGTGTAGATAGAATCTCTCCTAATGGCCGATCAAAGAGTACAGCACTTGTATCAGCCCCACTCGTTGCTATAATATTCTACACACCACCAAAGAAAATGCTTAAATATAATCTGTGGGATTTCAGAGTTCTTTTTTTGGGTGAATAAGTCATAAAATAAAAATAGAAAAAAAACAAGATTACAAGGGGAATGCCCCCAGGCCCTGCAGAACTATACAAAGCAAATGACGAATAGCAAAACCAAAATAAAAGGCTAAGACAAAAGGCTAGCATCTAGACACAGAGCAATCTAAAACTTTCAAACCCATACTTCTGTTCAAAAACCATATCTAACAAAAATAGGGACCCTAAACAAAAAACAAGATACAAATGGAAAAAGAGCATAGCTACACAACACAACAACACAATAGAATGCAGCGTATCAACACAACATCAAACCAAACCAAAAGAGCACAGCATATCGGCATAGCAAATCAGCAACAGATCAGTAAAGTAGTAGACAAATTAGCAGATCAGTAGAGCAGCAGATCAACAGATCAACAGAGCAGCAAGATATTGCATTGCAGCAGATAGATAACAAACGCAGATCTGTACAAATTCAGTATAATAAAAACACCAACAATCCTATTTGAGAACATCTAAAAGGGCTGGCGTATATTGGCAGCTTGGCCCTCTTGATGTCTTTCAAGCTCTCACCAAACAGAGCAACCTCTAATACACCTTAGCATTACATGTGAACACCAATAAGAATAAACGTACCCTATGAGAAACTGTGCTCAGATTTGTAACAGACTCACTTTATGTAACCTCACAAACTCAACCCATATATAGGCACTCAAGCTCAGCAAAGACTAGCTAAGCACAGAGGAGAAGAAGAAAAATAAAGAAAAAAGCTCTCCAAGAATGTAGATCTCTCTTCACTTAACCCTCAACAAACAACTTCCTCACACAAACTACCAGCTTAGTTACCTGCAGGCACAACAGTTAGAAACAAATTATAACTGGTACTCACATCACTCAATCCTCAAGTTCACAAATCCTCTACTGCCTAATTTAGATCTCACAAACATTCAACCCACTGTCAGAGTTCATTTTACTTTTCTTGGAAAAAAAAAGAGCCCTTCAGGCTCCAGCAATAGAATAATTAAATTTGATTACAATTTCTGAAGAATTAAAAAATAGAAGTGCCCAATTGCAACAAAAAGGCAATTCAACAAAAAATACAAAGTTCCAATTATCTAACATAGAAATAAAATCCAGGGTTGTTTAGCATTGGCTTTCCTTGCATACCAAACATGGGACCAAAAACCATGAGCTTCATCACAAGTCACAAAAGAGCAAGATTGATAACATGATTTTGACCTTGGAACATTGCTAATTCTATCGAAAATCTACACCTTTTCCCTAAAAAATAAGTTGACAATTCTGCAAGGTAAATGATTCACCATCAAAAAATAAAAAAAATAATAGATTTCTTGCTCATCACAGAATTTTGTTGTCACTTGCTTGGTCATGCAGATATTACATGCTAAATGGAAGTGCCTAATTAGAACATTCAAACCATGAAAATCTCGACAAATCCAACCTATATTCTACACTATCTATCATATGAGCTAAAGTAAGTTTTGCTTCTAATCTACCATTCACAAATGCCAATTTTGGCTGTTATTATTTCACGAGCTTCCAGTGAAAGTTTACTCATTCTTCTAGTAGTATATTGTCTATAATGCCATCTTTATTTCATAAAATATCTTTCTGAAACTTTCAACAAATAGATTGTTAACTTTCTTTGATGAGGACAATTCAAAAGGCTAAAGAGCCTTAACATTAAACTGTGAAGCAAAGAAACAAAGCCTTTTTTCATATTATGACACAAATTAAAAAACAAAAAACATGAACTGTATTTTAAATGAACCACAACATCAACAATAACAAACACATTAACTGTATTTTAAATGAACACATTTATGAATAAACATTGCTTTCAAACTAAAAAAGCTAACAAATTGAAATCAATTCCCAAACAGTGAACAAAAAGCTAACAAAGAGTTGTTTAATACAAATCTAAACAAGATCAAAACTAGAACAAACATGTAAACAAATAAATTAGAACTTACCTCCAATGAGAAAGTTAGGGTTCTTTTATTTTAGGAGTCGATTTTTCCGCTGCCACCGATCAACGATTGGATCATTCAAGAACCTGAAAACAAAATAAGGATGATTATTCAATCAATACATAGAGATACATATATAAATTCATATATATACTTGTATAGAATACAAAAAGAATATAAAAAATGTAATGTGTAGCTGAGATATTATTTGAAGTATGACTCACGTCACATTCAAAATATAAATGTCAACCAAATAATATATGTTTTATTTTTTAATTTTGTACACTTAGCATTACCAAGTTTTCTACTTCAATAGATGGAATACTGTGTGCATAGAATCATTTTCTAATCATAAAGAATTATGTACTTAAATGACCAAAAAAAAAAAACTTTAATAATGAAATTACAAAAACACCATTAACGGGAAACATATAATACTTTTATCTTGTGCAGCGAGTAAATTTCAACATTGTAAAGAAACTTAGTTTGGTGTGCAAAAGCTGGCTCAAAATATCCTGTATAATCAAAATATGAAAATAAAAGAATGTATACTTTTTTTAGTGGTAAAAATTCACAAGAGTGCCAAAAGGAGGTCAATTTTATGCAGGTGAATGCTCAATATTCTCATTATTCAAAAAAGTTGTGCAATCAAAGGTCAATAAGTGATGTTCAAGTCTGCTATTGCTATGTTATCACATGACTACCACAATATAGGCACAACCAATTTTGTAGACAACAACCAAGTTTGAAAAGTCATTACTGAGATATAATTGCTCCATATAGGTACAACTTAACTGAAACTTATTCTCTAAATAATGTAGTATCAAAAAAATGGGATGGTAAACTATACCTCTTGCAAGGGCCAATATGTCCTTTCTAAAGAACGTTGAAGAAACATCAAACTCCTCCATGAGTAGTCCAGAAGAACAAGAAAGTAGAGTTTCTAGCCAAACAAACATAAAAGCATAATAGTAAAAGTTTGAAATTCGGTTGGTTCTTAAAATTTTCTCAGCATACAAACAAGAGGTTCAAAAACTAAATAAAATTTAGCAAACAATCTAGAGAAATGTTCATATCAAGTTTTAAAGCCAAAGCAAATCAAGATTTAATAATTAAAAAAATAAATAAAAATAAAATGAATTTTGAATCAAAAAGATGTTTCGAAATCAGAATCTGCACCACATTGATAAAAATAAATTGAATTGGAAAAAATTCATGTGTTACCATTGATGTTGATCTTCGAAATCGAACAAAGCTATGAGTTGAAGAGAATTTGGGAGCTGAAAGAAAGATATAGGGATTATAGAGACAGAGTGGGATTCATATAGTAGGATCAAAGAAAGATATAGGCTTACCGATTATGAATCAATCCAAATCTTCATAAACAGTAGATCGAAATCTTCAAATCTTCATTAACAATTGATCAAAATCTTCATATCTTCATCAAGTGGACAGTGGACAGTGAGATTCGAGCGAGAGAGAGTGGAGAGTCGAGTGAGAGAGAGGAGAATTTGAGAGATTACCAGTATGATTTGTGAGATTTTGAGAGAGAGAGAGAGAGAGAGAGAGAGAGAGTTGGGAAATAAGAGTGACAGGGAATAGGGCTAGTTTTACACGATTTGGGTTCTTTTTTTGTTTCCATAAGAACACAATTGGGGGTTAAGTAAAATGAGATTGTTATGTAAAAGTGATTTTTTGCGACCGTTAAATAATTAGTCGCAAAAAAATAGATGCAAAAAATCATATTTCTAGTGTTGCACGAATGGTCTCACAAACCACCTTTAAGTGAATTCTAAATAATCACAAATAAATAAGGGAAAGATCTTACCAAATATATGAATAAAAGTCTTCGAAACAGAGTTGTAAAGATCCAAAATAATAACCTAAATCAATCCACACGCTACCGCTAAATCCAAATAATCAACCACAGCACTGCATGAACACAACACCCAAATTAATTTAACCCACCGAATCAATTTTTCAAGCACCCATCGAATGGATCATCAATCTTATAGCTACCGCAACATATTTGGAAGAACTAAAACAATATATAAAAATATATTATTGATTCTTGGGCTTTTTATGAAAACCCTAACTGTCACCAAACAGATTATTAAGTACACATTGGACCTCCAAAAGTCAGATATAATATATTATAACCAACACCAAACCAAATTAAATTTTTTTAATAAACTAATTGGGTCCCATATTCCACTAAGGAGGTATACCCAACAATTCTCCCTCTACCATCTTAGGTGGAGACATCAACCATACCCGTTAAAAGTTGACACTTCAAATGTTTGTCTTTCAACAAAGTCTTAGTCAACATATTCGAAATATTATCATCTGTGTGAATCTTTTTGAGTTGTAACAATTTTGAATCTAACACATCACGAATCCAATGGTATCTCACATCAATGTGTTTCGATCTCGAATGAAAAGTGAAATTTTTACTCAAATGAATAGCACTTTGACTATCACGCACTTTGACTATCAATAAATCACATACCTTTCTCACTTCAAACCCAACTCTTGCAAAAATTTCTTTAACCATACTTTTTTTTACAAGCTTCCGTAATGGCGATAGATTCAGCTTCGTTAGTTGAGAGAGCAACACATATTCGTAATTTAGATTGTCATGCCACAACTCCCTCTGCAAATGTATCAAATATCCTAAAATAGATTTCCTAGAATCAACATCACCGGCCATGTCAAAATCTGTGAACCCATCAAGTATCGGCTTACCATTCCCAAAACAAACACACCTTCAAAGTCCCTCGAAGATACCTTAGAATCTATTTTACCGCTGCTCAATGTTCTTTACCCGAATTAGAGAGAAACCGACTCACCACACCAATAGCGTGAGCAATATCCGGTCTTGTACAAACCATGACGTACATCAAAGAACCAACTGCTAAAGCATAAAGAATTTTTAGCATGTTTTCCTTGTCTTTCTCACTTGTAGGACATTTATTCGAACTAAGCTTGAAGTGATTTACAAGTAGACAACCAACCGGCTTTGCTCTATCCATGTTGAACCTCTTAATAAGTTTCTCAATGTAACTTTCTTGAGACAATCAAATTAGCCCCTTTTTGCGATCACAAACAATTTTCATGTCAAGTATTTGCTTTGCTGGTCCAAATCGTTCATAGCAAAAGACTTACTCAACTCTAACTTCAACTTGTTAATTATGGTAGCATCTTGACCCATAATTAACATGTCATCAATATAAAACAAAAGAATAATAAATTTGTCATTCGGAAAATTTTTCACAAACACACAATGGTCGAAAGTGGTTTTAGAAAAACCATTATTCATCATGAAAGAATCAAATTTTTTGTACTATTGTCGCGGGGTTTGCTTGAGGCTATACAAACTTTTCATCAATTTGCAAACAAATTTTTCTTTCCCTTTTTCCATAAAACCCTCCGATTGCTCATGTAAATTTCTTCTTCAAAGTCACTATGAAGAAATGCGGTCTTCATATCAAGTTGCTCAACTTCAAGGTTCATACTTTCCGCCATGCCATGTACAACCCGAATTGAAGACATCTTGCGAGAAAATTTCATCAAAGTTAACACATTTCTTTTACCAAAAGCCTTTCACAACACGACGTGCATTGTACCTTAGATTCTTGCCATCATTCTTTAATTTGAAAACCCACTTATTTTTCAAAATTTTTCTCTTCTTAGGCAACTTCCCAAAATCATAAGTGTAGTTTTTAAGTGAGGAATTCATTTCTTCTTCCATAGTCTTTGTCAATTATCTTTCTTTACATACTCAATTGCTTTCAGGCTCCCCTTGATCGGATATCAATAAAAACTCATTAGGAGGATACTTTTTAGAAAGTTGTCGGTCCTTTGTAGATTTTCTCAACTCAAGTTGTGGTGGTGGTTCTTGAGTTGGATGCTCTTCCTTAATTTTGGGCTCAACTTCATTTGGAGTAGCATCGTCATCTACATCGTCAAGAGGTGGCTGCACATCTCTCCATTTTCGTCATCGACTGAAGATGAAGGAGATAGATCCATGTCAATAAGATCACTAGTTTTTAGCTCCGATTGATCACCTTTGCCAAAGTCTTTAATTGTTTGGTTTTCAAGAAACATAATATCACGGCTTCGAATAGCTTTTTTGTCGACCGGATCCCACAATCTATAACCAAATTCATTACGTCCATAGCCAAGAAAAATGCATTGTCTTGACATGCTATCAAGCTTGGGCCTCTCATCATTTGGAATGCGAACAAAGGCTCAGCAACCAAATACTCTTAAGTGCTCATAAGACACATATTTTCCAGTCTAAACTCTTTTTAAGAACATTACCATTCAAAGGATAGGAAGAAGATAAATTGATCATGTCAACCGTTGTACTCATTGTCTCACCCCAAAAAGGATTTTGGCAATTTTGTATGTGAAAGCAGACACCTTGTTCTTTTAACAATGGTGCGGTTTATCCTCTCGGCAACGCCATTTTGTTGAGGAGTCTTCTTAACTGTCTTTTGGTGCCCAATACCTTGGTTACGACAATACTCATCAAATGGCCCAATGTATTCACCACAATTGTCTATTCAGATGCACTTCAATTTCCGCCATGTTTGTCTTTCAACCATGGCCTGAAAATGCTTAAACACATCTAGAATTTGATATTTAGTTTTTAGTGCAAAAGCCCAAACTTTCCTTGAATAATCATCAATGAAAGTAACAAAATAAAGTATACCATTATGTGTTCTAACTTTTAAAGGACCACAAACATCAGAATGAATCAACTCCAAAACATTTTCTTTTCTAGAAGCAACATTTTTATGAAAAGAAACTCTATGTTGTTTGCTCGCCAAGCAATGGACACAGGTTTTAAGATGTGTACCTTTCAAATCGAATAAAAGCTCTTTCTTGAACAAAACTTACATCTTTTTTCACTCATGTGCCCAAGTCGCTTGTGCCACAATTCGGTAGAAGCATCATCCTCAAGTGCATTGATAACACTTTTACAAATTTTTCCTTGCATTGAATAAAGTGTGTGAGTCTTCTTACACTTAGCCACCACCAAAGAACCCTTTGTGAGTTTCCATTTTCTATCACCAAATTTATTGTTGTAGCCTTCATTATCTAGCTTCCTGATAAAAATCAAATTGAGGCAAATGTCTAGAACATGCCTCTCATCTTTGAGCAACAACTTGCAACCCAAATTTGTTTCCAAGCAAACATCACCCATGCCAACAATCTTGGACAAACCTTCACTACCCATTCAAATACACCCATAATCTCCTTTGGTGTAGGTAGTGAAGAAATCAACTCGAGAAGTCGCATGAAAAGAAATACTGGAATCAATCACCTAATTGCTCTTTTGGTCCACAAAATTGACACAATCATCTTCACAAACAACCATGAGATCACCATCTGTAGTAACCGCCGTTGTGCCTTCTTGCTTCTTATCCACACTTTTGTTATGCATTTTCTCATTGTTCTTGAGCTTTTTGCATTCCCGCTTCATGTGCCCTTTCTCATGGCAATAATAGCACTCAATGTCTTTCTTTGAAAAAGAACCATCTTTTGATTTGTCACAGCTTTGATCACGACCATAAGGATTCTTACCTTCCCTCTTGTTTTGCTTTCAGCCTCTCACAACAAATGCTTCCAAATAAGAAGAACCTGCTAATTTTCTTCTAGTTTTTTCATTCAACAAGCTACTATTGACTTGGCTTGTTGTGACAACTCCATCGGCGGCCAAATTATTAACCGTTACAACCAAAGTCTCCCAACTTTCAGACAAGAAACTAAGTAGCATCAAAGCCTGTAACTCATCATCAAAAATAATTTTCATAAAAGCAAGTTGGTTAACAATACTCTTTATTTCATTTAAATGTTCGAAACAGGGCTGTCATCTTTATATTTTAAATTAACCAACTTTCGAAACAGAAAAGCTTTATTTGTGGCTAATTTTCTCTTATAAAGACCTAATTTTTTTCATAAATTATGTGCCGAAATTTCAGTAGCAACATAATGAAATACACTGTCATCAATCCATTGACGGATAACACCAACGACTTTTCGATTAACTCTATTCCATTCATCATCTTTTATACTATCAGGTTTGCCACTATTACCCTTAATAGGTCCATACAAATCTTTACAAAATAATAGGTCCTCCATTTTAGTTTTTCAAATTATCCAATTGCTTCCATTAAAGCTAGACATACAACCCACATTCCCTTCCATTGATTTATACAAATAAATAAACCGAAATCAACCGTAAGCCTTGATACCAGTTGTTAGGAAAAATAGATGATTTCCCACAAGTAAATCAATCAATGAAAATAAAAACTAATGCCAAAAAATTACATCAACAACGACATAATAATTTTTACGTGGTTCTATCAATGTGAGGTACGTTTACGGGATTGAAATCCGATTCCACTATCAATTAAAAGTTTCCAAACGATTACAAATGAGACAATAATAGTCTCACGACCCACCTTTAGGTGAATTCCAAATAATCACAAATAAAAAAGAGAAAGACCTCACCAAATAGATGAACAAAAGTTTTCAAAATAGAGTTGTAGAAAATCCAAAATAATAACCTAAATCAATCCACACGATGCCGCTAAATCCAAATAATCAACCACAACACTGCATGAACACAACACCCAAATTAATTCAACCCACCGAATTAATTTTTCAAACACCCACCGAATGGATCATCGATCTTATAGCTGTCGCAACATATTCAGAAGAACAAAAATAATATATATAAATATATTGTTAATTCTTAGACTTTTTATGAAAACCTTAATTGCCACTAAACAGATTATTAAATACCCATTGGGTCTCCAGAAGTCAGATATAATATATTAAGAATATATTATAACCAACACCAAACTAAATTAAATTCTTTTAATAAACTAAGGAAGTCCCATATTTCACTGAGGTATACCCAACAATATATATATATACCCATTTTGCTGTTGAAATAAGGGTTTTTCTGTTTAGACTTATTGCTAGTACAAGCAAGAGAGATCCTGAGAATGCAAATTATGAAGAATCTAGTACTTTACTCCTCCATCACCACCACTCATGCAAACTTCATTCTTCTTTTCCTTCCATTTGTAGGCTGCTCAGCACATGAACATCTCAACAAAGGCACCAATCACAAGGTCAGTCATTCATTCATTTTTTTTTTCTTTCATAAAAACCCATGAATATTACCAGAAAGAGTCTCTCTCTCTCTCTCTGTTTGGTAAATATATAATGCAATGTTTGATTCATTGAAATGAGGGTGGAACTTAGAACTGGAGGCTCATTCTGTTAGAATATCCATTTTCATATTTGATTTGGTTAAAAAAAAAGAGGAAAAAGAATTTTGGGTAGAAAATGGAATCACTATTCATCAATTTAGAAGAATGGCTATTTCATTCCTCCCTAAAATCTTTCCAGTGAATCAAACACTACCCAAAAAATTGACATAAATTCCTGTGTCAGACACTAGAGACCTCCTTAATATGTGTTGCAGTTTCTCATTAGTCAAGAATACCATATATATAATAACACATGGTACTCTAAAAGTATTTAATAATTTTTCAAAATTGATATATTTTCATTGTTAGGTGGTGGTGAGCCATCAAAAGACATTTGACATCACAGTTCATGGAGTTCTATTGTGGGCTTCAATGGGATTGTTGATGCCACTTGGGATACTTACAATTAGAATGTCCAACAGAGAGGAATGCAGGAGATGGTTCAGAGGACTCTTCTATTTCCATGCCATTTTGCAGGTTTACCATTCTTTCTACTTCTTCTTCTTCTTCTTCAAAATCTCATCTTACTTTGGCTTTCAAATTCATAAACTGTTTTTTTAATTTTTTTTAATCTTTAATAAACTTTACACATATATATATATATATTAAATGCACCTAATCTTGATATATTTAAAAGTAAAGTATTTTTAAATAAATTCTTAAAAAAAATTCACAGGCAAATGACTAATATATATATATATATATATATAAATTCATTAAAACAAAAAAAATATAAAAAATAATTTTTCAAAAATGGACCAAACAAATTCTCACAAAAAAACTATATACACATGTTGGATTGTCATAAGCGTAATTACGCGTTTTTAAAGTTTATTCATAAAATAAATGACAAGATAAGTCGGTTGGAATAATATGTCAAAGAATCATATCATAGCGTTGTTTGGAGCCAATTCTGATGGGGACCAAAATAATGCTCTTTTTTGGCCTCACAACATGCTATGATTAAAGGTTTGATCTTTGCTACATAATCATATATCCCACTCTACGTTTAACTTTAATATGGTCAGAAAAATTATAGTGAAAACTTTATGAGCCACAAATATTTTTTAATTCAGCCCATAGTTTGATGGTAGTTTAGTAAAACCAATCCAACCATGTTTATCACGTACACTTTGGTGGCAGGAAAAGGGTATGACTATGCAACATTTAAGCAAACTATTACATGTCATGGTTTTGTCATCAAATTCTATACTTATAGTTGAAGGTAATGATAAAAATGATGTTCAATATTTGGGAAAATTACATGTTAGCAAGAATATTGAATATGATATATCCATACCATGATGATGTTTAAGTCTATGTTTACATTTTCTTCTACTATATACATTTTATTAAAAAGAGTGATCCAATACACAAGACTTTTGTTATTTTTCTTCTAATATATGTACTAAATTAAGGAAAAATAACGGTAAAGCAGGTTTTGCAAAAGATAAGATGTACACAGTCTAATCCTTATTATTAGAGAGCTTGTCTATATGACTTGAACTTGTCTCACCATGGACGTTAACAACAAGTTTTACTGTTGGACCAACCAACCCTTTTCATGTACTAGATTAAAAAAAAATTTGTTTTTGTTTTTGTTTTATTGAACAGACACTTTCAGTGCTTCTAGCCACAGCTGGGGCAGTACTATCCATAAGAAGTTTTGAGAATGCATTCAACAATCATCACCAAAGAATAGGGTTAGCTCTTTATGGTGCCATTTGGTTGCAAGCCTTGATTGGATTTCGCAGGCCTCGCAGGTAATTAATTTATTTGATTTCTTCACACTTGAAAGCACATTAAGGTTAATCAAGAAAATTAAGCTAATTAACAAAGGGCGATGTTACAATGCGCACTCTCAAAAAGGTGCATATGATATGCCTTTCATAATTTTTTCATAAAATTTCATAATTTAAATCCTAAATGTCATAACTTCTTCACTATAAAAGTCATAACTTTTTTTCATTGAAAAATGTCCTAACAAAATCTTAAAGTGTCATAACAAAAATCACAAAATGTCATAACATTGACCCTGTTTGGTAGGGCTTATTTCCAGCTTATTTCAACTTTTAGCTTAATTTAAGTTATTTTGATGTGTTTGGTTCCGCTTAATAATACAGCTTATAGCTTTTTGTAAGTCAAAAATCAACTTATTCTTTGAGTGGGGGAGGAGAAGCTTAATTTATAAGTCAAAAATCAACTTATGTTCACAGTTATAAGCTATAATCACTTTCCCACTGCTCTACTAAACGGGCCAATTATCATTCTTAACCTTAAGGTACGCATTATAAATTCACTATTTATAACTTTACTACAAAACATCATAACATACATCACAAACAATTATAGCATTGATCATAAAAAATCATAACTGTTTTACAATATGCACCATTTGAAAGAGTGCATATTATTAATAAAAGCCTACTAGTGAAAAAATGTTGTTGCAAAGTAGAGGAATAATAATGAACTTAGTTTTGTTATTGTTTTAGTTATCTAAATACAGAAGTTTTTACAAAATGTATGGAAGTTTGTTTTTAATGCAGCTATTGGATTTCAACCATGTTAGTTTGCATTTGTTGTGCTGATTTAAATGCAGTTTATAAAATAAAATGAAAAAAGTTAGATTATTGTGTTACTGTTTTTGTTTTCATTTTTCAGAAAATGAAATAAATTTGCTTAGCAAACTATTTCCAAAAGCTATTTATTGGAACCTTTAAAAAAAAGAAAAAGAATACCTTTTAGGAAACACCAAAATGTTCTTTTCAAATTTTGAAACCTGCTTTCACACAAAATTAAAACAATGGTTGTTTTCAAATTTATATTGTTATTGTTTTTTTCTTTTCATTTTCTAAAAAACATAATGTTTGACGTACTATTTTTAAAAATTATTTTGGAGAACATTTTCTAAAAATAACCCACTTCTAGTCAATACCCAAAAGTTATTTTCAAATTTTTGAAAATTGCTTTTGCAAAAATAAAAATAAAAATAAAAAATCAACCTGAAAACAATGGGTGTTCTCAAATTCTTCATTAATTTTTGTTTTTGAAAACTTGAAAAACAAAAATATAAAGATAAAGAAACCACAATTAAAGAATCAACTGCGTTCAATTAAATTTCACAGTTTTCACTTCATTTTTCACACTTCGTATGCAGGGGAAGTAAAGGTAGAAGTGTATGGTACTTTGTGCATTGGGCACTCGGCACATCAATATCTCTATTGGGAATTTTCAACATCTACACAGGGTTACAAGTCTACCATAAGAGAACATCAAGAAGTATTAGGGTTTGGACCATCCTTTTCACAACACAAATCTTTTTCATGGTTTTCTTCTACCTCTTCCAAGACAAATGGGAGTATATGCAAAGGCAAGGAGTTATTTTAGGCAATGAGCCAATTATAACACCCTCTAATGACCAAATCATTCCACAGAGGGACAACCAAAATGACTTGTCGAATGAACCAATTAGGAAAACCAATTCCCTTGGGAATTATTTTGCCAAAAGCAACGCGCTCAAGAAATTATTTCAACTAACATGAGATACTATTCGTCTTTCTCAGTTTGCCTTTTTTATTTTTTACTTATACATAGTACTATTTGCGCTCCACTCTTTTGTGCTTGCATTTTGCATCAATGAAGGTCTTTTTTAAAATGCATTGAGGAATGCAAGCATTAAAAAGTGGAGGGAGTAGAATGCAATCTTTTGTTTATTAATATATATATTTTCCTGTGAATTAAGATTGGTTTTTTAGTTGTGGGATTTGGTAATGGAGTGCTAGATTAGAAGATATATGAGTTTTTAAGTAGAACAACTACATAGATGGTGTAGTGCTTTGTACAAAAAATTTCATAAATATGTAAAGCATGTTTTGATGTTTTGAATAAAAGATTGATGATGAGAGTTTATATAATATTCTACATATAGTTAATGGTGTGTTATTGTTGGAAAGACAAATTTTCAAACATCTTTTAGGGGTAAGTTTGAGGAAAGGTAGACAAGCCAATTCCAAAATCTTAATTATAGTTTATGTGAAATAATGACATATCCTACAAATGTTGAGTTGGGGCAAATATAATATGATAGTAATTATCGAACATATATCAAGATTTAAATTCCATCAACTATATATAAAATAAAATAACGTAACGTAAATAAAATATACTCATAATTTACAAGTGGATTACCATTGTTATACTAATGTGAATCTTCATTGATTTGGAATGAACATAATTGCATTGAAATTTAATATCAAGACCCAACTCGTTGTAATTTTTTTTCCCCCTCTCTACAAAATTGTGGACATCAAACATAATGCCGAATACTTCATTTCTCATTCCAGAATATTTTTTTATTCATTTTTCACAGAACTTTGACTGTCGGTGAGAATAATATTAGTTTAGGTTTAGTTAAGGTTTATTTTGTGAATATTGTTTCCTATTTAGAATTAGGTATAGAATTACTACATATATTAGATGTATACATTGTATTGAAATACAATTGAATATACATAAAAACCTTCAGAAATCTTACATGGTATCAGAGCTGTGTTTGAAACCCTAGCAGTAATCACACAACCCTTTGGTTCTGATCTGAGCTTCGATTTGAGTTTCGTTGGTGGTTCACTCGAGATTGCTCTCTAGGTCATTGGAGTTCGACCCATTTGTTCTCGCGACCGATCTTGGTTTTGCAAGACTTCGACCCATCTCTAGTTTAGTTTGTCAAAACCCTTGGTTCTCTCTCTAGTTTGAAGCTCTCTGGACAAATTTTGCGACCTAGCTAGTTTGAAATCACTACCCCTTAGTTTCGCGATTGCCTCTGGTTTGTAAATCTTTGACTCGTGACTTTTTCTCACTGCTGTCTGACTCGCGATTGTCTCTGGTGTATGGCTCTCTGGTTGCTTCGTCGCATTTGTTGATTTCATCGAACTGAAGTTACCTCTCAGCTTCTCTATCTCGTAAGGGCTCTGTCTGAGGCTAGTTCGAAACCCTTATCTTTTGGTTGGTCACTTATTGGTATTTGACCCATTGGATTTTGCATTTGAAATCCTTTGGTCTTGGATTATTGTCATATTATTTTCTGATATTACATTTTGATCCCTCAGATTTTTTGATTTTTACACTTAAACCTCTCAATTTTCTTGTTATTATGATGTCTTTGGCTTTTAATGAGTGTGTCTTCTGCCATCAAAAGAGTCATTGGAAGTATCATTGTCCCAATAAGGGATATTTGTCTTCTTCGCCTGTAATTACCTCATTTTCTCAGCAATTTCCGATCAAGTTTTGCGTTCCTACTCTAAGTACCATTCGACCTCCTACCAGTTCTACAATATCTGTTCCGGCTCCTGATCCTGAGTTGGCTTCCTTGATTGCTCAGATTAGTCAGCTTCAGCATATATTGTCTACCTCCTAACCATCTCCGGCTGTCTCCATTGTTTCTTCTCTTCATTCAGGTTTGCTTGGGTTTTCTTCAGGTATTTCTTCGTCTGTCTAGATTTTTGACTCCAGTTCCTCTCATCATATGACTCTCCATCTCTCCTTACTTCAAAATAGTATTTCTCCTCCCTTTCCTATTACTGTCAATACTGTTAATAGGTCTGGTATGTCTGTTATATCTGTTAGATCTGTCCTACCGTCTGCTATGTCTGTAGTCTCTGTTCCATATGTCTTATATGTTCTTCAATTATCTATCAGTTTATTATCTATTAGTCAACTTGATGCCTCCGATTTTGATGTTACATTTTCTTCTTCTATCTGTTTTGTGCAGAATCGAATGTCCAAGCAGCAGATTGGAACTGGCCGTAGAGTTGAGACCTCTATATGGTGGAAAGCTTGCATCTATCTATGACTCCCTCCCTGACTACCTTTTTTTCTTTTCAGTTAGATTCTCTATCAAGTCCTTTCTATTTATGGTATTCCATATTAGAAAATTTGTTTGCTAACCGCTTATGGTTTTTAGCTCAGTCAGGTATATTGGGTAAAGTTTCTCCTAGTCAACTTACCGAGTGTCAGGGAGTGTAAACTTGCCAAAATAACAGCCTTACTCTTCCGTAAAAGTCCTTCTATATCTGTTACACCGTTTTCTTTAGTTTATACTGATGTCTGGAGCCCTTCTCCTGTTCTTACCAAAGGGGGTTTTGCATGCTATGTGTCATTTATTGATGATTGCACCTATTACACTTGGGTTTATCTTTTGACTCATAAGTTCGATTTCAATCAGATATATCGTACCTTTCAGTCTATGATTACTACTCAGTTTTGGTCTACAATTAAAGTTTTACGGTCTGACTTGGATGGGGAATATTTTAAAAATGAGTTCTGTGAGTATTTGGCTAATGTGGGTACCATTTACCAAACTTCCTGTATAGATACACCTGTCCAAAATGGTCGAGCCGAGCATAAACACCATCATCTCCTTGAGACAACTAGGTCTCTTCTTCTCTCTACCTCAGTTCCGGTTCCATTCTGGGGGGAGACAGTTCTTACTACTGCTTTTCTTCTCAACCGCATGCCTATTCCCCTTCTTTCTGGTCAGTCTCCTTATGAGGCTTTGTTCTCCCAAATTCCTAACTACTCCCTTCTTCATATGTTTGGGTCTGCCTGTTTTGTCCTTCTTCTCGCAAAGATAGGACCAAACTTAGTGCCTGGTCTGTCCTTTGTGTTTTTTTGGGTTATAGTCCTACTTAGAAAGGCTATCAGTGTTACGACCCTATTTCCCGTCATCTTTATGTCTCCCGTCATGTTTCTTTTCTCGAACGTTTACCTTACTTTCAGCTTCCTCCTCTCACCGCCCCAGTTTCCAAAGAGGATTTGGTTCATATTGATCTATTTCCTTCTGAGGTCCCGTCTGTTAAGTACATTTCCACAGTTCCTCCTAAGCTTGTTCTATCTTCTCCTCTTACTTCACCTCTGGCTGCTACTCCTTATTTGATTTATTCTTCTCCTCCATTGTTAGTTTATTCTCGTCGTAAGGTTCTTCTTCCACCGGTTGTCTTTATCCTTGCTGCTGATCCTCCTACTTCTGACGACTTTGATCCTATTGCATACCAATATCCTACTCGAGTGCGTTATCCTCCAAATAGATTAAGTTGGTCTAATACATATTTTTCTACTTTCTATCGTACTTTTTTGTTTGCTATTTACTCTTTTTCAGAACCTCAGTGTTACAAGAAAGCCTGTCAGGATCCTCATTAGATTCAAGCTATGGAGGATGAGTTGTCTGGTTTACAGAAAACTAGTACTTGGGAGTTAGTTCACTTGCCTGCTAGTAAGAATCTGGTTATTTGCAAATGGGTCTACAAAATCAAGACTCATTTTGATGGTTCTCTTGAGCGCTACAAAGCTCGTTTGGTTACCAAAGGTTTCTCACAAGAGTATGGTATTGATTATGAGGAGACATTTGCTCATGTTGCCAAAATGACTACTATCCGTACTTTAATCTCTGTTGCTGCTGCTCGTTCTTGGCCTCTTTATTAGATGGATGTTAAGAATTCTTTTCTTAATGGCCATCTCACTAAGGAGATTTACATGCGTCCTCTCCCTGGCCTTTACCATTCCTCTGGACAGATTTGTTGTCATCGACGTGCTCTATATGGTCTGAAACAGTCTCCTCATGCTTGGTATGATCACTTTCAGACTGCTATTATTAAGCTTGGGTTTCGTCTTTGTGCCCAACACTCTGCTTTATTTCTTCTCCACACTTTTGCTGGATTTGTTACGTTATTATTGTATGTGGATGGTATGATCATCATTGGTTCTGACGCTTTTGTTATATTTGAGGTCAAGCAGCATCTTTTCCGCACCTTTGAAATGAAGGATCTAAGCCCACTGCGGTATTTTCTTGGTATTGAGATAGCTTCTTCTCCCAAGGGCTACTTTCTCTCTCAGGCCACGTATGCCAATGAGGTTATTCATCGTACCGGTCTTACTGATATTAAGATTTATGATACCCCCATTGAGCTTAATATAAAGCTCAACACTACTGATGGTGTTCTTCTTGATGATCCTACTCTATATCGAGAGCTCGTGGGTTGCTTAGTCTATCTAACGGTTACTCGTACTGATCTTGCCTATGTTATTCATGTGGTTAGCCAGTTTGTCTCTATTCCTCGCTCCACACATTGGGCTGCATTGGTTCGGATTCTTTGCTATCTCCGAGGTACTATCTTTCAGGATTTACTATTATCCTCTACTTCCTCTCTAGATTTGGTGGCCTATGTTGATTCTGATTGGGCTGGTGATATTGCTGATCGCAAGTCCACGTCTAGTTTCTGTATATTTCTTGGTGATTTCTTGATCTCTTGGAAAAGCAGGTGATTCCTTGATCTCTTGGAAAAGCAAGAAACAAATTGTTGTTGCTCGTTCTACTGCCGAAACTGAGTATCGTGCTATGGCTCATGCTACTGCTAAAATTGTCTAGTTTCATTGTCTTCTCTCTGACTTGGGCATCCCTCAGTCTTCTCCGATCTCTCTCTATTGTGACAACCGCAGTGCTATTCAGATTGCACATAACACTATCTTCCATGAGCTGACCAAGCACATTGAGATTGATTGTCACTTTGTTCGTCAGCATCTGCAGTCTGGCTTTATCTCGCTTCCTTTCGTCTCTTCGGCTCTGCAGCTTGCTAACTTCTTTACCAAGATTCACACCACTGCTCGATTTTAGTTTCTTCTTGGCAAACTCTCAACGTTTTCTACCCAAACACCTTGAGTTTGAGCAGGGGTGTGAGAATAATATTAGTTTAGGTTTATTCCGTGAATATTGTTTCTTATTTAGGATTATGTCTATTATTTCCTCTTTAGAATTAGGTCTAAAATTGTTATTTATATCAAATGTACATATTGTATTAAAATACAATTTAATATACATAAAAGTCTTCAGAAATCTTACCGGCATCAACAAAAGTCCCACTAGTCTAATATGCACAGTCCATATAAAAAAAATATATATATATATATATATATGAAAAATAGTATGTAGTCATTTAATAGTAATACCCTTTGAATAACTAACCACCACTACATATGGAAGCACAAAAAGCAACAGTGGTTAGAAAGATAATGGACTTCACCAACCAATTCTCTTTTCACATTATGCCCCCTAACAATAACTCATTTCTCTTTTTACATTATGCCTCCTAACAATAACTCATTAATTGGTTGGTGAAGTCCATTATCTTTCCATTTTCCCTTATAAAAAGAGAACAGATTAATTACATAAAAATATGATCACCCCTCAAATTGAGAAGTTGGTGGCATAAATATATGGATTAATTACACACACAAAAAAGAAAAAGGCGAAAAATAGTACAAAGAGAACAGAGTGCACCATGAGCTCCATTCACAACTTTAGATACCCTATAAGGGACCATGACTTACATTTTTTTAACAAAATCTTAATTAATTTTTTTTTTTTTTTTAGATCAAGTAGTAAAATGGTGGAATAAGATTATTGTTCGGCTTTAAAGCATGCGACCCTGTTGGCCCTTTGTTGAGCCTAAACTTGTACCTCGGGGGGCTCGACCTGACCCATCTACCCCCTTAAGCTTGACAAAAAATAGAATGTAAGAAAAAAGCACAAAAAGCCCAAATGGAGGCTCAAATGTTAGCTTGTTGGGCTTAACCCACGGGATGGCCCGTTAGCCCATCTCGGCCAAGTCTGTTGGGCATGACTTCGGCCTAAGGTTTTGGGCCTTGGGCTGGGTTAGCCGAATCCTATGAAGAAAAAGCCCATCAAGTTTAGTTCACAGGCAAGTTTAGACATTATTTTCGCGGGTCAACCTGACTTAGGCCTTGTTTGGGAAGACTAAATAAGTGTACTTTTTGTCTTTTTTTACTAAAAAAGTGAGGTTAAAAATATGGATGTTTGGGTTAACTTTTTGACTTTTTATGGAAAAATGTGTAATAAAAAATTGTAAAAATTGTTTTTTAGAGAAAAATTTGAATTGGGAGTTGTGCAGCCGTAATTGTTGACTTTTGGTGAATAGTGTTAACTTTTTAACTTTTTGAGTAACTTTTTGACTTTTTGAATTATTTGGGATATCCCAAACTTAGCCTTAATACCGATCTTTGTTAAATATTGTTATACATAAATAGATTTATTACCACACATACTTACCAAAAAAATACAAAGATTATACGGTTCACATCAATATATCAAACATTAAAGAGTAAATTACACTGACACCCTTGATGTTTCTATTTAATACAAATCCCCTTTCACGTTTGAAAAATTATACTTACCCTCTATCAGATTAAATTAACATATTTGCCCTTTAGCCTTTATACATATGAAATAATAAAATAATGCTGATATTTTATTCATGTCATTTCTAATCATCTTCTTTGGTTTAACTCACACAAAAAATTAAATTTTTATTTTATTTTTACTGAATTTTTTAAATATTTTAAGAAATATTTTATTTTATTTTATTTTTTTAGATATACCTAATCTAAATATATTTAAGAAATATAATATTTTGTGATTTTTTTTAAATTCATCAAATACAAAAAAAAAAAAAATACAAAAAATACAAAAATTCAGTAATACTATAATAAATGTGAATGATGATGTTTAGTAATACTATAATAAATGTGGGTGAATAGACGAGAAATAAAAATGATGGTGGAAATAAAAATGAAAATTTTTATTCATAAAATGTTGTGATAGTGATATTGTTGTAAATATAAATAATGTTAATGGGTGTTTTATTTTAAAATGAAAGGTCACCATTAAGCTATATCGTTTTATTTGAAAATTTTATATAAAATTTATGTTTGTATATCATCACTTAATAAGAATATGTTTATGTAGAATTTAATGATGGAAAGTTGTAGAACGTAGTCATAATGATAGGAAGAAGAAATGATAAGAAAAATGACAAAATGATCATTTAAAAAATTTTAAGGTATGGCATCAATAATCAAGGGGGCAATTTGTAAAGAGATTACAGAGTGAATTGTAGTTTTTCAAACATGAGAGGGAAATCTGTATTAAACAGAAACCTCAAGAGGTGTCAGTGTAATTTACCCAACATTAAAATTAAAATTTAGGATAAATTACACTGACAACTCCTGAGGTTTGGTCCAATTACATTTCACCCCCTAATATTCTGAAAATTACATTCTTATCCCTGTAGTTAATAGTCTCATTTGACAAACCCCCTTACTTATACATAAGGCAACAACTCATAGGAAAAAACAGAGGAAATTATATTAGAAAAAAAAAATTAAAAAAAAGAGCAAAGTAAGAAAGAGAGAGTAAATGAATTCAATATTTTCATTTCGTCTAAATAATTATAATGACATGGAGGTTAATGTAATTTTTCAAATATCAAAAAATGATGTGTATCAGACTCAAATATCAAGAAATGTAAGTATAATTTATCCTTAAAATTATTGTTAGCGTTGTGCCTCTTAGAAGCTCGCATGTTCTATGGATAAACAATGGAATGGAGATTGAGGCGATGGGCTCAACCTGTTCTTCAACTCTGCTGCTAATTGTAAATTCTGTTTCTATGTTTTGGTTTTTCTCAAATCCCCACTAATTTTTGAACAACAACAGCAACATTCAAAGTGAATATTTCTTGACATTTTCTTTCGGATTTTTTCTTTTTCTCAAATCCCTACTAATTGTAAAATAGCAATTGCAACACCGAAAGTGATATTTCTTGGCACTTTGTTCTGCATTCTGTGTAATAATTGGTGGGTTCCAAAGTTTTTTTTTATGTACATCTACACATAAATCTCAATTTATAAACCTACACTGCGCTAAGTCTTAACTAAGATTTTTTAAACTTTCAAATTTTATTAATTTTTTAATAATTGAATTGCCCTTTAAACAATGATTGTTCATCATTTATGATTATATATAAAGGAACATGATGATTTGATATTTATTTTGATTAAGAGTTTAAAATATCAACTTTCAAATTGAAAAAGTTAAAAAAAATTATGTGCAAAAAATTGAAAAAACTGAATTATTTTCTTGTGCAAAACTAAAAATTTTGTGTCTATAAAGAGCATGATGATAGAACATTGATATGCAAAATTGAAAAAAAAAATTAAAAATGAAAAAACTGATAATGTTCTTAGTTTTAAAATTGAAAAAACGGATAATGTCCTCGATTTTATTAGATAATTGAATCAAATCAATAAGTAGAAAGGCAAAAACATTTAATCTCATTATCTGTTTTTTTTTATCAGTTAGTGAAACAATTATTTGGAAAATTACTATGCAAAATTGATAATGTTTTTAGTTTTAAAAATTAGAAGAAAAAAAAACTGATAATATTCTCAATTTTATTAAAGAGGGTTTATTAGTTCAAAAAATTTTAGATAAGAACTGAGCTACTATAACATTTGTAAATAGGACTTTTAGATAATTAACTATTTATTTATTTATTATCCGGCCATGTTAGACAAATGTATGTGTGTGTGTATATATATATGTATTACTTTCACAAAAAAATTAAGGGGAAATTATGCAAAAGTATAAAAAAAAACCTCAAACCTTATAACAAAATAATTTCTAAATTTTTAATTTTGTTCAGTTAAATCCTGATATTTTGATTTGTATTCAATATAAACTATCAGTTTATTTTTATTAAGTAAAACTGACGAAAAAAAATGTATTTTAGCTATTAAACTCAACGTAGATATATATGTCTAAAATACCATTTTTATTGAGTTTAATAATTAAAACATTATTTTTCTGTTAAATTTTTGAATTTAAATTGATAAAATTCAAATTTTATTTTGTTATAAGGGTTGAATCCTTAATTTTTTTTATTTTTTGTTGAAATTTTTCCAAAAATAAAATTCACAAAATTTCACAGAAAAATAGAGGGTGAGTATGCTGCCCCTACATTTATCTCTGGTCTATAGAATTTTCTGTCTTTTTGTTGTGTGACAAATTCTGCCGTTTCTATGCAATAATGCAAGTATCTTTTTTTTCATTCCATTTATATGAATGAAAGTGACAATTTGAAGTTTGCAAGTATCTTTTGATTCGCTATATTGCACCTTCTTCAATGCAAAATGCTGATACTTTAATGAGTGATCTTTGTGTAAAAAAATGTACAGTGATATGTGAAAATATATAAAAATATATTAAATTGTGTAAGAATATGCAAAAAAAGATATAGTGAGATTCTAACAATTTAGCATGACCCTTGATTGGTGATTGATTTATATTGTAAGTATATCACAATTATGCTAATAGTTTAAGTAGTTATTTCATGTTTATAGGGCATATTAGGTGATGCTTAAAATGTTTGTGATTGACATAAATAATAAATTCTATCTAATGTTGGTGATTGAAAGACAATATAGAAACATGTTTGGTTTGCGTTTTTTAAACAATTTTTTAATTTTTTTAATAAAAATTAGCTTGACAAAAATAAATATTAAAAATATATTTTTGAATTTTGATAAATTATTTCCGTTTTAAAAAAAGATAAAACTATTTAAAAATGATAAGTGTTTTTTATTTTATTTTATTTATTTCTTTCACGAAATTAATTTTTAGATTTAAAAAAAAAAATTCTTACACAAATTTTTGAAAAATCAAATCAAATATGTTATTAGTTTGTGACATAGTAACATAGTGTGCATGGGCACTGAATAATTTTTTTGATATTTTATCTAATATCCATCTTCATGTAAAAAAAATAATAATAATAAAAAAGAAAAAAAGAAAAAATTACATGTGTGTTTTAAAATTAATTACAAATTTATAAAATGTTTAAGATTTTATATTTTAATATTTATAAAATTTATTTCTAATCTAAAAATATTTTTTAAAGATAGTGAAATTTTTTTGCAAAAAGACTTTGACCACGTTAATCTCACATGGTCAAATAGGAGACGAATTACGAGGGTCACTATCATATGCGTTCTAAGCTCAAGAAGTCTGGCGGCTGGTCGTGGAGTTCATACCTACGATTGTACAATTTGAGGGTTTGAGAAGTGAGAGTTTTTTTTTTTTTTTTAGATTTTTTTAGTTGTAGGATATTATTAAATTTTTTTTGTTTTGTATTTGGAAAGATGAATTTTTTTGTGGTTGGATGTGATGTTAGTGAGATAAAAAAATGAAATGATTATGGGGTTTGATGTGATATTTTATTTGGATTAAATTTTTTAATTTTGTAACCAGTTTGTCTTTAAAAAAAAAAAAAAAAAACCCAAACCCAAACCCAAACTTCCCAAACAGTGCCAATTTCGGCTCAAAAGTGAAATAGTAAACAAATCGAGTTATGTATAAGTGAAATAAAAATATAAAAATTATATATATATATTAATGAAAATATTAAACAATAATATTCTCGTTTAATATATTTAGCAGACCTTATAAACTGATTGTAAAGTGTTTATTTAATAAATAAAAATAAAAAATTACGTCAATAATATTGAACTGACTGAATTTAATACAAAGTTTTTTTTTTGTGTATTTAAATTATATTATTTATTAAAAAAACTTATATTATTTTCTTATGTAAATTTAATTTTGTATTCTCGTAAATAGAATTTTGGGCATTTAGTCCCAAAATATATTTTTTAGTAGAACCTTTGTAGGAGGAGATTTTTTCTTTTTTTAAACTTTTAGACAAGAAAAATAAGTAGCCTTTACGATTGGAGCCTTTGAACAATAATATTTTATTTGGGGGCTAGGACAAAGAGGTTTATTGGGAGTGTTTGACGTGGATTATACGGAGTGATTATAACTTATTTTAATTTGAAAATTTATGTCAGACTGTTTGGTGTAGCTTTTACTTACAGTTTTTTAGGCAAAAACAGCTTAAATAAGCTGAGAAACACTGATCATTTAGAAACTGGAAAAGGGATGTTTTTGATTTCTGCTTTCTGATTATCAACTTTAAACTTACAATAAGCTATACCAAACATCACCATTATAGGCTTTTGGACAAAATATAGCAGCCTTTACAATTAATGTAATTTAGTCTGTTGGAAATTGAGTCGGATTTATAATTTATATCTGATTGGATTGTTTATGGTGGCATGATCCATGACCTTTGAGAGACGCTGTTAGGAGATATTCATTTTGAATCAATTTTTCTTGAGGATAAGTGCATATAACGCACTATCGTATCTCTTAAAAAGAAAGAGTTATGGATGGTTATAACTCTCTCGCATAATATACATATTATATTTGGAGAGTAAGATTTTAATCGTATGGGTAATTAGTATTTCTTTTTTCTCTCTCCATGGAATCATAGAACCATACTTTGTATTGTAAAGAATGCGGGTAGTTATTTAATAATTCTACCCTAGGAATTATTCGAAAAATTTAATGGAGACATGTGATTCACGCGCATGATCCATGGATTCGGTTTGAGTATAAAAGATAAATCTGAATCCATTTATTTCTATTGTGTATTATTTCTTATTTTTCCTGCATTGCTATTAGAGCTATTGTTGGGTGTTTTCATATTTTTTATGCATGAAATATGATTTAAATCATGTTTGTAATATTAAAATATATATACATATTTTTCATGCAAAAACATTGATGATTTTTGAAATATCTCAGATCAATCTGAATTTCATATATGTTGTGGTTCATATAATGTAAATCATATCTGTAAAATTTTGCAAAGATCGGATTGTTAGATCTTGATAGAAATGAAGATTTTTATTTAATTTTTATAACTTTGACTGTATGTCATTTTTACATGCTTCATTTTCATGTTGTGAAAATTATATATTTAAAATTCTTATTTTAAGACTTTCGAAACGATATATTAGAGGCGTGCTTTCAAATTACGGTGGAGGAAAAAAACTCAAATCCTAATTTCAAGTTCGGAAATGCTGGAGACCCCCACTGGGGGTCGACCCCCAGTGAGGTGGCGGGCCATGATTCGCTGAAAACCAAAAAAAAAAATAGTCTTTTTTTTTTAACCAATGAGAAGGCCACAAACATGACCCCCAGTGACCCCCACTGGGGTCTGAGGCATTTTTGTTTCAAGGTAGAGTTGAAACATTGGATTGGAGCCTTACATGTGCGCTGATGTAATCATACACATGTACTGAGGTAAGCGCTGAGCCGCTGGCTGGCTGCCTGCAGCTGATTTAGGTCACGTTTGTTTGTTTTTTAATTTAAACTACGTTAATTGTTTGTATATTATTGGTTATAATTCTGATTGAAGCATAGTTTCTACCATTGGACTTGTAATTCATTTTCCTATAATATTTTAAAGGTTCAGAATTTTTTGAAAATAAAATATTTTTTATTAAGGAATAATTTAATATTTTTATGTTAAATTGCTCTTAAAGGAGCATGACTTGAATTCTGAACTTGAAATTTTATGATTGTTTTATTTTTTTTTAGAGTCTGAAATATATATTTCTATTTTTCTGTGTAATTATTAATTACTTATAATTCTAGAAAATTTTAAAAAATTACAGAAATTACATAAATCTATTATGATATTATTTAAATATTGTACACACCATGTTAAGTTCTTTTAAATGCTTAGAATTTATAGTATGTTATTATTTTAAGTAGCATGATTTATTTACATTGATGAATTTTAATTTCATGATTAAATATTCCAACATGTTTTCTTTTATAAATTACATTGAGATGCTATCATGTGGAGTTAAATATTTTATCATACTTTAGACATGCCATAGTTAGTCGGAAGTTGTTGAGTTGAGAGAAAATTTTGTAGATTTACTTCTGAAAATCAATATTTTGTGCATAAATTAAATTAAATTTTGGATAATTGTCACTTGTGGCGCAAGAGATAATTACGAGTATAGATTTTTGATCTTGCGATTTGTGTAATATTGTCACCATTTAATTTAGATTTTTGTGGCAAAATTATATTGTGATGTGCTAATCAAATTAATCCCAATACGTATTTTTTTTTTTCTCTAATTGACTTAGCTTATGGAATTTAATTTGGTTAACCTAGACTTAGGCCTCGCTTGTTAACTATATATTTTAGTCAAAAAGTCACTATAACTTGTCACATCACTCTTTTTACTTTTCTACACATCTTTTCATAAAAAGTCAAAAAGTTACTAAAATAGCATGTTCCCAAACGAGGCTTTAGTAGAGATGTTCAAATGTGAACAATATAATCTCATTCTTTAGATGAACAGAAAGTCTTGGAAACTTTAGGTCAGATCTTAGTTGAACCAAAGTAAAGAAACATGACTCAACATCACCTTAATTTTGTTGCCTTGATTAGCGCAATAAAAACTGATGTTTGCGCTTTGCTTAGTAACATACTAAGCAGTTTTAATTTGTGAGTTTAGAGTTGTGAGATTAATAAGCCCTTAATAGATCTGTATGTGATCCTGACTATTGAGTTGCGCAGATTGACTTTGTAATTTGACTTTTAATAATGTTGCATCATTAGATAAAGCAATATCCAAGAGTCACGTTATCCAAGATATACGAGCTTAAATGAGTTAGCCATTAAATATAAGACGGCTTGCCAATATGAGAAATGTTTTTCTCTCTACCTAGCAAATGGGAATGGATGGAGTAAAATTTCACGCATTATGATAGTGTGCATTGAAGTGACACTTGAAGTTAAAAAATTAGCGCTTAAAAGCTGTAAAATCTATTAACACTAAGTAAAAAGATTATAGCCTAGTGGCTGCAAAATCAATTAGTACTGCTAACTTGTTTAAGTCTAGACATTTACGATTTCCACACTTGTGTGTGAGACATGAGGAAGTGCTTCTTTGTATGATTCTTTAGTTAGGATAATGACTTTGAATGGCGTTTATCACTAAGAACAAAAGTTGGAGCATAGTGATTAAAAAGTCAAAGCCAAGTTGGTTGTTATGAAGAATTTGACACATCGCTCATGAGAGTATTGTGTTGAATTAGACTCATTAGCCTAATTCGCACTTAAGTTGTTTCAGGAGCAATCGTAGGTTAGTAGCTTGTTCTCTCATTCTAGTAGATAGTAGAATTAAGAGCAACTAACTATGAAGCGAGAAATGGAGATGACAAGAGGAATATCATCATGTTTCAACTAAATGTAGTAAACTGTATGGAGAATTGACTTGAAGGTGTAGAGGATTAGCACTTACTAGTTAAATTTGCAACTTAGGTGTACTTGATATCTCCATGAAATCATTTTATGATCTAGTAAACATAAGTTAGTCATAAGTCATTACTTAGTTGGGCCTAAATCTTTACATTTGTCTTCGAGAATTCACACATTAGGATGATTAGAATTAGTTTATGACATTAGTTATGAATTTGTGGCTTGTTGTACTTAATCACATTGATGAGAGGATGACATGAATAGTTTGAGTAGGTCATCGGGCCTACTCGCTTGAGGCATCTTGCTCTCATGTGAATGTGTAACTTTGTTCGCAATGACTGCATGTGTGAGTGATTTTTTAATCACACTGCCCTCCTTAGTGATTCAGCTGTAGAACACTGGCAGAATTGATGGCACCCTGCTGTCCTGCACAGAAAGAAAAGGCTCCGGCGGTGGTTCTTCCACCCGGGGGCACTCCGACGATCAAGTCAGTATATCTCTAAAAGATAATCAAGTATTCAACTCACAAGCTTGAGCATAAAAAGCATACCTTAGACCCATGGGAGTGCCTCTCTTTTATAGCCAATACAAGCCTAGTCCCAATAGGAGCCTAACTCCAATGGACTCAGGATTACTGCTAGTCTGGAACTCCCAATGGGATTAGGATAAACCCTCTAAGAGTTTCATCTTTACCCAAACTGAAGTCTTCTCTCAATCTAGGACTCTTGTCCTTTATCCGCTTATCTCGGATTCCGATATCTTAGGAGATAACCTCGGCAACTCCGAGATAACCACGGCGTAACTACCACGACACGTGGCACCTCGGCTGACACGTCGGCGTCACCTTGCCACGTGTGGTACTCAGAAAATATATCCCCACAATTGCTCCCTAGGTTCTATTACCTCGGCATTCTGAGGTGATGGAACCTATATTGTTCCTCTTTCCAGTACTTCGGCACAAGAACTCTTCAACCGAGGTCGTTCATCTCAGGCCGACATGTCTTCTTTCAAGAACAAGAATTCAAATGAGCTCTCCTACGCGCATGAGCTGTCATGCATCACTTCTCAACCGTACTGCTTACGCGTTATATCTTCATTGGCCCGTGTCTGCGACGCGCCTGAAAACTGTTTTCCCTGCGTGCGCCGTCTGACGTGTGCGTTGCTCCAGGCGCAATAAATGCCCTGTTTTGCCGCCGTTTCAAGTTTTGGATAAAACTTTTCTTTCTTTCTTCTTTTCTTTACTTTTGTACTCAATTTACTTACTCTTTCTCTCTCTAAACTTTCTCAAATCCGCTATTGCTCTAGCTCCAAGCTCTGCAACCGTCTTCATTCTTCCATTCCAGCGAAGCTTTCACCGTTCCGTCGTGCCTACATCCGTCGTCTGACCTCGACGATCTTCATACCGGCTCCAGTTATCTTGGTAAGCCTCTGTTCCTTTCATTCTTAATTCCTCCATGCTCATTTGCTTTCTTGTTGCCATTACTGCTTTGTTCAAACCTTTGATTTACTGAACCATTCATCTGGATGCGTCTATTCCATGATTTCGCTTATGTTTTGAACACTCGCACTGTTTCACCACTTTTTTGCCATTGTTCTTGAGCCTGTTTTTCTTGTATTCTTTATGCTTTTGAGAACCCCACCTCTGTTCTTTATTCTGAAACTTCATTCTTATTTCTGTATTTTTTCCAGATCTGTGCCTTCAATCTTTGCTTTCGTAGATTTAGGTTTGGGATTTGTCTGTAGAACCTACCAATTCATAGGAAAAAACTGAAACAATCGTAACCAGTGTTTACCTAGGTTTTTGCCGAGGTTCCTATAACCCTTTAAGAACATCTTTTCTCTATAACCAAATTCCTTTACGCCGAAGTCATGGGTATGTGGAGACATAGGGTAGATACCCCTACCAAACTTGAATACTTTAGGGAAGAGTTCGAAATCCCTGCCGACGTCCATCTGAGACTGGCTGGGGATGACGACTCAATCATGCCCACAGACGATACGATGCCCTTTCCCATTGTTGCTTTTACTGAATGTGGACTTCGGCTTCCACTCAATCCCCTTTTTCGTGAAGTTCTTCACTACTATAAGTTGAACCCCATGCAACTTACCATTAACTCTTATCGAGTGATTAATGGTATTATAGCCTTAGCTAGGCAGAGAACGTTAGGATCACCCTTGCCGACATCCAATTTTGTTATACCATGTGTGCCCTTAACCTCAAAGAAAAATGCTATGTTTATTACCTCAAGCCGAGGTCCACCGAATTTAAAATCGTAGCCGACCTCCTAGACTCCAACAAGGGGGCTGGAGATGATTACGTTATTGCTTCCGGAAATTGGGAGTTTGGCGCAGACGAGGACGCTCATCTGTACCCTCTTCTTCAATCAGTTAAGGAGGGCAAGGGTAAGAGCCCAGTGTCAATACTTAGTTATTTCTTTCCAAGTGTTTCAATATTTTATCTGTTTTTAATGTCTGTTTTCTTCTTGCAGATGTTCGCAAGCCACCGAAAAATTTTCGCCAATCTTACGTTCCCAGCAAGGATCTGAAAAAGCTCCTGGACTTGCCAGTTCATAAAAGAAAAGCCCCTTTTCTTCTCAACTTTATCCCTACATACAAGTCAATCTTGCCCGATATCCCCAGAAAAAAGAAGAAAAGCCTGTCTCCACCTTCTGCCACAACTCTAACCGCTTCTACATCCCGAACAGATCAAGGATCAACATCGGATCCAGCCGATCAACCATCAACTTCAGCTCCATACTTGATCCCCATACCTGAACGAAAACGTCGGTGAAGACTTGTCAAAACCGCCGAGATGGGTCGTGCAAAACCTATCGCCAAGGATCTTCTTGCCGATCTCCCTACTGATGTCGACGCTCAGCCGACACAGAGCATGCCCCCGCCAAAGCCAAAAAGAACAAAAAAGGCTCAGCCAAAGACCAAAGCCACCGAAGTTGAAACTGAGGATACTCTACCAATTTCACAATTGGCTGGGAGTGAGAAGACATCCTTTGTTCCTGCCAAAAGATCTGCTGAAGCCCATCCTTCTGAGTCCTCCAAATCGAAGAAGCCGAAGTCGTCGTCTGGGACGACCTCGGGTTCTAAAAAACCAGATATCCCCTAGGCGCCTGCTATTACTCTGGAAGATAAGCCTGTCATGGCCAGTGATAGTGCCGACGATATCAATATCGGTGTCGCCCTCAGTACTGCTCTTCTTCTTCCTGGTGATCTTGAAAAGAATGCCGAGTTGAGTGAGTACGAAAACTACGCTTTCATGCTTCAACGCTGTGTTCAAGTAAGTGTCTTCACTTGGTAACCTGTCTTTTCCTCATCTTTTCATACTTGTAAAACTTTGTAATAACTTTTGCCTTGTGTTTTTTCAGGCTATTCAGCATGCCCATTCCTTCTCCATGCAATCTTTTGAGACTAGGGAGAAGTTGGCCGACTGGAAGAAGGAGTTTTCTGCTCTTCAAAAGATGAATAAAAGCCTCCAATCAAAAATGAAGAAGTTAGAAGATCAGGCCGAGGCTACCACTAAAGCCCAAACATTAGCCGAAGAGAAGGCTGAAGCTGCTGAGGCCATCAAGAAAGTCGCTGAAGCTCAGAGACGAGAGGCCGAGGAAAAAATGGCCCAAGCTAAAAAAGAGCTTCAGGAGGCCCTGGCTACTAAAGAGGCCGAAATCAAAGCGGTCAACGAAAAGGCCTATTCTCAGGGCATAGCTGACGTTACTGAGGATTATAAACTGCAAGTCAGGCAGGCATGCAACAGGGGCTTCTCCCTTGGTTGGATGTCCCTGATAAAAAAACTTGATCTTCCTGCTGATTTACCTTTTCGAAATGCCGATGCTATCCCTCTTCCATTCCCCCCACCTCCTCCTCCAAGCCAACCAGAGGGAGATTCTGAATCTGAGTCTGAAGCTGAGGAGGAAGGTGAGGATGAAGCTTTGGTAAGAAAACCCAAGGAGGCCGTTGGGACTAAGTCTCCTTCTCTGAATGAGCAGGTGTTAGACCTGACTCAAGATGATGATGGTGATGGAGTTACCAAGGAAACTACTCCTCAGCAGACTTTGTCCGATGTTCCTCAGGCCGACAAGAGTGTTGACGAGACACTTGCCGAGATTGATGCCGAGATCGTAGCAGAAAAGGCTGCTGAAGTAGTTCTTCAGGAATCTGCCGAGGTAGTTCTCCAAGAATCTGCCGAGCTCCAGACTCAAATTGCGCCTGAAGTTGAAGAATCACAACCTTGATGTCTTTTGTACTTTTTTGTTTTCTGGATAATATAAGTTTCTTGTATGGCCGATGTGCCTCCAGTTTATGTTGAATGTTTTAACATAACTTTCTTTGAATGTCTGCACTCTATATGATTCTATACTTAGAATATTTTACATGTCTTTCAAACTTTGCCTTCTTTGTGCAATTTTCTCGGGGTCACATACCTCGGGTATAATAACTATAAGTTTTACTTCGGCAAGATACTGTCCTGCAAATTGTAAATTGCTACAAATTTCAACAAGGATAAATATGTACTGTAAACTTTTCTCAAGTTATAACAAGTGCTAAATAATGATCTACTAGTAAATTGCTACAAATTTCAACAAGTGTTTAAACAATATACTTAGCTTTTACTTCAACCTGTAAATTGCTACAAATTTCAACAAGCGAAGGGAAACAGTAATCTCGGCTTAACTTCGACTTGTAAATTGCTACAAATTTCAACAAGTGGAGATAAGGAATCAGCTTAACTTCGACTTGTAAATTGCTACAAATTTCAACAAGTGAAGATAAGGAATAATCTCGGCTTAACTTCAACTTGTAAATTGCTACAAATTTCAATAAGTGAAGATAAGGAATCAGCTTAACTTCGACTTGTAAATTGCTACAAATTTCAATAAGTGAAGATAAGGAATAATCTCGGCTTAACTTCAACTTGTAAATTGCTACAAATTTCAACAAGTGAAGACAAGGAATCAGCTTAACTTTGACTTGTAAATTGCTACAAATTTCAACAAGTGAAGATAAGGAATCATCTCGGCTTAACTTCAACTTGTAAATTGCTACAAATTTCAACAAGTGTCAAGCATATTCTTCTTCTCTTTGCCCCCAATGTGAACTTGAGTTCCACTTAGGTTCTCATTATTCAGAAATAATATTGCGCATTTTTTATCAGTGTAAAGGAATTCTGCTATGATTTTATTGATGATTTTCAGATTACAAGTGTTCCATGGTCTAGGTAATGCTTTGCCCTCATTATCTTCAAGCCGATAAGCCCCATTGCCTAATACAGAAGTAATTTTGTAGGGTCCTTCCCAGTTTGGGCCAAGCTTGCCCTCTCTGGGATCCTTCTTGTTGTCGACGACTTTTCTCAAGACTAGGTCGCCGACTTGAAAATCTCTTGGATTGACCTTCTTGTTGTAAGCTCTAGCAAGCTGCTGCTGGTATACTGCGAGCTGAATTGCAGCTTTCTCTCTTCGTTCTTCTAAAAGATCCAGATCTCGGGCTAAGAGTATATCATTAGTCCCATTCTCAACTCTCTGGGTTCGGATCCCTGGGATGCCGACTTCCAGTGGAATGACTGCTTCTGTGCCATAAGTCATGGCAAAGGGGGATTCCCTTGTTGATCTTCTCGGCGTAGTCTGATATGCCCAAAGTACGTTGGGTAATTCGTCTACCCACTTTCCTTTTGCTGCCTGCAGCCTTTTCTTTATTCCATCCAAAATTACTTTGTTGGATGCTTCTGCTTGCCCATTACTTTGGGGAAAACTTGGTGTTGAAAAGTAATTCTTGATCTTGAATTTCGCACAAAAGTTTTTGATGAGTTTGCTGTCAAACTGCGTTCCGTTGTCGGCAACTATGGCTCTGGGAATGCCAAATCTGGTAATGATGTTTCTCTATATGAAGTTCTTGACGTCTACATATCGGATTTTGGCAAGAGGTTCTGCCTCTATCCACTTCGTGAAGTAATCTGTTGCTACCAGCAAGTATTTTCTCTGCCCAGTTGCCTGGGGAAGTTTTCCAACAAGATCCATGCCCCACTGGGCAAACGGCCAAGGACTGGATATTGGATTCAGGTCAGCAGCTGGCTAATGTATCAAAGGTGCAAACCTTTGGCATTGTTCGCACTTCTTCACGTATGCTTCTGCATCCTTTTGCATGTAGGGCCACCAATACCCCTGGGTAATGGCCCTGTGAGCTAGTGATCTGCCCCCAGCGTGGCTTCCACAGACTCCTTCATGAATTTCATACAAACAATCTTCAACCTGCAAAGGGTGTACGCACCTTAAAAGGGGTCCAATGAAGGACCTTCTGTAGAGATGTCCGTCCGCAGTCAGACTGAATCTTGCCGATTTCAATCTGACTTTGTGTGCCTCCTTGCGGTCTTCTGGCAGCTTTCCTTCTTTTAGGAATGCAACAATTGAATCCATCCAGCTTGGCCCCATATCCACACACATTGCTTCTCGCTCTATGTTCTGTGGTTCTATGCTCGGGCCCGACATATAGTCAATCATAAATGTCCTTGTTTTTCCAGTCTGCATTGAACTTGCCAGGTTGGCCAACGCATCGGCATGGCTGTTATCATCTCGGCTTACTTGGAGTAGTCGGCAGTTCTGAAATAAGGCTGCCAATCTGATGACCTCTTTTGCATATGCCGACATCCTCTCGTCTCTGGCTGCAAATTCTCCTGTTGACTGGTTAACAATAAGCTGTGAATCACAAAAAACTATTACCCCATCTGCTTCTGCTGCTGCCGCCAGCTTTAGTCCTGCAATTAAGGCTTCGTATTCCGCTTCATTGTTTGAGGCCCTGAACCCCAAACGAATGGACTGTTCTATTATTTCTCCATCTGGAGATATCAGTAGTACTCCTGCCCCTGCTCCTTGCCGGTTTGAACTTCCATCGACAAACAGTCTGAAAGAGTCGCCGATGTAGATGCTACAGGGTCTGAGTTTTTCCTTCCTTTGCTCTTTTCCCTTTGGCTGGGATTCTCCTTGTTTGCTGGGACAGCGTTCATCTTGGCTCAACGGAGCCCGATGTTCGATGGATTCAGGCGTGAATTCTGCCACGAAGTCGGCCAAGACTTGGCCCTTAATTGTTGTTCTGGGCCTGAACTCCAGGTCATACTGGCCCAAGGCTACTGCCCATCTTGCTATTCTTCCTGTTAAGTCTCCTTGTTGCAATAAGGACTTCAGTGGGTGCTCTGTTAGCACCACAATCTTGTGCGCCTGAAAGTAATGGTTTAACTTCTTTGAGGCCATTACTAAGGCCAGCATTAATTTCTCTAGTGGTAGATACCTTGTTTCTGCATTGGCCAAGGTTTTACTTACATAATAAACAGCCTTCTGTTCTTCTTTTTCTTCTCGGATTAGCACTACGCTTACTGCGTGTTCTGACACAACTAAGTACAAAAACAGCTCTTCCCCAGGTTCAGGGGTTGAGAGGACGGGGGCCGTGGTCAGATATTTCTTTAGGTCAGCCAAAGCGGCCTCACATTCCTCAGTCCATAGGAAGTCCGCGGTCTTTTTCACCAGGTTGAAGAAAGGCTTACATTTGTCTAAGCTTCGGTTTATGAACCTGTTTAGGGCTACGGCCTTTCCAGTAAGCATTTGTACCTGTTTTGCCGATGTTGGGCTCTGTAGATCTACGATGGCCTTGATCTGATCTGGGCTGGCCTCTATGCCCCTTCTTGTTACCAAGTACCCCAGAAACTTACCAGATCCAACTCCAAACGCGCACTTTGATGCGTTGAGTCGGAGCCGATATGTTTTGAGAATTTCAAATACCTCTTTTAGGTCGGCAAGATGACCCTTAGGCTCCTTGGTCTTCACTACCATGTCATCGATGTAGACTTCTACTGTTTGGCCAATCAAGTGTCTGAACATCTTGGTTACCAGCCTTTGGTAAGTTGCTCCTGCGTTTTTTAGCCCAAAGGGCATTACTCTGTAACAGTACAGGCCTTTTGGGGGTGATGAACGCTGTTTTCTCCTCATCTGAGGGGTACATGGCTATCTGGTGGTACCCCCTATAAGCGTCCAGGAAGCTCATCCTTTCATGTCCAGATGTGGCGTCTACCAATTGGTCAATCTTGGGCAAAGGAAAGCTGTCTTTGGGACAGGCGTTGTTCAGGCTTGTAAAATCTACGCAGACCCTCCATTTACCGTTTTTCTTCTTTACCACCACAGTGTTCGATAGCCACGTCGGATAATTGACTTCTCTAATGGCCTTAGCTTCCAGTAGTCTGTCTACTTCTTCCTCCACTGCTTCGACGTGCATCAACGTCGGTCTTCTAGCTCGTTGTATTACAGGTTTGGCCGACCTGTCGACGTTCAGTCTGTGGCATGTGACCTCGGGGTCAATGCCAGGCATTTCATAGGGTGTCCAGGCGAACACCTCTATGTTTGTCCTCAAAAAAGCTTCCAGTTCTCTTTCTTCTTCTTCGGCTAATCCTGAGCCGAGAAGAAAGAAGCGCTCTTCATCGCCCTCCTGGACGAGGATTTTCTTCAGTGTTTCCTCACTCTTCTCGGCCGGCTCCTTGCCAACATCATCTAGGACCTCGATGTCCTCATCTTCAATCTCTGCCTTCCCTGGTTCTTGTATGTTGCAGGTTGTTTTCATTGCTTCCATGGAGCAATTTTTTGCCTGCAGTTGATCTCCTCTGATTTCTTCAATCCCATGTTCTGTTGGGAACCGCAATAGTTGATGCAACGTTGAGGGAACTGCCCCCATTGCATGCAACCATGGCCTTCCCAAGATGATGTTGTATGGGGAAGGGGTGTCAATCACAATGAATTTTGTCTTGATTTTATTTGTGCCGGCTTGTACTTCCAAGCTTGTTGCACCTAGTGGCCATGTCGGCTTCATGTCGGCGTTCCATTGAAGCCGACCATCGGGCCATTGGATCCTTCCATGTCATCTGGGTGAAGGCCTAGCTCCTTGTAACATCTGACATACATGATGTCACAATAGCTGCCTAAGTCTATCAGGATGCGTTTCACTTGGCATTCCCCAACCTGGAGGGATACTACCAAGGCATCATTATGCGGATGCTGGACCATCTCTAGGTCGGCTTCGGTGAAAGCTATCATCGGTCCTTGGCACTCTTCAGACCGAGGTCTTTTCTGTCCGACCTGGTTTACGTGCTGTAGGTGTCTTACCCTCTGGGTCTCTCCTCTGACTTCGTTCTCGTTGACCCTTGAGTGGATCACATTGACCACCCGTGGTCCCCCTGCCTGAGGTTGCTGTACTGGGGGAGGCGGGGCCGCTAGTGCTTGAGGCAATCTTGCCTGTTCTTCTCTTGTCCTGGCTTCATCGACAAGGTCCCTCAGATGGCCTTGTCTCACTAAGTCCTCCAAGTGTGCTCTTAGGGCTCTGCAACCCTGAGTTGGGTGCCCCTCTTCATTGTGGTAGGCACAACGCCTACCCACGTTCCTTCCCATGTATTCTCCTGGGGCCTTTGCCGGTGCCCTGAAATAGGGCTGATTTCGGATTTGATCTAGGACTTTGTGGATGGGAATTCGGAATACAGTCGTTACTACTTGCTTACCCCTTAATTCTGTCTCCGATTTGCTGAATCCGTTGTTACCTCAGCCTCGCTTTGGCGAGCCATTCCCTTTTTCCTGTTTTACCTCATTATTCCCCGATGTATCCTCCTCGGCTCTAGCATACTTCTCGATTCTTGCCATGAGCTCCTCCATGCTTTTTGGCAATGTCTTTGCCAAAGATTTCCGTAGTGAACAGTCATCTTTCAGGCCGTTCTTGAAAGATACGACCGCCACTTCTTGGTTGCATTCGGGTATTCGATTGAACACCTCGTAGTATCTTTTTGCATAGGCCCTAAGGCCTTCATCCTTGCTGATCTTCAGTGCCATCAATGCGTCCACCCTTAATGGTTGCAACTTGTTTGTCACGAACCTGGCCACAAACATCTCGGCCAGGCCTTCCCAAGTCTTCACGCTTCCCTTTGGCAGTTTGTGGAACCAATCTAATGCAATCTCCCCAAAGGACGAGGGGAACACTTTGCAGAGCAACGGCTCATTTCCACTGTATGATGCCATTGAATTCAAGAATAAGCCAACGTGGAAGTTAGGGTCTGACTTACCATCGTATATTTGAAACCTCAGCATACTGAATCTTTTTGGTGCCTCAAATTTGTCTAGTTCTACCGAGAACGGTGTCCTCGGGTTGTCGGGTGAATTAACCTCGGCTTCAACATTCTGTTCCTTCTCTTGAGGTAGTTTCTCAAGTCTTCTTTGCTCCTCCCTGGAGCTCGGCTATCTTTTGACTTTAGTCTTTTCGGCACACTACTCTCGGCCTCGTGGTGGGCCCGTTTTGATCTTTCCCCATGGGTTGTGTCAAAGCAGAGTGCTTGCCTTTGAACATGCCGATGTTCTCTGGGTTCTGGGTCCTTCGTGTGATATGTCCTTTGGGACTTCTCTTGTCTTGGCTCCTCTCGTCCAACTTCCTTGGAAGGCGGGTGAGAGTGCCTTCCACTCCTGGTGTGCTGAGGTGCTCCGGGGGTTATTTTCCTTCCTCCCTTCTGGGTATTAACTGCTGGGATCGGCGTGTCCTGCAGTGGGTACGGCGGCTGCATGACATTGTTTTGCATCATGAAGTTGACGACCGATTGTAGGTCTGCCAACTTGTCTGCCAAATCTTTTACTTCATCATCCCTCCGTAGGCACCTATCCCTCCATACCTGGAGGTTATCTTCGTTATAGTACTTGCTTTGGTTTGTCTTCTTTGAAGTGTCGCCCTCCTGGCCGACGTCTTTTCCTCCGCGCCCCTGGTCACGGGTTTCTTCGTTGTGGTTGTCTCCTTCAATGTCAAGGTCGATAGGCCTGCCACTCCCAGCGGGAGCATCGTCCCCAACCTTTTCTTTTTGTATGTTACTGGCCATCTATTCGTCTTTCCTTCCCACAGACGGCGCCAAATTGTGTGAGTGATTTTCTGATCACACTGCCCTCCTTAGTGATTCAGCTGTAGAACACTGGCAGAATTGATGGCACCCTACTGTCCTGCACAGAAAGAAAAGGCTCCGATGGTGGTTCTTCTACCCGGGGGCACTCCGACGATCAAGTCAGTATATCTCTCAAAGATAATCAAGTATTCAACTCACAAGCTTGAGCATAAAAAGCATACCTTAGACCCATGGGGGTGCCTCTCTTTTATAGCTAATACAAGCCTAGTCCCAATAGGAGCCTAACTCCAATGGACTCAGGATTACTGCTAGTCTCGAACTCCCAGTGGGATTAGGATAAACCCTCTAAGAGTTTCATCTTTACCTAAACTGAAGTCTTCTCTCAATCTAGGACTCTTGTCCTTTATCCGCTTATCTCGGATTCCGATATCTTAGGAGATAACCTCGGCAACTCCGAGATAACCACGGCGTAACTACCACGACACGTGGCACCTCGGCTGACACGTCGGCGTCACCTTGCCACGTGTTGGTACTCAGAAAATATATCCCCACACTGCACATAAGTAAATTGGAAAGCCAAAGAAAGACATTTGTATTGGCACATTTACTCCACTATGATATTTGTGACTCGATTTGTGTGAGGGCATGATAGCTAGCACCAATCTTGTCACATTTATAGATTATACGCATCTTAATCGAGACTATTTGATCTCCCATAAGTCAGAAATTTTGAGATGATTTTTGATATTGCACATATGAGGTCGAGATCAATTAGACAAGAGCTGTTATGGTGTTAGTTTTGACTAGGATGGCAAGTATCTATTTGAGTTCTTTTTTAGAAAGCTCTATGAAGAGAAAATGATACTTAGAAGATTGATTATTCCTAGTACTCAGCAACACAATGGTGTAATAGAGATAATGAATTAAGTATTGTTTATGTTAGGTAAATGATGGCGCAATATGTTTCCCAATTGAAAATTACACTTTAGTTTGTTGCCTCTGTCCCTAACTAAGTACCTTCTGTATTAGTATTTTACACTCCATTTGGGTAATGGATTAGCAAAGAGCCATTTTTAGGCGATCTGTAACCATCAAGCAGTTCATCTTTATTTTACTTCTCATAAGGTTGGGAAGTTGAGACCTAGAGTAATAAGGCGCATTATCGTATGTTGTCCTGTAAACGCTTAGGGTCATGTGTCACATTATTGTATGCTGTTATGTAAATCCTCCGGGTCATGTGCTTATAGGTGAGTAGCTTAGGCCTCGTTTGGCAAGTGTCATTTTTAGCCAAAAAGTCAAAAAGTTACTAAAAAAATAAAAAAGCTAACAACCCATACCAAAAAGTCAAAGATTCTCATTTCTCTTTACTTTTTGCACATCTTTTCGTAAAAAGCTAAAAAGTCATCCCAAACATACTAGTTTTTTTTACATCATATTTTAGCCAAAAAGTCAAAAAGTTACTAAAAAAGCCTGTTCCCAAACGAGGCCAATCACATAAAGTTTTTTTAGTAAATGTGACGTAAATAGAGTTTTGGAATTCTATAAAATAGAGAATTCTAAGTATGACACTTTATATAGCCTAATTGAGAATGAAAAGAAATTTTCAATATCTTTGGGACAGTGGGAGCGACGTGTCTACTAGTGGATTAATCCATTAGAGAAAAACACCCTACATTCTTAGTTGCGTGGTAGCAAATGTGAAAATTTTTCATATCATCACTTGGTGATTGAGAGGGAAATATTCATGATTTCTTTGCAAGATAATAAATAGAATAGGATAGTGTGAAATGCTCTCTAGTCCTCTATTTTTAGAAAATGGATCAATGTTGTGCATTTTAAGACAAAGTCTTTGAGGATTAATCATTTCTAAGATTTGGTTGACTTTCCACTATGACACGAAATTGTTCTAAAGTTATGCGCGATTTGGGTATTTGTTTTTGGAGGCATAAAACTCGTTAAATACTGAAACGTTGCTCCATTGAGGAAGGTGTAGACTATGAAAAGACTTCCTCCTAGGAAGTAAGGTTTACTTCGACTTAGGCTATGATTAGCATGAGTTCGGAATTTTACTTTGTGAACATTGTTACCCAACTTCTCGTTAGAAAATTGGATAAGTAAATCCGTAGGGATTTACCTTCTACTTTTACGGCAAAAAGTTAGGAGTGCAAAACATTACTAGTTCCAATAAATCTTTTACGGCCTAAAGCAGTTATCCAATTAGCGATTCTTAAATTTTGTCAAGCCATGATGGGCTAACGATGATCGATGAAGGCCACTGAGGCATGATCAATGGTCTAAAAACAATTTATCCTTACTTAGTCATCATGAGCCATGAATTTATAGGGTTGTCACCACCTAAGGTTGGCAGTCTTCTGTTTTAGACATAATGAATATAAATGATGCAATGTATATACTTGGATGTATTATTCCTAGGGATTGTTATGGGAGAATTCTCAGTTTGTCTTTGATAACTTACATGAGGAATACACTAGAATGATTATAGATGCAAAATTGTAAACCTATTGACTTACCTATCGATATAAGCTAGAGTCTCAACTATTGAGTGGATCCTCAGACTGTCTGAAAGAGAAACAAACTTTTGTTGTGGGAGCCAGAAGTACGCTATGTTGGCGTATTCAGCATGATAAGTGTTACCTTTTGTAGATGGTCAACTGAATAGTTTAGGTCTTGATTTTTCTCATTAGACTATGGATATGATGCTTTACTGATAATGGTAGTGTATTAATTTTCCCCTTGTAAGATTTAATGCGCTAGTTGGGCGCACCTTAGACGAACATAAATTGATCACCAAAATATCTTTAGAGAGGTAGTTGCACAAAGAGATAGTAATCTTGAACCACTTTATGTGAGGCGCACGTGAAAGAATCTGTCATATATGCTTATCACATGAGGTGCTGAATCTAGAATTGCGCAAACTGTGATTTTCGTTTTTTTCAATCGATTGCTCATTTTTGATATTATGGAATATTGATACTATTATATTTTGTGGCATAATGATTAGTAGATGATGATGTCATCAGGCAAGATTAGCTCATTCACATGAGCAATTGCCCTTGGCGCTTAGGAAGGAGCAAGGATGAGGTTAGTGGTTTATTTTATTTAGATCTAATTATCCACTATGCATGTTCCCTTGATTGGAGCCAAGATGAGGTCATATTGAAGACCAAACATAGATAATGGTACTCATTTCCTACGTACTGCATGCTATGATTAGCTAGATGCGAGATCTCATTTAGTGCTTAGAAGGTGAGCAAATAGAGAATTTGGATTAGGCGCAAGAAAGCGACTTGTGCCATTAAGAGTGACTAAACGAAAATCTATACGGTGTATCGAGTATGACGTCGCTCTTTGGAAGAGTTCCTCCACTGTAGTATGTATTCATACTACATGTGCTTGACGACCTAAAATAAGGTGAGAGAATAGATCCCTACTTCCTCACCGTATGAGTCTTATATGTCATTATTGATATGACTTTCACTTTTGTATCCTTTTGTAACCTTTGACTATGTCATAAGGTAAGGGGTTAATGTTCAGTTACTTTGGTATGTTGTCTACAGTCATAAATGATTCGGCCTTAAGGTACATCATTGGGAAAGCGGTCAATCCAAAACTAAATGACATGAGGGTGAAGGGAGATCATTTAGTATTACACATCTATTGTTTATTCACTGCCGACAACTCACATCACTTTGTATGAAGGGCAGATTGAGTGTGAATATATTGAAATATTTGAGAGGGTCAAACATACTCTTTTAAGGAATTAGAGATGTTTTTGGAGCAGTGTATTTGGATGAGTTTGGGATATATGAAACACTATTTTTATTTTCAGGTTGATGTCTCTGTGCTGGCTTTTTTGAGTTTCTAATGTAGAGCTCCCACATACAGGTGTTCTCAACGGTCGTACAATCCATTGGCTAGTATGATCGTGTTTAATCGATAGATTGATATAAAGGAAGCACAGTGTCATGCAAATGCATGTTCGAGAGGGAGATATTGGAAATTATGTTAGGTTTAGAACCCATACCCGATTTGGTCGCCCATTGTAGCATGACCCATGACCCATTGAGAGATCTTGTTATGAGAGATTCATTTTGAATCAACTTTTCTTGGGGATAACAGCATATGACTCATTATCTCATCTCTTAAGGAGATAAAGTTGTCGATGGTTATGACTCTCCTACATAATATATGTATTATATTTGGGAGAGTAAGATTTTAACCGTATGGGTAATTAATATCTCTTTTCTCTTTCTCCTAGACTCTCGTTTCTTTTCTCTCTCCATGGAAACACAGAGCCATACCTTTGTATTGTGAAAAGTGTGGGTAGTTCTACCCCACTACTAAGAATTATTGGAAGACATCAATGGAGGCACGTGATTCACTCACATAATTCATGGATTTGATTTGAGCGTAAAAAGTATGCCCAAATCTATTTATTTTTGTTATATATTATTTCTTATTTTCCCACATAGCACAAAGAAAAGAATATGGAAAGTTGAAAACTTACATTCTGATTAGGGCCTGTAGCTTGTTTAACTTATTGGGATATTATACAAACTAACATTAAAAAACAATAATAATAAATTTTTTTTAAGAAAATTTAGTCAAAACCTCTCCATTGGACCATTGTTTGGTGAAAATGACAACACAATTTATTTTGTTTCATAAACCCCCTAAAGAGAAAACACATAATTGAGTAAGGATAAAGTAAAATATTTTCTTTCTTTTTCTTTGGATAATATTGTCAGACTAACATGTTACTGTCAAATAGAGTAACATATTACTGTTTCTGTTTACATCAATTTTGACGGTAATAAACTTATTTATTTTTTTAAGAATTTCATAGTCAATATGGATCTTTTGATAAATCTTGATGAGAGGATTCTAAAAATATTAATTTTATTTAAAACCGACATTTATATCAAAAGTTATATTATTTTAAAGTTTAATATTTTGATAATAGTGGTATGTGTTAGATTTTTTAAGAAATTTTTTTTGTACTTATCCTTAATATATTAAAATTTTATTAGGAGAGGATTTTGACTAAATTCCCTTTTAATTATTTGCAAAAAAGGAGTAATATTATTAATGAAAATGAAGTATTACAACTAAGAGGACTTGCTGAGTCTGCGTCATAGCAATCGAACTTATGCCGATTAGTTTCACCCAAGAAAAATTATCAAGGGCATTGATAGAGATCCCCTCTAATCACCACCCCCCACACACACGTGGCGGGTGGTGATTGGAGGAGAAGAAAAAGAAAAAAATAAAAAAGAAAAACTAGTCAATAGGAGAGAAAGGGGGTCAAAGGGGGTGGAGGGAAAGGGGGTCTCAAACATTTTTGAATTATCAATTCATGTACAAGCAAAACCAAACAAGGACGTTGACCAGTCAACAACCGAAAAAGACTAAATAAGTGTACTTTTTGACTTTTTATGAAATATGGGTTAGGTTTGAAGTGATGTTGTAGAGAGGTGATGTGACTTAAATGAGATGATATAATTTAAACAGGATAATGACTTTTTAATTTTTTAACTTTTTTAGTATATGCCAAACAAGGTATAAAATGAGCGCTAAACAGAACCATGTGATGGTAAGTGATATCTCACCTACCACTGATCAAAGCATGAGGCCTGATGTGTTTAATAAATTCTAAAGAAGAGATGAAGTCTCGAACTGAATAATCCATAACGTTTGCCGAAGTTTCCACCCAACATAATTTTTATTATTATTATTATTATTACTTACAGATAGGGGTGCAGCTTGAATAGACTCGGGTAAGTTGACAAATTATTTAGGTTTAGCCTAAGTTGTACTGAGAGTTACTTAGACCAACTAAAGTCAAAATTGTAATATGAGATTGTCTATCCAAATCCAATCCGAATTAAGCTCAAATTGTCTAAGTTGCCTATTACACCTAAATTTGTGATTTTTCTTTGGTATAGCTAAGTTAATTAATTAGTTAAAATTGGATTTTATTAGCAATTTTTTTTTATGAAAACATTAATAATATCAAAATAAATAATTTATATAATGTGAGAGTGATGGAGATGAGAGTGCTAAGAATTCAAGAACTGATATGTCTGCGTTAGTCATTATAATGTTTGATGATAAAGTTTTAAATATAATTTGACGATTTAAATTTTTTTAACATCATTCAACAGCCAATGATTCACATGTATATTGTACAATTTAGATTTCAGATTGCTCAATTATGTAGTGTCTATCTTAAACCGTCCAAATTTAAACTTATAAATTTTTGACTAAGCTAGCATCATATTCAAAAATATATTGCTCAAGTTTAAAATAATTCCAACTCGACTCAGATTGCTCCCATAATTGCACTTCCTACTTATAGATGTGATGTCGTTATCATTAATTTGTATATCCTTTTCCTCCAACCTAGGGTGTAAATTTGGCCCGGCCCGGCCCATGTCAAGTCTCGCGGGCTTTCGCCAAAATTTGGATCAGGTCGGGTTGGCCCATAGGCTAGAAAATTAGGCCCAGACCCAAGGGTATTCGGGCCTTGGGCGGACCAGTGGGTCTGGACGGGCTTGGGCAGGCCTAAACATTTTTTTTTATTTTTCTATCAAAATTTTATTATTTTCCACTAAAAAAGGCACTGGGCCTCGGGCAGGCTGAGCCTTGAGTGAGCCTTAAGTGGGCCGATGGGATGGGCCCAACTTCAAAATGATGACCCAAGCCTAGGCCCAAGGTCTTGGAATGAGCTCGAGCCCTAGCCCAACCGGGTTGGACCGCCGACAGGCCGGGCTATTTTTACACTCCTACTCCAACCATACACCAACTTGCAGTAACACAGTTGTTTAGCCAATGAAAATCTGACACCTAATAAATTATTTTATGTTTTGTAGATAAATAAATAAGGACCACTTGAAAATGCAACAAGTCAAGCAGTATTTTGGACATTTGACAGCAAATTCCTTTCATGCCAACTGTTTTTCTTATGAAAGCGAATTAGTTTCTGTCTTTTTCTTTTCTTTTCTTTTCTAATTGGCAACTAATTCATTTCAAATGAATTTGTGTTCCCACTGGAAAATATGTGCCTTCTAAACAAGCCCTAAACAAAGAAAATTAAAACATGGCTGAACAAAGCCAAGTTAATTGTATTTGCATTGGTCGCTAGTGCCATTATTGACAAATCAGTTGTATTTGCATTGGTCGATATAGTGTCATTGTTGCCTATCAAGTCATCTTTCTCTATTGGTTAGGGGTAGTTTGGGATGATCTAAATAAATGTACTTTTTTATTTTTTATGAAATATGGGTTGAATATGAATTGGGTTTGAAGTGATGTGGTAAAGAAGTGATATGACTCAATGTTCAATGTTTACAGAGCAACAGATCTTACGTTTTCAGGAGAATAAGAACTAGGAGAGGCAAGATCATTTTCAAGGAAATTGCTTGAAAAAAATATGATGCTAAGAAATGAAGAAGATGATCATGTTATGATCACGAATTTTCAAACATTGGTAATTCAACTTTCTTATTTGAGCACATAAAATGTTACTCTTTTTTTTTTTCCTTTTTTTTTTTTTATAAAGTACTTACGTGTAGGTCCTAATAATTGGACTTATTGTCTAATAGGTGCTATGAAAAAAATTTGTCATAAAAAAAGTCACTAATTGTAAGTTTTAGCGACAATTTATAAAAATCATGACAAAAAAAGTCACTAATTATTAATTTTTAGCGATGTATGTAAAAAATTGTCACAAAAAAATTATTTTTAGCGACAATTTTATCAAGATTTATATTCAATAAGACTTAATAAAAATTAAGTTTAACTATTAGGACCTCTCGATAGTTTACCATTTTTACTAAAGCAAACATATATTCGTGAATTCAAATAATCGTTTTAGTTAAAAAAAGATTTTGCAAATCAAATGGAAATCATAACATAAAAAAAAGGCCTTTTGTCACTATCATGTGGATCAAACGTGATGCATGATGTTGAGTTGAATACGAAGAACATTACATCAATATGTGCTTACTTCTTTTTCTTTGACTAAAATATTCCCAATTAATATTCCTACAAATATTAAGGGTAAATTACAAACACATCCCTTGAGATTTATTTAAATTATAAATTACTCCCTATGGTTTTAGAAATTACATTATGTCCTCTAAGGTTTCTAATTTCATAACAAATAGGTCCTTTTATTAATAAATCATCAAGTTAATTAATAGTTTTTAATAATCTTAAAATTTTATTTCAATTAATAATTCAGATAATTTTATTATTGTATAGGTGAACAGTTAGAAATTTCACTTTTTCAATTAATGCCGTTAAATAAAAAATTCTAACTGAAAGGTATTTATAATTTTCTAAACCACAAGAGGCAATTCATATTTTAAGCAAATCTCAGGGAGTGTATTTGTAATTTACCCAAATATTACATAAGTTAACATTTTGTGTTCCTCCTTGAATAAATATGAAACCATTTCATTGCATAGGTCGAACATGAGTTACACCTTCCATGGATTGCTAGAATGGATCATCTTGATCATAGGTTTTGGATTGAAGCAAATAACGCCGATTCTCTTTTTTTTTTTATCGGCAAAACACGTTATTGATTTGAATCACCACGTAAGTAACATCACATGATACTTATGCCTTTTTTATTTTGCCTCTTCCATTTTAGATAATTACTTTTCTACCATCTTACTTTTTCAAATGTTCTTCTGCTGCCATTATATCACTCAATTTTTCTTAAATTCTGCTTGTTTTAAGTTATGATAATTTATGATATTGTTAACATAAATATCAAAATTAAGTCACTTTAAATAGTCATAATTAAAACAAACACAATAGGTCATAATCACTATTGGAGGCATAACCAAATATCAATTACAACTCAAATAATAACGATAATGGATAATAACTAATACTATGATGAGTCATAACCAAGATTAAAATGAGTCATAATTAAACACTATTTGAGACATAAATAACGACCTCTTTGATTATATCCAAACTAAATAAGTTATAACTAACACCATAATAAGTCATAATCAAATTACAACAAACGATACAATTAATTATAACTAAAAACCATAAAAATTATAACTAAGTATATGATATGTCACTTTTTTTATCTATCGACTATTATGTAAGAGGGAGTTTGTCTTGCTACGGTACTTATGGCTCTCTTTTTCTTTTGCCATTTCTGTCCTTTTTGCTTTTTCACTGGAGCACTATATCGTGTTGGACTTACCCGTAAATTGCTATTACATCTTGGACTCTTTCATAAATTGACACCCACAGAGAATATATTGCTGTTTTGTTTTGTATTTATTTATTTACTTTTACTGTCTATAAACTTCGGTTTAGATGGACTGGATAATGAATATTAGAGTTCAACGGATTGCTAATTCTGAATAAATAGTTTTGGGTTTATTTGGTTAGAAATTATATGTATCTCATATTTATTTTATCACGAGAATAGATATTTAGAAATAACTATTTTAATGAATCTCACGTTCAATTAGAAAATTATAAAAAATAATAACTTCTCAAAAGATCATTTTACCTTCTTGAATGGTTTATAATGACAATGCTAAATTTAAAGTACATTTTATTTTATTTTAGTAAGACCATTATTAGTTTTATTTAAATGCGATATTAGAAGTATATTTCCATTTATAATTTTGTTAATACAAAAAAAGAAAGAAAAGAGAAGACTATTATATATCTCAAGATTAATTTATACATGTTTAAAAAAAAATCAACATGCTTAATATTTTTTTTAAAAAAAATAAAGAAAAAATGTGTTATATATTCTTTTCCTTTTAAATATTTATTTGAATGAGATATTAGAAGTATATTTCCATTTATAATTTTGTTAATACAAAAAAAGAAAGAAAAGAGAAGACTATTATATATCAAGAGATTAATTTATACATGTTTAAAAAAAAATCAACATGTTTAAAATTTTTTTAAAAAAAATAAAGAAAAAATGTGTTATATATTCTTTTCCTTTTAAATATATTGAAAGTATATTTCCTTTTATTATTTTTCTAATACCAAAAGAATAAAAGAAAATAATTATATATCACGGGATTAATTTATACATATTTAAAAATAATTTAACATATTTTAAAAAATAAAAGAAAGAAATGGTATATATTTGAAGGATCAATTTCATCATTTAACTAGTTAATTCAGAGGTTGATTCATTCCATTCATTTCTATCTCACATCCCATGAAACAGAGTTATTCCACCTGTAAGAGACTATTAATCCGACCTTTATTTTTCTATCCAAACGTTAAACTAATTATTCTATTCAACCTGTAATCCGATCCTATAGTTGTATTCCACCAAACAAACACCCTTTTTTTTGGGGGAGGGGAGGGATTGGGTGATAGACCCCTCACTGTCTAATTTGTCTTTCAAAATGACAAGAATTATATAGATCCTTTCAAAATCTCATAATATTTTAAAACTTGTTTCTTTTACTATATTACCCTCATATATATATATAGCAGTTCTCCTGTAAAGTCATCCTCACAATATATTTCAGAGTAAAATTTTTATGAATCGTAGTAAACTTTACTCAGATTCAGAATTATACGATTCAGCGTAAAATTTTACTCTAAATCAGAATAAAGTTTACTAGGATTCAAAGTAAAATTTTATATCGTTAAGCACATATATTGCCTTAGAGGTAAATTTTACTCTTATTTTATCAAACAAAAACAGAGCACATACCAGAGTAAAATTTTACTCTCATTCTATCAAACAAAATCAGAGCACATATCATAGTAAAATTTTGCTCTCATTCTGTCAAACAAAAACAGAGGACATACCAGAGAAAAAAAAAAAAGAGAAATAGAGAGATAGAGAGAGCACATATATTGCTTTAGATTTGGTTCAAACTAGAGTAAAATTTTATTGTCTGAAAAACAAAGCATGATGAGGAGACAAAGAGAAAAATAGGGAGATAATATAGATTTGAGATGATAGATCTCAAATTTGAGGTCAACAATCTCAAATTTGAAGTCTTGGACGCTAAGGATGACGATGGTGGCATCGAATGGCGCTGGTGGTTGAGATGCTAATGGTGAAACGGTGGTGATGGTGGTGGTGGTGGTGGTGTAGACGGTGGCAGTGGTGGTGGTGGTGTGGTGGTGGTGGTGGTAGTAGTGGAGAGAGCTCTTAGAAAGAGATAGAGAAAGAAATAGCTAAGAGAGAGAGAGATGACAAATTGATAGAGAATGTGTGTGTGTGAAGGGGTAAATTTGTCATACAAAATATAAATCTGAAAATTTTTGTCCTTTATACAAGACTTTATAATTATGGGAGGTTTTGAAAGTATAATTTTTTTTTTAGTCCTTTTAACAAGAAAAGGAATGTAAGAGGGATTTATGGCTAAATTTCTCTTTTTTTTTAGAACATGAGAACCATTATATTAATAAAAGATAAGAACAATACAAAATCAAGACAATGATCCAAGTTTTTATTTTATTATTTTATTCATTTATATTCTCACTTGTGTCGAGGAGTTTCGTAGTTCTTCGATTTCTGTTTCTTCACCGATAAAGGTATTATTTGGTACAGCTTATTGTAAGTTAAAAGCTAATAATTAAAAAATTAAAATCAAAAGCATCTCTTCCTTAGTTTCTAAATAATTAATTTTTTTTAGTTTATTTAAGCTATTTCTACCTAAAAAACTATAAGTAAAAATTCTACCAAACAATCTGACACAAATTCTCAAATTAAAATAAGCTATAATCACCCCTTATAATCTATACCAAACACCCCCAAAGAGATGGTGCTCTGAACCTTGGGACTTGTTGCCAGATTATAATAAAAAAAATAAAAAATAAATCTTGCACAGATCTTTATCACTTTATCATTTGGTTGTTTGTCTTCTTGGTAGGGGTGTAAATCTGGCCTGACCCGGCCCACTCAGGCTCGGGCCGGGCCCATGACGGGCCTCGCAGGCTCCCACCAGAATTCGGCCCGGCCCGGCCCACAGGCCAAAAACTAGGCCCAGGTGATATTCAGCTTTGGGCGGGCCGATGGGCTGGGCATCAGTCCGACTCGGTGGGCCTGGGCCTAGGCCTGGCCTCAAGCTTGGGCGGATCTGACTTTTTTTTTTTTTTTTTTTAATTTCTTCTATCAAAATTTTATTATTTTTCACTAAAAAAAAAACATTGGGCCTTGGGCGGGTCAGGCGGGCCGAGACTTAGATCGAGCCTTGAGTGGGTCTTAAGCAGGCCGATGGGTCGGCCCACAGGTCGGGCCAAGCGGGCCGGACCCATGGGCCAGGCTTCAAAATGATGGCCCAAGCTCTAGCCCAAGGGTTAGTGAGTCTATTATTATGTGTAGGGGTGTGCGCGATGCGGGTCGGTGCAGTTTGAGAGAAAAATAGAAAACATATGGCGGGTGGCGGATTGATAAAAGTGTCACTAGAATTTGTCATTTTTCTTATCAAAAATCGGCGGTTCGGTTGGCAAATAATGGCAGATTTGCCTTGGCGGTTCGGGCGGATTGGCGGTTTATAAAAAATATAATTCAAATTACAAAACTTAAATCAAAGAGTAAAAAAAAGACGAGAGATACCATGATATTAAGCATCTTGCGAAGCTTTCTTCTGATGCAGCAAGTGTAGTAATAACATGATAATATCAACGACTATGCAATCAGTTCATTACAAGCATCTGTGGAAGCTACAATGATCAAATACAATACATAAAATTAATATCATTCAGGGTTTACAATATATTGAAAATGTTTACCGTTGAAAAGTATTTAGATTGAAAAGTGAGCTGATGCAAGTTTACAACATGGCCAGAAAAAAAAAAAAGATTGAAAAGTGAATTGGAATCCAACTTTATTTTGGATTACTGACATCTTGAATTCCCCTCGAATAGTAATGTAATACTATATTCTAAGGTATAGAACAACAAGCAAACTTAAGTAAAAAATAATTTTTAGAATCTTATAAAACATGATTTAATAACGGTACGGGTCGGTGCGGTTTGGAAGAAAAATAGAAACTGGCAGATTGATAAAAGTGTCACTAGAATTTGCCATTTTTCTTACCAAAAACCAGCAGTTCGATTGGCAAATAATAACGAATTTGCCTTGGCGGTGCGGTTCGGTGCGGTTTCGGCGGTATTATGCACGCCCCTAATTATGTGTATCCATATACAACTATTTATATATGTATGCATGCATGCATATAAATTGATTGTTCTGTTGACATCTTGAAATTTTTGAAACATGTTAAACTGATTTTCTTTCATAAAGAGCACTACTTTTTTTGGCTATTTTACTTTTCTATAATAAATTATGTGGTTATTAGAATGGATATGAATAATTTTTTTCCCTTCACCAAAATTATTTCATATAACCTTACAAATCAAACATGGAGTGTTAATCTGAATGTATTTGAATATTTGTAAATGATTGGAACAAATTACAAAAGAAAATTATTTGGTGCCAAATTAATTCAGTACAAAAATTGTGATTTCCATAGACCTTTATTTTCTTTTAAAATTTTTAAATCATCTTTTAGGTTGGCAATCCTTTAGTTTTGTAATTCAATTACAATTAGTTTTGTAATCCAATATTTTAGGTTGGCAATGCTTAATGAATTTTTTTAATCCAATAACAATAAGTTTTGTAATTCGTAATTCGTAATTTTGTAAAAACTGTTGATAGTTTTACAATAATTTCAATTTGTCTTTTTATGTTATAAATAAAAATTAAACCTATATCTTCTTTATGTGTCTATGTTGGCCACTACACATTTATGCATGTGTTATTGTTCCCTGTATAATTTTGTTACCTTCCATCTTTTTATTTTTATTTTTATTTTTTTGCTTTTGCATTGTGTTGTGCTCTCACTTTGAAATTCTAAATGTGTACTTTGTTTACTTGACCTATCCTTTTAGTAGGCTTTTAAATTGGAGCTCGGATTGCGGCTTTATTTTTGGATGATGCTGTGTTGCAAGATATATTGTGAATTATTTCTTTTTAAAATTTCGGGTTTCAAATACTTATCTACTTAGCTAATAATGTGTTGCAATTTTTATTTCCAACTGTTCAGAATGAATTAATAAATTGCCAAGTTACATAATCCCGCAGAGCTCTGTTATTCTCATCAGCCTCACCTTAGTCTGTGAATTTCTTACTGTGCAAATGTGGCAGTGTTAAGGATATGTAGACCATATTTTTGAGTTTCCATCTTGATCCTAATTTTATCTATCTTGGTTGCCCCACACATAGCTAATGTTGATAGCTAGATTGGTCTTCTTCATAGCTACATATAGTTCTATATGTTTCAACAAAATATGCTTATAGAATTATGGCGCTACTTTGTAATCCATTTTTTTAATTTAATTTAATTTAATTTTTTCTTGGGCTCACAATTGAGATGGTAATGTTGTTCTAATGTTGTTTTACGTGTTAATCTCTCCAAGTTATTTGATTTTTTAGTCATTTTTTCAATATTCAAAATTGACTGTGTATTTAAAAAGAAAAAAGAAATTTACTCACTACATATTCAAGTCCTCAAAGTGTTTCGAATTTTTAAGTCATTGTCAAATCTCACTCCCCCTTGATCACCTAGATTATTTGGACTTTTTGTTCAACTCTACAAAAGCTGCATTGCTGATTTTTTATTGATGTTTTATTGCTGACAAAATGATGGGTAAAGAAAGAACCTGAAATGTGTTTTACATAAAGTCATATCCATTGAAATGTGTTTTACATGTATATTTGTAGCGTAGATTTTCGCATAGAGCTCGCATGTAATTATGCATGTGTTAAGGGGTGTTTGATAACTCCATTCAGCACTTAAAATTGAATGTATTAAGTAAATAATCCATTAAGCCCATTTGATAATCACAATTGATATCACTTAAAATTTAAGTGTCTCTTAAAATGAAGGTTAAAACTTGAGAAAATTTTAAATCATATCGAAACTTACTTAATTCTGACTGAATTTATAAATATTATACATAAGTATCAGTATACACTATTATAAACTCACCACCACCACTATCACCACAACAACCACCATATGCAACTAACTTGTTTATGTTTTAGATATGCATATTTGCTTAGCATTTTGGTGGTATAGGTATCCCCTGCATCTCATTGTGTTCTTACATAAACACATATATGCTTAGCACAAAATGACCCTTTATAGAAGGGGGGGAAAAAATTTAATGACCACTCTATATCACATTTGAGTATTACTTGACTTTTATTTTTCCTTGTAATTTTAAATTTTCAAAAATACAATGAATCATCCAACTTCAATATTGTCTTCTTTCTTTTATTTAATGATCGGTCATCTTCAATGAATGTTTGTACGGTTTGAGCACTTTCTAGAACTTCGGATGTTGCTAAATCTTTTGATTATTGTGTTTTATTAAATTTGCTCCTATCATGGCACTCACTAAAGTGCACTGTTAATGTTTACCATTCCAAGCTATTTGTCATCATCCTTATCAAAATATTTGTAATTTCCAAATATTTCTTGATTTTGAGTACCATTAGTTTGAAGAAGAAACCTCAAAAATTTGTTGCTGGTTTCTTCATGGAAATGCCTTGTGTAGATTTATCTAAATAATGAGGCATTGCTTGCATTTGGCCCGGCCTCCTCTGGAAATATAAGTCATTAGTATTGTTTCTTAAGAAACTACAAAAATAAATAAATAAATAAATAAATACTTTCTATAAAAGTATTATCCCACTGGTAATTAAAATTTCAAACATTGCATTTAGATATAGCTAAAACTGCAAATTCATATGTCCTGTAGTTGCAAATTAACTTTGAAGAACAATGCTTTAATAGCATTACAATCTTTTCATAATTTGTTTAGTAATGTATTGTCACAGGGTGAAACATGCCATATTGTCTTTAGGATAAACAAATTCATGCATTGATAATTTAGGAGTGGCTACACTCTAACATGAGATACATATATGTTAGCATCTTCTATGGCAAGTGTGTATGTGTATTTTTATTTTCTTACAAGCAAGAAACAATTTTAAAAGAATCATATGTAAAGCTTCAAGTGCAAAGCTTATGGCTACTGTGATATCGCATTCTTAGAAGATATTATCTAGGGAAGTCGTAAACTTTGTCTTTGCGCACACATGTTTTGCCTATTTGAGTGATTCTTAATGATTCATTGACTATAAAGAGGTCCATTCATTTTTTCTTAATCTTACTTAATATATACATGCATAGCTTAGTTTATTACATTTAGAAAAAATCAAATTTCATTGCCTCCTTGAAGTTTTACAAATACGCACCGTGGCTTCTTTTTTTGTTTTTTGCTTATATACTTTCATTCTATTTGTTCTGCAGGGATCCTAGAGTTTCTATGGTGAGCAATATTTGTAAATATGAAATTTTTTCATCTATGGCGTCACAACTATTGCTAAACATGAAAAAAAGCAAGCTACAAGTAGCTCACAATAGGGTAACATCAATAATTACTGATCAAAGATCAAGGATCCTTTTGGAGGGATGTAAATTTCAAATCAAGCAATTTGAGACTGCTTGAACCATGGGCATGGGCTATCGTGCGAAGCACGACGCCTTGCAACTAGTACTACTATAAGAGTTGCTTTGAATTTGCTACTGTGAAAGGCTAGTTTTTTGCTTTCTTGTTTTGTCCTTTCACTTTTGTTGGTGGGACTAATTTAAATGGAGGCATTTTCAGAATCATGCAGAGAGTCAATTATGAAATTTTTATTTTTTACGAGCTACTATTTTTACTCTCTACATATATTTCTTTATTTGATTTGTTTGTTATTAGTTGTTGACACGTGAGGCACATGGCTACGTAGCGAGCCACATCCTTCTTCATTACATTCCACCAGTTTTGTCTTTTCAAATTTTGATACATTTTTGTTCCTCTAGGATGGATTGCGAAGACTATGTGATGGAATTCCGTAAGAACTTTTTGTCTAAGGGACTCGTCATTAGGCACAAACAGTCTGTCTCCGAATCTCAAACTTCCATCTGGTTGATACTTCTAGTCCAGCATTGGCTCTTCCGATTCCAGTTGTCTTGATAAAGGCTATCTCCTGACCACTTTGGTAACCCTCTCACAATACCACATTTGTTTTTTTAAAAAATAAGCAGTTAGAATAATTTTAATAATTTTTTAAAAAACAATTAAGACTTGATGATAGAGTTACGAATGTTCAATTAACTTGAATTTTTATATGAATAATATACTCGACGAACTTTACAATATGAACCATTTAAATTATCAAAATAAATTTGGAACCCACCCTCACCAAGCTACATAGCGGGACTGCTGTGCCTTGCCGCACAGCAGGACCCCTATTCCTGTTCGATGATGATGAATTTTTCGAGTATTCATGAAAGTCCGAACAAAACAATTAAAGCTATAAATTCTCCTTCAATTACTCATGTGAGTGTGGTAGACCATTTTTGGACTTACGTGAATCATACAGCATAAAAAAAAACGTGGTGACCTTCAAAATTTGTCATTTATTATATATGCAGTGTCAAAATTAAGCATTGTTCCTCTCGAAATAATCAAGCATTGTTCCATGATGATGAATTTTTCGAGTATTCAAGAATGTCCCAACAAAACAGTTGTAGCTATTAATAAGTACTGGGCATTATTTTTGGATTCACATGAATCGTGGGATGCATGACCGTAATGTTGGGCTTGTTTTGGACCTTATTTCAGATCTATTTCGATGATCCAAACTAATGTACAGGGCTTGTTGATTATTTCATCTCTACAAAACATTACGATGATCGGATATCGACAAGCACTTGATCGGATTGCATTTGTTTTAGCAGTTTTTATAATTTTAAAAATAAACCAGTGACACAAATGTGATCCGATTAAGAGGCTATTGATATCCGATTATCGTGATTTTTTGTTCGGATGAATTATTCAACAAATCCTACACATTGAACAGTTTGGATCATCAAAATGGGTCAAAATAGTGCCCAAAATAGACCCAACAATACGGTCTACTCTGTTGCCAAATTGGAGAGAAGCCAAATCCAAACAAAAATTGTGGTGGTTCTTTTCAGCAACCTCATTCGACCAAATTGGAAATGGGATCACTGTTGTGCCTCTTTTGGGCCTATTTTTTGATCCATTTAAATAATTCGAACCGTTCACATTTTAGGCTACATCAAGTAGAATATGCCTATAAAAAATTAAGTTGATCGGATATCGTTAGCCTTTTCATCCAATCACATTTGTATCTAAAAAAATTAATGGTAAATATAATTTTTAATGTAAAATTGAAAACAAATGTGTTTTGATGAAAGGGCTAACGATATCCGATCAATTTGATTTTTCACAGACATATTCAACTCGATATATTCTAAAATGTGAACAGTTCGAATTATCAAAATAAATCCTGAAATTGGCCAAAAAAAAGGGCACAACAATCACTACTGTGCCTTTCGACACAATAGTGACCCCAACTCCCAATTCACCAAAAAAAAAAAAAACCTCCACTCAAATGCATTAATATATATAGTGGTCCAACCTTATCACAATTGCCCCATCCTTTTTCATTAAATTTACTAGCATTAAACATGTGCTACGTACAGAATGTGACAAAAAAATTAAACGTATTTTTATATGAAATAATATAAATAGTTAAATTTTTTAATGTAAATTATGAAATGAAAAATATTGAAAACTTATAATTTAAATTTCTCAATCTTACTCACAATGATATGATAGTTTATATTACAACTTTTAATTTGTCACAAACTCAATTATGTGACCTTTAACCCCTTTATCATATCATTGTAAGTGAATTATGCGAGTTAAACTATGTATCTCTAACATTTCTCTTAGAAAAAAATGAATGACTTTTTTTTTATGGGCAAATTACAAACACCCCCTCGAGATTTGGTGAAAATACAGATTTTCCCCTAAGGTTTGAGAAATTACATCTCTCCCCCTGAGGTTTATATTTCCATAACAAATTACCCCATGAGATTTTTATTTTCATACAGATTCCCCCTAATTTTGCCTAATTTGTTATGAAAATTTGACCTTTAAGGGGCAATTTGTAATTTCTCAAACCGCAGGGGGGAATCTGTATTTTCACCAAACCTCGAGGAGGGTGTTTGTAATTTGCCCTTTTTTTATCGCTAATTATTTTGGATAATATACACGAAAAATACAATAAAATAAACAATTTAAACTATCGAAACAAGACCCATAGTAAGTTTCACGGGCTTAAAATAATGTGCAATAAAATTATTATTTTATTAAAATATTTGTTTTTACAGTTGCATTACTAAAAATAATAAAAAAATACATTATAAATAAAATAATTATTCATTATTGTAAAATAATGATTATTTCATAAAAATTGAAAGAATGATTATTCTATTCAATTTCATGTTATTCCAATGAACCAATAAAAGTATCAAAGTATTATGTGATACAAGAAATCAAAAATTTTCCCTCATAAAAATTATAACTCACACAAAATGAGTCATTATTTATAAAAATTATAACTCACACAAAAATTATAAAATTATGAATTTTATAATATGATCCATTTAAATTATTAAAATAAATTTGGAACACACCCTCACCCAGCTGCAGAGTGGGACTGATGTGCCTTACCGCACAACAGGACCCCTATTCCTGTTCGATGATGATGAATTTTTCGAGTAGTCATGAATGTCCCGACAAAACAATTATAGCTATGCATTATCCTACAATTACTCATGTGAGTGTGGGAGACCATTTTTGGACTTACGTGAATTATGCAGCGTAAAAAAAACGTGGTGGCCTTCAAAATTTGTCATTTATAATAAATGTAGTGTCAAAGTCAAAATTAATGTTTGTGATAAGTATGGAAGTTCCTCTCAAAATAATCAAGCATGTTCGATGATGATGAATTTTTTGAGTATTCATGAATGTCCCAACAAAACAATTGTAGCTATTAATAAGTACTGGGTATTATTTTTGGATTCACATGAATCGTGGGATGCATGACCGTAATGGTGCGCTTGTTTTGGACCTTATTTCGGATCTATTTCAATGATGATGATCTAAACTAATGTAGAGGGCTCGTTGATTATTTCATCTCTGTAAAACATTATGATGATCGGATATTGACAGGCGCTTGATCGGATTGTATTTGTTTTAGCAGTTTTTATAATTTTATAAATAAACCACTGACACAAATGTGATCCGATTAAGAGACTATTTATATCCGATTATAGGGAATTTTTGTTGGGATGAATTATTCAACAAATCCTACACATTAAACGGTTTAGATCATCAAAATAAGTCAAAATAGAGCGCACAATAGACCCAACAATACGGTCTACTCCGTTGCCGAATTGGAGAGAAGCCAAATTGGAACAAAAATTGTGGTGGTTCCTTTTAGCAACCTCATTCAACCAAATTGGAAATGGGATCACTGCTGTGCCTCTTTTGGGCCTATTTTTTGGCTCATTTAGATAATTTGAACAATTCACATTTTAAGCTACATCAAGTAGAATATGCCTGTAAAAAATTAAATTGATCAGATATCATTAGACTTTTCATCCAATCACATTTGTATCTGAAAAAATTAATGGTAAATATAATTTTTAATATAAAACTGAAAACAAATGTGTTTTGATGAAAGGACTAACGATATCCGATCAACTTTATTTTTCACAGGCATATTTAACTCGATATATCTTAAAATGTGAACAGTTTAAATTATCAAAATAAATCCCGAAATCGACTGAAAAAAAGAACACAACAATCACTCCTGTGCCTATCGGCACAATAATGACCCCAACTCCCAATTCACCAAAAAAAAAAAAAAAAAAAAAAAACCTCGTTGGACCACTCAAATGCATAAATATAGTGGTCCAACCTTATCGCAATTGCCCTGTCCTTTACTCAAATGCATAAATATAGTGGTCCAACCTTATCGCAATTGCCCTGTCCTTTTTCAATTAAATTTACTAGCAATAAACATGTGCTACGTACAGAATGTGATAAAAAAAAAAATTAACGTATTTTTATATGGAATAATATAAATAGCTAAATTTTTTAATGTAAATTACGAAATTAAAAATATTGAAAACTTATAATTTAAATTTCTCAATCTTACTCACAATGATGTGATAGTTTATATTACAGCTTTTAATTTGTCACAAACTCAATTATGTGACCTTTAACACCTTTATCATATCATTGTAAGTGAATTATGCGAGTTAAATTATGTATCTCTAACATTTCTCTTAGAAAAAAAACATTGACTTTTTTTTATCGCTAATTATTTTGGATAATATACACGAAAAATACAATGAAATAAACAATTTAAACTGTCGAAACAGGACCCATAGTAAGTTTCACATGCCTGAAATAAAGTGCAATAAAATTATTATTTTTTTAAAATATTTATTTTTACATTTGCATTACTAAAAATAATAAAAAAAAATACATTATAAATACAATAATTATTCATTATTGTAAAATAATGATTATTTCATAAAAATTGAAAGAATGATTATTATATTCAATTTCATGTCATTCCAATGAACCAATAAAAGTATCAAAGTATTATGTGACGTTACCCAAATGGTATTGGTGCTCCTAATCCTAAGAAATCAAAAATTATAACTCACACAAAATGAGTCATTATTTATCTCTTATCTACTTGACAAATGTAAGTCATTTTATTTCACTCGTAAAAATTCTCACTACGTTTTTTATTTGAATCACCACGTAAGTAACATCACAGGATACTTATGCCTTTGTTTATTTTGCCTCTTCCTTTTTAGATAATTACTTTTCTACCAACTTACTTTTTCAAATGTTCTTCTGCTGCATGTTTATAATTTACCATTATATAACTCAATTTTTCTTAAATTCTGCTTGTTTTAAGTTATGATAATTTATGATATTGTTAACATAAATATCATAATTAAGTCACTTTAAATTGTCATAATTAAAACAAACACAATAGACCATAATCACTACTGGAGGCATAACCAAATATCAATCACAACTCAAATAATAATTGAGAGGAGGATTTAAACCGAGCACTAGGCCGATCTGAATATAGCATGACCATGTTGGGTCGGGACTGGGACAACACGGGAATGGTATTGGGCCATATAAAGACCGCACAGCATACACGCTGGGACGCACCGAGTTGGATTGACGCTTGGTGCGGCCGAGCTAAACTCATTAACACTATTGAGGGAGCGCCAGCAAGATCACCTTGACCGAGATGGCAGACAACACGTTAGCCAGTGTAAGAAACGCGAACTACGCTGCAATCAAGCTACAGGCCACCCACATTCAACCCGGCGTTGGGGAGACCAAGTTTGATGTAGAGCGGCCTTGACGCTGGCTAGTGACCGACAAGACTTTACCCAGTATTTGGGAAGTCTGAGTTGGCGCTGTTTATTTCCAAGTAGTGGCACGGTTGTGTGTACCATGTGGACCAATAGCGAGAAGAAAGGAATGCACTCTTGGTATGCGTCAATACCGTTTGGCGGTGCGACAAATACTACTTGGCAATTTTGAAGGTCTTAATCTATCAAAAGGCCGAGTAAAATCTGTAAGAGGGCTGAGTATTCCTAAGTAGTTTTGGCACGTCTGGAGGTCTTAGACGTGATGTTGAAAGGTGATAATGGGAAGTGGGCCCCTAGAGTGCAATATAAAAGGAGGAGCTTCAACCAAAAAGAGGTATGTGAAAACAAAATAGATAACTTGAAACAAAAGTAAAACTTGAGAAGATACTAAGTGAGTGATTACACAAATCCAACTACACCATTCATCTATACATTCCCTTAATTTCACAATTTCCATGCCAATTTCATTGTTTGAACAAATTAATTATCCAAGACATATTAGGGCGAATTTCTTCCTTTTTAAATAATAACCCTAAGGCCAAATTTCACCATTTTAACACATGATAATCTCATATCCAAAACCCCGTAACCATTTATGAATCACAACATAGAAACCCCTCTTTTAATTTGAATCCCAAACCCTAAGTTTTCGCACAGCATGACCAAATCTCACCATTTATACATAACTGTAATAACCCTCACCACTGTTTACCGATTGATTACTGATTACCGTTAAACTGGAACTGATTATGATAAGTAATTGAACTGATTAAAATAATAGACTGACTGACTAAAATCTGAAACTGATTGACTGACCGTATCTGTTTAAATGCATTTCTATCTGTTTGACTATCTGTTCATGTTTTTATGTTTAAATTGCAAATTGAAGGCCTTATCGACGGCCGAACCGGAAATCGATTGATGTTTTATGATCATCATAATTTATATGATTTTATGGTATATTTAATTGAAAAGTGATTTAGTATGATTAAATTGGATTAAAATAAGCTAGATTGCATTGTTGGACTTATTTACCAAACTACCCCTCAGTGGGCCACTATACCAAACATTGAGAGACTCAATCTTGCATTGCACAAAACATTTCCTCAGCCATATTTGAGAGCTCAACCAACCAAGAGAGAGAGAAAGTGAGAGATTGAGTTCAACTTGTTGTTTTGCTTGGAAATTGGAAGAAATTGTAGGAGATTTGCCTTCTTGAGCCTCTAGACTTGTATTTGAGGACCTAGGTAAGGAATTCAACCCCTCATTGTTGTCTTTAAGTTGATTCTTGCATGATTCATGTCAAATTGTAGAGCTAAGGCATGATTTAGTTCTAGCATGTTGAATTGAAGCTCATTCCATGCATGCATGTGTATATTGAAGAGTTTTGAGTTGTTTTTCATGGCAAAAGGTTGCATGCATGCTCATATTTATATTTAAGTCCATGATTTCATCTTATTTTGAAAAGAATGAGCTCATTAGAGCATGTATTGAAGCTTTGAATTGGTTTAAATCCATGCATGTTCCATGTTCATCTTATTCATGAAAATTGGGTTTGAAAATGGATTTAATTAAACTACCCTTGGGCTTTGATTTCATAAATTGAGCTTTGAATCATGTTATTCTATGTGTTTACAAATGTTTTCCAGAAATTTGGCCCAAGAGGATCGAATTTAGTGCATTTTACCTTGGTTTTTGGCTTGGAGGTGCAATCTGGATTTTTCCAGATTTTGCACTCCCGCTCGAGCGGAGAAAGTGGCGCTCGAGCGGGGAATTCGAGCATCCAGTACTTTGCACTGTTTTATAGTCCGCTCGAGCGGGATCTTGTGTCTCACGCTCGAGCGTCCGTCGAGCGAAGATTTCACCCATCCAGTACTTTTTGGTCCGCTCGAGCGGGGGAGTTGACGCTCGAGCGGAGACCTTTGTTGCATGTCCGCTCGAGCGGGACTCTGTTTTTCTGAAAATTCTAAAAATGTTTTCTGAATGCATCTTTGCATCCTCGCATCCTCATCCCATCCTAGGCATTCTTAGGCCTAGTTTAAGACATCTTAATGAAGATATAGATGTAGAACACACCAAGGCAAATTAGGGATTAAGTTATTGTCTTTCCCAACTGTGTAGCTTAGTGTGTGTTCAATCTGCTACTGTGTAGAGTTGGCTTCCGAGGAGACGCTCTAGCTTACTGTAGCCCAGAACTCTGTGAATAACAACTGTGTAAAGATATGTTCAAAAATGATTATCTTCTGAACAATTGAACTGAACTGTTTTCTGAACTGATACTGTTAACTGAATGAATGTATGTCCTATATTCTGAACTGTATTGTGGCATCCTTAGCAACTGCTGTTACTGACTGTTACTGTTACAGATATCTCTGTCGGTTCCCTTGTTGGAACCACCACTGTTTGATGGCCATCAATGACTGTTCGGTCTTTTTAGACCTACTGTTTACTGTACTGCTATGCTAATGGATGTACCACATATGACTGTTTACTGTACTGAACAATTGATATACTGATTGAAACAACTGCTTTCAACACTGAAGGACATTCATTCTAAACCCCTTTACGCTTTATGTTATTCACTGGGCTTTAGCTCACTGCTCATATATATATGTAGGTGTACAGGCACCAGACCGGAGCTAGGAGCGTGGGGTAGACTCCTTTTTTGTCAAGCCAACTACTGTGCCTCACTGCGAGGTTCCGAGCCTGTCTAGCAAAGGCTATGGGGTGTTTTAGTTTTTCCCCTTCTGCTCTGTTTTGTAATCTGTATAGACTGCTACTGTACTGTACCGTTTAATAGGGATTAGGTCCCTGTTTCTGAATGGTTGTAAATGTTTTATATACTGTTTGCACTGACTGCATATATGTATGAAAAATCTTTTTGCATACAGACTGTTACAGCTCATTGGACATTACTTATTTACTGTATTGGCTTCCGCCAAGCCCCTGTACTCTGTTTTACTGTACTACTATTAAGCAGGCCTTCGGTAATCCCGGATTACTGGCCGGTTACGGTGCTAAACCCATAGGGGCGGGTTTGGGTCGTGACAGAGTGGTATCAGAGCGATACTTACCACGAGTTATACCGCACACACGTGTCCAGATGAGCTATAGGGTGTCCTAGAAAAGTGATTAGGGCATTGCATGAGCATGAAAAGTGTGTGTGGGCATGACTGAATATATGCTAATGTGATAAACTGTTTAAGTATGCAACTGCTTATGTTGATAAATGCTATAATTGCTTATAATGAAATGGATAATACAAGAACTGCAAATGAATCTGAATCATCATCCTCTGAGGCAAGAATGGCAAGACTAGAAAGGATGATGGAGCTAATAACTGAAAGGTTAGATCAACAACAGAACCAACAGCCCCCACCTCCTCCTTCGGCTGTACCGGAACAGAATGTGACTGTTAATGATGGGGACATAATTGCTCTTACCCAGAAGTTCAGCAAACTGAAACCGCCATCCTTTCAGGGAGGCCTTGAACCGTTAAAGGCTGAAGCTTGGGTTCTTGAGACCGAAAAATTGTTTGAGGTTTTTCCATGTTCTGAGGTACATAAAGTGTTGTTGGCTACCTTTACTCTGCAAGAGGAAGCAAGAAGGTGGTGGATGCTTACCCGTGATGACAACACTGTTATGACTTCGGCTCAATTCAAAGTAGCCTTCTTTGAAAAGTACTTCCCTCAGTGTGTCAGGGACAGAAAGGTGACTGAATTTGAACAGCTGAGACAGGGCACAATGTCCGTTGCTGAATATGAAACAAAGTTCACCGAGCTTGCTAGATATGCACCACACATGGTGGACACTGATTACAAGAAGGCCAGACGACTTGAAGGCAGCCTTAATGTTGCAGTACTCGACAGAATAAGTGTTCTGAAATTACCGACTTATGTGAATGTTCTTGACCGAGCCTTGATGGCTGAAGCGAACATCGAGGCACTAAAAACTGAAACACCAGCGTCTGAATGGCGTGGAAAAAGGCAGAATTTTAAATTTAAGAAAGGCAAGCATAACCCACTGAACAAGAAACAGAATACGGGGTCAACAACTAGCCCCAGCCAAGGGAGTGGTTCCATACCGCCCTGCTCTGAATATGGTAAGAACCATAAGGGAGTTTGTTATAAATTATCTGGTGCTTGTTACAGGTGTGGCAAGGTGGGCCACATGGTCAAAGATTGCCCTGCCACTGCTCCGGGCAATAGTAAAGCTGCAGGCAATGCCGCAGCATCAACTGTTGCACCAAAACCGAACCCCAAAGCTACCGGGAAAGAGCCCATGAGGTAGGGCCGAGTGTTCGCCCTAGTACCGGGAGATGTACAAAATATTGAGACCGTTGTGTCAGGTATTCTCTATATTTGCACTCAAAATGCATATGTACTGATTGATTCGGGGTCTACACATTCTTATGTATCGCATGCTTTCTCACGAAAATTGAATAGATCCTTAGAACCCATAAATTATCTGTTAGCTGTATCATCACCCGTCGGGGGATCCATGACTTGTGCATACATGTACCCTGCTTGTGAAATTATTGTTGGAGATGCACATTTGTTTATTGACTTACTGCCTTTAAACATTGATCATTTTGATGTAATATTGGGGATGGACTGGTTAACGAAATATCATGCCACCATAGACTGTGTAACAAAACAAGTAGTTTTCCGTCCACCGGGTTTACTTGAATTTGTGTTTAATGGGGTTGGAGTAGTACCTCCTCCGTATTTGATTTCATCTGTGAAAGCTGTTAAACTGATTAGAAAGGGGTGTAAAGGGTATCTGTGTTCTGTGTTGACTGTATCTATTGATGATAATGCTAATGTGAACAGTATTCCCATAGTTAGAGAATTCCCAGATGTTTTCCCAGATAATCTGCCAGGGGATTTGATTGACAGGGAGATTGAATTCACCGTTGTTGTGATTCCGGGTACCCAGCCAGTATCTAAAGCTCCTTACAGAATGGCTCCAACTGAATTGAAAGAACTGAAAGTGCAATTGCAGGAATTGTTAGATAAGAAGTTCATCAGGCCTAGTACTTCACCGTGGGGCGCACCTGTCTTATTTGTGAAAAAGAAAGACGGCTCACTCAGACTGTGTATTGACCACCGTGGACTGAACAAGGTAACTGTGAAAAATAAATACCCATTGCCTCGTATTGATGACTTATTTGATCAGTTACAGTGTGCTCAAGTTTTCTCTAAGATCGATCTCAGATCCGGATATCATCAATTGAAAGTTAAACCAGAAGACATTGATAAAACTGCTTTTCGAACGAGGTATGGACATTACGAATTTTTAGTTATGCCTTTCGGAGTTACCAATGCACCTGCTGCATTTATGGACCTCATGAACAGAATCTTTAAACCGTACCTTGATGACTTTATTGTTGTATTTATTGATGACATTCTGATTTATTCTAAAAGTGTAGAAGAACATGAACATCATCTGAGACTTGCCCTACAGACCTTAAAAGAACAGAATCTTTATGCTAAACTGTCTAAATGTGAATTCTGGCTTGATCATGTTATGTTTTTGGGGCATGTTGTTAGCAAAGATGGAATTTTCGTTGATCCGCAGAAAATTGAAGCTGTAGTAAACTGGCCTAGACCAACAAATGTGACAGAAGTCCGAAGCTTTTTGGGTTTGGCTGGATATTACAGAAGATTTGTCAGATATTTCTCCAAAATTGCCTTACCGTTGACTCAATTGACTCAGAAGGGGATATCATTTGACTGGACTGACCAAAGAGAATTGGCATTCCAAGAGTTAAAAACTCGACTCGTGACTGCACCAATTCTTATCCTACCTTCAGGTACAGATGGTTATACTGTATTTAGTGATGCTTCTCATAAGGGTTTGGGGTGTGTTTTAATGCAGAATGGGAGAGTAATTGCCTATGCTTCCCGACAACTGAGACCGCATGAAAAGAACTACCCGACCCATGACCTAGAACTTGCTGCAGTGGTATTTGCACTAAAAATCTAGCGTCACTACCTATATGGGGCGACATGTGAAGTATATACTGACCACAAAAGTTTGAAATATTTCTTCACACAGAAAGAACTGAACATGAGACAGCGGAGATGGCTAGAACTGATTAAAGACTATGACCTACAGATTCTATATCATCCGGGAAAAGCCAACACCGTTGCCGATGCATTGAGTCGGAAATCGATTGGGAACTTAGCCTGTTTATTCACCGGACAGAAAGAGTTGCTTTGTGACCTTGAAAAATCTGAAATTGAAATTGTTTTGAGAGAACAAGGTGGAACCTTAGCTGCTATTTCTGCTCAACCGGCATTGATTGAAGAAATTAAAGAGAAACAGCAACAGGATGACTTCTTGAAGAAGATCATCGAAGAAAGGGAATCTAAACCAAAACTGGGTTTCAAATTTGAGAATAATGTACTGAAATTTCAAGAAAGACTGTGTGTACCGAATGATACTGAACTGAAAAGAAGAGTTCTGCAACAGGGCCACAACTCAAAATTTTCTATTCATCCGGGGAATACGAAAATATACCAAGATTTGAAACTAAATTTCTGGTGGCCGGGAATGAAGAAAGAAATTGCTGATTTTGTATCGAAATGTCTTCATTGCCAACAAGTTAAAGCTGAACATCAACGACCCGCAGGCTTATTGCAGCCCTTACTGATACCGGAGTGGAAATGGGAACATATTACTATGGATTTTATTGTGGGATTGTCTCGCTCCAGTAAAGGTATGGACTCGATTTGGGTTATTGTTGATAGACGAACTAAATCTGCTCACTTTTTACCTGTTAAAACAATTTATAATGCGGACAAATTGGCTATACTCTATATTGATGAAATTGTTAGACTGCATAGAGTGCCTGTGTCCATTGTTTCTGAGGGATTCGAAGTTTACATCGAGATTTTGGCAAAGCTTACAGACTGCATTGGGTACTGAACTGAGACTGAGTAGTGCTTATCATCCACAGACAGATGGTCAGTCAAAAAGGACTATCCAGACTCTGAAGGATTTATTGAGAATGTGTGTCCTTGATTTTCAGGGAAACTGGGAAAGCCATTTGCCGTTAGCTGAATTCGCCTACAACAACAACTATCATTCAAGTATTGGTATGGCGCCTTTCGAGGCATTGTATGGCAGGAAATGTAGATCTCCGATTTGCTGGGCAGAAGTTGGAAATGGGCCTTTGCTTGGGCCCGAGATTGTATATGAAACGACTGAGAAAGTAAAACTGATACAACAGAGACTGAAAACTGCATAGAGCCGACAGAAAAGTTATGCAGATGTCAGAAGGCGAGACAGAGAATACAAAGTAGGTGATCACGTTTTTGTGAAAGTTACACCGATCAAAGGCCAGACTCGTTTTGGAGTCAAAGGCAAGTTAGCGCCGAGATATGTCGGACCGTATGAGGTTATTGAGAAAATCAATTCGGTGGCGTATCAAGTTGCGCTTCCTCCTGAAATGGAGCATATGCACAACGTCTTCCATATCTCTATGTTGAGGGACTACCTCCAAGATCCTTTCCATGTGGTAGAGTCGACTCGTGTAGTGCTAAGTGATGACTACACTTACGAGGAACGGCCCATACAGATTGTAAACAGACGGATCAAGAAGTTGAGAAACAAAGAAATCCTGTTGGTGAAAGTCGACTGGTAAAACCATGGTGGCGTGTATGCCACTTGGGAAAGGGAAGATGACATGGCTAAAAGATATCCTGAACTATTCCCACTGAATCCTATTTTCTTCCAGACTGAAGGTAACTCGAGTTTAGAGGACTAAACTCTTTATAAGGATGGGAGACTGTAATAACCCTCACCACTGTTTACCGATTGATTACTGATTACCGTTAAACTGGAACTGATTATGATAAGTAATTGAACTGATTAAAATACTGGACTGACTGACTGAAATCTGAAACTGATTGATTGACCGTATCTGTTTAAATGCATTTCTATCTGTTTGACTATCTGTTCATGTTTTTATGTTTAAATTGCAAATTGAAGGCCTTATCGACGGCCGAACCGGAAATCGATTGATGTTTTATGATCATCATAATTTATATGATTTTATGGTATATTTAATTGAAAAGTGATTTAGTATGATTAAATTGGATTAAAATAAGCTAGATTGCATTGTTGGACTTATTTACCAAACTACCCCTCAGTGGGCCACTGTAGACGTCCCCGAACGCATCCCGAGGAAAGGAGTGCGAGTCCCCCCCCCCCCCCCCCCCGGTTCTGGTTCGATAGTGGGTCACTACAGTTCAAGGACTCAAATGTCACGGTTCTTAATCTTGAACCAAAGAGTCCAAATCCGGCAAATCGTTTTTGAAAACAGATTTTTTTGAAAGAAGTGCCAAACATGGACTGCTTTGCCAGATACAGAGTCGCCACCTAAATGTTTTTTAATGGGAAATTTAGGAAACCCTGATTCGGTGCCAAAGGCCACGTGTCCGTCATCACCAAAGTTGCCTCGGCTCGGGAACTTGGGTACGATTGGGGAAGGTCACTTCGTGAGCACCCCCGCTCGCCCGGTCAAAGACCGGCCTCTACTTACCATGATATCTGTCTTTGAAAACATTGTATGTTCTTATTCCGGTTATTAGCCTAGGTTACTATGTGATGCGCACAGCATACAAGTATAGACCGAGTCGCCTGAATTGGAACAAAACATTTCATGTTTGTTTGTTTGAAAATGGTTTGATGGTGCTACCCGCAGGTAGGCTAAGACGCGAATTTGCCACCCTCGGGTGGGCTTAGAAAAACATGATTTTGCCACTATCTAGTGGGCTTGAGACAAACATTTGGTGATTTGTTCCACTTCAAGTAACTCAACCTCCACCCACAGGCATTCAAGGCAGTTATATCACATAAGCATATAGCCTCATGGTAAGCATGCTATTCATGGCAACACTCACACGCATGCAAGGATGCTAAAGCATAAAACTCACCGAGCACTCCAAGCCAAAACAGAAGCTCGTTAGAAATCCATGCATGATCCTAGATGCACAGAATTGCCTAATGCAACACATGCAAAAATGCAAACTATAGCAGGCTCGGCTATTCTAAAGATGGCATGTGAAATGCTACAACTAACAAGTATTCAACTCGGAATTGAAATACAATACAGTTAGTATGATGCGCCGAGCCCGGTGCGTGCAAAACAGATGAATGATGCAAACATGCTGTCATACTGTATGCTAATTGAAATATGCCCTATATCTAACCATCATAAGCGGATAAATAAAAGGGAAGAAAGACGTAGGGTTGGAAGACATACATCACACTCACCCACACTTATTACAATTATGCCCTCGCGCAGAGGGTCCGAATAAATATACAGTCCCGAATGAAAGAATAATACAGTCCGAATAATACAGTCCGAATAATATACAAATTCCTAATTAATTAACGAATTAACTAAGAAAAACTGTAAACTGGCATGCAAGCCAGGGACTGCCTTGATTCTGATGAATGGTGTATGTTTGGGCTGCTTTGCGCGGAAATCCACTGGGATACCCCAATTAGCCTCTGTTCTCGAAATGCGTGCCAAACTCCGAAAAGTTGCTGATTCTTTATTTTGCTGCAACAGAGAACAGGAAAGGGGCATAGCAATGTATTTCACAAATATATGCATGCCTCGATCCTCGGGCCACCAATCACACATATCGATGCATGATGGCCGAGGAGCCGAATTGCACAACTCAATATAGGATGAATGCATATGAATGCTACAACAAAACCTAACTCCCTCATGGATGATCCGGAGTGTCGGTGACTTGGGAATTGAGACCCGTTCCGTCGCTCGGAGTACGAAACGTGCCTCGTTTCCCGTGCCCGGGTTAACTCCTATCCCGAACATGATGCAATATGCATGATATGCATGAAATGCAGCTAAATACAATCCTAACATACACAATGTTATGGAATGGCATACACGCTACACGAGGTGATACACAACCGAGCATACACAGTGCTATGGATGAAATGGCATACGCAACGCAATATGGGCTTACACCAACATGAGAGAGCCTCAGCCACACTCACATAAGAGGCCATTAGATGAAAATGAAACAACTCGAAGTGCGTGCACGCGTGCACGCAAACCGAGGACCGAACCTACGGCACGGAATGCCACTCTAATGAGACATAGTAAGACATGGAACATGATATGCAAACATGCAAATTTCAGTAGAAAAATGATATGCAAAACAGCCCCGAAACATGGCGAAATGATACCCGATGCATGGAACGAGTCCCGAAACATGGATTTCAATGCATAAAATGGCCTACAGCTATACCATACGTGCATAATTGATACATGACATGAAAAGGAAGAAGCAAGGCAGCCCCAAAACTCACATTTTTACAGTACAAAACAAGGCCAAACAGCAATCACAAGTAGGGCTAAGATGGCATACAAAAATGGCTCCGCAAGGGAGGTCATGAATCAAGTGGTAGATGCAAAGCCCAAATGGAAAAATACCCTTCTACAACACTGAAGAGGGCCTAAAAATATGAACATTTACAGTAGATGACAAACCTCAAATCAGTATGAAAACATGCTCAAAATGCAATGCAAGATTAAGGCCAACAAGAGGCTATAACATGAGGTATACAAAGCATTCACCAAACAGCCAAAGACCCTTAATGAGATATGCCAAGAAGGTAAAAATATGGCCATTTTCAGTTCTGATCATGGCCGAAAACAGAAGTTAGATAAGCCTAAAAAAAGCATGCAAAAATGGGGGTCAAAGAGGGGTATAATGATAAGTGCTACATGGAGGCCCCCAACAGTGTTGAGACCTTCTACAATGTTGTAGAGGGGCTCAAAATAAGCCAACTCACAGTTTATATCATGCTCAAAAACAGATCACACATAGGCTAGAAATATCATGCAAGATTACGGTATTTAAGAGGGTATTGAAGCAAGTACCAAATAGGGGGCTCAAACAGGGTTGAGCCCTTAAACAAACATGAAGAATGGCCCAAAACAATGACCCTTTCAGTTAGGGTCGGAGCCCAAAACATCAATAAAATAGGCTAGAAGAATGGTACAAAAATGTGCTACAAAAGAGGGAAAATGGTCTTACCCTTGAAGATCACTTCTTTGCTACCTCTTGGACCAAGGAATGTTGCTTCTAAGCCTCTGAAAAACCTCTCCTTGCTGCTGGAAATGGAGTGGTGATGGTGGTGCTTGGTAGTGATGGAGAAATGGTGCAAAACTTAGAGATTTTGAGAGGAAATGAAAGAGATATGTATCTATATGCTCAAACCAATTTTTGCCACCCTCTAAACAAAGCTTGAGCTGCTGTTATGTAAGAAAGAATGGAGGAGAAAGGGAGGGAAAAAATGGAGGAAAAAAAGGATTAAGTTTCCCTCCTCTCCCAAAGTCCCCCGAAATCAGATATTTTGGGGGAAAAAGCTATACAGCTGCAAGGCACACATCCCAAGGATCATGGCCGGCCTGCTATTTTTGTTGCAAGTGGCTGGCCGGCCACCCCCTATGGCCGGCCGGCCAAGGGGCAGAATGGTCCAAAATAATTTCTGGCCGGCCACCAGATATTGGTGTCCTCCCAGGTCTCCTCAACACAACCCTGTGGTTCAAAATTGGAAACTGTAAAACAGGAGAGAGAATAGGCCACTTTTAGGAGGGGTTCAAAAGGTTCAAGTTGAGTTACTGGCCGGCCATGTGATATTAGGGTCCTCCCATGTGTGTACAACACAAATATGTGGTTTGGGCTTGAAGAAAATGCTCCTAGGGTGGTCAACATTGGCTCGGAAGTGAGAAAAACGGGCGTCGGAGGGCGCCGGAGGAATATAACTGGTTGTTGAGACAATTGCTGGCCTCCCACTCTTCAGTGACCTTCCTGGTTATAAAACAGAGGTACCTGCCAAAAATGAACGAAAACTGATGCAAAACGAATGCTCGGGGATTAAAACACGCAGTTCGGGGTCCCGAAAATAGGCTGTTAAGCACCGAAATTGGCATTCGGCCACAAATGGGTCTCTCAGACCTCAGTGTCCCTCAAAAGGGAGTAAATAAGATGCATGCCAAAAATCGGAGCAATCGGAGATGGTTAGACGGTCCCGAACCGAGGCACACGGCCTGACGGCTCCGAAAACCGGGAACCGGGCTCCGAAATGGGCAAAATGGCCTACGGCCACGAAAAGTAGCCCACGGCCACTGAGAGATGGTCTACCAGACCTCTCCCTCCCCTCATGAAGAGAAACAGAGAAAACCGAGTCTGGTTCGCAAACCGAGGCAAGGCACAGAAAAGGGTTCGGAAGTCCGGAGGTAGGGCTCACGGCCGCGACTCTGAGACTTCTGAACGAGCACAATATGTAACATCACCGAGCGCTCAATCGGTGACGTCTGAGTCTCAAGGTCGGTCAAAAATGGGGTGTCTACAGTTGCCCCTCTTTGACAGAACTCGGAAGTCACAAGTGACGGGAGTGAATGTCAAAGCCTAGAGACGACCCATTTTTGACAAGGCCGAAGACTTAGACAATCATACAAGATGAACAGAGATATGCCCGCAGGCGTGCCCGCAGGTGGGGGGCAAGATGCAAAATGATATGCAGGAAGATTCTGATAGTTGGACTTACACGCTACGCGAAGACGGTTTTGAAAATTGGACTTATACGCTACGCGAAGCCGGTTTGAAGATTGGACTTATACGCTACGCGAAGCCGGTTTGAAGATTGGACTTATATGCTACGCGAAGCCGGTTTGAAAATTGGACTTACACGCTACGCGAAGCCGATTTGAAGATTGGACTTACACGCTACGCGAAGCCGGTTTGAAGATTGGACTTACACGCTACGCGAAGCCGGTTTGAAGATTGGACTTACACGCTACGCGAAGCCGGTTTGAAAATTGAGGACTCATGCAATGCACTGTAATGTAGTGGCTAAAATGCAATGTAATAGCTAAAAGGTAAAGGTACCTTACAGGGGTAATTGGCAATGACTTACCTCATGCTGCTGGGGATCTCTTGCTTCTTCTTGATTGAACCACAGGTACTACTTTTCTCCCTGACTATGGTCGCAGCTTTCCCTATTCTCCAACAGGGTGACAGACTAGGTTGGATCAGTATCCAGAATTGAGGTGCATACAGATGCTATCTCAATCTATGGGGCTGCCATACAGATTTCAAGCCAAGGATATACCCCTGGGTATTTAAACCAGACTTTAGTCTCAGAAATCCCGAACCTTTGCATTCTAGGCATAAGCCATTCGAACTCTAGTTTCCACCGTCTCAGTTGGTCTCCTAGGAACTCACCGCTAACACAGGCAAGTGGCTATACCAGACCACCGGAAGTCGTTCGGGCACGATAAACACCAAAGGAATTGCACCTTTAGAGGATTTAAGGTCTCCTAGACCGGACAATAAAACAGATATGATGCAGTGGATATGATAGATGTGATGCAATAGATAATAGATGCGATGCAACAGAGAGTATAATAGATGCAAAATGGTGACATACTCCAACCGCGCTAGACTCGTAAGAGGAGAGAGAACAAAGAAAACCAATCAGGCGCGTTCCACGCAACCTAAGATAAATTCCAGACACGCTGAAAATCGTGTGAGGAAGCGGACACTCAAAACACGCTGATAATCGTGAGAGGAGGTCCAAAAACAGCCCGCCCAGCGCGTCTACAACGCAACCTGGGATAAATTCCAAACACGCTGAAATCGTGTGAGGAACAGAACACTCTAACCACGCTGAAATCGTGAGAAGAGGTCCAAAAACAACCGCCCAGGTGCATACACAACACAACCTGAGATAGATTCCAAACACGCTGAAATCGCGTAAGGAACAGGACACTCAAACCACGCTGAAATCGTGAGAGGAGGTCCAAAAACAACCGCCCAGGTGCATACACAACACAACCTGAGATAAAATCCAAACACGCTGAAATCGCGTAAGGAACAGGACACTCAAACCACGCTGAAATCGTGAGAGGAGGTCCAAAAACAACCGCCCAGGTGCATACACAACACAACCTGAGATAAAATCCAAACACGCTGAAATCGCGTAAGGAACAGGACACCCAAACCACGCTGAAATCGTGAGAGGAGGTCCAAAAACAACCGCCCAGGTGCATACACAACACAACCTGAGATAAAATCCAAACACGCTGAAATCGTGTGAGGAAGAACCAAACTCTAACCACGCTGAAATCGTGAGAGGAGGTCCAAAAACAACCGCCCAGGTGCATACACAACACAACCTGAGATAGATTCCAAACACGCTGAAATCGCGTAAGGAACGGGACACTCAAACCACGCTGAAAATCGTGAGAGGAGGTCCAAAAACAACCGCCCAGGTGCATACACAACACAACCTGAGATAAAATCCAAACACGCTGAAATCGCGTAAGGAACAGGACACTCAAACCACGTTGAAAAAGTCTGAAATCGTGAGAGGGAGGTCCAAAAACAAAAAACCGCCCAGGTGCATACACAACACAACCTGAGATAAATCCAAACACGCTGAAATCGTGTGAGGAAGAACCAAACTCTAACCACGCTGAAATCGGAGAAGGGTCCAAAAACAACCGCCCAGGGATACACAACACAACCTGAGATAGATTCCAAACATGCTGAAATTGCGTAAGGAACGGGACACTCAGACCACGCTGAAATCGTGAGAGGAGGTCCAAAAACAACCGCCCAGGTGCATACACAACACAACCTGAGAAGGTTTTAACAATGGAGGATAACAATGGTGTAACCAACAGATATATCTCAACATATTTCATACGGAGAGAGGGAAGGTTTTAACCGGGGAAACAAAGGTGTAACCAACAGGCGTATCTTAACGTATTTCATACGGAGAGAGGGAAGGTTTTAACCAGGTAAACAAAGGTGTATCCAACAGGCGTATCTCAACGTATTTCATACGGAGAGAGGGAAGGTTTTAACCGGGGAAACAAATCACATGCGAGAGAGGAAAGGTAAATTTCTCAGCGTATCACACGCAAAAGAAGAAAGGTGAACGAAGACTGGAACTCGTCCAAATGTTCAAAACCGAAGACGTCCTAACGCACCGCATGCGAGAGGAGAAAAGACGATAATTGCAAGTGAAAAGGTGCATAACAACATAGGTGAAGTGTGCATAACAATGCAAGTAATGAGCATAACAATGCAGACAGATGTGCATAACAATGCACGAATATGGCATAACAATGCTAGATAGATGTGCAAACAATGCAAGACTTGGCACACAGCTTACGACATAGCATTCCATTCACTTGGCACACAGCTCACAACACAACACTCTGTTCGTTAGGCGCGCAACTCGCAACACAAAATTCTGTCAATCGGACACACAGTCTTTTGGGCACACAGCTCTTTCGGGCACACAGCGCACTCGGCACGCAGCTCATTTTGGGCACACAGCAGGTCTCGGGCAGACAGCGCATTCTTCGGGCACACAGCTCATTTGGGCACATAGTTCATTTTGGGCACACAGCAGGTCTCGGGCAGACAGCGCATTCTTCGGGCACACAGCTCATTGGGCACATAGTTCATTGACCATACAGGATGCAATGACGGAAACTTGTAGAAGTTGAAACAATCTCAGATGCCCAACATTTTCCCTCTTTGCTTTTGCTTTGCAGCCTGGAACTTCATCGCTTCATACAGGTCCTGGTTTTACTGTTTCATGTGACCTGGGTTGAACCCCGCGGTTTATGAAAGAACAAATTCTGTTTTGCACAAATGTGGAGAACGGCACGGCACTCGGAGCACAAAACGATTTTATTTTGAAATTGAGAGATGAGTTTTCGACCAGGTATTGAGCCTACGACTGAAGACAGCAAAACGACTCAACAAGGAAATAAAAGGCACACGACCTAGACACATCGAGTAACACTCGAAACGACTCAAAACAAAAATCGAGATAAAAAAAAAGACACGACACTCAGACGTGCACAGGGAGCCTGTTTCACCGAGTAGTGTTTCCCACCATTTCTCATTTGTGGTTCTCACATCACTCGGCCCTCAAGCTCTGTTTTTCTAAAAAAGCCCTTTTTCTCACTTTTTCTCTCATCGCACATCTCTCTGTTCTTCAATCTCTCATTTTCCAATCCCTCCCCTGGGTGGTTGATGGATAAACAGAAAGTTGTGGGCTCTTGCCCCTAGCATTCTGCTCGATTCTTTCTTCCGCTCACAGCTAGTGAATTCCTCCCATAGGGGGTTGCGCTACACTGGGTGTGTAGCAAATCTGTAGCTAACATCGGTTGATGATGCTTTGCTGGGGAGTTTGGACGTGATAAGATCTGTCCAGATGATGGAGTGGAATATCTTGCCCCATTCCAGTTCGTGCTTCGCACTTGGTCGAACCTCGTTGCTCGGAAGGTGTGAGAGCTTTTTCACCCTTTTGTTAGCTTAGTGGTGCCCTTTCGACAGTAGAGTGCCCTGCTTGGCAAGTAGAGTGCCCTTTCGGCAAGTATTTGACAAAGGGGAAAGACAGGAACCTGACTCAACTGTGCCCCTAGTTCATCATTTTGACCATTTTTGTTTGGTTTTTTTAAAACAATTTTGACCAACATGAAAGTTAGATTAACATGCTTATTCAACTTTCTGATTTTGAAAATCATGCAAGTTAGGTGTGAGCACTGAAAATTTTCCTTTTTTGGGTCCAAGAAAAAGGTCCAGTTTTGGAAAAGATGGAATAATTTTCGAGAGAATCGGTCAACCTCAGTAAAAATTCTCAAAAACTATTTTGCAAACGGCCATTTGCTCAACGAGCATGAAACCTACTCTGAGATGCGCAACCTCGGATCCAAGAAGAAAACTGCCCCTTGTTGGAGGAGAGCTACATGGCAACGAAAAGTTGCCCCTTGCTGGAATGCACGCGGCGCATTGAATGGCAACGGAAAGTTGCCCCTTGTTTGAATGGTACTGCAGCACATTGTAGTCAGTCCTCAGAGCGATGAACACAACCAGACTCTCAGATACAGAGAAGACAAAGATGACCAGAACCATCGCATGGACACAATCGAATTTGAAGTGTTTTACGGCTGGACTTCAGAATGAAGTTGCCTACATATCCCAAACATGGGAATCAAGCCTTACGTAGTTCGGGGTTAAGGTACACTTGGGTATTTAACCTCTCATTTTTATGCTCTAACTTTTGCCAAGGCGCCTGTTGCAGGTTTTCAACCTTGCGAGCTTGTTTTTCTTTCTTTTTTCTTTCTTTTCTTTCATTCCTTTTCTTTTTTTTTTTTTGCATTTTTTTTCATTTCTTTTCATCACATTTCTTTTCTTTGTATATATCTTTTCTTGCTCTAACTTTTGCCTGGGTCGCCCTTTCCGGGTTTTCGGCCCAGCGAGCCTCTCAAAGGGTAAAAGTGTAACAAGTCCATGCCAAATGGTTTTAGGATCTCGAAGCCATCTGTATCCAAGAGAGTGGTTGTTGTATCGATTTGCAGAAGGATCCATCTTCGGCTCTTCGAGCACATCGGACATTGTCGCCCCTAGGTTGAAGGGTACTTCTGGTCTAGCTTTGCAAGCTTCTTCTGATCTTCCGATCTTCTTGATCTGACTCTCCTGGCCTCTTGTTCGAGGGCTGCTTCAAATCTGGCCACACAGGCCTCACGTCGTAGTTGATCGTTGAACCTTCTGAATTCAAGTTCAAGGTTTGGAAGCAAAGGGGTCAAGTCTCGAGGCTGAGAGCGATCCTAGGCTGCACAATCTCAAGAGCGATTCCACACAGGTCTTCGCAGGACCGCGCAAAACATTTTGTTTTTGAAAATTTTTAAGAAAGCGACAAATCACTCGCGCTGAAGATAGTGTGAAACCAGTCTGGATCAAGCCAGGGTCCTTCTCAGTACTCACGCTAACAAGCATGATTTCATTCATTAAGGGCGTAGCATGCTTCTCTTTCTCTCAATTGATCAAATTTTTACAAATCCCGAGGAATTCCTTCCTCTTCGTCTTTCACCACAGTGTTCAAAAAGTTTTGAAAAACTCAGGTCATTACAATGATTTCAAGGCACAGAAAAGACAGAGTCCTTAGTCAAATACTGCCGTTTCATTTAGAATTTCTGGCACAACTGGCACACGGCAGAAGCAAACGCGAGAGCGTAAAAATCACTGCTGTTTCATTCAAAAACTGCTGGCACAACTGGCTTCCTGGCAGAAACAGACTCAAGACAAAACGAAAAGACAAACGCGAAACAAAATGGTGATGCCCCAGGTAACACCTCCGGAATCACCCGACTCCTATACAACAAGACAGACCCAAAACAAAAGAGACTGACTCAAAACAAAAAGACAGACTCAAAACAAAACTGACCCAATACCCAAGTCAGAAAGCACAAAAATTGATATTTGCACATTGCTCAGAACAGTGCGTGCCATTCCCACGTCTGAGTAATCGAGCGTGTCCGCCGAAGGTGGTTCATCCCAGTTCACATACATTATCCCCAAGTTCACTGACCCAGTGCCGATAGACTTTGCTGAGCTTGGCGGGAGGATGACCCCGTTGTCAAATAGATCCTGTACTTCATGGCAAAGATGGAAGCAGTCGTCGATAGTATGGCCAGTTTGCTGATGGTATGCGCAGTACTGGGTAGCATCATGCGTAGCCGGAAGAGGGTTCGAGAGAGGCCGAGGCTCAAGGGGTTTGAGACGGCCTTGTCCAACAAGGATTTGGAGAGCTCTGGACAAAGACATATAGAGGGCATGGAAGACCCTCCGACCTCGGGGTTGGTACTTCTGGGTTTGTGGATTTTTGCTGGACGCACCAGGAAAGGGATTGGCAGGTGCTGGCCTGGCTTGCTGATCTCTTCCGAGTGGAGGGTTAGAGCTAACAGGATTGCCTCTGGTATAACGGCCCTTCTCCCGATTTTTCCTTTGATTTAGACTGCCCCCAACTTGAGTAGCGAAAGTGTCATCCACAGCTTTTGCAACAACTGCGAGGACTCGCTCTTTGTTCAGTCCCTCAGCTTTCAAAGCCTCAACAGCAAACATAAGATGTTCATGGGGATCCATGCCCGCCCCTGCCTTTTTCTTTTCACTCGCCTTCACTTTGCCAAGGGATTGGCATTCCTCAAATACAGCCCGTTCCAAGACTGGGGAGCCTTTTGACACGAACTCCCTGGTATGAGATGTGGTTGATGATGGGGCCAATGTCCCGGAGGCCAAATCTGTCACAGTCCTTTGAAGATCTTCGATCATTCTCTTCAGCTCAGAAGTATTGGGCTCACGGGTTTGAGATGATTGGGGTCAGGTGCATCCATCATGCATAAGTCCGTGCTTTCTGGAATGAACACCTTAGGCTTGGGTAGATGGGCCGGGGTGATGTATATGCTGGGGTCGAAGGTGGAAGGTAGTGTATGGATGAGGTTGAGGTGGGGAGGTGACGAGTCAGTGCTAACCTGAGGTCCTTTGGGTGGAGCTAGGGTCTCTTCATCAATAAGATCCTGAATCTTATGACGGAGGCGGATGCAACGGTTCGTATCATGACCGTGCTGTTGATGGTAGGCACAGTATTTAGCTGGGTCATATCTTGGTGGAAGAGGGTTTGGAAGGGGTTGGGGTTCTAGGAGTTCTAGGTGCCCTTCTTCTTGCAGCTTTTTCAAAGCTTGGGAGAGACTCATGTAAAGAGGATGGAATTTTCGGGCTTGGGGCCGAGTTGAAGTGGTTGGTTTTTGGCCATTGAGGGAAGTGGTGATAGTGTCTACTTCTGAGTATTTCGCAGCTGTGCTACCATCAGTAGTAGCATTGGAACTACGAGCAACATTCCTCTTCAAAGGCTCATTATCTTCTGCAAAGATTCCTTGTCTGATGGCATCCTCGATTTGGACCCCCATTTCATGAAGGGCCGGAAAGGTAAACAGAGGTAGAACGACCATCTTTTGCAGCAACTTGCCATGCAAATTCCGAACAATCATCCTGATTTGATCTTTGTCGGGAGGCCTTGTAGTCATCATTGAGGCCTTTGCTCTCCATCTCATCACGAACTCTGAGAAACCCTCCTTTGGCTCTTGGCGGGTGACTTCAAGATCACGAGTTGTGACCTCGATCTGTGTGTTGTAGGAGTATTGAGCGATAAAGGCCTCAGCTAGCTCTTCCCAGTTCCATTTCACAGAGTTCTCCAATTTTGCATACCAGATTGCGGCTATCCCGGATAGGGTTTGGCCGAATAGTGACAATTTCTGTGCTGTGGTCAAACCCATTGGCCTCAGGATATCAGAAAACAGTTGGAGGTGCACCATTGGGTCTTCAGAGCCATCGAATCGATCGATATGTGGCATCTTGAACCGATCCGGTAATGTCACCATTGAGTCGGTATAACCATCCTCTATATCAGGAATAGAATGGGCCCCCTAAGACTTTTTGAACAATTTCTCAAGCTTGCTCACTTTCAATGCTGTGTGGTCCGTCTCGAGCTCAAAGGGGGAGTCTGGTAGGCTGGTGGGTGTTTTAGATAGCTAGAGTAGAACCAGGGCCGGAGCTGGCCCGCCTGGAATGTCCGTATCATCCTGGACATGGGTTACCTCCCCGAGTATGGGAACTCTTGGTGGGGGAGGAGCCTGGTGTGAAGTAGATACTCCGGTTTGCTGCTCTAACCTGGCAATTGTCTCTGCCTGTTGGACTATGATCACGGCCTGTTGCTTGGCGAATTCCGCTTGACGGACAGCGTCCTCCTGCATGAGCTTCATACTCTCTTGAAGCTGACGCATCATTTCTTCCATCCCTGCCATACTGCCCTGTCCTAGCTGAATAACAAGTGTAACTCCCTGAGGTATCTCAACCCAACTGCACACAGGTGAGATAGATAATGACTGCTAATCCGAAGATTGTTAAACTGATGATCTGTGCTTGACTGGCCTTTTTACCCAGCCTCTGGCGAAGGAACACTGATTGCCCTTGAATGGAATCTCTGACCTGACAAAGTCTATTGACACGCGTCCAATGAACCTGGGGGGTATCGGAGCCTTCTGAAGCTATGGTTCCAAGACTACCTAGCAAAAGGGAAAACAGAGAGCATCTCAACCTGATTTCACGATAACCCATATGAGCCGAGCTGAATGACTGTGCCCCTACAGAATTCTGCTCGTAAACTGATACCCTCAGGTAAACTGAATCCCAAAATACTAACACTGATGCCCGCAGGCCTGATGCCCAAACTACTGAACTGGTGTCCGCAGGCCTGATGCCCAAATTTGTAAACTGATACATGCATTCCTGTAGAAACGCACTCTAAAGCACATAACAAGCAAGTGAGAGCCAAAACACCCCTATGTTGGGGTAGGGTTTCCCTGTCCTATTTTGTCAGGAACTAGGGTTTCACTACGCACACAGCGGTTTCAAACAACCTATAAACGGGTAAGCAACCTGTCCTAGTTTGGAATGGTCACAACGGATCCGAATATGCACTAGGTCGAATGGTCAAAAAAGGTGCCCCGGTAAAACCGGGGTTGGTGTTCCCATGCTGTCAGAGCCCAGAGCCAATTAGCCTTATGGACATGCCATGACAAGACAAGCCTCCGGCAAATCGTTCGGGAATGGCATATGGCAAACACGGTGTCCTAGGCGCACCAATGCAAATGCAATGCAAAGAAACACACAAGTGTAGTCAAAATCAGATATCATGAGTTCGAGTCAAGTTCTCTAAGTCCCCAGCAGAGTTGCCAGAAACTGTAGACGTCCCCGAACGCATCCCGGGGAAAGGAGTGCGAGTTCCCCCCTCCCGTTCTGGTTCGATAGTGGGTCACTACAATTCAAGGACTCAAATGTCACGGTTCTTAATCTTGAACCAAAGAGTCCAAATCCGGCAAATTGTTTTTGAAAATAGATTTTTTTGAAAGAAGTGCCAAACATGGACTGCTTTGCCAGATACAGAGTCGCCACCTAAATGTTTTTTAATGGGAAATTTAGGAAACCCTGACTCGGTGCCAAAGGCCATGTGTCCGTCATCACCAAAGTTGCCTCGGCTCGGGAACTTGGGTACGATTGGGGAAGGTCACTTCGTGAGCACCCCCGCTCGCCCGGTCAAAGACCGGCCTCTACTAACCATGATATCTGTCTTTGAAAACATTGTATGTTCTTATTCCGGTTATTAGCCTAGGTTACTATGTGATGCGCACAGCATACAAGTATAGACCGAGTCGCCTGAATTGGAACAAAACATTTCATGTTTGTTTGTTTGAAAATGGTTTGATGGTGCTACCCGCAGGTAGGCTAAGACGCAGATTTGCCACCCTCGGGTGGGCTTAGAAAAACATGATTTTGCCACTATCTAGTGGGCTTGAGACAAACATTTGGTGATTTGTTCCACTTCAAGTAACTCAACCTCCACCCACAGGCATTCAAGGCAGTTATATCACATAAGCATATAGCCTCATGGTAAGCATGCTATTCATGGCAACACTCACACGCATGCAAGGATGCTAAAGCATAAAACTCACCGAGTACTCCAAGCCAAAACAGAAGCTCGTTAGAAATCCATGCATGATCCTAGATGCACAGAATTGCCTAATGCAACACATGCAAAAATGCAAACTATAGCAGGCTCGGCTATTCTAAAGATGGCATGTGAAATGCTACAACTAACAAGTATTCAACTCGGAATTGAAATACAATGCAGTTAGTATGATGCGCCGAGCCCGGTGCGTGCAAAACAGATGAATGATGCAAACATGCTGTCATACTGTATGCTAATTGAAATATGCCCTATATCTAACCATCATAAGCGGATAAATAAAAGGGAAGAAAGACGTGGGGTTAGAAGACATACATCACACTCACCCACACTTATTACAATTATGCCCTCGCGCAGAGGGTCCGAATAAATATACAGTCCCGAATGAAAGAATAATACAGTCCGAATAATATACAAATTCCTAATTAATTAACGAATTAACTAAGAAAAACTGTAAACTGGCATGCAAGCCAGGGACTGCCTTGATTCTGATGAATGGTGTATGTTTGGGCTGCTTTGCGCGGAAATCCACTGGGATACCCCAATTAGCCTCTGTTCTCGAAATGCGTGCCAGACTCCGAAAAGTTACTGATTCTTTATTTTGCTGCAACAGAGAGCAGGAAAGGGGCATAGCAATGTATTTCACAAATATATGCATGCCTCGATCCTCGGGCCACCAATCACGCATATCGATGCATGATGGCCGAGGAGCCGAATTGCACAACTCAATATAGGATGAATGCATATGAATGCTACAACAAAACCTAACTCCCTCATGGATGATCCGGAGTGTCGGTGACTTGGGAATTGAGACCCGTTCCGTCGCTCGGAGTACGAAACGTGCCTCGTTTCCCGTGCCCGGGTTAACTCCTATCCCGAACATGATGCAATATGCATGATATGCATGAAATGCAGCTAAAATACAATCCTAACATACACAATGTTATAGAATGGCATACACGCTACACGAGGTGATACACAACCGAGCATACACAATGCTATGGATGAAATGGCATACGCAACGCAATATGGGCTTACACCAACATAAGAGAGCCTCAGCCACACTCACATAAGAGGCCATTAGATGAAAATGAAACAACTCGAAGTGTGTGCACGCGTGCACGCAAACCGAGGACCGAACCTACGGCACGGAATGCCACTCTAATGAGACATAGTAAGACATGGAACATGATATGTAAACATGCAAATTTCAGTAGCAAAATGATATGCAAAACAGCCCCGAAACATGGCGAAATGATACCCGATGCATGGAACGAGTCCCGAAACATGGATTTCAATGCATAAAATGGCCTACAGCTATACCATACGTGCATAATTGATACATGACATGAAAAGGAAGAAGCAAGGCAGCCCCAAAACTCACATTTTTACAGTACAAAACAAGGCCAAACAGCAATCACAAGTAGGGCTAAGATGGCATACAAAAATGGCTCCGCAAGGGAGGTCACGAAGCAAGTGGTAGATGCAAAGCCCAAATGGAAAAATACCCTTCTACAACACTGAAGAGGGGCTAAAAATATGAACATTTACAGTAGATGACAAACCTCAAATCAGTATGAAAACATGCTCAAAATGCAATGCAAGATTAAGGCCAACAAGAGGCTATAACATGAGGTATACAAAGCATTCACCAAACAGCCAAAGACCCTTAATGAGATATGCCAAGAAGGTAAAAATATGGCTATTTTCAGTTCTGATCATGGCCGAAAACAGAAGTTAGATAAGCCTAAAAAAAGCATGCAAAAATGGGGGTCAAAGAGGGGTATAATGATAAGTGCTACATGGAGGCCCCCAACAGTGTTGAGCCCTTCTACAATGTTGTAGAGGGGCTCAAAATAAGCCAACTCACAGTTTATATCATGCTCAAAAACAGATCACACATAGGCTAGAAATATCATGCAAGATTATGGTATTTAAGAGGGTATTGAAGCAAGTACCAAATAGGGGGCTCAAACAGGGTTGAGCCCTTAAACAAACATGAAGAATGGCTAAAAAAAATGACCCTTTCAGTTAGGGTCAGAGCCCAAAACATCAAGAAAATAGGCTAGAAGAATGGTACAAAAATGTGCTACAAAAGAGGGAAAATGGTCTTACCCTTGAAGATCACTTCTTTGCTACCTCTTGGACCAAGGAATGTTGCTTCTAAGCCTCTGAAAAACCTCTCCTTGCTGCTGGAAATGGAGTGGTGATGGTGGTGCTTGGTAGTGATGGAGAAATGGTGCAAAACTTAGAGATTTTGAGAGGAAATGAGAGAGATATGTATCTATATGCTCAAACCAATTTTTGCCACCCTCTAAACAAAGCTTGAGCTGCTGTTATGTAAGCAAGAATGGAGGAGAAAGGGAGGGAAAAAATGGAGGAAAAAAAGGATTAAGTTTCCCTCCTCTCCCAAAGTCCCCCGAAATCAGATATTTTGGGGGAAAAAGCTATACAGCTGCAAGGCACACATCCCAAGAATCATGGCCGGCCTGCTATTTTTGTTGCAGGTGGCCGGCCGGCCACCCCCTATGGCCGGCCGGCCAAGGGGCAAAATGGTCCAAAACAATTTCTGGCCGGCCACCAGATATTGGTGTCCTCCCAGGTCTCCTCAACACAACCCTATGGTTCAAAATTGGAAACTGTAAAACAGGAGAGAGAATAGGCCACTTTTAGGAGGGGTTCAAAAGGTTCAAGTTGAGTTACTGGCCGGCCATGTGATATTAGGGTCCTCCCATGTGTGTACAACACAAATATGTGGTTTGGGCTTGAAGAAAATGCTCCTAGGGTGGTCAACATTGGCTCGGAAGTGAGAAAAACGGGCGTCGGAGGGCGCCGGAGGAATATAACTGGTTGTTGAGACAATTGCTGGCCTCCCACCCTTCAGTGACCTTCCTGGTGATAAAACAGAGGTACCTGCCAAAAATGAACGAAAACCGATGCAAAACGAATGCTCGGGGATCAAAACACGCAGTTCGGGGTCCCGAAAATAGGCTGTTAAGCACCGAAAGTGACATTCGGCCACGAAGTGGGTCTCTCAGACCTCAGTGTCCCTCAAAAGGGAGTAAATAAGATGCATGCCAAAAATTGGAGCAATCGGAGATGGTTAGACGGTCCCGAACCGAGGCACACGGCCTGACGGCTCCGAAAACCGGGAACCGGGCTCCGAAATGGGCAAAATGGCCTACGGCCACAAAAAGTATCCCACGGCCACTGAGAGATGGTCTACCAGACCTCTCCCTCCCCTCATGAAGAGAAACAGAGAAAACCGAGTCTGGTTCGCAAACCGAGGCAAGGCACAGAAGAGGGTTCGGAAGTCCGGAGGCAGGGCTCACGGCCGCGACTCTGAGACTTCTGAACGAGCACAATATGTAACATCACCGAGCGCTCAATCAGTGACGTCTGAGTCTCAAGATCGGTCAAAAATGGGGTGTCTACAGCCACTATACCAAACATTGAGAGACTCAATCTTGCATTGCACAAAACATTTCCTCAGCCATATTTGAGAGCTCAACCGACCAAGAGAGAGAGAAAGTGAGAGATTGAGTTCAACTTGTTGATTTGCTTGGAAATTGGAAGAAATTGTAGGAGATTTGCCTTCTTGAGCCTCTAGACTTGTATTTGAGGACCTAGGTAAGGAATTCAACCCCTCATTGTTGTCTTTAAGTTGATTCTTGCATGATTCATGTCAAATTGTAGAGCTAAGGCATGATTTAGTTCTAGCATGTTGAATTGAAGCTCATTCCATGCATGCATGTGTATATTGAAGAGTTTTGAGTTGTTTTTCATGGCAAAAGGTTGCATGCATGCTCATATTTATGTTTAAGTCCATGATTTCATCTTATTTTGAAAAGAATGAGCTCATTAGAGCATGTATTGAAGCTTTGAATTGGTTTTAAATCCATGCATGTTCCATGTCTTATTCATGAAAATTGGGTTTGAAAATGGATTTAATTAAACTACCCTTGAGCTTTGATTTCATAAATTGAGCTTTGAATCATGTTATTCTATGTGTTTACAAATGTTTTCCAGAAATTTGGCCCAAGAGGATCGAATTTAGTGCATTTTACCTTGGTTTTTGGCTTGGAGGTGCAATCTAGATTTTTCCAGATTTTGCACTCCCGCTCGAGCGGGGAAAGTGGCGCTCGAGCGGGGAATTCGAGCATCCAGTACTTTGCACTGTTTTATAGTCCGCTCGAGCGGAGTATTGTGCGCTCGAGCGGGATCTTGTGTCTCACGCTCGAGCGGGCGTCGAGCGTCCGTCGAGCGGAGATTTCACCCATCCAGTACTTTTTGGTCCGCTCGAGCAGGGGAGTTGACGCTCGAGCGGAGACCTTTGTTGCATGTCCGCTCGAGCGGGGAAACCTGTGCCCAAGCAGGACTCTGTTTTTCTGAAAATTCTGAAAATGTTTTCTGAATGCATCTTTGCATCCTCATCCCATCCTAGGCATTCTTAGGCCTAGTTTAAGACATCTTAATGAGGATATAGATGTAGAACACACCAAGGCAAATTAGGGATTAAGTTATTGTCTTTCCCAACTGTGTAGCTTAGTGTGTCAATCTGCTACGTTTGGCTTCCGAAGACGCTCTAGCTTACTGTAGCTCAGAACTCTGTGAGTAACAACTGTGTAAAGATATGTTCAAAAATGATTATCTTCTGAACAATTGAACTGAACTGTTTTCTGAACTGATACTGTTAACTGAATGAATGTATGTCCTATATTCTGAACTGTATTGTGGCATCCTTAGCAACTACTGTTACTGACTGTTACTGTTACAGATATCTCTGTCGGTTCCCTTGTTGGAACCACAACTGTTTGATGGCCATCAATGACTGTTCGGTCTTTTTAGACCTACTGTTTACTGTACTGCTATGCTAATGGATGTACCACATATGACTGTTTACTGTACTGAACAATTGATATACTGATTGAAACAACTGTTTTCAACACTGAAGGACATTCATTCTAAACCCCTTTATGCTTTATGTTATTCACTGGGCTTTAGCTCACTGCTCATATATATATGTACGTGTATAGGCACCAGACCGGAGCTAGGAGCGTGGGGTAGACTCCCTTTTTGTCAAGCCAACTACTGTGCCTCACTGCGAGGTTCCGAGCCTGTCTAGCAAAGGCTATGGGGTGTTTTAGTTTTTCCCCTTCCGCTCTGTTTTGTAATCTGTATAGACTGCTACTGTACTGTACCGTTTAATAGGGATTAGGTCCCTGTTTCTGAATGGTTGTAAATGTTTTATATACTGTTTGCACTGACTGCATATATGTATGAAAAGTCTTTTTGCATACAGACTGTCACAGCTCATTGGACATTGCTTATTTACTGTATTGGCTTCCGCCAAGCCCTTGTACTCTGTTTTACTGTACTACTGTTAAGCAGGCCTTCGGTAATCCCGGATTACTGGCCGGTTACGGTGCTAAACCCATAGGGGCGGGTTTTGGTCGTGACAATAACAACAAATAACTAAGTTAAAAATCATAACAAAGTGTAGAATATCCCTACCTCAAGCTAGAAAACCAAGAAAAGGTGAAACTCCAACAACGTCGAAACCAACTTCTATTCGGATCAAAACGTAGATCTTGAGATGCTTTATCTTTTTCCCAAAGGCACTAGGGTGGAAATCTCAACGGATCTAGATGAAATCCTAGAGAGAATGCGAATTCTAGAGAGAGAGAGGCTCAAAAATAATCTTTTTGGAAAGTTAGAGAGAGAAAGAGAGAGAGAGAGAAGAAAAAGTGATCCAAAATGTCATCTTCTCGGACTGTTATACACGTAGCCCACTCACGATTGGAAAGCCCCACTTGAGCGTCAAACACAAGGTTTCGCTTGAGAGTGAAAAGTGACGCTCGAGCGTAAAATACACATTTCTAGAAGTTTTACAAGTCTGTAAAAATATTGAGCATGTGCAAAGCCCGCTTGAGCGGAGGAGCAAAATCAACAAAGCCCACTTGAGCGTAAGAATACCCGCTCGAGCGGAAGAGCCAAAATCTAGGCAACAAAGGTTTGGAAAAACAAGCAACCAACCTATTCCAAACACACAACTATAACTCGATAATCAAAAATAAAGGGGAGACAAGGGAAACAAGACGTTAATGACCATTCTAAACCATACCAACCCGAGTCCGGAACACAATGGATAGTGGGTCAAAGTCGGAATCGCTATAACCTCCCCTCCTTAGGAGATTTCATCCCCGAAATTACAAATCAAGCTTAAAACAAAATTAAATCGTTCACAACAATATTCTTATTATAGGTTCATCACCATGACCCATTTTCCGGTCATCCATTCCCATCAACTCAATACACAAGTTCCATTCAAAATGAAATTCATAATTTCTCAAAAACATTTTCAAGCTAAATCAAAGTTCAACTCTTTTCAAAATTTACGTAGCATATACAATGCTCCCAAAATGATACAACATCATCAATATTCCATATTCCCAAAACATGAGCAATGTTTATATAAAACCCATGTTTTCACAATATTCATAACATATACAATGTTATCATAATTTAAAACATACACAATGTTCATATTTCTCATTAACATAATAAAAATCTTAATACATTGTTCAAGCACCAACAAACAAGTCCGGATATGTCTCTCAGACTTCCAATTCACGCTCCCAAGTCGCTTCCTCGACTCCGTGATGCTTTCACAGAACTTTAACTAAAGGAATTATCTTGCCTCGCAAGACTTGGTCCCTCCTATCCAAGACTCTCACCGGTCTTTCCTCATACGAGGCATCCTCATCCACCTCCAAGTCGGTCCAATCCAACACGTGCAATGGATCCAGCTCATACTTCCGAAGCGTACTAATATGAAACACACCATGCACTCCAGAAAGTTGTGGCGGTAACGCCAACCGATAAGTAACTTCTCCGACCCGTTCAAGGATCTCAAAAGGCCCAATAAACCGGAAGGACAACTTCTCACTCGTCCCAAACCTCATCAAACCCCGTCTGGGTGATATTTTCAAAAACACATGGTCATCCACTTCAAAAGACAAAGGTCTCCACCTACGGTCGGCATAGCTTTTCTGGCGACTCTGAGCCGTAACTAGCCTCCTACGGATAAGTGCATCTGTCACGACCCAAACCCGCCCCTATGGGTTTAGCATCGTAAATTAACGTTAAGCATGGGTTGGGGTTATTACAGCAACTTTCTTCGTCGTTTTCCGAACTAACTCTAGACCCAACAAAGGTGCATCACCCATCTCGGCCCAACATACAGGGGATCTACACGGTCGGCCATACGAGGCCTCAAATGATGCCATGCCAATGCTCAATTTGAAACTGTTGTTATAGGCAAACTCTACCAAGGGCAAATGCTTCTCTCACGAGCCTTTAAAATCAAGGACACACCCCCAAAGCATATCCTCTAAAATCTGAATGGTACGCTCTGATTGCTCGTCAATTTGAGGATGATACGTTGTGCTAAAAGTCAGTTTAGTACCCAAGGAACTTTGTAAGCTCTGCCACAATCGGGCTGTGAAACGTAAATCTCTATCCGAAACAATGGTCACTGGAACCCCATGCAATCTCATTATGTCCTGAATATACAAGTCCGCAAGAAAATCTACTGAGTCACTCACATGCATCGCCAGAAAATGTGTCGACTTGGTCAACCGGTCAACTATCACCCAAATGGCATCACTGTAGCGTTGAGTCCTCAGAAGGCCCACAATGAAATCCATGGTAACATGCTCCCATTTCTACTCAACTATAGGCAAGGGTTGCAACAAACCCGTTGGCTTGTGATGCTCAGCCTTCACTTGTTGACAAGTAAGGTACCTCGATACAAACACCGCCACATCTTTCTTCATATCTCTCCACCAAAACTGGCGACTAAGATCGTGGTACATCTTTGTACCTCCCGGATGTACCACAAGGCGTGAATGGTGAAACTCTCAAAGTACTTCCTCTCAGCAAGACTCCAGCACAAACAAACGGTCACGGTATCTCACACTCCGGTTGGGATACACATTCAAGCTCTTCTCTACCTTCCCACTAGAAATATTTTCCCGAAGGAATTCTACCTGAAGATCACCCATCTGCGCTTCTAACACTTGGTTCACAAGTGTAGGTTGTGCAACCACAGAAAGTAAGGTCGTAGATTCAACAGACTCACTAAGGTGTAAGTCAAACTTCCCAAGAGTACCCAACATTTTCCACTCTTGGATGGCTATACAAGCTATACTACTAATAGGCTTTCTACTCAAGGTGTCGACCACAACATTGGCCTTCTCTAGATGATAATGCAACTCGAAGTCATAATCCTCTATGAACTCCATCCATCTCATCTGCCTCAAATTTAGCTCTTTCAGAGTAAATAGGCACTTCAAACCCTTATGATCAGAAAACACCTCGAATCTCTTACCGTATAGATAATGCCTCTAAATCTTTAGGGCGAAGATAATTGCCGCTAACTCTAGATTGTGAGTAGGGTAATTCCTCTCATGTGCTTTCAACTGCCGTGAGCCATAGGCTATTACCTTCCCCTCTTGTATCAAAACACAACCCAAACCTTCCCATGACGTATCACAATAGACAGAATAGCCCAAACCCCTCTCTGGAATAATCAATACTGGAGCCATGGTAAGTCTAACCTTGAGCTCCTGAAACGACTTCTCACAAGTCTCACTTCACACGAATTTGACTCATTTCCTCGTTAATCTGGTCAAAGGTGTGGCTAATCTAGAAAAATCTTTCACAAACCGGCGGTAATACCCAGCTAACCTCAAGAAATTACGGATGTCGAAGGCATTCGTGGCTTGTGCCCAATCTTATACGGCCTCAACCTTGGATGAATCTACAGTCACCCCTTTCTCGGATACCACATGGCCTAAGAACTTAACTTCCCTCAGTCAGAATTCACACTTCCCAAACTTAGCATACAGTTTGTGGGCTCTAAGTAATTTAAGCACTACTCGCAAGTGTTCCTTGTGTTCCTCCTCAGAGGGTGAATAAATCAAAATGTCGTCCACAAAGACGACCACAAAACGATCTAGGAACTTACGGAAGATCTAGTTCATTAGGTCCATAAATACAGTTGGAGCATTGGTTAGCCCAAAAGACATCACTAGAAACTCATAATGGCCATACCGCGTACGGAATGCCGTCTTCGGATGTCTTCCTCCCTCACCCTCAACTGATGATAGCCCGACCTCAGGTCTATCTTAGAAAAATAAAGACCCCTTCAACTGATCAAACAGGTCATCTATACGAGGCATTGGATACTTATTCTTAACAGTCACCCGTTCAACTTTCGATAATCTATACAAAGTCGCAACGCTCCATCTTTCTTTTTAACAAAAAGCCAGTGCCCCAAGGCGAAGCACTAGGACAGATAAAACCCTTATCTAATAATTCCTGGAGTTGAATCTTCAACTCACTCAACTCGGCAGGTGCAAACCGATACGGTGCCATAGAAATCGGTGTCGTGCCAGGCACTAGATCAATAGAGAACTCAATCGCCCTCAAAATAATACATAATAGCCATCATTTAGACATGTAGTGGTATAAGAAAATCAACACCTTTCCATTCATCAGAGTAGTTCTTACAACAGTATTACATGTTAACAACAAAAGCAAATGCCCTGCGGGCTTACAGCTTTCCAAGTCAACACTTAGTTACACAAAAGAAGAGTACTAACTCTATACAAAATAAGCCCTTGGCTTGGTATACATGTAATACAAACAAAATAATCAAAAAAGTCTTCAACTCCCATAACCATCCAAGCTATGTCCTTGGAGGTGGCATGCTACCTGTACCTGAAAATAATGTCCCATATAGGGTGAGCCAACGCCCAGTAGAGATATGCTAAACACAGTATGAGCAGTAACTAAGACATTAGCAATTGATAAATGTTTAATTCCCATAAATCAATTCATAACCCATTTCCATTACATGACCACTATGTCCATGTTTCATTTCATTTTCCATTTCTTATCAAGTTCACAATTTATAACAACGGCTCAGAACCTGGCCAACAATTTACATGAGATAGTGACTCATATTAAACATTTCCCATTTCACAAAAGATAAGTATACTAGCTATATCAACACTTCGATAGATGAGCATATAAGCTATATCAACATCTCAACAGATAAGCATATAAGCTGTATCCACACTTCAACAGATAAGTATATGAGTTATATCAACACTTCCATAGATAAGCATATGAGCTGTATCAACACATTAACTGATAAGCATATGAGCTGTATCAGCGGAGTCCATCCCCTATCTTCTCCCAAACAACATCCGGTTTAAAGGTCCATCCCCTATCTTCCCCTAAACCGTGGAGTACATCCCCTATCTCCTCCCCCACACACACAACGTATATACATATAGGTCATATACACAATCAATCAATACATAACGTTAATGTATTCTATCAACCGTCATACTCTATGACACATCCATTGATTAGTTTTAGTTTGCCTAATCATCATGCATTGTCTAAACAATCAAAACTACCCTCCACCGGTAGCCCAAGGCAATTATTTCTAAATAGATAAAAGCTCCAACAGATAAAATATCAATGTTTTCAAAAATGAGCGATTAATAAATCCAACTCTACCATTTTACAATATAATGAGCCAATTTCATTATTTCCAACTCAATTCCAAATAACAACAATTTTCCCAAATTAATTATACCAATTAATTTATACAACAAATTAGGGTTTTCCACTCCATTTTCCAATATTGACCCAAGAGTCCAAATATTCTCAACAAACACCAACAACCTCATTTCGAAACCCAAAATACATATTTATGGGCCAAAGATTAAAACCCTTTTTTTTATATTTTCAAACCCTAACTTCCCAAACTTCAACCATTTATACAACATGCTGAAAATCTAGGTTAAAACCCATAAAAGTGAGTAGGAATCCCTACATCAAATTCAGAGCCCAAGGGAAGAAGATGACGAAAACGAAAATGCTCCAAATCACAAATTTCTCGGATCAAAAGATAGCCCTCGACGATCAACAACTTTTTTGTAAAGGCCAAAGGTGAGGAAACAACTCCTACTAGATCAATACCTAGAGAGAAGGGAAGGGTTTAGAGAGAGAAGCTCTCCAATAGTGTTTTTGGAAAAGTAAGAGAGAGAAGAGATGTGAAAAAGTGATCCAAAAAGTCGGATCTTGGATTGAAATACCAGTCGCCCCGCTCGAGCGTGGAAACCCCCGCTCGAGCGTCACTCACAGACTCCCGCTCGAGCATCCAAACCGCCGCTCGAGCGCCGGATACACGCTCCCAGAACTTTTGCAGAACCAGGTCCCCGCTCGAGCGTCCAACTTCCCGCTCAAGCGTCACACACAAACTCACGCTCGAGCGTCCAAACCGCCGCTCGAGCGTCCAACACTGCAGAGGAAATATTGGGAGATGGATTTTCCCGCTCAAGCGCCAAAACCCCCGCTCGAGCGTCAAAAGCTCGCTCGAGCGGACAGGCCAAAATCTGGCAACTACTTTTGTTTCTAAACTCAACCAACCTGTTTCGAACCTGCCCAACAGCCCAAGACTCAAATACAAAGAGTAAGGATGTAAACAAGATATACACAACAACCAACTCCACGGAACCTAAGTCCGGATACAACAATTAAAGAAAAGGGAAACCGGGATCGCTATAGGGTGTAGACTAGTAAGTCCTTAGAAATACATCCGAATAATCACAAACCACTCTCGGCAACTCAACTCGGGTTTCATCACACTCACTACTCATAAAGCTAGCAAGAAGATAACTAAGTTCACTCCGCCCACGCAGATCATACACCGGTGATAAGACTCTACCAACCTGATCTCCCAAGAAATGAAAACAGTCCTCGTTCAAGGTATATACAGTAACCCTATGACAGTAGCAATCTATAACAGCTCGGTATGACGATAGCCAGTTCATACCCAAAATAATATCAAAACAAGACATATCCATCAACACAAATGAAAAAGGAAGTCAGCGATCGATAACCTCTAGATCACAATCCCGATACCCTTGTTTCAAGATAACCTCACCCCCAATGGGTGACACTACACAAATAGGAGATGCTAACTGAGCCAACTCTAATCCCAAAACTGATGCAAATGCAAACGAAATAAAAGAGTGTGATGCACCTGTATCAATTAACACATTGGTAACTAAATTGCAAAATAGGAAAGTACCTCTTACAACAGAAGGCGCCAGTACAAGATCTGGCGCGGTAACAGCATACACACGGCCTGTCGGCCCTTAATCTACCAGCTCACCCCTCAAAGCGTAAGACTAATGCACTGATTGAGCTGAAGAGGCTTCCTAATTGGCCCTTGAGGCCTGTGCTGACTGTGCAAGTTGGTGGCTCTGTGTCTGCCTCGAACCAGATGCACCAGGTGTGCCACTCAGCTGTGGGCAAAATCTCTTCATGTGCCCCGCTTGTCCACACTGATAACAAGTGAGCGACTGGCCTCTCTCTTGACTTTGGCTCTGAGAATGAGCCGAAGACTGTGTAGATCGTTGCCCTGCTCCTCTCTGTGGGCAAGCTGGAGACTTGTGACCCAACTGGCCACACTTGTAACAAGTGAAGTCTCCCTGTCCACCTCTCCTAGAACCTGAACTCGGTACTGGAAAAGTAGACCTCGACTGTGCTCCCTGGTACTGCTGGTTACTAGAACCTCTTTGCCTCTTATTGTCCCCTTGGCATCTTGACTCCTCTTGAAGCCCCTCATCATTTCCTCCTCCAACTGAATCATGGTCTCCAAATGAGCCGCCGCCTCCACAAGGCGTCTGTAATCCCTAATCATCGAATCGGCCACTTTAAACATTAGCCACGGTCTCAATCTCTTTTCAAACTCCAAGCAACGGCACTCCTCAGTCGCCACTAGCTCGGGTGTAAATCTTGACAAGCTAGTAAAGGTGGCTTCAAACTCTGCCACAGATGTATTCAACTGCACCAACTTAGTGAACTGATCTCTCAACTTCTCCCTAACCGTGGAAGGCAAAAATTTCTCCTGGAAGGCGTTGACCAAAGCCTCCCAAGTCCTTCCAATGCGCCCCCGCGCATACTTCCACCATTGCCCCATGTCTCCCTTCAGTTGGAAAGACGCCAAAGTCACCATCAACTGACCATCCTCGATGCCAAGCATCTCGAACATCTTCACTATCTGCTCAAGCCATTCATCTGCCTTCAATGGCTCCTTCAGGTCACCCAAAAACTCATTCGGATTCGACCGGAAGAACTCTCTCTTCAAAAAGGATGGCCTGCCTCAGCTACTTGGGCCTGGAGTTGATTCTCAGCCCTGAGAATGTCCATAGATTCTCTTAATACTCCAGCCATTTCGTGGGCTAAGGCCCCTATGGCCTGCTAACTAACTGGTTCAGCCACATTGGCATGACCAACACCTTTCTCTTGAACCGGAACGTCATCTGCTATCTAGGCCTACCACGCCAACCACCGCGACCACGCCAACCACCACGACCACGCCCTAACATCCTAATAAAGGTAATAAGAGATTAGTACATTCACAAATGTGCCGAAACTAATCCACTCACGTCCTAATGTGATGGACAATAGTAAAACACTCCACATAAGCACATAATCATATAAACACATACGAATTTCATCTCCAGATAATGACCATCTCGCGACGTTGCTAGAGTTCCAATTAAAAATAGCAGTGATCAAGTGCCTTTCTAACAAGACTCCTAGAAACCCGTAGGCCCAATCAACATCCAAGAAATTCAATTCCATACCCAAATAATCATGTAAGCATGTTATCATATGAACACATATCGTATACACCCAAGTCTCTGGTAAGCGAAACAAACCCATTGTGGTACTAACCACTTCCCACGTATCCAAAATACTCAAACCCGATACGCTCTGATACCGAGTTGTAACACCCCCAAAATAACACAAATAACTCAACTCATAATAGAAGCATGCATGATATAATTTATACATTTCCATCTATCAGAATTCGTATTGCAAAGGATACTACATGCATTATACATTCATAAATGTTCATCCTGAATCTACAATATGTGATACCAGTAAATATTCAACAAAAGAATGCCCTACGAGCTTACATCTTTCTAAGACATGACTTGGTTATATCAAAAGTGAGTCATAAGCTCTGTACAGATAATAAGCCCTTGGCTTGAATAAACAGTTAAATACAAAACACAAAGTAGAGCCTTCAGCTCCCGAGTCCTCCCAAGCTATGTCTTCGAAGGAGGCATGCCACTAGTACCTGAAAATGGTGTCCCAAGTAGGGTAAGCCAAAGCCCAGTAGAGATAATCTAACACAGTATATGAAATTTAACTAAGATATAAGTGTCTGATATATGACAGATGCACATTCTTCATATGATCATACGATACTGGCATTCACATCCATATCCATTCCCATTCATTCATCTCTGATTAGTTCATTACATTTCAATTCATAGGCCACATTCATACTTTTCCAAATAACCCAACTGAGACTACAATCAAGCGGTTTTCAATCAAAATAACTATCACACAAACACTTCCATCTTGCCATTTTATGAAAATTTCATCCGCGGGATCGGTACCCATGTATGCATAAGATTTCGAGACTTTCACCCTAGACACTCCAGCCAACTTAGTTTCAAATGGAGTCCATCCCCTATCTCCTCCCAACACATGAAGTATATCCCCTTTCTCTTCCCAACACAAGATACATATACAATGTATTTAATGTACCGTGATATTCAATGACTATCATTTATGCACATTCAATGCCTTAACACACCGTCATATTCAATGACTCAATTAAACGATTAGTTTCAATTCACCTAATTCTCATGCAATTTTTACAACAATCATAACTATCATCCACCGATACCCAATACAGATATTCAATCTTTATAACAGATAATTCATCACATTCCCATAGATGAGTGATTACACAAATCCAACTACACCATTCATCTATACATTCCCTCAATTTCACAATTTCCATGCCAATTTCATTGTTTGAACAAATTAATTATCCAAGACATATTAGGGCAAATTTCTCCATTTTTAAATAATAACCCTAAGGCCAAATTTCACCATTTTAACACATGATAATCTCATATCCAAAACCCCGTAACCATTTATGAATCACAACATAGAAACCCCTCTTTTAATTTGAATCCCAAACCCTACGTTTTCGCACAGCATGACCAAATCTCACCATTTATACATAACAACAAATAACTAAGTTAAAAATCATAATAAAGTGTAGAATATCCCTACCTCAAGCTAGAAAACCAAGAAAAGGTGAAACTCCAACAACGCCGAAACCAACTTTTATTCGGATCAAAACGTAGATCTTGAGATGCTCTATCTTTTTTCCAAAGGCACTAGGGTGGAAATCTCAACGGATCTGGATAAAATCCTAGAGAGAATGCGAATTCTAGAGAAAGAGGCTCAAAAATAATCTTTTTGGAAAGTTAGAGAGAGAAAGAGAGAGAGAAGAAAAAGAGATCCAATATGTCATCTTCTCAGACTGTTATACACGTAGCCCACTCGAGCGTGGAAAGCCCCGCTTGAGCGTCAGACACAAAGTTCCGCTCGAGCGTGAAAAGTGGTGCTCGAGCGTAAAATACGCATTTCCAGAAGTTTTGCAAGTCTGTAAAAATAGTGAGCATGTGCAAAGCCTGCTCGAGCGCCAGAATGCCGCTCGAGCAAAGGAGCAAAATCAACGAAACCCGCTCGAGTGTAAGAATGCCTCAAGCGGAAGAGCCAAAATCTGGGCAACAAAGGTTCGGAAAAACAAGCAACCAACCTGTTGCAAACACACAACTACAACCCGATAATCAAAACTAAAGGGAAGACAAGGGGAACAAGACATTAATGACCATTCTAAACCATACCAACCCGAGTCCGGAACACAGTGGATAGCGGGTCAAAGCCGGAATCGCTATAACATGAGTGTGAGACCTATACATATGTGATTTGGGTGAGTCTCACACTCATATGAGAAATTTGGTAAAAAATTTGATAATTTATTTGCGATCCATAACATTTTTCAATTGCTATACATATTTTGGTAATAAATATTATATAATTTTTTATAAAATTATAATGACAGATGATATATAAACAAAAAAAATTTACAAAAAAAGGTCATATAAAATGAGGTGACAAAATTGTATTCATTCATTTCAAACTAAAATATTTTTTAAAGTGATTTACAATTTTTCAAATATCGTTATCACATCATTCTTGTAAGATTTTTTGTATAAATTTTTTATTTACAAATTATTTTTTAATTATAATAAATTGTAGTTCATAAATAAAAATGCAATTATATCATAAAAATTGTGACTGTTTTTTTTATCAATCAGTAGGATATTTACAAATATGATAAGACAATTATATCAAACGGACAATGATAGTCCAACAACTAAGTGGTTGTTTGAAAAGTACTAAATAATCATATTTTTTTTTATCTTTTTACGAAAAGATATGTAAAAAAGTAAACAGATGATATGATAAAAATAAGATAAAAAAATAAAAAGATAATTTTTTTAATAAATGACAAACAACCTTTAATACCAACCCAACAAACCAATACTAATAACCAATGTCAGAAAGAGTCCATCGTCATGAGAAGAAATAAAACTCAATACAACGAAATTTCCATAATGTGAGAAAAATAATCAATCTTTATTTTTAGTAAGAATTGATCCATTGACCCCCTTTCAATTAGGCACATACCTGAGTGACTAACTGATTAGTTAAAAATTTGTGATTAGTTTTTTGAAAAAATAAAGTGAAATTAACAAAATAAAAAGATAATTTTACCCTCATCTTTTTCAAACCTAAAATTAGATTAAGTTGTTAATTAAAATAAAATAAAAATATAATTAAGAATTTGATTTAAAAATAATTAAATTAAAACAAAACATAAATAATAATTAATGATTGTTCTAAAATATAATTAAATTGAAATTAGACTTAGATGTAGCAATTATAATAATAAATAAAGATTTACCGTTTGGGAACATGCTAATTTAGTAACTTTTTGGCTATTTGGCTAAAATATGAGCTAAAAAAAACTAGTATATTTGGGATGACTTTTTGACTTTTTACGAAAAAATGTGTAAAAAGTAAAGAGAAAAGAGAATCTTTGACTTTTTGGTATGGGTTGTTGACTTTTTGGCTAATTTAGTAACTTTTTGACTTTTTGGCTAAAAGGGAGGGTTCCCAAACGAGATTAATTGTGATCTTAAATACAACTAAATGAAAATTAGATTCAAAATTTAAGAATAACAATATATAATTAAGAATTTAGAATTAATTGCGATCTAAAATATAATTAAATTAAAATTAGATTAAAAAAATTAAGAAATATAATAAATAATTAATATTTATGATTAATTATGATTTAGTTGAATTAATGTTAGAATTATAAATTATATATATGAAAGAGAAGAAAGAAAAATAATTAAAAATACACAAGACTTGAAGGTATTACAGTAATTTCATATTTGTAGTTAACAAAATTAACAATTATAGTTTAGTTCAAAATCACATTAATTTTTTTATTATATTTAAATTATAAGAGAATAAAGTATTCCAACTTCAAATCACAATATAAGGTGCCGTTTGGTAACACTTACGTTTTCAGTTTTCTGTTTATATTTACAAAAATTTAAAAAACTCAAATAAAAACTTGTTTGGTAAAATTTTTGATTTATAAATCAGTGGTCTCAGTTTATAAATTTGGCCAAAAAATGAAAACACAAAAAATGTGTTTCCATTTTGAGTTTTCAGTTTTTTTTTTCTTTTACCATCCAACACTAACCACCACCCGCCACTATTTTCCACCACCGTCTTCCGCCACCACCACCCACCCGCCACCACCACCTGCCACCACTACCCACCCGTCACCACCACCTGCCACCACCACTCACCACCCACCTGTCACCACCACCCGCCACCACCACCCACCAACCATCCACCAGCCACCACCACTCACCTGCCACCCACTCGCCACCACCACCACCACCACCCACCTGCCATCCACCCGCCACCACCCACCACCCGCCACCACCACCACCACTTGCCACCTACTTGCCACCACCACTCACCACCCACTCGCCATCACTATCCACCACCTGCCACCCATCATCACCACCAGCCACTTGCCACCCACCGCCACCACCACCCACCACCCACCACCACCACCATCACCCACTACCCACCCGCCACCCACCTACCACCACCACCACCACCACCACCACCCACTCGTTACCACCCACCCACCACCCGCCACTGTCACCCACCCACCCACCACCACTCGCCACCTACCCACCAGCACCCGCCATCCGCCACCACCACCCGTCACCACCACCCACTCGCTACCACCCACCATCCGCCACCGTCACCCACCCACCCATCCACCATCATCACCGCCGCCACCACCACCCACTTGCTACCACCTACCACCCTCTACCGTCACCTATCCAACCACCACCACCACCACCACCACCCGCCACATACCCACCACCACCACCCATCCGCTACTATCCGCCACCCACCTGCCACCACCACCCACCACCCACCACCCACCGCTACCGTCACCACTACCACCACCACCAACCACCACCCACTCGCTACCACCCGCCACCGTCGCCACCCACCCACCCACCACCACCACCCCACGCCACCGCCACCACCCACCCGCCATTCGCCACCCACTTGCTCCCACCACCCGCCACTGCCACCACTACCACCACCACCACCACCCACTCGCTACCATCCACCACCGTCACCGTCACCGTCACCGTCACCCACCCACCCCACCCGCCACCACCCACCCACCCGCCACCACCACCACCACCACCACCACCACCACCACCCACTACCACTAGCTACCCACCACCCACCGTCACCACTTTCCACCACCGTCTTTCGCCGCCACTTGCCACCACTTGCCATTTCTCACTCTTTTTTATATTTTTAAAATTTTCTAAACATTTTGTCAATTATCAAACACGTTTGTAGTTTATATTTTTCTAAAAATAAACAAAAAATAAACAAAAACCAATTTATAAAATTTTTGTAAATATAAACTGAAAACGTAAACGTTACCAAACACACCCTAAGAATTTGTGTTGTGGCACTCCAAAGGCAACCTATTCATCTTCTTTGACAAGAGCAACCTGCAACACCCTGCAACACTTCCTAACTTGTATTATTTAACAATTAAGGGTGATTTAAGATATTCTAAATAAATATATTTTTTAATTTTTTATAAAAAAATATAGAAAGATAGAAAAAGTGATTAAAAAAATATTAAAAAAATATTAATAGATGTTGATTAATATAACCTAAATAAATATACAAAAAAATATATTTTTTTAATTCATACCAAGCACCTACTTATACTCCGGTGAGTTATTGGGAAAATTATTGGGAAAATTGGTCTAAGGTCCCTATCCAATTTTTAGTATGAGGAGAGATCCACAATAATATTTTCTGGTGTCTAAGGTCCCTGAATGTTAGTTTAGTTGACAAAATACCTATTTTACCCTTTTGTATATTATACGTGGTTTTCAATTTTGGAATCTGAAGATTACGTTATTATTTTTGTGGAAGATTACTTTGGGATGAACTTGGCGATCGATGGAGATTTCGATGATGCAGATTTCGTGGAAATTTTATAGGAATTTTGTAGTCGTATAGTAGTTGAGTTTCGTTGATCGTGTAGAAGTTGAAGTCGTGTTGAAGCTCGAATTTCCAGTAGAGTTGAATCAGGTAAGTTTAATAATCAGTTTAAGTTTTTTATTTTTCATTTGATTTGTATATATGGACTCCGATTTCAAATAAGTTTTTGTAGTTTATTTTGAATTAGGTTTTTACTTTCAGTTTTGATCAATGTGATAGAAAAGCCAGCTTAGTGAATTATTTTTTGATTTTTGAAGTTGATTTTTCATTCTTTGTTATTGACAATGGAGTTAATTTTTCATTCTGTATTACATGTTTATCAATGATAAGTTTTGTTCTTCGTGTTTGGAGACCGGCTCTGTTTTTCTTCACTGTCTTAAGTTTTGTGCTCTGTTTTTTTCATTGATTCTGCACTTTTCATTTTTCTACACTTCGCTTTGTATTCCAGAGAAAATTATATGTTCATATTCCAGAGAAAATTGTATGTTTATATTTCAGAGAAATTTCTCTGCATTCTGATTTGAGTCCAATAATGCACAATCACACAGAGAAAATTATAAGCTTGTAGTCTAGTGAAAATCACAGAGAAGCTTATAATTTGATAACTGATCTTCTGTGTGATTTTTGTCTATGATTGTGTTTAATAGTTAGCATTAAATATCTCTGTGATTTTCTCTAGATTTATTAATTCTTCTATAATTTTGTTTTTGTTATCTTGAAGGTGAATTTAAGTTTGTAAATTTCTCTGGACTTTTATTTGAGTCCAGAGAAAATTATAAGGTAGGTATTATAATCCAGAGAAAATTATAATTATTAGAAATTTCTCTAGACTTTTATGTTGTTCTTGTGAAGTATTTTTATATTGAACAAGTTATTTTGGTATTTGCAGTGTTGTTGCTGTGCAAATATGGGAATGATACTATTATCATTAATGTTTCATGCGAATTGAATTGATGATGCTATGATTTTACTTGCATTGAGTAAGAGACCAGCTGGGAGGCCAAAGAAGAACAGAATTGCTTCTACTGAAGAGTTTAAAAGGGTGATGAAGTGTAGTCGATGTGATAGGATTGATCGCCATAATAAGAGGACATGCAAGAAACCTTTGTTAATAGTTGAGGATATTACATTTATTGATTGAATAATACATTTGAGAATTACTTTGTGTATTTTGTTTTGTGAAATGTACTTTTTGGATAGTGCATATATAATACCAATCAATTCATCCAGAGAAATTTTTTAATAGTAGTGAAAATTACTTTTTGTGTTGCGTTTTTTAGAAACATACTTTGGGAGTGCCTTTATAATACCAGTCAAATTGATCCAGAGAAATTTTCTTATAGCAGAGAAATTTGCTATGTGCATTGTGTTTGTTGAAATGTGCATTGTGTTTTGTGAGGTCAAATTCATCCAGTGAAATTTGTCAATAGTAGAGAAATTTGTGAGGTTAAATTCATCCAAAGAAATTTACTATGTGCATTGTGGCAAATTTATCCAGAGAAATTTGTCAGTAGCAGAGAAAATTACTTTGTGCACTATGTTTTGTAAGGTCAAATTCATCTAGAGAAATTTGTGAGGTGAAATTCATCCAGAGAAATTTACTATGTGCATTGTGGCAAATTCATCTAGAGAAATTTGCCACTAGCAGAGAAAATTACTTTCTGCACTATGTTTTGTGAGGTCAAATTCATCTAGAGAAATTTGCCAATAGTGCACTGTGTTTTGTGTGCTCAAATTCATCTAGAGAAAATTGCCAATAGCAGAGAAAACTACAATATGCATTGTGTTCTTTGAATTTGATGATTGTTTCGTACCAACACAGTGCATTACAAATTACATGATCATATAGGCACCATTTTGGCACGATACGAGTTAAATTTTTCTGTGAAATTCTGGTAACTTCATACAAGAAAAATTTCTTTAGACAATTTTCTCTGTGTGGATTGTGTTGATAATCACCACTAAATATGCATTATAAAAAAAATATTTAACCATTGATAGTTATGAAATTTACATTAGTTAAAAAAATATATATACATATATGTCAAACAACATCATTTCTTCAATGTACGAAAAAAAAAAATGAAGGGTCATTCCTAATTACATTGTGTACATTGTCTTCATGTCACTAGTATGCTTTCACTATTATACTTTCAGTTATTCTTTTGGTGGTATTTCAATTGGTTCTGTCCATGACCGGCCAATTTCGGTCGCAAATCTCTCTATGATTTTCTGTCCTCGTGAACCTTACTTCTTGTTTTGACAATGTTGAGCTCATAGGTTCATGGTTGCTATATTGTCTCATTATGTAGCAAACGAAGAGGCCACAATCCACACTGCATACAAATTATAGGTATAGTTAGTTTTAAGAAATATTCAAATTAGATTATCTTATTTATAGAGTTTCTATTTCTTACTTGGTGTTTATGGTGTTTTGTTGCTTTTACGTTTCGTCATTTTTAGACAATGAAAACATAAAGATGTCAACATTAAATCCCAGAGAAATTTACAGACAACAAGAGAAAATGGAACATGACAAACACACACAAAGGAGAAAAGTGATGTGGACGGAAAAAATTCAAGAATGAAACAAACTAAACATATACCAGAGAAAATTACACATGGCAAGCCAGGAGAAATTACATATATGCCAGAGAAAATTAACAAGGCAAGCCAGAGAAAATATGCATTCCATAATACAAAAATCCCAGAGAAATTTACAGACAACCAAAGAAAATAGAACATGACAGACATACACAAAGGAGAAAAATGATGTGGCATAGAAAATTCAAGTATGGAACAAAATAAACATATCAGAGAAAATTACACATGGTAAGCCAGAAAATATTACATATATGCCAAAGAAATTAAACAAGGCAAACTAGAGAAATATTCATTCCATAATATGAAAATGCCAGAGAAATTTATAGACAACCAGAGAAAATTGAACTTAACAGACACATACAAATGAGAAAAGTGATGTGGCCAGAGAAAATTCAAGAATGGAACAAAATAAACATACCAGAGAAAATTACACATGGTAAGCTAGAGAAAATTAAACACGTGTGTATTCCATAATATGAAAATGCCAGAGCAATTTACAAACAACTAGAGAAAATGGAACATGACAGAACCACACAAAAGAGAAAAGTGATGTGGCCATAGAAAATTTAAGAATGGAACAAAATAAACATACTAGAGAAAATTAAACATGGCAAGCCAGAAAAAATATGAATTCCATAATATGAAAATGCTAGAGAAATTTACAGAAAACCAGAGAAAAATAGGGGATAACCAGAAACAAATGGGGGAATAAACATGCCAGAGAAAATTCAAAGAAAACACATAGATCAAGCAAATACCAGAGAAATTTACAGACAAAATCACACAAACATCTTCAAGAATAAGTTTGAAACTTAGAGAAATAACATTTTTCAAATTCATGTAGGTTTTTATTACGAAATTGAAATCCTAATTAATGGAAGGCTAGTCAACTGTGTTTCGGAGAAAAACTAGTTGGATTGGAGAAAACTTACCAGAGTGATGATGAAAACCCTAATTTCGAACTGAAATGGCCTGAGATGAAGATGCAATGAAATGAAGATGAACTGAGATGACGATGAACAATGAAAACGGGTCAGAGAAATTTGTGAGGAACGAATTGAAAAGAGTTTGGCAGAAGATAATGAAACCGTAATGGCGACAGTGAAGATGATAGTGAAACCCTAATTCTCATGTTCTCTTGCTCATGAAAATGGTTGGATGTTTGGAATGAATTGAGTCGTCGGAATGCAATCGAGTTGAGCGTTCTATGTTGATCTGTGAAGGGTATTTTGGTCGGAAAAAAAATTAAAAACGCGCCTGTCGTTAGTGAGGGACCTGAGATATCATTCCTATTTTTGGTGTCCTTTATCCTGTAAATTACTCTTATTAGGGACCTTAAAAAAAATTCCCCAAAATTATTACTTGATGGTGTGATATATATCACATTTTTTGGTGATGCAACGTCACATGTAGTTGATGTGGCACTAAAATGTGATGAACAATATTTGAGAGCTGTGAAAAAGAGAGTTTTATGTTTCCTTTGGAAAGTAAGGTTTTGGACTTCTTTTTTTTTTTTTTTTTTGATTATTTTAGTCATAAAAAATAAAATAGATTTTTTAATTACAAAAAATAAAATATCACATTCAACCCATAATTATTACATTCTTCCTCTCATAAAAAAATTAAAAAAGTCAAAAAAGTCAAAAGTCCTTCCCAAATCAAGTTTTTCAGCCCTAGATTAAAATAGTAAAAAAAAAAAATCAAAAGTCAACTCACTTTCCAAACGAAGGCTTAATAGTTTTAAGTGTCCTGTGAGTCTCATCTACTGTGATATTTTACTCTTGGGGCGTGTTTGATTCGCCAGATTAGGGGGGGACTATCCACTATTTGGATTGTAATCCAAATAGTGCTCTTTATCCGCCGTTTGATTTTTTTTTAGTCCGCCGGACTCCATGTCCGGCCGGACTCCTTATCCCCCATATGGGGGACTATTGTGTCCTAGGGGAAGTATGGGATAGTTTTTGGGGGACTATCCATTGTTGGGATTAGGTGGTCAAAATGACCATTTTAACCCTCTACTATTTAATTATGTATTATATTTAATAAAATTCAATAAAATTTAAATGTTTCAATTTAAAAATAAGATAATTTTATTTAACTTTTTATTGATGTTATATTTATTTAATTTTTTTAAATAATTTTTTATAGATATTTTATTGATGTTTTATTTTAAAATTTTGTTTATATTTTATTTAATTTCATTATTTAAATTTAATAGATGTTTTTTTTAATTTCATTGTTTGATTATTATTATTTTAAAAAACAAATTTATTTAAAATTTTTATTAAAAAAATAATATATATTTTATTGATATTTATTTTTTTATTTTTTTTTAAAAAATAAATTTATTTAATTGTGTAAAAAATAAAATAAAATAAAATTTTATTTAATCTAGCTAAAAATAATTAAGATATTAAAGATATGTTTAATATTGCTATTACTTAGTAAATAATTGAAAAAGGGTAAAATAGTCTTTTGTTCATTTATCCTATCCAGTCCGTCCAACCAAACGTTGGATTCACTAAAAATAATCCTTTCCAGACATCTAATCCCATGAAAAAACAAACACAGAATACATATTCAATCCAACCAAATAGTCCGGGGGATTCACAGTCCCAGGACTCAAGTCCGATGGATTCTAATCCCCCCTTATCTAGTCCGTTGAATCAAACACACCCTTGGTGTTGTATTTTTTTTATTGAATGTCATGTCATTAATGATTGTTTTAAAATTCCAAAATATAAAATGTTATAAATTTCAAATGAATAATTAAATATTTTACCAAATCTCTCACATTAGTATGATACCCACACACATATAATTTGTATGAATCATATACCTATTTGAAAGATTGATAAAATATTTAATAATTTATTTAATATCCTTAACCTAACTGTTTCAAAATTAATAGTTTCTATTATTGTTGAAATGTGATACATATCGTTGGTGTGGGGCACCACCACGTGGTGCCGAGTAATGAACAACTTCTTGAGTTATTGGTACCATTTATTATTGTTATTTTTTAGTTTTTTTTTTTTTTTGGTCTCAAACATCTTTTTCTGTATTCCTACATATAAACGTATTCATTTTCATACTGGCTTTTTACTTTTATTTTTATTTTTTGTATTTAATAAATTTTTTAAAAGTTTTTTTTATATATTTTTAAATGTATTTAGATTAGATACATCTAAAAAAAATTTAAAAATTAATTAGAATATAAAAAAAATATTTATTACAAATAAAAAAAAATACGAATTGAAAACTCAAAAATTATTTTTAATTTCTATATTACTAAACAAAGCAGTGTTTGTCACAAAACATTATATTCATATTAGATATGTTATGATTGCATGAAACAACCAACTGGATTCTGCATCAACAATGTTAGGTAGTTTAAAATTTTGTGGTTCAAATGGCTCAAATCACTTAAAACAGCATCATTTTGAGTGTAAATGAGTGTAAAACGACGTCGTTTTAACAGATTTAAGCCATTTGAGCCACAAAATTTTGAGCTACCAAACATTTTTCATTCTTCATGAAATTTGATTGTCAATTTCTTTAGGTCCAATTTTAAAAATTCATCAACTAATGTGACCTACTATTATTGATTGACCGTAAATATTGGGGTATCTGGTTAATCCGAATAGAATTTAGAAAAAAGATTTGGACCTCGAATCCTTCTCCCCCGAATCCCCCGAATGGCTGAAACGACGTCGTTTCAGCCATTCAATTTTTTTTTTTTTTTCTTTTTTCTTTTCTTCCGCCATTTTCTTCTTCTTCCTCCATTTTCTTCTTCTTCTTCGGTCTGAAGCAGAGACAGAGAGGGAGAGGGAGAGAAAGAGAAGAGAGAAAGAGAGAGAGAGGGAAGACAGGTCGCCGGTCGCCGATCGCGTCGCCGCGCCTCCGCCTCCGCCTCCGCCTCCGTCGCCGATCGCCGCCTCTGCTCGTCGCCGCGCCTCCGCCTCTGCTCGTCGCCGCGCCTCCTCCCTCCTCCCCCTTCTTCTTCTTCGTCTTCTTCCTCCATTTTTAGGGCCCCCTCCAGACCTTCCCTCCCTCTCCCCCTCCCCCTCCTCCCTCCTCCTTCTTCGTCTTCCTTCTTCTGACCTGCAAAAGAAAAAAACGGGGATTCGGGGGATTCGGGGGACCTCGGATTCGAGGTCCCAATCGCGGTTGTAGAATTTAATCTCTTTTTCCGAAGTGAAAGTGATCCATAATGCTTTTGAAAGGACACAAAAAAAGTGATCCATAATGCTTTTGAAAGACAGTAATGTTAGGTATCATGAAAAGTCTTTCATGAAAATGATCATAAAAGACTTGTGACCTTTAGATTACATTTAGAATAAAGTATCACACACTAATCAAGGTAATCTAAGGGTCACGAATTTTTCATGATTATTTTCATGAAAAATTTTTCATAATGCCTAACATTTCTCTTTCAAAGAAAGGACACAAAAACTTACAGCAAAGATACAGCTCAGTTATCTTTGCCCAATTGTGGATAGCCATTGGATCAATCCAATTAATTGATCTTGGCCTTCCATTTTAGGCAAATCAATCTTGACCGTAGAGCCATTCCCCATTTGGCTATATAAGGGCACCTATCCCCCCTCCTCATTACACATCAATTAATTACTACCATCTTTTGTCCAAAAAAAAACTCTGTTTAGATTTTTCGAAGTGTTGAGCGACCCACCTCTTTCTTAAGAAAACTCCTCGGATCCTCTGCGCGGTTAAGTGAGCATTCTGATTTTCTCTTTGCATTTAATCTCTTTCACAATAGTGCTATTTCTGTTTATTTTCAATCTTTTATGTTTTTATACTTCTTTTTTATATTTGACGGTCATTTATTTTTTTAAAAAATATATTTGGTGACTCAAATTTATAGGGCCCGAATAACTCGAATGTGTCAAAACGATATCGCTTTATACTTAAAACGATGTCAATTTAAGTGATTTGAGTCATAATTTTTCAAGCCACCTAACATTGTTGTTTATTTTCATTGTTCCGTCTTAACAAAGAAAGAATTCGGACTTGGTCTCCTCTTAAACTTCTTGTGTTTATCCCATCACACATATAGTTTGAATTGTAGTCTGTAGTTGCAAACTATACTACTATGGACAACATTTCTGTAATCAACATTAAAAAAATATTTGTAAATAATTTTTTGGGTTCTTAAAGATGACAATCCAAAATATTAGAGAAGGTGAAATCATTAAATTTAAACCATCTCCTTAAATCAGTAATATTTAAAAGAAAAAAAAGGAAAAAAACTAAAGTTATGTTGAATTTTTTCGACTCATAAATACACCGTCGTGATTCAAGAAATCTAGAGCAAGTCACCATTACGATTCAAGAGTTTTAGAGCAAGTCACATGCTCCCTTTAGGTGTGTATCATAAAATTATTGTGGTTTGTGCATAATATAAAGGTTTATGCATAGCACGGATTTTGAATTTTACACTTATTAAATAACTGTAGGATTGATTGAGAGTAGCCAATAAGTCAACAAATTAGCGATAAAAGTGGTTAGGATAAAAGTGACATTTGAATTCAAATTAATTTTTTATTTCTTTTTTGTGCAAGATTTGACAAATTATTGTAAAATCTAAGATCAATGTGTTTGGTTTGAGTTTTTTGAATTCAATTTTTTGAAAATTGAGTTTTTTATTTTTCGTATTTTTTTGTTTTTAGTGAATATTTTTAAAATTTTAAGCATTTTTTTTTATTTTTTTAGATGCACCTTACTTAAATATATCTAAAAAGTAAAATATTTGTGAAAAAATATTTCAAAAAATTAATAAATACACAAAAATATAAAAAAATATATTGAATTTTCATTTTTTTTTTGTATTTATGGTATTTAATGAATTTTTTAAAGATTTTTTTACAAAAATTATACTTTTTAAGTATATTTATGTTAGATATGTCTAAAAATTAAAAAATTGCTTAAAATATTAAAAAAATTAATAAAAACAAAAAAATACCAAAAATAAGAAAGTAAATTTTTTTGAAAAGTGTTTTTAGGAAACTCAAACCAAATAAGGTGTGGGAAGTAATTTTTGCACTCTTCAGTAGGTGCCTCTATTTACACACCACTTTTCATCTCAAGGTACACTATTAATTAATTTATTTTTCATTACAATTTTAACCTTATGTAAAATGACCACAACGAACAAAAGGTTATTATACACACCATTTGTATAATTACCATAACGGACAATAATGAATATAATATACATCAAGAATCTCAAACATTACTTACGTATACTGTCTATTAAAAATCCAAAAACCCTAAAAAAATAACAAAAAATTACGTATTATTGAAGATTTTGATTGGATTCAATGATGGATGCGTCTGGCAATACTGGTTCAGAACAATGGAGCAAGGGAAAAGGTTATTTTTTCATTTTTTTTTCATTTTTGTATACTTGTTGAGTGGTAAATTGTTTGTATTAGTTCGGTTATCCAGAGTTGAATACTATATCCATGTTCGACTACCTACAACCAAACAAATTGTATATGTTCAGTTTCATGTGTCGAACATGCTCCAATTATTCAGTTCGTAAGTATCGAACAAATTGAATATGTTTGGTTTCATAATGTTCTACACAAACGGTCCGAACAAATAATTAATGTTCGAGAGAAACCGTTCGAATAAATGATTAATGTTTGACAGAAACATTCTGAACAGATAATTAAGTTCGAATGTCCAATGTCAAACGGTTCGCAAACTCAAACCTTCAGATACGACTCTCATTGCAATGGAAAAAAGTACATAAAACCCTAAAATTTAAACCAAATGAGAATTCTCACTTACTATATCTACAATGTGGAGTTTTTTTCAACTGTGACGACAACGAGTATCACTGGCTTCTTGAGGAGTCTTCACCAATGGTTTTGTTCACCATTAGTTTTGATGTAACACACTGGGACGACAATCAAACAGAGAATGGAGGGTGTGTGAGTGAATGAGTAAGGGTAAAGATGGAAGATTGTGGATGGGGTGTGTGAATAAGGGTGGAGATGGGAAGTTGTGGTGTGTATTGAGCAAATTGTTTATTTATCAATTTATTAAAGGTATGCCTTAAGTAGTGGTGTGCCTTGAGATGAAAAGTGATGTGTAAATAGAGGCACCCGTCCCTATGAATTCCCTTTTTTTTGTCTTTTAGTGAGTAAATTTACATAAATGCCCTTGATAAAAACAAAATAATACAGAGTAAGGGCTCATTTGTTTTCAGAGATAAAATGAATGGAATTGTTAGTATAGGGATTGTTAGTGTAGGGATTATTAGTGAAGAGATTAAGAAAAATTATATCTATTTGACTACCATAGGACTAGCAACAATTTTTATTTGTTTTGTCATTTTATGATAAGATTAACTATATGAAATTCCATAAAAACCTTTTGTATTTTTAATACTAAAAATTATATTTTATAAATATATACATATTTTTTTGGTACTATATTATTTTAATATATTGTATTATTATACTAATATATTTTAATATTATATAGTGAGAAGCACCCTTGGTGTTTTAATATTGTACAGTATTAAAATACCCTTACGAGAAGTGGTGAAAAAAAATATTAATATTTTATTATTATATATTTGAAAGATAATTCTTTACAATTATTTTTATTTTATAAATAAGATGAGTGAGAAGTACAGTAATAGGACAAATTAGTTATTTCCTCTATTAATATTAACGGATTAACTTTTAATACCACCTCTGCTATGCTAGGAGACTGTTAATCCCCTCATTGGAAACCTTTCATAGTCCTAATGGACTACAAATTCGATAGTTCATTTTGCAAATTCAAAAATATGTTTCTTTTCTTCAAAAAAAATCCCAAAACAATTCAAAAATCAATTTCAAGAAAATATAAAAAATTCAAAATCTTTTCCCTTACTTGAAATTTTTGAAAAAAAAAAAATTCCAAAACAAGTTTGCAAGAAATAAACTCCAAAATTCATTAATTTTGCTAATCAATTATCATAAAAACTTATCGTTCAATTGAAACTTCTGTTTTAAATAAATTTTATACGGTTGGAAATCTCTTTAAAGTCTAGTTTTGAAATTTTCAAGTCACACTTTCCAATTCCTTGTGGATTATTTGAAATCAATGAAAAACCCATCACACTGTTTAATTGGCCTGTGTCAAAAATCTCCAAATTCGTACAAATCAAGGGTGAGATTAGGATCCACAAAGTTGATATTTGAAATAGGACTTTCAAAGTTCAAACTATCATTTGATTTTGCTCAAAATGAGTTTCTAACTATTTTTTCAAAATTTTAAGAAAATTGGTCAAATTTGGTGAAATTAAAAAGCTCGTTAATTCAAGTGAATTTCATTTGATTTCAAAATACTAAGTTTAAAACATCAAAATATGATGTTTCGAGAATTTTTTGAAAATATATGATGTTTGGATTTGGGAAGTGACTTTTTTGTTTACTTTTTTTCGTCTTTAGTGAATTTTTTTAAAAAAATTCAATTTGAAAAGTGCTTTTAAGTTCTACTCCCAGACGAATCGGAAAAAAAAAAATTAAAAAATTTGAAAAAGAAATCTAGAAAGGACAAAAAAATTCAAAAACAGTTGACTAAGTTGTTGACTTTTTTTTTGTTTATTTTTGTCTATACTGATTTTTTTTCTTTTTTTTTTCAAAATTTTTAAATTCTTCCAAATTAGACGGACCGGAAAAATAAAAAATTTGGATATAAATTTTAAAAAAAAATCACTAAAAACAAAAAAATTCAAAAAGAAAGATGAATTTTTTATAAAAAAATGGGAAATATTTAAGGTATCTCCCAAACTATTTAATTTTCTACTGCCTCTCTCACTTGCGTGTGGGCCCATGTAATGTGGGCCTCATGCCTATGTAAGAGAGAGTAAAAAATTAGATAATTTAGGAAGTAGCTCTAGCATCACCCTTCAAAATTCTCTGCCCCCCTCCCCCCTGTTTGAATTTTCCTTTTATGGAACATAATTTTAGGGTTCATCATTAAGAATTTTCAATCAATTTGCTAGTTCGGTTGATTGATTAATACGTAATCTGACGGGTGAAGGTTGAAAATTCTCTGCAGCTGCTACTGAAACGAAATATGAAAGTGTGGAATGTAGTGGCAACATGGGTTTGGTGGACTGCCCTGGTTGGACCAGCTTGGGTGTGCACGTCAACGGTAGAAGATACTAAATTGACACTCCGCTACAACACGGTGAGATTCACCACCAAAAATGCCACCAAGGAAAGCTACACGCAGTTTATGGAAGCTCTGCGAGATCAATTGGGAAGTGGATATGAGGCGCATACAATACCAGTGTTACGTGATGTATCCACAGTGGACACTTCCCAGCGGTTTCTTTTGGTGGAACTCTCAAACTGGGGAGAGGCAACCATCACTCTAGCAGTAGATGTCCAAAATGCATATGTGGTGGCTTATCAGGCGGGAGATCAGTCCTACTTCTTTCGCGATGCTCCTGAAGTTGCATTTTCTAATCTTTTCAATGACACGCAGCAATCGACGTTTCATTTCACCGGTAGCTATGTAGACCTTGAAGGCAGAAGCCGCCAAGACAGAGAGGACATCGACCTAGGAATCTTGGCACTAGAGCTCGCCATCTTATCACTTCGCAGGAGCAGCAGCGCCGCTGAAAGCACCATAGCTCGTTCCCTCATAGTTTGCATCCAGATGGTTTCAGAGGCAGCTCGATTTAGATATATCGAGCAACGGGTGCGCCAAAGCATTACAAGCGCAGGATACGAACACTTTCGCCCGGATGCTGGCATGCTCAGCCTCGAGAATAACTGGGGAGCCCTCTCCTATGCAATCCAACAATCCAATCAAGGAGTCTTTTCCAGCCCAGTTCAATTACAAAGACCTGACTATACCTTTTTCAATGTGGACAGTGCGACGTTAAGCATTGTTAGAAACCTGGCACTCATGTTGTTCGTATGCAATATTAACCAAGCATCATCTCAGTTTTCTCCGCTTATAAGATCTGTCGTTGCCCCTGTGGATGATGACGATGATACTTGTGCAGAGCCGGAGCCCACGATACGCATTAGCGGTCGAAATGGTCTGTGTGTTGATGTAAGGGATGGACAATACAATGACGGAAACCCAATACAGTTGTGGCCGTGTAAATCTAATACAGACGCGAATCAATTGTGGACTTTGAAAAGAGACGGGACAATTCAATCTAATGGCAAGTGCTTGACCACCTATGGGTATAGTCCTGGAGTCTATGTGATGATCTATAATTGCGATACTGCCGCGACTGCTGCCACCCGTTGGCAAGTATGGGACAATGGAACCATCATAAATCCCGAGTCCGCACTAGTCCTCAGCGCAGAGTCAGAGAATGCTGGCACCACACTCACCGTGGAGAGTAACATCTATGCTTCTCGTCAAGGCTGGCGTGCCTCCAATAATACAGATCCTTTCGTGACGTCCATTGTTGGGTTTATGGATCTTTGTATGCAAAGGAACGAGAACAATGTGGGGTTAGGGGACTGTGTGAGTAACCAGACAGATCAAAAATGGGCTATCTATCCAGATGGTTCAATACGGCCTCAGCAGAACCAAGACGTCTGCCTCACCAGTAATAATCATTTCCAAGGAAGAAATATCATCATTGTCAGTTGTAGTTATGGGTGGTCTAGCCAACGCTGGGTGTTTACAAACGATGGCGTCATTTTGAATTTGTACAACGGAATGGTGATGGACGTGAAAGATTCCAATCCAATCCTCCAGCAAATAATATTGTGGCCGTTCAATGGGAATCCTAACCAGAAGTGGCTTCCAATGCTTTGATTGCTCCCATCTCTCTTGCGGTAGGCATATCTAGCTTACTAGCTAGTAGCTAATAAAATAAAATGACATCAAATTATTGTTGTCCGACAATAAGTGCGCTCAATCCAAAGAAGGCCCTTCGTCGTTTGTGTAGTGGCCTACTTGGTTGTTTGTCATTCCCTATGTTTGTTATTGAAGTTGTCACTAAATTTCACTTTATGCGTGCCGTTTCTTTGAAAAAAATAAAAATAAATAATGTGAGTCTTTGGGCTGTGATGAATATTTTACGCACAACTAAATTACAAGCTCATGATTGAACCTCCATTTCTACTAAAGGAAGCTTGTAAAGTCCACAATTTTTTTGTGTAACAAGCAAAACAATGATTTCAACAAGGAGGCAGCTCCTCTGCTAAGCAGGGGAATATTGGGCCCGTGACGTCCACCACAGGCCCTGTTTCAACGATTCAAACCGTTCATTTTTTCAGGCTCTTCGTGTATATTATCCATACAAAAAATTAGATTGATCCGATAATCATAACTTATTCAATTCATCGAATTTGTCACTAATAAAAAATAAATAGTCTAAAATAAATATTAGTAACAAACTCTATGAATTGAATAAGTTATGATAATCATATCGACCTAATTTTTTGTATGGATAATATACATAAAGAGCCCGAAAAAATAAACGGTTCGGATCATCGAAATGAGGCCCGTGATGGGCCCTACGGGTCCAGCAGTCCCCGAAAAAATATTATCTCCCAAAAAATTAAGGCGGCTAATAAAAAGAAGCGGCCAAAAAAGGGAAAAAATATTTCACAGCGTGCACAAGTGTGCAGTGAAATATATATACACTTTTTGTTGCATGTAAAACGCTGTGAAAAAAACACCTTTTAAGGCGTCAATAAAACAGTCATTAAAAGCCTTACCAAAAGATTAAGTAAGCAGGGATTATTCCCACAAACAAATTTCCCTAATTTTCAGACTTTATTTCCTTTTTTTTCCTTATCGACCACCCAAGCCTCTTTCCCCAAATTTCAAACCCAACTCTTTCTCTTATCTCCTCTAGTCGTCGTCCTTGTCCTTTTCGTCTGTAACACCCCTGATTTCCTACATTCGTAACCGAATAAAAATATAGTAGCGATACACATTCTCAAACCATAAAGCATTAAGAAATAACACTGAGCAAAAGAACCCACCCTCCGTACATGCATTTTTATAAATATGAAATTCAGAACTTACAAGAGATATGATCAATTACATACAGTCCATATTCATTTACAACATAGGATGAATATGGAGTATGTGATTCAAAAGATGGCAAAAGTAAATACAGTGATTGCCTTAAGGCTTACGATTCAAGAAATAAAAGAGGTTCAATCCTTGTACAAATACAGGCTCTACGCCACAAAATAAGGCTCAAAAGCCATGCAAATAAAGGAACTCCATTCAGCTCACGCATGCCCTTAACAATATCCATGATCATGATGCCATATATATAATATATGTTCAACCATGCATGTAAAATTTCATGTAACTACTTTACATTAATAACAATGTTCTTCTATCAACAGTTACAATTCATCACCAAGCAACTTCCCAATTCCTTATGTCCAGGGCCGGCCCTGAGATTTAGGAGGCCCAAGGCGAATTTCGAAAATGGAGTCCCTCTTACATTGGAAAAAAAAGTTTATGGATAAAACGATAAGTTACAATAATTTTTTTATTTATTTGTAATCACAAAAAAATTTACTTGCACATATAATCATTAAAATTATAAATAAAAATTTACTTTCATATATTAAGTAATCATTACAAATACTCAAAAAATAAATAAAAATCTGGTCTTGTTGCTTTATAGTTTAGCAATATGTAGTTTACAATTGAACCACAATCAGTTCAATTGGGCCTATAGTATTTGGATATTTTTTTTTTTTATATCTAACACACAAAATTATATTTGGAGGTCTCTATTTTCTGCCCAAATTTAAGGGCCCAAGGCGCAAGCCTCTCTTGCCTGCCCTCAGGGCTAGCCTTGCTTATGTCACAATTTAATGTAATTAACAAATTGCTTCATAATCATTGACCCCATTCTCTGTTTAGTTCCAATTATTCATTTGGTCTCATCCATGAAATTCCCATCACGTCGTCAAATTTACCAACTCTTGTCGGAAGGAACTTGACACCTATCAAGCTCGTGTTTTTGATCTTTCACCGAAGGCACTCTCGCCAACTTATCTCAATCCAATATCACATATGGATTTTTTTTTTTTCTCATAATAATTACCGAAGGCTGCTGTGGTCTCATGTTATGAAATGGTGGGGATGTCAGTGGGTTATGCCAAACTCAGTGGAAGGATTGTTGCAGTGGTGGTCATTTTGTAAGATGAAAAAGATTGAGAAGCTGATATGGAAGGTAGTGCCTTTAGCCGTTTTTTGGTCAATTTGGAAGCATAGAAATGATTGCATTTTTAATGGCTCTCGGCCAAATTTAGAGGATCTATGTGAGCTTGTTAAAGCAAGAATAGCGTTGTGGGTCAAATCATCCCTAACCAAAATAGTGTTCTCTATAAATGATATTGTCTTTAAACTGCCTCAGGTTCAATAATGCATTCAATCTGGAAGCTGAAACTTGCATCTGTGCTATGGTTGTTTTCTGTAAGCTTGTTGAAGCAAGATTAGCGTTGTGGGTCAACTCATCCCCAACCAGAATGGTGTTCCCTATTAATGATATTGTCTTTAACCTGGTCTGGAAGCTGAGCCTTGCCTCTGTTGGTTTTGGTTTTTTGTGTTCTGCTTGTGTTCTGCTTGGGGACGGTAGAGTTTGGGCTGCTTGTGTTCTGTTTTGTGTTTGATTTTGGTTGCTTGTGTTCTGTTTTTGTGTTGATTTTAGCTGTTGCTATGGTTGATTTCTGGGCTAGGTCTGCATGCCTGCTGCTGTGAGATGCTGCTGTGTCTGCTGTGTTATGTTTGTTTGGGATCTGGCTTTATGATTATTTATCAGGTTCAATAGTGCATTCGGACTGATTCTGGGCTAAGTTTGTGTGTGAACAAGGCTGCTGCTTTGGCTGATTCTGGGCTAAGTCCAGGTATTGCTGATCTGCATTGGGCTGTATTGATGCACTGTGAATGATCTGGTTATGCAGCAGTATTGGTGAAAGTGCTTGTGTAAGGCGTGGTTCCTGAGGTATGATCTGGTCTACTTTATAGCTATAGTGGTTAGGTATGGTCTGATGCTGGAATGAAGTATATGATCTGGTTTCATCTGCTCTGGTTCAGTCTGGTTTATCAGTCTGATGCACTGCTGCACTGTGGTTCATGGATGCATTTTTTACACTGCTGCATTTTGTCCATTTCTGGAATGTTGTTCTATATTGATTCACAGGTGTTGAGTCTGGTTTGGTGGATGAGTCTGCACTGGTGTTATGGTGCTTTGTAGTGCTATCCATGTATGATATCTGGTATGCTATCTGTTTTGGGTTTTGAGTCTGGTATGCTATCTGGTATGCTATCTTTTTTGCTGTTTTTTGGTTGGTTGCTCACTAATTTTGTGGATGCTAGCAAATGATAGGATGAGCTTTATAGTGCCAACCTAGTTAGGATGATATAGCTCATCGTGATGCTATTGCACTTGTTGTTCTTTATTGTTGTAATTTGTATGTACCTTGTATTATAATATTACATCAATGAAGTTTCTTTTTTGTCGATCAAAAAAAATATACCTTTGAAAGGAAGTGAAGAAGCATGAAAATGACCGGAAGGCTGTTCGGCTTTTTGTTTGATAAATCTCGAAGCTCATTCCAAGCTCTACAAACTTATAATAAAGGGTTTGAGTCTCAATTCTCACCCCAACTATCTCAAATCTAAGGTTTAATGGGAGTATTAATGGTCAAAAAAGAAAAATGGGAGAGAAATCTAAGTTAGAGAGAGAAAGTGGGTTTAAAAGTGGTGAGGTAAGGCTGTCTAGATTTTATATCCAGACACACCGTGCCCGTGGTCTACTAACCGCGCCCGCAATACCACCCATCGCGCTTGCAATGGACCCCCAAACTGCCCGCGATGAAAACGACCTTGCGGTATCTCCTCTGATAGAAAATAGCAGCCGCGACCACCATGACCGCACCCGTGATGGTCCTAGGCAGCTTCTGGCTGGAACTACTACCAAGTGTTCCTTGCTCGCTCGGACTCCGCTTTGGGCCATTGTTGTTTGTGTCTAAACTAAAGCCCCGGAGTCTAGCTTCCTAATGGTACTAGTCTCACGACAATATTATATTCCTAGCTAAACAAAATAATCAATAGAGTATACAACCACCATATCTAAAGATCAAAATTCCAAACGTTGGTTATCAACTCATATAATCTTCTGTTCAGTTGTCAAAGACTATCACTTCGTACATTTCATTAACAACACAAATCCGTATAACATCAAAATACATCTGTAAGAGGAGTTAACTTGAGCCCACTAAATTAATTAGGCCCCATCAGAAAGTCCACGATTGGTGAGCCCGGATTAATCGCCATCAAACGGGGCAAATCGCTCCAAGCCTTGAAAGAGTTCGGATCCACGAACTTAGAGACTTACTCAAGCTTGGACTCGAAAGGGTTCGGATCCACGAACCTAGAGATCTGAAGCACTTGGCTTCGAACGGATTCGAATGCAATCTAGGAGTCGCTCCGTTAATGAGTCCCAGAACACTTGCGGGATTGGAGCTTTCTGGGATCTACGCACTACAATCATGAGCGTAATGGAGTCCGAACAAAGGACCTGATCCCGAGGATGGTGAGTGGAGATAAATTCACTCATCGGTTAATTTAGCCTATACCCGGGTCGATGTGGTACGATCCTGGGGGTCCATGAGACTCGGCATTATTTTGCGGCAGGGAGTCCTCTAGGACTAGTTAGAGAGAATATTCCCCATATGTCTTGCACATGGACTCCATCCTACATCATAAGGTGCCTATAAATAGCACCCACCCATAGCTTTACAAGGGATGAATTTTGGAGAGACTACTCTTGGGAAAGAACTAATTTCCCTTCTCCATCATCTACTTTGTCACACCCCAAACCCGGGTATGACCGACCGTGGCCCACAGGGCCTTAGCCCAAGGCACACGTAAGCCTAAACACGAATCCATAATCACATTGAACAACTAACCAAAAGTCCAATAAAAAAAAAAAAAAAAAAAAAAAAACCAAACTCAATCCAGTGACATGCCACAAGTATAAACGGCAAAACCAACCGTAATCAATACCATCCAAACTTATGGGATATAAACAGCCCACATATCAAAATAATCCTAAATGAACCTCAATAAAAATAAAAAGAAATATGCCCAAACTTGACATAACAATCTAAAACAAATTAAATGAATGTCCTAGAGGTCCATGCAATTGAGTCCCGCCATGCCATGAGTCCACTCTAAGCCCTTCTAACACCTGGAAGTGATAAACAACTAAGTCAGCTGATAGCTCAGTGAGTAGCAACATGGATAGTAAATACAGTTTTGAAAACAGGGTTCAATTCCAAAATAAGATATATATCACAGAAACTAGATTGGCATACAGTTTGATAAAGACAATCTGTTTCAAAGGAAGGTTCCACAGTTCAACAGTTTAAATACTCATGTCACTCAATGAACATGATAAAAGACATTTTTTTATTTAAAACAGATTACAACATGAATACCAATAATTTTCTAGGTACCAAGAATAACAAGAAACATGCCACACAATTCTCAAGGCAATAAGCCCGTTGGATCCAATACCGAACTAAGAGTCATCCTCAGGGTGGCAACCTGGGCCTTTTCTCTAGGACGATCCGATTGAAGGTCACCTAGCCTAACCTAGGTCTTTTCCTTATAATCGTTGAGCACTAGAGTCATCATGGCCCAACCTGGATCTGTTCCCTAGTGGCCAAAGTCACCACACACAGTGGAATAATTTCCCTGGACTAAAACACACAGATGGTCCCAATAATCAATACACAACAGTTTTGCAAAACATGGTAGTTCATCATTATAAACATGAGACCATGACAAATAGTTTATAGTATGCCAAATTTACATATATTTCAGAAATAATTTAATTTCATTGATACTATAATAATTTATCAAAACAGTTAAATCTTGAAACAACAATTTCATTTTTCCAACAGTTCAGGGTAGGAGGACATTTATAAAAATATGTAACATGAAACTACTCACCTGGACACGGTACAATGTAATCCTCGAATAGAGTATAAAAATCCAACTAGTACCCTGAACAAAGTATTAAAACTACACGTCACTACTAATTCAAACATACTAAAAGATAAGAACTAAGCAACCCCAAACTAAAGCGCACTAACACGGCTCAACCCAACTCACCGTTACTGTTAAATAATACCTAAGTTCATGTTCTTCAAGGTCTAAAATCACCAAAGACATGGGTTCAAATCGAAACTTAATTAAAAATAACTTTAAGATAAAACAGAATTTTAAACAAGTTTTCCCAATCTATTCGCTAACTTTGAAAATTACAAAACCCACTCCGCTATGTTCGAAAAATTCCAAAACTCTACAGATATCAACTAATATATCCTAAGTTTCAAACCCAATTGGTTTCACTTGACTTGCTTATCAAAATAATTATTTACAATTAATTATATCCAAACAGGTTATTTTCTACAGTACTTTAAAGAAATTAATGGTTCTCTTAGTATACACGAGCAATCAACGCAAGGCCAAAAATGTATGAAACTAGACTCGTAACCGGTTCTAATGACACTAATTTGATAATTTTCGGACTTATACCCAAAGAGAATAACACTCCCGAAATTACTGTTTTGTACTGATTTTCTGGACAGATTTGATCAACGCATCAGTTCATATGGATTTTGACTCCCAAAAATTATAAGAAAATTGTGGTATGAGGTTCAATATTTAATAAAGTTACTGTAAAAATTTTAGCATAAAATTTATTCGTTTGATAGATTTCCTACACCTCTATTCATGGTTGTAGTCCGTAACAAACAGCAGCAATATGAACATATTAGATAAAAGATGAATATACTCCTATCTGTGGCACCATCTACATCTCCCAAAGTCAACCTACGGCTGAAACACACCAACTTACATGAAATAATACATAAAATATTTACCTATTTGTGAGAGTTCCTCTCCCTCTTTTGACTTTTCACCAATGATTCTCCTCCTTCCTTTCTCTGTTTCTCTCTCCCTATCTCACTCTCACGGCTGCTGTTAGAAGATCTAGGGTTGATCAAAATTATAAACACAAAACCTTTAGGGTTTACCTTCCCTGAATATATATATATATATATATATAACCAACTACCCAACTTAATTATTATATATTATTATTATTATTATTATTATTTTTTAACTTTTAATATTGTGTTTACAATTAATTAAAATACCCTCTAGCAATATTTAATTTGTACTTTAAGATTCACCATCAAAATATTTGAGATTGTAAAATTATTATTATTGTTGTTAATATTATTAGGATTATTATCAATAGTCTTTAAAATTGTGGACTTCCATAAAATTTTTATTTACAGTTTAAAATTAATTAAAAGATTGTTTAGTAATATTTAATTTGCACATTAAGATTTACAAGTAAAATATTCGGGGTTTGAAAAATAATAATAATTTAATTATTTACTTTATTTTTATATTCGGATTCTTACATACCTTGAGAGTGAAAGTGGGAGAGCCTTGCCATTATCCTCTCTCTAACTATTTTGCCTTCTTTTTCACCCAATCTCTTATCTCCATCATCTCTTTGCTTTTGTGTTCTTAGTTGTGACTGTTGAAGAATCTAAGCCTCTCATCATTTCTAGAGAATTCAAGTTTTCTTCAAGGATCTTCGAAGATCTTTGAATTTTCCAACGACGTTCTTGAACCCCCTCATACATTTGGCGACTCTGCTGGGGAGGCGAATTGGTTAATGGTCTCAACTAGATCTGGAACTCACACAAGTCCAGCAAGGATGGCGGGAGAAGATGAAGTTCACCAACAAGGATCCTCTAATGGTGGTAATGTAGAACCGTAGCTCTAGATCAGCCACTTTCACTTGAAGCCATTCAAGGACTTCAAAATACTCAGCAGGAGATTCTTATTGCTCTTCAGAATCTCACTCACACCATGTTAGTGATGAGTTCTAATTTTGCACTGGCGCCAAATAGAAATCAAACTGGAGATAGAGTTACCCCCACTAGAGTGCAAAATCAAACCCAAGCCCAAAGAGAAGTAGGCAACGGTCAGCCTATGGCTCATGGCAACATAACAGCACCAACACATGCTCAGACTACAACAGGTGGCAGCAGTTTGCCCATGCCTGGGCTCCATAGTGGGCCAAGCCAAGATCCAATGGTAACTAGGAGAGGATCTGGCATAATGAATGGCGCTCCGACGACTGTTGGTGTCCAGGCACATATAAGGGGCGTGATGACGTAAAAGGGAGCTCTATCCGTACCTAATCCCACTCCACCACCAGTAAATGTTACTCACATACCGAGCGGCCCTCCTTTGGTGCCGACAACAAATTTGCAAGCCCAACCCGGTATAGCTGCACCATACGGTGGATTTTATGGACCTTAATTCAATGTCCCATCACCAACTGGCTTGTCCATAGGTATTGATGGCCAATATCGTCAAGTGTCTTCACCAATGATGAATTCTCAACACAAGAACGACCAAGTCGCTCCTAGCTCAGTCTTTGGGTCCATAAGCCAAGTTCCGAGAATGCCACCATCAAACTTTCTCCCTCAACAATTTCTCACTCTTGCCGATGTGCAAGCCATGTTCGATCTCGAACGGGGCAAGAGGACTTTACCCTCTTTGCCCGACCCGGATGTCAAGCCACCATATCCTATTGAGATGTTAAGCTATCCATACCCTGAAGGGTATACGGTGCCAAAGTTCATCAAATTTGATGGCAAACAAGGAATTGCTTGAGAACATGTTGTGCGATTCATCGAGACTCTGGGTATTCATGGTTCTAATCACGTCCTTCAACTGAGAGGATTCTCCAAGTCTCTCACCGACCGAGCATATAGTTGGTACGTTAACTTGGCCCCAAACTCCATCCGAAGTTAAGAGGAGATGGTCAACAAATTTCATGCCAAATTCTTTCAGGTGGCCGAGAAAGTGACCACACTTACCTTATCTAAAGAAAAGCAACGGGAGGGTGAAGACATTCTCAAATATGTGAAGAGGTTTCAAAACAAAGCTGTGGATTGTCACGAGGTTGTAGAGGAAAGCTACTTAGTCTAAATCTGTGTTGAAGGGGCATTGAACGGGTACAAGATGTTTCTTGTTAATCACAAGCTACCGACATTCTCGGCACTAGTTGAAGCATCTCGGAACATCAGCATACCTCAGTCTCAGGAGATCGAGTTCGACACTAGTTATAAAACCAGCTTCAAGACATCCCGAGGACCTTCTGTCACTGCGGCTTCCGCGTCTTCTACCCGAAAGTCGCAGGGAGAGGAATTCAAAGGTCAGAAGAGAAAGAGCTGCGAAGATGACACTCATTTTTCGTGTAGTATTGAGGAGGTGAAGGCCTTAGTCAAAGAATGGGTAGCAGATGGGGAACTGAAGTTGCCTCATATTGAAGAGCTTTTGCCGAAAAAGGACCGTGGAGGCCCTAATTATTGTGTTTTCCACCGATCACTAGGACATCCTACGGAAAAGTGTTGGATGCTTAAGAAGATCTTCAGAAAGAAAGTCGAAGCGGATGAGCTAGAGTTCAAAGAACAGGGGCCTCAAGATATCTTAGAAGACATGGCTCTGATAGAGTATGACGGCCACAACCCGAGCAGCTGGTGAAAGTTTTCCAAATGACCTTGCAACTCTAAGGGCAAATGTCGACATTCCGTAGAAGAAGTCTATCTATGACATTTACAATTTGTATTTACTGCATTGTCCAAGAAGTTTTATCTATCTTTCCTATGTTTTGAAAAGATTTATTTTCTCCATATTGTGTATCTCCATTAGAAGTTATTTTCTCTATATTGTGTATATTCATTGTGTTATGTTGCTTGAAACAGTTTTCAATTTTTGTTACCCCTCGAAGAAGAAAGAGGAATAGTAGACTTAGTTCCCAACCTGAAGGGACCTTCCTTGACGCAGTAGAAGTGTACTCCCCCTCAGACTTCTGAAAGACAGCCTCTATTAGTTGACGCGATAGTGCATGCTCCCACTTGGACCTCCAAAGAGCAGCCATTGCTTCCATCAATGCAAGCTTCGAGAGTCTTTCTTGTTGAAATAGAGTGTGTGCTCCCACTCGGACTTCTGAAGAGCAGCCTTTGCTTCTGTCAGTGCAAGCTTCAAGGGTCTTTCTTGTTGAAGTAGAGTGTGTGTTCCCACTCAGACTTCCAAAGAATAGCCCTTGATCCCTTCAATGCGAGCTTCGAAGATCTTTCTTGTTGAAGTAGAGTGTGTGCTCCCACTTGGACTTCTGAAGAACAACCTTGCTTCCATTCGGACCTCCGAGGGATATCCCTTGCTCTTATTAGTGTAGGTTCAAACTTCCAAGGGACGGCTCTTGCTTCCATTTGGACTTCCAAGGGACATCCCTTGCTCTCATTAGTGTGGGTTCAGACTTTTGAGGGACTACCTTGCTTCCATTTGGACTTCTAAAGAGCAACTCTTACTTCTATTAGTGCAAGCTTCGAGAATCTTTCTTGTTGAAGCAGAACGTGTGCTCCCACTGGGACTTTCGAAGAACAACCTTCGCTTTCATCAATACGAGCTTCGAAGATCTTTCTTGACAAAGCAGAGTGTACTCCTACCCGAACTTCCGAGGGATAGCCTTTGCTTCTATTAGTTGTCGAAGAAGGGAGTGTACATCTACTCGGGCCTCTAAGAAACAACCTTGCTTCCGCTTGAACTTCTGAGGAACAGCCTTGCTTCCTCTCGAATTTTCGAGAGATAATCTTTACTTTTGTTGTTGCAAGCTTGGTAGACCCGATTGCCTTCCAAAGGGATCTTTCTTGCCGAAGTAAGGGTGTGTGCTACTATTCGGACTCCAGAGGGACAACCTTGCTTCTGTTTAGACTTTCGAGGGATAGCCCTTACTCTCATCAATGGAGGTTCTGAAGGCCCCGAGGTTGTGGATTTCATACAAGAATTCATTTTCTCTCATCAATGCGGGTTCTGAAGGCCCCGAGGTCGTGGATTTCATATAAGAATTCATTTTCCGAGTATACAAGATTCAAGTGGGTCATTTTCTCAAGTTATAGTATTTCGCATTAAAAAATTCAGTTTATAGATGGCTCAGACTGTGGATAGAGTAAAGTTCAATAGCAAACTTCAGGCCCAATATCCGAACTGTTTTACATTTCTCATCCGTAACAAGATTCAATGGATTATCATGCAAGTTGCAAGAATGTTCCTCCCAAGTCAATGTTCATAGCTCAAAATTTCTTTGGCAAGTTTCAACTCAAAAGACTATTTAAGCAAGTCCCATAGCATATTCCAAGAATTCAAAGCCCAAACAGTTGTTGATTTATCCAAATTCATGGATTAAATTATTTTTATCACTCTCAAGCTTCACAAATGTCAGTATCGGTGGAATTTAAAATCACAAGCATTAAGGCCCAGTAGATTTAAATTCATGAACATAAAAATCCATCAAAACAAGAAGGGAAGGTGGGTTTGAACAAAGCTTACCCACAGATCTGAGAAGACAACAACAGATTTGAAGTAACAATGGGCAAACGTCAGAGATGGAGAATAATGAAAACTGAAGCTGAGTAATACTAAGCAAGACCACCCGTGTCGTGTTGAACGGGCGAACGTATGTGGACGGCGTTGGACAAAGTCGAGGCTAGAGGCAACAGTGGTGATGAAGAGGAGTCAGCAACCACACACATTACGTTGAGTGAGCGACATGTGTGGTCGGCGCTGGAACAGTTGAAGCCAGCGGTAAAGTTGTAGCAGAGAGGGGCCGACGGCAGCCTGGGTCGCCTGGGTCGCAACGTCTTCGAATCAAAATTACATAAATTAAAGTTCAACAGTGTATTACCCATCTCAGGCCAAGAATTGCAAGATTCAATATCAGGGCATTTTACTTCTCTCAATGACCAAGCATTTAATAGGGGTTCATTCAAGTTTTATTTTCTTTGGTAGTGAGCAGCAATAAGCAAATCAAGATTCACAATATATATCAGATGTAGAGATTCTAAAATTGGTTTTTCCAAAAAAAAGACTTCCACCAAAATTAAAAGAAATTTAAAGAGCTTACCCACAAGCTTACGGAAGCAATGAGAAGAATAAAGTTCAAAAGCGACGTAGGCCGAGAATGGCGCACGAAACAGTGGGTAGCTAGGCAAATCGACACCGCGCTGAGTCGGCGGTGTGGTCGGCGTTGATTAACCACGGCCAGAACCAATGGCAATGGGTTTCAATGGGTATGAAAGCAGGGCTGAGATTCATGGGTTTGGAGCTCTGATAAATGTTGCTAAGCTAAGAAGGAACACCAACAATAAGCTGAATGGTGCTTGACAAGACCACGCTGTAAGAAATTAAAGTACATGTAATCATATAAATAATGCGGAATTAAACTTTATAGGATCTTGAATTCAATACAACTCAAGAACAAAACGAACATACCTTTGTCTGCCATTGAATTAGAGAAGTTGAGAAAATACCCCTAATAGTTGAACCTTGAATTCTTGGCTCACCTTCTTCTCTCTGTCTCTCTTAATTAGGATGACTATAGAACTTAGAGTGATGGAAAACTTATATCTCATAAGGAGAGTCACCCATCCTTATATAGAGGAGAGAAGAGGGCCAGATAAACTCTATCAAAAGAATCCCTATCCATCAAGGTTTCCTTCTTATCTTAGAAGAGTAGTAATATCAAAATTCGAATTACTGAACTTTATCTCAAATATTGGCTTTATCTAATTGTAGAGTCCAAATAAAATAAAACACGTAAAATATATGTGGGCTATTGGGCCACACCAGAAAATAAATCCAACATTCTCCCACTTAGCCCATTAAGCCGATTATGATGCAACTATGAGTTTATTTCAAAATATGCAATTTATAAAAATTTTGACTCATTGGATTCCACACTAAAAACTTTGACACGTGATCATGAATTTTTTTAAAATAGCCAATAAGTTCAGATAGATTAGAGACTTGTAGACACCCCATTTTGACCTGCCCTAAGACTTGGGCGCTTTCTTTTGATTACCTGATGATGACAATTAGAATGTGTTTCTCACAAAATTCTCAGTAAGAAAGATGGAATTTAAGTTTTAATCCCAACCTTCACCCATTTTTTTTGGCCAAACTATTTTAGACCTTAAAACCCTCTTTTCAAAATATGTTTTTAAATGCTTCTACAATGTCCCAAGGCTCCTATTTCGATTAAAATGTTGCACTTTTTAGTAAACCGAGTAAAGACAAAGTGGAAATAAATGGAAGAGAGGTGAACTTTTTTTTGAAAAATATTTAAAAACATCTTCTTTATAGGTTTGGAGTTAAAGGAAATAGGAGGGGATGAAAGAAAACTGGTTTAGAAAAAGAATGAGTATCAAATCATTAAGAAGGAAATGAGCAGCCTTCACTAAATTAGGCATTTCTCTTTGTACACTTGGAATTTAAATGTGATGCCACCACCATTGAAAAGTAGACTTCTGGGGCTTCAATTTAGACCCAAGAACCACCTTAGATCAAGTCCAAATAAGGGAGATATGCCTATTTGAAGTTGGGCTTCAAAGCAGATTTTGTTGACCCAGGCCGAGACAGCCTTTACTAAATTAGGCATATCTCTTTGTACACTTGGAATTTAAATGTGAGGCCACCACCATTGGAAAGTAGACTTATGGGGCTTCAATTTAGACCCAAGAACCACCTAAAACCAAGTTCATATAAGGGAGATATGCCCATTTGAAGTTGGGCTTAAAAGCAGATTTTGTTGACCTGGGCCCGCGGGAAATGAACAGTCTTCACTAAATTCGGCATATCTCTTTGTATACTTGGAATTTAAATATGAGGCCACCACCATTGCAACGTAGACTTCTGGGGCTTCAATTTGGACCCAAGAACCGCCTAAAACCAAGTCCATATAGAGGAGATATGCCCATTTGAAGTTGGGCTTAAAAGCAGATTTCATTGATTCGACCCAAAACAACAATAGCCCATTTTTCTTGGTTTTGGTTCGGTTGGGACAACCCATTGATCCATTTTTCTGACCCAAATATGTTCCAATGCATGTATACTCATCCCCCATTACCTAGTGTTTGCTCCATTGAAGATAATGCTCCATTTTTGCTCCCATTAGCTCCATTAGTGTTCCATTAGCTCCATTACCTTCATTTATGCTCTATCTTGTCTTCCACCATATCCTCCACCATTTCTCCACTTGCTTAGCCTATAAGTATACATCTGATTGTTGAAAGGAGAAAGGAAAGATAGATTAAGGAGAGAACATTTGAGCTAGAGAAAAGCGGAAGAGAAAAAAATTGAGTTTTTGAGCTAAACACACTCCTATCTTCCATATACACCCCATACCTTCCATAGCTACTGAAATTCCTCATTTCCATACACCAAAACCACTCTAAAAATTCTGATATAGCCAAAGATCAATTGCCTTGATCATAAGGAAGAGTGTTTAGTGATTGAAAGTGAGAAAAACTAGAGAGTTAGCCACTTTTCATACCATAAACTCCATAAACTCCATAATTTCGAATTGAGGATTTGAGACACACTTTCTACACTTGAGGGTGATCAAGAGGAAGTTTGGAAATCAAGAAGTTCAATCTTTCTTTGGAAGGTGAATTTTTTGGTCTTTCATTTTCTTATATTTTATATCTCATATTTATTTTCTTACTTCTTATTTCATAGTGTTTTGTTATAATCCAAATAGTTTGTTTGTCTCATATTTATTTTCTTACTTTATATTTCATAGTGTGTTGTTATAATCCTAGTGGTTTGTTTAGCTTATAATTATTTATTTATTTATTTTTATTCGCATGTTTTAATTTCATATTAGTTTTGTTGTAATCTTGCATGTCCTACCTCATATTTATTTTTATTTCTTGTATTAGTCTCAAATTAGTTTTGTTGTAATCTTGCATGTTCTACCTCATATTTATTCTTTTTCTTGTATTAGTCTCACATTAGTTTTTGTTGTAATCTTGTATGTTCTTCTTCTATATTTGTTTTATTGTTTTAGGTTATATTGTAAGTTTACACTTTTTATTTTATCTTATATTTGTTTTCGTGTTTTTAATCTAACCGGTAGTGGTTAGTTGAGCCACCTACATATTTTTTTGTTTGTGCCTTTTCTTGGTTTCGCAACAAGACAAGTTTTGCTTGGCCTAGTTGGCCGGCCGGCCTATTTGGCCGGTCGGTTAGCTTCTTCCAGACAAGATGGCGTAATCTCCCAATGTTGACCAATTTCCGGTGGCGGTTCCAAAGAACATGAAGTTTTTATTTTATTTTATTTTATTTTTTTTTAAATTTTGAGTGTATTGTGAGGTTTTTATTTTGTTGTAATATTCCCTTCTCTCTCTCTTATCTGGTTTGTAATAATTTATTCAAAGCGTTGTAATAATTCCCCGCCCCACTTCTTTCTATCCCATTCTTTTACTTGCTTTCCTTATTTGTACATAAACATCATATATTTTTTTTCATCATATTCATGCTTTGCGTCCATGTTTCATGCATCTTGATTCGGCGAAGTTTGCATTTGTGGATTTAATCAATTCCTATGTGATTATGTGCGCTACCTCATGTTCTTGAGATGATTCACATGTCATATCTTAGAAGCCGAATCTTTAGTTGCATCTCATGAGTGAATTGCATTAGGATTTTGTATATAAGATCATGCATGTTTTACTAACTTTGTTTTGTAGCTTGTTCGCGGGTCGTCAAACATGTAAGTTTTTATGCTTTAGCATCCCGTTTGTGTGTGTTTTTCTTACTATGTTTAAGCATCCTACCATGTGGCTATTTGCTTATGTGATATAACTGTATGAATGCCAGTGGATAGAGGTTGTGTCGCTTAATTTGGAATGATATTGATTTTCGTGTTTGTAAACTCAATTTATTTGGGTTATACATTTTCAAAACTCTTTCAAAACTATATGAAATCAAGTTATTCCAAAATGGGTGACATAGTCTATAGTTGTATGTTTCACATAGTAAATTTTAGGATTTATTAAATAATCAGAACATGAACATATAAAGAAAATAAAAGTCATATTATGGTTTAGTAGAGGCCGATCTTTTGATCGGGTGAACGGGGGTGCTCAAATAATGACCTTCCCCCTTCATACCTAAGGTTCCGAGCCAAGCATCCTTGGTTACGACGAACAGTGGCCTTGGCACGAGTCATGTGTTTCCTAATTTTTCCAAAATAAATATTAGGTGGCGACTCTGAGATCTGATGACGCAGTCCATTTTTGGTAAATTGCAATAAAAATGGATTTTCAATAAAAGTTGCCAAATCTGGACTCTCATCTACGTTTCACATTGCACTCGTGAGACTAGATCAAAGAGATCTCGGGAGTCCGAACTGTTTAACGCGCGCGGGTACCCCCCGGGCATGTTACAGTTTCTGGCGACTCTGCTGGGGATTTTATGAAACCTTGACTCGAACTCCATGATATGACTTTTATTTTCAATTATATGTTTATTGCATTGCATTCATTGGTGCACTTCAAGTCCCTGTGTTGCCCAGATACTGGTGGGAGCACAGGCAAGCTTTTTGTGACACTATACCTATCTTTACGATACTTTAGAGGCCTTGTGTTGTAACCTTTTGAGATTTGTCAAAAGGGTAGCTTTGCTATGTAGCCCTGCTATCTAGCTTTGCTATCTAAGGTTCTCAGACTTCGAAGAGAGGCTATTTGACTCTTCTGATTTCCTGGAATCTTTATTGGTTATGACCCAAAGGACTCTTTGGTAACGTCACCTTGACTTCAACCCTTAGAGTAGAGCTAACCTTGTGCATATAATGAGCTATAGTACCTTCCAAAATTAGGACAGGATGCTCTCCCATTTCTAGGATGTATGATGCCACTTGTTTGAATAGTGAAACCCTAGATCATTTCAAAGATAGGACAGGGTAACCCTAGCCCCCATAGGGGTGTTTGTTCTCTTTCCTACTATGTGTTATGTGCAATGTATGGGAATTCTCAGATTCAGATGAGTGGTTCAGTCATTTCAATTTGTGGGGTTGAGTTCAGTTTTTCATGAGTTAGCAGTAATCAGTTGAGCTAGGATGCAAATGAAATTCTGATCGGGGGTCCCGTTTTGTTTCAGCAAGGTAGTTGGGCACTATAGCTTCCGAAAGGTCTGATATCCCTCAAGTTCTATGGACTCGCGTTGGTAGACTTTGCAAAAGTGCAGATTTGGTTCAGGGTCAGCCAGTGTTAGTTTCTTTGCCACCAGTTACACTAAGAAAAGCAAAAGCTTCATCAACTGTCCAGAATACCCCTTCTTCACCTGCTAGATCCTCACCACTCAACTCATCAGAATCAGTGATGGCTCAGATTCCAGAAAATATAGCGGATATACTACTGGGCCTCCAACGGAGCATGGATACCGTTGCCACTACGGTTGCTGCCCAAGGCACTACTCTTGCTGCTCAAGGCAATACTCTTGCTGAACTGCAACGTTCATCTGGGGCGTCCGTTACTCAACCACCTCCGATGAATCATCCAATTCCACCTCCACCTCCACCTCCACCTCTACCAGCTGACGAATTTCTTGAACATAATTCACCAGAAGATCTGAGGGTTCCTGCACAAACTTCAGGAGGATCATTTCCTCTTCCACAACCAGTGGGAGGGCTCCATCCCTCTGAAGCACCTGAGTCTGACTCAACTATGTTGAAGCTGGCCAAGTTGGAAAAACTTTTCAAAAAGGCACAAGGATTGAATTCAATCGCAGACATCGAAGACGGGTACACTGAGACAGCTGTGAGGTTGCCAGAACGGTTTAAAATGCCACACATTGATAGGTTTGATGGCTCCGGCGACCCAATGGTGCACATTCGCCTGTTCTCTGATGTCTTAAAGCCTATGGGTTTGACTCGTCCGCAAAAGCTCTCTTTATTCGGACGAACTTTGTCAGGAGTGGCTGCCATTTGGTATGCCAAGTTAGAGGACTCGGTAAAACAAAGTTGGGAAGAGTTGGCCGGGGCCTTTATCACCCAGTATGCTTATAACACCCAGATTGAAGTGACTACTCGGGAATTAGAGGCCACCCGTCAAGAGCCCAATGAAAGTTTCGTGGCCTTTATCACCAGATGGAGGGCAAAAGCAGCAATGATGACCAACAGACCACTTGAAAAAGACCAAATCCGTATGATAGTCAGAAATCTGCATGGAAAGATGTTACAAAAAATGATAGTCCTCCCGCTCTTCACTTTTAATGACTTACATGAGATAGGGGTCCAGATAGAGGATGCCATCAAACAGGGAATCATTGTGGAAGATAAGGAACCTGTTCGGAAGCCTTTTTGTCGTAGTTCCAATGCTACCACCAGTGGTAGCACAGCTATGAAGCCCTCTGAAATCAACATGGTTTCCACCACCACTAAAATAGCTGACCCCTTTGCTCATGCTGGCCCGCAAAACACAACCCGAGCCCCAAGCAGAATATTCACCCCTCTCTATATGTCACTCTCTAAAGCAATGAACATCTTGACAAAAAGAGGGTATTTGAAGCCTTTGGACCCCCGACCTCTTCCCGAACCTCTCCCAGCCAAACATGACCCTACCAAACACTGTGCTTTCCACCAACAACCAGGACATGACACAGACCATTGCTTTCGTCTCCGTCATGAGATCCAAGATCTCATAGACAATAAAGTCATAGCTCCCCCACAACCGCCAAAACCCAACGTCACTACCAACCCATTGCCACCCCATGACAGAGTTCCATCACCTCCTCATCTTAACCTCATCCATACACTTTCATCCACCTTTAACCCCAGTATCTATATCACACCTACCCATTTACCAAAACCTGAGGTATATATTCCTGATGGTACTGAGTTATGCATGATGGATGCACCTCCAACCCAGCAAAAACCCAAAAATCCTATGGTGGTAGTACCTATGCTTGAGGCTGGCAAACTATCAGAGACAAAGTATGATCCTAGCGCGTATATTATTCCCAGTGGTCAACTAAAGCTTGAGGTTGATCTGCCTTACTCATTTTCTATCAATGTTGTAGAGATGATGTACTTGAACAAGGGTTGGATGATTTGGCCGACCTAGAGGAGGACTGGCTATATCTTCATTTCTTTGAAGAATTAGATCTTGGGAATGTGCAGATGGAATGGTGGGAACGGGAAAGAAGAATTACAGTACAGTCACGGTTGGTCAAGTGGTGACGAAGCTTCTGATGAGAAAACTGAAAGAAAAGGGGATAAACTAAGACTTGATTTCGGAAAACCTGTTGAATGTGGTAAAGGAAAGAGTTCCAGAGAGAGAAGAGAGAAGAACCAAAAGCCAAGAGTCAGAGCATACTATTGGAATGATTCAAGCAGCGCTAGATAATTGCCTTTCAGTCAACGAAGGCGAATGGTGGGATGATAATGACCTACAGCTGGCCCATACTGATGATGAATGGGTAAATCATGCCAGATGAGACTTGGTATGCAGAGGAAATCGATCATTTGACCAGGAGTGGGCGCTACTTCAAGCCTCCACATCTAGACGAAGGGGAACCCTCTGGCAAAGATAAAGAGGTAGAGAGAAAGAGAAGAGAGAAAGGAAAAGAGAAAGAGGTAGAAGAAGACCTGGTTCTAAAACAACTGAAAAAGATCCAAGCAAACATTTCCATTTGGGGTCTTCTCATGGCCCCGAGAACATCGACAGGCAATGTTGTCGATGTTAAGCAAGGCTAAGCTGTCAATTGACACCACTCCCGAGCAATTAGTGTCATTAATCACCCCGAAAGAAACAATCCCAGCAATAACTTTTGCTGACAAAGAGTTGCCACAAGAAGGATCAGGACATAATAAGCCTCTGTACGTATCACTGGAATGCAGAAAGAAATGGATCCCAATTGTTCTGATTGACACCGGATCAGCCATCAATGTTTGCCCTACACGCACTGCTTATGCAATCGGGCTAAAGCCGGCAGATTTCACGCCCACTACTCAATTGATCCGGGCCTATGATAATACTAGTCGGGAAGTGATGGGGACAATCAAAGTACAAATAGCAGTGGGTCCATCTGAGCACGAAGCTGAATTTCATGTCATGGATGTTCCGCAACATTCAACTTGCTATTGGGAAGGCCCTGGCTTCATCAGATGAAAGCTGTATCATCCACATTGCATCAATGGTAAAGTACCCATACGGCGGAGGAATTGCCACTGTCTTCGGAAATTCATCCATTCATCCTCCTCCAGAAGTTACAACACCACTGCTAGAAATACAACATGGGGAAGAGGATGTGTTCCTCTCAGGTTTTACATTGGCAGAGGCCCAGCTAGTTCAAACGCTCATGGCAGAAGATGAAGGTGTATACGTCAGTGCCCAATCAATCTATTTCATGAGTAAACTAGGTCACATTCCAGGGATGGGATTGTGACGAAGTGGCAGGAAAGGTATTACTACAGCCAGTGAAGTACCTCATAACCCATATACATTCGGACTAGGGTATGCACCCACGGCTGATGACTGGAAAAGGAAAACTGAAGAACTCAGGGAGAAAATCAAGGCCAAGAGAACCGGGCAGCAGTTTGAGTTGGTTCATAAACCAATTCATGGGACTTTGAACGGACGCTTTGTCCGCCAAGGAGAAGACTTCCCTTTCTGTGGTTTTCCTGAGCCCTGGTTTGATCAAGTGGAGAAGAAGAGATACCCTGGGTTTGAGATCTTCTTCGATCATCAGCTCTCCGACAGTGGCGAGGAGTGGGTAGATCCTAGCATCGACATTGGACAAGACAGAGAAGTCAGCTCGGAAAGCAGCACAGAGGAAGTCCTGGGTCTAACATTGGCTGATTTACTGACAGAATCACATACTAGCGCTGAACCAATGAATTTGGGGGATATGACCATTGCCGTGATCGGGGAAGAGGTACCTGCTGACTGTTCAAGCTTCATCATGGATGCAATGAATGGCTCACAAATGAATTGGCATTTTGAAAAGAGTTGTATTGAGAATTTTGAATTGGCTATTGAGTCCGAGTCCGGTGGGTCTGTGGAGTTGGAGTCAGATTTAAGTTTGTCTAAGATGTCTGAGTCTTCTTTTTCTTTCTCTTTTGAGTCTGTTGCAACTTGTGAGCCCGAGGCTTTGAATGAAGATGTGATTTCCGCTTACTTTTCTGTGCCCATAGTTCATAACATTGACCAAAATTTTCAAGATCTTGATAAAAACGAAGAGGAAGAAATCCCTCGGGCTTTGAAAAATTTAATCGACTGGGAGGAAGAAAGGCGTGCTAAGCCATTAGTGGATGAAATTGTTTCTGTAAATGTGGGTACTGAAAAAGATCCTCGTTTGATCCAAATTGGTTCTACATTGTCTTCAGAGGAACGTGAACAATTAGTTGCTTTATTAACAGAATTCAAAGATGTCTTTGCATGGTCCTACGAAGACATGCCGGGAATTGACCCTGAGATTGTACAACATAGGATCCCTCTCGACCCTGAGGCCCGACCTGTCAAACAGAAGCTTCGCAGAATTCGTCCAGATTGGGCCTTGAAAATTAAAGAAGAGGTTACCAAGCAAATCAATGCTGGGTTTTTGCTCGTGTCAGAATATCCTACTTGGTTAGCCAATATTGTGCCAGTTCCGAAGAAAGATGGCAGAATCCGAGTTTGTGTTGACTTCCGGGATTTGAATAAGGCTAGTCCGAAGGATGATTTCCCATTGCCACATATTGACGAATTGGTAGACTTCACTGCAGGGCATGCCTTACTGTCATTCATGGATGGTTTTTCAGGGTATAACCAGATCCTTATGGCTCCAGAAGACAGAGAAAAGACAGCATTTACCACACCATGGGGGACATACTGCTACAGGGTTATGCCATTCGGTTTGAAGAATGCAGGGGCCACTTATCAGAGAGCTGCTACTACTCTTTTGCATGATATGATCCATAAGGAAGTCGAGGTGTATGTAGATGACATGATTGTCAAGTCCAAAGATCGGGAAAGCCATTACACTGCACTGAAGAAATTCTTTGAAAGAATTAGGGAATACAGGCTAAGGCTGAATCCACAGAAATGCACCTTCGGGGTAACTGCAGGCAAGATGTTGGGATTTCTGATCACACAGCGGGGAATCGAAGTTGATCCATCTAAAATTAAGGCCATCTTAGAAATGCCGCCACCAATGACTGAAAAGGAGGTACGGAGCTTTCTGGGAAAGTTGCAATTCATAAGGAGGTTTATTTCAAAATTAACTCTAACTTGTGAACCACTATTTGGTCTGTTGAAGAAAGGGAAGAAGTTTCAATGGGATGATCAGTGTCAGTTCGCTTTCGAGCAAGTTAAGCAATATTTGCAGAATCCACCCGTGTTATCGCCACCCGAGCCAGGGAAACCGCTGATTTTGTATTTATCAGTGACTGAATCAACCATGGGATGTGTGCTTGCCCAAGAGTCGGATGAGAAAGTAGAGAAGGCCATCTACTACTTAAGTAAAAAGATGCTTGAATATGAGACCCGCTATACCCCTTTGGAAAAAGCTTGCTTAGCTCTGGTATGGGCCACCAGGAAGTTGAGACACTACCTGTTAGCTCACTCGGTAATTCTGGTTTCAAGATTAGACCCAATCAAATATCTTTTTGAGAAACCAGCACTTACCGGTAGGCTAGCTCGTTGGTTGCTGTTGCTTTCTGAATTTGACCTTAAGTATGTCACTCGCAAATCTGTCAAAGGAAGGACCGTAGCAGAATTTTTGGCTGATCACCCAATTGAAGGAGGAAAAGATATGGAGTACTCATTTCCAGATGAAGAGGTCATGCAGATGGAAGAAGACACTTGGAAGTTGTACTTTGATGGAGCGTCCAATCAATTTGGCTATGGGATAGGCGTGCTGCTCATAGCGCCAGATGATTCCCATATCCCCTTAGCTTTTAAACTTCGATTCAGGGTATCCAACAACCAAGCAGAGTATGAAGCATGCATTGCCGGATTGGAAGCAGCCTTGGAACTAGGGGCAATAAGGTTGGATGTGATCGGGGACTCAAACTTGGTCGTCTCTCAAGCCAACGGAGATTGGAAAGTTAAAGAGGAAAAAATGAAAGTCTACCATCAGACCTTGGACATGTTGATCCCGAGGTTCGAAAAACTAACTTTTACACACCTGGTAAGAGAGAACAACCGATTTGCTGATGCATTGGCAACCCTGGCATCAATGATAGATATACCGGTCGGGGTCAAGATGCGCCCGATCCTTATAGAACAAAGGTACACCCCCGCGTATGAAATGATAGCCACAACGGAAGAAGTTCAAGATGAAAACCCTTGGTACTTTGATATTTGGAATTTTCTTGGAAAGGGTGCATATCCACAAGGGGCAAACACCAAAGACAAAAGGGGGATACAGCGTCTGGCCACTCAGTTCGTCATTTGTGGAGATAAGTTATACAAGAGAGGGTATCTGGGAATGCACAAGCTGTGTGTAGAGGAAGAAGAGGCAAAGCGTATCATGGAAGCCATCCATGGAGGGGAGTGCGGAGCCCATATGAACGGTGTAATGTTAGCCAGAAAAATCCTTAGACAAGGATACTACTGGTTAACCATGGAGAGTGATTGTATCAACTTTGTTAGGCGATGCCATAAATGTCAAATCCACGCCAATCGCATGAACATCCCGCCATCAAAACTCTACAACATGACTTCGCCTTGGCCTTTTTCAGTCTGGGGCATAGATGTCATTGGGGCAGTCACACCGAAAGGTTCAAATGGGCATCAGTTCATCTTAGTTGCCATTGACTATTTTACCAAATGGGTTGAAGCACAGTCGTATTCAGTGTTGAAAGCATCACATGTGGCCAAATTTATCAGGAACAACATTATCTGCCGATACGGGGTGCCAAATGAATTAATTTCAGACAATGGCTCACATTTCAGAGGAGAAGTGGCAGTTCTACTTGAGAAGTATAACGTGGCGTTTCACAAGTCATCAACCTACAGGCCACAAACTAATGGTGCCGTTGAAGCTGCAAATAAGAACATCAAGAACATCCTGTGTAAGACGGTAGAAACTTATAGAGATTGGCCAGATAAGTTACCTTTTGCACTCTGGGGATACAGGACATCAATCCGAACGTCTACAGGGGCAACCCCTTACTCTTTGGTATACGGAATGGAGGCTGTTTTGCCGATTGAGTTGGAAGTGCCTTCATTAAGGATTATGGCTGAATGTCAGAACAGAAGCTGATTGGCAACAGAATCGATTTGAGGAACTAATGCTATTCGATGAGCGACGATTGAAGGCGTTATACCATATTCAGGGGTATCAACGCAGGATTGCCAGAGCATTCAACAAAAAGGTTAGATCCAGGAATTTGAGGGAAGGGGACTTAGTGTTGAAAGACAGCCGAGCTCCTATTCACGACCCTAGGGGCAAGTTTAGACCCAATTGGACGGGCCCCTACATCATTAAATCAATTTGGTCAGGAGGAGCAGTCATTCTCATGGATTTGGATGGTTTAGAGTTCTCACAACCAATCAATATGGATAAGCTGAAGAAGTACTACCCTTGAGAGGCTCGCTGGGTTGAAAACCTGAAAGGGCGACCTAGGCAAAAGTTAGAGTAAAAAAAAAAAATTGAAAAGCTCGCTGGGTTGAAAACCTGAAAGGGCAACCTAGGCAAAAGTTAGAGAAAAAAAAAAAATGAAAAGCTCGCATGGTTGAAAACCCGAAAGGGCGGCTTTGGCAAAAGTTAGAGCACAAAAGGAGAGCGTCAATACTCGAGTGAACCTTAACCGGAACTACGTATGGCCTGATTCCTATCTTTGGGATACGTAGGCAGCTTCATTTGAAGTTCGGCCTTAATCATTTTCAACTCACTCATCTCGTCCATGTTTGATTGGTGTATCTTTATTCGCTCGGCTATCCATATTTAATTGGCTCGTCCCCATTTGATTCAGTTGTCCTATTTTCTTTCAGACGAGTTCAGTCACAAGACGAATTCAAGTGTACATCTCAAGGGTTGATTTCATGTTGATCGAGTAGTGGTCATTTGCAAAAATAGATTTTGAGGACTTTTAATAAAGTTGACTGATTTTCTCAAAAATTGTTCCATTTTTGCAAAACTGGACCATTCTTTGGATTTGAAAAGGGAAAATTTTCAGTGCTCACAGTTTAGCTTACATGATTTGAAACAAAAATGGAATAAGTATGCTAATCAACTCTCATGTTGATCAAAACTTTTACAAAAAAAAAAAAAATCAAGAAAAAAATCAAGGCAATGAACTAGGGGCATAGTTGAGTTAGTGATTCTGTCTTCTCCACCACTCGAGTCAACTTCAGTGTATATAAGTGTGTATTATACCAGTCAGGATATTCATAGTCAGTGTATATGAGTGTGTCTTCAATGACGTGTATTCGTACCATCAGTGTATTATACCAACCAGGTATTTATACCAGTCCATGTATATCAGTGTGTCTTCATACCAGTTAGTATATTTATACCAGTCAGGGTATTATACAGTCAGCGTATAGAGTGTGTTTGGATTATTTTGGCTTCGTTTTCTTACGTTGAGTCCGCTTTTTTTTATTCAGGTAGTATGGATCAATGGCCAATTCAGAGTTCAAATTTCAATCATCTCAAATGCATCAAACAAAAGTTTCAAATCAAGTGATGCCAGTCATGCCATTGATGTACAAAACGAAACTTTTTATTACAGTCAGGGGAGGACATCATCGATTACAGAGACTCCAAATAATAAAAAAAAAAACAAAAACAAAACAAAAACAAAACATAAATTAAAAAAAACAGAAAATACAGAAAAAAAAGAAGAAAAACAGAAAATACAAAAAAAATAATAAAAATACAAAAAAAAAATAAAAACAAACAAAAAAGAGAGGGATCTTTTTCTTCTTTCATCTCCGGTGACGGCGACTCGCCGACTTCACTTACTCGGCTCTTCCGTCGCCGAACTCTTCCGCTTTTTGTCGTTCTTTTTGTCGTCAACCTTCGAAGGTCCTGCTCCAGTGTTTCCACCAAGAACGACCACAGTGTTTCCGCCGACTATCAAAGGCGAGGTACAAAGATGCCCCAAATCGGGCCATAGAGGTGGAGTGCCTTTTCAGCTCCTTGTTTTCAGCCTTCAAGGCACAAATTTCTGCCCGTGCATCTCTGTACATGCACTGGAGTAGGGAGAGTTGGGCGTTGACCTGGTACACCTCACACGCCTTGTTTTGCAGACGGTGAGACAGATTGGTGACCGCCGCCACTGTCTCCATGCAGGACCTCAACGTGTAGTGGTTGGCCTCGATATCATTTTGAGTAGCCATCACTTGCTCAACTAATAGTGTGGGAAGATTAGGCTGAGTAAGAGCAGGGGCACTTGGCCTAGAGGAGCTCGATGGACCATTAAGATCCGGAAACAGAAAGAGAGGGCGGGACGAAGCCATGTATAAGAGAAGAGAAGAAAGAAATGGCAGAGGAAAGAAGGCAGTCACAGAAGAGTGGCAGAAAATAGAAGAGGAAAAGAAGAAGGCGGAGGAAGATGGAAGAGTAAGAAGAAGGTGGAGAAAGATGGAAGAGTAATGGAGAAGGAGAAGAAGAAGAAAATGGTTAAGAAGAAGATGGAGAAGATGGAAGATACTGAAGAGAAGAAGAAGACGAGAGAGAAAGACAAAGAGAGGGAAAGGGTCGAGGCAGGCTTGCAAACCGAGGGGGCTGCTTTTGTCGGCCAGCCGACACAAAAGCAGAGCCCTCGTGTCAAATGCGGCAAGAGACGCGGGAGAGTTGTGTATGCATATATGTATATATATTGTATAGCTATGTAATATATGTATTGGTTTGTACATTTGTGTCACAGGTATGGCTTGGGTTCAGTGGTTTGGCCCAATGGGTTCAGGGTTCGGAAAGCCTAGGCTCGAGGTCAGGGGTTCGAACCCCATATTCGGTGTTTCTTTTGTTTTGTTTCCAGTTTATATATAAATATGTCTTATATATTTGTTTGAACATTTGAGTCACAGGTGTGGCTTGGGTTCAGTGGTTTGGCCTAGTGAGTTAAGGATTGAAAGGCTGAGTCCGAGGTCAGGAGTTCGAACCCCACATCGAGTCTTTCTTTGTCTTGTTTTTGTTTGGTTTTGATATATATATGTTTTGTCCACCTATATATATATATATATTATTGTTTGAATTGTTTCTGTCACCCGAGTGGCTTGGATTGAATGGTTAGGTCCAGTGGTTGACGAGTGAGAGGCTGAGCCTGAGGTCAGGGGTTCGAACCCCACATTGAGTGTTTCTTTTGGTTTGTTTTGTTTTTATGTATATATATGTCTTGTATAGTATATATATATATATTTGTTTGTATATTTTGTCACAAGAGTGATGTGGCTCAGTGGTTAAGGACTCGGAGGCCGAGCTTGAGGTCAGGGGTTCGACACCCCGTGTCCCATGTCCATGCATTTTGTGTTTTTCCTTTCTTTTTTGCGTGTTTTGCGTGCGTGTGCTGACGTCAGCAAACCGAATATGCCTTCTCAGTAACGGCATCTTCCCACTGACGGCAGCCAAACAGAATATTCCCCACCTGTGTATAACCTGTGTATATCTCCGTATATATATCTGTGTATATATCCGTATATGTTTATGTATTGGTCCGTATATGTCTGTGTCGTATATACTTGTATATATACTGTATATGTCTGTGTATATATCTGTATATATCTGTCTGTATGTTGTCTGTATATGCATTTGTGTATACCATATGTACATATCTGTGTGTATTTATATGTAAATATTTGTGTATTATCTTGGTTATGTTTGTAATGAGTTCCTAGGAGACCAACTGCGACGGTGAAAACTAGAGTTCGAATGGCCGAGGCCTAGAACGCAAAAGGTTTGGAATTTCCGAGACTAAAGTCTGGTTTAAATACCCAGGGGTGTATCCCCGGCTTGAAATCTGTATGGTAGCCCCATAAGTTGAGCTAGCTTGTATGCGCCTCAACTCTGGAAACTGAACCAACCTAGTCTGTCACCCTGTTGGAGAATAGGGAAAGTTGCAAACATAGCCAGCATTCCATGACATTGCATTGCATTGTATAAGTCCAATCTTCAAACCGGCTTCGCGTAAGCGTATAAGTCCAATCTTCAAACCGGCTTCGCGTAAGCGTATAAGTCCAATCTTCAAACCGGCTTCGCGTAGCGTATAAGTCCAATTTTCAAACTGGCTTCGCGTGAGCGTATAAGTCCAATCTTCAAACCGGCTTCGCGTAAGCGTATAAGTCCAATCTTCAAACCGGCTTCGCGTAAGCGTATAAGTCCAATCTTCAGACCGGCTTCGCGTAAGCGTATAAGTCCAATCTTCAAACTGGCTTCGCGTGAGCGTATAAGTCCAATCTTCAAACCGGCTTCGCGTAGCGTATAAGTCCAATCTTCAAACTGGCTTCGCGTAGCGTATAAGTCCAATTTTCAAACTGGCTTCGCGTAGCGTGTAAGTCCAATTACCCAAATCGGCTTCGCGTAGCATGTAAGTCCAATCATCAAACCGGCTTCGCGTAGCGTGTAAGTCCAATTATCAAATCGGCTTCGCGTAGCGTATAAGTCCAATTATCAAATCCAAATCGGTTAACAACAGCAGGTGCGCCTGTCTGTTCACACCACCCAAATCGGTTAACAACAGCAGGTGCGCCTGTCTGTTCACACCATCCAAATCGGTTAACAACAGCAGGTGCGTCTGTCTGTTCACACCATCCAAATTGGTTAATAACAGCAGGTGCGCCTGTCTGTTCACACCATCCAAATCGGTTAAAAACAGCAGGTGCGCCTGTCTGTTTACACCACCCAAATCGGTTAAAAATAGTCAGGTGCGCCTGTCTGTTTACACCACCCTTCCTCCTTTCGCATGAAACGCGTTTGGATTGCAAATTGGTTAAAAACAGTCAGGTGCGCCTGTCTGTTTACACCACCATTCTTCCTCTCGCGTGAAACGCGTTTGGATTGCAACTCGGTTAAAAACAGCAGGTGCGCCTGTCTGTTTACACCACCCCTTCTCCTCTCGCGTGAGACGCGTTAGGATGTTGATTCATTTGGTTAAAAACAACAGGTGCGCCTGTTTGTTTACACCACCCTTCCTCCTCTCGCGTGAAACGCGTTTGGATTGCACCCCCTGTTATGTTTCATATCATTTGCACGAAGCTTGCCTCTTCATTGTTGTCATCTTCATATCTTTATCATCACTCCATGACATTGCATTGCATTGCATACATCATGAATTTTCAAACAACCGGCTTCGCGAAGCGTGTAAGTCCAACTTTCAAACTACATTTTAAGCATGTCACTTGCATTCTGCCCCTGAACTACGCTGGTTTGATTCCTTGCAAAGGGATACATAGGCAACCTTCGGGTTCAACCACTTGCATTACATCTTGTTTGTTTGCCCAAGTCTTACTGCCTTGTCAAAAGGGTCGTCTTTGGGCTTTGACATTCACTCACGTCATGAAATGACTTTGAGCTCTGTCAAAGAGGGGCAACTGTAGACACCCCATTTTGACCTGCCCTAAGACTTGGGCGCTTTATTTTGATTACCCGATGATGACAATTAGAATGTGTTTCTCACAAAATTCTCAGTAAGAAAGATGGAATTTAAGTTTTAATCCCAACCTTCACCCATTTTTTTTGGCCAAACTACTTTAGACCTTAAAACCCTCTTTCAAAATATGTTTTTAAATGTTTCTACAATGTCCCAAGGCTCCTATTTCGATTAAATGTTGCACTTTTTAGTAAACCGAGTAAGGACAAAGTGGAAATAAATGGAAGGGAGGTGAACTTTTTTTTGAAAATATTTAAAAACATCTTCTTTATAGGTTTGGAGTTAAAGCAAATAGGAGGGGATGAAGAAAACTGGTTTAGAAAAAGAATGAGTATCAAATCATTAAGAAGGAAATGAGCAGCCTTCACTAAATTAGGCATTTCTCTTTGTACACTTGGAATTTAAATGTGAGGCCACCACCATTGGAAAGTAGACTTCTGGGGCTTCAATTTAGACCCAAGAACCACCTTAGATCAAGTCCAAATAAGGGAGATATGCCTATTTGAAGTTGGGCTTCAAAGCAAATTTTGTTGACCCAGGCCGAGACAGCCTTTACTAAATTAGGCATATCTCTTTGTACACTTGGAATTTAAATGTGAGGCTACCACCATTGGAAATTAGACTTCTGGGGCTTCAATTTAGACCCAAGAACCACCTAAAACCAAGTTCATATAAGGGAGATATGCCCATTTGAAGTTGGGCTTAACAGCAGATTTTGTTGACCTGGGCCCGCGGGAAATGAACAGTCTTCACTAAATTCGGCATATCTCTTTGTATACTTGGAATTTAAATATGAGGCCACCACCATTGCAACGTAGACTTCTGGGGCTTCAATTTGGACCCAAGAACCGCCTAAAACCAAGTCCATATAGAGGAGATATGCCCATTTGAAGTTGGGCTTAAAAGCAGATTTCATTGATTCGACCCAAAACAACAATAGCCCATTTTTCTTGGTTTTGGTTCGGTTGGGACAACCCATTGATCCATTTTTCTGACCCAAATATGTTCCAATGCATGTATACTCATCCCCCATTACCTAGTGTTTGCTCCATTGAAGATAATGCTCCATTTTTGCTCCCATTAGCTCCATTAGTGTTCCATTAGCTCCATTACCTTCATTTATGCTCTATCTTGTCTTCCACCATATCCTCCACCATTTCTCCACTTGCTTAGCCTATAAGTATACATCTGATTGTTGAAAGGAGAAAGGAAAGATAGATTAAGGAGAGAACATTTGAGCTAGAGAAAAGAGGAAGAGAGAAAAATTGAGTTTTTGAGCTAAACACACTCCTATCTTCCATATACACCCCATACCTTCCATAGCTACTGAAATTCCTCATTTCCATACACCAAACCACCACTCTAAAAATTCTGATATAGCCAAAGATCAATTGCCTTGATCATAAGGAAGAGTGTTTAGTGATTGAAAGTGAGAAAACTAGAGAGTTAGCCACTTTTCATACCATAAACTCCATAAACTCCATAATTTCGAATTGAGGATTTGAGAACACACTTTCTACACTTGAGGGTGATCAAGAGGAAGTTTGGAAATCAAGAAGTTCAATCTTTTTTTGGAAGGTGAATTTTTGGTCTTTCATTTTCTTATATTTTATATCTCATATTTATTTTCTTACTTCTTATTTCATAGTGTTTTGTTATAATCCAAATAGTTTGTTTATCTCATATTTATTTTCTTACTTTATATTTCATAGTGTGTTGTTATAATCCTAGTGGTTTGTTTAGCTTATAATTATTTATTTATTTATTTTTATTCGCATGTTTTAATTTCATATTAGTTTTGTTGTAATCTTGCATGTCCTACCTCATATTTATTTTTATTTCTTGTATTAGTCTCAAATTAGTTTTGTTGTAATCTTGCATGTTCTACCTCATATTTATTCTTTTTCTTGTATTAGTCTCACATTAGTTTTGTTGTAATCTTGTATGTTCTATCTTATATTTGTTTTATTGTTTTAGGTTTATATTGTAAGTTTACACTTTTTATTTTATCTTATATTTGTTTTCGTGTTTTTAATCTAACCGGTAGTGGTTAGTTGAGCCACCTACATATTTTTTTGTTTGTGCCTTTTCTTGGTTTCGCAACAAGACAAGTTTTGCTTGGCCTAGTTGGCCGGCCGGCCTATTTGGCCGGTCGGTTAGCTTCTTCCAGACAAGATGGCGTAATCTCCCAATGTTGACCAATTTCCGGTGGCGGTTCCAAAGAACATGAAGTTTTTATTTTATTTTATTTTATTTTTTTTAAAATTTTGAGTGTATTGTGAGGTTTTTATTTTGTTGTAATATTCCTTCTCTCTCTCTTATCTGGTTTGTAATAATTTATTCAAAGCGTTGTAATAATTCCCCCCCCACTTCTTTCTATCCCATTCTTTTACTTGCTTTCCTTATTTGTACATAAACATCATATTTTTTTTTATCATATTCATGCTTTGCGTCCATGTTTCATGCATCTTGATTCGGCGAAGTTTGCATTTGTGGATTTAATCAATTCCTATGTGATTATGTGCGCTACCTCATGTTCTTGAGATGATTCACATGTCATATCTTAGAAGCCGAATCTTTAGTTGCATCTCATGAGTGAATTGCATTAGGATTTTGTATATAAGATCATGCATGTTTTACTAACTTTGTTTTGTAGCTTGTTCGCGGTCGTCAAACATGTAAGTTTTTATGCTTTAGCATCTCGTTTGTGTGTGTTTTTCTTACTATGTTTAAGCATCCTACCATGTGGCTATTTGCTTATGTGATATAACTGTATGAATGCCAGTGGATAAGGTTGTGTCGCTTAATTTGGAATGATATTGATTTTCGTGTTTGTAACTCAATTTATTTGGGTTATACATTTTCAAAACTCTTTCAAAACTATATGAAATCAAGTTATTCCAAAATGGGTGACATAGACTATAGTTGTATGTTTCACATAGTAAATTTTAGGATTTATTAAATAATCAGAACATGAACATATAAGGAAAATAAAAGTCATATTATGGTTTAGTAGAGGCTGATCTTTTGATCGGGTGTACGGGGGTGCTCAAATAATGACCTTCCCCCTTCATACCTAAGGTTCCGAGCCAAGCATCCTTGGTTACGACGAACAGTGGCCTTGGCACGAGTTATGGGTTTCCTAATTTTCCCAAAATAAATATTAGGTGGCGACTCTGAGATCTGATGACGCAGTCTATTTTTGGTAAAATTGCAATAAAAATGGATTTTCAATAAAAGTTGCCAAATCTGGACTCTCATCTACGTTTCACATTGCACTCGTGAGACTAGATCAAAGAGATCTCGGGAGTCCGAACTGTTTAACGCGCGCGGGTACCCCCCGGGCATGTTACAAGACTATAATACTGTGATTACTTCAGATCACCAATGTGAGTCATAGCGGTTATATAACATTTATGTCATATTTCCTTCTATGCAACACACCATCGATAACCTTCACTAACCCAGTCCATTATCAGGATATGTAATTATTTGCCTGAAAGGCCCTGTAATTTGTCTTGTTAAGACACTTCTTGTTTATCAACATTCATATTAATGTGTACACACACTTTTAGAAACAGGAAAAATAGAAACAAAATTAGTATTGCATAAATAGTGTTAAATAAAATAAGCACTCAAGATTGACCATACACATCGTGGGTTGCTTAAAAGACTCATCCAAATAACATGCTCTTTGTATGTCTTTTGTGGCAATCCCTTTGTGAATGGATCAGCAATCATAAGAGAGGTGCTTAAGTTTTCAATTAACACTTGTTGTTTCTGGACTCTTTCTCTAACGACTAAGTACTTTACTTCCATGTGTTTGGAACCACTGGAGTACTTTCCATTCTTAGAGAAGAAAAAAAAAACAGTTGCGGTATTGTCACAATATATCTTCAGCGGCCTGGCAATCGAGTCAACAACACCAAGTCCTGAGATGAAGTTTCGCAACCATAAAGCATGATTTGTAGCCTCAAAGCATATGGAATGTTCTTCATTTGTTTTGTTTCCAAATCATTCCTTAGACACTATTTTTCACTTAATTTATCACCCTTCATGATGGGTTCATCACCGGCTGAACAAAACTGTATATTAAATCTCTCCAAAATACGATCAATATATCCTTTCTGAGATAGTCCTAGCAATTCTTGAGATCAATCCCTAAAGATCTCTATGCCAATAGCATAGTTTGCTTACCCATATCGACCATTTTAAAATTCTTGGAGAGATATTCCTTGGTTTCATGCAATAAGCTAAGGTCATTACAAGCTAACAAAATGTCATCCACATATAGCACCAAAATAATGAACTTACTCCCACTGACCTTCAGATATATGCACTGATCAACTACATTTTCCTTAAATCCAAAGGAGGTAATGATATCATTAAATCTTAAATACCATTGCCTAGAAGCTTGTTTAAGGCCATATATGGATTTCTTTAATTTGCAAGCTAAATGTTCTTTACCTTTTTGTGCAAATCCTTCTAGCTACTCCGTATAAATTTCTTCATCCAAATTCCCATTCAGAAAAGCAGTTTTCACATCCATTTGATGAAACTCTAAGTCATAATGAGCTACCAATGCTAGGATGATTCTAAGCGAGTCCTTCTTTGATATCAGAGAGAAGGTCTCTTTATAGTCTATGCCTTCTCTTTGAGTAAAACCCTTAACAACAAGTCTGGCTTTAAATCATTCGATATTGCCTTTCACGTCGTGCTCGGTCTTGAATACCCATTTACACCCGACCTTTTTATAATTATTAGGCAATTCAACGAGATCCCAAACACTATTCTGTTCCATGGATTTTAACTCTTCATTTATAGCATTGACCCATTTAGTAGAATCATCACTATTCATGGCTTGTGAAAATGAGACTGGATCTTTGTTAATCCCAATATCAAAATCAGATTCCTGTAGGTACACCATGTAATCATCTGGAATTGTAGGCTTTCTTTTCCTCTGAGATCTTTTCAGAACTGCCGGTTATAGTGGTTCTACAATATTTTCAATTGTGGTATCTTCATGAAGTGGTGAAACATGAGGTGGTGAAAGATTTTCATTATGTTGTTTGTTTCCCTCAGCTGTGGAATAGTCTAAAGAACAACAATTTTTCGATAAGGGTCAAATGTTGGCACATCCACCCTGATTTCTTCGAAATTCACCACTCGTGTTTTCTCACTCCCACTAATTTCACCATTCTCTAGGAATCTAGCATTACCAGTCTCCACTATCCTTGTACTGTGATTAGGATAATAAAATTTGTACCCTTTAGACTTGTCTGGATAACCAATGAAATATCCAGATGTTGTTCTTGAGTCCAACTTTCTCTTTGTGGGTTAAAGATTCTTGCCTCTGCTGGACACCCCAAATATGTAAGTGGCTCAAACTTGGTTTCTTACCCGTCCATAACTCAAAAGGAGTTGTTGGAACCGCCTTACTAGGAACCCTATTTAAGATATACATTGCAGTCTTTAAAGCTTCATCCCACAGTGAAATAGGTACAATTGAGTAACTTAACATACTCCTAACCATATCTTTAAGTGTACGATTATGCTTTCAACAACTCCATTCTACTGTGGCGTACCAGGCATTGTATATTGAGCACGAATGCCTTTCTTTCTAAGAATTTGGCAAATGGGCCAGGATTTTGGCCTAACTCATCACATTTAACCATAATATTTCACCACCCCTATCTGATCTCACTATTTTAACCTTTCTATCTAATTGTCTCTCGACTTCAGTTATGTACACCTCAAGGATGTCAACAGCCTGAGACTTTTCATGAATTAGATATACATATCCATAACGTGAGAAATCATCCATAAATGTGATGAAATTTTTCACCACCACTAAGGCATGGGATGTTGAGTGGTCTACAAATATGTATGAATTATCTCAAGAGCTTATTACTTCTTGTGGCACCCTTCTTGTATATCTGGTTTGCCCTCTTTAATGCAATCTACACCAACCGTCTATGCCACAAGATTGAGGATTTTTCATTAGTTAAACCACGTTTTTAAACCAATATTCGAATGCAAGTTACTAATGATTGTGCAAACTCATGATTTAAGGCAATTTTATATAAGCATCACATAAATTACTAGAACCAATCATTAAACATTAAATTGAGTTTTTCACAATTAAATAAAACTGAATATCCAACACGATCTAATTTGGATAACGAAACTAAATTCTAGAAATTGAAGGAACATAAAAAGTGTCTTCTAGATCCATCTGATGACCCGTCTCTATGATCAGTCAATAGGTTCCTATATCTACGACTTCAGCTTTGAGACGGTTCTCCATATAGACAAATCTTCCACTTTCCTTCGATTTTCTAGTTAAGAGGTATCCTTGCATGGAATTTGTAATGTAGGTCGTGGCCCCAAAGTCAATCCACCAAGTGTTAGAAGTACTTCAGCAAGATTTGATTCATAACAAACAAAAGAAATTTCTTACCTTTCTTTTCGAACCAACCTTTCACTTGCTGCAGTCTTTCTTCACATGTCCCTTCTTGCCACAAAAGTAGCACTTGACAGTGAAACCATTCGAGCATGTTTTTCTTCCCCAGGTCCATTCTTTTGTTGGGTTGATTTTTCTTTAATTTTACAAACTTACCCTTCTTTTTCTTTAGAGCTCCATGAGTTACGGCCAATGCAGTTTGACGTCCTTCCTCCCTCACCTCACTTCCTCCTAAATGCACATATTAGTCAATTTATTTAAGCTCCACTTATCTTTATTGGTGTTATAGTGAATTTTAAATGCGCCAAACTTTGATGGAAGTGAGTTGAGAATAACTGCACGAGGAAAGTTTCAATCAACTTGCATCCTAAAGTTTTAGCTTTGCAGCTTTGTCAGCCATATTGAGGATGTGATCCTGAACTCCTCAGTTGCCATCATATTTCATTGTTGTCAATTCAACCATAACAGTGCCAGTAAGTAAAGGGACGCCCGATGCAAGAGAGTGCAATGGGGTGAGAACTGTCACTAAAATAAGATAGAACATGTGGCGTCCCAATTTTACCCTAAAGGTTAGGGCAACGTCACTAAAGAGTCCTTTGGTCAATAACCAAGTAAGATCCCAAGAAGGTCCGGAGGAGTCAATATAGCCTTCCTTCTAAGTCCAATTACCTTAGATAGCAAGCTATCTTTTTGACAGATCTTAAGAGGTATTAACCACAAGGTCTCATAAGTAACATGAAAATAAGCATAAACAATATACATCTTAAGCTTTGAGAATTATAATGATGAACTATTGATATCACATAAGTCTTTCCTTGGGCAAAACTTAGGTATATCTATTGTCCACTTCCCCAGACTCACTTATATAGGTCTAAAGTAATTTATGCAATTTTTCGTTAGTCATGTTACCTTTGGGTATTCAATTCTAATCTGTCAAATTACACAAGTTACATTACCCTACCCAGTTCATTATTATTTGAAAGTGACTTTCCTTTGGACTAGTCTCAATCTTCTATTATAACTGTAATTGAGAATATTATCAACATTAATGTTACTCTTTAACAATTCTTTTATGTAGTTATATATTCATAAGTTTTTACAGATCTAGGCCACTTTGGCAGCTACTAAATTAGTAAACCCTATGAATACGGAACTAACCAACAATATTCTCTATTCATTAATTTGAGTTATTTAATTATCATTAATTCAATCACTATTTAATGAAATCACTATTTTGATTTCTGGAATTTCTTTTATGTGATTGCAATTACCAATATGATAATAATAATAACTCTAGACGAACATAAAAAAAAAAAAAATATATATATATATATATCAAATTATGCAATATGACAATCATGAATATTTCATATAATGGTCCAATAAGATTACACCTAATATGAATTAACCACTTCAATATTTAATATTCAATGTCATAAAATTATATCATGATATCAATTTAAATCATGAAAATATATAAATATCAACAATAATAGACAATAAGTGTACATAATTAGACAAGGTAAAACATAATTATCTAACGAAATACTGTCAAATAAATATATTTATTTAATGGACCGAACGATTCAACAAAATTCTAAAATTGCCTTTAATCTACCATTTGGTCAAAACGGCAGGCAATATAAAATTACATTCAATTTAGTGTCATATTATAATGATTATAAAAATTATTATTACTAAAATTAATAATACATCGAAATAGGCATATTACACGTTTATCAGTAGTTCTTTTTTAAATGCCCTAATACATCCTTCTCTTTCAGTTTTCCACTCAAATATGTGTGCATATTGAAAATTTGTAACGGAAGGCCTTTAGCAAATCTATTTTCTTTTTGATGGGCAAAAGATAATACCATGATAAAAATTACATAACAAGACATCCTCAAGAAATTGTCAATAATCTTCTTTTTGATAATAAAAATAGATGTACCATTTTATAAATAATTATAATAATAATATTCATAAATATATTATTTCAAGGTGTATTAATTCACAAAAATAAAGCTCTAATACCACATGTAAGAAATTAAAGTATATGTAATCATATAAATAATGCAGAATTAAACTTTGTAGGATATTGAATTCAATACAACTCAAGAACAAAACAAACATACCTTTATCTGTCATTGAATTAGAGAAGTTGAGAAAATACCCCTAATAGTTGAACCTTGAATTCTTAGCTCACCTTCTTCTCTCTGTCTCTCTTAATTAGGATGACTATAGAACTTAGAGTGATGAAAAACTTATATCTCATAAGGGGAGTCACCCATCCTCATATAGAGAAGAGAAGAGGGTCAGATAAAGTCTATCAGAAAAATTCTCATCCATGAAGGTTTCCTTCTTATCTTAGAAGAGTAATAACATTAAAATTCTAATTACTGAACTTTATCTCAAATATTGACTTTATCTAATTGTGGAGTCCAAATAAAATAAGACATGTAAAATATATGTAGGTTATTGGGCCACACTAGAAAATAAATCCAACACACGCATGCGGCGTTGAGTGGGCGGCGTGTGTGGTCGGTGCTAGGCAGTTAAGGTCGGAAGTAGCAGCGATGTGGGTAGGTGGTTCAGAACAACCAAAGCTGGAGTAGAGAGAGGCCGACGACAGCTTGAGGTCACGGCGTTTGTAGCAGGTGGAGCTGTGACAGAACGTGAGCAGCACGAGCCAGCAGCAACTGTGATGAGCTGGTGCCGACACTGGCCAACTGCGGTAGTAGTGTGGGTCTTCGGTTTAGCGGTCGCAAAGCTTCGTTCAAGAAGAAGAAAGCTGGGTTGGTCTCTATTTTAGAGACCGAGTGTGCGCTGCTGGGTTTCGAAAAAAGAAAGAGAGAAGAAAATTGGGTGGCCTCTGTAGAGAGAGAGGAAGGGCCTGGATGGCTGCATCAAAAAGCAAGGACAATTGATTAGGATTTTGTCCTTTTCTTTAAATATTAAAAAAAAAAAGGTACGATTCCTTGAATATTCTCTCAATTATGCTGTGTATATATATAGGAAGGGCGAAGTAGGTTACCAATTTCAAGAAAGGTTAATTAGAATAAAAAATAATGAAGAGAGATGTCGTGGGCCCAAGCAAAGTCATGTTTGACTAATATATATATATATATATATGTGGGCCTTATCTTTCAAGAATAAAAAGGATAATGAAATGATGATGTTGGGTGCTTTGACGAATTTAATCCTTGATCTTTTTTGGTGGATGGATTATTTAATATTCAAAATTTTGATTATTCTTTGAGAGAATAAATCAAGAGTATGAAAGTGTATATGGGCTAAACATAGCCCAAAGATAACAAAAATTAAAGGCATAAAAGTGTGTTTGCCAAACATAGCATAAAAAAAAAAAACTTTTTTTTTTTATTTATTAATTGTCAATCTTATCCATAAGTTGTGGTGATTCATCATTCTTATCCAAAAGTCACATGAAAACAAAATATTCCCGATGACGTGAAACGAAGTATGGCCGCAGAAATGGTAATATGCATGTCCGAGAAATTTGAAATTTCCCATACACGGAAGGGGCAAATGTAAGAGGAGTTAACTTGAGCCCACTAAATTAATTAAGCCCCATCAGAAAGTCCACGATTATTGGGCTTGAATTTATCACAAATTCAAGATTGGTGGGCTTGGATTAATCACCATCAAACGGGCCAAATCGCTCCAAGCCTTGAAAGAGTTCGGATCCATGAACTTAGAGACTTACTCAAGCTCGAACTCGAAAGGGTTCGGATCCACGAACCTAGAGATTCGAAGCACTTGGCTTCAAACGGATTCGAATGCAATTTAGGAGTCGCTCCGTTAATGAGTCCCAGAACACTTGCGGGCTTGGAGCTTTCCGGGATCTACGCACCGGAATCATGAGCGTAATGGAGTTCGAACAAAGGACCTGATCTCGAGGACGATGAGTGGAGATAAATTCACTCATCGGTTAATTTAGCCTATACCCGAGTTGAGGTGGCACGATCCTGGGGGTCCATGAGACTCAACATTTTTTGCGGCAGGGAGTTCTCTAGGACTACCTCGACCCATTAGTGAGAGGGAGATTAATGATCTGGTACTGGTCCGGACAGATTTAGGCCGGACAGAGTTTTGCCGGACAGATGTGGACCGGGCAAGTGTTGGGCCAAGGATGTGTGGCCCAGTTTGCAAAGAAATTGCTCGGTTGAGGCAACGCTCGGTTTGACCGAGCTACATGTTTGGCGGAGGCGAAGCCAGTCAAGTTAAGTGACCGGCGCCCGGAAAGGCGTGGTCAGCCGAGGTACCTGGTTGATCGGCAGGAAGGCCGACCACAGTTAAGCACGAGCTGTTCAGTGCTCGGCAGGAAGCCCGGTCCTCATTGAGCTCAGCTTGTGGAGTGCTTGGACATGAAGCATAGCACGGCCGTCGGCGGACAAGATGATGTAGCTCGGCTGCCGAGCTCCTAGTAGAGTGAGCGGGCAGTTGAGATTAGGTGAGGCTCAGCAGGATTTGTGCTGACGAATGGGATAGCAGAGCCACGTGTTGAGAGACCTTTGGGAGCAGGTTTGGGGCGCAAAAGGGTATATAAGCATGTCTGCACCCCCATACGCGAGGGACGAACACTTTGTAAGACATTCTTACACTCAAACACTCTCCTTCCTCTCTTTATCTATCCTTAGGTGTGTGTTCTAACTTGACCGTCGGAGGGGTTTCCGGCCACATACCGCCGGGTAGCTCACTTCCGTTGTGCTCGCAGGTGATCGGACATCGACGGAGCTTGGAAGAAAGGAGTACGGGCTTGCCGGAATGTTTGCTCCCGTACAATTGGCGCCGTCTGTGGGAAACTTGCAGATAAAACCTTGTCTTCCAGGCTCATCTGATCGCCGTTTATGGCGAAACGACGAGATTCCGTTGTCCGCCATCAACGGAGTTATCCCGGAGTCGGGTAGACGAAGAGAAGAAACATCCCGACATTCTTCCGATGGCGAACCTGGAGACACTCCCAGGAGGACAGTCGAGAGACGCGCGGGATAAGCGCGAGAGAAGCTATGGTCATTCACGGAGTCCAGACGGACACCGGCGGCTGAGAGAATCGCACGCCAGGCGTCTGGAACACAAGCTAAGGGACTAAGACGCCGCCATCCGGAGAATGGCGGCGGAGATGGAGGACCTCAAGCGGCATGTCAAGGGTAAGGGTGTAGCTGGAGTAGGAGACCACTGTAAGTACACCCAACCCGCCGTTCAGGCAGCCAGAGCCAGCGGCATACTCCAACCTCTCCATCACCAGAAGTTACAAGGTTGGAGATTCCGACGCGCACGTAGAGAAGTCTAGCGCGTAAGACAGTACTTATCAACCCTCACGTCCGACGACGACGTCGAGGTATTCTTATTCCACTCGTTCAGAGGATTTGAGGGTGGTCCTGAAGGAGCGGGCTCGCCGGCGGGAAGCTCAGAGGGTGCCGGCGTTCCAGTGACGAGGTCGTAATGCCTCCACCCCGCCTAGCTGTGCTTCTTCCTCTAGACAAAGACTTGGTGAGGGCAAGCTAGGGGCAAACTAGGAAGGGCAATACAAGATAACCGATCAGGCGGGCTAAGGGGCATACCGCTTAGAAGATTTGGATGGCGAAGGCGTACCCCGGCCACGAAGTGAATTACTTTTGCCGAAGAACTTCAATGTGTCCGAAATAATATAGAGAATAAGGGACCTTGCTCGCCTTCCTTGGAGTTCCTTGGCCGAGCTTCTTGTCCGCCAAGTAGGAAGTCGCGGAGCGGACCTTGCTCGCCTTCCTTGGAGTTCCTTGGCCGAGCTTCTTGTCCGCCAAGTAGGAAGTCGCGGAGCGGACCTTGCTCGCCTTCCTTGGAGTTCCTTGGCCGAGCTTCTTGTCCGCCAAGTAGGAAGTCGCGGAGCGGACCTTGCTCGCCTTCCTTGGAGTTCCTTGGCCGAGCTTCTTGTCCGCCAAGTAGGAAGTCGCGGAGCGGACCTTGCTCGCCTTCCTTGGAGTTCCTTGGCCGAGCTTCTTGTCCGCCAAGAAGGAAGTCGCGGAGCGGACCTTGCTCGCCTTCCTTGGATTCCTTGGCCGAGCTTCTTGTCCGCCAAGTAGGAAGTCGCGGAGCGGACCTTGCTCGCCTTCCTTGGAGTTCCTTGGCCGAGCTTCTTGTCCGCCAAGTAGGAAGTCGCGGAGCGGACCTTGCTCGCCTTCCTTGGAGTTCCTTGGCCGAGCTTCTTGTCCGCCACGTAGGAAGTCGCGGAGCGGACCTTGCTCGCCTTCCTTGGAGTTCCTTGGCCGAGCTTCTTGTCCGCCAAGTAGGAAGTCGCGGAGCGGACCTTGCTCGCCTTCCTTGGAGTTCCTTGGCCGAGCTTCTTGTCCGCCGCCAAGTAGGAAGTCGCGGAGCGGACCTTGCTCGCCTTCCTTGGAGTTCCTTGGCCGAGCTTTTTGTCCGCCAAGTAGGAAGTCGCGGAGCGGACCTAGCTCGCCTTCCTTGGAGTTCCTTGGCCGAGCTTCTTGTCCGCCAAGTAGGAAGTCGCGGAGCGGACCTTGCTCGCCTTCCTTGGAGTTCCTTGGCCGAGCTTCTTGTCCGCAAGTAGGAAGTCGCGGAGCGGACCTTGCTCGCCTTCCTTGGAGTTCCTTGGCCGAGCTTCTTGTCCGCCAAGTAGGAAGTCGCGGAGCGGACCTTGCTCGCCTTCCTTGGAGTTCCTTGGCCGAGCTTCTTGTCCGCCAAGTAGGAAGTCGCGGAGCGGACCTTGCTCGCCTTCCTTGGAGTTCCTTAGCCGAGCTTCTTGTCCGCCAAGAAGAAAGTCGCGGAGCGGACCTTGCTCGCCTTCCTTGGAGTTTCTTGGCCGAGCTTCTTGTCCGCCAAGAAGGAAGTCGCGGAGCGGACCTAGCTCGCCTTCCTTGGAGTTCCTTGGCCGAGCTTCTTGTCCGCCAAGTAGGAAGTCGCGGAGCGGACCTTGCTCGCCTTCCTTGGAGTTCCTTGGCCGAGCTTCTTGTCCGCCAAGTAGGAAGTCGCGGAGCGGACCTTGCTCGCCTTCCTTGGAGTTCCTTGGCCGAGCTTCTTGTCCGCCAAGTAGGAAGTCGCGGAGCGGACCTTGCTCGCCTTCCTTGGAGTTCCTTGGCCGAGCTTCTTGTCCGCCAAGTAGGAAGTCGCGGAGCGGACCTTGCTCGCCTTCCTTGGAGTTCCTTGGCCGAGCTTCTTGTCCGCCAAGTAGGAAGTCGCGGAGCGGACCTTGCTCGCCTTCCTTGGAGTTCCTTGGCCGAGCTTCTTGTCCGCCAAGAAGAAAGTCGCGGAGCGGACCTTGCTCGCCTTCCTTGGAGTTTCTTGGCCGAGCTTCTTGTCCGCCAAGAAGGAAGTCTCGGAGCGGACCTAGCTCGCCTTCCTTGGAGTTCCTTGGCCGAGCTTCTTGTCCGCCAAGTAGGAAGTCGCGGAGCGGACCTTGCTCGCCTTCCTTGGAGTTCCTTGGCCGAGCTTCTTGTCCGCCAAGTAGGAAGTCGCGGAGCGGACCTTGCTCGCCTTCCTTGGAGTTCCTTGGCCGAACTTCTTGTCCGCCAAGTAGGAAGTCGCGGAGCGGACCTTGCTCGCCTTCCTTGGAGTTCCTTGGCCGAGCTTCTTGTCCGCCAAGTAGGAAGTCGCGGAGCGGACCTTGCTCGCCTTCCTTGGAGTTCCTTGGCCGAGCTTCTTGTCCGCCAAGTAGGAAGTCGCGGAGCGGACCTTGCTCGTCTTCCTTGGAGTTCCTTGGCCGAACTTCTTGTCCGCCAAGTAGGAAGTCGCGGAGCGGACCTTGCTCCCCTTCCTTGGAGTTCCTTGGCCGAGCTTCTTGTCCGCCAAGAAGGAAGTCGCGGAGTGGACCTAGCTCGCCTTCCTTGGAGTTCCTTGGCCGAGCTTCTTGTCCGCCAAGTAGGAAGTCGCGAAGCGGACCTTGCTCGCCTTCCTTGGAGTTCCTTGGCCGAGCTTCTTGTCCGCCAAGAAGGAAGTCGCGGAGCGGACCTTGCTCGCCTTCCTTGGAGTTCCTTGGCCGAGCTTCTTGTCCACCAAGAAGGAAGTCGCAGAGCGGACCTTGCTCGCCTTCTTTGGCCAAAGAAAGTGGATCAACTACGGAATTCCAGCCGAGATGATTTGCTCCGGCTGAAGAGTTGATGGTTAGCTCAACTACGGAATTCCAGCCGAGATGATTTGCTCCGGCTGAAGAGTTGATGGTTAGCTCAACTAAGGAATTCCAGCCGGGATGATTTACTCCGGCTGAAGAGTTGATGGTTAGCTCAACTAAGGAATTCCAGCCGAGATGGTTTACTCCGGCTGAAGAGTTGATGGTTTGCTCAACTGCGAGGTTCCAGCCGAGATGACTTACTCCGGCTGAAGAGTTGATGGTTTGCTCAACTCCGCGGTTCCAGCCGAGATGATTTACTCCGGCTGAAGAGTTGATGGTTTGCTCAACTGCGAGGTTCCAGCCGAGATGACTTACTCCGGCTGAAGAGTTGATGGTTTGCTCAACTCCGCGGTTCCAGCCGAGATGATTTACTCCGGCTGAAGAGTTGATGGTTTGCTCAACTGCGAGGTTCCAGCCGAGATGACTTACTCCGGCTGAAATAGTTGATGGTTTGCTCAACTCCGTGGTTCCAGCTGAGATGATTTACTCCGGCTGAAGAGTTGATGGTTTGCTCAACTGCGAGGTTCCAGCCGAGATGACTTACTCCGGCTGAAGAGTTGATGGTTTGCTCAACTCCGCGGTTCCAGCCGAGATGACTTACTCCGGCTGAAGAGTTGATGGTTTGCTCAACTGCGAGGTTCCAGCCGAGATGACTTACTCCGGTTGAAAGAGTTGATGGTTTGCTCAACTCCGCGGTTCCAGCCGAGATGATTTACTCCGGCTGAAGAGTTGATGGTTTGCTCAACTGCGAGGTTCCAGCCGAGATGACTTACTCCGGCTGAAAGAGTTGATGGTTTGCTCAACTCCGTGGTTCCAGCTGAGATGACTTACTCCGGCTGAAGAGTTGATGGTTTGCTCAACTCTGCGGTTCCAGTCGAGATGACTTACTCCGGCTGAAGAGTTGACGGTATGCTGGCTGAGGCCGAGGAAAAGTTTATCCCGGTCGGAACAGGTAATCCCGGTCACGCTAGCGCGGACGGAATTAAGGGGCAATTGAGAGGGAGATTAATGATCTGGTACTGGTCCGGACAGATTTAGGCCGGACAGAGTTTTGCCGGACAGATGTGGACCGGGCAAGTGTTGGGCCAAGGTTGTGTGTGGCCCAGTTTGCAAAGAAATTGCTCGGTTGAGGCAACGCTCGGTTTGACCGAGCTACATGTTTGGCGGAGGCGAAGCCAGTCAAGTTAAGTGACCGGCGCCCGGAAAGGCGTGGTCAGCCGAGGTACCTGGTTGATCGGCAGGAAGGCCGACCACAGTTAAGCAGAGCTGTTCAGTGCTCGGCAGGAAGCCCGGTCCTCATTGAGCTCAGCTTGTGGAGTGCTTGGACATGAAGCATAGCACGGCCGTCGGCGGACAAGATGATGTAGCTCGGCTGCCGAGCTCCTAGTAGAGTGAGCGGGCAGTTGAGATTAGGTGAGGCTCAGCAGGATTTGTGCTGACGAATGGGTAGCAGAGCCACGTGTTGAGAGACCTTTGGGAGCAGGTTTGGGGCGCAAAAGGGTATATAAGCATGTCTGCACCCCCCATACGCGAGGGACGAACACTTTGTAAGACATTCTTACACTCAAACACTCTCCTTCCTCTCTCTATCTATCCTTAGGTGTGTGTTCTAACTTGACCGTCGGAGGGGTTTTCCGGCCACATACCGCCGGGTAGCTCACTTCCGTTGTGCTCGCAGGTGATCGGACATCGACGGAGCTTGGAAGAAAGGAGTACGGGCTTGCCGGAATGTTTGCTCCCCGTACAATTGGCGCCGTCTGTGGGAAACTTGCAGATAAAACCTTGTCTTCCAGGCTCATCTGATCGCCGTTTATGGCGAACAACGACGAGATTCCGTTGTCCGCCATCAACGGAGTTATCCCGGAGTCGGGTAGACGAAGAGAAGAAACATCCCGACATTCTTCCGATGGCGAACCTGGAGACACTCCCAGGAGGACAGTCGAGAGACGCACGGGATAAGCGCGAGAGAAGCTATGGTCATTCACGGAGTCCAGACGGACACCGGCGGCTGAGAGAATCGCACGCCAGGCGTCTGGAACACAAGCTAAGGGACTAAGACGCCGCCATCCGGAGAATGGCGGCGGAGATGGAGGACCTCAAGCGGCATGTCAAGGGTAAGGGTGTAGCTGGAGTAGGAGACCACAGTAAGTACACCCAACCCGCCGTTCAGGCAGCCAGAGCCAGCGGCATACTCCAACCCTCTCCATCACCAGAAGTTACAAGGTTGGAGATTCCGACGCGCACGTAGAGAAGTCTAGCGCGTAAGACAGTACTTATCAACCCTCACTCCGTCCGACGACGAGCGTATTCTTATTCCACTCGTTCAGAGGATTTGAGGGTGGTCCTGAAGGAGCGGGCTCGCCGGCGGGAAGCTCAGAGGGTGCCGGCGTTCCAGTGACGAGGTCGTAATGCCTCCACCCGCCTAGCTGTGCTTCTTCCTCTAGACAAAGACTTGGTGAGGGCAAGCTAGGGGCAAACTAGGAAGGGCAATACAAGATAACCGATCAGGCGGGCTAAGGGGCATACCGCTTAGAAGATTTGGATGGCGAAGGCGTACCCCGGCCACGAAGTGAATTACTTTTGCCGAAGAACTTCAATGTGTCCGAAATAATATAGAGAATAAGGGACCTTGCTCGCCTTCCTTGGAGTTCCTTGGCCGAGCTTCTTGTCCGCCAAGTAGGAAGTCGCGGAGCGGACCTTGCTCGCCTTCCTTAGAGTTCCTTGGCCGAGCTTCTTGTCCGCCAAGTAGGAAGTCGCGGAGCGGACCTTGCTCGCCTTCCTTGGAGTTCCTTGGCCGAGCTTCTTGTCCGCCAAGTAGGAAGTCGCGGAGCGGACCTTGCTCGCCTTCCTTGGAGTTCCTTGGCCGAGCTTCTTGTCCGCCAAGTAGGAAGTCGCGGAGCGGACCTTGCTCGCCTTCCTTGGAGTTCCTTGGCCGAGCTTCTTGTCCGCCAAGTAGGAAGTCGCGGAGCGGACCTTGCTCGCCTTCCTTGGAGTTCCTTGGCCGAGCTTCTTGTCCGCCAAGAAGGAAGTCGCGGAGCGGACCTTGCTCGCCTTCCTTGGAGTTCCTTGGCCGAGCTTCTTGTCCGCCAAGTAGGAAGTCGCGGAGCGGACCTTGCTCGCCTTCCTTGGAGTTCCTTGGCCGAGCTTCTTGTCCGCCAAGTAGGAAGTCGCGGAGCGGACCTTGCTCGCCTTCCTTGGAGTTCCTTGGCCGAGCTTTTGTCCGCCAAGTAGGAAGTCGCGGAGCGGACCTAGCTCGCCTTCCTTGGAGTTCCTTGGCCGAGCTTCTTGTCCGCCAAGTAGGAAGTCGCGGAGCGGACCTTGCTCGCCTTCCTTGGAGTTCCTTGGCCGAGCTTCTTGTCCGCCAAGTAGGAAGTCGCGGAGCGGACCTTGCTCGCCTTCCTTGGAGTTCCTTGGCCGAGCTTCTTGTCCGCCAAGTAGGAAGTCGCGGAGCGGACCTTGCTCGCCTTCCTTGGAGTTCCTTGGCCGAGCTTCTTGTCCGCCAAGTAGGAAGTCGCGGAGCGGACCTTGCTCGCCTTCCTTGGAGTTCCTTGGCCGAGCTTCTTGTCCGCCAAGAAGAAAGTCGCGGAGCGGACCTTGCTCGCCTTCCTTGGAGTTTCTTGGCCGAGCTTCTTGTCCGCCAAGAAGGAAGTCGCGGAGCGGACCTAGCTCGCCTTCCTTGGAGTTCCTTGGCCGAGCTTCTTGTCCGCCAAGTAGGAAGTCGCGGAGCAGACCTTGCTCGCCTTCCTTGGAGTTCCTTGGCCGAGCTTCTTGTCCGCCAAGTAGGAAGTCGCGGAGCGGACCTTGCTCGCCTTCCTTGGAGTTCCTTGGCCGAACTTCTTGTCCGCCAAGTAGGAAGTCGCGGAGCGGACCTTGCTCGCCTTCCTTGGAGTTCCTTGGCCGAGCTTCTTGTCCGCCAAGTAGGAAGTCGCGGAGCGGACCTTGCTCGCCTTCCTTGGAGTTCCTTGGCCGAGCTTCTTGTCCGCCAAGTAGGAAGTCGCGGAGCGGACCTTGCTCGGCTTCCTTGGAGTTCCTTGGCCGAACTTCTTGTCCGCCAAGTAGGAAGTCGCGGAGCGGACCTTGCTCGCCTTCCTTGGAGTTCCTTGGCCGAGCTTCTTGTCCGCCAAGAAGGAAGTCGCGGAGCGGACCTAGCTCGCCTTCCTTGGAGTTCCTTGGCCGAGCTTCTTGTCCGCCAAGTAGGAAGTCGCGAAGCGGACCTTGCTCGCCTTCCTTGGAGTTCCTTGGCCGAGCTTCTTGTCCGCCAAGAAGGAAGTCGCGGAGCGGACCTTGCTCGCCTTCCTTGGAGTTCCTTGGCCGAGCTTCTTGTCCACCAAGAAGGAAGTCGCAGAGCGGACCTTGCTCGCCTTCTTTGGCCAAAAAAAGTGGATCAACTACGGAATTCCAGCCGAGATGATTTGCTCCGGCTGAAGAGTTGATGGTTAGCTCAACTACGGAATTCCAGCCGAGATGATTTGCTCCGGCTGAAGAGTTGATGGTTAGCTCAACTAAGGAATTCCAGCCGAGATGATTTACTCCGGCTGAAGAGTTGATGGTTAGCTCAACTAAGGAATTCCAGCCGAGATGGTTTACTCCGGCTGAAGAGTTGATGGTTTGCTCAACTGCGAGGTTCCAGCCGAGATGACTTACTCCGGCTGAAGAGTTGATGGTTTGCTCAACTCCGCGGTTCCAGCCGAGATGATTTACTCCGGCTGAAGAGTTGATGGTTTGCTCAACTGCGAGGTTCCAGCCGAGATGACTTACTCCGGCTGAAGAGTTGATGGTTTGCTCAACTCCGCGGTTCCAGCCGAGATGATTTACTCCGGCTGAAGAGTTGATGGTTTGCTCAACTGCGAGGTTCCAGCCGAGATGACTTACTCCGGCTGAAAGAGTTGATGGTTTGCTCAACTCCGTGGTTCCAGCTGAGATGATTTACTCCGGCTGAAGAGTTGATGGTTTGCTCAACTGCGAGGTTCCAGCCGAGATGACTTACTCCGGCTGAAGAGTTGATGGTTTGCTCAACTCCGCGGTTCCAGCCGAGATGACTTACTCCGGCTGAAGAGTTGATGGTTTGCTCAACTGCGAGGTTCCAGCCGAGATGACTTACTCCGGCTGAAAGAGTTGATGGTTTGCTCAACTCCGCGGTTCCAGCCGAGATGATTTACTCCGGCTGAAGAGTTGATGGTTTGCTCAACTGCGAGGTTCCAGCCGAGATGACTTACTCCGGCTGAAAGAGTTGATGGTTTGCTCAACTCCGTGGTTCCAGCTGAGATGACTTACTCCGGCTGAAGAGTTGATGGTTTGCTCAACTCTGCGGTTCCAGTCGAGATGACTTACTCCGGCTGAAGAGTTGACGGTATGCTGGCTGAGGCCGAGGAAAAGTTTATCCCGGTCGGAACAGGTAATCCCGGTCACGCTAGCGCGGACGGAATTAAGGGGCAATTGAGAGGGAGATTAATGATCTGGTACTGGTCCGGACAGATTTAGGCCGGACAGAGTTTTGCCGGACAGATGTGGACCGGGCAAGTGTTGGGCCAAGGATGTGTGGCCCAGTTTGCAAAGAAATTGCTCGGTTGAGGCAACGCTCGGTTTGACCGAGCTACATGTTTGGCGGTGGCGAAGCCAGTCAAGTTAAGTGACCGGCGCCCGGAAAGGCGTGGTCAGCCGAGGTACCTGGTTGATCGGCAGGAAGGCCGACCACAGTTAAGCACGAGCTGTTCAGTGCTCGGCAGGAAGCCCGGTCCTCATTGAGCTCAGCTTGTGGAGTGCTTGGACATGAAGCATAGCACGGCCGTCGGCGGACAAGATGATGTAGCTCGGCTGCCGAGCTCCTAGTAGAGTGAGCGGGCAGTTGAGATTAGGTGAGGCTCAGCAGGATTTGTGCTGACGAATGGGATAGCAGAGCCACGTGTTGAGAGACCTTTGGGAGCAGGTTTGGGGCGCAAAAGGGTATATAAGCATGTCTGCACCCCCCATACGCGAGGGACGAACACTTTGTAAGACATTCTTACACTCAAACACTCTCCTTCCTCTCTCTATCTATCCTTAGGTGTGTGTTCTAACTTGACCGTCGGAGGGGTTTTCCGGCCACATACCGCCGGGTAGCTCACTTCCGTTGTGCTCGCAGGTGATCGGACATCGACGGAGCTTGGAAGAAAGAAGTACGGGCTTGCCGGAATGTTTGCTCCCCGTACAATTAGGATTATTGGGGATTATTGGTTAGGTGTGGCTAAGAAGAAGGGTTCGCTGAGAGGTTGATCTCCTCTTCGGGGTTTTTTTTCTCATCCTCAGAGAGGTCACCTCCTCGGACAAGGTAGTTAGAGAGAATATTCCCCATGTGCCTTGCACTTGGGCTCCATCTTACATCATGAGGTGCCTATAAATAGCACCCACCCATAGCTTTACAAGGGATGAATTTTGGAGAGACTACTCTTGGGAAATAACTAATTTCCCTTCTCCATCATCTACCTTGAGAGTGAAAGTGGGAGAGCCTTGCCATTATCCTCTCTCTAACTATTTTGCCTTCTTCTTCACCAAATCTCTTATCTCCATCATCTCTTTGCTTTTGTGTTCTTAGTTGTGACTATTGAAGAATCTAAGTCTCTCATCATGTCTAAAGAATTCGAGTTTCCTTCAAGGATTTTCGAAGATCTTCGAATTTTCCAACGATGTTCTTGAACCCCCTCATACAACATCCATACATATGGTTACGAATACGATCTTACACCCGGGGCACTACATCGTTGTCTTTGGCCCCCTTGACTCGTTGTTCAAAGGAAAATCCCTCACCAAGTTTACATTTGTTTAGGCGATGATTGTTCAAAAGATGAGCCACCGAGGGCTGGAAAAGGATGATTCGACGGACTGTTCGATGGCATTCGTGCACTTATTGTGCTCGATTTGTATTCGATTGAAAATTTTCCATGGAATGTGGTGTTGGCATTCGCGAGAAGTCATCGATGTCTTGGTTGTTGCTTCAATTTCTGAGGGTTTGTAGACACCCCATTTTGACCGGCCCTAAGACTTGGGCGCTTTCTTTTGATTACCCGATGATGACAATTAGAATGTGTTTCTCACAAAATTCTCAGTAAGAAAGATGGAATTTAAGTTTTAATCCCAACCTTCACCCATTTTTTGGCCAAACTATTTTAGACCTTAAAACCCTCTTTTCAAAATATGTTTTTTTTTTAATGTTTCTACAATGTCTCGAAGCTCCTATTTCGATTAAAATGTTGCACTTTTCAGTAAACCGAGTAAGGACAAACTGGAAATAAATGGAAGGGAGGTGAACTTTTTTGAAAAAATATTTAAAAACATCTTCTTTATAGGTTTGGAGTTAAAGGAAATAGGAGGGGATGAAAGAAAACTGGTTTAGGAAAAGAATGAGTATCAAATCATTAAGAAGGAAATGAGCAGCCTTCACTAAATTAGGCATTTCTCTTTGTACACTTGGAATTTAAATGTGAGGCTACCACCATTGGAAAGTAGACTTCTGGGGCTTCAATTTAGACCCAAGAACCACCTTAGATCAAGTCCAAATAAGGGAGATATGCCTATTTGAAGTTGGGCTTCAAAGCAGATTTTGTTGACCCAGCCCGAGATAGCCTTTACTAAATTAGGCATATCTCTTTGTACACTTGGAATTTAAATGTGAGGCCACCACCATTGGAAACTAGACTTCTGGGGCTTCAATTTAGACCCAAGAACCACCTAAGACCAAGTTCATATAAGGGAGATATGCCCATTTGAAGTTGGGCTTAAAAGCAGATTTTGTTGACCTGGGCCCGCGGGAAATGAACAGTCTTCACTAAATTCGGCATATCTCTTTGTATACTTGGAATTTAATTGTGAGGCCACCACCATTGGAAAGTAGACTTCTGGGGCTTCAATTTGGACCCAAGAACCGCCTAAAACCAAGTCCATATGGAGGAGATATGCCCATTTGAAGTTGGACTTAAAAGCAGATTTTGTTGACTTGGCCCAAAACAGCAATAACCCATTTTTCTTGGTTTTGGTTCGGTTGGGACAACCCATTGATCCATTTTTCTGACCCAAATATGTTCCAATGCATGTATACTCATCCCCCATTACCTAGTGTTTGCTCCATTGAAAATAATGCTCCATTTTTGCTCCCATTAGCTCCATTAGTGTTCCATTAGCTCCATTATCTTCATTTATGCTCTATCTTGTCTTCCACCATATCCTCCACCATTTCTCCACTTGCTTAGCCTATAAGTATACATTTGATTGTTGAAAGGAAAAAAGAATAGATTAAGGAGAGAACATTTGAGTGAGAAAAGAGTGAAAAAAGAGAGAAAATTTGAGTTTTTGAGCCAAAAATATTCCTATCTTCCATATACACCACATACCTTCCATAGCTACTGAAATTCCTCATTTCCATACACCAAAACCACTCTAAAAATTCTGATATAGCCAAAGATCAATTGCCTTGATCATAAGGAAGAGTGCTTAGTGATTGAAAGTGAGAAAAACTAGAGAGTTAGCCACTTTCCATACCATAAACTCCATAATTTTGAATTGAGAATTTGAGAACACACTTCCTACACTTGAGGGTGATCAAGAGGAAGTTTGGGAATCAAGAAGTTCAATCTTTCTTTGGAAGGTGAATTTTTAGTCTTTCATTTTCTTATATTTTATATCTCATATTTATTTTCTTACTTCTTATTTCATAGTATTTTGTTATAATCCAAGTGGTTTGTTTATCTCATATTTATTTTCTTACTTTATATTTCATAGTGTGTTGTTATAATCCTAGTGGTTTGTTTAGTTTATAATTATTTATTTATTTATTTATTTTTATTCACATGTTTTAATTTCATATTAGTTTTGTTGTAATCTTGCATGTTCTACCTCATATTTATTTTTTTTCTTGTATTAGTCTCATATTAGTTTTGTTGTAATCTTGCATGTTCTACCTCATATTTATTTCTATTTTTTGTATTAGTCTCATATTAGTTTTGTTGTAATCTTGCATATTTTATCTTATATTTGTTTTATTGTTTTAGGTTTATGTTGTAAGTTTGCACTTTTTATTTTATTTTATATTTGTTTTCTTGTTTTTTTTTTTAATCTAACCGGTAGTGGTTAGTTGAGCCACCTACATATTTTTTGTTTGTGCCTTTTCTTGGTTTCGCAACAAGACAGGTTTTGCTTGGCCTAGTTGGCCGGCCGACCTATTTGGCCGGTCGGTTAGCTTCTTCCGAACAAGATGGCGTAATCTCCCAATGTTGACCAATTTCCGCCGACGATTCCAAAGAACATGAAGCTTTTATTATTTATTTTTATTTTGAGTGTTTTGCGAGGTTTTTATTTTGATGTAATATTCTCCTCATCCCTCTCTAATTTGGTTTGTAATTATTCTTTCAAGTGTTGTAATAATTCCCCACCCCGCTTCTTTCAATCCCGTTCTTTTACTTGCTTTCTTTATCTCTGAATATGCATCATATTTTGTCTTTCATTATATCCATGCTTTGCATCCATGTTTCATGCATCTTGATTCGGCTAAGTTTGCATTTGTGGATTTAATCAATTCCTATGTGATTATGTGCGCTACCTCATGTTCTTGAGATGATTCACATGTCATATCTTAAAAGCCGAATCTTTAGTTGCATCTCATGAGTGAATTGCATTAGGATTCTGTATATAAGATCATGCATATTTTACTAACTTTGTTTTGTAGCTGTTCGAGGGACGTCGGTCAATCTGTGAGTTTTTATGCTTTAGCATCCCGTTTGTGTGTGTTTTTCTTACTATGTCTAGCATTCTACCATGAGGCTATTTGCTTATGTGATATAACTCTATGAATGCTAGTGGATGAAGGTTGTGTCGCTTAATTTGGAATGATGTTGATTTTTCATGTTTGTAAACTCAATTTATTTGGATTGTACATCGTCAAAACTCTTTCAAAATGCATGATATCAAATTGTTCCAAAATGAATGGCATAGTCTATACTTGTATGCTTCACATAGTAAATTTTAGGATTTATTAACTAATCAGAACATGAACATATAAAGAAAATAAAAGTCATATCATGGTTTAGTAGAGGCCGATCTTTTGATCGGGTGAGCGGGGGTGCTCATTATTGACCTTCCCCTCTCATACCTAAGGTTCCGAACCAAGCATCCTTGGTTACGACGATCAGTGGTCTTGGCACTAAGTCATGGGTTTCCTAATTTCCCAAAATATTAGGTGGCGACTCTGAGATCTGATGACGCAGTCCATTTTTGACAAAATTGCAATAAAAATGATTTTCGAATAAAAGTTGCCAAATCTGGACTCTCGTCTATGTTTCACATTGCACTCGTGAAACTTGAGATCAAAGAGATCTCGGGAGTCCGAACTGTTTAACGCGCGCGGGTACCCTCTCGGGCATGTTACAGGGTTCAAGGAACGATTGCTCACGGATGATCTTTTCATGGCCAAGTTGAGACGGAATGCGGTGTTTCCATATTCATTAAGGTTTGTGCCTTTTGTTCTATTTTTTTTCCCGTTTTCACTATATATCTATTAATGGGAAGAGTTTTGTTGCTTCCTTTTTAGCAATCTGCCTCTGATTTGTTCTTATCAAAGTTTGAGTTTGAGTTTGAGTTTGAGATTGAGATTGAGATTGAGGTTGAGGTTGAGGTTGAGGTTGAGTTGTGTTTTATTTTGATTTTTGAGTGAATGATACTAATGGTTCCTATAGTTTGAGACTTGTGTCACTTTAGTCCCTGACTTTTTAATTGTGACACTTTTGACCCTGAATTTTGAATATTGTTTCAAATAAGGACAATTGAACCTCCCATTGAATTTTTTAATGACAAAATCGTCAATTTGATAAAATATAATTTAAATTGATAAAAATAAATGTCAAGAAAAATATTTTTAAATTTTAAAATATTATTTCTACATACTAAAGATAAAGTTATATAAAATTGATAAATCTTTTAGGCATTCATTTTTTTTACTAAATTAATTTTTATTATGTATTTCGATGATGATCATGTAAAATTAATTTTTAAAAATTAATCATGTAATTGTTTTTAATCAATTTTATATAATTTTATTTGTGGTGGTTAGAAATAATTTTTTAAAATTTAAAAATATTTTTTTGATATTTATTTTTATCAAATTAGTTTATATTTTATCAAATTGATGATTTTGCCTTTGAAAAATTCAATGGTAGGTTCAATTGTTCTTATTTAGAACAATATTCAAAATTTAGGGTCAAATGTGTCACAATTGAAAAGTCAAGGATCAAAGTGACACAAGTCTCAAACTATAGGGACTATTAGTGTAATTTATTATTTTTACGTTTCTTATCTATGTTTTCTCAATGTTCCTCGTCGATTACATGTCGGAGCCATGGAGGACGGAGAAAGTGGTAGACCAAAAAAAACAAAAAAAATTGGGTAAAGAACAAGATCAAGATGGTTCCCTCTTTATCCTCTTTTCTTGTTTTTTCTTCTCTCTAGACTGTTGCTGTCTGTCATCATTGTTTCCAAGGTGTGGATGTGCGTGCGAAAAGGCAAGCGAGAAAGTACTTTTCAGAGAGAGAGAAAGAAAGGGAGGCAATTAGAGAGATCAGTAGAGAGACGGAGGTTTCAGAGATGGCAAAATTGAATTAAGGCTAATGAATTAGAAAGAGAGACAAAAAGAATTGAAACGCTAATGAATCAGAAAGAGAGACAAAAAGAATTGAAACGGAAGAGTTAAATTGTGATTGAAAAAAAAATATAATGGTAGTGTTTGGGAACTTAGTTTTCAAATTTTTTTCTTATTTTTTTTACTAAAAGATAAAAGTTTTACAAAATCAAAAAAAATACATCTAAACAAAATATCACATCTAACCCCATAATCATTTCACTTTTTCTCTAACAAACATCACATCCAACCACAAAAAAATCCAACTATCTTCCCAAACACTAAAAATTTTTTATCCAATAATATCTTACAACTAAAAAAACCTACAAAAAAACCCACTTCTCAAACACCCACAATGACACTAAGAGACATAAAAAAATAAATATAATCGTATTTTAATTAAAAATATGTGGTTAAAATATATATATATATATATAGCCACACTTAATGAAAAAGTGACAAAAAATAAATAGGATAAATTACAAATACACTCCTTGAAATTTGATTAAAATACGAATTGTTCTCTGTAATTTTGAAAATTACATTCCACCTCCTGAAGCATCTTTTGATAAATGTCATTAAAATAATTTCTTCTGTCATTCTTTTATAAAATGCCATAAAATTGATGCTATTAAATTACATTTTTATTGTAGTGATGTGACACTTCTTTATTGAAATGCCACTAGAGCCTTGTATGTTTGTGGCTCTATGACATTTTTCTAAAACGTGCAACCAAATATTCTTTTTGTGATATTTTTTAAAAACATGCCGTTAGTATTTTGTCACTAAAGTGTGTTTTTATTGTAGTATTGTGACACTTGTTTATTAAAATGTCACTAGAGTCTTTTATGTTTGTCGTTTTGTGGCATTTGTCAAAAACGTGCCACTAAATATTATTTTTGTGACATTTTCTAAAAATATGCCACTAGTGTAGTGCCACTAAAATGTGTTTTTGTTGTAGTGCAAGAGAGACTTGCGCCTTGGGCCCCCAAATTTAGGCTGAAAATAAGGGCCCCAAAAATAATTTTGTGTTTTAAATATAAAAAAAAAAATGCCCAAATACTATAGGCCCAATTGAATTAATCATGGTTCAACTGTAAACTGGATATTACTAAACTATAAAGCAACAAGGCCAGATTTTTATTTTTTTGAGTATTTCTAATGATTACTTCCTTTCTTAATATATAAAAGTAAATTTTTATTTATAATTTTAATGATTATATGTGTACGTAAATTTTTTTGTGTCTACAAACAAATAAAAAAATTGTTATAACTTATCATTTTATGTATGAATTTTTTTTTCAATGTAAGAGGGGTCCCATTTCTAAAATTCGCCTTGGCCGTCCTAAATCTTAGGGGCCGACCCTGTGTCTAGCCAAGTGCATCTCCTCCTACAGCCATTCCGGCAAGAACTACGGTGGTGGCGGCGGCGGCGGCGGCGGCGCTTGCACCATAGACTGCAAGAAGAAGTGTGTTGCTTACTGTTAGGTTTAGGAGGAGCCAATAGGCTTAATATATATGTGTGTGTATGTAATATAAGGCTGTGATGCTTTATTGGTGTTTTTTTAGTGCATTTATATAATTAACAGCATCTCCAATGTTTATTCAAAATTTTTAAATTAAATTTGAGTAAAATTTTAAGTAAAAGTTTGATCTCATATATTGCACTCTAATCATTTTATCAAATGTGACCGGTCGTCTAGCTGGTCGTCCAGCCATTCATCCGGCCTAGAGCAAATTTTCAACAAACCTTTCCCAAGCCGGTCATCTACCCAGTTAATCGGCTAGTCGTCTACCAACAATCATATGTACAATTTGATAAAAAGTTAAATGCTATTTTAATTTGATAACAAAATCTGATCTCGCCTTTATTTAATATGAGTTTAATGTCATGATTAGAGCCGAAAAAAGAGACGTGTTTTATCAAATTTAAATTTGATGGAGATGCTCCATTTAAGGTGAAATGATATATTTTTGGTAGATATGCCAGATGAAGGTGATGGTGATCCCTGTGTTTATAAATAGTTAATGAGAAGAAACTTTCTTGAGATGTGGCGACATGTTTTTTGAGAGAAAAAAAGAAAGAAGAATGTACAACAGATTGTGCAAACTTAATTTTTGATGGGTAAATTATAGTGGGGTTTCTATTTAATATAGATTATTTTTTTATATTTGAAAAATTACATTTACATTCTATCAGATTGAAATGACATATTTGTCCCTTAGTCTTTATACGTGATAAAATAATGTAGATATTTGTTCATATCATTTCAAGTGAAATAACAATCATCTTTTTTGGTTTAACTTACACAAAAAATTGAGTTTTTTATTTTTTTATTTTTTGTATATTTTTATTTTATTGAATTTTTTTTAATATTCCAAGCAATTTTTTTTTTTAAAATTTTTTTAGATACACCTAATCTAGATATACTTAAGAAGTATATTAATTTATTATTATTTTTTTTAAAATTCACCAAATAAAAGAAATTTAAAAAATACAAAAATTCAATACATTGTGTTATTTTGTTGTATTCAATGGAATTTTTTAAAAGTTTTTTGTACAAATTTTATACTTTTTAAATATATCTAGATTAAAATGATCTAATCTAGATATAAGGGTGGAAATAATAATGAAATATTATATTCATATATGGAAATTTATACAAAAAATATCATAAAAATATTGTGATAGTAATATTTTTATAAATATAAATCATGTTTATGTGTGTTGTTTTAAAGTAAAAGGTCACCATTAAATTATATTATTGTGTTTGAAAATTCTATATCCAATTTATGTTTGTATATTTTACAGGGGAGAAATATCTGTCGTCTTCCATACACCTTGCTACCAAGCTCGTCTTGCTCCGAAAGAACTCCGACTCATTGTAAACAGAACAAAGGTAAGCTACCCGACAGGTGGTTTGCCGGAAGACCCCTTGTGACAACCCCGATCCGTAATCAGCTAATAATCCTTAATTAAGAATGCCTAATAAGTATTTAAGATGAAATTATGACTTAGTTATGCATAATGTGTTATTTATGTTTTTATCTGTCTATTGTAGGATTATCTATCTAGAATTCTGTTTCGACACAAAAATTGAAGGCCTTATCAGCATCCAAACACGAAATTGACCAGGTCAATGCATAGTTTAGAATTTTTAAAATATTATAGTAAGTTTAATTAGAAATTGATTCGGAACCAAATAATTAGAATAAATTAATTAAGTTTGAACTAGATTACTTAATTACACCTAAGCTTAATCAAATTAGGGTTAACTACCAATAGGTCCTACTTTGGAGATTTATTACCCAATAGGTCCTACTTTGGAGACTTATTACCCATTAAGTCCTATTGATAAATTTATTAAGTGATAAAGATAAATTTATAGTATTTTATTTTTATGAAAAAATTTATAGTGATAAATTTATCAGTCTTTGTTTTTATGAATAAATTTTAGTGATAAATTTATCACTCTCTTATTTTTATAGTGTTAAATTTATTAGTTAGGACCTGTAGGTAAATAAGTCTAGTTAATAGGACTAATTGGTAAGTACCCCATCAAATTAAGCCTATATAAGGCTAAGGTGACTTCTAGAAACCATATACACACTTCCTACTCATCTTCTTGAGACAACAAAAACGTGAGAGGGGAACAGATTGAGATCAAAGAGGAGAAAAAGAAGGGAATTGGAGGAATCATAGAAGTGAAGAGAATTGAGGATTCTAGGTAAGAGTTCAACATTTTATGACATTAAGCTAATTTACATGTGAATTCAGGAGAGCTTAGAGATTATACACTTGAAATGAACTAAGAAAGTAGCATTTAGAATCAAACCATGCATACGTGCATAATTCATGAAGTTTGAGTTTGAAATTCCATCTCATACGTACATGCATGGGCCTATACTTGCATAATTTTGAGAATTTAACTTGATTTGACTCCTATTACTTCATTTACTCAAGTTTTGAAAGCAAGGATTTCAAGTCATTGCATGCATGCTTAATATACATAAAGTTCAACTTGGTTTTGAAGAATTGACATACTTTTGGACCTTGATTTTGCGAAATAACCTTCAATTCATGATTTTATACGAGTTTCTAAGTGTTTTCTTAAGTTTTGGTCCAAAAGAATGAGTTTTTGTAACACTTTGTACTTCTTGAACTCCTAGGATTGCTTTTGACACTCTTATTATTGTACTTGGAATCTCTTTGGTTCTTTTTGGAAGATTGATTGAGGTGATGTCATTATGGTAAAGTAAGATTAGACCAAAAATATTGATTTGGATAGTTGTCTCATGAGTAGCCTTCACTCTTTTACCATTTTCTCTTTCCACACTTTGAATTTGCGTGTGAGGCTAAAACCATTGGAAAGCATGTTTCCGAAGCTTTGATTTGGACACAAGAATGACCTAAAATGGAGTCCAAACGAGAAAGTTATACATGTTTGAATTTTGAGTATATGTGCTGGAAGCAAGTTCGCTCAAGCAAACTTTCCTTCGTCGAGTGTGCTGCGCAAATTTCAGAGATTCTGGGAGCTTCTTTTCTCCGCTCAAGCCAAGCTTTCTTCGCTCGAGCGATCTGGTAGATATCATGCATTATAAAATGAGTTTTTGGCCCCAAAACTTTATTCTTTCTTTCTTTCTTTCTTCTCTCCCTCTTCTCCATACCCAAAACCTTAGCCTTCAAAACGTTGATTTCATCTGTTTTTCACCAACAATCCACCATGGATCTTGCATTAAAGATAAAGAAGGAGTGAAAATATTTCTCTTGATCAATTGGATTGCGAGTTTGTCGGAGTTCTTTCTTGGGTCTTCATTGTTTGCTCACTTTCTTGACGTAGAGAGTTCTTGTAACTCTAATAATCTATGATTTCATTAGATTTTGTTATAATGGGGAGGAATATGGGTTGATTTGAGTTTGAAATCCTTGATTAAAAGATGTTTATATGGTAAATGGGGATTTTACTTGCCATTTTGACATATTTAAAATGTTTTTGAAATATAGATGAGAAATATTTGATGATTGGTGGATTTGATGATGTGGGAGCCAGAAATTTATAGGTATTAGCTTATTGGGCCCAACCCAAACAAAGCCTACAAAGGTCCAGCCCAAATAAATATCACACCCCCCATCTATATAAAGGGGGGCATCCCAAGTTAAAGGTATGTCTGTTCTCCCTCCACCACACACACACCCCTTCTAATATAGATATATACTATTTCATGATTCAGGGACTGACTTCATCATCGGAGTACTCCCGGCCGGCAACCCCGGTTGGGTGGCACCGACTATGTTCCTCATTGCAGATCTACAGGGGTGCAGCTCTTCTCTTCGTTGGATCTCCACAACATCCATGTGAGAGGATATTTCATGGTCTCACAATTGGCGCCGTCTGTGGGAACGATTGAATGAGATCAACGAAGAACACAACAAATATACTTCTGTAAGTAAACATATACGGGTTGCTTTGAGGTTAGTACATTTTCGACAAAAGCAAAATCAATTCCAAGTAATACGGCCCACAGCTGGGTCTCATTTTTATTTTGATTCAACTTGATTCGCAATATGCATATCTTCGTACATATAATATTATATCTATCTGTGATGTAAGTAAGCGTACATTGGTGGGTCGTTTTTGAATATCAATTTTTACCTGCTAAAACCAACAAGAACAAAATCAAAAACAGAGCGTTTTCACTTTCTCTCTCTAAAACTGGGTTCAGACTTTTGTTTATGGGAGTTTCCTTTCGGCATTGTACAAAGGGTGGCTCTGCCAAATCCACGCCTGTAATTGTTTCTTTATTTAGGAATTGTTTCTTTATTAGCTTTATATATTTTTATGTTGCTTGGTAATCATCCCGGCTGTTAGCGTAATCTTTGCACTCATAGGTAATTTAATATTTTTTGATTCCATAGACTGCGAGAATACGAGCCAATCTATACGGCTCAGGTTAATGCCAATAAAAATAAAAATATATATATATATGTACTTATATATATATAATAATAATATAAGAATAAAATTTGGTCAGACTGAGGCCATCTATACGCCTCATATTATTTGGCAATATTCTGTATTTGGCGTCGCCTTTGGCCCAACAACTTGCCAGTAAATGCCGAATAGATACCAACTTCTTGAACTCGCACAAATGTTGTTCAGAACCTGTTGATCATGTGCATGAAAATAATATTTGTTGTAAAATAACAACTGTTTGCATAGATATTAATATTGACTTGCATTGATATGTGTATGTAAAGGATATTGTCATTAAATCTTGGCTGGGTCTTTACTTTCTCTCTCTCTAGAAAAATTTCATGAGTTATTATAGTAATTTATGGTCATCTTTTGACCGGCTATATATGAAGCTAATTAGGAACTCCACTTGTAAGATGTGTTCTTGGTTAAGGTTACAGCTACTAATATACATTTGGACTATTCGGCTAGTGTGTTGGCCTAGTAATTGATACTCATTTTGCTATATGCTTAATACTCGTTTTAAAACAAAACAGAGCTCATGGATTTACATTTGCACCTTCATTTGTTCTCTCTAAAAATGAGTTTCACACTTCTCTATGTAAGAACATCTTTTCAGCATTAGAAACGAGTTACACGGCCAAACCCATCCCTAAGATTGTTTATTCATTTATTACCTCACAGAGTTCATTTATAAAGTTGATTCTTAATATATGCATATATGTACTTGTGCTAAAACTTTCTATGGACTCCAAAGTTGGTCTTCCCTTTTTCTCTCTCTAGAAAAAGTGGACCCACGGTTGGGTCTTTGCCTTTTCTTTTCGATATGTATATATATGTATATGTATATGCCTATATATCTTGTTTCTCTCTCTCTCGAAGTGTTCTTGGAAATCAAAAACAAGAATTCAACATGACCCACAATTATGCCGTTAAATCTTAGCCATGAGTGCGTTGAAGCTTAGCCATCCTCCTCGGCAGCATATAGGTTACTTGCGCATGCCGAATAGCTACCAACTTGCCGAAATTGCACAAAAGTAGCTAACTCTTTTCCCTTCCAACCATTGCCAACCAAGCTCTCGGCAAAGACAGAACAAGCCGACCATACAAAGCTCGCTCGGCAAAGCTACAAAGCTGTTCGGCGGTGCCATTGCAAATGCATTTCGACAACACTGAAACTTATGGAAGCGTGCTCGGCAGAGCTACAAAGCTGTTCGGCGGTGCCATAACAGCAACTCAGCATCTTCCACATTTCTCGGCAATCCTACTCGGCCACATACGTCCACTCCACAACATTGGACATTCTCGGAACACCTACCAATTATTAAATTATTCACCTCCAGCAAAAATCTCATGATTCACTTCTCGGAAGTACAAAATTGCTCGGCGCTACTATTCGGCAAACATCATACCGTATTGCTTATCTGCGATTCGGCATATTACAACCAAGGAGTTTCGGCAAACCTATTGACTTATTCGGCAATTTGTATTTTCATTCAGGTTGCATGCATATGATCAATTCGGCTTATAACGTATTCGGCAAAAATTACACCGCAACATTTATATTCGGCACATTCTTTGACAAGTTTATAATTATCTGCAACAATATTCGGCAAACATGTCTTATTCGGCACTAATATCTCAGCTCAGGACTATCATCTTGGCTTGCCGAAATCCATATCTGAACATATCACAAGATTCGCATCAGCTCAAAGGGTCCAAACCCACCAACCCGAGAAGTCAAGAAGTAACCAAAGTATGCCGAAAATTGCGATACGGCTCACATTTTCTGACAACTGAAATTTTCAAAGCTGCCAAACTCTAGTTTTGTCCATACCAACGTGAAGTACTCATTGAGACGATTCCAACGCAACAAACCGCGTCAAAATCGGAGCTTAAACGAAGCCGTACGGGCCATTCAAAGTTTGCCCAGAAAATACATTCATTCGCTGGAGAAGATGATCCAGCAAGTTATGAAGAAATAATCATGCGCTCCGCGGTCGCATTACACCCTGTTGATCTAACCCGTTAAATCTATTTTGGCTACAATTACGCCATCAGGAGACTGATCACAACGATCCAATAGCCCTTTCCAGCTATTTGACGCATTTCGGGTCCATCCGTACAGTCAAAATTTGCAATTTTCGCTCGCAAAATATATATATATATATATATAAATAAATAAATAAATAAAAATACCAATAAATCACAGATTTGATTTCGATATCACCAAGTATCCTACTTTGTCTCGGCTTTATTCTGATTTCGCCACGGTACCGATCAAGGGCACGGAATGCGTTTCAAATCATTATCGGCCTACTCGGCAACTTTGGCCCAAGTCAAATTTATTCCTTTCGAATAACAAATCTTATTCAAAAGTAATGGGGCAAATATACATTGGACAAGAAGCTCAACTCCACTAAATTGACAACCACTGCCGATAGCAAACCTAACCCGACAAGACTATTCGACCATTATTAAATTCAACATTATGCATGATCATTATTCGGCCGTGCATCAACTCTATTCGGCTAAGCAACATTATTTGTCAAAACATTTGCCCACTGGGACATCAGTCAATTTTTCGCTTTCCAATTGGGGCACATCAGCCGATCATCATCTTGGCACCTTTGATATGCATGAATACTCGGCCAACTTGGTACAAACATTACAAGGACAATTACTCGAGTTACAAACTTCCGCTCATTTTCACACAGCTTCAAGCAAGCGCTCGTTTTGAGGCAATACATTACACTCTCGGCAGACAACATTTTGCATATTTTTGCGCGCCGTCATTTTATCAAAGTCGAACCTTTCCTGCAACATAGGGCAATGGGAATCTATATTCTTTCCGACTAACACCTGGCATTCGAAAGCAATGGGGCAAGTCTACGCAAACCGAGCAACTCGGCAATTAAATAGTTGGCCCAATATCTACTTGGCAATTCCATACAAGTGGAGCAATATTATTGGTGATTAACACGTCCACCTTATTCGGTACGGGATACATTATTCAAAGTCCTTGCCACATTGGCACTTAGTTGCCACTTAAAATCAACAAAAGTCTCCGAGTACAGCGCAATCTTCGCACTCGGCACAGAGCGCCGTTAGCAAAGGCCTACACCCTTGCCCGGGGTTATAATACCACAGGTCTACACCCTCACCCGGGGGTAATAATACCGTGGTCCAATTTTTTACTGATATATCTATCTTATTTGGTTCAGGTAATCATTTCCGTGTTCGGCCTATAGAAATATTTCTAACTCGGCATAAAAGTCCATATTTGGAAGCAATCTTTGCACCTGACAAAATACTGCACCCATGCCCGGGGGTTAGAATACTGCGGCCTACGCCCATGCTCGGGGGTTAGAATACCGCGGCCTACACCCATGCCCGGGGGTTAGAATACCGCGACCTACACCCATGCCCAGGGGTTAGAATACCGCGGCCTATCATTATGATTTATTTGTATTCCTTTTTGGGTTTTAGCTCAACCCCCCACATCTTATGATCAACATATATACATTTATACATACATTCACGACATACGTACATTTATACGTACATCGTACATTTATACATACATTCAAGGCATGTGTACATTTATACATACATTCAAGCATATGTTCACGCATACATGCAGACATTCATTCATATATTTTATTCATTTATCCAAAGTGTTCTTTATCAAAAAACCTAACAGCTATTTGAACAGCATAACTTGGCAAGAAAAAACTCTCATTCCTTCTACCGCAGACAATGAAAGTTTTTGGGCAATTGTGGGAGCCAGAAATTTATAGGTATTAGCTTATTGGGCCCAACCCAAACAAAGCCTACAAAGGTCCAGCCCAAATAAATATCACACCCCCCATCTATATAAAGGGGGGCATCCCAAGTTAAAGGTATGTCTGTTCTCCCTCCACCACACACACACACCCCTTCTAATATAGATATATACTATTTCATGATTCAGGGACTGACTTCATCATCGGAGTACTCCCGGCCGGCAACCCCGGTTGGGTGGCACCGACTATGTTCCTCATTGCAGATCTACAGGGGTGCAGCTCTTCTCTTCGTTGGATCTCCACAACATCCATGTGAGAGGATATTTCATGGTCTCACAGATGATGAAATAGAGAAAACCCCCAATTTTCTTGAGAACCTTGGATTTGGGATTTTAAATTAAAATGAGAGATTTAATTAAAATTGTAATATGTGTGGGATTTTATATGTGTGATTTATGTCGTATTCATCGAATTGATTTTGTGTGCGGTTGATTTGGACTTTAGTTAAATTACATTATTAAGAACTCTTGCATTCTATTACATCCACAAGATGTTGGATTAAATGTTGAGTTATGTAAATGGGGTGTGTGTAAATTAAGAATGTGGGAATGTTGTTGGTATATGGTTAAGGTGCCCAAATGCTCTTCCATGCTTAGTGACGGTAAATGTGAGAGATATGGTTGAACGTACGTGCTGGGTGTCCAATTGCCCCTCCGTGCTCAGTGGCCGATAAATATGGAGGTATTTATAAATGTAATGGGTGTTCAATTGCCCCTCCGTGCTCGGTGGCCGGTAAATGTAGAGGTATTTATAAATGTAATGGGTGTCCAATTGCCTCTTTGTCCTTGTTGGTTGGTAAATGAGGAGGAGTATTTTGTGATATGTTTTAGGATTTTATAAAAGATGTTCTTGAGAAGAATTGAGGTCCAGGTATTAAGCCAATTGTGGATTTAAAGTTGGCATTGCATGTTGAAAATCATCAAGGTCATAAGATTTGTATATTATAATGTGTTGTATGGATATAGCTAACATAAGTGTTTTTACATATATTTGTATATTTATTTATTTATAATGTGTTAAGTTTACTTCCTACTAGGTGTCATTGCTCACTCCCATTTTATGGGCTGGATATTCCCAAATTCCGAGTGATAAAGGTGTGACTCGTTCGTTGAGAAGTATATGAAGTTCTTGATGGAGCACATAAGCTCTTTTGATGTTCTTTGTTTCAGCTACGAGCTTATTTTTCGAGTTAGGGTTTTCACTTTCTTTCTTTTTTGTGATCAAGGACCTTACCCTTGAATTGTGTAAGCCTTTAGGGCAAATTGTTATTGTCTTTATGGAGTTTCTTGCATTGGAATTTGTTATAATGTATGAGAGGACTGCTTTGTAAGAAATGGATGGGTTTATGATTGGTTATTTGTTATCCTTGTATTCCGAACTTATTAAGCTTATGGAATTGAATGATAATTATGGGTTGATAATTTAATAATTTGGTGTAAATTTTTTGGGGCATTACAACTTGGTATTAGAGCTCATTGAGTTTGAATACCTTGGGCTCGTGGGAAGTGACGTTTGTCACAATGGGTTTCTAGGCTAGAATGGGATGTCTACGTGCTTGGTATAACTTGTGTATACTTATGTGATTATGTGGGTATGGGATTAAACTCTTGAGATGAAGTTTGTGCCTATAAATTCTTAGGAGTCTTGTTAGGAGGGCACCTGATCAATGCCATTCTAACTCGAATTCTTTGAACTTGGCGAGGCAAATTGACATCTTAGAAGGATAATTCGTATATGATTTATGTGAATATATGTTTATGTGGTTTGTCATTGTGAGAATTGTTGTGCGTATAGACATGTGTAGATATTTTGGGTAGAGTATGGAGTTCCATTCAGGTTGATTTGTGAGCTAAGTCTTATCTTATTCTTATATAGGATGTCTAGGCATAGTGATAGAAGCCGTGGTAGACCTTGTCGTGGTAGTTGAGGTGTTTTCTCTCGAGGAGAAGGGGTAGGCCAAGCTAGTATGGTTGAACAAGAGGTGTAGGGTGTTATGGGTTTGTTCACTTGGGAGTTGGCTAGTGCACTTCGGGAATCTATGAATATTTTGAGGGAAGAAGAAGCGGCACGAGCTGCCATAGGAGAGCCTAGATCCTCTTCTTTGGCCAAGGAGTTCTTTAAATCTAACCCTATGGAGTTTTATGGCGGTTCTAATCCATTTCTAGCGGATGAGTGGCTTGAACAAACAGTGAAGACGTTTGAGGTGTTTCACATAGTGGATAATGAACTTCGGGTTACGTTAGGGGGTTTTCAATTGAAAAGGGACGCTGGTCAATGGTGAAAATATGCCAAAGACCGTATAGTGCACACATAGGAGGCCTTTACTCATGCTTTCCAGGAGAAGTACCTTCTACCCACAGCTAGAGAGCGTTTGAGAAAACAATTTGAAGAGCTCGAATAGCTCAACACAACCATAGCGGAGTTTGAGGCAGCCTTAACTAGCTTGTCTAGGTTTGCACCAGAGTTAGTAGCGATTGAGAAACGCCGTTGTTTGGAATTTGAGAAGAGACTTAGGTGGGAAATTAAGATGAAAGTGGTTGGTAGTATGATTTGAAATTATGATAGACTTGTGGAAGCAGCCGCACATGTGGAAATCACCTTGGAAGGGGAAAAGAAACAGAAATGTAAGAGACAAGGGGGAAACGAGTCACAGGGTGACTCAGGAATATCTAAGAAGTCGAGAGGTAGTACTAGAACGACTTTGTAATTACAGCGGACCAAGCCTCAGAGTTTGGCAATAGGGACAAGTTTAGGAGGTATCAGTCAGAATAAGATGACTTGTTTTCAATATGGCCAGCAAGGTCACAAGGCTTCAGCTTGCCCTTAAAAAGAAAGAAGCCGACTACAGTAGTGGTCGGCTCATCTTCAGAACTAGTCTCGGGGTAGTGGTCATGCGTTCACCTGTTATCAGTGCGGACAATCAAGGCATATGAAGAGACTTTGCCCTCAGTTGGTAGAAGTCCCTAATGCTTCGGGATCCCAGCAGTTGCACGATTTTCTGTCGGATTCAAACTAAGAACAACTCCACCAGTCAGTCCAGTTACAAGATATGAGACTACCTATTTGTTTTAAGTGCAATCAGCCGGGCCATGTTAAGCGCCATTGCCCCGAGAGATGGCAGTACTAGTTTGGTGATCCTAGTAAGGACGATAATGTTGGAAGGGAGTAGTGTGATCTATTTTTGTTTTGGTATGGTAATACTACGGTGTGGTAGGTAAGGAAGTGTAATCACAAATATTGCATATGTATATATATGTATGTGTGTTCTCAGAACCCAACTGTGTGGTAATGTTATTAAACCTTGGAATGTATTTATGTTGGGAAGTGCTATAAGAATTGTAATCGTAGTGTTTTGTCGTGTAACTATTTCTATTCCCTTAATGAAGTATGTATTGGCTTATGAGCCTTAAATTGAATTAAAGTGTTTGTGAAAAGTGGGAGTTGTGTGGTTCGAAAGGGATATAAATGGGTTGAGGCAAAGCTCTAGGATGGTATGGGGTTAGTTTATTTATTAACGATGTGAATGTTTGCTATTGAGTAAGTTCGTGTTATAGAAAGTATTAAATTCAGGTTGATCTTATGGGACATCAAAAATCTTAGTGTGGTGTGGAGTCGTGTTACAGTTTTAGAGTCAGTATCATGGCTTAGATTTCAAGAAATGTAATGTGTTGTGCGAGTATAGGTAGATGATCTTTCCTTATGTGGTGTGTTAATTATTGTTGTAGCAATTGGGAGAGGTTGACAAGGAATCATCTCAAAACCTATTTGAATTCAAAAAAAATGAGGTGTGCGAATGGGAATTGATTGATTGGTGAGTGTGTGTGTGTCACTCAAGGGAGTGACAAGTTGTGCAAATTGCTTGGTAATAGTTTCTAGTAATTTATGGGTTTGATTTGAATTTGTTTGTGGAATTTACATATGACTAAGATTAACCTATTTATTTGTTGCTGGAATTGGGGTTATGTTGATTTCTTTCTTTTAATCATTATTCTGGTATTATTTATGTGTTTGATCTAGTAGCTTAGGATTTGACATTTTGATAATTAGAGGTTAACTCTTTTCAAGTCAGATAAATTTATAGTATAATAGTTGCTTATTATATCATTATTCTGCATCTTTTTTATTTATTTATTGAAGTTTAATAGTGCTGCCTTGATTTCATTCCGATCCACAAGGACTACCAAGGTCCATTTAACCCAAACAAACAACTTTCATTACGTACGGGTCCCCATTTAGCAAGATTAGACAAAGTGGTTACGAGTACCTCCAACAAGCCACAAGAACCTGTCGATTCCACAAGACTAAAAGTCTAGCAAAAGGTGTCACCAACATACCCTACAATATTTCGTGTCTCAAACAGATCAAACTCAAGGGGATAACTCTCAGTTATCTAACAACCTAAAATCTTAAAAAGGTAAACTCTCCCATCACATTCACACCTCCAAGAAACAACTACCGGTCGCTCGGCAACCAAGGGCAGGGGCACCCACACCAGGTATCATGTTCACCAGCCAGACGAAATTGGACGTCGGTCAGAATGTCGTATTCTCGACGAAAAGCTTGGATGTTAGCCTTGTCGACAACTCTCCATCTGTAAACACCCATGGTTCAAGAGAGTGACTATTAGTAGGGGCAGGTTCGAACTAGGGTTTTGCAAACCTTAGAATTCAAGATTTTAAGTTTTCCTTAGTGTGATGAAGTGATCTAGTTTAAAACCTAGATTTTGGGCAAAAACTCAAAGAAACAAGAAAAAAATCAAAGGAAAAATGAAAAAAAGATGAAGATTAGTAAGTGGGGGAAACAACCAAAACTGAATAACTAGATTGGAAGACTTACAGGTTGAGATGGAGAAAATGAAGACTAGATTTGAGTTCATCAGATTATTTCTAGTCAGTTAATTAGAACAGAAATGTACAAGGACTGCTGGAGAAGAAGAACGGAGCAATTGCAAGTCAGAGATTTTGAAATCACCAGAAATGGAGTTTTGAGGAGAGTGAATGTGAAAAGTGAAGGTGAAGTCAAATAAAGGGTTGAAAAAAAGAGAAAGAGAGGTGTGAAACGGCAGAGTCGTTTGAAATTTTTGAAAATCGTGTGGATGTGACATCAGTGGATGTGAAGAGACATGTAAAGGACCTATGAAATCATGACACGTCATGTAGATAGGTGAATCATTAGAGTTTGTCCCAAGTTATGGTTTCGAGAAAGATGTTGTTTTCGCTGAGATCCAAACACATCAACCAAAAGCAAGTATAGAGGAACCATGGTGAACAACATGCGTGACTTTAGTGAGATAGCTCGCATCCCCTCAACGATGTCCGAGGTAATGAAAGGTAAGGGGCAATTGTGGGAACGTAATTTTGATTAAGTCAACATCACGGGTGCCTCTATTTACACACCACATTTCATCTCAAGACACACCTTTAGTAATTTGATAAATAAAAAATTTGCTCAATACACACCATAATATTCTATCTTTACCCTCACTCGCACACCCCATCCATAATTTTTCATCTTTACCCATACTCACTCACACAATTTTGTAATCCACACAATCCACCCCCACTAACCCTAACTCTAACCGCCGCCGCCCGCTCGCTACTTGCGCTTCTTGAACTGGTAACGGCACGGTGCTCTATGCTCTTATAACGATTGTTACTCATAATTTGTAGTACATCGCCAATATTGACTATGAGTGCTCCCTTAACAAGAGTGACATGGATCCAGCTTTCTCTTCCTCGCACATAAAGACCACCGGTGTTGTCTTGAAGAAGGATGGTGATTGTTGAGACATCGGAGTGAGGTCCAACTCCAACTGTGAGATTAGGGTTTGGAGATATGGTTATGGTTAGGGTTAAGGTTAGGGTTATGGTTATGGTTAAAGAAGATGATGATATTTTGGGAATATTTAAAAATTGATAGTGTGTATTGAGTGAAAAATAAAAATTAAAAAAATAAAAATTGGGTGTGGTGTGTAATGAGTAATTGGTGTGTATTATGTAAGGTGTATATCATAGCCCTTTATCCTTTGTGGTCATTTTACATTAGGTTAATATTGTAATAAAAAATAAACTAATAAATGGTGTGCTTTGAGATGAAAGGTGGTGTGTAAATAGAAGCACTCCAAAATCACTAAGTGAGACGGACCAAGGTATGGATTTGGCCCAAACCATGTCCAAGGTATGGGCTTAGACCAAACCATGTCCGAGGTGTGGGTTTGACTCACGTAACATTCGAGATATGAGCTGGCCCATGTTATGTCTAAGATATGGGCCTAGCCCAAACCATGGTTGAGTTAAGGGCTTAGCCCATAGTGTGTTTGAGATCTTCAAAAGGTTCATTCCGCATCCGAGATCTTTGGATAGGGGATCAAGATGAACCATATCTTAGATATGGATCAAGTAAGACTCTTGAGGAGATGTATTTCATCTCTACTATGAGAGTATGAATCTTAGATAAGGATAGAGACTTAGAGTCCTAACTGAAGTGGAGCTCTAGGTTGAGGAGGACACTCATGCATATAAAAGTAAGTCAACCCCCATGGGTAAAAGGTAATTGATTGTAGGTGGAGATGGTAATTGGTACGGTTTTGGGTGGATTTAGATGGGTTATACATTAAAATAATTTAATCCAAACCCACCCACTTAATAAGTGGGTTTAACGGGTTGGATTAAATTGGGTATGAGTTAGATAAATCAACCCAATTAATTTTGTTTAGTTTATTGAATTTTATTTATTTATTTTTGTCGAAGTACAGGCTTGGGCATTGGAGTATTTTATTTTTTATTTTTTGAAGCATAGGTGTGTGCATTGATTTAATTTATTTATTTATTTATTTGGGATGGGGATGTGGAGGTGGAGATGGAGTGGTGGTAAAGTGGTATTAAATGGATTTAAATGGGTAGCCATGTTCAATTCATACCCAATCTAATTTTAATTAGATTTGTAAGGAGTAACCCATTAAGCTCATTTATATATTTAGATGGGTATAATTGAGTGGGTTCATGAGTTTTGGTTGAATTTATTATCTCTAATTGTTGCACATGAAATAGAACAAATAGAGGGTAATTCAGGTAAACTAATAAAAAAAACAAACTTGAGAATAGAAATGAACCAAATAAAAGAAGCAGTTGAATAAGGCTCTGTTTGTTTCGATATAAAATATTTTACATAAAAAAAAATATTTTTTATGTAAATTAATTTTACACAAAAAAATATTTTTGTTTTTGTTTTTTGGCGTTTGGTTGACATTTGAAATAAAAAAAATTCTATTGAATAGAAAAGGAATTTTGGATCAATATAATGTCATTTGTGGCTTTTTAGTGAGCCATGATACCTGTTTAAAAATGCCAAATGTGTTGAAAGAGGAGAGAGTGAGAATAAACTTTGTGAAAATTTTGATTTATAGAATTTTTAATGGTAAGCCAATTTTGGGAAAATAATGAAAAAAAATTTCTTTAAAAAAAATTTACTTACTTTTTGTTCAACTAAACGATGAAAAATGAATAAAATATTTTTGTGAAAAACATTTTACTTCGAAGCGAATGAAGTCTAAATCCTATAAAATAAAATAAAAACGTGAATGGTGAAAAAAGAAAGTTGCAATTTGTTAAAACAATTGAGGGTAATTTGGACAAGATAAAATACAAGCCATCAACTCTGGTAAAGCCTCTCTTATAGTTAAGGGTGCAACTCCGATGGGTTCAACCTGAGCAACTCGTGCCCAGCTTGAGTTTTTTTAGGGCTTGGGCAACAATATATTGTAATCGGTGCGGGCCAAAGAAAAATTTTGATGCCCGAATTGCAATTTGGGCCAAGCCTGGGCAGAGATTGTGTGTAACTTGAGTAATCCGAACCGGAGTTGCATTTTATATATTATAAAAATTATATAATATATGTATAAAGAGGTGTCCCTTAGATTTTATTTTGTTTTATTTTTTTGCTACGCTTTGGCCCTTAGATTAGAATCTTGTATTTAGACCATTCGATTAAAAGTAAAGACTAATCCATACCTATTCTTTTCTTCCCTTTCTGTGTCTCAGACTCTCATTTCTTCCTCAAAGAGTTGAAGAACAGCTGAGAGAGGAACAAGGACCACAAAGTTTAATTAGGGAAGGATTCCATCTATGTAGATGTTCCCGCTCCTAAGGATTCCAAGTAAGCAATCCCATTATACTCTTGTATCTTGATTAATATTTTACTAGTTTACCTTGTATACTAATAGCAGAATGTTTATCCTAGCCTTCATCCATGAATTGCAATAGCTTAATCATGAAAATGCTGATCATTTTGGGCTATGGTTCAGATCCATTGAAATGCACAATTGTCAGTCCTCTATTTTAGAATTGGATGAATTCTACTGCTGCATTTGTGGAAGTTCAAATAATGATGAAATTAACTGCTTATTGGATTGTGGTGGTCAATGTTTAATCAGGGTATGCATCTATACAGATCATGTTTAACTTAAGTTTTTTTCTTAATTTCTCTTGTCAATATGAAAGGATAAAAAAGGGTTTCTCGTTGTAATATCATCATATTTCTAGTGAAATTTGGGCAATTCGGGCTAACCCGAGTTCAGATTATGAAGCTTGGTCCAGGTTTGGGCAGCCAAGCTCGAATTGATGGTCGGGCATGGGCGAGCTTGGGCACTGCCAAACACAATTTGACATGGGCCTGGGCAACCCTCCAGCTAGAGCGAACCCACACGAGTTGCACTCCTACTTATAGTATATAGACTAGTAAGCAGGTTCGTGCTTTGCACGGGTTAATGTTCAAATTAGAAGATTATATGAGAAATGCAAATTAATTAAATTATATCTCACAATTAATATTGAGTGTTTAGTCATATAATTTAAATTCTTTAAATTTTAAACATATTTTTTTGTCCATTGAGTTAAATTTCAACGATTATTGATTTGTATCATCTTTAATTGAATCTCACGAACAAAAATCAAAATTATAAAACTAAATAAACAAAATTGATACTTTAAAGATGAAATAGAAAAGTAGTGATATTTTAGGAGATAAAATTAAAATTAAGTCTATAAATAATGTATTCTTCAAACACTAAAGTAATTTAAATATAAAAATAAGTTTACTTAAGTAAACACAATGAACATGAATATTAAATAATAACAAATCTATACAATAAATTCATTCGATAAAAAAGATATATACTAAATATATTGTATTATATAATTTTTTGTTATGACATATATTTTTGTGATAAATGTTATGTCATATTATGGTAAAATTACAATATTTTGTAGTTTAGAAATAAATATATGTTTTTTGTGATAATGATACATATTTTTTCATAACATTTTGAAACCACAAATACTTATAAGGGAAAAGTTCACTTTACTCCTTTGTGGTTTGAAGTTAGAACACTTTACCCTCTTATAGTTTAAATATAGTTAGAAATCAACGTGATTTTAGACTAAAATGTAATTGTTAATTTTGTTAACTACAAATATGAAATTACTATAATACCTTCAAGTCCTGTGTATTTTTAGTTATTTTCTTTCCCTCGCCTCTTTCATATACATTATTTATAATTCTTAACATTAATTCAATTAAATCATAATTAATCATAAATCTTAATTATTTATTATATTTCTTGATTTTTTAATCTAATTTTAATTTAATTATATTTTAGATCACAATTAATTCTATATTCTTAATTATATATTGTCATTCTTAAATTCTTGATTATATATTGTTTTTTTTTTTTTGAATCAGCAAAAGAAACCTTTATTGATGATCAAACCAAAAAAGATGAGATTACATCAAAAAAGGAGAGGAAGGGGTTTGGAGAGGAACCAAACCCAAACAGGAAAAGAAAAAACAAAGAAGAGAACAAGCAGAAGAAGTCCTCACACACAGGCAGATGCAGACCAACAACAACCAGAACCAACCCTATCCTGACATTGTATTGAGAAGAGCCTGAAGCTGAAGACAGCAGCCCAGACAACATATGAATAGGCCTGAAGGTTGCCTAAAATTTACTCCCAAAGCAGTAGGTGATATGCCTGAACTTGAAAAACAACCAAGGAATGACCTTCCATAGCCCAAACCTTCCATGAAAAATAGCAATGCAGCAGGAGATTTAGGCTCAGCCTAGCAGCAGCAACAGAGGCAGAAACAAACCAGGTGCAGATGAGGCTTGAACTAAGGTGCAGATGCAGACCAACCACTATCCATACTCCATACCAATTGAGAAAATATAAGCAGAACCCGAACAGACCAAACCCATACAACCCCAACTCCATCACAGAACAGCAGCCCAAAAATGAACTGCTCAAAACAGAAAAACAACCAAGGAATGACCTTCCATATCCAATTTTCTTTCCAGGTGCAGATGCAACTTGAACTCAGGTGCAGATGCAGACCAACCACCATCCAGACTCCATACCAATTGAGAAAACCAGCAGAAGCACCATCCAGACTCCATACCAAGCAGAACACAAATCCAGATATTGCATTGAGAAAACCAGCAGATGCAGATGCAGACCAACCCCTATCCAGACTCCATACCAAGCAGATCACAGCAGATGCAGAGCAGCTCACCCTCATACAGAACAGTCCAAGACCAGTTTACTCCCCAAACTGCGTCTGATTTGTCTGAAGTTGAACAAATAGTCATGAACTGTGAAATGGGAATCCTTGAATTTGTGATTAAGCCAAAGAGCAACTCTAGACTTAATCAAGTCACACAGGTCCTCCAACTTAGGGGTAATAGATTGGAAGATGCACTCATTTCTGGCCTTCCATAGAGACCAAAAAATAGCTAGAGGAGTAATCTTGGAAAGCATCTTTTCCTTTTTGTTCAGCTTGTGCCAATCCCACCAATGTAAAACAGCTTCTATAGAACCTGGTAGAGCGCCTTGAATCTCTCACCAATTGAACAGAGCAGCCCAAACCTTCCAAGCAAAATTGCAGTGCAGCAGCACATGGCATAGAGTTTCGTTCTCCGCTTTACAGAAAACACAGAGGACTGGAACATCAGCCTGAAGGACGCCAAGCTTCTGAAGAAAATCTGCTGTTTTGGCTCTGTTTTTCCAAGCCAACCAACAGAAAAATTGAACCTTTGGAGGAGCAAGATTGTTCCAAACCAACTTCCAAGTACTAAGGAGAGGGTCAAGGGAAACAACTTCACTCTTGTAGGCAGAGGAGACAGAGAATAACCCCGAACTTGCAGCCAGCCAGGAAAGATTATCCTCCTGATCATCACCTAGGCCAATGACAGGCTGTAACATCACTTTGAGTCTACTAACTTCCGTATCTTCCCAGTCAAACAAACTTCTCCTCAAAGTAAAATTCCAGTCCCCTGAGGCTACCTTCTTGTCATAAATTGATCTGAGGGTTTCATCATTTTCCAACACCAATCTGAACAGAATGGGAAATTCATCTTTTAAGCATAGATTGTTACACCATTTGTCCTTCCAGAAGTTAATGCTACGACCATCCCCTACCTTAACCTGAACATTGCTAGAAAAAAACAATAGCAGGTTGCTTCTCCTCTCAGGTAAGGAGATGATTCCTTTCCACACACATGAGTGCTTGGTACTGGGGGTAGAAGAGGGGTACCAGCTTTTGACATCCAGGTTATATTTGCTGCAGATAATCTTTTTCCACAAGGAGTTTTTTTCTTTACCAAACCTCCACCACCACTTGACAAGCAAACAATCATTCACCAACCTTACTCTCTTGATGCCTAAACCACCCTGGTTGACGCTCTTTGTTACTTCATCCCATCTAACCATGTGGATTGGTTTTCTGGACGCGGATCCTCCCCAAAGGAAGGAAGCCTGTAGCTGTTCAAAAACTCTCGCTACTCCTACAGGCATTTTAAAAAGGGAAAGATAGTACAGTGGCAAGGCAGAAGTGACGGACTTTAAAAGAGTGAGTCTCCCAGAGAAAGAAAGTAGTTTCCTTTTCCAGCCCGCTAATCTGGCTCTGACTTTGTCAAGAACTGGCTTCCAAGTTACCTTAATATTTGGATTAGCCCCCAGAGGCAGCCCTAAATACTTTATGGGCAAAGCTTTGGTGTTGCAGTGTAGCTTTGTGGCGAAACAGGATAAAGTCTCCTCAGGAACATTAATTCCACACACCTGGCTTTTATGGTAATTTATTTTCAGCCCTGAAATCAATTCAAAGCACCTTAGGATTCTCTTAATGTTGCACACCTCCGCCTCCTCAGCTTCACAGAATAAGATGGAATCATCCGCAAATTGCAAATGAGAAACTAACACTCCACTGGAGCCAACCTTCACCCCCTTGATCAGACCAATCTGCTGAGCTCTTGACAAAAGAATATTAAGGCCCTCAGCTGCTAAATTGAAAAGGAAGGGTGATAGAGGGTCGCCTTGTCTAAGACCCTTCTGAGGAGAAAACTCCTCCGTTGGAGAGCCATTAACTAACACGGAGAGTTTAGCAGAGGTAATACATTCTTCTATCCAACTGATCCACTTCTTTCCAAGCCCAAAGTTTGAAAGCATAGATAATAAGAAGCACCAGTTAACAGAATCAAAAGCCTTCTCAAGGTCAAGCTTGATAATCACTCCGCTCCTTTTGGTTTTCCTCCAACCATCCACCACTTCATTAGCAATTAAGACACCATCCAAGATGTTTCTACCACTGATGAAAGCCGATTGAGTCTCATTAATGATGTGAGGAAGCACCCCTTTAAGTCTGCTAGACAAAACTTTTGCTAAAACTTTATATATAGATCCAACAAGACTTATTGGCCTATAGTCTGGTAGCCCCACTGGATTTTCGACCTTGGGAATAAGTGAAATAAAAGAGCTATTAATACCCAGAACCAACCTTCCGTTCCTGTGAAATTCCTTGAAGAACTCCATTAAATCAACTTTCATCATTTTCCAGAATTTTTGAAAAAAAGCCAAATTGAAGCCATCTGGCCCTTGAGCTTTGTTTCCATCGCAATCCTTCACCTCTGCCCTGATTTCAGCCTCTGTAAAATCTGCTTCCAGAGAATCAAAACCAGGACTATCAATAATTGATTTGAAATGGCCACCAAGCTTGGGTCTACCGCTCTAATCCTCTGAGTACAGCTTACTAAAGTGGCTAAAGATTGCAATCCGGACTTGGACAGGATCTTCACACACAGCATTCCCAACAGATATTGAAGAGATCTCATTTCTGCTTTGCCTACCCTTGGCCATCACATGGAAGAACCTTGTGTTTCTATCTCCGTTCAAGTTCCATTTAAGCCTTGATTTTTGCAGCCACAGCCATTCGACCATTCTACTTAGCCTCCAAACTTGGTCCCTGACTACTCTGCTTCTAGCTTTCTCTACATCATCTAAGTCTCTAGATTCGGCAGAAAGATCTAAGAGATGCAGTTCCTCTTCAGCGTCTTTAAGCTTCGCAGTCACACACCCAAAAACCTGTTTGTGCCATTTCTTTAATTCTAGCTTCAAAAGTTTTAACTTCTTTTGCAGAACAAACCCTGCCCAACCTGTAACTTCAACCTCCTTCCAGATCTTCGCCACAAAAACTGGATAAAGAGGGTGGAGATTCCAAGCATTGATGGTTCTGAAAGGCTTGGGTCCCCAGTCTCTTTCATCCTCCATAAGCAAAAGGGGGCAGTGATCAGAAACGAGCCTTGGGAGGCCCCAAAGCTTTAAGTTAAACACCTCCAACTATTTAGGGTCCACTAGCACCCTATCAATTCTACTCCATCTATCACCGGCTAGAGAGTTACACCAGGTAAATTTTCTGCCAAGAAGAGGGAGGTCAGCTACTTCACATTTGTCAATAAATTCACAAAGCTCTCTCATTCCTTTATCTCTTCTGAAGCAACCCTTCCTTTCGCCTATGCTTATTATCTCATTAAAATCACCGCATAAGCACCAGGGTTTAGGGAACTCCCTTCTTAATTTCAACAAACAATCCCATAGTTTACCCCGATTTTCCACATCATTGGGTGCATAAATATTGAGAATAACACAATCAAATGAATTAAAGAAGGAACCTGAGAGCAGGATGAAACGCCTATTGCAACAACACTCCTTGAGCTGAAAGACCTCTGGGTCCCAAATGCAAAGAAGACCGCCAGCTAGACCTTCTGGGTCAACAGACAAAAACTCCATTCTGTTCCTAGCCCACATAGCTCTCACTTCCTTATCTGTTATTGCAGGTCTTTTGGTTTCTTGAAAGAAAGCCATATCCACATTTCTAACCTTCAGAATGTTTTTGATCTTCCCCCTCTTTTCCTGTCTACCAGAGCCTCTGATGTTCCAAGATAGCAGCTTCATACTTAACAAATTTGCACCTACGAAACACCTTTGTTGGATACGGCTTAGACATCAGCAACAATACCCCTTTCAATCCTACCTATGTCTTTAATTTCGAGTTCCACAATCTTATCAAATACCTCAGCTTCCTTTCCATTCATCTCCAAACCCAGCAATTTACCCATTTGCAGACAGGCTTGAGCTTCATCCAGTATACGGCTGCCTCCAGCTTGACCACTGCCTTTTGAAGCTAAGAGTGAGGCTTCAGCCATGGATGCTCGAAAAAAAGCTCTGTTTTGGGCAGATATGCTTGTTGATGCACCCTTCACTCTCATACTTTTGTCCAGATCTAGGAGCCCCTTTCTTGGCCGAACAAGGCTAGCCTTCTCTTTGCCTTTTGCTTTTGCTTTACCTTTATGAATCGGGTCTTCAGGCTTGTGCTTGAACCTTACAGTCTGTGTTTGAGAAGAAATAGACTCGTTGGATTCATGAAGAGCTAGCCCAGCATCCACGGCTAAGTCATTTGCGTGGGTGTCACACAGCCCAGGCCCACACTGTGCTTCATTCGGCCCACCGAAGTCGCTGATTAACTTGGTGCGGCCCAGAACCACTTCCAACCTCAGCCCAGTTCTATTAAGACTGGAGCCACTCAAACTTCTCATGAAGCCAGGCGTGCAAATTTGACCATCATTACCCACCTTGGAGTCAAAAAAAGGGCTGCTTACTGCCATTATGTCTCTGCATGCTGCTGCCTGGGGCACATTACCCACGTTGCTACACGTCTCAGCCACCTCAGTATCGCACTTTCGTTGTGCCCCAATGCCCTCCTCTGCATCTCCTCTGGCCTCGATCTTGTAGTGCTCGACCCGCTGAGATGACTCACCACAGAAGTGTTGAGTTGACTCAACAATGTGGTTCTGAGGTGGCTCACCATCACTAGCTTCACCAGTACCAGCTTCGTTAGAGTCTTCGTTCTCTACAATGCCTCTGAGTTTAACTGAGCTATGATCCTCCTCCACAAGTTGGTGTTTAGGTTGGTGTTTCTTGCAACAGCAGCAATGGTTGGAAGTTGTTAATGCAACGACTTGTGCTTCCCAAACTCGCACCGGATGTGAAGACTGCTTGGTCTCCAAAAGGATAACCTCATTAATGGGCTCCATGCATCTGGTGATAATCCTGATCTTGCCCCAATCAAGATTATGAGACATGCATTCGGCTTCTTCAATTACCTCTCCCCATAGACTACCAATCTTGATATAGTTAGACCTATTCCATAAATGTACTGGAATGCCAATGCAGGAAATCCAAACCAGTCTTTCCTGTGCAAGGGTTAGCTGTGGCCTCCATTTGTTAATGACCTCACACCAATCTTCAATGATGGGATTTATGGCCTTCATCTTTGACTCCAAAACCTCCTTAGATTTGAATGATAAAACCACATCTCTGCCTCCGCATTCACGGACTTCAAACCCATCTATTCCTCTGTTATTTAGTTCGGTCTTTAGCCTGATGTTGACATATCTGGCTTTCAAGCGAACTACAACACTATCATGCAGCCACCCGTTACCATGCTCCTCCGCCTTGACAATAGAGCAGGTGCCCCTTGCCGGGCTACCTCTAACTACATCTGCAAAGGACTTGATACTTGAGGAATGATTCAGGACTCTCCGAGCCTCTGCAGTGGGGTAGGTATGTTTTGGTGGTTGAAGATGAGACTGCCTCTGCACTCTGTTCCTATCATACGCGGCTAGTTTCACACCTAATTTTTTGTCATCCACCCATAAGCCATGAGCTTTTTGTACTGCTACCTTAGCTGCTACTTTACAACTGTATCGTACGAAGCCAAATCTTGTGTTTGTGTACCTTCTTCTCTTCTGCGGGATGAAGATATCTAAGACAACTCCAAACTTCCCAAAGAGATTAGACAGTCCTTTGGAATCCAATGAACCAGGTAGATTGTCCACAAACACCGTGAAGACTGGTGCACAGTCCGCGTTCCTCCTCACTACTTGCTTCCCTCTGTGTCTGACCACCGGGATCCATCCTCCTCGCTCCATTTGACAGTGAATATCTGATTCAAAACCCTGGTGTTATTAGTATTTAACGAAAACAAAGAATAATGAGACTAATCAACAATATAATGTGCTTCCTTGATTATATATTGTTGTTCTTAAATTTTGAATCTAATTTTAATTTAATTATATTTAAGATCACAATTAATCTTATATCTTTATTATATTATAATTGCTAACATCTAAATCTAATTTCAATTTAATTATATTTTAGAACCATCATTAATTATTATTTATGATATATTTTAATTAATTATTTTAAAATCGAATTCTTAATTATATTTTTATTTTAATTAACAACTTAATCTAATTTTAGATTTCTGGTGAACGTTCCTCCACAAAATCATTATTATTAACCAAAGTGATTTAGAAATAGAAAAGGTTGAAGAACGCCTGCAAAATTGGAAATTACCTACCAAAGATATTGACTGTCTTTATGATAAAAAATTTGAACTTAAACAAACCTACAAAATCAAAACTATTGAACAAATATTACCTGTAACTCAAGCTATACAAGCTATTGTACTATATAAACTGAGTGATGCAATTTAGACACAGATTAAGGCTTGTAATTGTTTTTGATAACGTTTCATAGAAGCTTGTTCATTTCGGATTTGTCTTTTAATTGTAGCAATCCTTTGGCAATAATTAATAATAAATTGACCTGATGCTAGAGATAATAAGAGTCTGAGATTAGCTAGTTCTTCTTTTAATTCAGAGATATATAGGATGCTATCATTAATCTCAATACGTAATTCAGAAATTAACAACATGACAAACAGACATTACTTATATTAGAAGTTTAGAACTGACATGGGTAGGCCCATAAAAGCCACGGCCCACAGTGAGCAGACCCAAGCCCATCATCCGGATCCCATTGCACAACCCAGGCTGGTAAAATCCATAATAGTTGGAGCCCAACTAGACATGAAGGACCAATGGCATTCGGACATATGGCAAGTGCAGAATATGCCATGCCAGTAGACAAAGATCTGCAAAGTTATTGTTACAACGCATCACCATTAATGCACCCCATCGCAGCACCCCTCCTTTTACGCTGGACAAAGCAAGCTACAACGCAGACCTTCGTAGTGGAAGGCACGATAGGAAAATGATGGCAAAAGAATATAAACGAGCATTGAAGGCAAGAAGAAGGTAAGCTTCATCATCTCCAATTTTTCTCCATACTCCATCTTTTCCCTGCTTGCTAACTTGTCCGTCGGAGGGTTCGTTGGGGGACTACCCCGTTCCCCATTGGACTTGTTTGCAGGACGATAGGTATTTTACACCGTCTGGACTTGGGCTTGTGGAGATTGGATCGGTCCAGCCCATACACCTCGAGGATCAACGGTAACAGTACCATCAGTTGGCGCCGTCTGTGGGAACCTGGTCGTCCGTGCGCCAGTTGTTTTCATTTCCGCCGGAGCCCTGTTCCAAGTAACCTTTTCACCTCACTCGTCCAAGTGTATGGTCACGACTAGATCCATGGCTTCCCACCCTAATGCTATTGATCACCAAACCGACCCTCCTAATCCAAACAACCCACCGCAATACTTCATCGAACCTCACCACAGCATCAACCGTATGGCCGAACAAAACAGGCCTTGATCAATGCTCTGCTCCAACAGAACCTCCCTATTCCTCCACCACCGCCAGATATCCACACCCCATCCAGAACAAGTTCTGATCCATACTGTCCCACAACCCAATCCTCCCAACTCGGAGGGCTTGCACCACCCCCTCATCCACATACATCCACTCCTCCACCCCCACGTCCATCAGTCATAGCTCCCAGCTCCCGAGGGAGAAGCCCAGCGTTCAACATTTGTCCTACCTCAGGCGGTGACAATTTCCCCTTTGGGACGCTGAACTCCGAGCCGTGAAACTACTCCAACTCCAAGGGGTTATGCAGAATATCCAACATAAGCCCTCTACCAAGCAACTACCACGCCTCATTTGTCGCCTCCATCCGACAACCCTACCCGCCAAGTTCAAAATGCCTAACACCGACCCCTTTGACGGAACGACCGACCCCGTCGACCACCTGGAGACCTACCGTACCCTCATATCCTCATGCCTTCCTTGATGAAATCATGTGCCGAGCCTTTCCCGTGACACTGAAGGGGTCGGCTCGGCTATGGTTCAGCCAGTTACCACCCAGATTTCGGTCTCTACATTTCAGCATCTCAGTGACTCCTTCCTGAGCCACTTCATCGGGGCCCAACGCAACGACGCCGGCGACCCACCTCCTTAACATCCGTCAGACCGAGGGGGAATCACTGCGCAGCTTTGTCACTCGCTTCAACACCGAAGCCTTGCAAGTTGCTGAAAATGATGATAAAGTCATCCTTACAGCCTTCATGGCCGGTCTGCGGTCATCCGATTTCCTTCTCCCTCTCTAAGAACCCCCCGGCATCCATGGCAGCCTTGCTCTCCAAAGCCCAAAAGTACATGAACGCCGAGGATTCTCTAGCCGCTCGGCAGGACTCAACTACTAAATATCTGACCCCCGGAGAAAAGAGAAAAGACCAAGAACCCAGTAACACCGGCATCACAACCAAACATCTCGTTATGCCGACCGAGCCCCTCGCGCCGACCGGACAGCACAAGTAAAACCGCCCGGTCGGTTCGAGCGATATACACCCCTCAATTCTCCCATGGAACAAGTCCTTAACCAGATCCAACGGGACTACCCCCTCAAGTGGCCTCTTCCTCCACGGAACCCTTCCAACCGTAAAGACCAGTCCAAATATTGCCGTTTCCACCAGGACCACGGTCATAACACCGACGATTGCATCAGCCTCAAGGATCAAGTGGAGACCCTCATTCGCCAGGGGCGTCTAAGTCGGTTCACGGACACCCGCCCTCAGCAGAGGCACAGAGCCGAGCCCCACAGGGACAATCGTAGGTACACCCCTCCACGGCGACCAGCTCAACCAGACCAAGGCCGAGATCGACCTCGCCAACAACCTCTGCCACAGGTAATCCACCCCCGCCTGTCGGTGAAATCAGAGTTAATCTCGGGCGGTCTTGCTTGCGGGGACCGTCGCGCTCGGCTCAGAGAGCAGAACTGAGAAAAATACGACAGGGCTCGGATAAGGCAGTCACTACGGTGGACGACCCTCAAGCAGCCCAAACAGTCGACTGAGCCCATTATCTTCACAGACGCGACTGTACCGGCATCCGTTATCCACATGATGATCCTCTCGTCATTTCTGCCGTCCTCTCCAACTACAAGGGTCAGGCGAGCCCTCATCGACAATGGAAGCTCTTCAGACATCATATTCCTCGGTTGCTTCCGCCAGCTCATGACGGAGAGGAAAGACTGTCTCTACTCCAAACACCCTTGTCGGTTTCACTGGCGACCGGGTGACCTCTATCGGCTCCATCGATCTCCCCATCACCATTGGGGAATATCCACGGCAGACCACGAAGCTGCTCACTTTCCTTGTAGTCGACTGCCCCTTGCCTACAACATCATCTCGTCGCACAGCCCTCAACGCCTTCCAAGCCATCACATCCACCTACCACCTTGCCCTCAAATTCCCTACTGATCTTGGGTCGGAACAGTCAGAGAGAACGGACCGTCGCTAGAGAATGTTATGTGGCTCGCTTAAAGAAGTCAAACTGAAGGAGGCAATGATCATTGAAGGACTTGACGTCGAGATGAGGACGAACTGATCAGAGGCGAACCTGTGGAGGAACTCGTCGAAGTTAACATCGATCCACTAACCCACTTAAAACTGCCAAAATATCGGCGTCAACTGCCTTCCCAAGCAAAGGCCGACCTCACCGCCCTCTTGACCGAGCATAAAGACGTCTTTGCCTGACCCATGCAGACATGCCAGGCATTGACCCCATCTTTCATAACCCACCGCCTCAGTATCGAGCCTCATTTCCGACCTTACCGACAAAGCACACGTATCTTCCACCTAGAGCGCAACAACCTCATAGCCACAGAAGTCGAAAAACTCCTTGAAGCTCAGTTCATCCGAAACGTGACTACCCCAAGTGGCTCTCCAATGTGGTTCTAGTCCGCAAGAACAATGGCAAGTGGCGTCTCTGCGTCGATTATTTCGACCTAAACCGAGCTTGCCCCAAAGATAGTATCCACTCCCCCGCATAGATCTGCTGGTTGACGCCACCGCCGGTCACCAAATGCTCAGCTTCATGGATGCTTTCTCCTCCGGGTACAACCAAATCATGATGCACTCGTCCGATCGGGAACACACGTCCTTCATCACCGACCGAGGGACCTACCACTATTGTGTAATGCCATTCGGACTAAGAATGCTGGGGCCACCTACCAACGTTTAGTCAATGCAGTCTTCCCACCATCAGATCGGACGAAACATGGAAGTGTATGTAGATGACATGCTAGTCAAGAGCAAACTCTCCACTGACCACCTCACCGACCTGACCTACGGGAGACTTTTGCCACCTTCGCAAATATCAGATGAAGCTCAACCCAGAGAAGTGTGCTTTTTGGTGTTGGATCAGGAAAGTTCTTGGTTTTATGGTCAGTCAACGCGGCATCGAGGCACCCTGAGAAGATAAGGCCTTAGTTTGAGATGCAGTCACCCAAAACGGTAAAGAGGTTCAAGACTCACTGGCAGAGTGGCAGCCCTCAACCGTTTCATCTCCCGTGCAACGGACAAGTGCCTACCATTTTTTAAAGTTCTTCGGCAGACTTTTGAATGGACGACTGAATCCGAAGAAGCCTTTCACAGTTAAAGCAGTGCATGGCTAATCCTCCCCTTCTCTCACAGGCAATCACGGGTGAGCCCCTCTTCCTCTACTTAGCAGTATCAGGCACCGCGGTCAGTGCCGCTCTCATCAGAGAGGACGGTTCTGTCCAACGGCCAGTCTACTACATCAGTCGAGCTCTCAGGGGGCGGAGCAGAATTACCCATTGCTAGAAAAGTTGTCCCTGGCCTTGGTCATCGCCTCCAGACGACTTCGTCCTTACTTCCAGGCCCATTCCATAGTGGTTCTCACCGACCAACCCTGAAGAAGGTCATGCAGCAACCAGAGCTCTCAGGAAGACTCATGCAGTGGTCAGTAGAGCTGAGCCAGTTTGACATCTCTTATCGCCCCCGGACAGCAATCAAGGGGCAAGCTGTTGCTGACTTCATCTCGGAATTCACCAATCCAGCCCCAACCGTTAACCCTCTACCCCCCACCGGCTCCACCAGAACCCGAAGATCCTCATTCTTGGACACTCAATGTTGACGGTTCGTCCCGCAGGGAAGGAAGCGGGGCTGGGCTCATCCTCACTTCCCCTGAAGGTGGTTATTTCAAATGTGCTCTCCGTCTCTTGTTTGCAGCCAGCAACAATGAGGCCGAATATGAAGCATTAATAGCAGGACTCCGTTTGGCCAAAGATATTGGTGTCAGCCACCTCCGTGTGTTCAGTGACTCCCAACTCATCGTCGGACAGATCACAGGGGAATTTGACGCCAAAGATGACACAATGCGGGCTTACAGGGACATGGCACTCCCCCTTGTTCGCCTCTTCAATACTTTCCAGATCAGACACATACCTCGGGCGGAAAACTCCAGAGCAGATGAGATGGCCCAGCTCGCCTCTGTCGACCATTCCGACCTCAGTCATGGAGTTCGCCTCGAATACTTGGCCCATCCGGCCATCTCGCCCGACCTACCAGAAGTGCAATTCCTCCAGACGGAACCCGTCCCTTGGGCGTCCGACATCCTCCTCTTCTTGACCACTGGAGAACTCCCAGATGACCCACAGCAGGCTGCCAAGGTCAGGGCTCGCGGCCAACTACATTCTGGTCGACGGCATCCTTTACAAGCGCGGTTTTTCACGACCGTACCTGCGATGCCTCAACCCCGCCCAAGCAACCTACGTAATGCGAGAGATCCATGAAGGAATCTGTGGCAATCATTCGGGTGGCAGGTCTCTCGCGCACAAAGTACTCCGCACAGGCTACTTCTGGCCGACTCTCACCCAAGATGCCACTGATTTTGTGCTTAAATGCGACAAGTGTCAGCGCTTCGCCAACATCCCTCATGCTCCTCCAACTGAGCTGATCACCCTCTGCAGCCCATACCCGTTCGCCAAATGGGGGATCGACCTGATTGGCCCACTCCCTACCGGCCGAGGCCAGACCAAGTTCGCAGTTGTTGCCATCGATTACTTCACCAAGTGGGTCGAGGCAGAGCCCCTTGCCACCATCACCGAACGGAACACGACCAAATTCATCTGGCAATCCATCGTCTGCAGGTTCGGCATCCCTCAGGCCATCGTATCGGATAATGGTAAACAGTTCGATAACGCTCGATATAGACAGTTCTGTGCAGACCTCCAGATCCAACCATGTTTCTCCTCCCCTGGTCATCCCCAAGCCAACGGCCAGGTTGAGGTCACTAACCGGTCTCTTTTGAAGATCATCAAGACTAAGCTGGAGGCTGCTAAGGGACTCTGGGCTGAAGAATTACCCAATGTACTCTGGGCCTACCGAACTACAACTCGGACTCCTACCGGGGAAACCCCTTTTCGCCTAACATACGGCGCCGAGGCGGTCATCCCAGTAGAAGTCGGTCTGCCGACCCCCAGGGTCCTACATCCAGATCCAACATTGACCGAAGAGCTCCGTCGAGCCGATCTCGACCTGATCGAAGAACTCAGGGAGACCACGGCCGTCAGAATGGCCTCATACCAACAAAAAATGAGAACACATTACAACCGTAAGGTCAGGCCAAGGGAGTTCGCTGTGGGGGACTTAGTGTTGAGAGAAGCAACCCTTGCCACCAAGAATCCGACTGAGGGCAAATTGGCAGCCAAATGGGAAGGACCTTATGTTGTGAAGGGCAGACCGCGTCCAGGCACTTACAGACTTCAAGACATGGAGGGTCGCGATCTTCCCCACCCATGGAACGCTGAACACTTGAAGCGCTACTTTCAGTAAATTATTGCTTTTGTATCACCCAATTGTTACACTTTCCTTTTTACGCAATATAAATTTTAATTACATTCTTCATGACCACAACTTTGTCCTCCAGCAGCTCCTGTTGCCTCCATAACATTTTTACTTACAGGCCGAGCACTCTCAAAAGCCTCAGTCCGACCTGAGCACTTTCAAAAGCCTCAGTCCGACCTGAGCACTTACACAAGCCTCGGCCAGACCGAGCACTTTCAAAAGCCTCAGTCCGATCTGAGCACTTCCAAAAGCCTCGTCCAGACCAAGCACTCTCAAAAGCCTCAGTCCGATCTGAGCACTTACACAAGCCTCGGCCAGACCGAGCACTTTCAAAAGCCTCAGACCGACCTGAGCACTTCCAAAAGCCTCAGTCCGACCTGAGCACTTTCAAAAGCCTCAGTCCGACCTGAGCACTCTCAAAAGCCTCAGTCCGACCTGAGCACTTTCAAAAGCCTCAGTCCGATCTGAGCACTTCCAAAAGCCTCGGCCAGGCCGAGCACTCTCAAAAGCCTCAGTCCGACCTGAGCACTTTCAAAAGCCTCAGTCCGATCTGAGCACTTACACAAGCCTCGGCCAGACCGAGCACTTTGGAAGTGCCTCAGTCCGATCTGAGCACTTCCAAAAGCCTCAGCCAGACCGAGCACTCTCAAAAGCCTCAATCCGACCTGAGCACTTTCAAAAGCCTCAGTCCGACTGAGCACTTCAAAAGCCTCGGCCAGCCGAGCACTTCAAAAGCCTCAGTCCGACCTGAGCACTTTCAAAAGCCTCAGTCCGATCTGAGCACTTCCAAAAGCCTCGGCCAGGCCGAGCACTCTCAAAAGCCTCAGTCCGACCTGAGCACTTTTAAAAGCCTCAGTCCGATCTGAGCACTTACACAAGCCTCGGCCAGACCGAGCACTTTGGAAGTGCCTCAGTCCAATCTGAGCACTTCCAAAAGCCTTGGCCAGACCGAGCACTCTCAAAAGCCTCAGTCCGATCTGAGCACTTCCAAAAGCCTCGGCCAGGCTGAGCACTCTCAAAAGCCTCAGTCCGACCTGAGCACTTTCGAAAGCTCAGTCCGACCGAGCACTTTCGCACATTAGAAGACCCAGCGAAACAAGTACCAGCATAGCCTTTGGAGAACACTTAGTCCAGGCTGAGGTCACCAAAATTTTACAACATCTCTACTTAGTCAAATTCCAACGGTGTTCCCCCATTTCTTTCCTGCAGGTTTTCTATTGGCCCATTTTTTTACAATCTAAAACCTACTTTCCTACTCTCATTCATTGAATTTTTACACAAGTCCAACCTCACTCTGCACAAAGGAAGTTTATCAGTTAACTCTCACTCTGCGTGATGGAGTTTTTAACAAGTTCCAATTCAAATCCAAGTTCACGAGTTCATAAGTTCATCCTCTTGTTATCCACCCAATCTCATAAGTTCAAATTCACTTGGCTCACTCAGCTCAAGTTCACTCTGTCATGAAGTTGAATTTTTTCATAAGTTTATTACTCGTTTTTATTACAAGCATTTCTCCATTTCAAACCCACCAAACACATAAACACAATCAATTACAAGACATAAATGGATTTTTATTCATTCACAAAATGTGTCAATCAGCTTATTACAATATTTCAAACATAAAAAAAAAAACACATGTGTATCCCAAAACAAAACAAAATTTCTTCAGTACATGTCTTCAGTTTACTCCTCTTCTTCACTAGAGGCTAGATCCTCTTCTTCAACACCTTCGTCCAGAGGGGTCTGGGCCACATCATCTTCCCCAATTGTTACGCCACTAAAATCAAGTTCTGAGAACAGCTCCTCAGCCCTCTTTTTGAACATTTTTTCCACCCACTGTCCCAGTACTCTGACATTTCATGTTTGTAGAAGTCCGACTGCTGGAAGCTCGCAATCACATCAGACTCAGGTCTCCCCCCAGCAGTCGTCTTCGAAGGGCCAGCCCCTCAAGATTCCTCCCTAGCCAAGCTGGCGGCAACCGCAGCATCAACCGCTATCTGAAATTCGGGCGACCCTTTGAACTGAGCCACTGCTGCAATGCACAGATCGGGATAGGCAGCTCTTTCAGAGGCCGCCTTCGCCCTTTCTTCATCCAGCTCCTTCTGAAGAATCGCCTTCTCACTAGCAGCTTTGGTCTTCTCAGTTTCCAACTCTTTTTGCAGAGCCTCCCTCTCAACGGCAGCCCTGCTCCTCTCTCCCTCCATCTCTTTCTGAAGTTTCTCTTTCTCCTCCTCCACTTTGGCACGCACGGTTTCTAACTCTTTTTGCAGAGCCTCAACCTTGGCATCTGCCTCATCCTTTTGCCTAACGAGCTCTTTGTTGTTGCTCATGGCTTCCTCATGCCGATCGACCGCAACGGCGCACACTCTTTGGGCCTCCTCCACCTTCTTCTGCTCCCCAGCGAGTTGGAACTCCAGCGACACCACCCGACGACGTGTGTCCTCTAGGTCCACTTTGACTGTTGGCAGCTCAGCATGGGCGACCTTCCAATCAGCACTCTCCTTTTTTAACTTGGCCAGCTCTGCCTTGGTCTGTTCAGTCTTCACCCTGGCAGCCCCAGCCTTTCTCAGCAGAGCCCCTGCTAGGGTAGTTACCTCTATTTGGGCGGAGCATAACCCCCTGAACAGGTCGGCCTCGCTGAACCCAGAGGCCGAGCGCATAGCCGTTTCTTCTACAATCTTGACTAGACGGTCTGCCCCTGCCCTGGCTGGGATCTCTTCCCCCTCCAGCCTTCCAGCCACAGCGCGTGCATGATAAATTGTGGCGCCCAGACCAACTCCTCCTTCCTGGGGCGTAACCCCCCTTTGGGTCTGCTCCCTCCCACTTGGCTCTGCCCCAACCAACCCAGCTTCCACTTGCACCACTGGGGCATTCTCCAACCTTCCACTTGGCTCACCTCCAGCCAGCCCAACTCCCACTTGTTCTGCTGGGGTCTTCTCCACAACATCCATAGTTGGACTGGTTATCTCCACTTCTGGGGTGTCTTTTGTCACAAGGACCTCTGCCCCAACTGAGACGCCCACCACTTCTGGGGTCTGCTCCACCTCTTCCTCCTCTACTTGCTTGGCCAGACCAGCCTCTTCCATCCTCACCTCCTTTTTTCTTTTTTGGGGTGGCTCTTCTCCCATCCGCCTCAACCTCTTCTTTTTCTTCCCCACGCCCAGCGCCTCCATCTCCTTCAACGACCTTTCCTTCAGGGGGTCTTTTGGGAGCAACCGTGGGATGAACTCAACCAAATCCTTCCCCCCTAAAGGTTTGGGACGAGGTCGGATCCTCTCCCTCGCCACTGGCTGAGCTGGTCGATCGACTTGGGACTCCTTGAATTTTTGGGCTTTCACAAGGATGGCTTGATCCTCTTTTTCCTGCGCCCTCCTTCTCGCCTCCAGCTCTGATCGGTCGAGGTCTCCACCGATCGGTTGTGGACCCAACCCAGCTTCGAACAGCGCCGACGGTTGAACCAGCTCGTCCCACTTGACTTTTCCCTTCTCTTTCCACTCCTTCACCTTCTTCACCCTCTCCTCTGCCGCCGCCCCCAACTTCAGCTCCACATACTTGGTTGGCACCTTCCACGCGGTGCACACACCGGCCCCTCCAGAGGTAGACACATAGAACCACCGCGGCCTCCAACCTTTGATGGACGTTGGTAAACCAGCCACCAAACCCTTCCCTGCCAATGCCTGAAGGGTGATCCAGGTCTCCTGCTGCCCTGAAGCTTTATAGCAGCCAAAGAACTCCTCCACCGTCATGGCCACCCCTCCGTTTGCCTTCGACCAAGCACTTGCGCAAGCCAACAGATTTTTCCATGCGTTGGGGATCAGTTGCCCTGGTGCCACCTCCAAATGGTTGAGCACATCTACCACAATTTGTGGGAGAGGCAACCTCAATCCACCTTTTAGAGCTTCTTTGTAGAGGGAAAACTCTCCTTCCCTGACGTCCGACGGTCTCTCCGTCGATTTTGGCACCCGCAATTCCACCTCCACCGGAATCTGGTACTTCTCGCGGATCACCTCCAACTCCGCCGCTGTAATAATGGATCTGTCAGCCCTCGAATGCCAGTGGTCTGGTTCCACTTGGCTGATTGGCTGCGCCGTTTCCACCACCCGGCTGGACCTGTACTGAACCGCTAGTCCCTCTGCGTCATCTTCCCCCAATGGATCTACACAGACAATTGCAGTCTCTTCCTGGGCCATTTTTAAGCTGTGTTCGCGAATCGCTTCTGATGCCGGTGCTAAAAAATCGAAGAAATGTCTCAACGGGGTGTCGTGAGCAACGAAGGAATTGATACTTGGAATGTTTTGATTTTTTGAAAACAGATAGGTAAATCGAATAATACCAAAAGCCCACGGTTTACCCGTATTCCATGGATCCCAATTAATTCTCGCCAGTTTGAAACTTTCAAATCATCCGCCAAAATTGTCTTTTCACACACCCATCATTATAACCCAACGTTTCATTTTCGATCCAACGCCTGGCCTTCTCCCCTGCCACGTGTACGACTGCGATGCACTGACTCCTGCCCTTACCCTGTCTTTTCCACTGAAATCATATGACGCGCCGCCTCTTGAGCCCCGTGCTTCTCCACTCGGCCACCCTCGCGGTCGGCACCTTCGCGATCGGCCCCCTCGAGGTCGGCACGATCGCGGTCGGCCCCCTCGCGGTCGGCCTCCTTCGCGGTCGGCCCCCTCGCGGTCGGCCCCCTCGCGGTCGACCCCCTCGCGATCGGCTCCCTCACGGTCGGCACCCTCGCAGTCTGCACTCCTCGCGGTCACCACCCTCGTGGTCGGCAGCTCATGCTCCCTTCCGGCCGGACTCATCTTCCTCATTAATATTCCCTTCGTTGGACTGAAGCTGCACTTGGGAATAGGGGACTACTGACATGGGTAGGCCCATAAAAGCCACGGCCCACAGTGAGCAGACCCAAGCCCATCATCCGGATCCCATTGCACAACTCAGGCTGGTAAAATCCATAATAGTTGGAGCCCAACTAGACATGAAGGACCAATGGCATTCGGACATATGGCAAGTGCAGAATATGCCATGCCAGAAGACAAAGATCTGCAAAGTTATTGCTACAACGCATCACCATTAATGCACCCCATCGCAGCACCCCTCCTTTTACGCTGGACAAAGCAAGCTACAACGCAGACCTTCGTAGTGGAAGGCACGATAGGAAAATGATGGCAAAAGAATATAAACGAGCATTGAAGGCAAGAAGAAGGTAAGCTTCATCATCTCCAATTTTTCTCCATACTCCATCTTTTCCCTGCTTGCTAACTTGTCCGTCGGAGGGTTCGCTGGGGGACTACCCCGTTCCCCATTGGACTTGTTTGCAGGACGATAGGTATTTTACACCGTCTGGACTTGGGCTTGTGGAGATTGGATCGGTCCAGCCCATACACCTCGAGGATCAACGGTAACAGTACCATCAAGAACTAACAACATGATAAGCATTATATATATTAAAACTAAACTGGAAATAGAATACAGAATAAAGAAAATTTACAAAAGATCACACTCTTGAAAGCAGATTGTACAAAGCCTCCAAGTGCTACACTTACTCTTTTACAAACACTCTTACAATAATCACACTTACACGTAAAACTCACACACAATTTACAATATGATAGCTCAATTCTGAAGGCTTGTCCATCCCAAGAGAAATGGCAGGCTTTTATAAAAGGTGAGACTCGGAATTGAAAGCCTTTGGATTCCGAAAAGATAAGAAGGAATCGTCCTTTGCTGTGATAATGGAGTTTGCTTTTTTCTTTTTTCTTTTTTTGTTTGCTTTGTGCAGAAATTGTTGAGTCACCGGTTGGTTTTGAATCAATGTCTTGACATTGCTTTAGTGATATAATTGGTGTTGTCCTTGCTTTGGCAGTGTCGGTGGAGCTTATTTTGCTTGGCCTTGGAGGAGAATAGTGTGAGCTGGCTTTGTCCTTGAAAGCAGAAGGAATTCTCTTTATTAAAATTATTATATTATTGTTTGCAAAAGCCCATGGGGTTTGTCTGGATTACAAATTGTTGAGGTCGACCCTTGACACGTGTTTGAATATTCATCATCAAGATTTTGGGTAGGAAATCTTGGAGATGATTTTGTAGAAGTAATTGAAGAGGATATTTTTGGAGATGAAACTGGTGATTGTTTGGATTTTGTGAGAATTGATGGAAGAGTTTCCAATACAATATCATCCTCAGAGTCGAAAAGGAATTCTGCATCGGTCAAAAGAATCATTTTCATTTTAATAGCTTTTTTTTTTTTTTTTATGTTTATGTTCAAATTCAATTTTGGAGATTAAGGGATATTTATCCTTTAATTTTTTCTTTAATTCAGATTTGAAGGCATTATAATCAAAAGATTTATTTGACTTGGGACTTGAGGACATCACAGATGGGGGTGTATTGATAGCAGATTTTTTCTTGCAGTCTTTATAAAAAGAAAGTAATTCATCAGGAAATTGTTCGGGTGGAATTTTATAATTTTCCACCATTTAGTGGCAATTTGTCGCGCAAGATATTGGGTGTTGCCAAGTACACGAAGAGAATATTGCCATGCCATAATTCATGGAAATTTAAAGTCAATTGTAAAATATAAAAATTCTGAGTAAAGAGGGATTGCCTCCTTCCGATAAATATCATAGGACTCTTTAAGAGGATCAGGCAAAACTTCAAATTGTAGGCCAGATTGAGTCCACCAAGGTTCAAACCAAGTGGGAATTTATTTTTTTAAAATATCGAAATTGGGTCCAAAACAGATCCACCAAGAGTGATGGAAGAACTGATTTTGGAAGTAAAATACATGGTATACCACAAGAATTTACACATTTTGCGACCACTTTTGCCGACCAAAAAAATTTTGGTCGCAAAAAAATGACATTTGGCGACCAAATATTATTGGTCGTAGAAGGTTATATTTTGGCGATCAAAAAATGAGTTGGTCGCAGAAAGTGATATGCTTTTGCCGACCAACTACAAATTTGGTCGCGGAAGGTCACATTTTTTTTGGCGACCAAAAATTTGGTCGCCAAAAACTTATTTTCAGCAACAAAAAAAAATTTGTCGCCAAATTAGTGCTTTTAGCGACTAATATTTTAGTCGCCGTTGATTGAGATTTGGCGACTAAAAAAATTTGTTTGCGAAGGTACTTTTTTTGCAACTAATATAGTCTTTTGGTTGCCAAAAATTATTTTTTTCTTTGGCGACCAAAAATTTGGTCGCCAAAAACTTATTTTCAGCAACCAAAAAAATCAGTCGCCAAATTAATACATTTAGCGACTAATATTTTAGTTGCCATTGATTGAGATTTGGCGACCAAAAAGATTTGTCGGCGAAGGTACCTTTTCTGCGACTAATATTTTCGTCGCCAACTATTAATGAAATTTTTTTACTTTTGATCTTTGCCGACCAAAAATGTGGTCGGCAAAATACTTATTTTTAGTGACCAAAAAAATTTTTGTCGGCAATAAAGTTAAACAATTTCAAAAACACAGATTCATTTTTTGGTGGGAATACACTCTTACATTACCGCCCAATTTATTTTCTATCAATATGTACATAGACCCAAACAAGTTCAGTCTCTTGCTCTCTCTGTCTCTCTCTCTCTCAGACTCACCATCGTTGATTCGCCGTTCACAGTCACCGTCGGTCTTCCACCGTTGTTCTCACCTCCTTTGCTAATGGACTCCTCAGAAGTCATTTCGTGAGTATATTCCTTCTCCACCGTGAACAACCACCATCAGCCCTCTTTTCCCTTTTACCCCTGTTTCTTCCCTCTCTCTCTCTCTCTATATATACTATATAATTGTTATATGAATTTGGCTATGGTGAGAGTATGTGGATGACCTGTTCGATGAAATTCCAATATGGGTTTTGAATTAGAGAAATCATAATAGTCTGTTGGATGAACTGGGTTTGGACTGATTGTCTTTTGATTATATTAAAAGATGTTGGAAATAAGAAGAATACAAGGAATGTTAAAATTATATAAGCAATATGAATTTATTGCTTTATAGTTCTGTTTAGCTTGGAGTGGGCACAAGATTCAGTAGTTTTCTACTCACCTCACCTCCAAGTGAAAAGATGTTGATAAAGGATGAATACATCCTGGTTTGGTTTGAATACATCCTGGTTTGGTTTTAATCCAGTTTTTTATTTTATTTTATTTTTTTATACCCATTAATTCCTGCTTGATTTTGTCAAATATGCAGCTTTTGGGCGAGCTTAACATGGGAGGTGTGAAGGCAGATGGTGGTGACGGTACTTCAACTTAAATTCAGATATAATCAGTTTTTATACCCATTAACAGAAGCAATAATATTAATATTTTTTGGTTTAATGAAGAACAGAATGGGATAAAACGTCTCTTGGAAAATCAGTCAGATATTTCAGGTCATTTTTTGCAGCTTCTGTTAAAGTCATGCAAGGTATGTCTCATTCATTTATATACCAAACTATATTTCATGTTAATAATTTTTTCCTCAAATGTTATCTTTTATTTTTTTTTTTACTTTAAATAAAGAGTGGTTTAAAGGAGAAAGCAACAGCATTGAAACAAGCTATTTACAATATATTGCAGGAGGAGATAGAAAGTTCTTACAGTGCAAAACTTCGGGAGTTAAAAAATTCACTGAGCTGGTAGTCTTTTCTGAGCTTTTAGCTTTCTAGGATTGTGCCATAAGAAGTAAGTGAAAATTATGTAAAGTGTTTGTAGACGTCCCCGAACGCCCCGGGAGGGTTAAGTCCCGTTCTGTTCATATTGGGGTCACTACAGTTCAAGGACTCAAATGTCACGGTTCTTAATCTTGAACCAAAGAGTCCAAATCCGGCAAATCGTTTTGAAAACAGATTTTTTGAAAGAAGTGCCAAACATGGACTGCTTTGCCAGATAACAGAGTCGCCACCTAAATATTTTTTAAATGGGAAATTTAGGAAACCCTGACTCGTTGCCAAAGGCCACGTGTCCGTCATCACCAAAGTTGGCTCGGGAACTTGGGTACGATTGGGGAAGGTCACATCGTGAGCACCCCTGCTCGCCCGGTCAAAGACCGGCCTCTACTAACCATGATATCTGTTTTTGAAAACCTTGTGAGTTCTTATTCCAGTTATTAGCCTAGGTTACTATGTGATGCTCGCAGCAAACAAGTATAGACTGGGCCACCTGAATTGGAACAAAACATTTTATGTTTGCCTGCTTGAAAATGGTTTGATGGTGCTACCCGCAGGTAGGCTAAGACGCGGATTTGCCACCCTCAGGTGGGCTTAGAAAAACATGATTTTGCCACTATCTAGTGGGCTTAAAAAAAACATTTGATGATTCGTCCCAATCCAAGCAACACAACCTCCATCCACAGGCATTCAAGGCAGTTATATCACATAAGCAGTTAGCCTCATGGTAAGCATGCTATTCATGGCAATCACTCACACGCATGCAAGGATGCTAAAGCATAAAACTCACCGAGTACTCCAAGCCAAAATAGAAGCTCGTTAGAAATCCATGCATGATCCTAATTATACAGAAATGCTTAATGCAACACATGCAAAAATGCAACTATAGTAGGCTCGGCTATTCTAAACATGGCATATGGAATGCTACAACAAACACGTATTCAATTTGAAATTGAAATACAAATGCAGTTAGTATGATGCGCCGAGCCCGGTGCGTGCAAGACAGATGAATTAATGCAAACATGCTATCATACTGTATGCTAATTGAAATATGCCCTAATCTAACCATCATAAGCAGGTAAATAAAAAGGAAGAAAGACGTGGGGTTGGAAGACATACATCACACTCACCCACACTTATTACAGTTATGCCCTCGCACAGAGGGTCCGAATAAATATACAGTCCGAAATAAACAGTCCGAAATAATACAGATTCCTAATTAATTAACAAATTAAACTAAGAAAGCTTTAAAAATGGCATGCAAGCCAGGGGCTGCCTCGGTTCTGATGAATGATGCATGTTGGGCTGTCTCGGCGCTGAAATCCACTGGGATGCCCTAATCAGCCTCTGTCTGCGATGTTTCTCGAAATGCGTGCCAAGTCCCAGAAAGTTACTGATTTTTTATCTTGCTGCAACAGAGAGCAGGAAAAGGGCATAGCAATGTATTTCACAAATATATGCATGCCTCGATCCTCGTGCCACCAATCACGCATCTCGATGCATGATGGCCAAGGAGTCGAATTGCACAACTCCAATATGGGTGCATGCAGATGAATGCTACAACAAAAACCTAACTCCATCATGGGTAATCCGGGGGTCGGTGACTGGGAATTGAGACCCGTTCCGTCACTCGGAGTACGAAACGTGCCTCGTTTCCCGTGCCCGGGCTAACTCCTATCCCGAACACGATGCAATATGCATGATATGCATGAAATGCAGCTAACATACAATTCTAGCATGCTCAATGCTATGGAAATGAGATGCCTCGAAGTGCGTGCCAGACGGGCACACAAACCGAGGAAATGATCCTAAGGCATGAAATGGCATACGCAATGCAAATGGACTTACACTAACACGAGTGGACCTCAGCCACACTCACATAAGAGGCCGACGGATAATAAAAAAAAAAAAAGTGCCTCGAAATGCGTGCCCGCGGGCGCGCAAACCGAGGCGATGCATACGGAATGCAAAATGACATGGAAATGATATATCATGAGGCTAAAATGAGAGGTCTCGAAGTGCGTGCCCGCGGGCACGCAAACTGAGAAAATGGCATACGGAATGCAATGATGCAAAAATGGCATACAGAATGCAGAATGGACTTATACCAACATGAGAGGACCTCAGCCACTCTCATACGGGAGGCCGTCGGATAAAAAAAGGAGTGCCTCGAAATGCGTGCCCGCGGGCGTGCAAACCGAGGCAATGTCATAAAAGCATGAAATGGCATGAAAATGCAAATTGGGCTTACACTAACATGAGAGGGCCTCAGCCGCACTCACATAAGATGCCGAGAGACAAAAATAAAGTGCCTCGAAATGCGTGCACACGGGCACGCAAACCGAGGCATGGCCCTAAGGCACAGAAATGACATGCGAATGAGATGTGACATATGGCATATGGAAAATGCCAATTTCAGCAGCTAAAATGATGCACAAATAGCCCCCGAATCATGACAAAATTACACCCGATGCCCGAAATGCGATGTAATGCACCCGAAATGGCCTACAGCTATGCCAAACATGCACAATATGGACATAACATGTAAAAAAGTAGCAAGGCAGCCCCTAAACTAGCATTTTTTCAGTACAAAGTATGGCCAAACAATGATCACAAGTATGGCAAAAATGGCATGCAAAAATGGGGAAAAAGAGGGGAATAATGAAGCAAGTGGTATATACAATGCTCAAACTGAAAAACACAGTTCTACAATATTAAAGAGGGACCAAAAACATGCACATTTACAGTAGATGACATCTCCCAATTCAGTGTTTAAATATGATAAACAAAGCATGCAAAATAATGAGCCAACGAAGGCTATAACATGAGGTACCATAAGCATACTCCAAACAACCTTGGACCCTTAACAAAACATGAATAATGGGTCATTCTAAGACACTTTCTAAGCCTGATTAAGGCTGAACACAGAAGCTAAGCAAGCCTAACAAAGCATGCAATTTTACGGAATTAAAGAGGATATTACATGAAGTACCAAAAGCATGCACCAAATGGCCTAAGACCCTTAACAAAACATGAATAATGTGTCATTTTAAGACACTCTCTAAGCCTGATGAAGGCTCAAAACAGAAGCTAGGTAAGCTCAAAAAGGCATGCAACATGGGGTCAAAGAGAGGTATAAAGGCAAGTATAACATGGAGAACCCAAACCAAGTTGATCCCTTCTACAATAATGTAGAGGGACACAAAATAAGCTCAATCTCAGTTAATGACATGCTCAAAATCAGACTTCGAGTAGGCTAAAGAAATCATGCAATTTTACGGTAAATCGGAAGAATTACAAAGCAAGTGCATGATAGAACCACAAAACATGGTTGAGCCCTTCTTCAATGTTGAATAGGGGCTCAAAATAGGCCCACTCACAGTATATTTCATGCTCGAAAACAGATCACTCAAAAGCCAAACAAAGCATGCAAAATATTGGCATAAAGAGAGGTATTGAAGGAAGAGTATGATAGAGGTACCAAACAAGGTTGAGCCCTTCTACAATGTTGTAGAGGGGCTCAAAATAAGCACAAAATAAGTAGGGTCCAGAGCCCAAAACAGTGAGCAAGTAGGGTAAAGATTTGAAGCAAAATTATGCAAGAAAAAGGGAATTAGAGGCTTACCCTTGGAGACAAGCCTTTTGTGACTTCTTGGCTTCAATTTGTTGATCCTTAGCCCTTGAAAAACACTCCTTTGCTGCTGGAATGGAGGTGGTGATGGTGGGGCTTAGGGTTGATGAAGAAAGGGGCTAGAAACTTAAGGAATTTTGGAGCTTTTGGAGATGAAAATGGAGGCAAAGGGAGAGAGGCTCTTGAGATAAATTCTTGTAACCCTAGGGAAGGAGCTGTCCAGCCCCTTAAATAAGCAAGAAAGGGTGTAAAAGGGGAGGGAAATGCATCCAAGCTTTCCCTCCCAAAATATCCCCCGGAGGGGTGAGATATTTCAAAAAGCAGCTGGACAGCTGTAAAGAGGTGAAAAGCAGAAAGCTGGCTGGCCAGGTGAATTTCTTGAAGGTGGCCGGCCGGCCACCCCAACTGGTCGGCCAGCCACTCCCCCTGGCCGGCCGGCCATGCCCAAAAATGAAGTCCAAAAATGCTGGCCGACCACCACACCTTGGTGTCCTCCCATGTGTGTAGAATAAGGCCCCAAGGTTGGAATTTGGCAACTGTGAAACAGGAGTCACAACATTGAACTTGAAAGAGAGGCTCAAAACTGAAAAACACAATTGCTGGCCGACCACCACTTTTTGGTGTCCTCCCATGTTCCCTCATCACAGATATGTGGTTGTGGTTGGAAGAAAATGGGCCTAGGGTGTTCAACATTAGCCCGGAAGTGAGCAAAACGGGCGCCGGAGGAGCGAAACTGGTTACCTGGGATAATTGCTGGCCTCCCACCCTCCAGTGACCTTCCTGGTGCTAAAACAGAGGTACCTGCCAAAATTGAGCAAAAACTAATGCAAAATGAATGCTCGGGGGCCAAACCGCGAGGTTCGGGGCCCGAAAACCGGCCGTAAGCACCGAAAGTGGCATTCAGCCACGAAGTGGGTATCTGAGACCCCAGTGTGCCTTGTTATGATAAAACAGAGGCACTTGCCAAGAATGAACGAAAATCGATGCGAAATGAATGCTCGGGGGCCAAACCGCGAGGTTCGGGGCCCGAAAACCGGCTGTAAGCACCGAAAGTGGTGTTTGGCCACGAAGTGGGTATCTGAGACCCCAGTGTGCCTCGTTATGATAAAACAGAGGTACCTGCCAAGAACCGGAGGAATCGGAGACGGTTGGGCGGTCCCGAACCGAGGCACACGGCCTGACGGTCCCGAAAACCGGGAACCGGGCTCCGAAACGGGCAAAATGGCCTACGGCCACCAAATGTAGCCCACGGCCACCGAGAGATGATCTGCTGGACCACTCCCTTCCCTCAGGAAAGAAAACAGAGAAAACCGAGCCTGGTTCACAAACCGAGGCAAGGCACAGAAGAGGATTCGGAAGTCCGGAGGCAGGGCGCACGGCCGTGACTCTGAGACTTCTGAACGAGCACAGTATGCAACATCACCAAGCGCTCAATCGGTGACGTCTGAGTCTTAAGGTCGGTCAAAAATGGGGTGTCTACAGTGTTATTACTCTATTTTTATGTTGTGAAATTGTGTCTCGAAGAATCCAGTAGAAGTAAAAAGAACATTGACAATTGTGTAAATTATCATGATGTCAAACCATTACAGTTTCCCTCTCTATTTGTTGATCTTGGTCTTTTATTTATTTATTTATTGTTGATAAATCTAGAACTGACCACTTTTGAGATTGAAAGAAATGATTTGGTTAAATGTTTAGCAGAATTGGAATGGATTGAAAGTAACCAAATAGTGTCTCTGTTGTGTTGAGAGTTGAACATTGCTTTCACTTGTGCATTGCTTTCTATATGATTAACATTGCTTTATAGTGTCTCTGATTAACTTTTGGAGCTGTTCTTATTTGGAAAAAGAATTATGGTGTAGTGCCTGTTATTTACCCATTGGCTGGTGTAGAATTTTTTTCAAATATAACACCATACTCTTGTTTACAGTTGAGCACATGTTTTGACTAATCAAATAAGAATTATGGTGTAGTGCACATGTTTTGACTAATCAAATATGGTGTAGTGCACATGTTTTGACTAATCATGTTTTGACCACATAATTACTCTGCAAACCATAGATCCCCTATACCAAAATTCTGTTACTAAAATGTGGGACCTCTAGTGATGTTTAGAATGTCTCATGTCATTTCTTTATGTAGCTTTAGGGAATTGAGTTCTATCCTTTTTTGTATTTTTCTTTCATGATCTTGTCAATTGACCTTGCTTTGGGTCTTGTCATTTTTGTAAAGCTATGGTTATAATTTTGCATCATATTTGTTTTAGTATGATCTACCGTTTTGATTGTGTTATCCTTTGCACTTGTACTAATGTCAGATGGTTTCTCCTAATGCTAATTGCCTGTATGTGGTTGAAGCATCTATGGCACATAGATCATCAAATGAATCCTTAGTCTATGCTATATGATTTTTTTTACTAGCACTTTATTTACCTTCAATGGCATCTGTTACAGCTGAAAATATTTGCAGGATTGGCCTTTCCTCCCCTTTACTTCTACAATGGAGGAGTTAGAGAGTTCCTTGCTACAATAAATCAACATGTTTTTATTGCGAGGTAGGTTGTTTTTAATTTTGATTGTTCTTTTCAACTTGAAATCCTTTGATTGTGAGTAATGAGCATAGTTGGAGATAGAATAAATTTGTTTTTTGGACTAGAATATATATTTTTTATTATTGCAATATGAATGTCGGATTCCCTAGTTTGTTTTTCTGACAATCTATTTTAATTTAATATGATTGATTTTTGTTCATTTGAACCACATAAAATTGTTATTAAGGCAACAAACATAAAATTGCCCATTCAATACAAAGTTGTGCTTTAGAGGGGTCAATTCGACATTGAGATTCAGAGGCAATGTGAGGATTCGACAAGCCTTGGTATGGAGCTAGCAGCAACATGGCAGAGACGATTTCCAGCCAAAGGAATGGTTTTGATATCAAGCACGGGTTTCCAAGTTACCCAGCCCCTAGATCGACAAACACTGATGTGCATCTACAGCCAACACAGAGTGTTTCCGGTAGAAGCAGCAGTGGGATGGATAGGAGCTGGAAGAACTCTGATGAAAAAGAGTATATGTGGGATGATTTGAACTCTAGATCAAGTGATCATGGTGCAATCAATAGGTCAAAGAAAGATCGTAGGATGCCTGATGACTCTGAAAGATTGGTAAGATCTCAGGAAGGAAAATGAATGCTTAAATGATGAAATAAGATATTTTAGTTGTTAATTTGAAATTTTCTGTGAGAGAAATTAACTGGAGTGAAATGTGAAAAAAAAAAATTCAATATTTTAGACTATGTATTCTCTTCAATGCCTTGTCTTGTTTCAGATTTCATAGTAACTGTTAGACAGATTATTTTTGGTTGGTGTGTTAGACAGAGATCAAGTCCAGGGATTTTGAGTTTAAATGGGATTATGAGTACGTGTTTACTCAAGTTTCACACCATTGGTGTCTTGAACCACTTGATTTGTGTACTTAACTGGGGTCAAATCGGTTGTTGGGTTAGATTTGCTGCTTGATATATTAAATAGGACTCTTGTGGACTGGTTCTTTCCAGTTTTCTAGCATACATGTCCTCTTTATTGGTGCCATGCATGGATAAATGTATTTTCCTGTCTGTTTCGTGATTACCTGCTTGCTTGTGCATCACTTGTGTAATTCTATTTGTTTATGGCATTGTGAAAATGAAAATTTTACCTTTCCACTCAAGTTATTATCTGGGTCTAGGGATGTGTTCAAGTCATTGCTGTAATACTTGCCACTTTCATTTAGTTGCATGGCAACAGATGATTTCACTATCTTTCTTGGGCAATCTAATGTGAAGTGACCAATCAAATCGTGTCAGTTTATTTTGGTGAATATATATATATATAAATACATGATTAAATACATCTCTTAAATGCTTACTCCCTGGATTACTTTTAACTTTACTTGGATCATTCTAGTCATTGGAATTATGGAGCAAGATTACATATAAGGTACCTAGAGTAAATATAAAAATTGTTATTATGGCAAGAAAGACTGATAGTCTGTTTGCCTTGTTAGAATAAAACATTTAATACTTTATTTTAAGTCATTGGTTGGTTTACTTAGCTTGGATCATTGTAGAGTGTGCCGTTCAACTGTACATTATTACTGCAAGTGTGTGTTAGATTAGTCTCGGCTGATTTACATTCCCATGTGCAGGGCTATGAAAACCATCTCTGGAAACAACAAAACGCACATGATGTTGGGTCAAGGGTTGATAGAGAAGCTTCAACTGATTCACTGTCCACAGAACAGAGAGATCAAGCATCTTTTGGGCATCGAATGCCATCATTGTGGACACAGGAACAACATTCAACAGATGGCCATTCAGGCTCTGGTAGAATTGTCTCTAGTCATTCAGAAGGTTTTCCTAGTTCTTTCAGTGGGTTGCCAACAACTGCAAGTTCTCTAACCAGGATGCCATTCAATTCACAGATGGGACCATCTCATCTTGGTACTACAAGTTTTGGGTTTTTGACGAATCCGGTGTCAGGTTCTACTAGATCAGTGGGGCAACGACACTCTGTAGGATCTGCATCGCCTTCTGGGCAGTCACCTAGGCACCAGTATCCTCCCTCACCTTCGCTAACGCGTCATCCCCATCAAGTATTACACACTTTGAATGAGCAAGACAATCTGCAAGCTCATCCCCTTCCTCATCCAGAGCTAAGAAAACCTAAATTTTCAGTGCCGTTCAACATTAAGCCACCTAATCAATTTTCTCAGGATTATGTGCCTGTGCATACTCAGAATATTCATCCAGGAAAGTATCAAAAATTGCCATCCCAAAATATGGAGACTTTATCTCCCATTATGCCTTCTATTCAACTGAAGCAACATGTTCCTTTTTCGTAGCAACTACCACTAGACCCTATATTGTCTGAACCTTCTGGTCTATCCCATAAGTTGCCAATGCCTCATATTGCAGGTTCTGGAAACCCGTCAACCACTGGGAATTTATTATCAAATAATGCAACTCCTGCAGAAACCCCAGGGCGACAAAGCACGAGTAGCTTGTTGGCCTCAATAATGAACAGTGGAATACTCACTAACAACTCTGTTACTGATAGCCTTCCTAAATTGGGTTTTCAGGATTCTAGGTCATCATCTCAATCAGTAATACAACCGCCTCTACCAAGTGGCCCTCCGCCTACTCAATTCACACCCTCAGGGTCCTCAGGGCCTAGATTTGATGCAGGATCCCCACCAAGTCTACCTTCCCATGAAAAAACACCAGTTTTCACAACTTTCTCTCAGCGCAAGGTTGAACAGCCGCCTCTGCCACCTGGTCCTCCGCCTTCCTCACTTATGGGTAGTGTATCAGCACAAGCTTCAAAAACAGTGAATTCTGTCTCTACTCCAGTGTCAAGTCTACTCAGCTTATTGGTTGCAAAGGGATTAATTTCTGCATCGAAGTCAGAGTCACCAACACCTGTGTCAGAGAGAATTCCTACTCAACTCCAAAACCAGAAAGCAAGCATTATCAAAACTAGCTATGTGCCTGTTTCTTCAGTTCCAGTAACCTCAACTATCACAGTTTCATCTAATAAGGATGAGCTTTCCAAACCTGCAGCTAAGAGCTCTGTGATGTTATCTCAATCCACCCCAGCAGAGATAAAAACTCTCATTGGTTTTGAGTTTAAGCCAGATGTGATTCGTCAGTCGCATCCATCTGTGATCAGTGAACTCATTGATGACCTTCCTCATTGTTGCAACATATGTGGTCTTCGACTTAAACTTCAAGAACGATTTGAGAGACACATGGAGTGGCATGCGTTGAGAAATCCTGAAATGAACAGCTTAAATAAGGCTTCAAGGAGTTGGTATACGAATTCAGTTGATTGGGTTGTTGGAAAGTCTGGAATGCCATCTGGATATGAATTCACTGGTGAATTCATAGGCAACAAACATAAAATTTATTTAATCCTATCTGTTACTGTGTATTTTAGAGGGGTCAATGCGAGTTCTTAGATTGAGATTCAAAGTGATAAAATGGACTTACAACTAAGTTTGTTCTTGAAGCAGATTCAAACAAAAACCACCATGGCCATGGTTTGTGATGATGATTTCAATTGGTATCCTCGTAATTGCATTGCTTCTTGGGGATATAATCAACGCAACAGTGAATCGAATAGCCAAAGTTGAGGATGATTACCATGAGATGATGGAGCTGAAGAAACGAGCAGAGGTAGCTGATGTTGCTAAATCACAGGTATTTGATAGTTGTAGTTCATGTATTGAAATTTTGTTAGGCTTTACCTAGTATGTCTACATGGTTCTAATTGAATTTCAGTCCTCTGTAGTTCCTTGCTACTGTGTCCCATGAGATCAGAACCCCAATGAATGCTGTTCTTGGTAAGTTTTTGTTATTGTCCTTTATCATTTTAAGTCATTTAAATACATTGCTTTGGGGAAAACATTAAAAAATTATTTAAAAATAAACAAAGAAAGTGGGGTTGTTGAGTGATGTCTGTATATATGTTTATTCAACAGGAATGTAGCAGATGCTAATGGACACAGATCTGGATGTAACTCAACAAGACTATGTCAGAACTGCACAGGGCAGTGGAAGAGCGCTGGTTTCACTAATAAATGAGCTTTTGGACCAAGCAAAGATTGAATAAGGTAAGCTCGAGCTTGAGATTTACAGAGATATCTAAAGATCAAATCCATCAAGCTGATTCACAATTTCAAGCATAGTGCACTGAACCTCATTGTCTCCACCCACACCATCATCAAAACGTGCACCTCCTATGGCATCTAGTTCATCAAAAAACACAATACAAGCTTTTTTGGAACGTGCCATCTGAAATAGTTCACGAACCAGACGGGCACCCTCCCCAACATATTTCTTAACAAGTTCACTTCCAATGACACGGATGAAACACGCATCAGTTCTATTAGCCACAGCTCTAGCTAAAAGTGTCTTACCGGTACCAGGTGGACCATAGCATAGAACACCCTTAGGAGGGTCGATTCCGAGGTTCACAAACTTTTCAGGATCATTCCTTTGAAGTAACTACATAAGGAGAAACAAATAAACCATAAACAAAGAAAAAGAAAAGAAAAGAAAAGAAACGAAAAAACAGAGAAAACCGTAAATAAAAGGAAGATTGTTTTCAACATTGTAGTAGTCTTCTATGTCTGTCTGTGCTTGTCGAGCTTGATTGTGTTTTCCATGACCATATATGAACCTTGCACTTTTCTCTGTGTAAACATGAGTCTCATTGTCCAATCTGTTAATACCCATTTCAAATTTGTAATTAGCAGCTTGTACTCTGAAATTGATGATTTAATTACCTGCAAATGAGTTAGAAATTTTGATTTGAACTTACGATTCTCTGAAATTGATAATTTAATTACCCATTTCAAATATTTTCATTAAAAACAAACCTAACATTATTTCTCATTTTCTTTGGTATAGATGGATGATGGATGATCTCGTGCACGAAGCTAAATTATACAAGACTACTTGGCAGTATAAGCATTTTTGGGAGGATTAAATATTTTTGGATGGATGTGTATGGATAACAAATATTAGTAGTTTTATTTGTTGATAGCTGCGCATGGATAACAAATAGTTATGTTTCAAATTGTTATGCTAGATGGACGTGACTTGTGAATGAAAACTTAGAATAGTTGTATTGTGTCGAATGTTAATGATTCAGTTGATTTGAATGATGCTTTAAAATTATAGGTTTATTATGGATTAAATGAATTATTAGGAATTATAGGTGTATTGTTTTCCTGCTTTGGCGACCAATTTATTAGTCGCGACAAATAAATAATTTTTTTTCACAAAAAATGACAATTGCCGACCAAGAGTTTTGGTCGCAAAAAATACATCTATTGCCGACCAAAACAGCTCTTGGTCGTGGAAACTCACTTTTGCCGACCAAAAGTTGTGGTCGCGAAAAGTAACAAATGGCGACCAAATTTTTTGGTCGTGGAATGTCACAATTGGCGACCAAACTTTTTGGTCGTTGAATGTGATAATTGGCGACCAAACTTTTTGGTCGCGAAATGTATCAATTGGCGACTAAGATATTTGGTCGGGAAAATATCACTTTTCGCGACCAAAGTGTTTTAGCGACAAAATGAATTAGTCGTGGTAATTAAATATTTAGCGACCAAAAATTTAGTCGGCAAATCCAACTTTTGCCGACCAACCAAAATTTTGGTCGCGAATTACTTTTGCTGACCCTCAATTGGCGACCAAAGTAGTGACCAAAAAAATTGGTCGCGGATAACTTTTTCCGACCAAAAATAGACTTTTAGCGACCAATTTTTTTGTTGCCAAAAGTGTTAATTCTTGTAGTATACATGTACCAAGCTTGTTGCCAAAAGTGTACATGTACCAAGCTTGTTGGTAGTCATAGTAATTATATTGGTTTGGTTTGATATTTGGATCTGAAAATTTGCGAAAAATTGTTGGATGACTCCATTGCCTGGGATAAATGATTTTGAGTATATGGAGTTTTGAGTACTAGAGAAGGCTTTTGTCGTCTTTGGAATAAACATGTTCCACAGTAATAGAACGGGTTTCTTCAAGATTTTTTTCATAACAAATTCAAGAGTGTTGGCTAGAATGTTTTGGATAGTGCCAATTGTTGGGAAAATAATGGGAAATGACAGTTTCAGGCTTGGTTTCAGGATTTTTGAGAAAAAAAAAAAAGTGGAACGGTCAGCAGTGATAGGAGTAATGGGATAGGCTACATCATGAGTATAGTATCCGTGATCAATAGGTTTCAAATTAGGTTCTCCTTTGGAGGAAGTAGCTTGAGAAGGATTATTGAGTCTATAAGCCATCCAATAGAAATATTGTTGAACACGAATTTTTCGTTTGCGATAATGATTGAAAATGTGATGGTATTTAAATTGCTTTTGATGAGGGCTGAACTCCGATTGGGCAATGTCTAGAGATCCCTGTAAAAATTCACGAGTAAGAAAGTCAAGTAGAGAATTTGATTCACCTCGTATATATTCAATTTTGAAATAAAAAATACATAAAATTGCTTGTCAACGAGCAAAGGCTTATCGAGAAACAATGTTCTTGACATCCTTTTCTAGAACTTCTTTGGCAGCTTTACAATATATGCGTAATAAAAATTCTTGATTAAGTGAATCAGATTCAAATTTCTTTATACAAGAAACAATAGATAAAATTTCCTTTTGGATAATAGAATACCATATTTGAGGTCCTTTCCAAATTGCAGAGGTAAATCGAACTAATTGTTCTTTACCTTTGTATAATTGTTTGAGGATGCCGCCCTAACCAATATCGCTAGCATCTGTCTCCACAATTTTATAAGCAGTAGGGGATAGGTAAACATAATAAAGGTAAAATTTTTGCTCTTTGTTTGATCCTTTGGACGGCCACAGTATGTTCATGGGTCCAAGGAGAAGGGTTCTTGCGAAGACGAGTATAGAGAATTTTAGTATCTTTATGGAGATCTTTATAAAATTCAGAAATATAATTAAGACTGCCAAGAAATCTTTGCAATTGTGTTTTATCTCGAATTTCATTGGGAAATTTATTTGCAAATTCAATAGATCTTTGGATTGGAATAATTGTGCCTTTATGAATGATATGACCGAGAAATCGAATTGATGTTTGAAATAATTGCATTTTCTTTGCACTTAAGACTAACCCATTACTTTTAATTATATTGTAAAATTTATAAAGATGTTTACTATGTTGAGATACATAATTAGAATAAATTAAGACATCATCAATATAGACTATAGTAAATGCAGTGTATGGATTGAAAATGTCATTCATAATGTTTTGAAATTCAGAGGGAGCATTTTTTAGGCCAAAAGGCATTACATTACATTCCATTCATAGTGACCAAATGGAACCGTGAATGCAATTTTGTATCGATCCTTTTCAGATATTTGGACTTGCCAGAAACCTGATTTCATATCAAATTTAGAAAATATTTTGGCTTCATATAAACGATTAATAAATCCTTTTTGTTAGGGATTGGATACCTAATCCATTGTAATACTTTGTTACGAGGTTTATAATTAATTACTAGTCTAGGTGTGCCTCGCTCTAATTTAGCATTTTTATTGACATAGAAAGCAGGGTAAGACCAAGGAGATTTACTTGGACGAATTAATTTCTTATTGAGGAGATCATTGATTTCTTGTTTACAATGTTCCATTAATTTTTTATCCATTTGAATTGGTCTAGCTTTGGTAGGGATTTGGCGTTCGTTGAAATCTTTTTCATATGGAAGATGTACCATGTGTTGTTTACAGTGCCAAAAGGCATGGGGGAGTTCAGAACATAAATCTTTTTCAAATAAAGATTGTATTTTTTGAATAATGGATTTTACATGAGGTTGTTGTAATTCATGGTCAACTACTTTGTAAGAAATTTCCTTTTGGAGTAAACAAATTTGTTTTTGTTTATAAATAAGATTTGTTTTTAAAGTGTTGATTTCATGTTCCTGAGGGGGAAATAAGAATTTAAAAACAACGTCATGATTTATAAGGTTAGTCGAAATCACCAAGGATCCTCTAGAGTTTTTTTTTCCTAAAGTTTCCTAAAGTGGTGTATTGTGTGGTTGAGATTTAATACTAAAAAATTGATGTGACTTATCATTAAATCTCAACCATACAATACACCACTCTAGGAAACTTTAGGAAAAAAAAACTCTAGAGGATCCTTGCTCAGTGGAAATTCCTTCATTTGTGACTGTAAATGGAGCAATCATGGTAAGGAAAGGAGTGCGTAATATGATTAATTAAGACATATCTTTGACTAACAAGAATTCAGTATTAAGGCAAATACCTTGGTTGCAAATTTGAGCATGAGATATTTTATAATTAATTTCCATGGAACCACCATTGGCAGTACTTAGAGATTGATTAGTTTTTTCAAAATATTTGAAAGGCACAAGACCTTCTCTAATACAATTAAGGTCAGCGCCAGAGTCAATTAATGCCATGGTCGTTAAAATGAAATCATGAATAACAACTTTAATTTCAATATACCATTTTTGAAAGGTGATGCTATTAAGGAGTAAATTGACAAAATCATTAATAATAAGTGGTTTTTTGTCAAGTTGTTTGTTGGATGATTCTTGGAGATGTGGTTCATAAGGGAATGCCGTATCGGCTAGAAAATCATATGTATCAGTAGGATTTTCTTCAAGAGCTAAGACTCTAGATTGAAGATTTTGTATATCAATTTTAAGATTTCGAATTTCATTTTGTAAATCTTGAATTGTGGGTGTATTTAAGGGAGTAGGAACTTTATTTATTCTTTCTAAAACATCTTTGAAATCATGTGTATCATATTTTAATTCTGTTGTAGTATGGGTTGTTGGAGTGTTTCTTTGTTTTGAATTGGAGTATTTAAACATAGCTTTTTGTTTTTTCTCAGGATCATCTATACTATCAATAAATTCAAGAACCATTTTTTCTTGTGCTGTAAGCACATTAATACTAAGACCATTCATTTCTAAAATGGCTTTATAATGATCAGTTGTTGATTGACATTGGCAATCATGAGAGGATTCGGGATGATCGTTAGATTCATCATCAGAAGAAGTAATAATAGCATTATCAATTTCATTTAATTGGAAATCATTATCAGATGGATTATCAGAAGAATATTCTGAATCAGATTAAGGTTCTTTATCAAGAAGAATGATGGATTCTAATTGACTTTTGAGTTCATCAGAGCCATCTAATTCGTGTATTTTCTTTTTAGTAAGACATTTATTGGCATAGTGGCTAGGTTTACCACATTTCCAGCAAGTGGCAGATTTCTTAGAGGAACTTGGTTTGGATTTGGATGTAGAGGTATTTTTAGTATTGGAAATTTTTTTCTTTTTGTAATAAGGTTTCTTTTTATAATTGGAAAACTTGTCATAATATTTTTTAGATGTAAATCTTCGAGATTTGCGAACCGGAGTTCTCCGAGAGGAAGACCCAAATAACAGAGGAAGAATATAATTGTAACCAAATTGCTAACAAAATTGACCAAGCTCTGTCCGTCCGGTGGTCTTTTCTTTTTTCAATTGATTTTTGAGTTTAATGTCATTACATAAGGAGTGACCTTCAGCACAAATTTCGGATATGAGTTCACCAAAGGTGTATTGGTTATAAGGAATTTGACCATTATGCTTGGCACGAATACGGGTCTTAACACTTTCAGCAAAAAGGGTTGGAAGGCCGGCAATGAAACGTTCTTTCCAAAAATCTTGGTTTGCATCATGCCTTTGGTATAGTTTGGAGAGAAAAATATCCTTGTACCAAAGGAAATGTGTAAGGGTTGGACAACATAAATTGATGAGGAGTTCTTTAGATCTTTCTAGAACTATTTGGGTATTACCAATAAAATGTTGAGTGATGGCGCTAACTAAGGTGGTGACTACATCACTAGTAGATTGACGGGTTGTAGGATCTAAAATGGGAACATCATTGTGATCTCTTTTAATAGCGGTTAAAATTGCTTGACGTTGCTCGTGGGTAAGGTAATTATCCCACCAACCTTTAAGTTGGTCGGAAAATCCTGAGATAAGCATTCAGGCAATTGTATTATCATTATTGGCGGAAGGGTGTTTGGCTAAGGTGGCATTGGCGGCCATAACCATATGTTGGCCATGATTTAAAATTTGATAGTCAGATTTGCCATCTAGATTCCATTCTCAAAGGTCGCTACCGGAATATGAGAAAGGAGTATCATAATGGCGCTCTTCTAATTGAAGATCAATTGGGGTTGGTCTAGGGTAATAATTACGAACTGGTCGTTGAGCAGCAACAATAGAGGTTTCTTGGATTTGATTAGGAGCATGGGCTGTAAATTGTTCATATAAGTTATGGAGCATATCTTCATTCTTCAATTCGAGTTGTTTGTTCACCAATGGTTTGAAGGTGCATATTGGTGTAATTTAATTGTTCATAAATTTGCCATATATCATGGCTTGTAGATGGAGTGGTGTGAGACGTTTGGGTACCTTCTAGAGGTGGTCTATTGCATGGTTTGGCATAAAAAGAAAATCCAGCACCTCGGATAGTGCAGGTTTTGCTTGGAGGATGTACGGATTGAACAGGTTCACCATTCAGGACAGGCCAATTTTTTTGTATGACATTAAAATGTGCAGAAAGGAGATGTGGAGGAACTATGATTTGATGTTGTGGGCAATATTGATTAAAATACCAATGGAAAAAAGGTATATGTTGTTGAAATTGCTGTAAAATAAGAAAATATTCAGATCTAATAAGTTATTGTTGATCAGTAGAATGATTTTGTTTAAAATAAATTTTATTTTTAGAATTGTACAGAGCATTGTATTCTTAGAAAATAGATTGTGATTAATTTTAAAATCACTTTGGATAACATTAATTGATAAAGAATCAATGTCAAAATCTATATCTTGGAAGCGGTTAAAATCAGTAGCATAATTGGTGTGTGTAATTTGATTTGGTTGCCTTCTGGTTGAGTGTAACACTATGTTTGGGAACTTAGGAGATGTAACGCCCTCAATATAATAACGTTAACCAAAACTCATATGCGGAATAAATATAAGTTCATATATCAGAGTTTACAGTTTAACAGGTAAGTAAATGCCATATAGGCTTACATCTTTCCAAGACCTTGCTTGGTTACACAAATAGAGTCTCGCTCATTACATATTAAGCCCTTGGCTTTACAAACAACACTCATGCACACATATAGCAAACTAAGGAAACTCTTGCGTCCCAATTATCCACCCGTGCTATTGCCTTGGTGGTAATGTCCCATCCGTACCTGAAAATGATGTTCCCGTATAGGGTGAGCTAACAGCCCAGTAGAAATACACTAAACCAGCTATGAACAATGACTAAAATATTAGCAGTTGATAGATGGTCATCACTGTTTCATTCTCTTAGATCACATTACTGTTTCATGACATACAAGTCCATAGTATTCTTCAGTTTTCCATTTCTCATTTCAAACCATGGCTCAGAACCTGGCCAAGCAACATTAGACAGTTTTTCCATTTCACAATAGATAAGCATACTAGCTATATCAATTTATCAACAGATAAGCATACAAGCTATATCAACACTTCCATATATCACAAGCATACGAGCTGTATCAACAGATAAGCATACAAGCTATATCAACACTTCCATATATCGCACTTCCAAAGACAAGCATACAAGCTGTGTCAACACATTACGAGATAAGCATACAAGCTGTATCTATGGAGTCCATCCCCTATCTCCTCCCAAACAATATCCGGTTTAGAGGTCCATCCCCTATCTTCCCCTAAACCGGCGGTTTAGAGGTCCATCCCCTATCTTCCCCTAAACCGTGGAGTCCATCCCCTATCTCCTCCCACACAAGCACAACATATATATATATACACACAAGTCATATACATATTCAATCAATACATAACGTTAATGTATTCTTTTAATCGTCATATTCAATGACACATTCCAGTGATTTAGTTCCATTTGCCTAATCATCATGCATTGTCTACAACAATCAGACTATCCTCCACCGATAGCCCAAAGCAGTTATTTCTAAACAGAAAATAAATGCCAAAATGGATAATATATCAACATTTCAATTAGGTGAGCGATAAATAATTCAACTACACCCTTTCATCCCATACCTTCCCAATCTCAACATTTCCAACTCAAATCCACATTTTCCAAATTAATTATGCAAATTAATTTATTAAACCAATTAGGGCAAATTCCCATAATTTTCAATACCGATCCTACGGTCTCATAACCATCAATTTGATAACAAAATATACCATTTTCAATGTTACACATAACCATGGATTCAATTTAGTTAAAACCCCTCTTTTATGAAAATTACATAAAAGACCCAAACTTTCTCAAGAATTACACAACAATTTCCAACATCTCAAAATACCAAAATTTAAAGACAAAGTTCATATAGAGGAGTAGGTTATCCCTACCTCGAAGCTAGAACCGAAATGGAGATGAAGACCAAAACCCGACGTGCTCCAAATCCAAAGATTTTCAGATTAAAACGAAGCCCTCAACGATCAACAACCTTTTTGTAAAGGCCAAAGGTGAGGAAATAACTCTTACTAGATCAATCCCTAGAGAGAAGGCAAGTCTAGAGAGAGAGGGTCTCGAATTTAGGGTTTGAAGATGTAAAAGTTTTGAAAAAGTGAAGTTTGGTTCGGCTGCTGCTAACTGATATAAACAGGCTCGCTCGAGCGAAGACTTGGTCGCTCGAGCGACCAGACACAGAAACCCTCGCTCGAGCGAAGAAAAACTTGCTCGAGCCAAAAACTCGATGCTTCAGGTCTGCAATCCAGAAGCACGCTCGAGCGACAGGATGCTCGCTCGAGCGAAGAACTCGAAAACATACACCTCGCTCGCTCGAGCGAAGGAAAGCTCGCTCGAGCGAAGGAACATGGCTCTCAGGTCTACACTAGACGCAATCGCTCGCTCGAGCGAAGAAATCTTGGCTCGAGCCACCAGACACAAAACAAACCTCGCTCGAGCGACCAAACCCTCGCTCGAGCGACCAACCCAAAAACTGGACAGCAACACTTGGTTTCTAACCCAACCAACCTGTAACAAACCTGCCCAACACATCCCATAACTCAATTTAAAGGACGATAACAACAATGTGATAACAACAGGATCTACGGAACATAAGTCCGGATACAACAACCAAAAAGAAAAGATCGGGGTCGCTATAACCTCCCCCCCTTAAAAGAATTTCGTCCCCGAAATTTAGCATAAGTTTTCAAAAAAAGGTTCTTTCTCAATTTTAAACAATGTTACTATTCAACATTAAATAACTTGACCCTTTACCGGCCATTTCATCCCTTATCAAAAGGCATTTCTCAACAAATACACCTCATCATGTATTCCCTTTCTTTTTCAACCATTTTCAACATACATGGTTTACAATTTCATATCCTCATCAATTTTCATGATACATTTCCAGTTTTATAATATGGCCAACATATGCAATATTACAATCAACTCCCATATCAAGGCAAGTTCTACAATATTCCCATAAACCAAAACATTCACAATGTTTTACAACTTAAGACATATATAAAGCTCTTAAGTTCAACAATACAGATTATAAATCAATAAACATATCCGGATATTTCTCGCGAACTTCTAATTCACGCTCCCAAGTGGCTTCCTCCACTCCGTGATGTTTCCATAGAACCTTCACCAAAGGGATGGTTTTGCCTCGCAAAACTTGATCCCGTCTATCCAAGACTCGAACCGGTCTCTCCTCATACGAGGCATCCTCATCTACCTCTAAGTCAGTCCAATCTAACACATGTGATGGATCCGGCTCATATTTTCGAAGCATACTCACATGAAACACGTCATGAACTCCGGACAACTGCGGTGGCAAAGCCAAACGATAAGCAACCTCCCCAATCCTCTCAAGGATTTCAAAGGGACCAATAAACCGAGGAGATAACTTCCCACGCTTTCCAAACCTCATCAAACCTCGTCTAGGTGATATTTTCAAGAAAACATGATCACCTACCTCAAACACCAACGGTCTCCTCCTACGGTCAGCATAAGATTTCTGACGACTCTGGGCTGTAATAAGCCTCTTACGGATAAGTTCAACTTTCTCCGTTGTTTCCTTTACCAACTCCGGACCCAACAGAGGTACATCACCTACCTCAGCCCAACAAACTGGAGACCTACAAGGTCGGCCATACAAGGCCTCAAACGGTGCCATACCGATACTTGACTGAAAACTGTTGTTGTAGGCAAATTCCACCAATGGTAAGTGCCTCTCCCATGTCCCACTAAAGTCAAATACAACCCCGAAGCATATCCTCAAGGATCTGAATAGTACGCTCGGACTGCCCATCAGTCTGAGGTGATAAGCCGTACTAAAGGTCAACTTAGTGCCCAAGGCACTCTGCAAACTCTGCCACAACCTAGCAGTAAAACGAGGATCTCTATCTGAGACGATCGTCACTGGGACCCCGTGCAATCTCACTATGTCCCGAATATCAAGTCGGCAAGATGATCTACCAATCTCTCACACGCATAGGAATGAAGTGTGCGACTTAGTAACCGGTCTACAACCACCCAAATAGCATCACTACCTCGCTGAGTCCTCGGAAGACCTACAACGAAGTCCATAGTGACATCCCACTTCCACTCGGCAATAGGCAAGGGTTGTAACAAACCCGCTGGCCTCTGATGCTCGGCCTTCACTTGCTAACAAGTAAGGCATTTCGATACAAAAATAGCCGCATCTCTCTTCATACCCCGCCACCAAAACTGGCGACCCAAATCCCGATACATCTTAGTACCTCCCGGATGCACCGCAAGGCGTGAATGATGAAACTCTCGGAGTACCTCCTCTCGGCAAGACTCCGGCACAAACAAATGGTCTCGGTATTTCACACTCAGGTCGGGATACACAGACAAACCCTTCTCAACCTTCCCACCGGAGATCTTCTCTCGGAGGGATTCTACTTCAAGGTCACCCCTTTGTGCCTCTAACACTTGAGTCACGAGTGTAGGCTGCGCAACAACAGAAAACAAGGCCGCAGCCTCAACCATTTCTCCCAAATGCAAATCAAATTCCCCAAGTGCACCCAACATCTCCCATTCCCGGATGGCTATACAAGCTATATCACTAATGGATTTCCTGCTAAGGGCATCGGCCACCACGTTGGCCTTTCCCGGATGATAATGCAACTCGAAGTCATAATCCTCAATGAACTCCATCCATCTCCTCTGCCTCAAGTTCAAGTCTTTCTGTGTAAACAGATATTTCAGACTCTTATGATCCGAGAATACCTCGAATTCTCACCATAAAGTAGTGCCTCCAATTTAAGGCAAAAATCACTGCTGCTAACTCTAATCATGTGTAGGGTAATTCTTCTCATGAATTTTCAACTGACGCGAGCCATAGCAACCACTTTCCCCTCTTGCATCAACACACAACCCAAACCCTCCGTGAGGCATCACAATAGACTGCATAACCCAACCCTCTCTCCGGAATAATCAAAACTGGAGCGGTGGTCAGTCTAACTTTCAACTCTTGGAACGACTTTTCACAAGTCTCACTCCATACAAATTTGACTCCCTTACGAGTCAACCTAGTCAATGGTGAAGCTAACCTGGAGAAATCCTTCACAAACCGGCGATAATACCTAGCTAATCCCAGAAAACTGCGGAATCTCAAACACACTCTTAGGTTGTGCCCATCTTGCACTGCCTCAGTCTTGGATGTATCAACAGACACCCTTCCCCGGATACATGGCCTAAGAACTTGACTCTCTAGCCAGAACTCACATTTCCCAAACTTGGCATAAGCTTATGGGCTCTAAGTAACTCAAGCACCACTCTCAAGTGTTCCTCGTGCTCCTCCTCAGAAGGTGAATAGATAAGGATGTCGTCCACGAAAACGACTACAAAACGATCCAAGAATTCCCGGAAGATCCGGTTCATCAATCCATAAACACTGCCGGTGCATTGGTAAGCCCAAATGGCATCACCAGAAACTCATAATGGCCATACCGTGTACGGAATGCCGTCTTTGGAATATCTTCCTCCCTGACCCTAACTGGTGGTAACCCGATCTCAAGTCTATCTTAGAAACAACGGGAACCTTCAACTGATCAAACAGATCATCTATACGGGCATAGGGTACTTATTCTTAACCGTAGCCCGATTCAATTTCGTATCGATACAAAGTCTCAAGCACCATCTTTCTTTTACAAAGAGGGCGGTGCTCCCCACGGCGAAACACTAGGGCGAATGAAGCCTTATCTAGTAATTCTTGGAGTTGAACTTTCAACTCAACCAACTCTGCTGGAGCAAAATGATAGGGTGCCATAGAAATCGGCGCTGTGCCGGGCACTAGATCAATTGAGAACTCAGTCTCTCGAAGAGGTGGTAAATCTACGAGGTCCTCGGGAAAAACATCCGAATAGTCACAAATCACTCTCGGCAATACAATCTGGGTCTCATCACACTCACCACTCTCAAAGCTAGCAAGTAGACTACTAAGTTCACTCCGCCCTCGCAGATCGTACCCCGGTGGCAAAACACTACCAACCCGGTCCCCCAAGAAATGGAAACACTCCCCGCTCACTGTACAACAAGTGATCCTCTAGCGGTAGCAATCAATAACTGCCCGGTATGACGATAACCAGTCCATACCCAAAATAACATCGAAGCCTTCATGGGCATAACCACAAAAAAGAAACGGAAGTCTATGATCGGCGACCTCTATATCACAACCTCTACATTGTTTCAAGATCAATTCACAAAGGTGACACACACAATAGGAGATGCTAACATTGCTAACTCCAACTCTAACACAGATGCAAATGCAGCAGATACAAAGAATGAGACGCACCCGTATCAATCAATACACTAGCAACCGAGTTGCAAAACAGAAAGGTACCTCTCACTACTGATGGAGCCGGTACAAGATCCTGCACGGTAACAGCATACACGCGCCCTGTAGGTCCCTGATCTCGTTGCTCACCTCTAGAAGCATACGACTGCTGCACCGACTGGGAAGACGAAGCTCCCGGATTGGCCCTCGAGGCCTGCACAGACTGAGTTGGCTGATAACTCTGCGTCTGCCTAGGACTAGACACTCCTGAAGTGGTACCCAACGGTGGGCAATACCTTTTCATGTGCCCAGGTTGTCCACACTGATAACAAGACAAGGGCTGGTTCTTGCCCTGACTCTGGCTCTAAGGTTTAGCTGTAGAAGAAGCAGCTCGCTGACCCCCTCCTTTCTGTGGACAAACCGAAGACTTGTGACCCAGCTGGCCACATGCAAAACAAGTCAAGTCTCCCTGACTACCTCTCCCGGAGCCTGCACTTGGTACCGGAAAGGTCGATCGAGACTGATATGGTTGGGATTGGGATGAAAAATTACCCCTGCTCTTCTTATTCCGCCTAGAGTCCCCTTGAGATTCTTGGCCCCTAGACCTCGAACTCCGAAGCCTCTCTTCCTCCGCTTGCACAGACACCTCTACGTATGCCGCCGACTCTACGAGGCGGTCATAGTTTCGAATCATGTTCCCAACAATTTTAAAGAAAATTTTACTTTTCAACTTGTTCTCAAATTCAATGCAACGGCGCTCTTCCGTTGCCACCAACTCCGGTGCAAATCTAGATAAACTAGAGAAAACTGCCTCGAACTCGGCCACTGTCATGTCGAGCTGTTTGAGGTCTTTGAACTCTTGCCTCAACCTCTCCCTAGCAGCGGGAGGTAAATACTTCTCTTGGAAAGCAACTACAAAGGCTTCCCACGTTGGCTCTATTCTACCTTTGGCATACTTCCACCACTGACCCGCATCCCTTTTTAGGTAGTAACTAGCTAGGGTCACTCTTAGTTCGCTATCCTCAATGTGAAGCATCCCGAATGTCTTCACTGTTTGCTCGAGCCACTCATCTGCCTTCTTGGGCTCGGGGCCACCATGGAATTCATCTGGTTTGGCCCGCAAAAATTCTCTAGTAAGAAAACTAGACCTTGACTCCACAGTATTCTCTCGGGCTTGATTCTCCGCCCTCAACAAATTCATGGACTCCCTCAAAGCCCCTGCCATTTCTTGAGCTAGGGCCCCCATTGCGGTTTGATCCGCTTGTCCCACTTGCTCGGCCATATTAGCTTGGTCGAACCCTTCCTGTACTGCCGGAATCTCCTCCGGGATAGGCACCTCCTGCCTCCTAGGCCTACCACGCCTTCCTCCTCGTCTTCCTAGTCCACGTCTTGACATCCTAATAAAGATAACACAGAACGTTAGCACATCCATAAACTTGTCGAAATCTAAACACGGACAACAGTAATTCATTCCACGTAAGCATATAAACACATAAGCACTTACGAATTTCCTTTCCGGATATTGACAGTCCCGAGGCGTTACTAGAGTTCCGGTTAGAAACAGCATTGATCAAGTGCCTTTCCAACAAGACTCACAGAAACTCAAGGATCCAATCAATATCCTAGAAATTAAATCACATACCCACATAATCACATAAGCATGTTATCATAGAAGCATGGAACACTACATCTACGTCTCTAACCAAGCGAGACAAACCCACTGTGATACTAATCACTTCCCACGTACCCAAAGTATTCAAACCCGGTACGCTCTGATACCAAGTTGTAACGCCCTCAAATAATAACATTAAAAAACTCATATGCGGAATAAATATAAGTTCATATCAGAGTTCACAGTTTAACAGGTAATTAAATGCCATATAGGCTTACATCTTTCCAAGCCTTGCTTGGTTACACAAATAGAGTCTCGCTCATTACATATTAAGCCTTGGCTTTACAAACAACACTCATGCACACATAAAGCAAATAAGGAAACTCTTGTCCCAATATCCACCCTTGCTATTGCCTTGGTGGTAACGTCCCATCGTACCTGAAAATGATGTTCCCGTATAGGGTGAGCTAACAGCCCAGTAGAAATACACTAAACCAGCTATGAACAATGACTAAAATATTAGCAGTTGATAGATGGTCATCACTGTTTCATTCCTTATCACATTACTGTTTCATGACATACAAGTCCATAGTATTCTTCATTTTCCATTTTCTCAATTTCAAACCATGGCTCAGAACCTGGCCAAGCAACATTAGACATTTTTCCATTTCACAATAGATAAGCATACTAGCTATATCAATTCATCAACAGATAAGCATACAGCTATATCAACACTTCCATATATCACAAGCATACGAGCTGTATCAACAGATAAGCATACAAGCTATATCAACACTTCCATATATCGCACTTCCAAAGACAAGCATACAAGCTGTGTCAACACATTACGAGATAAGCATACAAGCTGTATCTATGGAGTCCATCCCCTATCTCCTCCCAAACAATATCCGGTTTAGAGGTCCATCCCCTATCTTCCCCTAAACCGGCGGTTTAGAGGTCCATCCCCTATCTTCCCCTAAACCGTGGAGTCCATCCCCTATCTCCTCCCACACAAGCACAACATATATATATATACACACAAGTCATATACATATTCAATCAATACATAACGTCAATGTATTCTTTTAATCGTCATATTCAATGACACATTCCAGTGATTAGTTTCCATTTGCCTAATCATCATGCATTGTCTACAACAATCAAGACTATCCTCTACCGATAGCCCAAAGCAGTTATTTCTAAACAGAAAATAAATGCACAAAATGGATAATATATCAACATTTCAATTAGGTGAGCGATAAATAATTCAACTACACCCTTTCATCCCATACCTTCCCAATCTCAACATTTCCAACTCAAATCCACATTTTCCAAATTAATTATACAAATTAATTTATTAAACCAATTAGGGCAAATTCCCATAATTTTCAAACCGATCCTACGGTCTCATAACCATCAATTTGATAACAAAATATACCATTTTCAATGTTACACATAACCATGGATTCAATTTAGTTAAAACCCCCTTTTTATGAAAATTACATAAAAGACCCAAACTTTCTCAAGAATTACACAACAATTTCCAACATCTCAAAATACCAAAATTTAAAGACAAAGTTCATATAGAGGAGTAGGTTATCCCTACCTCGAAGCTAGAACCGAAATGGAGATGAAGACCAAAACCCGACGTGCTCCAAATCCAAAGATTTTCAGATTAAAACGAAGCCCTCAACGATCAACAACCTTTTTGTAAAGGCCAAAGGTGAGGAAATAACTCTTACTAGATCAATCCCTAGAGAGAAGGCAAGTCTAGAGAGAGGGGTCTCGAATTTAGGGTTTGAAGATGTAAAAGTTTTGAAAAAGTGAAGTTTGGTTCGGCTGCTGCTAACTGATATAAACAGGCTCGCTCGAGCGAAGACTTGGTCGCTCGAGCGACCAGACACAGAAACCCTCGCTCGAGCGAAGAAAAGCTCGCTCGAGCCAAAAACTCGATGCTTCAGGTCTGCAATCCAGAAGCACGCTCGAACGACAGGATGCTCGCTCGAGCGAAGGAACATGGCTCTCAGGTCTACACTAGACGCAATCGCTCGCTCGAGCGAAGAAATCTTGGCTCGAGCCACCAGACACAAAAACAAACCTCGCTCGAGCGACCAAACCCTCGCTCGAGCGACCAACCCAAAAACTGGACAGCAACACTTGGTTTCTAAACCCAACCAACCTGTAACAAACATGCCCAACACATCCCATAACTCAATTTAAAGGACGATAACAACAATGTGATAACAACAGGATCTACGGAACATAAGTCCGGATACAACAACCAAAAAGAAAAGACCGGGGTCGCTATAGGAGAGAAAAAAAAAGAAATGATTATTTAAGTTGTAAGAGAAAAGAAAAGAAAAGAAATGATTGTGATTTCTCTTCATTTTGTTTGTATAAAGAAGAAATAAAAGAAAAGAAATGATTGTGATTTCTCTCATTCTTGTTTGGTTAGATTTCATTAAAAGAAAAGAAAAGAAATTATTTTATGTTATATTACCAAAATAACCTTTTTATATTTTCAATCATTTTATTTCTTTTATTTTTATAGGGACAAAATTGGTATTATGAAAATAGTGGCTTCTTTTCTCTCCTAATCTCTCCACTTTTGGGAAGATTGAAAATGAGGCTTACAAGAGAAATGAGTTTCTCTCCATTTCTTCCTATTTCTCTCCATTTAAGTTATCCAAACAAGTAAGAGAAATACATATCTGTCAATTTCTTTTCTTTTTTCTCCAAATCACTTAATCCAAACATAGTATAGTAAATCAATAGAATGACGAGTAGTATATCGAGGTGTTTGGGCCGAAGTGTGGTATCTAGTAGAAGGTGGTTGTGAAGATATTTGAGATGGGGTTCAAATAGATTGGTACCTTCGAAAGTGGAGAACTACTGAACCATTTGGGTTTTGGATGATAGATTTTGGATCGATTTGTGGTTGGGAGGGAAGAGCTGGAACAGTGTTGGGTATAACCCATGTGTCTTTGTCATCTTCTGCGCTAGTTTGATTATATTTTAGAACCATCATTAATAATTATTTATGTTATATTTTAATTTAATTATTTTAAAATCAGATTCTTAATTATATTTTTATTTTATTTTAATTAACAGCTTAATCTAATTTTAGATTTGAAAAAGATGAGGGTAAAATTATATTTTTATTTTGTTATTATCACTTTATTTTTTCAAAAAACTACTCACAATTTTTTAACTAATTGAGTTAACTGAGTCAGTCACTCATGTATGCTCCTAATTGAAGGGAGGTCAATGGATCATTTCTTGATAAAAATAAAGATTGATTTTTTATTTTTATTTTTTTCTGATTATGGGGATTTTTGTTGTATTGAGTTTATTTCTTCCCATGATGATGACTCTTTCTGACATTGGTTATTAGTATTGGTTTGTTGGGTTGGTATTAGTCATTGGACTATTATTGTCCGTTTGATATAATTGTCTTATCATATTTGTGAATATCCTACTGATTGACCCAAAAAAAAAAAAAAAAAAGTCACAATTTTTATGATAACATGCATTTTGTATTTATGAACTACAATTTATTATAATTAAAAAATAATTTGTAAATAAAAAATTTATGTAAAAAGTCTCACAAGAATGATGTGATAATGATATTTGAAAAATTGTAGATCACTTTAAAAAATATTTTGGTTCGAAATAAATGAATACAATTTTGTCACCTTATTTTATATGACCTTTTTTTGTAAAATTTTTTTTTGTTTATATATCATTTGCCATTATAATTTTATAAAATAATTATATAATATTTATTACAAAAATATGTATAACAATTAGTTACTAAGTATATAATTGATGAGGCAATGTCACATTAGTAAAGGACGGTCCACCAGACCATTTTGTGGTCTTGTAATATATCCTTAAAGGATAAGAAAGTAATTTCACTAAAAAACTAATGATTAAGGGATATTTTGGGAAGATAGTAAAAAGTAAATTTTTGGCTTTTTTACCAAGCTTTTTAACTTTTGTGAAAAGTGATTTGGGAAGTTGATAAGAGTTACTTTTTTGCTTTTTGGTATAATATTTGTTTATGGTGTCAAATCACATTTAAATGACCAAAATACCCCTACCTAACTTAGGGAATTTACTTTTTTACCCATGTGGTTGTTTGAACAATTTTTTGGGAATGTAATATTAAAATTATTCAATGTTACCAACAATGTAAACGTTGGCGTTTTCTGAAGAAATTGCGTTCTTCTCGTTCCCCTCCCCCAAATTTTTTTTAATGCTAAACGTATTTCACAACCTTTGTTTTACGAACACAAACAGACAATTTTTATAACAAGTTCAACAGTGCGACACATTCATATCATTTCCCATCAATAGGTAAAGCCCGAACAAGGTTACAGCCCAAGTTCAAGTCGATGTTGCACCAGCTTATTCCAAATTGATTTCCTAACTTCGTTTATATGTACGCCATCATCGCCCTCTGGTTCACAATCATCGTCATCACCAACACCGCCAGCATTTGGCATGTCGTTGAAAGTAAAAGTCTCTGCATTGGCAACCTTGTTGAAGGTTTTATCGTCGTTGGAGTTATGCCATATAAAATTACGTAGTGCCATTGAAGCCCCGACCAATGGCACCTTTACTTTTCGAAAATCATACCGAGGCATGTTATGTAGGAAACCCCATTGCGTTTTTCGTATTCCGAATGTACGTTCAATTGCACTCCGTAAGGAGGAGTGCACCGTGTTGAAAACCTCGTTCGCATTTCTTGTCTGTCCAGTAGTGCGAAACTCTTCCTGGTGGTATCGACATCCCTTAAACGGCGCCAAAAAGTCTTTTTGGTTCTTGTACCTCGCATCAACAAGGTAATATTTTCTTGGTTGTAATAAGATCAGTTTGCATTAGTAACATCACTCATTAATCAAATTCACACAACTAACAACAATATTGAACAACCCTTATTCAGCTAACCCTCCTCTAGGTTGGGGAATTGTTTTGCCAGGTCTTGTGTTACTTCGTTAAAAACTCTGCTGTCGTGCATACTACCGTCCCATCTGCAGGAGATAAAAGTAAAATACAAGTCGAAATCACACACCGCGAGTATGTTTTGTGTGTGCTGTCCTTTACGGCCAAAATATAGCACTGCCTCCCGCGGCGGGAGATATGCCTCCACGTGTGTGCCGTCTAGCGCGCCAATACAGTCCTGGGCAAGCACACAAAGCAATTGCGTAAGCGAGAAGGATAAACACATTGCCCTCAATAAATGTAATCCCTTCTTTTCTGACTATGGTCACTAAGCATAATGTTGCCTAAATGAGTAAACTCACTTTGAATGGAAAATATTTTCATCGAGAATCTAAGTAAGGATATCTGCTGTGTTGGGACCTCATCGGTCGACAGTGTGCACTTGTAAACAACTTCATTGCTTTAAGAATGTGCATTACATGACACCATACTGTTTCCCCCGAATGTTGGAAACGGTCTTCAATATCACAACTCAGGAAGCCTCGCAACATGAATATGAACATGGCAACACTCTCAACTACGTCCACACCATGGGGACGCTGTAGTAGTGGGAGGCTGAAATCCTCAACTAATGTCTTGCACAATAATAAGAACACATCCTTTGGCATCCGAAAATTGCGCTGAAAGGCTTCATCCTGACCTTGAAGCATTTCCTTCATCCACAATCGACCAATCAACGATGATATGTGAAATGGAGTCCTATCAACATACGCGTACTCATTGGCAACGCGTGCAATTTCCAGCCATATCATTGATGTCATCGATTCCATTTCTCTGATCGTCTCTCGTATCCACGCATTTATTTGCCCATTGCGTACGACTCTAGAGCTAGTACCCTCTTGCGAATCCATGGAAGCTGCACACCACAAAAAAAAAAAGAAATACAAGATTTGCAGATAGTTTACAAAATAAGTTGGAGTGGGACCATTAATACCAAAAAGATGGCACCCAATTTACCTACGTTAACAGTCTTGGAACAGTTTACAACACTTGCTTGCCAGAAATTGTGTTCCAATAAATAACTTAATAGCAAATTTAAATATATATTAATGTCAGCCACTTACCACACCTTCAGCTGGGTTATGTTACTGTGAAGTGCACAAAAAATGAAATGCAGCACTAGTTCCACCGAAGTGAAATTCGGAAGACAACACCAAATACATAAATATTGAGCCACAAACTTGTTGTTTCCATACGCACATACCATGTCCATATATAGCACTTGTGTGACAAGTTCAAGTACTTACAACTGCTTCAATATGATGCATGAAGAACAGAGATGGGACAATTCCCTAGGAAGAGTTGTACATGGTGCATGTGGCTACTTGATTCCAAAAAATTAAAATTAAAAAAAAATTAGTTTAGCTTGTAAATTTTCACAAGAAATAAATACATAAATATTGCAATTCCGTACACACTTTTTAGAACCCAAAAAAAAAAATGAATAAAAAAAATTAGTTTACAACCAACTTCCACAAGAAATAAATACATTGCAACTCCGTACACAATTTGTAGAACCCAAAAAAAAAAAATTAAATGAATAAAAATAATTAGTTTACAACCAACTTCCACAAGAAATAGATACATAAATATTGCAATTCCGTACACACTTTGTAGAACCAACAAAAATAAATAAATGAATAAAACAAATTAGTTTACTACCAATTTCCACATGAAAGAGATACGTAAATATTGTAATTCCTTGTGTACACACTGCAACAAAGAAAAGTGAAAAGTAGTACATCTGGGAAGTAGCTCAACGAGTACCTACCTAAGATTCCATTGCCATGCTTCGTTTGCATTACCAACATGTGACAAAACAGTTGCATATAGTGGCTTCTAAACTTGTTGGACAGTACCCATGTCATAGACAACCCTGTAGCAATTTACACAACAAAAATAATAATTTTACATAAAGTTAATAGCAAATTTCACAACAATAACAAATAAAAAAAAAAACATATATATATAATATATATTTGGCCTGTTTCGAAACTTATGTAAATGCACCCAACACAAGTGAAAATAACGATTACACAGCTGTCAAACTTATCTTTCTTGTAAATACAAATTTCGAAAACAACACAGCAAAAAAAAAAAAAAAATACAGTCCACAACATAAAAGTCCATAAACATTTCAACTACAATAGGATGGAAGCACTAAAAAAGACAATGACAGGGTAGAAGATTAATCCATATTAACCACACCATCACTCCCGAACAGATGTACATTTCGTTCACGCTCCCTACCAACATTGGTCAGCGTGTAGGCACGCTTCTCTTTTAACCAGTTGGCAATGTAATCTAGGGGTGCTCATTAGCCTTGCAAGACAGTCCCCCATAGTGTTCTCACCCTTCCCTGTGACAACATATTGTGTAATTTTCAATTCCTAGCTTTGTTTGCTAACTACCTCCACAAGGTTGTCCATGCTACTCGCGACAACACCAGGAGATAGCCGCTTGGGACGTTTTGCATTGGCTGATCTGTCAGCGGCTGACTGCAGGGGAGCATCGTCGAACAAGAAACTATCCACCACGTTCTCCCCGATAGTATCATGGGTCGGATGTGGTGGTGTGCCAGCACTGCGAGGTCTTATGCTGCTATCCTCGTTGGCATTGGCCGTGGCAACATCATCATCGTGCAGTTCAGTTGGAGTCCATGCATGTTTCCTCATCGCAGCTACGCCGGAGTACACCCGTTCCATGAGCTCCAAGTGCTTTAGAGGCTTCGTCTTGAACTTAGCACATCGGTTGTTCATCTGAGATAGAAGAATACTATAGCTCGACTTTTCGTAGCCCCCTTTCGGAAGGTTTCGAAAGAAAGCCCTACAGTTCAAACTCCCTGTCATGGTTCTGAATCTAATCTCACAAAGTGCAATGTGAAACTGATAAATCACCAAAGAGTCCAATCTGGCAAATCGTTTTGGAAAATCAGATTTTTAAATCAAAAAATGCTAAAACTGGACTGCTTTGCTAAATTACAGAGTCGCCACCTAAATATTTTGTTTTGGGAAATTTAGGAAACCCTGACTTGTGCCAAAGGCCACGTGTCCGTCATTACCAAAGTTGCCTCGGCTCGGGAACTTGGGTACGAGAGCGGAAGGTCATGATATGAGCACCCCCGCTCGCCCGATCAAAGGATCGGCCTTTACTAAGCATGATATGTTGTTTTAAAAACCTCATGTGTTCTTATTCCGATTATTAGCTAACTTTACTATGTGATGCACACAACATATAAGTATAGATTCAGTCACGAGAATTGGAACAAAACAACTTATGTTTGTTTTTCGAAAGTGGTTTGAAAGTGCTACTCGCAAGTAGGCTAAAGCGCGGATTTGCCACCCTCATGTGGGCTTAAAACATGATTTTGCCACCTCGCAAAGTGGGCTTAAAACTCACAATCATCAAGTTGTTCCAATTCAGGCAACCAAGCCTTCACCCACAGGCATTCAAGCAGTTAATCACATAAGCACATAGCCTCATGGCAAGCATGCTATCATGGCAACACTTACACTGATGCAAGAATGCTAAAGCGTAAACACTTACAGTGTACTCCGAGCCAAAACAAAAGCTAGTTAGAAATCAATGCATGATCCTAATTATGTTAGATGCCTAATGCAACACATGCAAAAAAATGCAATTAAATAAGCTCGGCTATCTAAGATGGCATATGAATGCAACAATTTGATATATGTATTCAAATAGGTATTGAAATACAATGCAGTTTGAATGATGCGACGAGCCCGGTGCATGCAAGACGAATGAATGATGCACTCATGCAAGCATAAGGTATGCTAATTGAAAAATGTCCTAAAACTAACCATCGAAAGCGGTTAAATAAAAGGGAGAAAGAAGGGGGTTGGAAGACATGCACACACACACGCACCCTTATTACAACATTGTGCCCTCGTGGGGAGGGTCCGAATAAATAAGCTAAACTAATCTAAGCTAAGCTAATTATTACAATTCAACTAACTAACTATCTTAGCTAATTAATTACAAACCAAAGTAATTAATTAAACACTTAACTAATTAAACAACACAGGTAACAACTAGCTACAACTAGCTAATAAAGCATTAAAATGGCCTCGTAGGCGAGGGAGACATGCATGCTCGGTGTGCTTCGCCCGAAAATACATCGCCTTGCCATGAGTTGCCTCTGTTTACACTCACTGTGACCTCAGAACACTGCACAAACCTCCAGAAGGCTTCTGCCCCAAAATAGGAACACTTTGGACATTTCCTCCTGTAGGTGGCCGGCCACTCCAACTGGTCGGTAGGCTACCTCAACTAGCCAGCAGGCTAGTGTAAGTGGTCGGCCGGCCACTCCTCTTTCCCAAGTTCTGCCTTTGCTGCAACAAAGAGCAACAGAGCCAAGACAATGTATTTGGCAAGAAATGTGTGTACTACCACCCTCCTCATCATGTCTCAAGCTCAAAGGAGCGCGGTACTTGGCTCTTGAGCCACCAATCAAGCATCTCTATGCATGATGGTTAGAAAACCAAGCTTGTACAAGCTTAGTGAATACACAGACAAGACACAAAGAGCCTCCACCATATCATGCATGATCAAGGGTATTGGCGACCAAGAAATGTGATATGTTTCATCACTTTGAGTATGAAACGTCCCACATTTCTTGTGTTTGGATTAATGTCTGACCCAAACTTGATGCAAGGCAAACAACATGTTGGAATGGCATGCAAGCATGAAACTACTTTAAACAACTCATGTTTAAGTGCACGAAATAGCGAACAAGTAAGGGACTTACACCATAACTATGCAAAACAATGCACGAAGGGCTAAGGCAGCCCAAAACAGAGCCATGACAGTCCAAAACAGGAACTAAAACATGAGAGTCACAAGCTAAAACAAGCTAGAATAACATGCAAACATGTTGAGCCATCTAAGCAATGCAAAGGCCAATGCACTACAACTATGCAAAACAATTCACAAGGCCTTTAACCAACCCAAAACAGACATTCTACATGCTAAAACAATGGCAAAAACATAGAGATCATGAGCCAAAACAAGCATGAATAAAAGGCTAACATGTGAAGCTATCTAAGCATGCAAACCATGGCTATGCAATACAATGCATGAGGGCTTGAACCAGCCCAAAACAGAGACAAACTAAGCCAACATATGAGCTAACACATGCTAGGTATGAGCCAAAACAAACTAGAAAAGCATGCTCTCCTTCAATGCTATTCTAAGCATACAAACCACAACTATGCCTCACAAGGCACAAGCTGTCCAATCAATTCAAAACAGAGCTTAATCATGGCAAAATATGCACTACAACATGCTAAACACAAGCCAAAATGAGCTAAACAAGTATGCTAACATGCAAGGCATACAATGGCCATTTACACTATAACCCTGCAAAGCAAACCATGCTTGACCAAACCAACCCAAAACAGAGTTTCAACAAGTCAAAACATGGGCCAAAACATACTGATCATGGGCTAAGAAAGCTAGAAAAGTATGCTACTTTGGGATGCTAACTAGGCATGGAAGCTAGCTACACGAAGGGGAGGCCATCCCCTCCCATTTTGGGCCTCAAAACCAACTTTCCACCACTGAAATTCCTCCAAAATTTCGTGGTTAAAGGGCTAGAAAAAGATTGCTCCAAAAGCCTTAAAAGATGGCACCAAGCTTTGCAAATAAGCAATGAAAGAGGGTAGACCACCCCTAAGTCCAACAAAACTCAAACCAACATTTTTAACACTCAAAAATAGAAGCTTTTACAGTAGGCAACTAGGCCAAAACAACATGCAAATGTGGTCCAAACTAGTGTACAAAACCAAGCTTAAGAAGAGTATATGCTCACCCTTGAAGCACAATAGCTATTTGTAGCTCGACTTTTTCGTCGCCCCCTTTTAGAAGGTTTCAAAAGAAAGCCCTACAGTTTGGACTCCTGTCACGGTTCTGAATCTAATCTCACAAGTGCAATGTGAAACTGATAAATCACCAAAGAATCCAATCCGGCAAGTCATTTTGAAATATCAGATTTTTGAATCAAAAAATGCCAAAACTGGACTGCTTTGCCAGATTACAGAGTCGCCACCTAAATATTTTATTTTTGGGAAATTTAGGAAACCCTGACTTGTGCCAAAGGCCACGTGTCCATCATCACCAAAGTTGCCTCGGCTCGGAAACTTGGGTACGAGAGGGGAAGGGCATGAAATGCAAGCACCCTCGCTCGCCCGATCAAAGATCGACCTCTACTAACATGATATGATGTTTTGCAAACACATGCGTTCTTATTCCAGTTATTAAGCTAGCTTCCTATGTGATGCGCGCAACATACAAGTATAGACTCAGTCGCGAGAATTGGAACACTTTCAATTCATGTTTGTTTTCTGAAAACGGTTTGAATTTGCCACTAGCACAGTGGGCTTGTGAAAATGGTTTGCCACTATCACAATGGGCTTGAAAGCATGATATGATTTGCCACCCTCAAGTGGGCTTGAAAACATACATTTCATTGAATTGTCCCAATTCAAGTAACCAAACCTCCATCCACAGGCATTCATGTAGTATATCAACTAAGCACATAGCCTCATGTTAAGCATGTTGTCATGGCAACACTCACACTCATGCAAGGATGCTAAAGCGTAAAACTTATAGAGTACTCCACGCCAAAACAGAAACTAGTTAGAAATCAATGCATGATCCTAGCTATGTTAGATGTCTAATGCAACTCATGTGATATGCGACAAAATAGGCTCGGCTATTTAATGACATGATATGGCATTCGCTTTGAAACATACGAGGGACGTATTCAAGAAAGTGTATTGAAATGATGATGCAGTTTGAATGATGCGCCGAGCCCGGTGCATGCAATACAAATGAATGATGCAAACATGCAAGCATAAGGATGCTAATTGAAACATGTCCCTAAAACTAACCAACATAAGCTAGTAAGTAAAAGGGAGGAAGAAAGGGGGTTGGAAGACATGCACACACACACGCATCCTTATTACAACACATATGCCCTCGCAGGGAGGGTCCGAATAAATAGTGTCCAAAGTCTGAGTGTCCAAATATAAGTACAGTCCAAAGCGAAGGAATATTTAGCTAAGTCTAAGCTAATTAAAATATTACAACTCAAAACGAATTAGCAAATTAATTAACAAATTAATAAACTCATTAAACTAAGCTATTACATAATCAAAACACCTCGGGACACGAGGGATGCACGCATGCTCGTCCGGTCTCTTCCCGAAATCCAATGCCTTGCCTACTGCTGCCTCTGTTTGCACTAGATTGGCCCACTGAAATTGTACCATCTTCTAAACTTGGCCTTTGTTCCAACTAAAAAGGGGTTGCTGATCTTAAAAATGGAGTGTCGGCCACTTTTTGAAGTGGTCGGCCACTGCAAGTGGCCTGTCGGCCACTTTTCCTTGAAACTCTGGTTTTGGCTGCAGCAGAGAGCAATAGGGGCAAAGCAATGTATTTGCAAGAAAATGTGTGTACTATTACACTTCTTATCATGTCTCAAGCTCAAAGAAGAGTAGTGCTTGGCCCTCAAGCCATCAATCAAGCACCTCAATGCATGATGGCTCAAAGACCAAGCTTGTACAAGCTTAGTGAATGCACACACAACACACAAAGTGCCGCCACCCTATCATGCATGATCAAGTGTGTTGGCGACTAAAGGGATTAGCTCATTTCATCACTTTGAGTATGAAATGGACTAATCCGCCTTGTGTTCGATATAACGTCCGATCGAACACTTGACACATGCAATGCAAACACATGTTATGCTTATCTTGCCGTTTTACTTGGTCAATTTTATTTACTCATTTTAGCATTACCAATTCATCCTTTAATTGATTAAGTCCAAATGAGAGTCCTCTAATGGGAAAGAGGGCCTAAGCCTCAAGTGCCTTGAGCATGAAGAAGACCTCATGCCGTTGGCTAGTAGAAACCCTCAAGAGGATTAAAGCCATTAAACATGAACGTCTCAACTTCATGCTCAAACCGACAAGAGGCTCAAGGCTACTTTCAAGGCAATGAAAGTGAAACATGTAAGGAAGTGGCATGAATGGCATGAAGTATGCTCTGAAATTGTGTGCAAGACACTACTACAACATGCAAATGGTTCAAGCACTCATGCTCAAATGGACTAATCAACTAGGCATGCAAGAGCATTACACCATAACCACACAAGGCAAGCCTTAAACAACAAAATCAACTCAAAACAGAGTTATGCAGCCTCAAAACAGTGGCTAAAGTGCATGGAACAAAGGCCAAAACAAGTCAATGAAGCATGCTCATGCAAGAGGCCAATGAAGCACATAACCATAGCTATATGGTACAATGCATGTAGGTCTCAACCACCTCAAAACAGTGTTTCTACATGCCAAAACCATGCTGAAAATGCTATGGACATGCACCAAAACAAAGCGATATAGCATGCCAACTCATTGGGCTCACTACAACTATGTAATGTAATGCATGAGAGTTTTATCCAGCTCAAAACAGAGTTTCTATATGTCAAATATGAGCTAAAAACATGCTGGTCATGCGCCAAAACAAGCTCGCAAAGCATGCTCTCTTTTAGGCCATTCTAAGCACTCAAACCACAACCATGCAAGGCCATACACAAACCATCCAAACAAGTTAAAACAGAGCTTAAACATGCCAAGATATGAACAATTGTAGGCCAAAGTTAAACTAGCACATGTTAGGAAGATAGGCTAAAACATGAAGAATGTTAGGCTAGAAAGCAAGATTGCACTACAAGTGCAAGAAATAAGCAACAAGGGCCCTATCCACCCCAAAACAGATCTGAAACATGGCAAAATAGGGCCTAAAACATGCTTGGCTTAAGCTAAAACAACCCAAAAAAAGATGCTTTTTTACAAAGCCAACAAGGCATGGCATGAGGAAACTAGGAGGGGAGGCTATCCCCTCCCATTTGGGACCTCAAAACAACTTTTCCACCACTGAAATTCCTCTGGAATTTAGTGGTTTAAAGGCCAAAGAAAGGTTGTTTTAAAAGCTTTAGAACAAGGCTCAACACATAGCCAAAAAGCTACAAAAGTGGGTAGATCACCCTTAACTCCAAAAGGGCCTTAAACCATCATTTTTAATCCATAAAAACAAAGGTTTTTTTAGTTGAAAACCAGGCCAAAAGAAGCATGCAAAGATGGCTATACAAGTACACCAAGAATGAGCTTAAGAGGAGAAGAGTCTTACCCTTAAAGCTCAGCACCAAAACAGGTCCTTTTTGGACCAAAATCAGCCTTAGGAGCTCCAAATACACCTCCAAGGATCAGCTCTTCAAGATAGGCAAGTTTGATCAAGGGTGGAGGCTCAAGAAATGGGAAGAACACTTACTTTTGGGCACTTATATGCTTCTATACACACAATATAGGAAGAGAGAGAGAGAGAGAGAGAGAGAGAGAGAGAGAGAGAGCTTTCTAGAGAGAGAGGAAATTTTTTTAGTGAGAGAAGCTCTCAAAATGTTCTAAGTCTCCTAAGTTGTCTTCTCCTCTCCTAAATGTGCTCTAACCCTCTAATATGAAGAGAATAGCTTCCTCAACAAGCTTGGGTCGAAAATATCTGATCTGGGACAGCTGGAGGTTAGTGGAAGACATCTGGAGGTAAATATCTACAAAAAAGCTGAGTTTGGGGAAAAAGTGGCCAACCGGCCATTTAATTGGTCGACAGGCCACTTTCAGAAAAATCTGCTTTGCAGGTCCAACTTCAAATGGGCATAACTCCTTCATCCGAAATCCTTTGCAGGTCATTCTTGAGCCTAAATTCAAGCCCCGGAAGTCTTCTTTCCAATGGTGGCAGCCTCACATCCAAATTCGAAGTATGCTAAGAGATATGCCTATTTTGGTGGAGACTGCTCAGTTTCAGCTTGAACGGATTGATGCCTAACTTCAACCAGCTATATCTCCCTCATCTGGACTCGGCTTTAGGAGATTCTTGAGTGAAAAATGAAGCCCCGGAAGTCCTCTTTCCAATGGTGGTGGCCCCATAACCAAATTCAAAGGATACAAAAGGATAGGGCTGATTGCGTGATGGCTGCCCATTCTCTTTCAACGGTTTCAAACCCAACTTCTTCTCCAACACGTTTTCTTCTCTCCTCTCCTATTTTCTTCAACTTCAAACCCTCAAATAAGATGTTTTGAAAGATTTTCCAAGGATTCCACCTCTCTTCCATTTATCTCCACTTTGTCCTTGCTCGGTTTACCGAAAAGCACATTTTTTTACGAAATGCGAGCCTCGGAACATCATGGAAGCGTTTTCAAACATATTTTGAAAGAGAGGGTTTTAAGATCTAAAATCTTTTGGTCCAAAACAAAGGGTGTAAGGTTCGAATTGAGGCTCCTCTTGCTGAAGAAAGTGAACCAGTGCATAGCATGCCTTTCACCATCGCATGATCAACCTGTGGCGCCCAAGTCTTTAACGGCCGTCAAAAATGGGGTGTCTACAGTTGCCCCTTTTTGACAGAACTCGAAGTCATGTAGTGACGTGAGTGAATGTCAAAGCCCAGAGACTACCCATTTTGACAAGGCCATAAGACTTGGGCAAACAAACAAAATGCAAATGCAGTTGGTTGAACCCCAGGGTTGCCTACGTATCCCTTTGCAAGGAATCAAACCAGCGTAGTTCAGGGGCAGAATGCAAAACGAAAGACAATGCAAAACAAAACAATGCAATACAATGCAACAAAACAGTACAAATGATATACAATGCAACGAACTAATCAAACCACAAGCAGTGCAAAACTCACAAATATCATAAAGGAATGAAGATGTAAAGGCAAACTACGTTTACCACAGAAAAGAAGTGGGCACAGCCAAACGACACCTAACACAGGCTAAGTGCCTACATCCTCAATACTGGCCTCAGCACAGCATGGATGCTTACACATAACACATGTTTCAACGTGAAAGGGGTGCGAGCACATGCAAAACTATGTGTTTCACAGGAAGAACACAAGTAATCGGGTGGCATAATATAAGTGAGAAATGATCTGCTGAGGAAAGATCATGATCCTAAATGCTGAATGCAACAAGACAAAGCACAATGCAATGGATGCAGTGGATAGAAGGCACAAGCCGAACCACATCTTACCTAGAAAAGGCATGGACACAAACCAGACCACGTCTGACACAGAAAAGGTACCGAAACCCTCAGACCACAATTCTCTTAGTGGAATAGGTGCGTACACATTATCACAGAACCATGCTTCAACGAAGGAAATGTATGAGCACATGCCAACCTAAGCTTAACATGGATATGATGCTAGTGAGTGGATAATATAGTAGATGCATGCGATATATAGTAGATGCAATGCGATAGTGTGATGTATAGTTCAGTAGATGCATGCGATATATACTATATGCAATGCGATAGAGGTACTAAATAATAATGGATGATGCAGTTAGGAAGTGATGCCTTAGAAAGTACCTTGCAGGTGCAATCGGCGATGACTTACCTTAGGTTGCTGGGGATTTTCTTCTTCTTCTTGGCGCATCTTGCACTTTCAAACCACATGTACTACTTTTCTCCCTGGCTATATTTGCAACTTTCCCTATTCTTCAACAGGGTGACATACTAGATTGGTTCAGTATCCAGAATTGAGGTGCATACATGTTATCTCAATCTATGGGGCTGCCATACAGATTTCAAGTCGAGGATACACCCCTAGGTATTCAAACCAGACTTTATTCTCGAAAATCCCGAACCTTTGCGTTCTAGGCATCGCCATTCGAACTCTAGTTTTCACCGTCTCAGTTGATCTCCTAGGAACTCACCGCAAACACAAGCACGTGGCTATACCAGACCACCGAAAGTCGTTCGAGCACGACAAACACCAAAGGAATTGCACCTTTAGAGGATTTAAGGTCTCATAGACCCAGCGAGTGCACAAGACAGTGCGGGAGGAAAAATGCACAAAGTAGTGCGAGATGGGGTGCACAAAACAGTGTGATGCAGGTGGGTGCACATGATAGTGCGATGTGATTTGAAATGCACTAGACAATGAGATGAAGTAGAAATGCCACTAAACAAAGTGGGTTTTTAGAAGGTTTGCCACTTCACAAAGTGGGTTTAAAAGGTTTGTACAGTATAGTGTGATGCACAAGATAGTGCTAAATGCATAAAACAATGCAAAATGCACAAAACAGTACGATGTGAGATGCACAAAACAGTGCGATACAAATGACATGCAGAAGACAATGCGATGCACAAGATAGTGCGATGAAATGAGATGCACAAGATAGTGCGAAATACACAAGACAGTGTTAAATGCACAAAACAGTGCTAAATGCACAAGACAGCGCGAAATGGGTTAAAATGCACTAGACAGTGCGAAGTGGGTTAAAATGCACAAAATAGTGCGAAATAAGGTGCACAAAATAGTGCAATATGAGATGACATGCACAAAATAGTGCGATATGCACAAAACAATGCAAAATGCACAAGATAATGCTAAATGCACAAGACAGTGCGATGCACAAAACAGTGCGAACTGCACAAGACAATGCGATGCAAATTGAAATGCACTAGACAGTGCGATATGAGTTGAAATGCACAAGACAGTACGATGTGATGCAAATGCACAAGATAGTGTGATGCATAAAAGGTTTGCCACTTCACAAAGTGGGCTTTAAAAGGTTTGCACAGTATAGTGCGATGCACAAGATAATGCTAGATGAGGTACACAAAACAGTGCGAAATGCACAAAATAGTGCGATGCACAAAATAGTGCGATATGCACAAAACAGTGCGATGCACAAAATAGTGCGAAATGCACAAGACAGTGCGATGTAGGTGGATGCACAAGATAGTGCGATGTAAGTTGAGATACACAAGACAGTGCTATGTAAGATGAACGGCACAAGACAGTGCTATACAAATGAAATGCACAAGATAGTGCAATGCACAAAATAGTGCGAAATGAGATGACATGCACAAAACAGTGCGAACTGCACAAGACAGTGCAATGCATAAAATAACGCGAAATGCACAAGACAGTGCTAAATCAAATGAAATGCACAAGATAGTGCAATGCACAAAATAGTGCGAAATGCACAAAACAGTGCAAAAAGCACAAGACAATGCGAAATGTGATGACATGCACAAAATAGTGCGATATGCACAAAACAGTGCGAAATGCACAAGACAGTGCGATGCACAAAATAGTGCGAAATGCACAAAACAGTGCTGAATGAGGTGCACAAAACAGTGCGAAATGCACAAGACAGTGCGAAATACGGCTGCAATATAAGAAGAATGCACAAAACAATGCTATGGAAAATGCACAAAACAGTGCTATGCAATACACAAAACAGTGCGAACTAGTGCACAAGATAGTGCAATATGAAATGAACGTAAGGCAACTCGCCACAATTCATTGACATATAATTGAAAAAGCACTACGGAAGGTAACTCCACGAAACTCTGTTTTTACAGAAACAAAGGCAAGGGTAAGAGTAACCAATCACGCAGTTCAGACAGGGTGTATGAGCACGCATGCACAATCCAAAACACACATATTAATCAAAGGGAATATGGCAATCCCAAGAGAGTTTCGAAATGGTCGAAGACAAGTTTCGAAAGCTGAATCATATCAGAATCATCATGGGGGTAAACTACCCATCCGGGGGAAAGTGCCTAACACAAGGCTCTGAGCGACTTGAAAGAAAGGTCGGGAAGGTTGGGTTCATGCCCCTTGTTCCATTGATGACCCAATTAGATGCATTGAAAATTGCCCTTAGTGTCCAGCCATTGGCCACTGGTTCAGTTCATGCCCCTTGTTTGATGGATGGCCTAATCAGATGTACTGAAAATTGCCCCTAGTGTCCAGCCACTAGCCACATTATGCAGGCATATGCAATGAAGACCCTCAGATCCTAGAATGGTTGCCAACCAATTAGACTTATGCTTCTCTTCTGCTCTAGCACATTGAGAACTCACTCGGTCCTCTTCCAAGGTAGTGACGGATTCCTCATGTACATTTTGCACTGAATACGTTGCCCCTTGTATGGGTGCTCTCAGCTCATTTATGAATTCCACTCATGGACTTGTTTTCTGAGGTTGAAGCGAACATTTGTGTATGGAACTTTGACCATGCCACTCTGAGCACCAAATGATTGGTTTTTGAACTTGAAACCAAGAATGCAGTTCTTAACCGGGTATTGAGCCTACAACTAACCACAGTCAAAAAGACTCAAAACAAGACCCAAAATAAATTGAACATATCTATTTACATTCAAAATGACTTAAACGACTCAAAACAAGAATCGAGACAAACAAAAGACAACAGACACAACACTCGGATGCTTGCCATCGACGGGAGACCTCTCAGTTCACGAGGAGCCCGTTTCTCCAGGTACTGTTTCCCATCCTTTCTCATGTGTTTCTCACATCACTTGGCACTCATGCTCTATTTTCTCTCAAAAGCCCTTTTCTCACTTTTTCTCTCAACGCACATCTCTCTATTCTTTAGTCTCTCTTCTTTTTTATCCCTTCTCTGGGTGGTTGATGGATAAACAGGAAGTTATGGGCTCATGTCCCTAGCATTCTGCTAAATTCTCTTTCTTTCGCTCGCAGCTAGTGAGCTTCTTCCACAGAGGGGTTGCAGTGCAGCTGGATGTGCAGGAGATCTACAACTGGCATCGTTTAGCAATGCCCTTGGCTTAGCTTGGCCGAGATGAGATCCATTCAGATGAGAGAGGTGGAATACCCTGCTTCATCTTCAATTTGTGCTTCGCACTTGGCTCGATACCTCTCTGCTTGAAGGATGAGAAAGCCTTCGGCTCCTGCTGCTAGCTTCAGTTGCGCCCTTTTCCGGCGAATGCATTGATAATGGGGAAAGACAGAACACCTGACTCAACTGTGCCCCTAATTCATCATTTTGACCATTTTTTTGCTTTTGGTTTCCGCTAAAACAATTTTAACCCACATGAGAGTTAGATTAACATGCTTGTTCGATTTTCTAATTTAAAATCATGCAAGTTAAGCTGTGAGCACTGAAAATTTTCCTTTTTTGGCTCCAAGAAATGGTCCGAGTTTGGAAAAATGGAATAGTTTCGAGAAAATCAGTCAATCTCATTAAAAATCCTCAAAAATATTTTTTGCAAACAGTCACTGCTCGACCAACAAGGAATTAACTCCTGAGATGCACAACCTCATATCTGAATTTGGATTGTCTTGCAGTTGAATCTTCTAGCAGAATAGGACAACCGAACTTGAATGAAGATGAGCCAATTGGTCATGGATTGAATAGCTAAGTTGAACAAGCCAATCAACATGGACGAGACAAGCGGGTTGAAATGTTTGGGGCCGAACTTTAGGATGAAGTTGCCTACGTATCCCAAAGATGGGAATCAGGCCGTACGTAGTTCCGGGTTAAGGTGCACTCGGGTATTAACGCTCTCCTTTTGTGCTCTAACTTTTGCCAAGGCCGCCTTTTTAGGTTTTCAACCTTGCGAGCTCAATTTTTCTTTTCTTTTCTTTTCATTTCTCTTTTGTCTTCATTCATTTTTCCTTTCTTTTTTCTCTTTTTTTTTTCTTCTTTGTTCTTTTTTTCTTCTTTTTCTTCTTTTGCCCTAACTTTTGCCTGGGTCGCCCTTCTGGGTTTTCGGCCCAGCGAGCCTCTCAAGGGTAGAAAAGTTTAACTTGTCCTTGTTGATCAGCCGTAGGATCTCGAAGCCATCTGGATCCACGTTGCTCCTGACTAAATGGTCTTGATGATGTGAGAGCCCATCCAATGGGGTCTGAAAATGCCCCTAGTGTTGCGGATAAGAACTCGATTGTCCTTTAGCAAAATTTTTCTTTTCAGATTCTGGGGTTTGGCTTTCTTACCAATCTTCTTCTGAATCTTTTTCTTTTCTGACTCTGGGATTGGGCTTTCTTGCCGATCTTCATTGGCTTTGAGAACTGACCCAATTCTGAATCTTCGATTACATTTGACATTTTTGCCCCTAGTTCAAGGGTTGCTTCTCATCCAGCTGTGCAAGCTTCTTCTGCTGACATCTGACCTTATTGCCCCTAGTTCAAGGGCTGCTTTGAATCTGGCCATGCAAGCCTCATATTGTGGTTGACCGTTGAACATTCTGAATCAAGATTCAAGGTTTGAAAGTAGGGGGGTCAAATTTCGAGGCCGAGAGTGATCCTAAGCTGTGCAATCCCAAGATGAATTCCTTGCATACCTTTGCGGGACCACACAAAAATATTTTTGAAATCTTTTGATAAAGCGACTAGTCGCTCGGGCTCCTCTGAAGACACTGCAGAACCAATCTGGACCAAGCCAGGATCCTTCCCAGTACTCACATTAACAAACATGATCTCATTCATCAAGGGCTTAGCACGCCCCTCTTTCTCTCAGTTAGTCAAATTTTGCAAATCCCGAGGAATTCCTCCCTCTTTGTTTTCACCGCAAGTTAGAAAAGTTTTTGAAAAACTTTGGTCAATGCAATGATTTCAAGGCACAGAGAAGTAGGTGAAAATATCTGCCGTTTCATTCAGAACTTCTAGCACAACTGGCTTTGTAATACAAACAGGCACAACCAGCTCCATGATACAAACAGGCACAATTGGCTCCATGATACAAACAGACTCAAAAGAGTGAAAGACAAACACAACAAGACAGTGATGTCCGAGGTAACACCCCCGAAATCACCTGACTCCAACACAATAAGACAGACTCGATACAACAAGACTGACTCAAAACAACAAGACTAACTTAAAACAACACAACAACAAAACAGACTCGAAACAATAAGACTGAATTAAAACAAAGAGACAAACTCAATACCCCAGCTAGAAAGCAAAAGAAACAGCATTTTTTAGTTGCCACAAAAATAGTGCCTGCCATCCACCACATCTGGAGTAAAATGACCGCCCTCAACAGGTGGTTCAACCCTGATCACATAGTCACCTTATCTCCCTAGTTCACTGATCCAGTGCCGATAGACTTTGTAGGACCCGGTAGAGTGATGATCTCATTATCAATCAGATCCTGTATCTCATGGCGAAGACGAACACAAACGTCAGTGTCATGGCCGGCTTGCTGATGGAAGGTACAGTACTTGGCAGCATCATGCTTGGTTGGAAAGGGATTAGGGAGAGGTCGAGGCTCAAGGGGTTTGAGATGGCCTTGTCCTATAAGGATTTGGAGAGCTTGGGACAAGGACATGTAAAGTGGGGTGAAGACCCTCTGGCCTCGGGTTTGGTACTTCGAGGTTTGTGGAGTTGCATTGGATGTACCAGCGAAAGGGTTAGCAGGTGCTAACTAGGTTTGCTGTTCTCTTCCAAGAGTAGGATTGGAGCTGAAAGGGGCGTTTCTGGTACGACATCCCTTTTCCTGGCCTGTTCCTTGGTGCAAAATGCTCTCATCTTGAGTGACAAAAGTGTGGTCTACAATCTTTGCAACCACTGCGAGAATTTGCTGCTTGTTCAACCCTTTACCTTTCAAAGTCTCAACAGCCCACCAAAGTTGTGCATAGGGATCAAGGCTCGTTGTTGACGTGCCATCGTCCAGACTTGGGATACCTTTGGGTTGGCCATTTTCAACTGTAGCTCGTCCCAAGATTGGGGAGCTTTTTGACGGGATTGAAACCCCAAATGTTAAATCTGCCATCGTTGCTTGAAGGTTTTCAATCATTCCCAACATCTCAGCAGTTGTGGGTTCAGCTTTTTGGCACTCTTGGTGTACCTGAACTAGGTTAGGTGCATCCATCATGCACAAATCAGTACTTTCTGGGATTAACACCACAGGCTTGGGCAGATAAACTGGGGTGATGTATATACTGGGGTCGAAGGTAGACGACAGTGTATAGACAAGGTTAAGGTGGGGAAGAGGTACTTGGTCATGTACAGGAAATGGGTCGGTGGTAGCATTGGGGTCTAGAGGTGGAGCTATGGTTTGGTTGTCAATGAGATTCTGAATCTCATGATGAAGGCGGTAGCAACGATCGGTACCGTGACCGCACTGCTGATGATATGCACAGTATTTGGCGGGGTTATGTCTAGCAGGGAGTGGGTCAAGCAGAGGTTGGGGATCAAGGACTTTGAGATGGCCTCTTTTCACCAGGACTTTTAGTGCGCTAGTTAGGCTCATGTGGAAAGGGGTGAAAGTTCTGCCTTGAGCTCGGGTTGGGCTAGTTGTTTGTGGGCTAGTACTGGCAAAGGGGTTGGCCATTTTGGGATTGGTGGCAACGGTGTTGATTTCAGTGGGTTCAGGAATAGTGCTACTACTAGCATTGGTACTCCTGGAAAGCACCCTCCTTGTTGGTTCGCTTGTTCTGGGAAGAATCCCTCTGTTGAATGCGCTCTCAATCTGAACCCCCAATTCATGCAGAGTCTTGAAAGTGAATAGTGGAGCGACTATTAACTTTTGCAACATATCAGGCTCAAGGTTCTGCACCATTATCCGCACTTGGTCCCTCTCAGAAAGGCAATCTGTCATCTGTGCTGCCTTTGCTCTCCACCTTGCAACAAATTCCACAAAAGGTTCCCCAGGATTCTGACGGGTTGCTGCAAGGTCTTGGGTAGTTATTTCAACTTGAGTATTGTAAGAATACTGATCGACAAAGGCCTCGGCCAACTCTTCCCAATTTTGCTTCACTTTATCCTCCAACTTGGCGTACCAAGTAGCTGCTATACCTGACAGGGTTCTTCCATACAGAGAAAGTTTATGAGGCTTAGTCAAACCCATCGGCCTCAGGATGTCCAAGAAAAGACGAATGTGTACCATAGGATCGCCAGACCCGTCAAAACGGTCAATGTCTGGCATTTTGAATCTGTCTGGGAGCCTCACGGCAGCCTCGGTGTACCCATCCTCAATATTGGGAATGGAGTTAAGTCCATGTGCCTTCTTAAATTGCTGCTCCAAGCTAGCAATTTTTAACAAGGTCAGGTTGAGATCACCAACATTAAGGGGAGAAGGCCCGTCAGTAGGCTGCCCTAAGGGTGTGACAACTCGAGCTTGAGCGAACCCTTTTTGGGGATTGGGACCTCGCAACTCTTCAGCTGGTGGAGGTGGATCACAGTTCGGCTGGGGGCCTAGGACTGGATGTGTAATAGATGCCCCAGATTGGCGCTGCTGTAGACACCCCATTTTGACCGGCCCTAAGACTTGGGCGCTTTCTTTTGATTACCCGATGATGACAATTAGAATGTGTTTCTCACAAAATTCTCAGTGAGAAAGATGGAATTTAAGTTTTAATCCCAACCTTCACCCATTTTTTTGGCCAAACTATTTTAGACCTTAAAACCCTCTTTTCAAAATATGTTTTTAAATGTTTCTACAATGTCCCGAGGCTCCTATTTCGATTAAAATGTTGCACTTTTTAGTAAACCGAGTAAGACAAAGTGAAATAAATGGAAGGGAGGTGAACTTTTTTGAAAAATATTTAAAAACATCTTCTTTATAGGTTTGGAGTTAAAAGGAAATAGGAGGGGATGAAAGAAAACTGGTTTAGAAAAAGAATGAGTATCAAATCATTAAGAAGGAAATGAGCAGCCTTCACTAAATTAGGCATTTCTATTTGTACACTTGGAATTTAAATGTGAGGCCACCACTATTGGAAAGTAGACTTCTGGGGCTTCAATTTAGACCCAAGAACCACCTTAGACCAAGTCCAAATAAGGGAGATATGCCTATTTGAAGTTGGGCTTCAAAGCAGATTTTGTTGACCCAACCCGAGACAGCCTTCACTAAATTAGGCATTTCTCTTTGTACACTTGGAATTTAAATGTGAGGCCACCACCATTGGAAAGTAGACTTCTGGGGCTTCAATTTAGACCCAAGAACCACCTTAGACCAAGTCCAAATAAGGGAGATATGCCTATTTGAAGTTGAGCTTCAAAGCAGATTTTGTTGACCCAACCCAAGACAGCCTTTACTAAATTAGGCATATCTCTTTGTACACTTGGAATTTAAATGTGAGGCCACCACCATTGGAAATTAGACTTCTGGGGCTTCAATTTGGACCCAAGAACCGCCTAAAACCAAGTCCATATGGAGGAGATATGCCCATTTGAAGTTGGACTTAAAAGCAGATTTTGTTGACTCGGCCCAAAACAGCAATAACCCATTTTTCTTGGTTTTAGTTCGGTTGGGACAACCCATTGATCCATTTTTCTCACCCAAATATGTTCCAATGCATGTATACTCAACCTCCATTACCTAGTGTTTGCTCCATTGAAGATAATGCTCCATTTTTGCTCCCATTAGCTCCATTAGTGTTCCATTAGCTCCATTACCTTCATTTATGCTCTATCTTGTCTTCCACCATATCCTCCACCATTTCTCCACTTGCTTAGCCTATAAGTATACATCTGATTGTTGAAAGGAAAAAAAGATAGATTAAGGAGAGAACATTTGAGCTAGAGAAAAGAGGAAGAGAGAAAATTGAGTTTTTGAGCTAAACACACTCCTATCTTCCATATACACCCCATACCTTCCATAGCTACTGAAATTCCTCATTTCCATACACCAAAACCACTCTAAAAATTCTGATATAGCCAAAGATCAATTGCCTTGATCATAAGGAAGAGTGCTTAGTGATTGAAAGTGAGAAAAACTAGAGAGTTAGCCACTTACCATACCATAAACTCCATAATTTCGAATTGAGAATTTGAGAACACACTTCCTACACTTGAGGGTGATCAAGAGGAAGTTTGGGAATCAAGAAGTTCAATCTTTCTTTGGAAGGTGAATTTTTAGTCTTTCATTTTCTTATATTTTATATCTCATATTTATTTTCTTGCTTCTTATTTCATAGTGTTTTGTTATAATCCAAGTGGTTTGTTTATCTCATATTTATTTTCTTACTTTATATTTCATAGTGTGTTGTTATAATCCTAGTGGTTTGTTTAGCTTATAATTATTTATTTATTTATTTATTTTTATTCATATTAGTTTTGTTGTAATCTTGCATGTTTTACCTCATATTTATTTTTATTTTTTTTCTTGTATTAGTCTCATATTAGTTTTGTTGTAATCTTGCATGTTCTACCTCATATTTATTTTTATTTTTTGTATTAGTCTCATATTAGTTTTGTTGTAAGCTTGCATGTTCTATCTTATATTTGTTTTATTGTTTTAGGTTTATGTTGTAAGTTTGCACTTTTTATTTTATTTTATATTTGTTTTCTTATTTTTTTAATCTAACTGGTAGTGGTTAGTTGAGCCACCTACATATTTTTTGTTTGTGCCTTTTCTTGGTTTCGCAACAAGACAGGTTTTGCTTGGCCTAGTTGGCCGGCCAACCTATTTGGCCGGTCGGTTAGCTTCTTCCGAACAAGATGGCGTAATCTCCCAATGTTGACTAATTTCCGCCGACGATTCCAAAGAACATGAAGCTTTTATTTTATTTATTTTTATTTTGAGTGTTTTGCGAGGTTTTTATTTTGATGTAATATTCTCCTCACCCCTCTCTAATTTGGATTTGTAATATTAAAGTGTTGTAATAATCCCCCACCCTTCTTTCTATCCCATTCTTTTACTTGCTTTCCTTATTTGTACATAAATATCATATTTATTTTTCATCATATTCATACTTTACATCCATGTTTCATGCATCTTGATTCGGCTAAGTTTGCATTTGTGGATTTAATCAATTCCTATGTGATTATGTGCGCTACCTCATGTTCTTGAGATGATTCACATGTCATATCTTAGAAGCCGAATCTTTAGTTGCATCTCATGAGTGAATTGCATTAGGATTCTGTATATAAGATCATGCATATTTTACTAACTTTGTTTTGTAGCTGTTCGAGGGACGTCGGTCAATCTGTGAGTTTTTATGCTTTAGCATCCCGTTTGTGTGTATTTTTCTTACTATGTCTAGCATTCTACCATGAGGCTATTTGCTTATGTGATATAACTCTATGAATGCCAGTGGATAGAGGTTGTGTCGCTTAATTTGGAATGATGTTGATTTTTCATGCTTGTAAACTCAATTTATTTGGGTTGTACATCGTCAAAACTCTTTCAAAATGCATGATATCAAATTGTTCCAAAATGAATGGCATAGTCTATACTTGTATGCTTCACATAGTAAATTTTAGGATTTATTAACTAATCAGAACATGAACATATAAAGAAAATAAAAGTCATATCATGGTTTAGTAGAGGCCGATCTTTTGATCGGGTGAGCAGGGGTGCTCATTATTGACCTTCCCCTCTCATGCCTATGGTTCCGAACCAAGCATCCTTGGTTACGACGAACAGTGGCCTTGGCACTGAGTCATGGGTTTCCTAATTTCCCAAAATATTAGGTGGCGACTCTGAGATCTGATGACGCAGTCCATTTTTGACAAAATTGCAATAAAATGGATTTTTGAATAAAAGTTGCCAAATCTGGACTCTCGTCTACGTTTCACATTGCACTCGTGAAACTTGAGATCAAAGAGATCTCGGGAGTCCGAACTGTTTAACGCGCGCGGGTACCCTCCCGGGCATGTTACAGTTTCTGGCGACTCTGCTGGGGATTTATGAAACCTTGACTCGAACCCCATTATATGACTTTTATTTTCAATTATATGTTTATTGCATTGCATGCATTGGTGCACTTAAAGTTCCTGTGTTGCCTAGATACTGGTGGGAGCACAGGCATACTTTTTATGACACTACACCTATCTCTACGTTACTGTAGAGGTCTTGTGTTTTAACCTTTTGAGATTTGTCAAAAGGGTAGCTTTGCTATCTAGCTCTGCTATCTAAGGTTCTCAGACTCCGAAGAGAGGCTATTTGACTCTTCTGATTTCCTGGGATCTTTATTGGTTATGACCCAAAGGACTCTTTGGTAACGTCACCTTGACTTCAACCCCTAGGATAGAGCTAACCTTGTACATATAGTGAGCTATAGTACCTTTCAAATTAGGACAGGATGCTTTCCCATTTCTAGGATGTATGATACCGCTTGTTTGAATAGTGAAACCCTAGATCATTTCAAGCTAGGACAGGATAACCCTACCCTCTATAGGGGTGTTTGTTCTCTTTTCTGCTATGTGTTATGTGCAATGTATTGGATCTATACAGGGGTTCTCAAATTCAAATGAGTGGTTCAGGTAGTTCAACTTAGCACCATTACTTTAAAAACAAACAAAAATAACAAAAACATAAAATCAAAAAAAAAAAAAAAACTCCGATATCCCACAAAGTCGACATTTGTAAATAAATAGAACTTGTAGGGTATCTGACCATCTCTGTGATTGGGGAGTGACCACCTATTGGTTGCACGAGCTTTATTGTGAATGTTGTGGCTGGCTCACACGTTGATTGGCAATTTGAGAATGGTTTTGTTTTGAGTTCTAAATTGAGTATTGCGTCTAAGTTCGATTCCACCAAGTTTTGGAATCAGACCCGAGTCATTCTAGTGAGTCAGAGTCTGTTGATTTCGAGAGTGCTAACCTAGACATTTCTGTCCTGTCTGGGTCTTCTTTGTCATTTTCTTTTGAGTCTGTTGTCATTGCTGAGTCATAGTCTCTTTTCAATAAACAGAAAAAACAAAAAAAAAATGTCATAGAGTCTGCCTACTTCTCTGTGCCTTAATTCATCGCATTGACCAAAGTTTTTCAAAACTTTTTCTAAAACTCTGATAAAAACAAAGAGGAAGAATTTCCTCGGGATTTGTAAATTTTGATCAACTGAGAAGAAGAGAGGTGTGCTAAGCCTTTGATGAATAAAATCATTTTTGTTAATGTGAGTACTGAGAAGGATCCTGGCTTGGTCCAAATTGGTTCTATCTTATCTTCGTAAAAGTACGAGTGATTAGTCACTTTGTGAAAAGATTTCAAAAACTGTTTTTGCGTGGTCCTACGAAGACAGGCCTGGAATAGATTATACAGCATAGGATCCCTCTTGACTCGAGGTCCGACCTCCTTAGCTCCTTAGCTTTCAAACCTTGATTCGAAGTATTCAATGATCATTCAAAGTGTAAGTCTTGCGTAGCCGAATTGGAAAAAGCCCTTGAACTAGGGGCCATGATGTGATTCAAATGGAGGCAGTCCTTCAACTAGGGGCAATAAGGTCAAATATGATTTAGATTGGAAATAGCCCTTGAACTAGGGGCAATGATGTGATCCAGATTGGAAACAGACCTTGAACTCAAGGCAGAGAATGTGATTTCGATTTGAAACAGCCCTTGAACTAGGGGCAAAAGTGTGAGACTTGCATAGCTGAAATGAAGGCAGCCCTTGAACTAGGGGCAATAAGGTACCACCCTTGAGAGGCTCGCTGGGCCAAAAACCCAGAAGGGCGACCCAAGCAAAAGTTAGAGCACAAAAATAAATTAAAAAAAAACAAAAATAAAAAAATAATAAAAAAAGAAGAAAAATAAAAAGCTCGCAAGGTTGAAAATCCGAAAGGGCGGCTTTGGCAAAAGTTAGAGCATCAAAGGAGAGTGTCAATACCCGAGTGAACCTTAGCCAAAACTATGTAGGGCCAGTGATTCAGATTGGAAGCAACCTGTGAACTAGGGGCAAGAAGGTTGGATGTGATTTAACTTTGAAGCAGCCCTTGAACTAGGGGCAAAAGGTTGGATGTGATCAAAGAGTTAAAACTGAACCGTTTCCCAATGAAGACCGCCCAGAAAGGCAAAACCCAGAATTTGAGAGAATGAATTTTATTATTGAATGACAGCCGAGTTCCTATCCACTACACTAGAGGCAAATTCAGACCCAATTCAACATAGTCCCTACATCCTCATATCTACCGGTCAAGTGTAGAAGTTATTCTTATAGTTGGCTTAGAGATTCCCCAATCAGCATGGACTGGTTACAATGAAAGTAACCCTTGAGAGGCTCGCTGGGTTGAAAACCCGGAAGGGCAACCCAGGCAAAAGTTAGAGCAGAAAAACAAAAAAAATAGAAACTCAAAAGAAATAAAAAAAATGAAATGAACAAAATGAAAAACAAAAATAAAAAATGATAAAAAGCTCGCAAGGTTGAAAACCCGAAAGGGCGACTTTGGCAAAAGTTAGAGCGTAAAAGGAGACTGTCAATACTCGAGTGACCCTCAGCCCGAACTACGATGGCCTGATTCCTATCTTTGGGATACGTAGGTAGCTTCGTCTTGAAGTTCGGCCCCAATAATTTTTCAACTCATTCATCTCGTCCATGTTTGCTTGGTGTGTCTTTAGTCGACTTGGTTATCCTATCCGTGTTTGATTGGTGTATCTTCGTTCTGCTCAGTTCAATTGGTTTGATTTAACTTAGTTCAGTTCGGTTCGGTTCGGTTCGGCGATTCGATTCGGTTCGGTTTGGTTCGGTTCGGTTCGGTTCGGTTCGTGTTCCCATACTGGTAGAGCCCGTAACCGGTCAGCCTTATGGACATGCCTTGACAAGACAAGCCTCCGGCAAACCGCTCAGGAATAGCAGATGGCAAACACGGTGTCCTAGGCGCACCAATGCAAATGCAATGCAAAGAAACACACAAGTGTAGTCAAAACCAGATATCACGAGTTCGAGTCAAGTTCTCTAGATCCCCAGCGGAGTCGCCAGAAACTGTAACAAGCCCGCGGAGGGACCTCGCTACAGCTCGGACTCGATTTTTGTAGTCACGGTTCTTAATCTCGAACCAAAGAGTCCAAATCCGGCAAATCGTTTTGAAAACAGATTTTTTGAAAGAAGTGCCAAACATGGACTGCTTTGCCAGATACAGAGTCGCCACCTAAATATTTTATTTTTGGGAAATTTAGGAAACCCTGACTCAGTGCCAAAGGCCACGTGTCCGTCATCACCAAAGTTGCCTCGGCTCGGGAACTTGGGTACGATTGGGGAAGGTCACTTCGTGAGCACCCCCGCTCGCCCGGTCAAAGACCGGCCTCTACTAACCATGATATCTGATTTTGAAAACATTGTGCGTTCTTATTCCGGTTATTAGCCTAGGTTACTATGTGATGCTCGCACATTACAAGTATAGACTGAGTCACCTGAATTGGAACAAAACGTTTCGTGTTTGTTTGTTTGAAAATGGTTTGATGGTGCTACCCGCAGGTAGGCTAAGACGTGGATTTGCCACCCTCGGGTGGGCTTAGAAAACAATGGTTTTGCCACTATCTAGTGGGCTTAAAACAAACATTTGATGAATTGTTCCAATCCAAATAACACAACCTCCACCCACAGGCATTCAAGGCAGTTATATCACATAAGCATATAGCCTCATGGTAAGCATGCTATTCATGGCAGTCACTCACACGCATGCAAGGATGCTAAAGCATAAAACTTACCGAGTACTCCAAGCCAAAACAGAAACTACATTAGAAATCATGCATGATCCTAAGTATACAGAAATGCCTAATGCAACACATGCAAAGATGCAAATTATAGCAGGCTCGGCTATTCTAAACATGGCATATGAAATGCTACAGCTATCAAGTATTCAATTTGGAATTGAAATACAAATGCAGTTTGTATGATGCGCCGAGCCCGGTGCATGCAAAATAGATGAATGATGCAAACATGCTGTCATACTGTATGCTAATTGAAATATGCCCTATATCTAACCATCATAAGCAGGTAAATAAAAGGGAAGAAAGACGTGGGGTTGGAAGACATACATCACACACACCCACACTTATTACAATTATGCCCTCGCGCAGAGGGTCCGAATAAATATACAGTCCCAAATGAAAGAATAATACAGTCCAAATAATACAGTCCGAATAATGTACAAATTCCTAATTAATTAACAAATTAACTAAGAAAAACTGTAAACTGGCATGCAAGCCAGGGACTGCCTTGACTCCGCTCCGGATAATGAAATGATGCATGTTCGGGTGCCTTTGCGCGGAAATCCACTGGGATGCCCCAATTAGCCTCTGTTTGCAATGTTTCTCGAAATGCGTGCCAAACTCCGAAAAGTTGCTGATTCTTTATTTTGCTGCAACAGAGAGCATGAAAGGGGCATAGCAATGTATTTCACAGATATATGCATGTCTCGATCCTCGTGCCACCAATCACGCAACTCGATGCATGATGGCCGAGGAGCCGAATTGCACAACTCAATATAGGATGAATGCATATGAACACACAACAAAACCTAACTCCATCATGGATAATCCGGAGTGTCGGTGACTTGGGAATTGAGACCCGTTCCGTCGCTCGGAGTACGAAACGCACCTCGTTTCCTGTGTCCGGCCTAACTCCTATCCCGAACACGATGCAATATGCATGATATGCATGAAATGTAGCTAATATGCAACCCTAACATACACAATGTCATGGAATGGTATACACGCTATACGAGGTAATACACAACCGGGCATACATAATGCTATGGATGAAATGGCATACGCAATGCAATAATGGGCTTACACCAACATGAGAGAGCCTCAGCCACACTCACATAAGAGGCCATCAGATGAGAACAAGACACCTCGAAGTGCGCGTCCGCGGGCACGCAAACCGAGAAAAAGGCATACGGAATGCAACAGAGCTAAAATTGCATACACAATGCAATATGGACTTATACTAACATGAGATAGCCTCAGCCACACTCACATAAGAGGCCGATAGATGAAAATGAGATGCCTCGAAATGCGTGCGCACGGGCACGCAAACCGAGAAAAAGGCATACGGAATGCAACAGAGCTAAAATGGCATACACAATGCAATATGGACTTATACTAACATGAGAGAGCCTCAGCCACACTCACATAAGAGGCCGATAGATGAAAATGAGATGCCTCGAAATGCGTGCACACGGGCACGCAAACCGAGGAAATGACATACGCGATGAAATGGCATGGAAATATGATATGCAAACATGCAAAAATCAGTGGCAAAATGGGGGGGGGGGGGGAAAACAGCCCCGAGATGAGGCGAAATAATTCCCGATGCATGAAATGATCCCGAAATGTGGATTTCAATGCATAAAATGGCCTACAGCTATACCATACATGCATAATTGATACATGACATGAAAATACAGAAGCAAGGCAGCCCCAAAACTCACATCTTTACAGTACAAAACATGGCCAAATAGCAATCACAAGTAGGGCTAAGATGGCATACAAAAATGGCTCCGCAAAGGAGGCTATGAAGAAAGTGGTAGATGCAAAGCCCAAATTGAAAAATACCCTTCTACAATACTGAAGAGGGACCCAAAATATGGACATTTACAGTAGATGACAAGCCCCAAATCAGTATGAAAACATGCTCAAAATGTGAAAAAAGATTGAGGCCACAAGAGGGTATAACATGAAGTAGACCAAATATACATCAAATGGCCAAATACCCTTAATGAAACATTCCAAGGAGGTCAAAATATAACCACTTTCAGTTCTGATCATGGCCGAAAACAGAAGCTAGATAAGCTTAAAAAAGCATGCAAAATGGGGGGCCAAAGAGGGGTATAACGGTAAGTACAACATGGAGGCCCCCAACAGTGGTGATCCCTTCTACAATGTTGTAGAGGGACTCAAAATAAGCCTACTCACAGTTCATGACACACTCCAAAACAATTTACATATAGGCCAAACAAATCATGCAAATTTACGGTAAATAGGAGGGATTATGAAGCAAGTGCATCATGGGGGGCTCAAAAAGTGTTGGGCCCTTCTTCAATGTTGAAGAGGAGCACAAAATAGGCCCTCTTCCAGTTTACATTATGCTCGAAAACAGATCACACATAGGCTAGAAATTTCATGCAAAATAAAGGCATACAAGATGGTATTGAAGCAAGTACCAAATGGAGGGCTCAAACAGGGTTGAGCCCTTGAACAAACATGAAATATGGCTCAAAATAATGACCTTTTCAGTTCTGGTTGGAGCTCAAAACAGTAAGCAAATAGGCCTAAGAAATGAGGCAAAAATAAGCTACAAAAGAGGGAAATGGACACTTACCCTTGTAGACAAGTCTTGGCTGCCTTTTGCTTGAAGAATGGATGCCTCCTAGCTGCTGGAAAGCTCTCCTAGCTGCTGGAAATAGAGTAGTGGTGGTGGTGCTTGATGATGATGAAGAAATGGAACCAAAACTTGAGAATTTGAGAGAGATGGAGAGAGATATGAATGTGAGGCCTCTTAGGGATTTTTTGTAACCCCAAAACAAGAGTTGGGCAGCTGGTTATATAGGCCAAAGAGAGGGAGCAAGGTAGGAGGAAAATGACACCAAGTTTTTCTCCAAAAGCTTCCCCCGGGTACAGATATTTTTGGGGGAAAACAGCTATACAGCTGTAAAGTACCAATTGTGGGGATCAAGGCCGGCCACCTATTTTTGTTGCAGGTGGCCGGCCGGCCACCCCCTATGGCCGGCCGGCTAGGGTCAAAAGGTTCAAGCCATAAAAGTGGCCAGCCATGTAGCCCTTGAAGTTAGCTTTCCAATGCCGCAAACCTTGCATTAAAATTCCTTCTGTAGAAAAAGTTATGCCAGTTTCCGTAAAGCCACGCAGATTCAGTCCAACCGGGCATCAACCAACCATATCTCCTCCCCCCGAACTTGTACTTAGGAGATTCTTGAGTGAAAAATGAAGCCCCAGAAGTCTCCTTTCCAATGGCACCAGCCTTGCATCAAAATTCCCCATGTGCAAGGAGTTATGCCCATTTTGGTGAAGCCGCGCAGTGTTTTCTCTCCTTCCCAGATTCATGTTGATTCACTTTTGACCAAAGAAAGGTGGCCGGCCAGAACAATTGCTGGCTGACCATGTGGCCACTTTGAAGCCCTTGAAGTTAGCTTTCCAATGGTGCCAACCTCGCATTAAAATTCCTCCTGTGGAAAAAGTTATGCCAGTTTCGGTGAAGCCGCGCAGATTTGGCCCTACCCGGATTCATGCCGAACTTCTCCCAAACCAGTTTTCTTCTCTCTTCTCCTCTTTTCTTCAACTCCAAACCCCTAAGTAAGGTGTTTTGAAAGATTTTTCAAAGATTTCATCTCTCTTTCATTCATTTCCACTTTGTCCTTGCTCGGTTTACCGAAAAACGCAACATTTGACAAAATGCGAGCCTCGGAACATCGTAAAAACTTTATTTCAAAAATGTTTTGAAAGAGAGGGTTTTAAGTCTAGAATCTTTGATCGAGATCGTTCTGGTCCAGAACAGGGGTATGAAGTTGAGATTTGACTCTCTCTTTGCCGAAGAAATTGAACCTTTGCCCTGCACACCTTTCTCCACCATGTAAATCATCAGTCGCGTCGAAGTCTTATGGACGGTCAAAAATGGGGTGTCTACAGTTGCCCCTCTTTGACAGAACTCGGAAGTCAAGAAGTGACGGGAGTGAATGTCAAAGCCCAGAGACGACCCATTTTTGACAAGGCCCAAGACTTGGACAAACAAACAAAATATAGATAAATAAATGGTTGTGCCCGCAGGCTGCCTACGTGTCCCTTTGCAAGGAATCAAACCAGCGTGGTTCAGGGGCAGATGCAAAATGATATGCAGGAAGATTTTGATAATTGGACTTATACGCTACGCGAAGCCGGTTTTGAAAATTGGACTTATACGCTACGCGAAGCCGGTTTGAAGATTGGACTTACACGCTACGCGAAGCCGGTTTGAAGATTGGACTTACACGCTACGCGAAGCCGGTTTGAAGATTGGACTTACACGCTACGCGAAGCCGGTTTGAAAATTAGACTTACACGCTACGCGAAGCCGGTTTGAAGATTGGACTTACACGCTACGCGAAGCCGGTTTGAAGATTGGACTTATACGCTACGCGAAGCCGGTTTGAAAATTGAGGATTCATGCAATGCACTATAATGTAGTGGCTAAAATGCAATGTAATAGCTAAGAGGTAAATGTACCTTACAGGGGTAATTGGCAATGACTTACCTCATGTTGCTGGGGATCTCTCGCTTCTTCTTGATTGAACCGCAGGTACTACTTTTCTCCCTGACTATGGTCGCAGCTTTCCCTATTCTCCAATAGGGTGACAGACTAGGTTGGATCAGTATCCAGAATTGAGGTGCATACAGATGCTATCTCAATCTATGGGGCTGCCATACAGATTTCAAGCCGATGATATACCCCTGGGTATTTAAACCAGACTTTAGTCCCGGAAATCCCAAACCTTTGCGTTCTAGGCATGAGCCATTCGAACTCTAGTTTCCACCGTCTCAGTTGGTCTCTTAGGAACTCACCGCTAACACAGGCAGGTGGCTATACCAGACCACCGGAAGTCGTTCGGGCACGACAAACACCAAAGGAATTGCACCTTTAGAGGATTTAAGGTCTCCTAGACTGGGCAATAAAATAGATATGATGCAATGGATGTGATAGATGTGATGCAATAGATAATAGATGTGATGCAACAGAGAGTATAATAGATGCAAAATGGTGACATACTCCAACCGCGCTGGACTCGTGAGAGGAGAGAGAACAAAGAAAACCAATCAGGCGCGTTCCACGCAATCTAAGATAAATTCCAGACACGCTGAAAATCGTGTGAGGAAGGGGACACTCAAAACACGCTGATAATCGTGTGAGGAATGGGACACTCAAAACACGCTGATAATCGTGAGAGGAGGTACAAAAACAGCCCGCCCAGCGCGTCTACAACGCAACCTGGGATAAATTCCAATCACGCTGAAATCGTGTGAAGAAAAGAACACTCTAACCACGCTGAAATCATGAGAAGTGGTCCAAAAACAACCGCCCAGGTGCGTACACAACGCAACCTGAGATAGATTCCAAACACGCTGAAATCGCGTAAGGAACAGGACACTCAAACCACGCTGAAATCGTGAGAGGAGGTCCAAAAACAACCGCCCAGGTGCGTACACAACGCAACCTGAGATAGATTCCAAACACGCTGAAATCGCGTAAGGAACAGGACACTCAAACCACGCTGAAATTGTGAGAGGAGGTCCAAAAACAACCGCCCAGGTGCATACACAACACAACCTGAGATAAAATCCAAAACACCCTGAAATCGCGTAAGGAACGGGACACTCAAACCACGCTGAAATTGTGAAAAGAGGTCAAAACACAGCCCGCCCAGCGCGTCTACAACGCAACCTGAGATAAATTCCAAACACGCTGAAATCGTGTGAGGAAAAGAACACTCTAACCACGCTGAAATCGTGAGAAGAGGTCCAAAAACAATCGCCCAGGTGTGTACACAACGCAACCTGAGATAGATTCCAAACACGCTGAAATCGTGAGAGAAGGTCCAAAAACAACCGCCCAGGTGCATACACAACACAACCTGAGATAAAATCCAAACACGCTGAAATCGTATGAGGAACGGGACACTCAAACCACGCTGAAATCGTGAGAAGAGGTCCGAAGACAACCGCCCAAGTGCGCACACAACGCAACCTGAGATAAATTCTAAACACGCTGAAATCGCGTAAGGAACGGGACACTCAAACCACGCTGAAATCGTGAGAGGAGGTCCAAAAACAACCGCCCAGGTGCATACACAACACAACCTGAGATAAAATCCAAAACACGCTGAAATCGCGTAAGGAACGGGACACTCAAACCACGCTGAAATCGTGAGAAGAGGTCCAAAAACAACCGCCCAGGTGCATACACAACACAACCTGAGATAGATTCCAAACACGCTGAAATCGCGTAAGGAACAGGACACTCAAACCACGCTGAAATCGTGAGAGGAGGTCCGAAAACAACCGCCCAGGTGCGCACACAACGCAACCTGAGATAGATTCCAAACACGCTGAAATCACGTAAGGAACGGGACACTCAAACCACGCCGAAATCGTGAGAAGAGGTAAACAACTCGGGAGCGCGTTCCATGCAACCTAAGTTAAGTCCTGGGGGACAACGATCCTAAACGCTGCTCAGCGTAAAAGGATAAACAATAAGAGATAACACAAGATGTAAATAAATGCAATAAGTGCGATGAAACACGTGCACAATGCAAGACTTGGCACACAGCTTACGACATAGCATTCCATTCATTTGGCACACAGCTCACAACACGACACTCTGTTCGTTAGGCGCGCAACTCGCAACACAAAATTCTGTTCAATCTGGGCACACAACTCTTTTGGGGCACACAGCGCATTTCGGGCACGCAGCTCATCTTGGGCACACAGCGCATCTTGGGCACGCAGCAGATCTCGGGCAGACAGCGCATTCTTCAGGCACATAGCTCATTTGGGCACATAGTATATTTCCGGGCACACAGCTCGTTTTTCGGGCGCACAGCTCATTTTGAACATACAGGATGCAATGACAGAACTTGCAGAAGTTGAAACAATCTCAGATGCCCAACATTTTCCCTCTTTTCTTTTGCTTTGCAGCCTGGAACTTTCACAGCTTCAGATAGGTCCTGGTTTTTCTCACATGACCTGGGTTGAACCCTACGGTTTTATGAAAGAACAAATTCTGTTTTGCACAAATGTGGAGAACGGCACGGCACGGCACTCGGAGCACAAAATGATTTTATTTTTGAAATTGAGAGATGAGTTTTCGATCAGGTATTGAGCCTACGACTGGACACAGCAAAACGACTCAACACGGAAATAAAAGGCACACAACCTAGACACATCGAGTAACACTTGAAACGACTCAAAACAAGAATCGAGATAAAAAAGACACGACACTCAGACGTGCAGAGGGAGCCTGTTTCACCGGGTAGTGTTTCCCACCCTTTCTCATTTGTGGTTCTCACATCACTCGGCCCTCAAGCTCTGTTTTTCTGAAAAATCCCTTTTCTCACTTTTTCTCTCATCGCACATCTCTCTATTCTTCAATCTTTCATTTTTCAATCCCTCCCCTGGGTGGTTGATAGATAAACAGCAAGTTGAAGGCTCTCGCCCCTAGCACTCAGCTAGATTCTTCTTTCTTCCGCTCACAGCTAGTGAATTCCTCCCATAGAGGGGTTGCGCTACAATTGGGTGTGTAGCAAATCTGCAGCTAGCATCGGTTGATGATGCTTTGCTGGGGAGTTTGGACGTGATAAGATCTGTCCAGATGATGGAATGGAATATCTTGCCTCATTCCAGTTCGTGCTTCGCACTTGGCACGACACCTCGTTGCTTGGAGGATACGAGAGCTTTCAGTCCTTTGTCGTTAACTTCAATTGCGCCCTTCTTGGCAGGTAGAGTGCCCTTCTTGGCGAGTAGGGTGCCCTTTCTGGCGAGTATGTTGACAATGGGGAAAAGACAGAACACCTGACTCAATTGTGCCCCTAGTTCATTATTTCGACCATTTTTTGTTTTTGCTTTCCACTAAAACAGTTTTGACCAAAATGAGAGTTAGATCAACATGCTTGTTCGATTTTTGATTTAAAATCATGCAAGTTAGGCTATGAGCACTGAAAATTTTCCTTTTTTGGGTCCATGAAAAGGGTCCAGTTTTGGAAAAGATAGAATGATTTTCGAGAAAATAGTCAACCTCAGTAAAAATTCTCAAAAGCTGTTTTTGCAATCGGCCACTGCTCAACGAGCGTACAACCCACTCTCGAGATGCACAACCTCAGATCCGAAGGAAAATTTCCCCTTGCTTGAAGAGAGTTGCATGGCAACGGAAAGTTGCCCCTTGTTTGAACGGCACCGCGGCGCATTGAATGGCAACGGAAAGTTGCCCCTTGTTTGACTGGCGCCGCAGCACACTGAATGGCAACGGAAAGTTGCCCCTTGTTTGGATAGCACCGCGGCGCATTGTAGTCAGTCCTCAGAGTGACGAACACAACCAAATCCTCAGATACAGAGAAGACAAAGATGACCAGAACCATCGCATGGACACAATCAAATTGAAGTGTTTTACGGCTGGACTTCAGAATGAAGTTGCCTACGTATCCCAAACATGGGAATCAAGCCTTACGTAGTTCGGGGTTAAGGTACACTCGGGTATTTAACCTCTCCTTTTTATGCTCTATCTTTTGCCAAGGCGCCTATTGCAGGTTTTCGACCTTGCGAGCTTTGTTCTTCTTTCTTTTTCTTTTTTCTATTCTTTTCATTCCTTTTTCTTCTTGTTTTTTTTTTTTTTTGCATTTTTCTTTTCTTTTCTTTTTGCATTTTTGTATCTTTGCATTTTTTCTCTTTTTTCTTTTTTCATTCTCTTCTTTGCTCTAACTTTTGCCTGGGTCGCCCTTCTGGGTTTTCGGCCCAGCGAGCCTCTCAAAGGGTAAAAATGTAACAAGTCCATGCCAAATGGTTCTGAGATTGAAGCCCTCAGTATCCAGGAGAGTGGCTGTTGTATTGATTTGCAGAAAGATCCACCTTTGGCTCGTCGAGCACATCGGACATTTTTTGCCCCTAGTTCAAGGGGTGCTTCTGATCTAGCCTTGCAAGCTTCTTCTGATGAGGTCTGACCTTCTTGATCTGACTTTGGTGCCTCTTGTTCGAGGGCTGCTTCAAATCTGGCCACACAGGCCTCACAACGTAGTTGACCGTTGAACCTTCTGAATTCAAGTTCAAGGTTTGGAAGCAAAAGGGGTTGAGTCTCGAGGCTGAGAGCGATCCTAGGCTGCACAATCTCAAAAGCGATTCCACACAGGTCTTCGCAGGACCGCGCAAAACATTTTGTTTTTGAAAATTTTTAAGAAAGCGACAAATCACTCGCGCTGAAGATAGTGTGAAACCAGTCCGAATCAAGCCAGGGTCCTTCTCAGTACTCACGCTAACAAGCATGATTTCATTCATTAAGGGCTTAGCACGCCTCTCTTTCTCTCAGTTTGATCAAATTTTTGCAAATCCCGAGGAATTCCTTCCTCTTTGTTTTCACCGCAGCGTTCAAAAAGTTTTGAAAAACTCAGGTCATTACAATGACTTCAAGGCACAGAAAAGACAGGGTTCTTAGTCAAATACTGCCATCTCATTTGGAATTTCTGGTACAACTGGCACACGGCAGGCAGAACACAACACAAAGCCATGAAACCACTGCTGTTCATTCAAATCCGTTGGCGTTACTGGCTCCAAGGCAGAAATAGACTCAAAACAAAACGAAAAGACAAACACAAAACAAAATGGTGACGTCCGAGGTAACACCCCCCAGAATCACCCGACTCCTATACAACAGGACTAACTCGATACAACAAAACAGACCCTACTGACTCACTATGAAAAGGCTGACTCAAAATAACAGGACGGACTCAAAACAAAACAACAAGACTGACTCAATACCCAAGTCAGAATGTAGCAAAACTGGTATTTGCATGTTGCTCAGAACAGTGCTTGCCATTCCTGCGTCTGGAGTTAATCGAGCGCTGCCCGCAGGTGGTTCATCCCCCGATCACATCACATTATCCCCCAAGTTCACCGATCCAATGCCGATAGACTTTGCAGAGCTTGATGCGGCAATGACCCCGTTGTCAAATAGATCCTGTACTTCATGGCGAAGACGGAAGCAGTTGTCGGTAGTATGGCCAGTTTGCTGATGGAAGGCACAGTATTGGACGGCATCATGCGTAGCTGGAAGAGGATTTGGGAGAGGCCGAGGCTCAAGGGGTTTGAGATGGCCTTGTCCAGCAAGGATTTGGAAAGCTTTGGACAAAGGCATGTGGAGGGCATGGAAGACCCTCTAACCTCGGGTTGGTACTTCTGGGTTTGTGATTTTTGCTGGACGCACCAGTAAAGGGATTGGCAGTGTGGCTGGCCTTTGTTGATCTCTTCTGAGTGCAGGATTATAGCTGAAAGGAACGTTTCTGATACAACGACCCTTCTCCCGGCTTGCCCCTTGATTCAAACTGCCCCCAACTTGAGTGGCGAAAATGTCGTCCACATTTTTGCAACAACTGCGAGCACTTGCTCTTTGTTCAGTCCCTCGGCTTTCAAAGCCTCAACAGCCAACAGAAGATGTTCATGGGGATCCATGTCCGCCCCTATCTTGTTCTTTCCACTCGCCTCCACTTTGCCAAGGGATTGGCATTCCTCAAATACAGCCCGTTCCAAGATGGGGAGCCTTTTGACATGAAACCCAGCATGGTGTGGTCGATGACGGAGCCAATGTCCCAGACCAGATCTGTCACAGTTCTTTGAAGATCTTCGATCATTCTCTTTAGCTCAGAAGTAGTGGGCTCACGGGTTTGAGATGATTGGGGTCCAGGTGCATCCATCATGCATAAGTCCATGCTTTCTGGAATGAACACCTCAGGCTTGGGTAGATGGGTTGGGGTGATGTATATGCTGGGGTTGAAGGTGGTTGGTAGTGTATGGATGAGGTTGAGGTGGGGAGGTGACAAGTCAGTACTAACCTGAGGTCCTTTGGGTGGAGCTAGAGTCTCTTCGTCAATAAGATCCTGAATCTTATGACGGAGGCGGATGCAACGGTTCGTATCATGACCGTGCTGCTGATGGTAGGCACAATATTTAGCTGGGTCGTATCTTGTTGGAAGAGGGTTTGGAAGGGGTTGGGGTTCTAGGAGTTCTAGGTGCCCCTCTTCTTGCAGCTTTTTCAAAGCTTGGGAGAGACTCATGTAAAGAGGATGGATTTTTCGGGCTTGGGGTCAAGTTGAAGTGGTTGGTTTTTGGTCATTGAGGGAAGTGGTGATAGTGTCTACTTCTGAGCATTTCGCAGCTGTCCTACCATCAGTAGTAGCATTGGAACTACGAGCAACATTCCTCTTCACAGGCTCATTATCTTCTGCAAAGATCCCTTGTCTGATGGCATCCTCGATTTGAACCCCCATCTCATGCAGATCTGAAAAGGTAGGGAAGGGAAGAACAATCATTTTCTGCATAAGCTTGGGCTGGAGATTGCGCACAATCATCCGAATCTGATCTTTGTTAGTGGGCCTAGTGGTCATCATTGAGGCTTTTGCTCTCCATCTCGTCACAAACTCTGAGAAACCCTCCTTTGGTTCTTGGCGGGTGACTTCGAGATCACGAGTTGTGACCTCGATCTGTGTGTTATAGGAGTATTGAGCAATAAAGGCCTCAGCCAGCTCTTCCCAGTTCTGTTTCACAGAGTTCTCCAATTTTGCATACCAGATTGCGGCTATCCCGGACAGGGTTCGGCCGAATAGTGATAGTTTCTGGGCTGTGGTCAAACCCATTGGTCTCAGGATATCAGAAAACAGTTGGAGGTGCACCATTGGGTCTTCAGAGCCATCAAATCGATCGATATGCGGCATCTTGAACCGATCCGGTAATGTCACCACTGAGTCGGTATAACCATCCTCTATATCAGGAATAGAATGGGCCCCCTGAGACTTTTTGAACAACTTCTCAAGCTTGCTCACTTTCAATGCTGTGGGGTCCGTCTGAACTCAAAGGGTGAACTTGGCAGGTTGATCGGTGCTTTGGATAGCTGGGGTAGAACCGGGGGCAGAGGTGGCCTTGTCGGAATGTCCGTATCTTCTTCGACATTAGCTGTCTCCCCGAGCGTTGGAACTCTGGGTGGGGGAGGAGCCTGGTGTGAAGTAGATACCCCAGTTTGCTGCTCTAGCCTGGCAATTGTCTCTGCCTGTTGGGCTATAATCTCGGCCTGGCTTTTGGCAAATTCCGCTTGACGGGCAGCGTCCTAATGCATGAGTTTCATACTTTCTTGGAGTTGACGCATCATTTCCTCCATCCCTGCCATATTGCCCTGGTCTAACTGAACAACTGGTATAACTGTCCCTGACTGGCCTTTTTACCCTGCCTTTGGTGAAGGAACACTGATTGCCCTCGAACTGAATCTCTGACCCGACAAAGTCTATCAGCACAAGTCTAATGATCCTCGGGGGATATTGGAGCCTTCCGAAGCTATGGTTCCAAGACTACCTAGCAAAAGAGAAAATGGACAGCATCTCAGCCTAATTTCACGATAACCCATATGAGCCGAGCTGAATGACTGTGCCCCTACAGAATTCTGCCCGTAAACTGATACCCTCAGGTAAACTGAATCCCAAAATACTGAACCAGTGCCCGCAGGCCTGATGCCCAAACTCGCGAACTGATACATGCATTCCTGTAGAGACGCACTCTAAAGCACATAACAGCAAGTGAGAGCCAAAAACCCCTATGTTGGGGGTAGTTTCCCTGTCCTATTTTGTCAGGAACTAGGGTTTCACTACGCACACAGCGGTTTCAAACAACCTATAAATGGTAAGCAACCTGTCCTAGTTTGGAATGGTCACTATGGATCCGAATATGCACTAGGTCGAATGGTCAAAAAGGGTGCCCCGGTAAAACCGGGGTTTGTGTTCCCATACTGGCAGAGCCCAACCGGTCAGCCTTATGGACATGCCTTGACAAGACAAGCCTCCGGCAAACCGTTCAGGAATAGCAGATGGCAAACACGGTGTCCTAGGCGCACCAATGCAAATGCAATGCAAAGAAACACACAAGTGTAGTCAAAACCAGATATCATGAGTTCGAGTCAAGTTCTTAAATCCCCAGCGGAGTCGCCAGAAACTGTAACAAGCCCGCGGAGGGACCTCGCTACAGCTCGGACTCGATTTTTGTAGTCACGGTTCTTAATCTTGAACCAAAGAGTCCAAATCCGGCAAATCGTTTTGAAAACAGATTTTTTTGAAAGAAGTGCCAAACATGGACTGCTTTGCCAGATACAGAGTCGCCACCTAAATATTTTATTTTTGGGAAATTTAGGAAACCCTGACTCGGTGCCAAAGGCCACGTCCGTCATCACCAAAGTTGCCTCGGCTCGGGAACTTGGGTACGATTGGGGAAGGTCACTTCGTGAGCACCCCCGCCCGGTCAAAGACGGCCTCTACTAACCATGATATCTGATTTTGAAAACATTGTGCGTTCTTATTCCGGTTATTAGCCTAGGTTACTATGTGATGCGCACATACAAGTATAGACTGAGTCCTGAATTGGAACAAAACTTCATGTTTGTTTGTTTGAAAATGGTTTGATGGTGCTACCCGCAGGTAGGCTAAGACGTGGATTTGCCACCCTCGGGTGGGCTTAGAAAACATGATTTTGCCACTATCTAGTGGGCTTAAAACAAACATTTGATGAATTGTTCCAATCCAAATAACCAACCTCCACCCACAGGCATTCAAGGCAGTTATATCACATAAGCATATAGCCTCATGGTAAGCATGCTATTCATGGCAGTCACTCACACGCATGCAAGGATGCTAAAGCATAAAACTCACCGAGTACTCCAAGCCAAAACAGAACTACATTAGAAATCATGCATGATCCTAATTTATACAGAAATGCCTAATGCAACACATGCAAAGATGCAACTATAGCAGGCTCGGCTATTCTAAACATGGCATATGAAATGCTACAGCTATCAAGTATTCAATTTGGAATTGAAATACAAATGCAGTTTGTATGATGCGCCGAGCCCGGTGCATGCAAAACAGATGAATGATGCAAACATGCTGTCATACTGTATGCTAATTGAAATATGCCCTATATCTAACCATCATAAGCAGGTAAATAAAAGGGAAGAAAGACGTGGGGTTGGAAGACATACATCACACACACCCACACTTATTACAATTATGCCCTCGCGCAGAGGGTCCGAATAAATATACAGTCCCAAATGAAAGAATAATACAGTCCAAATAATACAGTCCGAATAATGTACAAATTCCTAATTAATTAACAAATTAACTAAGAAAAACTGTAAACTGGCATGCAAGCCAGGGACTGCCTTGACTCCGCTCCGGATAATGAAATGATGCATGTTCGGGTGCTTTGCGCGGAAATCCACTGGGATGCCCAATATAGCCTCTGTTTGCAATGTTTCTCGAAATGCGTGCCAGACTCCGAAAAGTTGCTGATTCTTCATTTTGCTGCAACAGAGAGCGAGGAAAGGGGCATAGCATAGCAATGTATTTCACAGATATATGCATGCCTCGATCCTCGTGCCACTAATCACGCATCTCGATGCATGATGGCCGAGGAGCCGAATTGCACAACTCAATATAGGATGAATGCATATGAACACACAACAAAACCTAACTCCATCATGGATAATCCGGAGTGTCAGTGACTTGGGAATTGAGACCCGTTCCGTCGCTCGGAGTACGAAACGTGCCTCGTTTCCCGTGCCCGGGCTAACTCCTATCCCGAACACGATGCAATATGCATGATATGCATGAAATGTAGCTAATATGCAACCCTAACATATACAATGTCATGGAATGGCATACACGCTATACGAGGTAATACACAACCGGGCATACATAATGCTATGGATGAAATGGCATACGCAATGCAATAATGGGCTTACACCAACATGAGAGAGCCTCAGCCACACTCACATAAGAGGCCATCAGATGAGAACAAGACACCTCGAAGTGCGCGTCCGCGGCACGCAAATCGAGAGAAAAGGCATACGGAATGCAACAGAGCTAAAATTGCATACACAATGCAATATGGACTTATACTAACATGAGATAGCCTCAGCCACACTCACATAAGAGGCCGATATGATAGAAAATGAGATGCCTCAAAATGCGTGCGCACGGGCACGCAAACCGAGAAAAAGGCATACGGAATGCAACAGAGCTAAAATGGCATACTCAATGCAATATGGACTTATACTAACATGAGAGAGCCTCAGCCACACTCACATAAGAGGCCGATAGATGAAAATGAGATGCCTCGAAATGCGTGCACACGGGCACGCAAACCGAGGAAATGACATACGCGATGAAATGGCATGGAAATATGATATGCAAACATGCAAAAATCAGTGGCAAAATGGGGGGGGGGGAAACAGCCCCGAGATGAGGCGAAATAATTCCCGATGCATAAAATGATCCCGAAATGTGGATTTCAATGCATAAAATGGCCTACAGCTATACCATACATGCATAATTGATACATGACATGAAAATACAGAAGCAAGGAAGCCCCAAAACTCACATCTTTACAGTACAAAACATGGCCAAATAGCAATCACAAGTAGGGCTAAGATGGCATACAAAAATGGCTCCGCAAAGGAGGCTATGAAGAAAGTGGTAGATGCAAAGCCCAAATGGAAAAATACCCTTCTACAATACTGAAGAGGGACAAAAAATATAGACATTTACAGTAGATGACAAGCCCCAAATCAGTATGCAAACATGCTCAAAATGCGAAAAAAGATTGAGGCCACAAGAGGGTATAACATGAAGTAGACCAACTATACATCAAATGGCCAAAGACCCTTAATGAAACATGCCAAGGAGGTCAAAATATAACCACTTTCAGTTCTGATCATGGCCGAAAACAGAAGCTAGATAAGCTTAAAAAAGCATGCAAAATGGGGGGCCAAAGAGGGGTATAACGGTAAGTACAACATGGAGGCCCCCAACAGTGGTGATCCCTTCTAAAATGTTGTAGAGGGACTCAAAATAAGCCTACTCACAGTTCATGACACACTCCAAAACAATTTACATATAGGCCAAACAAATCATGCAAATTTACGGTAAATAGGAGGGATTATGAAGCAAGTGCATCATGGGGGGCTCAAACAGTGTTGGACCCTTCTTCAATGTTGAATAGGATCACAAAATAGGCCCTCTTACAGTTTACATTATGCTCGAAAACAGATCACACATAGGCTAGAAATTTCATGCAAAATAAAGGCATACAAGATGGTATTGAAGCAAGTACCAAATGGAGGGCTCAAACAGGGTTGAGCCCTTGAACAAACATGAAATATGGCTCAAAATAATGACCTTTTCAGTTCTGGTCGGAGCTCAAAACAGTATGCAAATAGGCCTAAGAAATGAGGCAAAAATAAGCTACAAAAGAGGGAAATGGACACTTACCCTTGTAGACAAGTCTTGGCTGCCTTTTGCTTGAAGAATGGATGCCTCCTAGCTGCTGGAAAGCTCTCCTAGCTGCTGGAAATAGAGTAGTGGTGGTGGTGCTTGATGATGATGAAGAAATGGAACCAAAACTTGAGAATTTGAGAGAGATGGAGAGAGATATGAATGTGAGGCCTCTTAGGGATTTTTTGTAACCCCAAAACAAGAGTTGGGCAGCTGGTTATAGGCCAAAGAGAGGGAGCAAGGTAGGAGGAAAATGACACCAAGTTTTTCTCCAAAAGCTTCCCCCGGGTACAGATATTTTGGGGGAAAACAGCTATACAGCTGTAAAGTACCAATTGTGGGGATCAAGGCCGGCCACCTATTTTTGTTGCAGGTGGCCGGCCGGCCACCCCCTATGGCCGGCCGGCTAGGGTCAAAAGGTTCAAGCCATAAAAGTGGCCGGCCATGTAGCCCTTGAAGTTAGCTTTCCAATGCCGCAAACCTTGCATTAAAATTTCTTCTGTAGAAAAAGTTATGCCAGTTTCCGTAAAGCCGCGCAGATTCAGTCCAACCGGGCATCAACCAACCATATCTCCTCCCCCCGAACTTGGACTTAGGAGATTCTTGAGTGAAAAATGAAGCCCCAGAAGTCTCCTTTCCAATGGCACCAGCCTTGCATCAAAATTCCCCATGTGCAAAGAGTTATGCCCATTTTGGTGAAGCCGCGCAGTGTTTTCTCTCCTTCCCAGATTCATGCTGATTCACTTTTGACCAAAGAAAGGTGGCCTTCCAGAACAATTGCTGGCCGACCATGTGTCCACTTTGAAGCCCTTGAAGTTAGCTTTCCAATGGCGCCAACCTCGCATTAAAATTCCTCCTGTGGAAAAAGTTATGCCAGTTTCCGTGAAGCCGCGCAGATTTGGCCCTACCCGGATTCATGCCGAACTTCTCCCGAACCAGTTTTCTTCTCTCTTCTCCTCTTTTCTTCAACTCAACTCCAACCCCTAAGTAAGGTGTTTTGAAAGATTTTTCAAAGATTTCATCTCTCTTTCATTCATTTCCACTTTGTCCTTGCTCGGTTTACCGAAAAACGCAACATTTGACAAAATGCGAGCCTCGGAACATCGTAAAAACTTTATTTCAAAAATGTTTTGAAAGAGAGGGTTTTAAGTCTAGAATCTTTTGATCGAGATCGTTCTGGTCCAGAACAGGGGTATGAAGTTGAGATTCGACTCTCTCTTTGCCGAAGAAATTGAACCTTTGCCCTACACACCTTTCTCCACCATGTAAATCATCAGTTGCGTCGAAGTCTTATGGACGGTCAAAAATGGGGTGTCTACAGTAGCCATCACTTGCTCAACTATTAGTGTGGGAAGACTGGGATGAGTAAGAGCAGGGGCACTTGGCCCAGAGGAGCTCGATGGATCATTAAGATCCGGAAACAGAGAGAGAGGGCGAGACGAAGCCATGTATGGGAAGAAAGAGGAAAGAAGGCAGTCACAGAAGAATGGCAGAAAATAGAAGAGGAAAAGAAGAAGGAGGAGGACGATGGAAGAGCAATGGAGAAGATGGAGAAGAAGAAGAGAGCGGTTAAGAAGAAAGAGGGCAGATACTGAAGAAAAGAAGAAGACGAGAGAGAGACAAAGAGAGGGAGAGAGTCGAGGCAAGCCTGCAAACCGAGGGGGGCTGCTTTTGTCGGACAGCCGACACAAAAGCAGAGCCCGCGTGTCAAACGCGGCAAGAGACGCGGGAGAGTTGTGTATGCATATATGTATATATATTGTATAGCTATGTAATATAGATATTTGTTTGAACATTTTGGTCATATGAGTGGCTTGGGTTCAGTGGTTTGGCCCAAGGGGTTCAGGGTTCGGAAAGCCTAAGCTCGAGGTCAGGGGTTCGAACCCCACATTGAGTGTTTCTTTTGTTTTGTTTTATGTATAAATATGTCTTATATATTTGTTTGAACATTTGAGTCACAGGTGTGGCTTGGGTTCAGTGGTGTGGCTCAATGGTTGAAGGCTGAAAGGCTGAGCCCGACGTCAGGGGTTCGAACCCCACATCGAGTGTTTCTTTTGGTTTGTTTTAGTTTTTTGTATATATATGTCTTGTATAGTATATATATATATATATATATTTTGTTTGTATATTTTGTCACAAGAGTGACGTGGCTCAGTGGTTAAGGACTCGGAGGCCGAGCTTGAGGTCAGGGGTTCGACACCCCGTGTCCCATGTCCATGCATTTTGTGTTTTTTCTTTCTTTTTGTGTGTTTTGCGTGCGTGTGCTGACGTCAGCAAACAGAATATGCCTTCCCGTAACAGAATATTCCCCGAGTCTGTATACGTATACCGTATGTACATGTCTGTGTGTATGTTCGTATTTGTGTATTTTTTGTCTGTATATATATATATGAGTGTGTATACTGTATATATACGTATCTGTCTGTATGTTGTTTGTATATGTATATAGCAAGAAATCATTCTCCATTCGCGTGAGACGCGTTTGGACTTCGAATCTACCTTTGCTCTTTTCACGTGAAAAAGTGTTAGGACGTGGCATTCACCCGGTTAAAACCTTCCCTCTCTTCGTATGAAATACGTTGAGATACGTCTGTTGGTTACACCACTATTCCTCCTCTCGCGTGAGACGCGTTTGGATCCCGAGTTCACCCCCTCTCATTTGTGTGGTATGCACATTTGAATACGATGCAACCCCTTCTCATTTGTGTGGTATGCACATTTGAATGCGATGCACCCCCTTCTCTCATTTGTGTGGTATGCACATTTGAATGCGATGCAACCCCCTTCTCATTTGTGTGGTATGCACATTTGAATGCGATGCAACCCCCTTCTCATTTGTGTGGTATGCACATTTAAATGCGATGCACCCCCTTTCTCATTTGTGTGGTATGCACATTTGAATGCGATGTACCCCCCTTCTCATTTGTGTGGTATGCACATTTGAATGCGATGCAACCCCCTTCTCATTTGTGTGGTATGCACATTTGAATGCGATGCAACCCCCTTCTCATTTGTGTGGTATGCACATTTGAATGCGATGCAACCCCCTTCTCATTTGTGTGGTATGCACATTTGAATGCGATGCAACCCCCTTCTCATTTGTGTGGTATGCACATTTGAATGCGATGCACCCCCTTCTCATTTGTGTGGTATGCACATTTGAATGCGATGCAACCCCCTTCTCATTTGTGTGGTATGCACATTTGAATGCGATGCAACCCCCTTCTCATTTGTGTGGTATGCACATTTGAATGCGATGCAACCCCTTCTCATTTGTATGGTATGCACATTTGAATGCGATGCAACCCCTCTCTCATTTGTGTGGTATGCACATTTGAATACGATGCACCCCCTTCTCATTTGTGTGGTATGCACATTTGAATGCGATGCAACCCCTTCTCATTTGTGTGGTATGCACATTTGAATGCGATGCACCCCCTTCTCATTTGTGTGGTATGCACATTTGAATGCGATGCAACCCTTCTCATTTGTGTGGTATGCACATTTGAATGCGATGCAACCCCCTTCTCATTTGTGTGGTATGCACATTTGAATGCGATGCAACCCCCTTCTCATTTGTATGGTATGCACATTTGAATGCGATGCAACCCCCTCTCTCATTTGTGTGGTATGCACATTTGAATGCGATGCACCCCCTTCTCATTTGTGTGGTATGCACATTTGAATGCGATGCAACCCCTTCTCATTTGTGTGGTATGCACATTTGAATGCGATGCAACCCCCTTCTCATTTGTGTGGTATGCACATTTGAATGCGATGCACCCCCTTCTTATTTGTGTGGTATGCACATTTGAATGCGATGCACCCCCTCTCTCATTTGTGTGGTATGCACATTTGAATGCGATGCAACCCCCTTCTCATTTGTGTGGTATGCACATTTGAATACGATGCAACCCCCTTTCTCATTTGTGTGGTATGCACATTTGAATGCGATGCAACCCCCCTTCTCATTTGTGTGGTTTGCACATTTGAATGCGATGTAACCCTTTCTCTCATTTGTGTGGTATGCACATTTGAATACGGTGCACTTTTCTCTCATTTGTGTGGTATGCACATTTGCAGGTGATGTACCCTCGTCTTTCATGGTCTAGGAGACCTTAAATCCTATAAAGGTGCAAATCCTTTGGTGTTTGTCGTGCCCAAACGACTTTAGGTGGTCTGGTATAGCCACCTGCCTGTGATTGCAATGAGTTCCTAGGAGACCAACTGCGACGGTGAAAACTAGAGTTCGAATGGCAATGCTTAGAACGCAAAAGGTTCGGGATTTCCGAGATTAAAGTCTGGTTTAAATACCCAGGGGTGTATCCCCGGCTTGAAATCTGTATGGCAGCCCCATAGGTTGAGGTGCTTGTATGCGCCTCAATTCTGGATACTGAATCAACCTAGTCTGTCACCCCGTTAGAAGGGAAAGTTGGCGTTGTTTTCGATCACGCCCCGCGGCCTCCGTTGGCCACCCCCCTCAGTTAAAAACAGCAAGTGCGCCTGTCTGTTCACACCACCCAATCGGTTAAAAACAGTAGGTGCGCCTGTCTGTTTACACCACCCCTTCTCCTCTCGCGTGAGACGCGTTAGGATGTTGATTCACTCGGTTAAAAACAGCAAGTGCGCCTGTCTGTTTACACCACCCCTTCTCCTCTCGCACGAGACGCGTTAGGTTGTTGATTCACTCGGTTAAAAACATCAGGTGCGCCTGTCGTTTACACCATCTTTCCTCCTTTCGCGTGAGACGTGTTAGGATGTTGATTTCTCTTGGTTGAGGTCTTTCCTCTCTTGCATAAATCATGAATTTTCAAGCAAACCGGCTTCGCGAAGCGTGTAAGTCCAACTTTCAAACTGCATTTTGAGCATATCACTTGCATTCTGCCCCTGAACTACGCTGGTTTGATTCCTTGCAAAGGGATACGTAGGCAACCTTCGGGTTCAACCACTTGCATTACATCTGATTTGTTTGCCCAAGTCTTACGGCCTTGTCAAAAGGGTCGTCTTCGGGCTTTGACATTCACTCACGTCATTTCATGGCTTCGAGCTCTGTCAAAGAGGGGCAACTGTAGACACCCCATTTTGACCGGCCCTAAGACTTGGGCGCTTTCTTTTGATTACCCGATGATGACAATTAGAATGTGTTTCTCACAAAATTCTCAGTAGTAAGAAAGATGGAATTTAAGTTTTAATCCCAACCTTCACCCATTTTTTTGGCCAAACTATTTTAGACCTTAAAACCCTCTTTTCAAAATATGTTTTTAAATGTTTCTACAATGTCCCGAGGCTCCTATTTCGATTAAAATGTTGCACTTTTTAGTAAACCGAGTAAGGACAAAGTGGAAATAAATGGAAGGGAGGTGAACTTTTTTGAAAAATATTTAAAAACATCTTCTTTATAGGTTTGGAGTTAAAAGGAAATAGGAGGGGATGAAAGAAAACTGGTTTAGAAAAAGAATGAGTATCAAATCATTAAGAAGGAAATGAGCAGCCTTCACTAAATTAGGCATTTCTCTTTGTACACTTGGAATTTAAATGTGAGGCCACCACCATTGGAAAGTAGACTTCTGGGGCTTCAATTTAGACCAAGAACCACCTTAGACCAAGTCCAAATAAGGGAGATATGCCTATTTGAAGTTGGGCTTCAAAGCAGATTTTGTTGACCCAACCCGAGACAGCCTTCACTAAATTAGGCATTTCTCTTTGTACACTTGGAATTTAAATGTGAGGCCACCACCATTGGAAAGTAGACTTCTTGGGCTTCAATTTAGACCCAAGAACCACCTTAGACCAAGTCCAAATAAGGGAGATATGCCTATTTGAAGTTGGGCTTCAAAGCAGATTTTGTTGACCCAACCCAAGACAACCTTTACTAAATTAGGCATATCTCTTTGTACACTTGGAATTTAAATGTGAGGCCACCACCATTGGAAAGTAGACTTCTGGGGCTTCAATTTGGACCCAAGAACCGCCTAAAACCAAGTCCATATGGAGGAGATATGCCCATTTGAAGTTGGACTTAAAAGCAGATTTTGTTGACTCGGCCCAAAACAGCAATAACCCATTTTTCTTGGTTTTAGTTCGGTTGGGACAACCCATTGATCCATTTTTCTGACCCAAATATGTTCCAATGCATGTATACTCGTCCCCCATTACCTAGTGTTTGCTCCATTGAAGATAATGCTCCATTTTTGCTCTCATTAGCTCCGTTAGTGTTCCATTAGCTCCATTACCTTCATTTATGCTCTATCTTGTCTTCCACCATATCCTCCACCATTTCTCCACTTGCTTAGCCTATAAGTATACATCTGATTGTTGAAAGGAAAAAAGATAGATTAAGGAGAGAACATTTGAGCTAGAGAAAAGAGGAAGAGAGAAAAATTGAGTTTTTGAGCTAAACACACTCCTATCTTCCATATACACCCCATACCTTCCATAGCTACTGAAATTCCTCATTTCCATACACCAAAACCACTCTAAAAATTCTGATATAGCCAAAGATCAATTGCCTTGATCATAAGGAAGAGTGCTTAGTGATTGAAAGTGAGAAAAACTAGAAGTTAGCCACTTACCATACCATAAACTCCATAAACTCCATAATTTCGAATTGAGAATTTGAGAACACACTTCCTACACTTGAGGGTGATCAAGAGGAAGTTTGGGAATCAAGAAGTTCAATCTTTCTTTGGAAGGTGAATTTTTAGTCTTTCATTTTCTTATATTTTATATCTCATATTTATTTTCTTGCTTCTTATTTCATAGTGTTTTGTTATAATCCAAGTGGTTTGTTTATCTCATATTTATTTTCTTACTTTATATTTCATAGTGTGTTGTTATAATCCTAGTGGTTTGTTTAGCTTATAATTATTTATTTATTTATTTATTTTTATTCATATAGTTTTGTTGTAATCTTGCATGTTTTACCTCATATTTATTTTTATTTTTTTTCTTGTATTAGTCTCATATTAGTTTTGTTGTAATCTTGCATGTTCTACCTCATATTTATTTTTATTTTTTGTATTAGTCTCATATTAGTTTTGTTGTAAGCTTGCATGTTCTATCTTATATTTGTTTTATTGTTTTAGGTTTATGTTGTAAGTTTGCACTTTTTATTTTATTTTATATTTGTTTTCTTATTTTTTTAATCTAACTGGTAGTGGTTAGTTGAGCCACCTACATATTTTTTGTTTGTGCCTTTTCTTGGTTTCGCAACAAGACAGGTTTTGCTTGGCCTACTTGGCCGGCCGACCTATTTGGCCGGTCGGTTAGCTTCTTCCGAACAAGATGGCGTAATCTCCCAATGTTGACTAATTTCCGCCGACGATTCCAAAGAACATGAAGCTTTTATTTTATTTATTTTTATTTTGAGTGTTTTGCGAGGTTTTTATTTGATGTAATATTCTCCTCACCCCTCTCTAATTTGGATTTGTAATATTAAAGTGTTGTAATAATCCCCCACCCTTCTTCTTTCTATCCCATTCTTTTACTTGCTTTCCTTATTTGTACATAAATATCATATTTATTTTCATCATATTCATGCTTTGCATCCATGTTTCATGCATCTTGATTCGGCTAAGTTTGCATTTGTGGATTTAATCAATTCCTATGTGATTATGTGCGCTACCTCATGTTCTTGAGATGATTCACATGTCATATCTTAGAAGCCGAATCTTTAGTTGCATCTCATGAGTGAATTGCATTAGGATTCTGTATATAAGATCATGCATATTTTACTAACTTTGTTTTGTAGCTGTTCGAGGGACGTCGGTCAATCTGTGAGTTTTTATGCTTTAGCATCTCGTTTGTGTGTGTTTTTCTTACTATGTCTAGCATTCTACCATGAGGCTATGCTTATGTGATATAACTCTATGAATGCCAGTGGATGGAGGTTGTGTCGCTTAATTTGGAATGATGTTGATTTTTCATGCTTGTAAACTCAATTTATTTGGGTTGTACATCGTCAAAACTCTTTCAAAATGCATGATATCAAATTGTTCCAAAATGAATGACATAGTCTATACTTGTATGCTTCACATAGTAAATTTTAGGATTTATTAACTAATCAGAACATGAACATATAAAGAAAATAAAAGTCATATCATGGTTTAGTAGAGGCTGATCTTTTGATCGGGTGAGCGGGGGTGCTCATTATTGACCTTCCCCTCTCATGCCTAAGGTTCCGAACCAAGCATCCTTGGTTACGACGAACAGTGGCCTTGGCACTGAGTCATGGTTTCCTAATTTCCCAAAATATTAGGTGGCGACTCTGAGATCTGATGACGCAGTCCATTTTTGACAAAATTGCAATAAAATGGATTTTTTGAATAAAAGTTGCCAAATCTGGACTCTCGTCTACGTTTCACATTGCACTCGTGAAACTTGAGATCAAAGAGATCTCGGGAGTCCGAATTGTTTAACGCGCGCGGGTACCCTCCCGGGCATGTTACAGCTGCATTTCAGCATTGGTCTCATCCTGTACGGCAATTCCCTGGTTTCGAGCCATTATCATGGCCTCTACTTCTTCTGGGCTCTGTTCCATCACGGGTCTGTTAAGTTTGCTGGGCCTTTGCTGAGTGGGTTTTTTTTCTAGGATTGGATGGTCTGTGTTGGGTTAAGGCTTTCCAAGTTGGATTGGGTTTGGCCTTTGCTGAGTTGGGTACTGTTCTTTCTCTGGCTCAAACAAACCTGGCATTCAAAGCAAAATGCCCCATCAGGTCAGGATTCCAAGCATGCCAGACAAAGCAAAGCAAGATACAATTTTTGGCCCTGGTTTTGGTTTTGTTGAAAATTCACCCATATCGAACACAAACCCCTAAATTTTGACCCAAATCTGATTCTGATATGACTCTCAAGTTTGAAAAGAATTGGCTCGAGATTGAAACTCTCCCAGGATTGCATCATACATTCCCAATGATGTCACATGTAGCACATAAGCACTCAAAACACCCCTATAAGGGATTAGGGTTTCCCTGTCCTAGTTTCGTCAGGAGCTAGGGCTTCACTATTCAAACAAGCGGTTTCACGCAACCCTATGCACGGGTGAGCATCCTATCCTATTTGGAATAGTCGCTATGGCTTCTTTACATGCAACTAGGCTGAATGGTCCAAAAGGGTGCCTCGGTGATACCGAGGTTTGTGTTCCCATCGTGGCAGAGCCCGCAACCGGTCAGCCTTATGGCACGCTTTTCCAAGCAAGCCTTCGGCAAACCGTTCAGGAATAGCAGACGGCAAACACTATGACTTAGGCACACCAATGCAAATGCAATGCAAAGAAACACATAAGTGTAGACAAAACAACATATCATGAGTTCGAGTCAAGTTCTCTAAGTCCCCAGCAGAGTCGCCAGAAACTGTCGCTCGACTTTTTCGTCGCCCCCTTTCGGAAGGTTTCAAAAGAAAGCCCTACAGTTCAGACTCCTGTCACGGTTCTGAATCTAATCTCACAAGTGAAATGTGAAACTGATAAATCACCAAAGAGTCCAATCCGGCAAGTCATTTTGAAAAATTAGATTTTTGAATCAAAAAATGCCAAAACTGGACTGCTTTGCCAGATTACAGAGTCGCCACCTAAATATTTTATTTTTGGGAAATTTAGGAAACCCTGACTCGTGCCAAAGGCTACGTGTCCATCATCACCAAAGTTGCCTCGGCTCGGGAACTTGGGTACGAGAGGGGAAGGGCATGAAATGCAAGCACCCCCGCTCGCCCGATCAAAGATCGGCCTCTACTAACATGATATGATGTTTTGCAAACACATGCGTTCTTATTCCGGTTATTAAGCTAGCTTACTATGTGATGCGCGCAGCATACAAGTATAGACTCAGTCACGAGAATTGGAACGCTTTCAATTCATGCTTGTTTTCTGAAAACGGTTTGAATTTGCCACTAGCACAGTGGGCTTGTGAAAATGGTTTGCCACTATCACAGCGGGTTTGAAAGCATGATATGATTTGCCACCCTCAAGTGGGCTTGAAAACGCACATTTCATGGAATTGTCCCAATTCAAGTAACCAAACCTCCATCCACAGGCATTCATGCAGTATATCAACTAAGCACATAGCCTCATGTTAAGCATGTTATCATGGCAACACTCACACTCATGCAAGGATGCTAAAGCGTAAAACTTACAGAGTACTTCAAGCCAAAACATAAACTAGTTAGAAATCAATGCATGATCCTAGCTATGTTAGATGCCTAATGCAACTCATGTGATATGCGACTAAATAGGCTCGGCTATCTAATGACATGATATGGCATTCACTTTGAAACATACGAGGTACGTATTCAAGAAAGTGTATTGAAATGACGATGCAGTTTGAATGATGCGCCGAGCCCGGTGCATGCAATACAAATGAATGATGCAAACATGCAAGCATAAGGATGCTAATTGAAACATGACCCTAAAACTAACCAACATAAGCTAGTAAGTAAAAGGGAGGAAGAAAGGGGGTTGGAAGACATGCACACACACACGCACCCTTATTACAACACATATGCCCTCGCAGGGAGGGTCCGAATAAATAGTGTCCAAAGTCCGAGTGTCCAAATATAAGTACAGTCCAAAGCGAAGGAATATTTAGCTAAGTCTAAGCTAATTAAAATATTACAACTCAAAACGAATTAGCAAATTAATTAACAAATTATTAAACTCATTAAACTAAGCTATTACATAATCAAAACACCTCGGGACATGAGGGATGCACGCATGCTTGTCCGGTCTCTTCCCGAAATCCAATGCCTTGCCCACTGCTGCCTCTGTTTGCACTAGATTGGCCCACTGAAATTGTACCATCTTCTAAACTTGGCCTCAGTTCCAACTAAAAAGGGGCTGCTGATCTTAAAAATGGAGTGTCGACCACTTTTTGAAGTGGTCGGCCACTACAAGTGGCCTGTCGGCCACTTTTCCTTGAAACTCTGGTTTTGGCTGCAGCAGAGAGCAATAGGGGCAAAGCAATGTATTTGCAAGAAAATGTGTGTACTATTACACTTCTTATCATGTCTCAAGCTCAAAGAAGAGTAGTGCTTGACCCTCAAGCCATCAATCAAGCACCTCAATGCATGATGGCTCAAAGACCAAGCGTGTACAAGCTTAGTGAATGCACACACAACACACAAAGTGCCACCACCCTATCATGCATGATCAAGTGTGTTGGCGACTAAGGGGATTAGCTCATTTCATCACTTTGAGTATGAAATGGACTAATTCGCCTTGTGTTCGATATAACGTCCGATCGAACACTTGACACATGCAATGCAAACACATGTTATGCTTATCTTGCCATTTTACTTGGTCAATTTTATTTACTCATTTTAGCATTACCAATTCATCCTTTAATTGATTAAGTCCAAATGAGAGTCCTCTAATGGGAAAGAGGGCCTAAGCCTCAAGTGCCTTGAGCATGAAGAAGACCTCATGCCGTTGGCTAGTAGAAACCCTCAAGAGGATTAAAGCCATTAAGCATGAACGTCTCAACTTCAAGCTCAAACCGACAAGAGGCTCAAGGCTACTTTCAAAGCAATGAAAATGAAACATGTAAGGAAGTGGCATGAATGGCATGAAGTATGCTCTGAAATTGTGTGCAAGACACTACTACAACATGCAAATGGTTCAAGCACTCATGCTCAAATGGACTAATCAACTAGGCATGCAAGAGCATTACACCATAACCACACAAGGCAAGCCTTAAACAACAAAATCAACTCAAAACAGAGTTATGCAGCCTCAAAACAGTGGCTAAAGTGCATGGAACAAAGGCCAAAACAAGTCAATGAAGCATGCTCATGCAAGAGGCCAATGAAGCACATAAACCATAGCTATATGGTACAATGCATGCAGGTCTCAACCACCTCAAAACAGTGTTTCTACATGCCAAAACCATGCTGAAAATGCTATGGACATGCACCAAAACAAAGCGATATAGCATGCCAACTCATTGGGCTCTTGAAGCAAATGAACTACAACTATGTAATGTAATGCATGAGAGTTTTATCCAGCTCAAAACAGAGTTTCTATATGTCAAATATGAGCTAAAAACATGCTGGTCATGCACCAAAACAAGCTCGCAAAGCATGCTCTCTTTTAGGCCATTCTAAGCACTCAAACCACAACCATGCAAGGCCATACACAAACCATCCAAACAAGTTAAAACAGAGCTTAAACATGCCAAGATATGAACAATTGTAGGCCAAAGTTAAGCTAGCACATGTTAGGAAGATAGGCTAAAACATGAAGCATGTTAGGCTAGAAAGCAAGATTGCACTACAAGTGCAAGAAATAAGCAACAAGGGCCCTATCCACCCCAAAACAGATCTGAAACATGGCAAAATAGGGCCTAAAACATGCTTGGCTTAAGCTAAAACAACCCAAAAAAAGATGCTCTTTTACAAAGCCAACAAGGCATGGCATGAGGAAACTAGGAGGGGAGGCTATCCCCTCCCATTTGGGACCTCAAAACAACTTTTCCACCACTAAAATTCCTCTGGAATTCAGTGGTTTAAAGGCCAAAGAAAGGTTGTTTTAAAAGCTTTAGAACAAGGCTCAACACATAGCCAAAAAGCTACAAAAGTGGGTAGATCACCCTTAACTCCAAAAGTGCCTTAAACCATCATTTTTAATCCATAAAAACAAAGGTTTTTTCAGTTGAAAACCAGGCCAAAAGAAGCATGCAAAGATGGCTATACAAGTACACCAAGAATGAGCTTAAGAGGAGAAGAGTCTTACCCTTAAAGCTCAGCACCAAAACAGGTCCTTCTTAGACCAAAATCAGCCTTAGGAGGCCCAAATACACCTCCAAGGATCACCTCTTCAAGATAGGCAAGTTTGATCAAGGGTGGAGGCTCAAGAAATGGGAAGAACACTCACTTTTGGGCACTTATATGCTTCTATACACACAATATAGGAAGAGAGAGAGAGAGAGCTGAGAATTCTAGAGAGAGAGGAAATTTTTTTAGTGAGAGAAGCTCTCAAAATGTTCTAAGTCTCCTAAGTTGTCTTCTCCTCTCCTAAATGTGCTCTAACCCTCTAATATGAAGAGAATAGCTTCCTCAACAAGCTTGAGTCGAAAACATCTGATCTGGGACAGCTGGAGGTTAGTGCAACATAGCTGGAGGTAAATATCTTCAAAAAAGCTGAGTTTGGGGAAAAAGTGGCCGACCGGCCACTTTTTTTGGCCGACCAGCCATTTAATTGGCCGACAGGCCACTTTATCTGCTCTGCAGGTCCAACTTCAAACGGGCATAACTCCTTCATCCGAAATCCTTTGCAGGTCATTCTTGAGCCTAAATTCAAGCCCCGGAAGTCTTGTTTCCAATGGTGGCAGCCTCACATCCTAATTCCAAGTATGCTAAGAGATATGCCTCTTTTGGTAGAGACTGCTCAGTTTCAGCTTGAACGAATTGATGCCTAACTTCAACCAGCTATATCTCCCTCATCCGGACTCGGATTTAGGAGATTCTTGAGTGAAAAATGAAGCCCCGGAAGTTCTCTTTCCAATGGTGGTGGCCTCATAACCAAATTCAAAGGATACAAAAGGATAGGCCTGATTGCGTGATGGCTGCCCATTCTCTTTCAACGGTTTCAAACCCAACTTCTTCTCCAACATGTTTTCTTCTCTCCTCTCCTATTTTCTTCAACCTCAAACCCTCAAATAAGATGTTTTGAAAGATTTTCCAAGGATTCCACCTCTTTTCCATTTATCTCCACTTTGTCCTTGCTCAGTTTACCGAAAAGCACACTTTTTACGAAATGCGAGCCTCGGAACATCATGGAAGCGTTTTCAAACATATTTTGAAAGAGAGGGTTTTAAGATCTAAAATCTTTTGGTCCAAAACAAAGGGTGTAAGGTTGGAATTGAGGCTCCTCTTGTTGAAGAAAGTGAACCAGTGCATAGCATGCCTTTCACCATCGCATGATCAACCTGTGGCGCCCAAGTCTTTAAGGGCCGTCAAAAATGGGGTATCTACACTATTCTGGACTAAAACCAAGCTTAAGACCTCAAACAAAGCTCTAAGGGACCTCAGCACCAAAGTGAAGGTGTTTGACTAGGTGTCTTAGTGCAAAAATGTGAAGAAAACACACACTTAGGCACAAAATATGGAGAGAGAGAGAGAGAGAGAGAGAAATCTAGAGAGAGTAAAATTTTTGCTCTCAAAATTTCTAAACCTCTAACAAGGAGGGAGGACCTCCCCTTATATAGAAAAGGGCAAGCCAAAGCTTCCTTGACAAGTTAGAAGCTTGTTTAAATCCATCCATACACGTGTATGGAGGATACATTCAGTGTGCACCAGCTGGCCCAAAATATCTGGAAACAACTGAAAAATGAGAGAATTGGCCTCTGGCCATTTCAACTGGCTGGCCGGCCAATTAAAGTAGCCTACCGACCATCTAAACTGGCCTACAAGAGAGAAAAGTGGCCGGCAAGGCCTGCCCTTCCTCCAGGCAAGAGGGGACAAGGTTTGGCTCAAAAACAAGGCCAAAACACAAAGTGTTAAGAGGCTCCAAGACAAGGCACTCAGCCGAGATCTTCGGGCGCTCAAAACAAGCACAAACATGCGCAATCATCGCGTGCACAACCAATGACGTCAAAGTCTTGAGGTAAGTCAAAAATGAAGTGTCTACAAATACACATGTAAAAAAAATTAGCAATTTATTTGTAGGACTGAAAGTGAAGCAGCAATGATAGTGAAAGCTAATAAAACTGAATTACGTAACTGAGAATGTACACCAATCATGTCATGACCTGAACCCGTACCTAGAGATTAAGGTCATAACCGGCCATTAATCCATTGATTACCTATGTCCTCAGATAGAAATCATTGAAAATCGACAATAAGGGGCCAGCAGCAGAAGCAAATAAGAATTAATTTGTCCAATGTGCTATGCATACATGGCATAAAAACTTTCTCAACATATAATAACTCACACCATTCAATCATTTAGGATGTTCACATATCCATATAGCCCAGATCATTCAAAACAGGCTAACAATATCCAGAGTTATATACAAACTTGGTCTTACAAGACCTCCTAAAAATAAACAAAGATAACAGAGTTATAAAAACTTGACAAAAGCCTCATACATGAGGCAACTCTGGTTCACTTCGCATTCGGTATTCTTTTCACTTTCACTAGGGCTGAGACTGGACTCCACGCTGCTCACCTACATACATATAAATACAGAGTGAGCTAATGCCCAGGGAATAATATCAAAATAAAGGGGTTGGGTGAATAAGCCCCTTTTATAATAAACATAGCATATTCGTAAAGTAAACAATATTTAACAGAATGGTCTTAAGCCCAATAGCTCAGAATTACCTCGGGTCCAACATTTAATCGAACGACCTTAGGCCCAACGTCTGACAAAACGACCTTAGGCCCAACATATGACAGAACGGCCTTAGGCCCATGATGACCATTTAATCGATGTAATTGCATATTGCTTATCAATCTTATCAGAGGCCTAGAACGACCTTAGGTCTGACTTATTACTGAACGGCCTCAGGCCCATCACATTACAGTACTATATAATGGCCAATCAATCAATCTTATTAGAGATTCAGAATGACCTTAGGTCTACTTAGAAATTTAGAACGACCTTAGGTCCACTTAACAAATATTCAGAACGGCCTCAGGCCCAACTTATCACATGTACAAAATGGCCTTAGGCCCAATTCATTAATACTGAACGACCTTGGGTCCATCTAGCACGTTTGTGATCTGTAACCCATTCACACATATCATATCAGAAATTCAAAAAAGTCTTACTACGTAAGGGCAATCAGAAAATAGAGTATAATTGAAAATATCTTTATTAAGATATTACTCACGGTGTTCGGTTGTTGGATTTACCCTTGAAGTTGACCCTACACAATTTACAACACATTGGGTCATAAACGACTCAATCCGTTCTTTAACGTATTCAATTTTCTTAGGCTTCTCTCTTAGTCTTTAATTCATTGACAATGCATAATAGATGCCTAAGAGTTCTTAGAAATGGAAAAGAATGAAAAACTAAACATGAAATAACTTTTCAAAAATTCAAAAACAGGGCGCCCCGCTCGAGCGTAGGTTTGGCCGCTCGAGCGGACCCCTTGGGTCTGCAAAAGTACTGGTTACCTCAATTTTATGCTCAAGGGCGGATTTCTCTACTCGAGCGATCACTTAGAGAAAAAGGTCCCCGCTCGAGTGCCACTCTTGTTGCTTGAGCGGTAAGCCAAATTCTGCAAAACTTCTGGGAGCATGATTTTCACGCTCGAGCGTCACTTTCCCTGCTTGAGCGGACAGGTCCAATTTTGGGTTTTCCAGAATTCTGTTTAAACTCCAAAACATGACTCCAACTTATTTTTCTTACATGTTATGACCCATATTTCATCCTTATAACTTTTAACATGAAAATGAAGGCAAAATTCACAAGATTTGAAGTTTAATTCTCCATGAATTCTTCATACAAGCTCAAATCATTTCAAATTCTTCTTGTAAATTTCAAAACTCATTCAATCAAGCTTCATACCTTCATACCTTCATGTGAAATATTGGCTCTCATTCCTTTTCAAATGGCATAAATGATGCTCAAAATCATGAAGCTCAACAAAATTATGCAGGCATGTGTGATTTGGCACTCAATTCTTCATGTTTAACATGTTACATGCTTGATTATGCAAATTCATGGCAAGTCTCTCACATGCAGGTGTATTTTGACTCCAAATTCATCAAATTCAACTTATATCTTATTCTAGATTAACATACATCTTTGAATTCACATAATTACTATAGGACCTATGGGCTTACCATCTCACCAAAACCCATAGGTAGTGATAAAGGCACGACTTTATTCCCTTAAAGGGTACAGCGCCAAGCGCCACAAGTCGACTGTGACTCAGTCTTACCCCGGGCTTCCGCCACGGCAAGATATTGGCCCAAACCCAGGCCAACAATCCCCCCCAGCACTTGTCCGCAAGCAGCATGCCCTCCAGGGAAATCGAACTTGAGACCTTGCTCTGATACTAATTGTAAGACCTCAACGCTTACCATCTCATCAAAACACAGAGGTAGTGATGAAGGCGCAACTTTATTCCCTTAAAGGATACAGTGCCAAGCGCCACAAGTCGACTGTGACTCGGCCTTACCCTGGGCCTCCGCCACGGCAAGATGCTGGCCCAAACCCAGGCCGACAATTACAACTCAAATTCATGGATTCATATCTAATTACTCACCTTGAGTTTCCAATCCTTCCAATTATGGCTAATTCTTGAGCCTAGCTTCCAAATTCCCAAGCTTTTTGTTCAAATCTTCAAATTTGAGCTCCATCTCTCTCTAAAATCGTCTCTCTCTCTCTCTCTCTAGAGTGTATTTTCAACCAAATTAAGAGAAATGAGCTCAAAAGAGTGTAATTAGGTCCATATATATATGCTTGCCTAATTAACTTGATTAGGACTAGTTAATTGTACTTAATTTAATCGATTTAATCTAATTATTTTGATACGAATTAATTTTCAATTAAATTTCACCGCAGGCTCTAAAAATTATGTTAATCACAATGACACAGTCAATTTCGGTTTCTGTGGCCGATAAGGCCTTCAATTTTCAGTTCAAAGTTGGCATTAGAATAGATTTTCCTACGTTGAACAGATATGAAGTCAAAATGCATATAATTTGCAATTAGCACTCAAATTCATATTAAACACGTAATCATACACATAATTAAGGATCATACAGAACGGGGTTGTTACAATCTTCCCCTTTTAGGAAGTTTGGTCCCCCAAACTTACATTACCTCGGGCTGAAAACAGCTCGAGATACCTCTGTCTCATATCTTCTTCTTTCTCCTAAGTTGCATCCACGCCATAATGTTCCTTCCATTCCACTTTTACCATAGGGATCGACTTATTCCTTAATTTTTTCACTTGTCGGTCTATGATCTAAATTGGTTTTTCCTTATATTCTATATTATCATCAAGGGCTATCCGGTGATAATCTATGACATGAAATGGATCTTGGAGATAGTCGCGGAGCAGAGACACATGAAACATTGTGCATTTGTTTCATTCTCGGTGGTAAAGCAATTCGGTACGCAACTGGTCCAATTCTTTCCAAAATCTGAAATGGCTCAATATATCGAGGTGACAACTTGCCTTTCTTGCCAAATCTTGACTAGCCCTTCATTGGAATTACATGGATAAACACATGATCACCAACCCCGTGTTCAAGAGACCTTCTTCTAACATCCACGTAACTCTTTTGGCGGCTTTGAGCTGTCTTGAGCCTTTGCTAAATGACTTTGATTTTATCAGTAGTCGTTTGCACAAGTTTGGGTCCAAGCAGTACTCTATCTCCAACTTCAGTCAAACAAATCGGAGATCGATATTTTTAGCCATACAATGCCTCATACGGTGCCATACCGATGCTGGAGTGGAAACTGTTGTTGTATGCAAATTCTTCCAGTGGTAATTATTCTTCCCAACTCCCCTGAAAATCTAAGGCACACATTCTAAGCATGTCCTCTAGAGTCTGAATAGTTCTTTCAGATTGGCCATCAGTTTATGGGTGGAATGCGGTACTAAACCTCAATTCAGTTCCCAGTGTTGTTTGAAGACTCTTATTTGTGGGTGGAACTCGAATCTATAAGCACATAAGCATCTTGATTGCCAATAGAAAGTGTACTTGAAAAAATTGCCTCTGTATTCCGTGGGTCACCTGGGATGAGTGCAAAAACTCTCCCTTGTCTCAATGTTTCTCATATAGCAGCTGGTCTAGTCGTGTTCCCTGTCACAGGGAGGGATCCAATCGAACTGGCAGATGGTCTTCCCTCTCTTTGATCAAGTTGAGTACAGTCTTTTATCATATGTCTAGTTTGTCCACAACGGTAACAAGCCCCAGATGTATGGTAGCAAACTCCCCGGTGTTTCCTGCCACATATGTTACAGGTCAGCGAGGAGTTTCTCGAAAAACTAGAACTGGAAGAACCCACGTTCTGTTTCTTGAATGCCTTTTTCTTTGAGAAAACCCCTGTTTTTTGTTTTTCCACTCTGGCGGCTTACTCTGACTTTGGTTGGCTATATTGATTTCTGATGTCAAGGCTCGGTCTAGCACATCAACACAAGTAGGCAGCTTTAACACATTCACTTTTTCCAAGATGTCATTCCGAAGGCCGCCTTCAAACTTTCTCACTTTCTTATAGTCAGTATCGACCATATGCAGTGCAAATCTAGCCAACTCTGTAAACTTGGCCTCATACTTTGCCACTGTCATGTTGCCTTGTTTTTACCCCTCAAACTCTGACACTTTTCTATCACGAGCGCCCTGGGGAAAGTACTTGTTGTAAAAGATTTCTAGAAACTGTGCCCAGTTAATGCCTTTGTTGTCTTCTCGGATTAGCATCCACCACCTTCTAGCTTCATCTTCCAGTGTAAAAGTGGCCAATAGGACTTTCTGGGGTTCGGTGCATAGAAACACTTCGAACAACTTTTTAATTCCAAGAACCCAAGCATCTGCTTTCATCGGGCCTACTCTTCCGTGGAACTGTGGTGGGTTCATTTTCTTGAATTCTTAGGTAAGGGCTATTGTTTGGTCATCATTTAGCACATCTTGTGCCGGCTGGGCCAGAGGTGGCGTTGTGGTTACTGCCACTGTTGTTGCCATTGTTGATGCTGCCTCAACGACTCAGCCATTTCCTGTATCAGTCTTTCCATTTTGTCCATTCTGGCAGTAGAGGACTCTTCTAACTCATCAGATCTTGTTCTCACCATTATTTGATTGAACTTGCATTATCTACAGATAAAGGCATACATATGTAGAAGAGTGCACATATACAGATAGCCAGTAATTCATATCACATGTAATCACATATTAGAACACTTAAGCATATCCTTGATGTATTTGAACACGTACTTATCAAATGAATGCAACTTAATTCTTTTCCAGACACTCTATTGCTCATCCGAACAAGTGTGTGAGTTATTAACTCGTGCTCTGATACCATTCTGTCATAACCCGCACCCGCCCCTAGAGATTAAGGTCATAACCGGCTAGTAATCCATTAATTACCTACAGCCTCAGATAAAAATCACTGAAAATCAACAATAAGGGACCAGAAGCGGAAGCAAATAAGAATTAATTTGTCCAATGAACTGTGCATACATGGCATAAAAACTTTCTCAACATATAATAACTCACACCATTCAATCATTTAGGATGTTCACATATCCATATAGCCCAGATCATTTAAAACATGTTAACAGTATCCAGAGTTATATACAAACTTGGTCTTACAAAACCTCCCAAAAATAAACAAAGATAATAGAGTTATAAAAACTTGACAAATGCCTCATACATGAGGCAACTCTGGTTCACTTTGCATTTGGTATTCTTTTCACTTTCACTAGGACTGAGACTGGACTCCACGCTGCTCACCTATATATATATATATATATAAATAAGAAGTGAGCTAACGCCCAGTGAATAATATCAAAATAAAGGGGTTGGGTGAATGAGCCCCTTTTATAACAGAGATAGCATATTCGTACTGTAAACAATATTTAACAGAATGGCCTTAAGCCCAATAGCTCGGAATTACCTCAGGTCCAACATTTAACCAAACGGCCTTAGGCCCAACATTTGACAAAATGGCCTTAGGCCCAACATATGACAGAATGACCTTAGGCCCATGATGGCCATTTAATCGATGAAATTGCATATCGCTTATCAATCTTATTAGAGACCCGAAACGACCTTAGGTCTAACTTATTACTAAACGGCCTCAGGCCTATCACATTACAGTACTGTATAATGGCCAATCAATCAGTCTTATCAGAGATTTAGAACGACCTTAGGTCTATTCAGAAATTCAGAATGACCTTAGGTCCACTTAACAGATATTCAGAACGGCCTCTGGCCCAACTTATCACATGTACAGAATGGCCTTAGGCCCAATTCATTCATACTAAATGACCTTGGGTCCATCTAGCACGTTTGTGATCGGTAACCCATTCACACATATCACTCACAGTGTTCGGTTGTTGGATTTACCCTTGAAGTTGACCCTACACAATTTACAACACATTGGGTCCTAAACGATTCAATCCGTTCTTTAACATATTCAATTTTCTTAAGTTTCTCTCTTAGTCTTTAATTCATTTAGAATGCATAATGGATGCCTGAGAGTGCTTAGAAATGAAAAAGAATGGAAAACAAAACATGAAACAACTTTTCAAAAAATCAAAAACAGGGCGCCCCGCTCGAGCGCAGGTTTGGCTGCTCAAGCGAACCCCTTGGGTCTGTAAAAGTACTGGTTACCTCAATTTTACGCTCAAGTGTGGATTTCTCTGCTCGAGCGATCACTTAGAGAAAAAGGTCCCCGCTCAAGCGCCACTCTTGTCGCTCGAGCGGTAAGCCAAATTCTGCAAAACTTCTGAGAGCATGATTTTCCGCTCGAGCGTCACTTTTCCCACTTGAACAGATAGGTTGAATTTTGGGTTTTTCAAAATTTTGTTTGGACTCCAAAACATGACTCTTATTTTTCTTACATGTTATGAACCATATTTCATCCTTATAGCTTCTAACATAAAAATGAAGGCAAAATTCACAAGATTTGAAGTTTAATTCTCCATGAATTCTTCATACAAGCTCAAATCATTTCAAATTCTTCTTGTAAATTTCAAAACTCATTCAATCAAGCTTTATACCTTCATGTGAAATATTGGCTCTCATTCCTTTTCAAATGGCACAAATGATGCTCAAAATCATGAAGCTCAACAAAATTATGCAGGCATGTGTGATTTGGCACTCAATGCTTCATGTTTAACATGTTACATGCTTGATTATGCAAATTCATGGCGAGTCTCTTACATGCATGTGTATTTTGACTCCAAATTCATCAAATTCAACTTATATCTTGTTCTAGATTAACATGCATCTTTAAATTCACATAATTACAACTCAAATTCATGGATTCATGTCTAATTACTCACCTAGAGTTTCCAATCCTTCCAATTATGGCTAATTCTTGAGCCTAGCTTCCAAATTCCCAAGCTTTTTGTTCAAATCTTCAAATTTGAGCTCCCTCTCTCTCTACAATCGTCTCTCTCTCTCTCTCTCTCTCTCTTTCTAGAGTGTATTTTCAGCCAACTTAAGAGAAATGAGCTCAAAAGAGTGTAATTAGGTCCATATATATATGCTTGCCTAATTAACTTGATTACGACTAGTTAATCGTACTTAATTTAATCGATTTAATCTAATTATTTTGATGCGAATTAATTTTCAATTAAATTTCACCGGCTCTAAAAATTATGTTAATCACAACGACACAGTCAATTTTGGTTTCTGTGACCGATAAGGCCTTCAATTTTCAGTTCAAAGTTGGCATTAGAATAGATTTTCCTACGTTGAACAGATATGAAGTCAAAACGCATATAATTTGCAATTAGCACTCAAATTCATATTAAACACGTAATCATACACATAATTAAGGATCATATGGAATGAGGTTGTTACAAATCAATTTTACGTTTTTAGTTCAAGGGATTATGTAAGTACAAAAAATATTGTAGATCGTTGACAATGTAAAAGAATTGTAGCATTTATTGAATTCCAACAATAATCAGTTCCAGTAATAATTGAGAAAAAATAATTGTAACTATACAAATAAGTGTAAACATGGAAAGTTGTGCGGTGCACAATAAAGAATTTTAAAAATGTAGCAACTAATAATGAAAACATTACAAATAATAATTGTAAACGTGGCACAATTATTTGGAGGATAACTTTAATATATTCTGGAATTGCTTTGATTTTGGAAAGTAGTTACGCAAACAAAATATTGCACTACAAATCACAAATATTGGTACAAGATTATGGAGAAAAAATAATTATTGCACTAAATATCGCTTGCATTTTGGCCCACCAATGGTCAGGTGCTGTGAACAAACCCGTCTCTTGGTCATACCCAAGCCCTTTCAAGCCTTGGCTGACATTCTCCAGCTTCTTCCACACAACCCAATCTTTCTTTAAGTTGTCATATTTGTTTTTCATTTGTTTGGTCAAATGTTGCAGGCCGTTTTTGTCCAAGAACTTGTTGGCAACGTTCTTATACCCAGTCATCGACAAGTCGCATGGTTGTCGATTACCCACGTCCATTTTAGTTCAGTTATGACGAGTTGTAGAAATAGCTTTGTATTGTCACTGTCGAACTGGCATTTGTGGACTGGTTGTTGTTGGGTTGATATAACAGCCTTACCTCAGTTCTTGGAAAGGGTACGGGGTGACGAACGGTTCGTTGCCATGAGCAATGCGATTGGTTTAGCTGAAGTGATGAGATATGCAATCCTGCTTATAAAGTTAATGATGTGTTAGTTTAATAAAATTTGAGTATATGTTTTTCATGTCCACATCCGAAACCCAAGTCCATAAACAATTAATGAAGTTCTACATATACTAGTACAAAACGCCAAAAGACAAAGACAGTTTTTATAACACGTTACAGAAATGTTATGTAATACAAGACGAACACATTACTAACAACAACTACATTGGTGATACAAAACCATACGTATGTAACAACATCCATGACAATGCATCACATACAAAACAACAACACAAAAACAACGATACACAAAACACCGACGACAGTCCTAAGCATATGTAGGCTTTGATCTATGTGAACAATGTCTGCACGTAACCCCATATCGACGACATTAGGTGGGTGGTCAGTAGCAAATCTTTCACTGCAAAACTCGTCACACCAACCAACCCACGCAACACATCGTTGTCGTACAAAAGTGAAATGGATAGTCAGACTGCATGATATACGACATAACAACAATTGAACAACCACATGCACGACCTGGGTTTTTGGCAGATCAGGAAATCTTAACAATGTAATATCCAAAGCCACATGCACACATCTTCGGTGGCCATGACGAAGTGGCAGTTGACATGGAGGACGCCATCTCTATAATCTTCTTTTTTTTTTTGTCGCCGACCAATCAATTTGTTTTAAGCTGCAAAACAGAATCTACTGTTAGGTCGATGGTGTTTTGACATTAGTTTGATTATTTTCATTGATTTGTGACATTCACGTTCGTTAGTTGCATTGTTGTGTTTCTTGGGTATTATATGTTACACGAACAAGTTGACTATGCTGTCGCACGTACCAAAAAAAAAAAAACAAAACAAAACAAATAAACAAAAACAAAAAGCAGACCCACAAAAAAAAATTCCCAAACCGAAAAAAATGACAGTTAGCAAAAAAGAAACCCTTTTCTTTTGGATTTCCTATTGTTTTCAGAGCAGCTCTTTTAGTTTTAGATGTAATATTTTTTTGCCCATCCCGTTGACTACCAGATACACAACTGGTCTATGTGTAGTTCTGTTGCTTGGTTCCTAATATAGTCCCAATTTATCCATCTTCAAACATTGCTAAAAAACTACAACTAGATGGTAGTGTTTAGACCCATTTGGATGTAAGAGAACCTGTGTAATGTTCGTAAACTTGGGGAAGAGCATCAGCAATACGTAAAAAGAAAAAAAAAACTTATTGTGCAGTAAAAATCGAAAATTAATACTATGCCAAACCAAAATTGAACATAACAGACAGGACTCTCCCCATTGTCAAGGAACTCAAACTATAACCGTAAACACATATTTAAATACTCTTATATATGAACTTTGAATCTTCCATAAAAACAAATGAAAAGCAAGCAAAATAATAATCATAATAACACCCATCAGGCTTTAACTTCGTTCATATATCAGTCTGCAAAGTGAAAAAAGATGTACACTCTGAACTTGTGAGAAACATATGGTAAAAATTAAATGGGATGCCAATATGGGTAGCTTTGAAAATGCTTGAGTTAGTTTAATTTTTTGTATGGTCAATAATAGATAAAGAGCTGAGATGCCTAAATAAAAGAACTGCCAAGCCTATGAAGCAATCCATGCAATCCTGTTAGGCTTATGTGGACAAATTTAAACTGTTGGACATGAATTAAATTAAATTTAAAAAAGGTTATATACTAAAACTAGGGATTACTATTTGGCATGACATATAAGATGCCATTCAATTTGGATTTTGAAATTCTGAATGAATTTATGAACAAAAATGAACAAAGCGATCAAGCCAAGTAAGGATTTATTTGGCGTAATGTTTGTCAAGTTAAAACTTGGTAAATTAAAACATTTAAGCTAAAAGTAAAATTTCCCAAGCTTTCCAGTAAGTAACAACTACAGTAATCATGAAAATATTTCATTTAACAAACAAGAACCCTACATGGGGTGTAGGGATAATCTCTAACAATCAAGTTTCTTAGCAGTGTACATTTTTGTAACACAAGCATCCATCCTTTGTTTTGGAGGGGTTTTTTTTTCTACAGTGATCGACAAATAGATGCCAATAGCTGCGGCGGGAGAAGGAAAAAAGAACAAACAGAGAGGGATTTGTTTGTCTGTGTTCATAGAACACCGAAGCCAAACGTCGGAAATACAACATAAAAGAGGGCAGGATCTAACAAGTGGAAGCCAATATCGAGCAATATTACAGCATACAAGTGTTATACAATAGCTGATCCCTTCTTTTTGGATCCAACGACGACGACGACGTGGACGAGGACTCCGGAGGCAGCGTCGGTGGCCGACAGTTTCGTCATGGCTTGTTGGAAGGAGTTGCAAATGAGAGCAGTGGTGAGAAGGAGGAAATGAGCAAGTGTTTTGCCCTAGGCCCCAAATTGATAACATGGAAGGTAGTTACGTAATTTCACAGGTTTGCATTTTTATTACTTCCCAAATGGTTTTATTGCATTTATAGCTGTCGATCACTGTAGAAAAAAAAACCCCCCCAAATGGTTTTATTGCTTTTTTTTTTTTCTCATGCTGCAAAACGCAGCTTTTTACTCGTCTTCCCAAATGGCCACTAAGCAATTCGCCAACTAAATAAAGAATATATGAATTTATCAAAAAAAATCATAAATGGCTAACCGTAGAACAATTTTGAGCTGAATAAAATAGAAAAGCAAAAATAGACAACTAAAAAAGCAATTCACCAGACAACAAAGATATCTTTATTTCCAGTTCAGCACACGGAAGACGAAATAGCCAAATAATCTAATCGGCAAAAACAAAAAATATATAGGCCAAAAAAAATGTATTTTATAATAAAGTCATTTTGATCCAATTGTTATTTATAAATTTTTTAAATAAAATATTAATAATTTTTACAATTAAAAAACTAATAATTTTAATTAAGTTAAAATTATTTATGAAATCATTGATTATATTAAATGAGAAGAGTAAAATTAGCAATAAAAATATTTTATAATAAATAGAATTTAATTGTCTATATTAAAAATTGATAAGACTCAGTAATAATCTAGAGCATAAAATACAACTTATTAATAATTTTTTTCATATTGGTCTACACTCAAGTACTTGCCTAAATAAATGAATGAGAAAGACAAAACAGAACCGAACAACTAATAACAAACAAATCAAATAATTAAATATATGTAAAGGGTAAAAATAGTAGCTAGTAAAAAATAAAAATTTTCATAGTTGACTCTTTGCATGATTGAAAATGCCTCCATTTAAATTAGTCCCACCAACAAAAGTGAAAGGACAAAACAAGAAAGCAAAAAACAACCCTTTCACTGTAGCACATTCAAAGCAACTCTTATAGTAGTATAAAAAAAGTGACATATCATATACTTAGTTATGGTTTTTGTGGTCTTTAATTATAATTAATTATAGCGTTTGTTGTAATTTGATTATGACTTATTATGGTATTAGTTATGACTTATTTAGTTTGGCTATAATCAAAGAGGTCGTTATTTATATTTGAGTTGTGATTGATATTTGGTTATGCCTCTAGTGGTGATTATGACCTATTGTGGTTGTTTTAATTATGATTATTTAAAGTGACTTAATTACTCCTTCCATCTCAAAATATTAGTCTCTTATTTCATTTTTCATTGTCCCAAAATATTAGTTCCTTTTCAAAAATCAAGTACAAAAATAATATAAATTTCCTATTTTGCCCTTCTTTTAAATTCATTAGCAACATAAAAAGTACAATTATGACATTGATATTCCAAAAAAGTGTACTATCAAAGGTTAATTTTGAAAAATCAAGTTTTTTAAAGTACAACAATTGTACTATCAAAAAAAGTTAGATTCCTCAAAAGGGACCATTATTTTGGGACGGAGGGAGTATGATATTTATGTTATAAATATCATAAATTATCATAACTTAAAACAAGCAGAATTTAAGAAAAGTTGAGTGATATAATGGTAAATTATAAACATGCAGCAAAAGAACATTTGAAAAAGTAAGATGGTAGAAAGGTAATTATCTAAAAAGGAAGAGGCAAAATAAAAAAGGCATAAGTATCCTAGGATGTTACTTACGTGGTGATCCAAATCAATAACGTAGTGAGAATTTTTACGAGTGAAATAAAATGACTTACTTTGTTAAGTAGATGAGAGATAAATAATGACTCATTTTGTGAGTTATAATTTCTAATTTGTTAGGAGTACCAATACCATTTAGGTAAGGTCACATAATACTTTGATACTTTGTTTGATTCATTGGAATGACATGAAATTGAGTAGAATAATCATTCTTCTAATTTTTATGAAATAATCATTATTTTACCATAATGAATAATTATTCTATTTATAATGTATTTTTTTATTATTTTTAGTAAAGCAATTGTAAAAATAAATATTTTAATAAAATAATAATTTTATTGAACTTTATTTTAGGCCCGTGAAGCTTACTATGGGTCCTGTTTCGATAGTTAAAATTTTTTATTTTATTGTATTTTTTGTATATATTATCTAAAAAAAATTAGACCAATTTGATAATCATAATCTATTTAATTTATTAGATTTGTCACGAAAAAAAAAAAAAAAAAAAGAAATAGACAACAAATATGGATTTAAAAATAGACCATCAATTTTTTTATTGACATACTTGATAAATTGAAAATATTATAATTATTTGATCGATTTAATTTTGGGCAAATTACAAACACCCCCTCGAGGTTTGACGAAATTACAGATTCCCCCCTGGGGTTTGAAAAATTACATCCCGCCCCCTGAGGTTTACATTTTTATAACAAATTGCCCCCTGAGGTTCTTCTTTGCATAACAATTTGCCCCCTAATTTGTCATGTAAACATCAACCTTAGAGGGAATCTGTAATTTCTCAAACCTCAGGGGAAAATCTGTAATTTCGTCAAACCTCGAGGGAAGTGTTGGTAATTTGCCCTTTAATTTTTTATGTGAATGTAATACAAGAATGACTTGACAAAATAAACGATTTAAATTATTAAAGCAGACTCATGATATACCCCACGAATCAAACAATATGCATTGACTAATTTCTATATTGTAAAAATAATATTCATAAGAAATGGGGAAAAAAATAAGGTAATATCGGAAATGAAAGTACAAGCCACAAAATGGCTCTTATAGTATATAGGTATATGTCGTTTTTTTTTTTTTTGGGGGGGGGACTCAATGCTTCAAATATATTCTCCTTCAATTACTCGTGTGAGTGTGGTGGACCATTTTTAGACTTACATGAATCATGTAGGTAAAAAATAAAAATAAAAAAAAAGTGGTGGCAAGGCCCTCTGTTTCAAAATTTGTCATTTATTATAGGGGATTTTTTTTTTAAGGTCTTTCGTATTGAAATTTTATAGCATAAAGAACACTTGATATTTTCATAATATCTAAGGTCCTCCAACATCGATCTAAAGAATTTTTCTGGACAAATCACAAAAAAAATTTCAAATTTCTCTGGACAACAATGAGGACTAAGGCTCTGCTTCAGAGAAAATTGGATTGGTCTAGAGAAATTCCCTGATTTTGACTGAATTTTCTCTGGGTTGAACTAGTGCTCTGCTTTAAAGAAAATTGGGTTGATCTAGAGAAATTCTCTGGTTTGGACTGAATTTTCTCTAGGTTGAACTTAATTTTCTTCGGGTTGGTCTACAGAAATTCTCTGATTTGGACTGAATTTTCTTTTCAAATTTCTCTAGATTTCTCTCCAAATTTCTCTGGACTTCCTATTGTCTAGAGAAATTCTCTTCAAATTTCTCTGGATTTCATACTATCTAGAGAAATTCTTTCCAAATTTCTCTGGACTTCTTTCCAAATTTCTCTAACTTCCCACTGTCCAGAGAAATTCTCTCCAAATTTCTCTGGACTTCTCTCCAAATTTCTTTGGATTTCTAGAAAATTTCTCTAGTTTTCGCAAGAATTTCTCTAGATTCAAACCAAAAAATTTTCTCTAGATTTACAGAGAATTTCTCTGGATTTTTTTTGGATTCCAAGTGAACCATAAAGCATAAAGTTTTTTTGGTTGTCAAGAAAAGTAGACAAAAAATAACTTGTTCAATAAAAAACACATAAAAAGCACAACATAAAAGTGCAGAGAAATTTGTAATAATTATGAATTTTTCAGAATTGTAATAACAAACTCTGTTTTTCAACGTATATATATATATGTGTGTGTGTGTGTGTGTGTGTGTGTGTGGATCTATAAATTTCACTGAGGACCAAGTCCAAAGGTTGAAAAAGCTTTGTTTTTCTCTGCAACTGAAATCAATGGAGTTTATTTGGGTGTAATTGTTAATATTATTGTTTAGTTTACGTTTTTCCTGAGAGTCATGACACAAGATTCTCACCCACTGACCTACCTATCCTCTCTCTCTCTCTCTAGCCTTTCGCTCTAGTGAAAGGGATCATCAAACTTAAACTCTCTTGAAAGAGCTAGTGTTACGAAGAACGGAATTTTCAATTCCAAATGCAGCAGCAAAGGATACCAACTGAAAGATCGACAGATTGGTTCAGTGGAGGTAGAGAGAGAGAGAGAGAGAGAGAGAGAGGGGATAATAGGGAGTGCATGTGTGGTGGTGACTTACTTGAGCTTTAAAATTCCATCAGCAGATCCCTAATTGTCTTCTTCTAAAGGTTGCCATTGTTGGAAGACCAAATGTTGGTAAAGCTCTCTAAAACTGAACGACTGAAGGTGAGAGGTGAAGGAATGAGAGAACCCTAACCTGGCAGCGAGAGGTGAGGCCATCGGCGACATGAGCAGCGAGAGGGGTAATTCGTTGCGGCAGTGGCGAAGAGTTCTGGCAATGGCATTGTTGGTTGTTTAGACCTCTAGAGAGAGAGAGTGAGGTGAGGGTTTAAAACTGTGAGATATATCAAATTTCTCTGTAATACCTGAGTGTGTGGGGTTGAGAGATCTTATACATCATAAAAAAATATTGTGGATCCCTTTCATTACTAAAATTGGGAGAGGGACCTTAGACTAATTCTCCTTTTATTATATATGTACGTGTAAAAGTCAAAATTAATTTGTGTGATAAGTACACAAGGGAGAGAGGTCCCTGTTGTGCCGACAAGGCACAGTAGGCTGCTGTGCCACATTGGGAGGATGTGTGTCACGCCCCAAAATTTGAACAATTAAATATTAAATTAGGACAAAGCCCCAATCAATATTCCATCATCCAAATCCTAGAGGTGAAACAAAAATCTAAACGTTCTCGACTCTATAAGGTTTAAATAAATTTCCAAGCTCAAAATATAACAAGGGATTTAAACAAAACTAACAAAATGTCAAACAAACCATCCATCATAATCTCATAACTATTAAATACCTCCAACATTAAAGTAACAATAAATAGTCAAAACAACTTAAATAATGTAAAGTTACAAACCATATCAAATTATCAAAATCCTAGAGTCATAAAAAAAAATACATAAACTAATATCAATCCTAAGTTCAAGAAAAAAACAAACGAAGTCCAAGAGACATGTCTATCAACTATAACTATTTCTTGACACCACCGTAGCCCCAACTAGTTCTACAAAGGAAGCTCGACTGCGCTCAAAAAGAACGCACCCGAGTTGCCAAAAGACAAAACGGGTCAGTATAAAAGTATACTGGTATGAGTACAAAATTTAACTCCCACGTGTCCACCAGACACAAACAAAAGTATATTTAATTCTTGTCACGGAACAAGACAAGTAGTTCCACCCGCACCAAGACGAAGGGATAGTTTCTCGGGATACGGTGGCATTTAGTTTCTTGCCCGTACACAACTAAATACAATTTGGGTATAAAATAAATAAAATAAACATAAAGATATGGTGGATCAGTCCTGTATAAAAAGTTAATAAGACCCACCATCCTGCAAGAAAAATAAAGTTAGCATAATTTAATCATAATTAACTTGTTGAAGAAGTATAAAAATGCACCGTTTCACACTTAAATAATTCGAATTGATCAAAACTCAAAGAATAAAAGTTGCACAGAATTAAAATTCCTAAGAGATAAAGCGGCCGAATTTAGTAAAAACTGAACAAGTTGAGAGAAAAACTGGATAGAAGAACCTAGACGAAATTCATCCAAAAAATCTGAAGCTGAAAACTAAAGGAAACTGCCCTAAGATGATTTCTTTCAAAAAAGTTCAGAATACAAAAAGTGTGCAAAATGATGTTTTACTTCAGTTTTCGCGAAACCAATAAAAATGAGCTCGTTTCGTGGGTTAAAATAGCATCTAACATTTGCACTACTAAAATGAATAAAAATTATTGTAAACAAAATCATCCGATTACAAGTTCTAATCAATATTTTTAATAACAAGTCAAAGCACAAAAGTTGTCTAGAATCACGTATGCATGCCTCTATTCAAATTTAATAATTTATCGAGGTCATTTACTATTTTTTAAGATGCACAAAACAATACAATCCACATGATAACAATAAATTCCGATTTAATACTTGGTACCTTAACTAAATCAAGACAATTCAAACTATACATATAAGTTCATATTTAATTCTTTGTACCTTAACTCCACCACTTCGGCCATCCCCTTCCAGCGTACACATATATCCCATGTGCCTCCCATATACCTAACACCGTTCCGAAGCCAAACTTGCACGGGGATATCGTCCTAAGTTTGACTCACACTCCCCGGATGGTTAGCATCTATGTACGCGCGTAAATCAAAGCACTCGTCTACTCATGAGAACGAGGCAACAATATATATAACAATACCGGGCATAAGGCATTCAAATAACTCTCATAATCCTCACTTTTTTTTATACACTCTTTCTCCCCATCACTCAAATATAACAACAATCCATAGAATCATGGTGGAGTATAAGGAATTTACCTATGGGTTCCGAGTTTATTTTAATTTCATATATTCATGAGTATGATTACATCCATAAAATAAATACATATAAAAACCGAAAACCTTACCTACCCATCTAACCAAATATTGAAATCAATTCATCATCTACATATAAATATAAAATCCAACCAACATCAACAAAATAAAATAAATAAATAAATAAAAACAATGAATTAAACATAAATAAAGGGAAGTGGATTTTGCACTCACAATTATTTCTGAAGATCAAAGAATCACTTAAAGAATTAATAAAACCAACAAAATAAAACACTAAATCTTGCATACACAACTAATCAAAATAATTAAAATCAATCCATCATCTACATACAAATACAAAATCAAACAACATAAAATAAATAAATAAAAACAACGAATCAAACATAAATCAAAGGAATTGAATTTTATACTCACAATATTTTTTCGAAGATCAACGAGTTACTTGAAGAATTAATAAAACCCCCAAAATAAAACCCTAATAATGGTGGAGTATTCGGAATTTATTTATGGGTTCTTAATTTATTTTAATTTCATATAATCATGAGGGTGATTACAATCATATAACAAATATATATAAAAATCCTAAACATTACATACACAACTAATCAAAATAATTAGAATTAATCTATCATCTATATGCAACTACAAAATCAAATCAACATCACATAAATAAAAATAAATAAATAAATAAAAACAACGACTTAAACATAAATCAAGAGAAGTGAGTTTTGTACTCCCAATATTTTTTTGAAGATCAAAACAATTTTAGAGAATTATTTGAACCACCAAAATAAAAACCTAACCCCTTTTTTTTTTTTTCTTTTCTTTTCCTTCCTCCACTATTGCTCTCTCTCTCTCTCTCTCTCCGCTCCGCAGCCGCACAGCACCCACTCTCTCTTTTGTTTTTTTTTTTTCTTTCTTTGCTTTCTTTTTCTTTTGAGTCCTAAAGCCTATACCTAATAATATATTATTTACTATTATATAAATACAACTTAACTACACTTCATATACATATAAATATAAAATTAAATAAATATATATAACACTTTATATATATATATATAATATAAATATATGTAAATAATCAAATTAAATTCATATAAATAAATATCACATTAAATTAATTAAATATCACCTTAAATTCTCATATGCCCTCACAATTAATAAAATTGAAAATAAAATAAAGTAATAATAAATAAATAATAACTTACGAAAAAATTAGGGTCGCTACAATGTGTTTCAAGCTTATTTTAATAATTTAAATAGTTTATAATGTAGAGTTTATCAAATAAATTATTTATAAAAAAATCAGTTTAATTAGATATCAATAACCCTCTCACAATATTACATTTTTTTAAACAAAAAAAATAAACAGTTAGCATAATTTTAATAATTTTTTAAAAAATAATTAAGACTTGATGATAAAGTTACGGATGTCCGATTAACTTTAATTTTTATATAAATAATATACTCGACGAATTTTACAATATGAATTATATGAATTATCAAAATAAATTTGGAGCATACTCTCACCAAGCTGCATTGCAGGATTGCTGTGCCTTGCCACACAGTAGGACCCTATTTTTGTTCGATGATGATGATGAATTTTTCGAGTATTCATTAATGCCCCAACAAAACAATTATAGCTATATATAGGGACGGATTCAAGATTATGACTTTGCGAGGGTCCAAGTACATTTAACCTCTAACCAATAAAATTTGAAGTTCAATACCAATTTTTACTAACATGAAAAAAATCAATAATGTTCTGATAAAATATTAAACTATATATTTCTTGTCAACATAGTTGAGTACAAAAAGATGATCATACAATTGAGAATATTTTTTTTGCCCATATTCACTTACAAAAAATAGTAACTATTTCGACATGCATTTATTTACTAAAATTAGCTATCTTCAATTGAGCTCGACGATCTTTCATAATATCAAAAGCATGAATGATAGAGTCTATATCAAACCCTTGAGCAATATTTTTTTTAATGTACGTAATCAAGTAACTAGCCAGAAAACCATCTTCCATCTTATTGTGCAATTTAGACTTAACGAGTTTCATAGCTGAAAATGCACGTTCTGATGTAGCAGTTGAAACAGGTAAAGTCAACACAAGACGAATCAATCTATCAATAAGAGGATAACTTGTTGACTTTTTAGTTTTTGTCAACATTTGACACAACTCAAAAATGATTGACAGCTTCTGAAACTTGGAAAATGTAGAAATATCAAGCTTATAGTTTTCCAACTAATACTTCAAATGCAATTTTTCTTGCTCGATGAAATCCATGAGATAACATTTATTTGCAAGATTGCAAATGTCCTTAATTTTGAATGATCTATAACCATTCTTAGGATCCAAAGTTGAGCTAAAAATAAGCAATTCCATTACATTTTCCTTGAACCTATTATTTAATTCTTGTAACAGAGCAAGTTTCATATTTTACACTTTGACCCACTAAAGTTTCCAAAATTTTGCTTTTGTCTTGACCTAATTTAAAAAATACATATACATGAAATTTAAAATAGATTATTATATATGTTAACTAATTCAAAAAAAAATTTCAAATAATTTAAAAAATTGGGGGCTACTCTATATAATTTTGAAATTATCTAAAAAAAATTTAGGAATACGTACTCTTATAATTTTAAATTATTTTAAAATTTCTAATATAATATATAATATTTTTCAAATTTTTTGGGTGCGCCCCCCCTCCTTGGCTATATATTCTCCTTCTATTACTCATGTGAGTGTGGTGGACCATTTTTGGACTTACATGAATCATGCAGCATAAAAGAAACGTTGTGGCTTCAAAATTTGTCATTTATATGCAGTGTCAAAGTCAAAATTAATGTTTGTGATAAGTATGGAAGTTCCTCTCAAAATAATCAAGCATTGTTCGATGATGATGAATTTTTCGAGTATTCAAGAATGTCCCAACAAAACAATTGTCGCTATTAACAAGTACTGGGTAATATTTTTGGATTCACATGAATCGTGGGATGCATGACTGTATTGTTGGGCTTGTTTTCGACTTCATTTTGGATTTATTTCGATGATCCAAACCGTTTAATGTGTAGGACTCGTCGATTATTTCTTCTCTACAAAAAATTACGATGATCGGATATTAACAGGCACTTGATCGGATTATATTTGTTTTAGCGGTTTTTATAATTTTAAAAATAAACCACTGACACAAATGTGATCCTATTAAGCGGCTATTGATATCCAATCATTGTGATTTTTTGTTGAGATGAATTATTCAACAAGCCCTACACATTGAACGGTTTAGATTATCAAAATGGGACAAAATAGAGCCCAAAATAGACCAAACAATACGGTCAAATACGTTGCCGAATTGGAGAGAAGCCAAATCCAAACAAAAAATTTGATGGTTCTTTTCAGCAACCTCAGTCGACCAATTCAAACCCCCCCCCCCCCCCCCCAAAAAAAAAAAAAAAAAAAAAAAAAAAACTACCTCGACCATTCAAATGCATAAATATATAGTGGTCCAACCTTATTATAATTGCCATGTCCTTTTTCAATTAAATTTACCAGCAATAAACATGTGCTATGTAAAAAAAAATAAACGTATTTTTATATAAAATAATATAAATAGCTAAATTTCTTAATGTAAATTATGAAATGAAATATATTGAAAACTTATAATTTAAATTTTTCAATTTTACTCACAATGATATGATAGCTTATATTACGACTTTTAATTTGTCACAAAGTCAACCTTTAACCCCTTTATCGTATCATTGTAAGTGAATTGTGTGATTTAAACTGTGTATCTCTAATATTTCTCTCAAAAAAAAAATGAATGACCTTATTTTATCAGTAATTTTTTTGGATACTATGCACGAAAAATACAATAAAACAAACAAATTAAACTATTGAAACAGAACCCAAGCCTAAAATAAAGTGCAAGAAAATTATTAGGAAAATTTACCCATAAGTCCTAGTTTCTGAAAAGTTGAACCATGTAGTCCTAAAAGTTTTCTTATGCTCCATTTAGTCCCATTTGCACATCAATCTAATGTTCGAAACATTAATCTGATGTTCGAAATCTAATGTTCGAAATATTAATCTGATGTTCGAAATCTAATGTTCGAAACATTAATCTGATGTTTGAAATATTGTAATGGGACCTTTCAGTCTATAAGAAAACTTTTAGGACTAAACAGTGTATAAGTTATTAATTTGGGATTTATTAGTGCATCTCCCAAATTATTATATTAGTAAAATGTTTATTTTTACAGTTGCTTTACAAAAACGAATAAAAAATACAGTATAAATAGAATAATTATTCATTATTGTAAAATAATGATTATTCTATTCAATTTCACGTCATTCCAACGAATCAAACAAAGTATCAAAGTATTATGTGACGTTACCGAAATGGTATTCGTGCTCCTAACAAATCAAAAATTATAACTCACACAAAAATGAGTCATTATTTATCTCACATCTACTTAACAAAAGTAAGTCATTTTATTTCACTCGGAAATATTCTTACTATGTTTTGATTTGGATCACCACGCAAGTAACATTACAGGATACTTATGCATTTTTTATTTGCTTCTACCCTTTTAGATAATTAACTGCCTACCATCTTACTTTTTCAAATGTTTTTCTGCTGCATGTTTATAATTTTCTATTATATCACTCAATTTTTCTTAAATTCTGCTTGTTTTAAGTTATGATAATTTATGATACTGATAACACAAATATCATAATCAAATCACTTCAAATAGTCATAATTAAAACTGACACAATAGGTCTAATAACTACTAGAGGCATAACCAAATATCATTCACAACTTAAATAATAACGATAATGGATAATAACTAACACTATGATGAGTCATAACCATGACTTAAATGAGTCATAATTAAACACTATTTGAGACATAAATAACGCCCTCTTTGATTATAACCAAACTAAATAAATCATAACTAATACCATAATAAGTCATAATCAAGTTACAACAAATGCTACAATTAATTATAACTAGATACCACAAAAATCATAACTAAGTATATGATATGTCACTTTTTTTATACTACTATTAGAGTCTCTTTGAATTTGCTACAGTGAAAGGCTTGTTTTTTGCTTTCTTGTTTTGTTCTTTCACTTTTGTTGGTGGGACTATTTTAAATGGAGGCATTTTCAGAATCATGCAGAGAGTCAACTATGAAATTTTTATTTTTTACTCTTTATATATATTTCTTTATTTGATTTTTTGTTATTAGTTGTTGACATGTGAGACACCTAGCTACGAAGCGAGCCACATCCTTCTTCATCCCATTCCACCAGTTTTGTCTTTTCAAATTATGATACATTTTTGTTCCTCCAGGATGGACTACAAAGATTGAGTGATGGAATTCCTCAAGAACATTCTGTCTAAGGGACTCGTCATTAGGCAAAAACAGTCTGTCTTCAAATCTCAAACTTCTGTCTGGTTGATACTTCTAGTCCAGCATTGGTTCTTCCGATTCCAGTCGTGTCTTGATAAAGGCTACCTCCTGATCACTTCGATAACCCTCTCACAATACCAGATTTGTTTTTAGAAAAATAAACAGTTAGCATAATTTTAATAATTTTTAAAAAAACAATTAAGACTTGATGATAGAGTTACGGATATCCGATTAACTTGAATTTTCATATGAATAATATAATCGACAAACTTTATAATATTAATGATTTAAATTATCAAAATAAATTTGGAACACAACCTCACAAAGCTGCATAGCGGCACTGCTGTGCCTTGCCACACAGCAGGACCCCTATTCCTATTCGATGATGATGAATTTTTTGAGTATTCATGAATGTTCCTGTTAGAATAGTAGAGAGAGAGAGAGAGAGAGGGAGAGAGAGAGAGAGAAGTATATAACTGTATTGTTGAATCAATGAATTAATCCTACACAATAGAAGGCCTGTATATATAGGCTGAGAAATAGTATCCTACTAGAAACCTAACTATGGCTATTCCCAAATATATCTAGGAAATCAATACCTAATATATCTAGGAATACCACATATACATTAACATCCCCCCTCAAACTCAAGCTCAAACTCAAGGAGGATAAACATCTTGAGTTTGGAGAGAGAAACTAAAACATGAAATAAAACTAAGTAAAATAAAAGGCAAATAGATTTGAATAGGAGCGCAAAGGCGCTTGAGATATATTAGAGGCCAGAACTAATGCCGGGAGACAGTTTATGGTCATGTCAGATCGTTGAAGAAGCTAACCAGAATCAATGTTGGGATAGTTTAAAAGGGTCATACCGGACCGATGTAGGAGCTAATCGGAATCAATGTCGGGACAGTTTAAAAAGGTCATACCGGACTAATGTAGAGAACTGGATGTTGAACCGGCAAGCGTGGCACATACATAACTTATGACGTGGTGTTGAACGATGATGGTAACAAAAGACTGAGTGTGCCAGGGGCGGCTTTGGTGGTACGCCAACAAGACGGCTTAGAGAGTGCGCCAAAAGGAGGCGGCTTAAGAAGTGTGCCAAAGAGGGCGACTTGGGTTGTGTGCCAGAGAAGGCGGCTTAGGTGGTTCACATGATATATTACCATACTCACTATGATATAGGTATAATCGCCCCCTCAAACGCAAATAGGTTTGAAGATAAAAACCTATTTGAGATTGAAACAGAGGAAAAAACAAAGTAGAGCAGAAACACAAAAAAAAAAAAAAAGATTGCGAGCAATATATATCTATATATATGATAGAGATATTTGGGGTAGGAATAAACCAGCAGAGAAAGGGAGAGATCACCACGAAGTGATACTGAAATATATATATATATATATATATATGGCAATAAAATGGATTGAGATCTAGCGGGCGACCGAGGTAAGGCTGCCGCCCGCCGATGAAGCGAAATTACTAGGTACTTAATCTAGCTCTGATACCATGTTAGAATAGTAGAGAGAGAGAGAGAGAGAGAGAAGTATATAACTATGTTATTGAATCAATGAATTAATTCTATACAATAGAAGGCCTGTATATATAGGCTGAGATATAGTATCTTACTAAAAACTTAACTATGGCTATTCCCAAATATATCTAGGAAATCAATACCTAATATATGTAGAAATACCACATATACATTAACAGTCCCAACAAAACAATTGTAGCTATTACTAAGTTTGGGTATTATTTTTGGATTCACATGAATAGTAAGCTTCACAGGCCTAAAATAAAGTGCAATAAAATTATTATTTTATTAAAATGTTTATTTTTACCGTTGCATTACGAAAAATAATAGAAAATACATTATAAATAGAATAATTATTCATTATTGTAAAATAAGGATTATTTCATAAAAATTAAAAGAATGTGATTATTCTATTCAATTTCACGTCATTCCAATAAACCAAACAAAGTATGAAATTTTTATGTGACGTTACCTAAATGGTATTGGTGCTCCTAACAAATCAGAAATTATAACCCACACAAAATAAGTCATTATTTATCTCTCATCACTACAACCAAAAACATTTTTGACGACGTTTTTTGGCAACTAAAATAGAAATAGCCGCCAAATGTACATAATTGGCAACCATATATTTTATGGTCACCAAAAACTAAACTATTGGTGACAAGTTAAATCATTTGGTCGCCGTTGAGTTTGGCACCAGACCAAATTTTTTGGCGGGAATGAGGAAAAAAATTTTGCAACGAAATTAAGATATGGAAACAAAAATATTAGTCACTAAATATATATTTTTGGCGACAATCATTCTTTGGTCGTTGAAAAGTTGGGCAACATTTATGGCGACCAAATTTCCTGGTTGCCTTTAAACTATTTGTCAAAACTACGCCGTTTTGAATGTTGTATGTGCCCTAATGTTTTTTTTGCTCAGACTTGAAACTCCATTCTCATTCCATCACTCTCGTGGCCTCGAACGGCACAGGTATGTCCTCTCATCTCTTCTTCTTCTTCTTCTTCTTCTTCTCTCTTTCTCCCTCGCTTTCACTATCTCGCAGCGCCGACTGCAATAACATTGGCGCTTCTCCTTTGTCTCCCTCTCCTCCTCTAGCTAGGTCGCTGCCCTCTCTTCTTTTCTCTCCTTCCATCTCGCTCTCCCTCTTGCACAGCGCTGACTGCACTGGCAGTGGCGCTGTCCTTTTTTTTCTTTCTCCTGTTCTTCTCTTTTTCTCTAACTAGGTTGGTGCCCTCTCATTCTCCTCTGTTTTTTCCCTTTTCTAATTTAGCTGCTGTATGCTATGGGTTTGGTGTGATTTTGATCAACTTTTTTTAGGTTGCTGTGGCACAATCAGGTAGATTGGCCCCTCTTCTATCACAGGTAAGCGATTCACATCTTAGGGTTTTTCATCCCCAAACCTAATTTTCTAACCAAATGATTTGCTTGCACTTTCAAGATTTGGTTTTTTTATTCTCTTTTCTTGTTTTTGATGGGTTTAGAGATGGCCTGTAGCATAAAGCTTCCTATCACAATAGATTACTGGAAATGCTTAAGGAGATTATAATTGAAGAAAAATGACACTTTAAGATTTGTAGAAGAAGAAATACAATAAACTAAACGATGAGACTTCATCATTTTTAATTTTCTAGGTTTTAGATTTCAAAAATATTAATATTGGTTGAGTTCTACTTTCTGCAATCTGCATAATAATGATAAATTAGTAGCATACAAAACGTGGCATATGTGGATAACATAAAAAAGATCAAATTCATTTATTTGACTTCCATGTATTTAACTAGTTTTGCTCTGCTTTTGTCATATCAACATATAATATGCTGCTTGATATAAAATTTAGCATTTGAAACTACTAAATGTCGTGTTTATGAGACAATATATTGCTTCATAATATTAAGTATTATTATAAAGTTCACTAGGTGCCCTTGTGACGTTGAAAAGATCTAATGGCACCTTCGGCAAAATTGTTTGTCTTATGCTGTTCTAGTCTGCAATGGATGCAATCCTCTTTTGAATTAAAACTAACAGCTATTCATCATTGAAAAAGAATGGCACAGGAGTGGGTAAAGTGTAATATTATTCTTCCAATTTGCAGGCAACGAAAAACTATGAAAAAGCTGTCCAACTTAATTGGAACAGTCCCCAGGCAAGTATTTTTAGAACTGTGAAATTAAATATTTTATTCCATTTAAAATTGGAACCCTAAAATCTTACTCATCACAATTTTGTGCTTTTCTTCTATTCCAGTGTTATCTTCTACTGCCGTTTTTCTATCATTAACTCTTGGATGATTTGCTTGAGAATTTGTGAATATGTTTATGTTTAAAATATTGGTGGTAACTTCATGATAAATAATTTTTTTCCAGGGAGTCAACAACTGGGGACTGGCTCTGCAGGTACTTTTAGTTAAACAAAGTTGCCTGGAATCAACTTTGTTTTTCATTCAAGTAGTATTCTCTGTTTTGAAAGCAGTTACACAAAGGTTTTGTTTTGCAATTTATGTGGTTATGCTGGAGCTTTTATTTAGTTTCATGTTATAAATGGGCATTTCAGGAACTCAGTGCAATTGTTCCTGTATGAGAAAAGCAAGCAATTGTGAAAACCGCAATCAATAAGGTACGATAGCGATTTAGTAACATCGGGTAGGCTTTGATAGATGTACATAAATAAGTTATAATTTTTTTGTCCCATCCATTCTACAAACAAATTGAATAATCTGTGCTATTGTCCCGTGTTTGTAGTATGGATTAGCAGAGGACACTTCAAGAACTGGGAGATCAATCGATGTAGAAGAAGTTTCATCTAATGAATTATTCAGCCAATCTGCAATTTACATTGTTGCTGCTCATGCATTGAAACTGACTTACTCAATAAGTGCCTCGTGTTGTTTCAAACAGTTCCTTATAGAACTTCTAATGGACCTAGATTGAATTTTTGGTTTAGATCACAAGCATCTCTTTGGTGCTAGATTAAGAAAATTTGATTTTTCTGTGCAAGTTGGTAGTACATTGGCTTGCTTGGTAAGTGCCTCACATTGTTTCAATTAAGTCCTCATAGAACTTTGGTAGTATTTTAGCTTACTTGGCAAGTGCCTCGCATTGTTTCAATCAATTCCTCATAAAACTTTTTAAGTTGATTTTTTTTTCTTTTTTTTCCAAGTTCGAGGTATTATGTCATTTGTCCTCATCTGGATATACCTAGTTGAGTCCAACCATAGTATTTGTTACCCCTTTTAACTCCTTTTGCACCTAAAAGCATATGATTATATATATATATATATATTTGATTTATGCTGAGCTAAAAGCTTTCTCTTGTAATCTTTGTTTTATACAGGTTTATGCTAGTCTCTTGAAGCTTGTGCGCTCCATGATTGGTATTATTGAGCTCAACAAATTTTTATTAATATTTGTTAAAGACCATTCATATACTACCTACCAGAATTATGGTTCAAGGGTACAAGGTTTGGGCTTATTTTTTGGATTTTTTTTTTCCTGTCGGAAAAAGAAACAAGAAAGTGACATTGTTGAAATCCTTCCTTACCCCACAATACTTCTTAATGTAATTATTGGACCTCGTACCCTTGACTTGCATGTTAAGTATTTCTGGTCGATCATACCTCACTGCAAGTGTTCGTTTCATGTGGCTAGATGGGAAATCATTCTTCATATCGAAGTTCTAACAAGATTTAGTCATTGACAGCTACCTTTACCCTATCTAAAGGTTGGATATCTAACTGCACCACCTGTGGGAAATCCAGTTGCGCCCCACAGTGATTGGAAACGTACACAGTTTATTTTGAATCATGAAGGGCTCCAACAGGTAGAAGTTCATATCTTCTAGTATGAACACTAATCAAAAGGCTACATGTGAATATGTTTCTGTTCTGTTTTATTCCTTTAGGTATCTACATTGCTCCTCATACATGGCGAGTTCTACGGACACCATGTCATCATCACCATTAGAAGCAAGTATATGAAATTTATATTGAGTTGAAGACTACTAAATTCATGAAATAGCTAATTTATATTGAGTTGAAGACTGAAAATAGGGCATAAGCCTCTTTTGACCATGCCTGGAATTTGTGGTTTAGATATGCTATGTTCTATTTACTCATATTGCTTTCTCAGTGGTTTTATGTGTCTCATGTGTTTGAAACTAGTGCTAGATTCATGAAATAGCTTAATTTAATGAACTTTCATATGAATGACCAATGCTAGATTTCTAAGACTATTTTAGTGACCTAAGGAGACATTTTACCTTGCTTTTTGACAAAGGGTGTTTTTTGATTTGAAAAACTTGATACCACAACTTTTACTCATCATCAGAGTTTACCTGAAGCTGCAATTTGAAGTCATCAAATTGGCACTCCTAGACAGCCCTTTGAACTCTTTATTTATTTTACAGTTGCCGCCATAAGGCCTAAAATGAAATTTTCAATTAGAGGCTTTTCTTATTTTTAAAAGAACATCTATTAATTTTATATATATTATAAATTGTTGTGTAAAATTCATTTTACTTTTTGATTCTGGTAGTTATAATTGAAGAGGTTTATTTACAGGTTTTTGGGCCTTTAGATAATGATTTGTTTGAAGATGAGCAAAGAAAATACTTGTTCATTATCATTACAATCCACCATCATTTATGTATAATAATAATAATAATATAAGGGGTGGGGTGTATAGTTGGTGGTTGGATCAAAGAACACTTGTTTCTCTCTAAGAAAGATGGAGAAACCAGTGCAGTGTGGACACAACACAAACAACTCTTCTTCACCGAAGGGCCAACCCACCTTCTTTAATCCTTTAAAATTTTTGACTTTGTTTTCTTTTCTTTTCTTTTCTTTTTTTTTTTTTTGTTTTTTTCCTTAAAAAATGTAATCTTTGTTGTTTTGTTATATTTGTTTGCAGCTTATATGTTTCACATATACTTATTGGTTATCCTTTAGGGTATATCTTAGAAGGTAGAAATGCTATGAGTTTGTATTTTGTCCCAATTTTCATGACATCACTTGGTATTAAAGTAGTCAATTCAACCACTCATTCATTATTCTTCAATTTTGGATCAAATTATAGTTTGTTTAGTACATTAGGACATTTTGAATATTGTAATTTTCAAAATTAGAGGTGGCTTCTGTGTTTGGTATATCATAGTTTTGAAATCAACCATTTTATTGCTAATATTTCAATATTGTAATTTTTTTCATATGTTTACAGATTGGCAATGGATGGAACGAAATCCGGGGAGAGTCAGAGGATTACTGTAACACCCTGTCCCACATCAGAAGTTTGCATGGATGATCTTGGGCATATAAAGCACCACTACATTGCTATTAAGTAACTTAAACTTAAGCTTTTGGGTATTATTGTTGACCCATATGTTACTTGGGCCAGCAAGTAGTGGGGCGTTATAAATGGTATCAGAGCCGACCCATGCATGCAATCATGTGGACCACTTATTCTGGGCTGGCCACAAGCTTGTCGTGGTATTCTAATTGATTATAGACCCTCGCGAGGACGCGAGGATTTATAAGTGAGGGAGTTTGTAACACCCTGTCCTACATCGGAAGTTTGCATGGGTGATCTTAGGCATATAAAGCACCACTACATTGCTACTAAATAACTTAAACTTAAGCTTTTGGGTATTATTGTCGACCCATAGGTTACTTGGGCCAGCAAGTAGTGGAGCGGTACAATTACATTTTGAGTTTTTAGATATATTGTCATAGGATTTTGTAGCTTGGAAGTTTTTTTGGAATCATTATGTACATGTTTGAAGTTTCTGATTGCAAGGAATTTACTAATATTGGATGTTTTGGATATGTTTAATATGCTCCTACTTTTGAATTAAGTTTATAGTTTGGACGCTTAGAACAATGTGTTAATTTTTTTTTTTTTTTTTGATTGCACGTGTAGAAATGCTGCACATGAAAAGTTTGGATTTGGATTTGGATTATTTTTTTATAGATTTATGAACTGAACAAGGAAATTGTCAAAAAAATAAATAAATAATGAATTTTTTATGATAGGTTTTTTAATTGTTAATTTACTTTTGGTGACAATCTATTTTGGTTGCTAAAAGTCTAAGTGAAATAGGATATGAATTTTTAGCAACCCAAAACTTGATTGGTCGCCAAAAGATTTGGGATTCAACAACTAATTTGTTCGTCGCTGAAGGATGTTTTGGCGACGCGTTCATACGTCACTAAAACCTAACATGGCATCTGTTTAAAGTTACTTTCAGCGACTAAATGTTAATTTACGGTGACGAATTTTTTGGTGTTTGGCGACTAAATTATTCAGTCACTAATTCTTTTATAAGCGCGATCATAGTTTATTTAGTTGCCAAATCATTTAGTGACATGGCTTCAGCAACCCTTTTTTTTTAGTCACGGATACTTTTAGTGACTAACAAAACTGTTGCTAAAAGTGTAAATTGTTGTAGTGCATCTACTTAACAAAGGTAAGTCATTTTATTTCACTCTTAAAAATTCTCACTACGTTATTGATTTGAATCACCACGTAAGTAACATCACATGATACTTATGCCTTTTTTATTTTGCCTCTTCCATTTTAGATAATTACTTTTCTACCATATTACTTTTTCAAATGTTCTTCTGTTGCCATTATATCACTCAATTTTTCTTAAATTCTGCTTGTTTTAAGTTATGATAATTTATGATATTGTTAACATAAATATCAAAATTAAGTCACTTTAAATAGTCATAATTAAAACAAACACAATAGGTCATAATCACTATTGGAGGCATAACCAAATATCAATTACAACTCAAATAATAACGATAATGGATAATAACTAATACTATGATGAGTCATAACTAAGATTAAAATGAGTCATAATTAAACACTATTTGAGACATAAATAACGACCTCTTTGATTATATCCAAACTAAATAAGCTATAACTAACACCATAATAAGTCATAATCAAATTACAACAAACGATACAATTAATTATAACTAAAAACCATAAAAATTATAACTAAATATATGATATGTCACTTTTTTTATGGGGGATTTGGTCATAGCCCCCTCACTATCTAATTTCTCTTTCAAAAGGACAAGAATTATATAAGTACTTTCAAAACTCCCTGATATTTTAAAACTTGTTTCTTTTACTATATTACCCTTATATCTATCAGCTCTCCTATTAAGACATCTTCACTATGTATTTCAGAGTAAAATTTTACTCTATATGAAAGTAAAATTTTACTCTGTATGAAAGTAAAATTTTACACTCTGAAACTAAAGTAAAATATTACTCTATATAAAAGTAAAATTTTACTCTGTATAAAAGTAAAATTTTACTCTGAATGAGAGTAAAATTTTACACTCTGAAACTAAAAGTAAAATTTTACTCTGTATAAAAGTAAAATTTTACTCTGAAAAATAAGTAAACTGTGAGATTCTGAAGCTAAAAATAAAATTTTACTCTGGTTCTATCAAATGAAAAAAACAGAGCAATAGAACCAGAGTATTTACTCTGGTTCTATCAAATGAAATTTGATGTTTACTCTGAAAAATCGATGGAACTTTGAGCTTTGAGCTTTGAATCAGGCCTATAATCCTTGAATCAATCGATGTTTACTCTGAAAAACATTGAATCATGCCTATAATCCTTGAATCAGGCCTATAATCTGAAAATTTCAGAGAAATCTCAATTTTTCATACCTCGGTTCTTCAGATTTTTCAAATTTTGCAGATTTTTCAGATTTTTGAAACTTTGAGCTTTCAAAAATCTTGAGATTTTTCATACACACAGATTTTTCAGATTTTACTTTAAATCTTTGAGCTTTTGAGTTCGAATCAAATGATCGCCGAGACCGATCTATGCAATCATTCAAATCTCCGATCTTAAAGACTCAAAACACACATATATAGATATATATATATATATATATATAGATTACAGATCGGAATATGTAGATATATATATTCGAATTCAAATCTCAAACACACAAACACACACACACACACACACACACACACACACACATATATATATATATATATATATATGTATGTATCAGCGCGATTTGCAAGTTCTCCACAGCTCCGGCCATGCAGGAAGCTAGGGTTAGAAGAGAGAGATGAGAGAGAAGATGAACAGTTGAAGGAGGAGAGTTGAGAAGATGCGGAGAGAGATCGTCGGAGCTTAGGAATGACACAGCTCTGGCCATGGAGGAAGCTAGGGTTAGAAGTAAGAGACGAGAGAGAAGACAAATTTTGTATCTGGATTGTGTATATGTGAGGGTATAATAGTCTGATAAAATATTTAAATAATAAATTTTGTCCTTTATGCAAGACTTTATAATTATGAGGGGGTTTCGAAAGTATAATTTTTTTCTTAGTCCTTCTAACAATGAAAGGAAAGTAAAGGGGGTTTATAGCCAAATTTCCCTATTTTTATCTATCGACTGTTATGTAAGAGGGAGTTTGTCTTGCTACAGTACTTATGGCTCTCTTTTTCTTTTGCCATTTCTGTCCTTTTTGCTTTTTCACTGGAGCACTATATCGTGTTGGACTTACTCGTAAATTGCTATTACATCTTGGACTCTTTCATAAATTGACACCCACAGTGAATATATTGCTGGTTTGTTTTGTATTTATTTATTTACTTTTACTGTCTATAAACTTCGGTTTAGATGGACTGGATAATGAATATTAGAGTTCAACGGATTGCTAATTCTGAATAAATAGTTTTGGGTTTATTTGGTTGGAAATTATATGTATCTCATATTTATTTTATCAAGAGAATAGATATTTAGAAATAACTATTTTACTGAATCTCACGTTCAATTAGAAAATTATAAAAAATAATAACTTCCCAAAAGATCATTTTACCTTTTTGAATGGTTTACAATGACAATGCTAAATTTAAAGTACATTTTATTTTATTTTAGTAAGACCATTATTAGTTTTATTTAAATGCGATATTAGAAGTATATTTCCATTTATAATTTTGTTAATACAAAACAAGAAAGAAAAGAGAAGACTATTATATATCTCAAGATTAATTTATACATGTTTAAAAAAAAATCAACATGCTTAAATTTTTTTAAAAAAAAAATATAGAAAAATGTGTTATATATTCTTTTCCTTTTAAATATTTATTTAAATGAGATATTAGAAGTATATTTCCATTTATAATTTTGTTAATACAAAAAAAGAAAGAAAAGAGAAGACTATTATATATCAAGAGATTAATTTATACATGTTTAAAAAAAAATCAACATGTTTAAAAAAAATTTAAAAAAAATAAAGAAAAAATATGTTATATATTCCTTTCCTTTTAAATATATTGAAAGTATATTTCCTTTTATTATTTTGCTAATACCAAAAGAATAAAAGAAAATAATTATATATCACGGTATTAATTTATACATATTTAAAAATAATTTAACATATTTTAAAAAATAAAAGAAAGAAATGGTATATATTTGAAGGATTAATTTCATCATTTAACTAGTTAATTCAGAGGTTGATTCATTCCATTCATTTCTATCTCACATCCCATGAAACAGAGTTATTCCACCCGTAAGAGACTATTAATCCGACCTTTATTTTTCTATCCAAACGTTAAACTAATTATTCTATTCAACCTGTAATCTGATCCTATAGTTGTATTCCACCAAACAAACACCCTTTTTTTTAGGGGAGGGGAGGGATTGGGTGATAGACCCCTCACTGTCTAATTTGTCTTTCAAAAGGACAAAAATTATATAGATCATTTCAAAATCCCATAATATTTTAAAACTTGTTTCTTTTACTATATTACCCTCATATATATATATATATATATATAGCAGTTCTCCTGTAAAGTCATCCTCACAATATATTTCAGAGTAAAATTTTACTATGAATCGTAGTAAACTTTACTCAGATTCAGAATTATACGATTCAGCGTAAAATTTTACTCTAAATCAGAATAAAGTTTACTAGGATTCAAAGTAAAATTTTACATCGTTAAGCACATATATTGCCTTAGAGGTAAATTTTACTCTCATTTTATCAAACAAAAACAGAGCACATACCAGAGTAAAATTTTACTCTCATTCTATCAAACAAAATCAAAGCACATACCATAGTAAAATTTTGCTCTCATTTTGTCAAACAAAAACAGAGGACATACCAGAGAAAAAAAAAAAAAGAGAAATAGAGAGATAGAGAGAGCACATATATTGCTTTAGATTTGGTTCAAACTAGAGTAAAATTTTATTGTTTGAAAAACAAAGCATGATGAGGAGACAAAGAGAAATATAGGGAGATAATATAGATTTGAGATGATAGATCTCAAATTTGAGGTCAACAATCTCAAATTTGAAGTCTTGGACGCTAAGGATGACGATGGTGGCATCAAATGGCGCTGGTGGTTGAGATGCTAATGGTGAAACGGTGGTGGTGGTGGTGGTGTAGACGGTGGTAGTGGTGGTGGTGGTGGTGGTGGTGGAGAGAGCTCTTAGAAAGAGATAGAGAAAGAAATAGCTAAGAGAGAGAGATGACAAATTGATAGAGAAAAAGAGGAGAAAGATAGAGAATGTGTGTGTGTGAAGGGGTAAATTTGTCATACAAAATATAAATCTGAAAATTTTTGTCCTCTATACAAGACTTTATAATTATGGGAGGTTTTGAAAGTATAATTTTTTTTTAGTCCTTTAAAGAAAAGGAATGTAAGAGGGATTTATGGCTAAATTTCCCTTTTTTTTAGAACATGAGAAACATTATTAATAAAAGATAAGAACAATACAAAATCAGACAATGATCCAAGTTTTTATTTTATTATTTATTCATTTATATTCGCTTGTGTCGAGGAGTTTCGTAGTTCTTCGATTTCTGTTTCTTCACTGATAAAGGTATTATTTGGTACACTTTATTGTAAGTAAAAGCTAATAATTAAAATCAAAATCAAAAGCACCTCTTCCTTAGTTTCTAAATAATTAATTTTTTTAGTTTATTTAAGCTATTTCTACCTAAAAAACTATAAGTAAAAATTCTACCAAACAATCTGACACAAATTCTCAAATTAAAATAAGCTATAATCACCCCTTATAATCTATACCAAACACCCCCAAAGAGATGGTGCTCTGAACCTTGGGACTTGTTGCCAGATTATAATAAAAAAATAAAAAATAAATCTTGCACAGATCTTTATCACTTTATCATTTGGTTGTTTGTCTTCTTGGTAGGGGTGTAAATCTGGCCTGACCCGGCCCACTCAGGCTCGGGCCGGGCCCATGACAGGCCTCGCAGGCTCCCGCCAGAATTCGGCCCGGCCCGGCCCACGGGCCAAAAACTAGGCCCAGGTGATATTCAGGCTTTGGGCGGGCCGATGGGCTGGGCATCGGTCCGGCTCGGTGGGCCTGGGCCTGGCCTCAAGCTTGGGCGGGTCTGACTTTTTTTTTTTGTTTTTTTTAATTTCTTCTATCAAAATTTTATTATTTTTCACTAAAAAAAAACATTGGGCCTTGGGCGGGTCAGGCGGGCCGAGACTTGGACCGAGCCTTGAGTGGGTCTTAAGCAGACCGATGGGTCGGGCCACAGGTCGGGCCAAGCGGGCCGGACCCATGGGCCAGGCTTCAAAATGATGGCCCAAGCTCTAGCCCAAGGGTTAGTGAGTCTATTATTATGTGTAGGGGTGTGCGCGATGCGAGTCGGTGCAGTTTGAGAGAAAAATAGAAAACATATGGCGGGTGGTGGATTGATAAAAGTGTCACTAGAATTTGCCATTTTCCTTATCAAAAATCGACGGTTCGGTTGGCAAATAATGGCAGATTTGCCTTGGCGGTTCGGGCGGATTGGCGGTTTATAAAAAATATAATTCAAATTACAAAACTTAAATCAAAGAGTAAAAAAAAGACGAGAGATACCGTGATGTTAAGCATCTTGTGAAGCTTTCTTCTGATGCAGCAAGTGTAGTAACAACATGATAATATCAACGACTATGCCATCAGTTCATTACAAGCATTTGTGGAAGCTACAATGATCAAATACAATACATAAAATTAATATCATTCAGGGTTTACAATATATTGAAAATGTTTACCGTTGAAAAGTATTTAGATTGAAAAGTGAGCTGATGCAAGTTTACAACATGGCCAGAAAAAAAAAAGATTGAAAAGTGAATTGGAATCCAACTTTATTTTGGATTACTGACATCTTGAATTCCCCTCGAACAGTAATGTAATACTATATTCTAAGGTATAGAACAACAAGCAAACTTAAGTAAAAAATAATTTTTAGAATCTTATAAAACATGATTTAATAGTGGTACGGGTCGGTGCGGTTTGGAAGAAAAATAGAAACCGGCGGATTGATAAAAGTGTCACTAGAATTTGCCATTTTTCTTACCAAAAATCGGCAGTTCGATTGGCAAATAATAACGAATTTGCCTTGGCGGTGCGGTTCGGTGCGGTTTTGGCGGTATTATGCACGCCCCTAATTATGTGTATCCATATACAACTATTTATATATGTATGCATGCATGCATATAAATTGATTGTTCTGTTGACATCTTGAAATTTTTGAAACATGTTAAACTGATTTTCTTTCATAAAGAGCACTACTTTTTTTTGGCTATTTTACTTTTCTATAATAAATTATGTGGTTATTAGAATGGATATGAATAATTTTTTTCCCTTCACCAAAATTATTTCATATAACCTTACAAATCAAACATGGAGTGTTAATAATCTGAATGTATTTGAATATTTGTAAATGATTGGAACAAATTACAAAAGAAAATTATTTGGTGCCAAATTAATTCAGTACAAAAATTGTGATTTCCATAGACCTTTATTTTCTTTTAAAATTTTTAAATCATCTTTTAGGTTGGCAATCCTTTAGTTTTGTAATTCAATTACAATTAGTTTTGTAATCCAATATTTTAGGTTGGAATGCTTAATGAATTTTTTTAATCCAATAACAATAAGTTTTGTAATTCGTAATTCTGGTCCATCTTTTTATTTTTATTTTTTTGCTTTTGCATTGTGTTGTGCTCTCACTTTGAAATTCTAAATGTGTACTTTGTTTACTTGACCTATCCTTTTAGTAGGCTTTTAAATTGGAGCTCGGATTGCGGCTTTATTTTTCGATGATGCTGTGTTGCAAGATATATTGTGAGTTATTTCTTTTTAAAATTTCGGGTTTCAAATACTTATCTACTTAGCTAATAATGTGTTGTGTTGCAATTTTTATTTCCAACTGTTCAGAATGAATTAATAAATTGCCAAGTTACATAATCCCGCAGAGCTCTGTTATTCTCATCAGCCTCACCTTAGTCTGTGAATTTCTTACTGTGCAAATGTGGCAGTGTTAAGGATATGTAGACCATATTTTTGAGTTTCCATCTTGATCCTAATTTTATCCCCTGCATCTCATTGTGTTCTTACATAAACACATATATGCTTAGCACAAAATGACCCTTTATAGAAGGGGGGGAAAAAATTTAATGACCGCTCTATATCACATTTGAGTATTACTTGACTTTTATTTTTCCTTGTAATTTTAAATTTTCAAAAATACAATGAATCATCCAACTTCAATATTGTCTTCTTTCTTTTATTTAATGATCGGTCATCTTCAATGAATGTTTGTACGGTTTGAGCACTCTCTAGAACTTCGGATGTTGCTAATTAAATCTTTTGATTATTGTGTTTTATTAAATTTGCTCCTATCATGGCTCTCACTAAAGTGCACTGTTAATGTTTACCATTCCAAGCTATTTGTCATCATCCTTATCAAAATATTTGTAATTTCCAAATATTTCTTGATTTTGAGTACCATTAGTTTGAAGAAGAAACCTCAAAAATTTGTTGCTGGTTTCTTCATGGAAATGCCTTGTGTAGATTTATCTAAATAATGAGGCATTGCTTGCATTTGGCCCGGCCTCCTCTGGAAATATAAGTCATTAGTATTGTTTCTTAAGAAACTACAAAAATAAATAAATAAATAAATACTTTCTATAAAAGTATTATCCCACTGGTAATATATACATGCATAGCTTAGTTTATTACAATTAGAAAAAATCAAATTTCATGGCCTCCTTGAAGTTTTACAACGTGGTTTTTTTTTTTTTTTTTTTTTTGCTTATATACTTTCATTCTATTTGTTCTGCAGGGATCCTAGAGTTTCTATGGTGAGCAATATTTGTAAATATGAGATGTTTTCATCTATGGCGTCACAACTATTGCTAAACATGAAAAAAAGCAAGCTACAAGTAGCTCACAATAGGGTAACATCAATAATTACTGATCAAAGATCAAGGATCCTTTTGGAGGGATGTAAATTTCAAATCAAGCAATTTGAGACTGCTTGAACCATGGGCATGGGCTATCGTGCGAAGCACGACGCCTTGCAACTAGTACTACTATAAGAGTTGCTTTGAATTTGCTACCGTCAAAGGCTAGTTTTTTGCTTTCTTGTTTTGTCCATTCACTTTTGTTGGTGGGACTAATTTAAATGGAGGCATTTTTAGAATCATGCAGAGAGTCAATTATGAAATTTTTATTTTTTACGAGCTACTATTTTTACTCTCTACATATATTTCTTTATTTGATTTGTTTGTTATTAGTTGTTGACACGTGAGGCACATGGCTACGTAGCGAGCCACATCCTTCTTCATTACATTCCACCAGTTTTGTCTTTTCAAATTCTGATACATTTTTGTTCCTCTAGGATGGATTGCGAAGACTATGTGATGGAATTCCGTAAGAACTTTTTGTCTAAGGGACTCGTCATTAGGCACAAACAGTCTGTCTCCGAATCTCAAACTTCCGTCTGGTTGATACTTCTAGTCCAGCATTGGCTCTTCCGATTCTAGTTGTGTCTTGATAAAGGCTACCTCCTGATCACTTTGGTAACCCTCTCACAATACCACATTTGTTTTAAAAAAATAAGCAATTAGAATAATTTTAATAATTTTTTAAAAAACAATTAAGACTTGATGATAGAGTTACGGATGTTCAATTAACTTGAATTTTTATATGAATAATATACTCGACGAATTTTACAATATGAATCATTTAAATTATCAAAATAAATTTGGAACCCACCCTCACCAAGCTACATAGCGGGACTGCTGTGCCTTGCCGCACAGCAGGACCCCTATTCCTGTTCAATGATGATGAATTTTTCGAGTATTCATGAAAGTCCGAACAAAACAATTAAAGCTATAAATTCTCCTTCAATTACTCGTGTGAGTGTGGTAGACCATTTTTGGACTTACGTGAATCATACAGCATAAAAAAAACGTGGTGACCTTCAAAATTTGTCATTTATTATATATGCAGTGTCAAAATTAAGCATTGTTCCTCTCGAAATAATCAAGCATTGTTCCATGATGATGAATTTTTCGAGTATTCATGAATGTCCCAACAAAACAGTTGTAGCTATTAATAAGTACTGGGCATTATTTTGGATTCACATGAATCGTGGGATGCATGACCGTAATGTTGGGCTTGTTTTGGACCTTATTTCGGATCTATTTTGATGATCCAAACTAATGTACAGGGCTTGTTGATTATTTCATCTCTACAAAACATTACGATGATCGGATATCGACAGGCACTTGATCGGATTGCATTTGTTTTAGCAGTTTTTATAATTTTAAAAATAAACCAGTGACACAAATGTGATCTGATTAAGAGGCTATTGATATCCGATTATCGTGTTTTTTTGTTGGGATGAATTATTCAACAAATCCTACACATTGAATAGTTTGGATCATCAAAATGAGTCAAAATAGTGCCCAAAATAGACCCAACAATACGGTCTACTCTGTTGCCAAATTTGAGAGAAGCCAAATCCAAACAAAAATTTGGTGTGTCTTTTCAGCAACCTCAACTCCCAAAAATTGTGGTGGTTCTTTTCGGCACAATAGCGACCCCAACTCCCAATTCACCAAAAAAAAAAGACTCCACTCAAATGCATTAATATATATAGTGGTCCAACCTTATCACAATTGCCCTATCCTTTTTCATTAAATTTAGGACAAATTATACAAATAGTCCCTATAGTTTGGGGCTTGTGCCATTTTGGTCCCTGACTTTTCAATTGTGACACATTTGACCCTGAATTTTGAATCTTGTTCCAAATAAGGACAATTGAATATATAATTAGATTTTTCAAGGGTAAAATTGTCAATTTGATAAAATAAAACTAATTTGACAAAAATAAATGTCAAAAAAATATTTTTGAATTTTTAAAAAATTATTTCTACCTACTAAAAATAAAATTATGTAAAATTGATAAATCTTTTAGACATTTATTTATTTTTTTACCAAATTAATTTTATTATGTGTTTGGATGATGATCATTGTAAAATTAATTTTAAAAAATTAATCATGTAATTTTATTAATTTTACATAATTTTATCATGGTGGATAAAAATAATTTTAAAAAAATTAAAATATTTTTTGATATTTATTTTTGTAAAATTAGTTTATATTTTATCAATTGACGATTTTACCCTTGAAAATCTAATGATATTTTCAATTGTCCTTATTTGGAACCAAATTCAAAATTCAAGGTCAAATGTGTTACAATTGAAAAGTCAGGAACCAAAGTGACACAAGTCCCCAAACTATAGGGACTATTAGTGTAATTAACCCTTAAATTTACTAGCATTAAACATGTGCTACGTACAGAATGTGACAAAAAAAATTAAACATATTTTTATATTAAGGCACAATAGTGACCCCAACTCCCAATTCACCAAAAACAAAAAACCTCCACTCAAATGCATTAATATATATAGTGGTCCAACCTTATCACAATTGCCCCCATCCTTTTTCATTAAATTTACTAGCATTAAACATGTGCTACGTACAGAATGTGACAAAAAAATTAAACGTATTTTTATATGAAATAATATAAATAGTTAAATTTTTTAATGCAAAATTATGAAATGAAAAATATTGAAAACTTATAATTTAAATTTCTCAATCTTACTCACAATGATATGATAGTTTATATTACAACTTTTAATTTGTCACAAACTCAATTATGTGACCTTTAACCCCTTTATCATATCATTGTAAGTGAATTATGCGAGTTAAACTATGTATCTCTAACATTTCTCTTAGAAAAAAATGAATGACTTTTTTTTATGGGCAAATTAAAACACCCCCTCGAGATTTGGTGAAAATACAGATTTTCCCCTGAGGTTTGAGAAATTACATCCTCCCCCTGAGGTTTATATTTCCATAACAAATTACCCCTGAGGTTTTTATTTCATACAGATTCCCCCTAATTTTGTCTAATTTGTTATGAAAATTTGACCTTTAAGGGCAATTTGTAATTTCTCAAACCTCAGGGAATCTGTATTTTCACAAACCTCGAGGAGGGTGTTTGTAATTTGCCCTTTTTTTATCGCTAATTATTTTGGATAATATACACGAAAAATACAATAAAATAAACAATTTAAACTATCGAAACAAGACCCATAATAAGTTTCACGGGCTTAAAATAATGTGCAAAAAATTATTATTTTATTAAAATATTTTTTACAGTTGCATTACTAAAAATAATAAAAAAATACATTATAAATAAAATAATTATTCATTATTGTAAAATAATGATTATTTCATAAAATTGAAAGAATGATTATTCTATTCAATTTCATGTTATTCCAATGAACCAATAAAAGTATCAAAGTATTATGTGATACAAGAAATCAAAAATTTTCCCTCATAAAAATTATAACTCACACAAAATGAGTCATTATTTAAAAAATTATAACTCACACAAAAATTATAAAATTATGAATTTTATAATATGATCCATTTAAATTATGAAAATAAATTTGGAACACACCCTCACCAGCTGCATAGTGGGACTGATGTGCCTTACCGCACAACAGGACCCCTATTCCTGTTCGATGATGATGAATTTTTCGAGTAGTCATGAATGTCCCGACAAAACAATTATAGCTATGCATTATCCTACAATTACTCATGTGAGTGTGGGAGACCATTTTTGGACTTACGTGAATTATGCAGCGTAAAAAAAACGTGGTGGCCTTCAAAATTTGTCATTTATAATAATTGTAGTGTCAAAGTCAAAATTATTGTTTGTGATAAGTATGGAAGTTCCTCTCAAAATAATCAAGCATGTTCGATGATGATGAATTTTTTGAGTATTCATGAATGTCCCAACAAAACAATTGTAGCTATTAATAAGTACTGGCTATTATTTTTGGATTCACATGAATCGTGGGATGCATGACCGTAATGGTGCGCTTGTTTTGGACCTTATTTCGGATCTATTTCAATGATGATGATTTAAACTAATGTATAGGGCTCGTTGATTATTTCATCTCTGTAAAACATTATGATGATTGGATATCGACAGGCGCTTGATCGGATTGCATTTGTTTTAGCGGTTTTTATAATTTTATAAATAAACCACTGACACAAATGTGATCCGATTAAGAGACTATTTATATCCGATTATAGTGAATTTTTGTTGGGATGAATTATTCAACAAATCCTACACATTGAACGGTTTAGATCATCAAAATAAGTCAAAATAGAGCGCACAATAGACCCAACAATACGGTCTACTCCGTTGCCGAATTGGAGAGAAGCCAAATTGGAACAAAAATTGTGGTGGTTCCTTTTAGCAACCTCATTCAACCAAATTGGAAATGGGATCACTGCTGTGCCTCTTTTGGGCCTATTTTTTGGCTCATTTAAATAATTTGAACAGTTTACATTTTAAGCTACATCAAGTAGAATATGCTTGTAAAAAATTAAATTGATCGGATATCATTAGACTTTTCATCCAATCACATTTGTATCTGAAAAAATTAATGGTAAATATAATTTTTAATATAAAACTGAAAACAAATGTGTTTTGATAAAAGGGCTAACGATATCGGATCAACTTTATTTTTCACAGGCATATTTAACTCGATATATCTTAAAATGTGAACAGTTTAAATTATCAAAATAAATCCCAAAATCGACTGGAAAAAAAGGATACAACAATCACTGATGTGCCTTTCGGCACAATAATGACCCAACTCCCAATTCACCAAACCAAAAAAAAAAAAAACCCTCGTTGGACCACTCAAATGCATAAATACAGTGGCCAACCTTATCGCAATTGCCCTGTCCTTTACTCAAAAAGCATAAATATAGTGGTCCAACCTTATCGCAATTGCCCTGTCCTTTTTCAATTAAATTTACTAGCAATAAACATGTGCTACGTACAGAATGTGATAAAAAAAAAAATTAACGTATTTTTATATGGAATAATATAAATAGCTAAATTTTTTAATGTAAATTACGAAATTAAAAATATTGAAAACTTATAATTTAAATTTCTCAATCTTACTCACAATGATGTGATAGTTTATATTACAGCTTTTAATTTGTCACAAACTCAATTATGTGACCTTTAACACCTTTATCATATCATTGTAAGTGAATTATGCGAGTTAAATTACTGTATCTCTAACATTTCTCTTAGAAAAAAACATTGACTTTTTTTATCGCTAATTATTTTGGATAATATACACGAAAAATACAATGAAATAAACAATTTAAACTGTCGAAACAGGACCCATAGTAAGTTTCACATGCCTGAAATAAAGTGCAATAAAATTATTTTTTTTTTAAATATTTATTTTTACATTTGCATTACTAAAAATAAAAAAAACATACAATAAATACAATAATTATTCATTATTGTAAAATAATGATTATTTCATAAAAATTGAAAGAATGATTATTCTATTCAATTTCATGTCATTCCAATGAACCAATAAAAGTATCAAAGTATTATGTGACGTTACCCAAATGGTATTGGTGCTCCTAATCCTAAGAAATCAAAAATTATAACTCACACAAAATGAGTCATTATTTATCTCTTATCTACTTGACAAATGTAAGTCATTTTATTTCACTCGTAAAAATTCTCACTACATTTTTTATTTGAATCACCACGTAAGTAACATCACAGATACTTATGCCTTTGTTTATTTTGCCTCTTCCTTTTTAGATAATTACTTTCTACCAACTTACTTTTTCAAATATTCTTCTGCTGCATGTTTATAATTTACCATTATATAACTCAATTTTTCTTAAATTCTGCTTGTTTTAAGTTATGATAATTTATGATATTGTTAACATAAATATCATAATTAAGTCACTTTAAATTGTCATAATTAAAACAAACACAATAGACCATAATCACTACTGGAGGCATAACCAAATATCAATCACAACTCAAATAATAATTGAGAGGAGGATTTAAGCCGAGCACTAGGCCGATCTGAATATAGCATGACCATGTTGGGTCGGGACTGGGACAACACGGGAATGGTGTTGGGCCATATAAAGACCGCACAGCATACGCACTGGGACGCACCGAGCTGGATTGACGCTTGGTGCGGCCGAGCTAAACTCATTAACACTATTGAGGGAGCGCCAGCAAGATCACCTTGACCGAGATGGCAGACAACACGCTAGCCAGTGTAAGAAACGCGAACTACGCTGCAATCAAGCTACAGGCCGCCCACATTCAACCCGGCGTTGGGGAGACCAAGTTTGATGTAGAGCGGCCTTGACGCTGGGCTAGTGACCGACAAGACTTTACCCAGTATTTGGGAAGTCTGAGTTGGCGTTGTTTATTTCCAAGTAGTGGCACGGTTGTGTGTACCATGTGGACCAATAGCGAGAAGAAAGGAATGCACTCTTGGTATGCGTCAATACCGTTTGGCGGTGCGACAAATACTACTTGGCAATTTTGAAGGTCTTAATCTATCAAAAGGCCGAGTAAAATCTGTAAGAGGGCTGAGTATTCCTAAGTAGTTTTGGCACGTCTGGAGGTCTTAGACGTGATGTTGAAAGGTGATAATGGGAAGTGGGCCCTAGAGTGCAATATAAAAGGAGGAGCTTCAACCAAAAAGAGGTATGTGAAAACAAAACATAGATAACTTGAAACAAAAGTAAAACTTGAGAAGATACTAAGTGAGTGATTACACAAATCCAACTACACCATTCATCTATACATTCCCTTAATTTCACAATTTCCATGCCAATTTCATTGTTTGAACAAATTAATTATCCAAGACATATTAGGGCGAATTTCTTCATTTTAAATAATAACCCTAAGGCCAAATTTCACCATTTTAACACATGATAATCTCATATCCAAAACCCCGTAACCATTTATGAATCACAATATAGAAACCCCTCTTTTAATTTGAATCACAAACCCTAAGTTTTCGAACAGCATGACCAAATCTCACCATTTATACATAACTGTAATAACCCTCACCACTGTTTACCGATTGATTACTAATTACCGTTAAACTGGAACTGACTATGATAAGTAATTGAACTGACTAAAATACTGGACTGACTGACTGAAATCTGAAACTGATTGACTGACCGTATCTGTTTAAATGCATTTCTATTTGTTTGACTATCTGTTCATGTTTTTATGTTTAAATTGCAAATTGAATGCCTTATCGACGGCCGAACCGAAAATCGATTGATGTTTTATGATCATCATAATTTATATGATTTTATGGTATATTTAATTGAAAAGTGATTTGGTATGATTAAATTGGATTAAAATAAGCTAGATTGCATTGTTGGACTTATTTACCAAACTACCCCTCAGTGGGCCACTATACCAAACATTGAAAGACTCAATCTTGCATTGCACAAAACATTTCCTCAGCCATATTTGAGAACTCAACCGACCAAGAGAGAGAGAAAGTGAGAGATTGAGTTCAACTTGTTGATTTGCTTGGAAATTGGAAGAAATTGTAGGAGATTTGCCTTCTTGAGCCTCTAGACTTGTATTTGAGGACCTAGGTAAGGAATTCAACCCCTCATTGTTGTCTTTAAGTTGATTCTTGCATGATTCATGTCAAATTGTAGAGCTAAGGCATGATTTAGTCTAGCATGTTGAATTGAAGCTCATTCCATGCATGCATGTGTATATTGAAGAGTTTGATTTTTCATGGCAAAAGGTTGCATGCATGCTCATATTTATGTTTAAGTCCATGATTTCATCTTATTTTGAAAAGAATGAGCTCATTAGAGCATGTATTGAAACTTTGAATTGGTTTAAATCCATGCATGTTCCATGTTCATCTTATTCATGAAAATTGGGTTTGAAAATGGATTTAATTAAACTACCCTTGGGCTTTGATTTCATAAATTGAGCTTTGAATCATGTTTATTCTATGTGTTTACAAATGTTTTCCAGAAATTTGGCCCAATAGGATCGAATTTAGTGCATTTTACCTTGGTTTTTGGCTTGGAGGTGCAATCTGGATTTTTCCAGATTTTGCACTCCCGCTCGACGGGGAAAGTGGCGCTCGAGCGGGGAATTCGAGCATCCAGTACTTTGCACTGTTTTATATCCGCTCGAGCGGAAGTATTGTGCGCTCGAGCGGGATCTTGTGTCTCACGCTCGACGGGCCGTCGAGCGTCCGTCGAGCGGAGATTTCACCCATCCAGTACTTTTTGGTCCGCTCGAGCGGGGGAGTTGACGCTCGAGCGGAGACCTTTGTTGCATGTCCGCTCGAGCGGGACTCTGTTTTTTTGAAAATTCTGAAAATATTTTCTGAATGCATCTTTGCATCCTCATCCCATCCTAGGCATTCTTAGGCCTAGTTTAAGACATCTTAATGAGGATATAGATGTAAACACACCAAGGCAAATTAGGGATTAAGTTATTGTCTTTCCCAACTGTTGTAGCTTAGTGTGTGTTCAATCTGCTACTGTGTAGGTTGGCTTCCGAGACGCTCTAGCTTACTGTAGCCCAGAACTCTATGAGTAATACTGTGTAAAGATATGTTCAAAATGATTATCTTCTGAACAATTAACTGAACTGTTTTCTGAACTGATATTGTTAACTGAATGAATGTATGTCTATATTCTGAACTGTATGTGGCATCCTTAGCAACTACTGTTACTGACTGTTACTGTTACAGATATCTCTGTCGGTTCCCTTGTTGGAACCACCACTGTTTGATGGCCATCAATGACTATTCGGTCTTTTTAGACCTACTGTTTACTGTACTGCTATGCTAATGGATGTACCACATATGACTGTTTACTGTACTGAACAATTGATATATGATTGAAACAACTGTTTTCAACACTGAAGGACATTCATTCTAAACCCCTTTACGCTTTATGTTATCACTGGGCTTTAGATCACTGCTCATATATATATGTAGGTATACAGGCACCAGACCGGAGCTAGGAGCGTGGGGTAGACTCTCTTTTTGTCAAGCCAACTACTGTGCCTCACTGCGAGGTTCCGAGTCTGTCTAGCAAAGGCTATGAGGTGTTTTAGTTTTTCCCCTTCCGCTCTGTTTTGTAATCTGTATAGACTGCTACTGTACTGTACCGTTTAATAGGGATTACGTCCCTGTTTCTGAATGGTTGTAAATGTTTTATATATTGTTTGCACTGACTGCATATATGTATGAAAAATCTTTTTGCATACAGACTGTCACAGCTCATTGGACATTGCTTATTTACTGTATTGGCTTCCGCCAAGCCCCTGTACTCTGTTTTACTGTACTACTGTTAAGCAGGCCTTCAGTAATCCCGGATTACTGGCCGGTTACGGTGCTAAACCCATAGGGGCGGGTTTTGGTTGTGACAATAACAACAAATAATTAAGTTAAAAATCATAACAAAGTGTAGAATATCCCTACCTCAAGCTAGAAAACCAAGAAAAGGTGAAACTCCAACAACGTCGAAACCAACTTCTATTCGGATCAAAACGTAGATCTTGAGATGCTTTATCTTTTTCCCAAAGGCACTAGGGTGGAAATCTCAACGGATCTAGATGAAATCCTAGAGAGAATGGGAATTCTAGAGAGAGAGGCTCAAAAATAATCTTTTTGGAAAGTTAGAGAGAGAAAGAGAGAGAGAAGAAAAAGTGATCCAAAATGTCATCTTTTCGGACTGTTATACACGTAGCCCATTCGCGATTGGAAAGCCCCACTTGAGCGTCAAACACAAGGTTTCGCTTGAGAGTGAAAAGTGACGCTCGAGCGTAAAATACACATTTCTAGAAGTTTTACAAGTCTGTAAAAATATTGAGCATGTGCAAAGCCCGCTTGAGTGCCAGAATGCCCGCTTGAGCGGAGGAGCAAAATCAACGAAGCCCACTTGAGCGTAAGAATACCCGCTCGAGCGGAAGAGCCAAAATCTAGGCAACAAAGGTTTGGAAAAACAAGCAACCAACCTATTCCAAACACATAACTATAACCCGATAATCAAATAAGGAAAGACAAGGGAAACAAGACGTTAATGACCATTCTTAAACCATACCAACCCGAGTCCGGAACACAATGGATAGTGGGTCAAAGTCGATCGCTATAACCTCCCCCCCTTAGGAGATTTCATCCCCAAAATTACAAATCAAGCTTAAAACAAAATTAAATCGTTCACAACAATATTCTTATTAATAGGTTCATCACCATGACCCATTTTCCGGTCATCCATTCCCATCAACTCAATACACAAGTTCCATTCAAAATGAAATTCATAATTTCTCAAAAACATTTTCAACTAATCAAAGTTCAACTCTTTTCAAAATTTATACGTAGCATATACAATGCTCCCAAAATGATACAACATCATCAATATTCCATATTCCCAAAACATGAGCAATGTTTATATAAAACCCATGTTTTCACAATATTCATAACATATACAATGTTATCATAATTTAAAATATACACAATGTTCATATTTCTCATTAACATAATAAAATCTTAATACATTGTTCAAGCACCAACAAACAAGTCCGGATATGTCTCTCGGACTTCCAATTCACGCTCCCAAGTCGCTTCCTCGACTCCCGTGATGCTTTCACAGAACTTTAACTAAAGGAATTGTCTTGCCTCGCAAGACTTGGTCCCTCCTATCCAAGACTCTCACCGGTCTTTCCTCATACGAGCATCCTCATCCACCCCAAGTCAGTCCAATCCAACACGTGCAATGGATCCAGCTCATACTTCCGAAGCGTACTAATATGAAACACACCATGCACTCCAGAAAGTGTGGCGGTAACGCCAACCGATAAGTAACTTCTCCGACCCGCTCAAGGATCTCAAAAGGCCCAATAAACCGGGAGGACAACTTCCCACTCTTCCCAAACCTCATCAAACCCCGTCTGGATGATATTTTCAAAAACACATGGTCATCCACTTCAAGACAAAGGTCCACCTACGGTCGGCATAGCTTTTCTGGCAACTCTGAGCCGTAACTAGCCTCCTACGGATAAGTGCATCTCACAACCCAAACCCGCCCCTATGGGTTTAGCATCGTAAATTAACGTTAAGCATGGGTCAGGTCATTACAGCAACTTTCTCCGTCGTTTTCCGAACTAACTCTAGACCAACAAAGTGTGCATCACCACCTCGGCCCAACATATAGGGGATCTACACGGTCGGCCATATGAGGCCTCAAATGATGCCATGCCAATGCTCAATTTGAAACTGTTGTTATAGGCAAACTCTACCAAGGGCAAATGCTTCTCTCACGAGCCTTTAAATCAAGAACACACCCCCAAAGCATATCCTCTAAAATCTGAATGGTACGCTCTGATTGCTCGTCAATTTGAGGATGATACGTTGTGCTAAAAGTCAGTTTAGTACCCAAGGAACTTTGTAAGCTCTGCCACAACCGGGTTGTGAAACGTAAATCTCTATCCGAAACAATGGTCATTGGAACCCCATGCAATCTCACTATGTCCTGAATATACAAGTCCGCAAGAAAATCTACTGAGTCGCTCACATGCATCGCCAGAAAATGTGTCGACTTGGTCAACCGGTCAACTATCACCCAAATGGCATCACTGTCGCGTTAAGTCCTCAGAAGGCCCACAATGAAATACATGGTAACATGCTCCCATTTCTACTCAACTATAGGCAAGGGTTGCAACAAACCCGTTGGCTTGTGATGCTCAGCCTTCACTTGTTGACAAGTAAGGTACCTCGATACAAACACCGCCACATCTTTCTTCATATCTCTCCACCAAAACTAGCGACTAAGATCGTGGTACATCTTTGTACCTCCCGGATGTACCACAAGGCGTGAATGGTGAAACTCTCAGAGTACTTCCTCTCAGCAAGACTCCAGCACAAACAAACGGTCACGGTATCTCACACTCCGGTTGGGATACACATTCAAGCTCTTCTCTACCTTCCCACTGGAAATATTTTCCCGAAGGAATTCTACCTCAAGATCACCCATCTGCGCTTCTAACACTTAGTTCACAACTGTAGGTTGTGCAACCACAGAAAGTAAGGTCGTAGATTCAACAGACTCACTAAGGTGTAAGTCAAACTTCCCAAGAGTACCCAACATTTTCCACTCTTGGATGGCTATACAAGCTATACTACTAATAGGCTTTCTACTCAAGGTGTCGGCCACAACATTGGCCTTCCCTAGATGATAATGCAACTCGAAGTCATAATCCTCTATGAACTCCATCCATCTCCTCTGCCTCAAATTTAGCTCTTTCTGAGTAAATAGGCACTTCCAACCCTTATGATCAGAAAACACCTCGAATCTCTTACCGTATAAATGATGCCTCTAAATTTTTAAGGCGAAGATAATTGTCGCTAACTCTAGATTGTGAGTAGGGTAATTCCTCTCATGTGCTTCAACTGCCGTGAGCCATAGGCTATTACCTTCCCCCTCTTGTATCAAACACAACCCAACCTTCCCATGACGTATCACAATAGACAGAATAGCCCAAACCCTCTCTCTGGAATAATCAATACTTGAGCCATGTAAGTCTAACCTTGAGCTCCTGAAACGACTTCTCACAAGTCTCACTTCACACGAATTTGACTCATTTCCTCGTTAATCTGGTCAAAGGTGTGGGCTAATCAAAAAAATCTTTCACAAACCGGCGGTAATACCCAGCTAACCTCAAGAAATTACGGATGTCGAAGGCATTCGTGGCTTGTGCCCAATCTTATACGGCCTCAACCTTGGATGAATCTACAGTCACCCCTTTCTCGGATACCACATGGCCTAAGAACTTAACTTCCCTCAGTCAGAATTCACACTTCCCAAACTTAGCATACAGTTTGTGGGCTCTAAGTAATTTAAGCACTACTCGCAAGTGTTCCTTGTGTTCCTCCTCAGAGGGTGAATAAATCAAAATGTCGTCCACAAAGACGACCACAAAACGATCTAGGAACTCACGGAAGATCTAGTTCATTAGGTCCATAAATACAGTTGGAGCATTGGTTAGCCCAAAAGACATCACTAGAAACTCATAATGGCCATACCGCGTACGGAATGCCGTCTTCGGGATGTCTTCCTCCCTCACCCTCAACTGATGATAGCCCGACCTCAGGTCTATCTTAGAAAAATAATAAGACCCCTTCAACTGATCAAACAGGTCATCTATACGAGGCATTGGATACTTATTCTTAACAGTCACCCGGTTCAACTTTCGATAATCTATACAAAGTCGCAACGCTCCATCTTTCTTTTTAACAAAGAAAGCCAGTGCTCCCCAAGGCGAAGCACTAGGACAGATAAAACCCTTATCTAATAATTCCTGGAGTTGAATCTTCAACTCACTCAACTCGGCAGGTGCAAACCGATACGGTGCCATAGAAATCGGTGTCGTGCCAGGCACTAGATCAATAGAGAACTCAATCGCCCTCAAAATAATACATAATACCCATCATTTAGACATGCAGTGGTATAAGAAAATCAACACCTTTCCATTCATCAGAGTAGTTCTTACAACAGTATTACATGTTAACAATAAAAGCAAATGCCCTACGAGCTTACAGCTTTCCAAGTCAACACTTGGTTACACAAAAGAAGAGTACTAACTCTATACAAAATAAGCCCTTGGCTTGGTATACATGTAATACAAACAAAATAATCAAAAGTCTTCAACTCCCATAACCATCCAAGCTATGTCCTTGGAGGTGGCATGCTACCTGTACCTGAAAATAATGTCCCATATAGGGTGAGCCAACGCCCAGTAGAGATATGCTAAACACAGTATGAGCAGTAACTAAGACATTAGCAATTGATAAATGTTTAATTCCCATAAATCAATTCATAACCCATTTCCATTACATGACCACTATGTCCATGTTTCATTTCATTTTCCATTTCTTATCAAGTTCACAATTTATAACAACGGCTCAGAACCTAGCCAACAATTTACATGAGATAGTGACTCATATTAAACATTTCCATTTCACAATAGATAAGCATACTAGCTATATCAACACTTCGATAGATGAGCATATAAGCTATATCAACATCTCAACAGATAAGCATATAAGCTGTATCCACACTTCAACAGATAAGCATATGAGCTATATCAACACTTCCATAGATAAGCATATGAGCTGTATCAACACATTAACTGATAAGCATATGAGCTGTATCAGCGGAGTCCATCCCCTATCTCCTCCCAAACAACATCCGGTTTAAAGGTCCATCCCCTATCTTCCCCTAAACCGTGGAGTACATCCCCTATCTCCTCTCCCACACACACAACGTATATACACATAGGTCATATACACAATCAATCAATACATAACGTTAATGTATTCTATCAACCGTCATACTCTATGACACATCCAATTGATTAGTTTTAGTTTGCCTAATCATCATGCATTGTCTACAACAATCAAAACTACCCTCCACCGGTAGCCCAAGGCAATTATTTCTAAATAGATAATAAAAGCTCCAACAGATAAAATATCAATGTTTTCAAAAATGAGCGATTAATAAATCCAACTCTACCATTTTACAATATAATGAGCCAATTTCATTATTTCCAACTCAATTCCAAATAACAACAATTTTCCCAAATTAATTATACCAATTAATTTATACAACAAATTAGGGTTTTCCACCCCATTTTCCAATATTGACCCAAGAGTCCAAATATTCTCAACAAACACCAAAAACCTCATTTTGAAACCCAAAATACATATTTATGGGCCAAAGATTAAAACCCCTTTTTTATATTTTCAAACCCTAACTTCCCAAACTTCAACCATTTATACAACATGCTCAAAATCTAGGTTAAAACCCATAAAAGTGAGTAGGAATCCCTACCTCAAATTCAAAGCCCAAGGGAAGAAGATGACGAAAACGAAAATGCTCCAAATCACAAATTTCTCGGATCAAAAGATAGCCCTCGACGATCAACAACTTTTTTGTAAAGGCCAAAGGTGAGGAAACAACTCCTACTAGATCAATACCTAGAGAGAAGGGAAGGGTTTAGAGAGAGAAGCTCTCTAATGGTGTTTTTGGAAAAGTAAGAGAGAGAAGAGATGTGAAAAAGTGATCCAAAAAGTCGGATCTCGGATTGAAATACCAGTCGCCCTGCTCGAGCGTGGAAACCTCCGCTCGAGCGTCACTTACAGACTCCCGCTCGAGCGTCCAAACCGCCGCTCGAGCGCCGGATACACGCTCCCAGAACTTTTGCAGAACCAGGTCCCCGCTTGAGCGTCCAACTCCCCGCTCGAGCGTCATACACAAACTCACGCTCGAGCGTCCAACACTGCAGAGGAAATATTGGGAGATGGATTTTCCCGCTCGAGCGCCAAAACCCCCGCTCGAGCGTCAAAAGCTCCGCTCGAGCGGACAGGCCAAAATCTGGGCAACTACTTTTGGTTTCTAAACTCAACCAACCTGTTTCGAACCTGCCCAACACAACCCAAGACTCAAATACAAAGAGTAAAGGATGTAAACAAGATATACACAACAACCAACCCCACGGAACCTAAGTCCGGATACAACAATTAAAGAAAAGGGAAACCGGGATCGCTATAGGGTGGTAGACTAATAAGGTCCTTGGAAAATACATCCGAATAATCACAAACCACTCTCGGCAACTCAACTCGGGTTTTATCACACTCACTACTCATAAAGCTAGCAAGAAGATAACTAAGTTCACTCCGCCCACGCGGATCATACACCGGTGATAAGACTCTACCAACCCGATCTCCCAAGAAATGAAAACAGTCCCCGTTCAAGGTACATACAGTAACCCTCTGACAGTAGTAATCTATAACAGCTCGGTATGACGATAGCCAGTCCATACCCAAAATAACATCAAAACAAGACATATCCATCAACACAAATGAAAAAGAAGTCAGCGATCGATAACCTAGATCACAATCCCGATACCCTTGTTTCAAGATAACCTCACCCCCAATGGGTGACACTACACAAATAGGAGATGCTAACTGAGCCAACTCTAATCCCAAAACTGATGCAAATGCAAACGAAATAAAAGAGTGTGATGCACTGTATCAATTACACATTGGTAACTATTGCAAAAAGGAAAGTACCTCTTACAACAGAAGGCGCCAGTACAAGATCTGGTGCGGTAACAGCATACACACGCCCTGTCGGCCCTTAATCTACCAGCTCACCCCTCAAAGCGTAAACTAATGCACTGATTGAGCTGAAGAGGCTTCCTAATTGGCCCTTGAGGCCTGTGCTGACTGTGCAAGTTGGTGGCTCTGTGTCTGCCTCGAACCAGATGCACCAGGTGTGCCACTCAGCTGTGGGCAAAATCTCTTCATGTGCCCCGCTTGTCCACACTGATAACAAGTGAGCGACTGGCCTCTCTCTTGACTTTGGCTCTGAGAATGAGCCGAAGACTGTGTAGATCGTTGCCCTGCTCCTCTCTGTGGGCAAGCTGGAGACTTGTGACCCAACTGGCCACACTTGTAACAAGTGAAGTCTCCCTGTCCACCTCTCCTAGAACCTGAACTCGGTACTGGAAAAGTAGACCTCGACTGTGCTCCCTGGTACTGCTGGTTACTAGAACCTCTTTGCCTCTTATTGTCCCCTTGGCATCTTGACTCCTCTTGAAGCCCCTCATCATTTCCTCCTCCAACTGAATCATGGTCTCCAAATGAGCCGCCGCCTCCACAAGGTCGTAATCCCTAATCATCGAATCGGCCACTTTAAACATTAGCCACGGTCTCAATCTCTTTTCAAACTCCAAGCAACAGCACTCCTCAGTCGCCACTAGCTCGGGTGTAAATCTTGACAAGCTAGTAAAGGTGGCTTCAAACTCTGCCACAGATGTATTCAGCTGCACCAACTTAGTGAACTGATCTCTCAACTTCTCCCTAACCGTGGAAGGCAAAAATTTCTCCTGGAAGGCGTTGACAAAAGCCTCCCAAGTCCTTCCAATGCGCCCCCGCGCATACTTCCACCATTGCCCCACGTCTCCCTTCAGTTGGAAAGACGCCAAAGTCACCCTCAACTGACCATCCTCGATGCCAAGCATCTCGAACATCTTCACTATCTGCTCAAGCCATTCATCTGCCTTCAATGGCTCCTTCAGGTCACCCAAAAACTCATTCGGATTCGACCGGAAGAACTCCCTCTTCAAAAAGGATGGCCTGCCTCAGCTACTTGGGCCTGGACTTGATTCTCAGCCCTGAGAATGTCCATAGATTCTCTTAATACTCTGGCCATTTCGTGGGCTAAGGCCCCTATGGCCTGCTAACTAACTGGTTCAGCCACATTGGCATGACCAACACCTTTCTCTTGAACCGGAACGTCATCTGCTATCTAGGCCTACCACGCCAACCACCGCGACCACGCCAACCACCACGACCATGCCCTAATATCCTAATAAAGGTAATAAGAGATTAGTACATTCACAAATGTGCCGAAACTAATCCACTCACGTCCTAATGTGATGGACAACAGTAAAACACTCCACATAAGCACATAATCATATAAACACATACGAATTTCATCTCCAGATAAAGACCATCTCACGACGTTGCTAGAGTTCTAATTAAAAATAGCAGTGATCAAGTGCCTTTCTGACAAGACTCCTAGAAACCCGTAGGCCCAATCAACATCCAAGAAATTCAATTCCATACCCAAATAATCATGTAAGCATGTTATCATATGAACACATATCGTATACACCCAAGTCTCTGGTAAGCGAAACAAACCCATTGTGGTACTAACCACTTCCCACGTATCCAAAATACTCAAACCCGATACGCTCTGATACCGAGTTGTAACACCCCCAAAAACACAAATAACTCAACTCATAATAGAAGCATGCATGATATAATTTATACATTTCCATCTATCAGAATTCGTATTGCAAAGGATACTACATGCATTACATTCATAATT